>CM057050.1:5923560-7406182 GCA_029948455.1 Solanum rostratum | reverse complement strand
AAAATGGAATGGTATCTTTGTTTCATTCCATAAATGATGCAACAAACTGCTCAATATGAACAATCCTTGTGGGATTAAAATTTTGTGGCAAAAACTTCCAAGGATAGTTACCAAAAGATCACGAGTCAACAAGTCATAACTTAACAACCCACTTATCAAGTTAATCCAAAAACTGATGTTGGATTAAATATATTAAGTGGCTATTAGATTAATTCATTATTGATTAACATGGTATAAACAAACTAGGTTTTAATTTGAAATGGCTACTTGACCAATTAATGCTATTTTTGATTTACCTACTCAAGTAAACAACTTGTACTTGAGAATAAGAAGCTATTGCATTGTGTAGCCTACTTACGGTATTGCCCACCATCACTTCTTTAAAGTCTTCAACATTCCATATTCTGCTAGGTTTTCCATAATCTTTTTGCATTTTCACTATGTAATTACCCATATCTTCAATCAAGTCATGCATTTCGATCCTACCATTTTTAGAGATGAACACAAGGGATTTGTCAATTAGGACATCCAATCCAATCCGTACTCAGCTTCAAAACAAGAGCTTTCAAGGATTTACATGACTTTTGTTCTTTTATCTCCACGGAAGAAACATGCTATATCTAGAAATATCCCTTGCTCTTTGGGCTCCAAACTATCATAACTTATTTTGAGCTTTTCAACAATTTCTGAATTAGAGTTTTTCTTTATGTGCTCTACCGTTCTTCTCCATTGAGGTAGGCGTTTCTTACGCAGCAAAAAACCCCATACCTTCAGGGCTAAAGGAAGGCCTTTAGCGAGATCTACTACCTCCAACGACAATTCCTTAAAACACTCATCTGGAACTTCTTTTTTGAAAGCATGCTTATTGAGCAATTGCATAGCTTCATGATCCGGTAGGGTAGGCACTTCGTATATTGCATCATCCTTCTCTATCAAATGTCTATATCTAGTTGTTACAATAACTCTGCTGCCATTACCAAACCAACCAACATCACCTGCTAAATATCCAAATGATCACCATGATCTATGTCATCAAGCACAATCAGCACCTTCATAGAACAAAGTCTGCTCGGAATGATGGACTTTCCATCATGCTTATTATTGACGTAATCATCTTTTCTTTTTAAAAGTTTAGAGAGAAGGGTGTTTTGTAAAGAATACAGTTAATTCTTTCTTGAATTTTCTTTAACGTCGGCAAGAAAACATGCACCTTTGAATTGATAAGATAGAGTATCAAAGTGGGCTTTTGCTATAGTCGTTTCACCAATTCCACCTATTCCCCAAATCCCTAAAACCCATACATCATTGATTTCTATTTGAAGTAGGGAGTTTAGACCATTTATTCCCACAACATCTTGCAAAAAAAGATAAAGAACGAGCACTCTTGCAAAGTTTGGAAGAGATGTGGTCGACGATTTGCTGAATTTTCTCTGATTCAATCCTACATAGATAAGAAGATTGATTGTGGATGATGTGAGGACGTCATGTATTAGTAAGTATGTCATGTTTTTAATGTTCAGAATCATACTAAATACGAAAAATTATTGTTCAGGGTAATAGCAACATATTGTTAATTTTTTTTTTCATTAAAATAATTCTGTATTTTCAACTCACTCATCACCGATATCATATCCTTTTAGATTTGCAGCAGGAGTTAGGGAAATTCTCCATGCTTGCACCTTCTGCATCCCTCAACATCATCCTTATACCTCAATTCATGTTTGGCAAATGCTTCTGTAAAGCTCTCAATTTGATATCGAACATGCGATGGATCCACTTCATAGAAGATCGGTATGACTGTTTGTCCATTTCCTTCCTCCTTGCATTCCATGATCTCTAATAGTTCATTCAAACACCACCTTGATGTATCATAATTCCTTGAGAAAATGATGAGTGCAACTTAAGTCTCTTCAATAACTTTCAAGAGTTATACTGAGATGGAATCGCCTTGCTCTAGCCGTTTATCATCTTGAAAGGTATGTATTCCTCTATTTTTCAAACCTTCGTACAAGTGACCAGTAAATGCTCTTTGAGTGTCGGAAACTCTAAAACTAAGAAAGACATCGTATTTCCATCGAGGACAGTATTGTGACTCACTCGCATAAGACGAAGATGCCATGGATATATGTTGATCTGGAAAAAGAAAACACAAGTTGTGTGGTAACTATAAGATGAAGAAACAGAGAGAAAATGAAAGAGAAATGTTTCTGTGAATTATTAATGCTCAACTCCACTAGTTATTAGAATTATTGGGGGGAAATGAAAAAAAGTGAATCAATCACATGGCCATTTTTTAAGCAGACGACTTAACTTCAAAAGTACAATGGGGTCCTACATGGATCATTTCCTTGGAAAAATATTTATTGAAATTACAAAATATGTGTCACGACCCTGGCCTAGGGCCTAGAAGTGACACGGCGAATGGGAACCCGAGAGTTCATAAACAAGCCTCAAAGTATCCAAGTCCGCATCATCGGTTCGGAAGCGCATTCGAAAGGTAACCACATAGGTCTAAAGGGGCGGAAAAATAGGACTCACTCTATGAGGGCAATACGGGGCTTAGGACCTTCCACACTCACATTTCAAAAAATCACATAAATCGATAATTCCATAACATATCCATGATAACCAAAAAGAGTAGGTAACCTTAGCATAAGCTTCATATACCACACATTACGTAAAGAGTTGACAATAGTCTACAAGGTGTCCAACAATACCTCTACTTTAAGATAGGACGGGGGCCAGGACATGTCCTGGGCTCACCCTCAATTAAGAAAATAAATGTGAAATGACATAGGTAGAAGGAAGGTGGTTTGTCCTTGGAAAAATTGGACTCACCACAAATATCAAATCTCCATGTTCAAACTAACCGTCAAACAGAGGATGATCGTATCCCTCAGTTCCTACATGGTAAAATCATGTAGGCAAAAAGTGTGCGTTAGTACGTTTGAATGTACTAAGTATGCGGGTATGCAATATATATGACTTATCAAACCTGCATTTCAATGTTAGATGACAAGGACACATAATATAAAAAGAATCACATATCCAAAGAAGAATAGTATACGATATGCCATGAAGTCCATGATGCATGAAATGCCATAATGATTATATATAGTGGGGATGTGACCTCAACCGACAAGAATAAGACCAAGAGAGCTATTACTTAGAATCCCGATGAAATCCCCTCACCGGTGAAAAGGTGGTCTACTTGCCAAAGGTAAACCATACTTCACTTTATGGGCACCCCCATTTCGTATGAGGCAACCTCTTTTACGGGCAACCCCATTTCGGATAAGATTTTCACATATAACATATCATATCATATCATACTTCACCTTATGGGCACCCTCATTTCGTATGAAACAACCTTCCTTACGGGCAACCCCATTTCGGATAGGATTACAGCATAACCTATGCTAGGCACCTAGTTCAAGGAGAGAGAGTGAACCTTCAATCCATCGGTGCTAAGTTGGCATCCCATGAGAATATGTTTATGTATAACGTACATGCTTACAAGAGACAATAGTCATTTCCAATTCTTTCAATGCACATTTAGGCTCAAAAGCCAAACATCATTCATAATAAATCGTACTTAGGCCCAAATGCCAAATCATAGCTCTTAGTCAAAATACTCATGCATAGGAATAGCTCATCTATATATACGAAATGGTGCAAGCACCCAAAATGATCAAAGAGCCATAACCATAGACATTTATGTGATCACATCCTTGTCATGACCAATATCTTATCAAAATCATATCATAGAACATAATTGGGCTTAACCCACTTCATAATTTTCATAAAATCCAATGTTCATGAATGCATATGCCATGAATGATGTGGGAATAGCATAGGTGATTGAGATTCAATCTAAAAATCAATAATATAATATTACATTGAAGTAAATCCATAATTAAATTCACATTTAAATCATAATACAAACCACCCATGCATAAATCAAGCTTTAAAGGGGACATGCATGTTCATAACTTCATAACCTCAATGTAAATCATCATAATATGGCTTAAAGTAACTTAAAATCATTAATAAAGTGCATCCCATTAATCAATTGAATTTATTAAACAATAATTCTCAAAAACCCATATTTAAAGTAAGCAAAGTTCCATGAAAATCAATTGAAAAGAGTTTGGATCTTCTTGGTTGAAAGAAACCAAGAATCAATCCCACATACCTTAGTCTTGAAAGATGAGCTTGAGAGGAAATTGGTCTGAAGATGAACCCTAATTTGAATCCTTGGCTTGAGTCTTGAGAGAAGAGCTCAGAGAGAAACTTTTTTAGGAATTGATTTTTGAGTAAGAGTGTTTTCTAATGAGAATGAATTAAAATAAAGTAGTAGCAACTGATTTAGGTGATTAGGATAGGTGAAAAAGTTGTAACACACTTTTAAAATAATCCATGATTACGTAAAAGTCATTAATGAAATGGGTGAAAAATTGACTCGTCACAACTTCACTGGCACTTACACGGCCCCTGAAGCACTTCACTGGCACTTACATGGCCCGTGAAGCACTTCACTGGCCGTGAACAGTGCCCGTGAAACCATACTTAGACAAATTTTGCTTGACGGAGGTCGGGAACCAAAATTTCAACACTTAGAATTTTTGACGCGACGATTGTCACACGGATGGGCACACAGCCCGTGTGAAGATACACGGGGTCGTGTAGGTGGCCGTCACTTACACACGAAAAGTTTTTCATGAAAAGTTACGAGATAGTGATTTAGCACTTAGAAAAATTTCACGTCGGAAGCCATACGATGGGCCACACGGCCTTGAGCCCTCACAAAGACCGTGAAGGTGGACGTGTGACCACACTTGGCCTTAATTCTTGGTTTTCTAGGAGCAAGCCCATCACATGGCCCTCCACACAGTCTGTGAAGTGTCACACGGTCCGTGTGGGGTCCTGGCGTGATGGGCCTTAGCTTGAAATTCCCTGTCAAGCCCCTTTATTAAAAAATAAGGCCAAGTATCCCCTCACTAGAGGCCACACGAGTCATGTGACCTCACACGCACCGTGTGGGCCTCCCTTGAGGTGACACTTGGTCAAAATTTTCTCACGGGAAGATATTACAAGATCCGGCAAAAGACGCCAAAAACAATTCGGGTCCATACAATATGGTAATTCAACAACTCTAATTTATTAAAAATGAGATCAAAGTGAGTTGCTTCGATCATAAATATCCTTCATTTTCAATCCTAATATTGTGAGTTCGAGCTACTAAAAACCTAAAAATAGTGGAAGCTTCTAGGAACTAAACATCACTTTTTGAATGAGCTGATATTAGGAAATATCTTTCTTTTTTTTTTTAAAAAAAGAAGAAAGTTGGTAAGAAAGAAAAAAGTGAATTACATGGCCCTACTTAAATGGAAAAGAAGAATCAACAACTATCAAGAAAGACTACAGAGGACAAAAGCTAAAAAAACAATAATAGTAGATATGCTAAAAATATTCCTTCAAAGATCACCTGCCCACCCTGCACCAAGAACCCAGTAATACATATACAATTGATGAAAATTCGAGTGGATAATACTGCAAAGAAAATCAGTTAACTTACTTAAATATAAGAAAATAGATTTTTTTGGTGAAAAACATTTCATGAATGATATTTGTCACGACCCGGGGTTGAGGCCTAGATGTGACACGGCGATTGGGAACCCAAGAGCCCCCAAACACGCCTCAAGTATTCATAACCACATCATCGGTCCAAGATTAGCATATAAACACACATGATTATAGCCAAGTCCGAATTCAGGAATCACATAGGGAATAAGAAATCAATACAATAGTCATAACAAATAGATCCGAAGAGAATTTACATAGTGCCAAACATTGCCTCTAGTCAAAGGAACGGAGGCCAGGACAAATTCCGGGTTCACCCTCAATAAAGAGAAACATCGGTAAATAACAATTAAGTAGATAGCCGGCTCGCCCTCGAAAGACAAGACTCACCACAATATTCCAAGGATGGACTATTCGTCAACAGGCTGGTATTCAAAGTGCTCGGTCCCTACATGGTAAAATCATGTAGGCATAGAGTATGCGTTAGTACGTTTGAATGTACTAAGTATGCAAGCATGCAAATTCATGTGACCTATCAACCTGCATTTCAATGTTAGATGACAAGGGCACATAATATAGAAAGAATCGCATATCCAACGAAAGATAATATACAAGATGCCATGAAATCCGTGATGCATGCAATACGATAATGCTCCTATATAACGAGGATGAATTATAACCATCAAATCAAACTCATACGAGCTATTACATGAATTAGACCAATTAGGACCTCCCACCGGTAGGGAGAAGATTACTTGCCAAAGGTAATCTACATCACACCTTACAACCATGCTTTTTGCTGGATGGTCACCTTCCTTTTGGGAATCACTTTTTCGGAAGGGTTTGCATAATCATAATCATAAGCATATACGTATAGACGTCCCTATGTTGGCACATAGTTAAAGAAAAGGGAGACGGAACTTGGGGATATCCCCAATCCATCGGTGCTAAGTCAACAACATCTCACATAAATACTTACATATATACATGCTTTCAAAGAGTCGATATCCATTTCAAACATTCAATGCACATTTAGGCTCAAATGCCAAATCATAAGATCATAATTATAATGCTCATGCAAGCAATAACTCATCTACATACATACATAATGGTGCAAGCACCCATAATACTCAAAGAGCCATAATCATGACATACCAGTGATCACCTTTTCGTCATAACCAATGCCTTACCAAATATCATATCATAATCAATTCATAAAACATAATTGGGTTTAACCCACTTCGTAATTTACACATATCAATGCTTATGAATGTAATGTAATGCATGATGTGAGGATAGCATAGGGAACTTAGATTTGAGTTAAAATCTGTCACGCCCCGGGAGGGTACCCTTGGCGTGGCCGGCACTCAGAGGCTATTACTAGTCCCCGAGTGAACCACTTGGCCTCATCATCACCTCATACTCAGCAACGGAAGAAACATCCTCAAGGAAAAGACTTTAATATAATTAAAGAAATCAAGTCTTTATAAAAAATGTTAATTTCCAACAAAGAATAGTTGAAAAAAATAATACATCACATCCTCTACTGAATGTCTATGAAGCCTCTAACTCAAACATCTAGATGGTACCATGACAGGCCATGGTTACCCAATTCAAGGAAAATAAAGTACTACTCAAGCTAGATGATAATAATATGGAAATCCTCCGAAAACAAGAAGGTCTCACCGATCAGCTGAATGCAAATAGATCCTCAACGAAGCGCCTGTCGATGATCTCTAATACCTGCCTCTGCATCGTAAAATGATGCAGTCCCAGAAAGGGACATCAGTACTTGGAATGTACTGGTATGTAAAATAGCTGAGTGAAACAGAAACAAGTAGAATAATACAGGAATAACATCAACTCAAGATCATACTCCATCAGAATGTCAAATGTCTATCTAAAGAAAGAATACAAATGACCCATCAATACCTCAGCAATGCATCATCAATACATCATACTCACCTCAAGGAAACTCAACTCAACTCAACTCAACTCAACTCGACTCAACTCGACTCAACTCAACTCAAGTCAACTCAACTCAAGGAAACTCGACTCAACTCGACTCAAGGAACCTCAACATCAACTCATCCCAGGGAACTTCGACATCAACTCAACTCAGGGAACTAGACTCAAAACATTACATCAATATCAACATCAGAGTCCTATCAAAAGGAACCTAACTAGGGGTTTCTCTAACCGACAACCATCACTTATGAGCCACTGATGATACAACGAAGCGATGCCGTTGCCAAATCCATCCAATACCCTGCCCGGGGTAAAGGACATCACATCAGTGGATTCACAAGAAAAAAACATCAGTCCTCATATGGGACAAGATAGGAGCCATCCGCATTGCGGTTCAATCCTCTCTACCTTCGCGGGCCACGCAGTTAATGGGTTCAAGTGGGACTCACTCTCACCCATTTCGGTGCTCAATACTCCTCCCAGAACTCGACATGTTCATAAAACATCATCATCATCAGTCCCATAGGGACATAATACATCATCATCAGTCACATAAAGACATGATATAATACCTCAACATCAACATCGGTCCCAGAGGGACATAGTATAAAACCTCAACATCAGTCCCATGGGGACATATTATAAAACCTCAACATCAACATCGGTCCTAGAGGGACATAGTACCTCACCTCATAATATCAACATCAACATCATGGACTTAAGATACTCTTTTAGAAATTAAACTTTCAATTTTAAGACATCATAAAACATCATTCTCATCAACATCATCATCAAGACTCTCATCAAATGTGAAACACCATCACAACATCACAACATCATCATCGTCAAGGCTCTACACTCATCCCCTATGTTCATTATGCGTGCTTTTCAAATAATCATGTAAGGTTATACAAAATCTCATGAAAAAAATGTTAACTTCAAGAAAACAAGTAGTATGATGATCATCAACATAGAAAACATGTAATTCTAAATCAATTTTTCAATGAAAAACTCTCAAGTATTCATGCACGTATACTCTTCAACCATCAACTCATCTTTGACCTCTATATGGCACATGAGAGAGCAATCTCATGCTTTAAGTTTAGCCTTACATACCTGGAAATTTGATATTACAATCAAAATTTGATGAATACTCATTTCTTAGAGAAAATCCTCGATCTTGGTAGTTCTTTTAGAATGGAAGAACTTGGAAGGACATTGTTTGAAGAACTTCTTTTTGATTTTTGACTTCTTGACTTAGAATCTTTAGAGTTCTTGATGAAGAACCCTAATTCATGGAAAGAATAATCAAGAAATCCTTTCTTGGGATTCTTGAATTCGCTTTCTTGAAACCCTAGGTTATATTTTAAGATTCTATTAGGGATTTCATGAATAGATAGAGAAATTAGCTTAAAGCTTATGAAGAATAACTCACCTTGATGAAGAATCTTGAAAGTTAATCCTAAGTTGATGACTTTCTTGATGATTCTTGAGCGTTTTATGTTTAGGAGTGAAAGAGAGGGTTTTAACTCATGAAACTGACGTATTATACGTTTTGGGACCCTAAATAGACCCCCAAAGGATTTAGGATAAAAGTACCATCAAAATAAAATAAAGGAACGTTGGCTAGCTTATCCAGAAAGGGTTCGCGATAGGTCCACGTCGCGGAGCCATCGCGGACCTTCGAACAGCTCTGCAGGTCTCCAGTAAAATGGTCATAGCTCTCTACTCCGAACTCCGTTTAATGCAAAATAAGATGCATTGAAAAGCTAACTCAAAGATATGTAAATTGATATATTATGGGTCACCTAAATCATTATGCTTTAGGAGATATGGTCATGTGAAGTTGACCCTTCCATCAACTCATACAAAACTTAGTCGGTAGAAATTCTTTGGACTTGACTTGATGTAAAATACCCTTTATAACTCTAAATCACATCTAATATACTTTAAGTACTTAGGAATTTATCCTATCATATGAAGGATGTCTCAATATTAGTGAAAAAAAAAAGTTGGGGTGTTACATTATCTCCCCCTTGGGATCATTCGTCCTCGAATGATGAGTAAAGGTAGACATCAAGGCACGAATAAGAATCAGAACTCTTTCTCAAAACTCACTCAATCAATCAAACTCTTACTCCTCATCAATCTCAAACCATCTCCATTCAGACTCAAGAATGGACATATCAACTCTGAAATAGACAACTCAATTTAAATCAAGTGTAAGGAAATTACATCTTACATTCTCTTCATTAAGCACGAATGGAACATCGAAAGTTAATCAACTCAAATCATTTAGAAACCTCGTCAATCTGTCCTTTAAACTTAGGAAGGAAGCCATCAACTCAAATCGAGAATAGGATCATCGTATAAACAAGACTCTGAGGACACTCTCATGCTCAAGTCCCCACCTGAATTGTGCTCCTTTTCCTGGAACTCTACTCCATCAATGCAAGCTCATAACTCTTATTCAAACCTCTACCTAACCACCTCTTCTTCTTCCATTCAGCTTAGTTCTAAGTCTCAAGGTGTCATTCTTAAGGTGATCATATTCATACAAAGTTAATCCTCAATACTCAGCTCTATACTCGAAATATTTATTATGAAGTCTTCAATAGTCTATCATTCATACTCGCACAATACCAACCTCTTTAACTATGTCTCAGAATTTTTCAAGCCTACTTGTCACTTCTACCTCCACCATTCAATAAACTCTCACTCAAAGTCACATCAACATACTCTTACCTATCTATTGCGCATCATACGATCTCATCTCTTTCCTCATCCTTATCTGTATCCCCATATGACATAAGTTTAAAACTGATATCACAATGAGGATACATTCACTCCTTCTCATCTACCCTCACCCTCAGTCTACAATCATCAACATCACTATTTGGATGTGGAGGAACTCATCATCTCCTCCTTTGACGAAACCCCAAACTACTACCTCTCCATGCAACATAAGCATGATGATATCTCTAAAATTTGATACTCTACATCATATCATAAATAATGGCATAATAAGCTGAAGGTCAGTACACGCGTAAGATGACATCAGAATCAAGAACTCTCACTCCATAGTAGCTTGTACTTAGAGAATACTTCTCGTCCTCATCACTCTAATATGCTCGCATAATAGTAATCAGACATTTAAGCCTGCCATAGCAGCTTACACCCTCGATCACATGAACTCCTACCTCGGGGGAATACTAATACGGTTTTACCTATCCATTAGACTCCTCACGATTTCTCTAACTCCTCCTCCTCATATGTAACCTTAAAAAGGAAATGACATCACATCATCATCAGAATTAAGAACTCTTACTCACTCATTGAATTCTTCCATCTCAAGCCCTTCTCCTCTTCTCTCAAGCCCTAGTCTTATTCAATTGTTAGAAAAAGACTTAGAATAGGGTTTTAGACCCTTTTCATGTTAAAATGACTTATATTAGTCGTATAGAGAGTTTATAAGGTGTTAGGAATGGATCAGAATGCCCCTCAATAATTTTAGAAATTTCCAGCCTCGAAGTGACTCAGCCCGCGATGCGGACTGGTCGCGAACAGTACATTTTCTGCAAAATATTTCTGAACGAGTTTTCCCAATCCCGTCAAAAAGTTTTGAAAAAATGCAAGTCCCTCTCGGCGATAGGTCCGCGACGCGGCTCTGTCGCAAACCTTCACTGTTTCTCGTTTCGGAACGAAAAATTATCTTTTCACTCGGTCGCTCTAAAAATCGACCGAAGCCTTTTCACCACTCAAATTTTTGTGCTGATCATAAATTCGGCCTCTGATTTGCCATCCGAGCATCGGAAGACGTGTTATGCGCACATCTCTCCTCTAGGGGTACTTTGGTAATTTTATCGGGTCTTATATCAACTCCCCCTTAGCTCTAAAGGTCACTACTCTAAGTTTGTAAATCAATTTCCTTTACAAGGCTATAAGCATATACCTCCACATGGTTAAGGGATCACCATCCACAAAAATATCTCTTCTGTTATGCTATAGTCGCATACTTATAACCAGCCACTCAGACTCTTTTCAACGCTATCACTCTTAGCTCCTTTCAGTCTCTATGTAAATCTCTATATTTGCTATTCTTATGGCGTACATAACCACTTCTCATAACTCTCACAATCTAACCTCTTTTTTTGCCTGCAGGTGCTCAACTTCTGTGCTCCCATAAATTTAATTGCATAAGAATTAGTCTATCATGGAAACTCATCATCATCTATTGATAAGCCCCAAATCAACTTAACTACTCGTGATGAAAAAGATTACTTACATTAACCTACTCCACATCGATAACTCAAATATACTATCTAGATTCTTATAGCAGTCATAACTTAGAGCTTCACACATCTTTACACAATCATGGATACATATCTCAAGCCTCTTCTTATCTGTCTAACCTCATAACTCGATGAGTCTCATGAACTCACAATTAAAAATCATAAGCCTAATTTAGATCTATCACATTGAAAACACTTTTTTTTACCTCTATTCAACATCTACACTTCACCCTCAATAGTATGAATACTACAACACATCAACATAACTTCCTTCTAGTTTGAGCATGCTTTACCACATTCTAATAACAACTCTTCCTCTATAAATTATCATGAAAATCACTAGAGTACTTATGACTCTTTCATCAAACTTATAGCAATCAACTTAGCACATCATTACTTACCTAATAAATACTTAACTCTAACGACAAGCCTCAATCAGCCATCACTCTTGCTATCTCGTACCTTTCTTTCCATCATCATCCTTATAACTCTGGAATGATTCGATTCTACTCAGAATTTATAAGACCTCACATCTCACTCTTAGGTGGTAACATCAAACTCTTTAGAGACATATGTTTCTCCCTCATGGGTAATATCGGAAGATAATTTTGAAAAATAAATGGGTCTAGGTACATCTAGAGATAACTCAAATGCACGATTCATACGATTAATAGTGCACTCTTCTTACTCAATCAACTTCGCATCTCAGTCGGCTTCCCTTAAGCCTAGACAATCTTTCGAACATTCTGATTACTTTATCTAAAAGGATCTCATCTGTAAGAGTCAGAAAATTACTGTCGCTGTCACCTCGTGGACGAGGCATCGTCGAAAGGTTTAGAGCAACGCACGAATCATCGCAGATTTCTTAAGAAAGAGCTCTATAGCACAATCAGAATCTGAAAGAAGGGAAACTCATCCTAATGTCTTATAGCCTCCCCATTATGGATGTGGCACGCTTCACACCAATAATAAGGACTCTACTAGACATGGCTTCATAGACTCCCTAGGACACTTGAACTCTGTGCTCTGATACCAAGTTTGTCACGCCCCGGGAGGGTATCCTTGGCGTGGCCGGCACTCAGAGGCTATTGCTAGTCCCTGAGCGAACCACTTGGCCCCATCATCACCTCATACTCAACAGCGGAAGAAACATCCTCAAGGAAAAGACTTTAATATAATTAAAGAAATCAAGTCTTTATAAAAAATGTTAATTTCCAACAAAGAATAGTTGGAAAAAAACAATACATCACATCCTCTACTCAATGTCTATGAAGCTTCTAACTCAAACATCTAGATGGTACCATGACAGGCCATGGTTACCCAACTCAAGGAAAATAAAGTACTACTCAAGCTAGATGATAATAATATGGAAATCCTCCGAAAACAAGGAGGTCTCACCGATCAGCTGAATGCGAATAGATCCTCAACGAAGCGCCTATCGATGATCTCTAATACCTGCCTCTGCATCATAAAACGATGAAGTCCTAGAAGGGGACATCAGTACTTGGAATGTACTGGTATGTAAAATAGCTGAGTGAAACAGAAACAAGTAGAATAATACAGGAATAACATCAACCCAAGATCATACTCCATCAGAATGTCAAATGTCTATATCAATACCTCATCAATGCATCATCAATACATCATACTCACCTCAAGGAAACTCAACTCAACTCAACTCGACTCGACTCTACTCAACTCAAGGAAACTCGACTCAACTCGACTCAAGGAACCTCAACTCATCCCAGGAAACATCGACATCAACGCAACTCAGGGAACTTAACTCAAAACATCACATCAACATCAACATTAGAGTCCTATCAAAAGGAACCTAACTGGGAGTTTCTCTAACCGACAACCATCACTTATGAGCCAGTGATGATACAACGAAGCGATGCCGTTGCCACATCCATCCAATACCCTGCCCAGGGTAAAGGACATCACATCAGTGGATTCACAAGAAAAATAAACATCAATCCTCATTTGGGACAAGATAGGAGCCATCCGCATTGCGGTTCAATCCTCTCTCCCTACGCGGGCCACGAAGTTAATGGGTTCAAGTGGGACTCACTCTCACCCATTTTGGTGCTCAATACTCCTCCCAGAACTCGACATGCTCATAAAACATCATCGTCATCAGTCCCATAGGGACATAATACATCATCATCAGTCACATAAAGACATGATATAATACCTCAACATCAACATTGGTCCCAGAGGGACATAGTATAAAACCTCAACATCAACATCAGTCCCATGAGGACATATTATAAAACCTCAACATCAACATCGGTCCTAGAGGGACATAGTACCTCACCTCATAACATCAACATCAACATCATGGACTCAAGATACTATTTTAAAAATTAAACTTCCAGTTTTAAGACATCATAAAACATCATTCTCATCAACATCATCATCAAGACTCTCATCAAATGTGAAACACCATCACAACATCACAACATCATCATCGTCAAGGCTCTAGACTCATCCCCTAAGTTCATTATGCATGCTTTTCAAATAATCATGTAAGGTTATGCAAAATCTCATGAAAAAAATGTTAACTTCAAGAAAACAAGTAGTATGATGATCATCAACATAGAAAACATGTAATTCAATTTTTCAATGAAAAACTCTCAAGTATTCATGCACATATACTCTTCAACCATCAACTCATCTTTGACCTCTATAGGGTACATGAGAGAGCAATCTCATGCTTTAAGTTTAGCCTTACATACCTGGAAATTTGATATTACAATCAAAATTTGATGAATACTCGTTTCTTAGAGAAAATCCTCGATCATGGTAGTTCTTTTAGAATGGAAGAACTTGGAAGGACATTGTTTGAAGAACTTCTTTTTGATTCTTGACTTCTTGACTTAGAATCTTTAGAGTTCTTGATGAAGAACCCTAATTCATGGAAAGAATAATCAAGAAATCCTTTCTTGGGATTCTTGAATTCGCTTTCTTGAAACCCTAGGTTATAATTTAAGATTCTATTAGGGATTTCATGAATAGATAGAGAAATTAGCTTAAAGCTTATGAAGAATAACTCACCTTGATGAAGAATCTTGAAAGTTAATCCTAAGTTGATGACTTTCTTGATGATTCTTGAGCGTTTTATGTTTAGGAGTGAAAGAGAGGGTTTTAACTCATGAAACTGACGTATTATACGTTTTGGGACCCTAAATAGACCCCAAAGGCTTTAGGATAAAAGTACCCTCAAAATAAAATAAAGGAACGTCGGTTAGCTAATCCAGAAAGGGTTCGCGATAGGTCCACGTCGCGGAGCTGTCGCGGACCTTCGAACAGCTCTGCAGGTCTTCAGTAAAATGGTCATAACTCTCTACTCCGAACTCCGTTTAATGCGAAATAAGATGCGTTGAAAAGCTAACTCAAAGATCTTTTATTTGATATATTAAGGGTCACCTAGCGCATTATACTTTAGGAGATATGGTCATTTGAAATTGACCCTTCCATTAACTCATACAAAACTTAGTTGGTAGAAATTCTTTGGATTTGACTTGATATAAAATATCCTTTATAACTCTAAATCACATCTAATATACTTTACATACTTAGGAATTGATACTATCATATGAAGGATGTCTCAATCTTAGTGAAAAAAAAGTGGGGTGTTACAAAATCAGCCTTATAAAAATAAAATCAAGGAAATCCACAATTAAATCAACATCTAAATCATGGTCATAGTCACCCATGCATAAATCAATTTTAAAGGGGACATGCATGATAATAATTTCATGACTCAATGTAAATCATCATAATAGGGCTTAAAATAGTTTAGAATCATGAATAATGTACAACCCATATACCACTTGAATTTAATAGTATCAAATAATGAAAATCCACATTTAAAATAGACTAAAATTCATGAAATAGCTTGAAAGGAATTTTGGGTCTTCTTGGTTGAAAGGGACCAAGAATCAATCCTACATACCTTGATTCGAGGAGCAGGAATTTGGCTTTAATTGACTCCAATTGAGAACCTAGCTTGATCCTTGAAAGAGGAGAATTGGGAAGAACGGAGAGGTGATCTTGAGAGGGGCAGAGTTCTTTAGGTGAAAGAGTGGAGAGGGGAAGGGTTTTCCGCTGAATTAAGGATTTAGGATGGGTAAAAAGTCATAATTCTTAATTAAAACAAATCAGAATTTACATAAAAACGGACCTAAATTTGGTTCGTCAGGGTCACACAGCTCACTACACGGTCCGTGAGACGTCACACGGACCGTGAACAATGGCCGTGATCCCCCACTTAAAGTCTCGCTGAGGGAAAAACTTACGGAACTAAGTGGTATCACACGGATGACTTCACGGACTATCTGATGCCACACGGGCCGTTACCTCGACCGTAAAGGTACTTGAAATAATTTTCGCACGAAAGTTAACATACAATGATTTTGTAGTTAAAAAAATTTTCACATAGTAAGTCACACGGAAGGCCACACGGACTGTGTAAACGCCCGTGTGCCTTCACTTGGCCAATTTCCCCTTTCGTCCCAAGTTTGTCCCAACCGTGAACTGGCCTGAGTATCACTTCCAAGGGAGGCCGCACGGTCCGTGTGGCTTCACACTGCCCGTGAAGGCTCCTTCGTGGAGTGATGCCTGGTAGTGCACTGGGAAGAAATTTAGGACATTTGGGCAATGCCACTAGGAAAACTCTGGGTCCTTACATCTCTCTCCCTTGGGAACATTCGTCCCCGAATGTGCAAAAACAAGGCTTGAAAGGCTAGAAATTAGAGTATGGAACATCCAACACAAGATACAACGCATAATTCGATGCAAAATTTGTACCAAAAGCATTATGCAAACCTGTTGTTCAAGACCTTTAAGCTCATATAAAAAATGGTATTCAAGCCATCCAAAACAATTATAAAAATCCTTTTAGTGCAAATGTATGCATGTCATGTCATGAGACTCAAGACGGCAAGAAATGGTGCCATTGGACAGAGAAGGAATCCTAGTACCTTAGGCTTGAGTAGATTGGAAAAGATGAGGGTATCCTTTCACCATGTCCAGATCTGCCTCCCAAATAGCACTCTCCACTTGTTGATTCCTCCAAAGTACCTTCACCAAAGCCACATCCTTGTTACGAAGTCGTTTCACTTGCCTATCCAAGATTTCCACCGACACCTCCTCATAGGACAAATTTTCCTCAACCTCACTTCCTTCCAAAGGCACAATGGTGCTAGGATCACCAATTAGCTTCCTCAACATAGACACATGGAAGACCGGATGAATGGAACTCAAATCCGTAGATAACTCCAATTTATAAGCTACACTTCCAATTCGCTCAACAATCTCATAAGGACCAATATACCGGGGGCTTAGCTTGCCTTTCTTACCAAAACGCATCACGCCCTTCATAGGAGAAATCTTCACATGTACCCAATCGCCAACCTGGAATTCAAGATCCCTCCTCCTAACATCCGAATAGGACTTTTGACGACTTTGGGCTGCTTTCAACCTCTTCCTAATGACCTTCACCATCTCCATGGTGTCCATCACCAAATTCGGACCAACTAGAGCCATCTCTTCCAACTCAAACCACCCCACCAAGGATCTACACCTTCTCCCATACAAAGCTTCAAATGGCGCCATACCAATGCTAGCATGGAAACTATTATTATAAGCAAACTCAATGAGTGGAAGATGGTCATCCCAATTTCCTTTAAACTCCAACACACAAGCCCTCAACATATCCTCCAAGGTTTGAATAGTCCTCTCCGCTTGGTATCGGTTTGAGGATGAAAAGCAGTGCTCAACTTAACCATAGTCCCGAGTCCCTTCTAAAAAGACCTCCAAAAGTGCGATGTAAATTGGGTACCTCTATCCGATATGATGGACCTAGGTACACCATGCAACCTCACCAACTCTTGGATATACAACCTCGCATAATCTTCGGCACCAAAAGTAGTTTTAACTGGTAGAAAATGAGCCGACTTTGTTATCCTATCCAGGACAATCCAAATGGAACCAAATTGCCTCAGGGTCCGAGGCAACCCAACTATAAAATCCATGTTCACATCTTTCCATTTCCATGTGGGAATTTCAATTTCTTGAGCCAAGCCACTAGGCCTTTGGTGTTCTACCTTCACCTGTTAGCAACTCAGGCATTCAGATACAAACTTTGTGATGTCTTTCTTCATGCCGTGCCACCAATACACTTCTTTCAAATCCCGATACATTTTGGTAAACCCCGAATGAATAGAGTAATGAGAGTTGTGAGCATCACTCATAATCACTCTTCTGAGATCATCCACATCCGGGACACAAAACCGATCTTGGTACCGTAATCACTCTTCTGAGGTCATCCACATCTGGGACACAAAGCCGATCTTGGTACCGAAGTACACCATCTCCCCATTGAGAGAACACTTCAATCTCCTTTTCAGAAACCAACCTCTTAAATTCAAGTAACGATGGGTCCAAATGTTGCTTAGCCTTTACATCACTCACTACGGAGGATTCTGCCCCACTTTGAACACAAACACCACCGTTGCTTGAATAAGCCAACCTAACACCCAACCTAGCTAACCGGTGAACATCCCTTCCCAACTCCTTCCTTTCTTCCTCAACATGCACCACACTCCCCATAGACAACCTGCTGAGAGCATCGACCATAACATTAGCTTTGCCGGGTTGGTATAGAACACTCATGTCTTAATCCTTCAGGAGTTCCAATCACCTTCTTTGCCTCAAACTGAGATCTCTCTGGGTGAAAACATACTGCAGACTCTTGTGATCAGTGAATACATCAACATGAACCCCATATAAATAATGTCTTCAAATCTTCAAAGCAAAAACTAGCGCTGCCAATTTAAGGTCGTGCATGGGGTAATTGCGTTCATGCACCTTCAACTGCCTTGATGCACACGCTATCACTTTATCATTCTTCATAAGCACACAACCTAATCCATTCTGCGAGGCATCACATTACACCACAAATCCTTCCAAACCATTGGGTAAGGTTAAGACAGGAGCCAATGTAAGCCGGTCCTTCAAATTTTGATAACTCCTCTCGCACTCATCCGACCATACAAACTTAGCCTGCTTTTGGGTCAGCTTGGTTAATGGAGATGTGATAGACGAGAATCCTTCAACAAACCTCCTGTAATACCCAACAAACTCAAGAAAACTACGAATATCTGAAGGAGTTAACAGTCTGGGCCAATTCTTCACGGCCTCAGTTTTCTTCAGATCCACCTTGATACCATCACCAGACACCACATAACAAAGGAAAGCCATTTCGCCCAACCAAAATTCACAATTGCTAAACTTGGCATACAATTTCTTTTCCCTCAAAGTTTGGAGAACCATTCTAAGGTGATTCCCATGCTCCTGCTCACTTCAGGAGAAAATGAGAATATCATCAATAAAGACCACCATAAAACTGTCGAGGAATGGCTTGAACACCCAGTTCATTAGATCCATAAATACAGTGGAGCGTTGGTTAGGCCAAATGACATCACCACAAATTCAAAATGCCCAAACCTCGTCCGAAAAGCTGTCTTAGGAATGTCACACTCCCTAACCTTCAATTGATGATACCCGGAACGAAGATCAATCTTTGAGAAATGAGTAGAGCCTTGAAGCTAATCAAACAAGTCATCAATCCTGCGCAACGGGTACTTATTCTTAACCTTTACCTTATTCAGCTGCCTGTAGTCAATACACATCCGAAGAGACCCATCCTTCTTTCTTACAAACAACACGGGAGCACCCCACGGTGATATACTTGGATGAATGAAACCCTTCTCTAATAGATCCTTTAACTACTCTTTTAATTATTTGAACTCTGCCTGTGCCATACGATAAGGAGGAATAGAAATAGGCTGAGTATCTGAAAGAAGATCTATGACGAAGTCCACCTCTCTCCAGAGGGATGCCTGGTAAGTCCTCGGGAAACACATCCGAAAATGCATTCACCACAGGGACTGACTTAAGAGTAGGCACTTCAGACTCCATATCATTGACCCTTACAATATGATAAATGCACCCCTTAGAAATCATTCTCCGCGCCTTGAGGTACGAAATAAATCGACCTTTAATAGAGGAGTGACCTCCCTCCCATTCAAGAAAGGGCTCACCGGGAGGTTGGAACTTGACCTTCCGGGTTCTACAATCTATAAGAGCATATGATGCATGCAGCCAATCCATCCCAAGAATCACATCAAAATCAAACATCTCAATTTCAACGAGATCGCAAGGAAAGATTTTATGCAATACAGCAACAGGGCAACCCTGATAGAATCTACGAGCAACAATAGATTCACCCATAGGAGTATAAACTGAGAAAGGATCTTGCATAATCTGGGGGCTTAAACCAAACTTAACAGCCAACAGAGGAGTCACAAAAGACAAATTACACTCGGATCAAGCAAAACATAAACATCAAAACAAAAGACTTTTAAGATACCAGTCATGACGTCCGGAGCTTCCTCGACATCCTGGCGGGCATGGAGTGCATAAAACCTGTTGTCCCTTGGAGAAACACCTTGGGGAGCTCTTTATTGACCCTGCCCGTCCTGGGCCACCTGACCTTGGCCCTTACGGGCATTCTTAGGGCAATCAACAATCTTATGATCCTTGCTCCCACATCCGAAGCAATGTCCCAAATCCTTCTGCAGGCACCCGCGTGGGGCCTCCCACACTTGCCACACAGAGGATACCCTTGACTGTCACCCACCGGTACCCTGGGAGGAGGTACCCGAGCATCCGAACCTTGGTGTTGCTGAAAGCGACCAAAACTAACATTTCGAGAACCAGAGAATCTACCATCAAAATGGGCTCTCTTGGGATCGTGAACCCTTCCCTCTTTGAGTTTCTCCCCTTTGATCTGTTCATACACCATGAGTTTGGTAATATCCATGTCCCGTATAAGCATAGCAGTACGACATTCCTTCACAAGCAAATCAGAGACACCCGAAATAAACTTGTGCATTCTTGCACGGGGATCAGCCACCAAGGGCGGAGCATATATGGAAAGCTTCGTGAACTTGAGGGAATAATCCCTCATACTCATATTCCCCTGCTTGAGGTTGATAAACTCAGTCATCTTGGCCTCCCTCAGCTCAAGTGGGAAGAAGCGGTAATGGAAAGCATATTTGAACTCCTCCCAGTTGACATCACCACCACAAAACCTTTCCAAGGACCATTGGGTGTACCACACTTGAGCCACGCCCTTCAACTGGTAAGCAGCAAGTCCAGCTTTTTCCTCTGAAGTGACGCCCATAATATCCAGTATCTTTGTGAGCTCATTAATTAACTCCTGAGCATCCTCATCAGCGTTTGACCAATAAAACTCCAGAGGGTTCATCGGGGTGAAATCCCTCACCCTAGAAGCAGGTGCAGGATCCCGTGGCAAGCTAGATTGCCTTGCCTGAGTAGTCACCGCCTGAGCAAGCATGGCGTAAGTGGTGCGAAATTCACCGTTATAGATAGGCTCCTCTATAGGCTCATAGGGTGCTTATCCTCGTCAGCTGGAGTCAGTCTTGGTAGATGGGGTCTTCCTCGAGGCATCTTCTGAAATGGATCTACGACACCGTCAGACAAGGAAGCTACATATACTAGTCATAGCACGACATAAGTCATGAAGAAGTGAGGAAATTCCTAAAACGTCTTTGTAGCCTCTTACTCATAGGTAAGGTGCACTTCACACCCATGAATAGGACTCTATTCAACGCGGCATGTTGGACTCCGAGGATCATTTATAGACCTAGGGCTCTTATACCATCTTTTGTCATGAGCCAGGGTTGGGGCCTAGATGTGGAACGATGATTCGGAGACCAGGAGCCCCCAAACAAGCCTCAAGTATTCATAACCACATCATTGGTTCAATATTAGCATATAAACACACACGATTATAGCCAAGTCCAAATTCAGGAATTACATAGGGAATAAGAAATCAATACAATAGTCATAACAAACAGATCCGAAGAGAATTTGCATAGTGCCCAACATTTCCTCTAGTCAAAGGAACGGGGGCAAGGACAAATTCCGACCTTACCCTCAATAAAGAGAAATATCCATAAATAACAATTAAGTAGATAGCCGGCTCTCCCTCGGAAGAGAGGACTCACCACAATACTCCAAGAATGGACTCTGTTCATAAAACATATTTGGGTTTAACCAACTTCATAATTTACACATATCAATGCTCATGAATGTAATGTAATGCATGATGTGAGGATAACATAAGTAACATAGATTTGAGTTAAAATCAGCCTTATAAAAATGAAATCAAGGAAATCCACAATTAAATCAACATCTAAATCATACTCATAGTCACCTATTCATAAATCAATTTTAAAGGGGACATGCATGATCATAATTTTATAACTCAATGTAAATCATCATGATAGGGCTTAAAATAATTTAGAATCATGAATAATGTACATTCCATACACCACTTGAATTTAATAGAATTAAATAATGAAAATCCACATTTAAAGTAGACTAAAATTCATGAAATAGCTTGAAAGGAATTTTGGGTCTTCTTGCTTGAAAGGGACCAAGAATCAATCCCACATACCTTGATTCCAGGAGCAGGAATTTGGCTTGAATTGACTCCAATTGAGAACCTAGCTTGATCCTTGAAAGAGGAGAATTGGAAAGAATAGAGAGGTGATCTTGAGAGCGGTAGAGTGATTTAGGTGAAAGAGTGGAGAGGGGAAGAGTTTTCAGGTATATTAAGGGTTTAGAATGAGTAAAAAGTCTTAATTCTTAATTAAAACAAATCAGAATTACATAAATGCCATTAATAAAACGGACCTAAATTTGGTCCGTTAGGGTCACACGGCTCACTACACGGTCCGGGAGACATCACACGGATCGTGAACAGTGGCCGTGTTCCCCCACTTAAAGTCTCGCAGAGGAAAAAACTTACGAAACTAAGTGGTACCACATGACGACTTCACGGACCACCTGTTGCCAGACGGGCCATGACATCGACCGTGTAAAGGTACTTGAAATAATTTTCGCATGATAAAGTTATGAGACGGTGATTTTGTACTTAGAAAAATTTTCACATAGTAAGTCACACGAAAGGGGACACAGACTGTGTGATGTCACATGGACTGTGTAAACGCCCGTGTGCCCTCACTAGGCCAATTTCCCTTTTTGTCCCATGTTTGTCCCAACTGTGAACTGGCCTAAGTGTTACTTCCAAGGGAGGCCACATGGTCCGTGTGGCTTCATACGGCCCGTGAAGGCTCCTCCATGGAGTGATGCCTGGCAGTGCAATGGGAAAAATTTCAGGACATTTGGGCAATGCTAGTAGGAAAAATCTGGGTCCTTACAATATTCCACATCAATAATTAAGAAAACAGAATAATTTTATCTCTATGAATGTACGACTAATGAATTATTGAATCCATGTTGATGCCCCCAGCCCAACGTTAATAAAAGAAAGAAGATAAGTTAGTTAGAAAGAAAAAATGAAAAAGATGGTCCTTTTAATTTATGGATGGAAACAGTGAGCTTGAAATTCTAAAACACTTTGAGTCCTACAAAGAAGAAGATGTTAACACAAACAAATTTAGCGTAAACTCACATTTAGAGGTATATTTTCTATGGGTTTTTCATTAGGCTCCTGAATTCGCATGTTTATTTGTTTAAGAATCGGATATCTGAAATGTTTGTTTGTGCAATTTGAAAGTTGAAGGTCATACTTGTAATTTGAAGCCAAGTTAAAGGACTAATTTATGTATTATACCTAGAAAGAAAGTGAAAGATTTTTAATGATCTGCTCCACTATTGATTAGAATTATTAGGATTTTGTTTCAACTTCAACAAAAGAAACTAGGAATCCTTCAAAAAAGAAAAAAGTGAATCATATGGCCTCTCCTTAAACTAATTTATGGATGAAAAAGTATATTTTGAAATTGCAAATTATGTGAATGGCTTTCTTTGTAACCGAAAGCAGACTTCAAAGAAACAAACACCATGGCTCCAAGTGAGAATAAAAGAATCATTTCTTTTGGAAAGAACAATTAACAACTTCAAAGAAACAAACACCATGGCTCCAAGTGAGAATAAAAGAATCATTTCTTTTGGAAAGAACAATTAACAATACTGGTGTTTAAAAATTGTTTATTTTTTGTTAATACATAATCGTATGAATGGGCACTTTTAACAGATTATGTATTTCTTCTTTTTTATTATATAAAATGTTAATGGTCAAAACACATTTTATTTTTATTATTTTTCACAAGTTTGATACTCCAGATATCGATTGTTCCTTTTTGTTACATGAACTACCATTTTATACGAGCTTCATTGTCACAATATGATATGTAAATTTATGATTAGTAGCTTATAGTGAGCTTATATATACGTATTAAGAAATTTGTTAAATGTTTATAAATATTTTATTGTAAACTTTATTATTATTATTATTATTATTATTATTATTATTATTATTATTATTATTATTATTATTATTATTATTATTATTTTTACTATTATTATTATTAATTTAAAATTATTGAAAGTTTTGAAGTTGTTGAGGAAGGCTATTACAGAGAAGAGATAGAAGGAGAATTGAAGCGGAAGAAGGACTACTTTATTAATATTGCACCATACATATATATAACTTCAAAAAAAACCTAACAGATTCACGAAATGTCACGCCCCAAGAGGGTACCTTGGCGTGGCTGGCACCTAGAGACTATTGCTAGTCCCTAAGCGAACCACTTAGGCTCATCACATTCATTCAATGAAATAACTCTACTGAATAGCAGAAGTAAAAGTAAGTAAATGAGCATATCTCATCTAAAGTCTCAAAGTGTATAGATAATAATAAAAGCTAGTAGAAAGAAACTAGCTCACAATCTCAACATCAACGTTCAACCATTGGGTATGAAGCCTCTATCACTAATCATGTGGTGCCAATGACACACCCATGGCCACCCAAATCAAAATAAAAGAAATATTCCAATCTAACTCCAAAGCATGATAAAATAAAACTAATGGATCCTCCGAAATAGGGGAAACTCACTAATTAGCTGCAAATTTCAGATCTTCAACGAAGCCTCTATTGATGATCGCTAGTACCTGCCCCTGCATCATAAAATGATGCAGTCCAAAAGGGACATCAGTACTTGGAATGTACTGGTATGTACAATAGTTGAGGGAAACAAAAACAGGTAGAATAATATGAAAACGACATCAACTCAAAATAATCATCAACTAACATCAAATCACCAAATGTCTATCTATGCAAGAATAAAGAGTAGACAAGTGACCCGTCAGCAACTCAATTAACTCATCAATCATCTCAGACTTATCTCAAAGGAGCTCATCTCCTCTCATCTTATCTCAACTCAGAGTACACAAGGTAGGAAATTTATGGGAGTTTCTCTTATTCGGCAACAATCACTTATGAGCCAATGAATCTCGTTGATGTTGCCATAGCCTTTCCAAACTTGTTAGGTAGAGGACGAACCGAAACCATATCGGCTAACCTAATATGGAGTCAGTACTCAACAAGTCCGCTATTGCTTTCAGGGACTGTTACTCACGAGGGAATCATAATATATATGTGATGGTTCTAAGCCTCACTATGTTTGGCGACGTAGTTTGACGAGTTCAAGTTGGACTTACTCTCACTCTTTCAGTGCTCAATACTCCTCCCATAACTCAATGCTCATAAAACCTCCACCTCAACCAATCTCATAGGGACTCTAACCCCATCATCAATTGGTATTTGATAAGGACTCGAACCCTGTCATCAATCAACTCATAGGGACTCTAACCATTTCATTACTCAAGCTCATAGGGACTCTAACCCTCTCATCAATCAATCTCATCAATGACTCAAGAATAGAACAATCATTAGAAATCAATTGAATAGACACATCGGTAGAGTTCATTTATAGAGACACATAAGGAAATCAAATTCTATCAACTCAACATCATTCTCTCATCACAATCAACAATCTCAACTCAAGGCTCTAGAATCAATTATCAAGTTCATTATGCATGCTTTTCAAATTAGTCATGTAGGGTTATGCAAATTCTCATGAAAGATGTTCAATTTAGGAAAACAAATACTATGATAATCATCAATATAGAAAAACATGTAATTTCACATAAAATTTTAAGAAAACCCATCAAGGGTTTATGTATGTAGACTTTTGAACCATCAACTCATTTATGACCTTCGATGGGGCACATGAGAGAACAATCCCATGCTTTTAGTTTAGTCTTATATACCTGGGATGAAGCTATCAATTAGTCACGTCAAGGATTTCGTCTCAAATCTCTCAAACTCATGTTTTTCTCCTCTTCCCTCTAGTCCTAGCCTTGTTAGATTATGGAATAGGACTTAGAATGGGGGTTTTAGACCCCTTTTACGTCAAAATAACCTAACTAGATCATGTATAGAGTTTAGGAGGGGCTGAGAATAGACCGAAATACCCCTCCTAAAATTTAGAAATTTGTAGCTCGGAAAAGACCAGTCCGCGGACGCGAACTAGTCGCGTACTGCATATTTTTAGAAAGAGTTTTTGAACAAGTTTTCCAAATCCCATTGAAAATTTTCAAAAAAAAAGTGCTGGTCCGCGATGGAGGCGCAACGCGCTCCTATCGCGCACTAACACTGTTTTGCGCTCCGGATCGAAAAATTATCTTTTGATCGGGTCGCTCTAAAAATCGATGGAGACTATTTTCTCACTCAATATTTCGTGCTGATCATAAATCCGGCGTCAGATTTTCCATATGAGCATTGGAGGATGTGTTACACGCATACCCTCACTCTAAGGGTATTTTGGTAATTTTACCGGGTGTTACATCATCTTCCCTTTGCGATCCTTCATCCTTGAGTGATGAGTAAAAATGGATGTCAAGGCACGAATGGACTCAAGACCCATCTCAACACTCAACTCAATCAATCAAACTCTCGACCCTTCCTCGACCTCAATCAATACTACTCAGACCTAAGAATAGAAAGTCACATCAAGAATAGATCAATCAATTTTGTGAAGGGTAAGGAATTTACTTCAACACTCTCATCATCTGACACAAATAGGTGCAGATATTTGGCCTTTATCTCTTCCTTAGCTTCCCATGTGGCTTCCTTAACGAATTGATTTCTCCACAGGACTTTGACTGAGGCAATCTCTTTGTTCCTCAACTTACAAATTTGACAATCAAGGATTTGAACCGAAACCTCTTCGTAAGACCGGCTATCCTTTGCTCCAATACTATCAATAGGGATCACCAAGGATGGATCACCCAAACATTTCTTCAACATCGACACATAGAATACCGGATGGACTCCATCTAACTCAGAAGGCAACTCTAACTCATAAACAACTTTCCCAATCCTCTTTACAATCTGATATGGTCCAACATAGTGTGGACTCAACTTTCCCTTCTTCCCAAATCTTATGACACCCTTCATAGGTGACACTTTCAAATATGCCCAATCATCTACCTCAAACTCTAAGTCTCTTCTTCTCACATCGGTATAAGATTTATGGTGACTCTGGGCAGTCTTTAATCTCTCCCTAATGACCTTGACCTTCTCCATCGATTGGTGGACAAGATCAGGCCCAATCAACTTCGCTTCTCCAACCTCAAACCACCCAATCAGTGATCTGTATCTCCTCCCATACAAGGCTTCATAGGGAGCCATTTGAATGCTTGCATAATAACTATTGTTCTATGCAAATTTAATCAATGGTAGGTGATCATCTCAATTCCCCTTGAAATCAAGAATACAAGCTCTCAACATATCCTCTAGACCATCCGTCTGTGGATGAAAGGTTATGCTCAGGTTTACTTTAGTACCCAATCCTTTCTGGAACGATCTCCAAAATTGGGAGGTAAATTGGGCTCCTCTGTCTGAGATGATGGACAAACAAGGGAACTCTATACAACCTTACAATCTCCTGGATGTACAACTTGGCATACTCCTCCACAATATTAGTTGTCTTAACTACCAAGATGTGAGCCGATTTAGTCATCCTATCTACAATCACCCATATTGAATCATGTTGCTTTTGAGACCTTGGTAGACCGATAATGAAGTCCATATTGATTATCTCCCACTTCCATTCTAGAATTTCAAAGTTCTGTGCCAATCCACATGGACTTTGATGCTCAACTTTCACTTGCTGGCAATTCAGGTACTTTGAAATGAACTCAACAATATCCCTCTTCATTCCACTCCACTAATAGAATTCTCTCAAGTCGTGGTACATCTAGGTAGAGACAGGATGAATGGAATATCTAGTGTCATGGGCCTCAGCCATGATTCTGTCTTGAATACCATCAACATTGGGAGCACACAATCTATTATGATATCTCAACACTCCATCTCCCCCTTGGGAGAAAACCATCACCTTCTGTTTGTGGACAACCTCCTTAAATTGGAGTATGACATAATCATGGTCTTGGTTTATTTCACCTCCACTACTAAGGATGAAACGGACACGTTCTGAACATTAACTCCTCTTTCATTATTCTCCTCAAGTTAACTCCCAATCGAGCCAATCGATGCACTTCCTTGGCTAACTCCTTCTTTCTTTCCTGCACATGGGCTGTGCTACCCATCGACAACCTGCTAAGAGCGTCAGCAACAATGTTAGCTTTACCTGGGTATTAGAGAATACTCATGTCATAATCCTTGAGCAACTCCAACCATCCTCTATGTCGCAGGTTGAGCTCTTTCTAACTGAAAACATACTGCAAGCTCTTGTGGTCAGTGAACATATCCACATGCACTCCATACAAGTAGTGGTGCAAGATTTTAAGTGCAAACACCACTGTTGCCAACTCGAGATCATGGGTTGGATAGTTCCTCTCATGAACCTTGAGTTGCCTAGAAGCATAGGCTATCACCTTCCGTCTCTGCATCAGTACACATCTCAATCCAACCGTCGAAGCACCACAATAAATTACAAAGTCCTCTATCCCATCGGGTAAGGTTAGGACCCGTGCAGTAGTCAACCTCGTCTTCAACTCTTGGAAACTCTTCTCACATTCATCGGACCACTGAAACTTGACCTTTTTTGAGTCAATTTAGTCAATGTGCAGATAGGGAAGAAAATCCCTCAACAAATTTGCGGTAGAGCCTGCCAACCCCAAAAAACTTCTTATGTCAGTCGGAGTGGTTGGTCTGGGCTAGTTCTTAACCGCTTCAATCTTTTGGACATCCACTCAAATACCATTGCCGAAAACAACATGGCCTAGGAAAGCCACTGACTTAAGCCAGAACTCACATTTTGAGAATTTTGCATACAACTCATGATCCTTAAGGGTTTGGAGGACAACTCTGAGATGATTAGCATGCTCCTCCTCACTTCTCGAATACACCAAAATGTTATCGATGAACATAATCACAAACATATCAAGATATTGTCTGAATACTCTATTCATCATGTTCATAAAGCATGCAGGTGCGTTCATCAACCCAAAGGACATGACTAAGAACTCAAAATATCCATATCTAGTCCTAAAGGAAATCTTTGGAATGTCACATTCCCTCACTTTCAACTGATGGTAGCCAGATCTAAGGTCTATCTTGAAGAAACAAAAGGGCCCCTGAAGTTGGTCAAACAAATCATCTATCCTTCGGAGAGTATATTTGTTCTTTATCGTAACCTTGTTCAGTTGCCTATAGTTGGTACACATTCTGAGGGACCCATCTTTCTTTCGCACGAATAGGACAGGGGCACCCCTAGGTGAAACACTTGGCCTAATGAAGCCCTTCTCTGGAAAATCTTTCAATTGCTCTTTCAACTCAGCGGGGTGCATCCTATAAGGTGGAAGTAAAATAGGCTGAGTTTCGGGAAGAACATCAATCCCAAAGTCAATCTCCTTATCAAGAGGGATTCCAGGCAGATCATCTTTCGAAAACTCATTAACAATCGGAACTAACTCAAGAGTTGGGAACTCAACATCATCAGATTTCACTCGCACGAGATGATAGATACAACCTTTGAAAATCAACTTTTTGGCTCTAAGATATGAGATAAACTTTCCCCGAGGTGCATCAGAATCACCCTTCTACTCTAGAACCTGCTCATTCGAAAATTGGAACTTAACGGTTCGGGATCTACAATCAACGGAGGCATAACAGGCGTGGAGCCAATCCATGCCAAGAATCAAATCAAAATCAACCATCTCCAACTCAACAAAATCAACAAGAGTATCCTTATGATGGATGGACACTAAACAAGCTCTATAAATTCTCTCAGCTCGAATAGACTCTCCCACTGGTGTAGAAACATCAAAGGGTTCAAGAAGACTCTCAAGGGTTTTATCAAATATACTGGGCATGTAAGAAGATACAAATGACAATGTGGCTCCCGAATCCATCAAAACATAACAATCAAAAGTAAAGACTCGAATCATACCCGTCACGACATCTGAGGAGTTCTCCTGATCTTGGCGACTACCCATGGCATACAAGTGGTTTGTTATTCCGCCTGCACCTGACGTAGTACCCCCCTCGTTTCCTCTAACTGGTGGAACGGGTGTCGTAGATTAAGACTGGTCAGCCCGCTTTGGACAATATCTTTGGTAGTGACCCACTTGGCCACATTTGTAGCACACATCATTCCCATCATGACATCTCCCCAAGTGCATTCTGCCATACTTATCACATGGTGGCTTACCCTGAACCTTGAGGCACACTAGCTTATGGCCGAGGTCCATGATCTCCAACATTCTGAGATCTCTTATCATACCTGCTTCTAGGCACAGGTGCACTAGCAGCTAATGGTGCTGGAAATTGGTTCCCATTTCCTTTCCTTCAACCCTCATAGCTGGATGTCTTAGCTTTCTTATGCTTGAACTTTTCCTTGTCATGCTTGTCTCTCCTCATCGGTTTGTTGCACAAATGTACTCATCGGTTTGTTGCACAAATGTCATCAATCTCCCAATGTTCCATAGCCCCCTACTTATGAAATGTGGTCAACAACACACCCATAAACAAGACTCTACTAGACACGGCTTCATAGACTCCCTAACATACTTGAACTCTGTGCTTTGACACCAAGTTTATCACGCCCCGGGAGGGTACCCTTGGCGCGGCCGGCACCTAGAGACTATTGCTAGTCCCCAAGCGAACCACTTAGCCTCATCACATTCATTCAATCAAATAACTCTACTGAACAGCATAAGTAAAAGTAAGTAAATGGACACATCTTATCTAAAGTCTCAAAGTGTACAGATAATAATAAAGGCTAGTAGAAAGAAACTAGCTCACAATCTCAACATTAATGTTCAACCATCGTCTATGAAGCCTCTATCACTAATCATGTGGTGCCAATGATAGACCCATGGCTACCCAAATCAAAATAAAAGAAATAGTCCAATTTAACTCTAAAGCATGATGAAATAAAAGTAGTGGATCCTCCAGAATAAGGGAGGCTCACCAATTAGCTGTGAATCTCAGATCCTCAACGGAGCGTCTGTTGACGATCTCTAGTACCTGCCCCTGTACCATATAACGCAGTCCAAAAGGGACATCAGTACTTGGAATGTACTAGTATGTAAAATAGCTGAGTGAAACGGAAATAAGTAGAATAATATGGAAAAAACATCAACTCAAAATAATCATCAAATAACATAAAATCGTCAAATATCTATCTATGCAAGTATAAAAGAGTAGAAAAGTGACCCATCAGAACCTCAAACTCATCATTCATCTCAAACTCATCTCAAAGAAGCTCACCTCCTCTTATCTCATAGAGGAGCTCACCTCCTCTCATCTCATCTCAGAGGAGCTTACCTCCTCTCATCTCATCTGAACTCAGAGTACACAAGGTAGAAAATTCATGGGAGTTTCTCTTACCCGACAATAATCACTTATTAGCCAGTGAATGTACAATAATCTCGCTGATGTTGCCATAGCCGTTCCAAATGTGCCAGGTAAGGAACAAATTGAAACCATTTCGGTTCACCCAATATAGAGTCAGTACTCAACAGGTCCACTATTACTTTTAGGGGTTGTTACTCACGAGGGAACCATAATATATATGTGATGGTTCTAGGCCTCAGCTACATTTGGCGACGTAGTTTGATGAGTTCAAGTCGGACTAACTCTCACTCTTTTGGTGCTCGATACTCCTCACATGACTCAATGCTCATAAGACCTCCACCTCAATCAATCTTATAGGGACTCGAACCCCGTCATCGATTGGTGTCTGATAGAGACTCGAACCCTGTAATCATTCAACTCATAGGGACTCTAACCCTTTCATTACTCAAGATCATATGGACTCTAACCCTCTCATTAATCAATCTCATCAATGACTCAATATTAGAAAAATCATTAGAAATCAATCGAATAGACACATCAGTAGAGTTCATTTACAGAGACTCGTAAGGCAATCAAATTCGATCAACTCTTCATTATTCTCTCATTACATCAACAATCTCAACTCAAGGCTCTAGACTCAATTCTTAAGTTCATTATGCATGCTTTTCAAATTAGTCATGTAGGGTTATGCAAATTCTCATGAAAGATGTTTAATTCAAGAAAACAAATAGTATGATAATCATCAACATAGAAAAACATGTAATTTCACATAAAATTTTAAGAAAAACCATCAAAGGTTCATGTATGTAGACTCTTGAACCATGAACTCATCTATGACCCACTATGGGGCACATGAGAGAACAATCCCATGCTTTTAGTTTAGCCTTACATACCTGGGATAAAGCTATCAACCAATCACACCAAGGATTTCTTCTCAAATCCCTCAAACTCAAGCTCTTCTCCTCTTCCCTCAAGCCCTAGCCTTGTTAGATTATGGAATATGACTTAGAATGGGGGTTTTAGACCCTTTTTACGCCAAAACGATCTAATTGAATTGTGTATAGAGTTTAGGAAATAGACCGGAATGCCCCTCGTAAAATTTAGAAATTTTTAGCTCGAAAAAGACCTAGCCTGTGATGCGTACTACATATTTTCAGAAAGAGTTTTTCAATGAGTTTTCCCAATCCCGTCGAAAATTTTCAAAAAAATGTAAGTGCTGGTCCACGATGGAGGCGCGATGCACTTCTGTCGTGCACCAACACTGTTTTGCGCTTTGGATCAAAAAATTATCTTTTGATCGGGTCACTCTAAAAATCGACCACGACCATTTTCCCACTCAATTTTTCATGTTGATCACAAATCCGGCCTCAGACTTTCCATACGAGCATTGGAAGGTGTGTTACATGCATACCCTCACTCTAGGGGTATTTTGATAATTTTACCAGGCATTACACTAAATCATTCCTAAATAATAGGAAAACATGGCTAACAACTAGACTAAGTCTTATTTAAAAAAAAAAGAGACAGTAAACAATTAAGTTAGCATAGTTTCAAAAGCAAATTCCTAACACTCCTCCTTGATTTGAGATCTGCAACCTCCAATTTTCTCTCTGAGAAGCTCAAATTTGCTGACTGGTAAAGGCTTAGTGAACAGGTCTGCTTGCTGGTTTTCAGACTTGCAGTAGACTAGAGTCACTTCTCCCTTTTGCTGCACTTCTCTCAGGAAATAGAACTTGATGTTGAAATGCTTGCTCTTCTTGTGAAACACCAAATTGTTTGAGATTGCAATAGCTGCCTGGTTGTTGACAAGAATGACAACTTTCCTTCTGTTCCAAATGTAAATCATGCATGATCTTTCTAAGCCACAAGACTTGGATTACTGCTTTTGTTGCTGCTATGAACTTAGCTTCTGCAGTGGATTGTGCAACAATTTCCTGTTTCTTAGATGACCATGAGAAGATTCCTGAACCTAGGCTGAAACAATGGCCAGAAGTACTTCTCATATAATCTACAAATCCAGCGCAATCACTGTCTGAGAATCCAAGAAACTTAAAGCTTTGGCACTTCTCAAACTTTACACCGTAGTCAACAGTACCTTTAATGTATCTTAATATTCTTTTTGCTGCTCTTAAATGCATTTCACTTGCACAGTATGAGATAAGATACTTGTAACAAATAGAATATTAGGCCTTGTTGGATGAGATAAATTAAGCATCCGATCAAGCTTCTATAATAACCTTCATCAACTTTGTCGGTTCCATCTTCTTTACAAAGCTTCTCTTTCTGATTCATTGGCGTGCTCATCGACTTGCATTCCTCCATTTGAAATTTCTTTAGAATTTCCTTTGTGTATTTCTTTTGGCAAATGAACACTTCACCTTTGCTTTGCTTGATCTCCATTCTAAGGAAATAGGCCATAAGACCAAGATCTGTCATTTAAAAACTTGCATCATTTCGTCTTTAAACTCCTCAATCAGCCTTACATTATTTCCTGTTACCAGAAGATCATCGACATAAAGAGACACAATAAGGATATCACTATCTTCTTTATGTTTTACATACAGAGTAGATTTAGATAAACTTTTTTGAAAATCCAAGCTTAATAGATGATCATCTATTCTGCTATACCAAGCTCTTGGTGCTTCTTTTAGGCCATAAAGAGCCTTTTTAGCAGATAGCCTTTATCCTCATCCCCGTGTTTCACAAATCTTGATGGTTGCTCAACATATATTTCCTCCTCCAGTTAGCCATTTAAGAAGGTTGATTTGACATTGAGTTGGAACACCTTCCATTCCATTTGTGCTGCTATTGCAAGTAACAATTTGATTGTATCTAATCTTGCAACAGGAGAAAAAGTGTCAGAGTAATCAACACCATAAATTTACCATAAATTTGTGCATACCCTTTAACTACAAGTCTGGCCTTGTATTTTTTGATGGAACTATCTACATTTAACTTTGTTCAGAAGACCCATCTCACACCAATGACTTCAGGTTTGTTAACTAATACCCAAGTTTTATTTTTCTCAATTATTAAAATCTCCTCCTCCATCGCTTTCTTCCACTTTGGGTCTTGAAGAGCTTCTGCTGGTCCAGCAGGTTCATAGATGGCGATGTTACCTCCTTGATAGATATCTAACAATAGCCTTCTCCCTTTGACTGGATGATCATCTTCTAGTTCTTACTACCATAGTTTAGCTTCTTGCTCTTTAGGAGGGCTGATGTTTGCTTCTAGTGAGAACTTTCCTGTTTTTGGAGAATTATTCCAGCCCCATTGTTCGTTTTCACTAAAATGAATATCTCTTGTAATTGTCATTTTTCCTGTTTAAGGATGATAGACCTTGTAAGCTTTAGAAACACTGTTGTAATCCATAAAGATGCTTGTAGTTGCCTTCTTGTCAAGTTTGTCACGCTTATCTTGAGGAACCAAGAAAACTTAGTGAAGGTTTAAACTTGTACCAAGCTTCAATTGGTGTTTTATCTTCCAAAAAACATTCGTTAGAAGTCGATTTTGCATAAAAACTGTAGTATTTGCTGTCTCTGCCCAAAAGATTTTGGGCAGCTCCTTTTCATGCAACATACATCTAGCCATCTCCATTATCCATCTATTTGTTCTTTCACTAACACCATTTTTCTCTGATGTGTAAGGTGTTGTGAGCTGGTGCACTATGTCAGCCTCTTTGCAAAGTGAATTATATTCTGCTGAGGTATATTCCTTTTCATTATCAGACCTCAACGCTTGAATTTTACAACCACTTTGATTTTTCACCAATTTCTTCAATTTTCAAGAATACACCAACAATTATTTACTTGAATTTCAAGGAAAAAAATTCAAAACATTCTTGTAAAATCATCAATGAAAAGAACGCAGTATATGCTATCTTGTAGTGATGAAGTTCATTGAGGACCTACAACATCAGTATGAACTAGTTGTAGCTTGTGTGAGGCTCTCCAGGTTGATTGAGGAAACAATTTTCTATGTTGTTTACCAAATTCGCAGGCAGGACATTCTGTGGAATTTACTTCCAAATCAGGTAGGTTCTCCACCAACTTCACCTTTTGCATCTTGAAAAGCCCTTGATAATGATAGTGTCTGAGTCTTTTGTGCCATAACTCTACAATATTTGCTTTTGCTGAATACACCAGTTGCTCTTCTTCAGATGGATCTAATGAAGAACTTTTTCCTCTCATTTTGACTTTAAACAAGTCCTGTCCTGAGGGATCTTTGATCAAGCAATATTTATCATCAAAATAAAGTTTGTAACCCATTTCTAGTAATTTACCAACACTGAACAAGTTTCGATCTAAGTCAGGTACATAAACAACATCAGCTATTGTTTTAGTACTTGCTTGTGTCTCAACTGTAATTGATCCCATTCCTTTTGCCGGAATGTAACCGCCATGGCCTATTCTAATCTTTGTAACTCAAGTGGGTCTCAATTCTTTGTAAAGATCTTTATCATGCATCATGTGATTTGTGCACTTGCTATCAATCAACAATGACTCACTTGAAACATTGCTTGCAAAACATGATGCAACAAAGAGTTGATCCACCTCCTGTTCATTAACAACCCGAGCATCTACATCTTGCTTCTTGGTATTTTTCTTACAAATGATTGCTTCGTGCCCAAACTAATTGCACTTTTGCATCAAGCCTTTTGTTGCACTTGAAAGGTGTGTGTTCGAGCTTGCCACAATGCTTACAAGGAGGGTAGTTTCTTTTGAATCTACCTGTTTCATTTTTGTTGTTTCATGCTGCACCTTCTCCTTCAATTAATTGGTTACTTCTTGTTCTTCTTATTCTTATTTCGTCCATTGTCTTGATGCTTGGCTGGTAGGGCGCCCTCAATAGCTCCTTTTTGTCTCTTAACACGTCATTGTTCTTGATCTTGAAAAACACTTAAGAGTTTTGCTAGTGTGATTTTGGACAAGTCCTTAGTATTTTCTAAGGTTGTAATGGTTGCCTCAAATCTTTCAGGTACCGATACAAGGATTTTCTCAACGATCTTTGAATTCTTAAAAGTGGAAGCCAACAATCTGATGCGATTCGCTATATTAAGAAGTCGATCAGAGTACTCCTTTATGGTTTCACTTTCCTTCTCCTCTGGGGTTCATTATCCTCGAATCCTTTCATCCCCTTCATAGTCAGTCTTGAGATAATCCTGTACCTCTTTTGTTGACTTCAGAGACATGATACGAGTGAAGACAGTGAATGAAACTGCAACAAATAAGCATGTCTTTGCCTTTGATTTCCTGATTTTCCACTCCTGGTGACTTTTAATTTGTGCCACTGTGGGGGTTGGCAGGGAAGAAATCTCATATTCATCTTCTACAACCTCCGAGAGATCCAAAGCTTCTAGATATGTCTGCATTCTAACAGTCCAGATTCAATAATTTTCTCCACCGAAAGTTGGTAGGGCCATTGAAGAAAAACTTGCTTCTTTGTTTATGATGTCCATGGAATCTGATTAGCGCGCACACATAGGTCCCTTAAGAAATAAGGTACTGATACTAATTGAAACTTTTGAAGTTGTTGAGGTAGGTTGTAACAGAGACGAGATAGAAGGAGAATTGAAGTGGAAGAAGGACTACTTTTATTAATAATACAGCGTACATATATAAGACCTAAAGAAGACCTAACAGATTGATTAAATCATTCCTAAATAATAGGAAAACATGGCTAACAACTAGACTAAGTCTTATTTCAAAAAAGGGGACAGTAAAAAATTAAGTTACCGCCGTTTTAAAAGCAAATTCCTAACAATTATTTTGAAAATGAATAAACTTTAACTCATGAATCCACTTCCAAATGCAACTATTTATACCTTCCTTGATTCTTTTCTTTACCATTACCCACTTGAAACTTTGAAGAAAAATTTCAAGTATGTCTTGTTCAGTTTGATTGAATTCGAGCTCAAAAAATGTTGAGTTTTGATATCTAGCTCGGAGGAACGCTACTCTTGAAATTTGGGATGATTTTGTGAATTTTGAAGAAGTTGAAAATTTAGGAGTTCTTGGTGCTATTCATGTGTTCTTGGCTTCTTGAAGAAGAACAACCAAAAAGACTACATTTGATCCAAAACTCTAATTTAAAAGTGTTTAAAGTTGTTTAAGTGATTTTACAAAATCAGAGTTAAAAAATAATGCCATAGATGAACCTTTTCTCAAATGGTAATGGCATAAATGAGCCAAACTTTTAACGGATGATATAAATGAGCATTTTCTCAAAGTTCTGTGGCATATTTGAGCCTTTTTCCTTTAATAAATAGTTGGTGATAATTCAGATAAAAAATCGTACAGTGTGGGTTCTTACCACTAATTACTCTTCTTCTTCTTTCTTTCTTTCTTTTTTTTTTTTCTTTTGAAAAAACGAACTATTTTTTGCTATTTTGCCCTCCAAAAAGAAAAGGTTTGGGTAAAAAAGGAAATGAACAGAAATAGTTATTTTACAATGCTTTCATATTCACAAACTACTACTTCAGTAGAACTTGGTAGTATTTGTGCTCTACAAAGTTATGTACTTCTATGTTAATAACTTTTTGCCTTTTCTCTGTGGACTTATTAGAAGAACTTGCGTGGTGAAATCTATACATTGGTTGGGTATACATCTGCAAAAAGACATGATCAGGGGATCGAACATGTATAGTTAAAAAATCTTTGATGGAAAGAGTTAATCAAGTAAAAATAAAATAAAATAATTGAGATGATAACACCACTACTAGAATCCAGCTTTTGCAGTATAGGCATTGATATGATCCTTGGACATTGCATTTTTCAAGTATCACTTAAGACAATACACTCCTATCACTACTAAGTCTTTTTGTTTTGTTGCTTTAAACTACGTAATCCGCTTTCTGGATGAACTCAGGCTCATAAGCTGCTTCTACGACGAAGACAAGTGGAGATTATGCTTCTTCAGTAGAACTTGGTATTGGAGGAGAAAATATTTGAGCTCTACATCCCAAAGGAACAACCATTATTACTTAATTATAAAGTAGTTGAGATATAGATGTTATTACTTTATCAAGATCATCATCAACAAGAAACAACAGAAAGTATGAACAAGTCAAAAATCTGAGTATAGCACGGTACTTCAAAGCAACATTTTTTTTCCAACTCGGTGAGTTGACTCACCGTGCGTGCTAGACATATGGCGCAATCTGGCATGGATAAATCACTTCGACACTGATATAGACCATTGAACATGTCTTGTTGAGTGGACCCTACTACAAAATGAGTCAAAGTTTAACCACTTTATAACAAATTAAATAAAATTTAAGTAAAAATACTCCTGAACTTGTTATGGAAAACTTCACAAAATTTAAAAGGAATGAATTATTGCGTACCCAAAGTATCTTCTTCTCAAAAAAGGAACATGTTCCCAGTTTGTTCTGCCAAAATCAGAATAAAAACATGTTAGAACATATCCCTTTATCAATCAATACCTATAATCAACAAAGAGCAGGATAGTCGCAACATCCAATCATGAGGTATATACCTATATTCCTAGCCTTTTGGGAAACTGTGACCGTTGTTTCTTAGAAGAGGAGCAACTGTCCTCTACATCTCTCTTCCTCCTCATCCCAATATGAAGCTCAGCTTCATATTTATACAACAAACGAACTCCAAACTTCCTTTGTACTCCAATGGAAAATAACTTAAAGCACCCATAGTCGTTTGGTGTTTTTCCATTTGCCTTAGATGCATCCCATAAGCCAGCAAGAGGTACCAACAAAAAATGAATACTACCATATTCATCAGGATATTCTGAATGATGTAAGGCAAATTCCTGGGTCATCGACAACATCCCATCATCACACACGGGTATCAAATGAGCTGTGACGCGAGTTACTTCGCCAAAGTAACATGTAGCAAATCCCAAGAAGTTACCCGATACATACCAATTCTCTGGTAAATTGACTGATACACTAGCACCAGTTCCCTGATGGTGGAACCAACTTGGGGTATTCTGAGTCCAACTTGGGGTAGGCATCCACAAATTGCAGTGACAACTCGTAAACACTTTAAGTGACCAGGAATCTGAAACACTTTTAGGATATCTCATCAATTCATGCTGTAATGATGAGATATTCTGAAACAACGAATTACAGATCCAATCATTGCTCCAATCTGCATATATTGTATCTAAATGTTGTGGAATTTCTGGTAGCTCTTTTAGCATCTTGCAATCTGATAAGTGCAAGGTCTGAAGAGCACCAAGCTGGGCTATGCTTTGAGGCAGATGCTCAAAATTATTTCCGTTGAGAATTAACACTTTCAAAGAGGATAAGGATCCAATGTCTTTTGGAAGTCCTCCATCTGTTAAATTGCAGTGACTGAGATTCAAAATATCCAGGTTTGGCATCCCCTTGAAACATGCCAACTCTTTTAGCTTGTCGCAATGTGATAAGTTCAAGTATTGAAGAGCACCAAGTTGGGCTATGCTTTGAGGCAAATGCTCAAAATTATTTCCACTGAGATTCAACTTTTTCAAAGAGGATAAGGATCCAATGTCTTCCGGAACTCCTCCATCTATTATATTGCAGTACCTCAGATCCAGTTCTTCCAATGAGAGTAACCCTTCATTCACCTTAGGGAACACAAAGTGTGCTCCATCTTTTGATCCTTCTTTTCCAAAAGCCAATACTTTAAGCTTGTTCAACCGGATGATGGAAGACGGAGGTCGTGAGATTGGAGTGTCGCTGGCATCAAGCACCTCCAAACTTTCTAAATCCAGTATCTCTTCTGGAAGGCTTTCAAGTTTTGAGCAGCCAGACACATCTAGCTTCACCAAACGTTTCAACTTACAAATGAAGCATGGAAGAGCTACAAGGACATCTATGCAACTCCAATCTAGCTCTGTAAGATGGGGTTGGAGATGAATGTTATCTTGTGGATACCTGTAAGAGCGTGATATCTTAATCTCTAACTTCATCTCCATTTCTCCAAGGAACTCTGGCAGTTTCTCTAAACTAGAGCAGTACTGTAGATTCAGCGATTTAAGAGATTCCACATTAACACATGGAAACCTCTCAAGGCTTTGACAACCACACAAATTTAACTTAATGAGTTTTTTGGAACATCCCAGGGAATGGTGAACCTCTTTAAGACTCACACATTCGCCTAGATCCAAATATTCCAAATTTGGCATCCCCGTGAAATCTGGCGTTCTCTTTAGGCTTTTGGACCGACATAGATCTAGCCTCCGTAGAGATGGCAATTGCTGCTATTCAAAACACAAAAAGAATGATGAAAAAATGAGTAAAATAGTAAATGGCATTTTTAGATTATGACTGAACATGTGAAATAAGAAAGTGTTTATTTTACTATGTATGGAATGTTCTATCATATATAAAAGGTAAAATATCTAAAAAAGATTATTTTTTCTTTTAACTTGGGATCAAATTTATAGACAAAAAACTTGGCTAAAAAACAAATGGCCAAACAGAAAAGTTGTGCCAAAAATGGGCAATTTGTGGAGGTTGGAAATGCAATTCGCAGAGGTTAAAAACCTCTGTTATAGTAACAATTTAAGAGCAACCAAAAATAATACATTAATTTGAGTTTCTTGAATTAGTAACGTATTTCATTTAAACACAATTAAGAATCATAAGGCAAAATAGAAAGCATGTCGAATAGAATGGTACCCTTGTTTCATTCCATAAATGATGCAACGAACTCCACTTGAGCTCAAGATGAACAAGCTTTGTGGGATTAAAATTTTGTGGCAATAACTTCAAAGGACAGTAATTCCAGACTAAGCAACGCAAACTGTTGGACTGGTACTCAAGGGAAACAACATTTTCTTCTGAATCTCTATTCCATATCCATAACATCCTAAGCCTTCGCATATTTTTCATTGCCTCTTTGCTAAACCATAGTTTTTTATAAGGAGCCCAGATTGCTTCCACTTCCATGGTCCCCTATAAAAATATCATGTCACAACAAATCATAACTTCACACAATCCACTTATCAATAGGATCACTTATTATTGCACCTGAAGAGCTAGCACCATTAAACATGCAAACTTTTGCATGTTTTCTGTTATTTATTATTGCACTTGAAGAGCTATAGCAGCATTAGACAAAACTTAAGGTACAAATATTAGTTAGATATTTCTTTAAAAATATATCGCTTCAGAGAAATGCTTTGTATGACAACTTCTATTTTTTAATGATACATTTTTTGACAAGTATCACGACCAGATTAGTTAGGATAAGTATTGTAGAGTAAATATCAATGTGTAACTCTCTACCAAGGATTTGTAAGGTAAGTTTTGGCCCTCCTTAAAGCTTGTATTTTTCCATTCGAGAATTTTTATTAACAAAAGGTTATTTAGTGTATATAGTTGGGTAATATTAGCTTAAAAAAGAACTGATTGAGTTATTATGTACAAAGCATCCAATAAATTTCAAGTTCATCCAAAGAATGAAAGTTAGATTAAACATATTAAGCGGCTACTAGACTAATTCATGGCTTGGTAACATAAGATGAATGGATATTGATATATTAAAACCACAAATTAAATATCATTGCATTGTTTAGCCTACTTACTGTATTGTTGACCATCACTTCTTCTATATCTTCAACGTCCCATAATCTGCTACGTTCCCCTGGATTTTTTCGCATTCTTACTACGTATTTACCCATATCTTGTATTAAGTCGTGCATTTGAATTTCACCATATTTAGATATAAACACAAGAGATTTGTCAATTAGGACACTCAATCCAATATTTGCTCCAGAATAACAGCTCTCAAGAATTGGCATGATGTAGGATTTTGTTCGTCCTCGCAAGAAGCATGCTATATCTAGAAATATGTCTTGTTGTATGATCTCTAGTCCATCATAGCTAATTTTGAGTTTTTCAACGATTTCTGAGTTGGAGGTAATTTTCATTTGCTCTATAGCACTTCTCCACTCAGTTATGTCCCTCTCATATAAGAAAGAACCCCACACTTTGAGTGCTAAAGGAAGGCCTTTGGCATAATTTATGACCTTCAATGAGAGCTTCTCAAAACATTCACCTGGAACTTCTTCTTTGAAAGCACATTGATGGAACAATTTAATAGCATTATGGCCACATAGTGGAGTCACTTCATATATAACGTTATTCTTTCCGATCAAATGCTTATTTCTAGTTGTTGCAATAATCCGACTACCCTTGCCAAACCAATCAAGATCTCCTGCTAGGTTATCCAAATGCTCACTGTTATATATGTCATCAAGAACAACTAAAACCTTCTTAAATCGAAGTCTTTGAGCTATCATGTGCTTTCCATCCTCCTTATTATTCACATAATTATCTGTTTTCCTCAATAGTTCTGAGAGAAGGATATTTTGCAAAGAATGCATTCCACCTTTGTTTTCTTTGATATCAGCAAGAAAACAAGCACCATCAAACTGATTTGCATTTGTATCAAAAATAGCCCTTGCTATTGTCGTTTTGCCAACACCTCCCATTCCCCAGATCCCCATGATCCGAACATCATTGACTTCCATCTCTAGTAGGGAATTCACTTTCTCTAAATGAGTATCTATTCCCACAACATTTCGCAAATAAGACACTGAAGCCTTGCATAATTTGGACGAAACTTGGTCAACAATATGTTGAATACACTCTGATTCAATCCTATTAAAAAATAATAATATTGCTGATACATACAGATAAGAGAATCAAGAATAAAAGTAGCATTTCACATTACTAGAGGTGGCAAATGGTTCGATTGGATTTTGGATGGATTGAATCGAAATGAATTAGGTAAATATGGATTTGGTCAAATATGGTTTGGATAAAATGGTTTAATCCACTTTAATCTTCTAAAGTAAAAAAAAAAAAAATCAAATCAAAGATAGATTGTTAATGCTCAACTCCTATCACCCAACCTCACTTCCAAATAATTATTTAAAAAAAATTCTTTTTCATAAAAAAAATTTAAACTTTTTATACTTCCATACCCTATCCCCCAGCCACTCCCACCCCACCTGCACCTCTATCATCCCGGATTTTTAAATTAGAATGTATCAAGAAAAGTTCATCCACCCTACCCGCCTGTCACTTGTACCCTACCCCCACCCTATCATCATTTAAAAAAAAAAAAAGAAATTCACCCCCAAGCACCATTGGACCCCCTGCTCCCAAAAATTCACACAGACAAATTTTATTTAATTATAAATGGAGGATTCATGGGTCTATATGGATATCAATATTTTATCCATTTTGACCATATTTGTATGAGCTCTTAAGGTAGAAAATATGAGTGATTCATTAAAATAAATATAGGTTAACTTTTCACCTTATATGGGCTGAAATTGTCACCCCTAATTATGGTGAAAGGGAGGGACTATGTACAGAAATTAAACTATTGAAGAATCAATTAGAATATTATCCCTACTTTCTTATATTAATATATAATCAACCATCATTCATTATTTGAGAAATATGAAAAAATATATTTAAGATCGTGTTTTCACTCAATTTTGAGATTTGTATGTATTTTCAACTCACCCATCACGGATATCATAACCTTTTAGATTTGCGGCAGTAGTTAGGGCAGTTCTCCATGCTTGCACCTTCTGCATCCCCTCAACGTCATCCTTATACCTTGAATCGTGTTTGGCAAATGCTTTTTCGAAGCTCTGATCACTTTGGTATCGAACATGTGATGGATCCACATCATAGAAGACTGGTATGACTATTTGTGCATTTTCAACCTTGCATTCCATAATCTTTACTAGTTCATTTAAGCACCACCTTGACGTACCATAATTCTCTGAAAAAATGATTATGGCAACTTGAGACTCTTCTATAGCTTTCAAGAGTTCTTCTGAGATAGAATCACCTTCCTCTAGCCTTTTATCATCTTGAAAGGTGTATATTCCCCTATTTTTCAAACCTTCGTACAAGTGACCTGTAAATGTTTTTCGAGTGTCGGCACCTCTAAAACTTAGAAAGACATCGTACTTCCATCGAGGACAATATTGTGAATAACTCACAGAAGAAGATGCCATGGACATACGTTGATCTGAAAAAAGAAAACACAAGTTGTGTGGTAACAATAAGATGAAGAAATAGAAAGAAAATGAAAGGGATGTTTGTGTGAATTATTAATGCTCTACTCCACTTGTCATGAGAATTATTGGGTGGAAAATTAAAAAAGTGAATCAATCACATGGCCATTTTCTTTAGGCAGACGACTTGACTTCAAAAGCACTATGGGTCCTATATGTATCATTTTTTTGGAAAAGTATTTATTGAAATTATAAAATATGTTAATTCAACAACTCCAATATATTGAAGAAGAGATCACAGTGAGTTGCTCGGATCGTAAATATCTTTCACTTTCAATCCTAAGGTTATGAGTTTGAGCTATCAAGAGACCAGAAAGAGTGGGAGCTTCTAGGAACTAAACACCACTTTTTGAACAAGTGATAATAAGAAATTCCTTTTTAAAAGAAGAAGAAGAAGAAAGTTGGTGAGCAAGAAAAAGTGAAATTACATGCCCCTACTTGAATGGAAAAGAAGACTCAACAACTATAAAGAAAGACTATGGTTTTTAGTATAATTTTTGTTCTTTTTAGTGTCCAGTGTAATCTTTTCAGTTGCATATTGTAAGATTTAATGAGACTTTCTTGATATTTATATTTAAATATTTTTCCCACTGTTTTTGTTTAACAGATCATGTTCAGTAAATATTTTATGGATTAACATCGAAAAACTTAAATGACCAAAACTGGTAAGCACATACTTAAAGTAACAAATTAAACACACTTAAAGTAATGGAGATATATATATTTGTATTATCAAGATTGATTTCAACAAGAAACAACAGAATGTGTTGCTTATACATCTACAAAAAGAGATGATTGAGGGTACATCTATAGTTAATAATCCAACTAAAAGAAACGATGCAAGTCGCAAGATATCATAGAATACTTCAGCACCCAACCACGCACTAATAGAGTTTGCATATCTTTCAGTTGTGAACGCAATTATGTTATGCAAACCTGAGAGTTGTGCAAGTGTGTAACGTTACTTACTATATCTTAGCAGCTCGCTGACCCCTTTTTTGGTGACACATTGTCACGTCCCAGGAGGATACCTTTGGCGTTGCAGGCACTTAGAGACTATTGCTAGCCCCCCAAGTGAACCACTCAGCCTCATCACATTCATTCAATCACATTCTAATAGCGGAATACATCAATGAATAAGAATACTCAAACGAAAAGTAATGATAAAATGAAAATCAAGGCCAAAGGTCAAATAGGCTATACATCAACTAAGTAAGACTAGTATGAAATAAACTAGTCAATAATAACATCCAATCACAACTCATCAGTCTAGTCTATGAAGCCTCTAGACATTTGACTAAGTGGTGTCAATGACAGACCCATGGCTACCTCAAAAATAGAATAAAATAAGTCTAAACTCAAAGCTAGAAAAGAAACATAATGTCCTCTAAAAGTAGGGGAGGGCTCACCAATCAGCTGAAAGCAGTTAGGTCCTCAACCGGACGCTTGTTGATGACCGCTAGTACCTATCTCTGCATCATAAAAAGATGCAGGTCTAAATGGACGTCAGTACGTAGAATGTACGAGTATGTAAAATGGAAGGAATAAACATGTAAAGGAAGAATAACATCAACTCACAATAACTTAACTCAAGCAGTAGGAAACTCAATCATCATGTCAAGAGTCTAAAGTAAGAATGCAATTTAGACAATGACTACTCATCTATCATCCATGTCCCATCCACTTAGAGTACTATCAAGGCCTATTTGGGAGTTTCTCTAACCGATAACCATCACCAATGAGCCAGTGATGATATAACGAAGTGTTATCGTGCCACATCTATCCAACAACTTTCCGGGGGTGTAGGACATCCCATCAGTGGATCCAAAATTAGTAACATCAAGTATCATTTTGTGACAATAGGAAACATTCAATTTTACGATTCAGTCCTCTCCTACGCCAGCTACGTAGTTATTGAGTTCGAGTTGGACTTAGTCTTACTCAATTCGGTGCTCAATACTCCTCCTAAGACTCTATATGCTCATAAGACATCAATCCTTACCTATCTAAACAATCATTTTTTCGCGAGTTTCATACATCAATTATCTATTGTTCTTTTTAATCACTTGCTTGGAGTATTACCTTTTCGCGATTTTCATACCTCAACTATCCATTATTTTATATACCTATCTAAACTATCATATTTTCAGACTTTCATGCCCCAACTATCTATTATTTTGCTTCTAAATTAAAATATCACTTTTTGGTTCCATACTTTAACAATCCATTGTTTTATTTAACTATTTAAATTTTTACTTTTTTTGCAAGTTTCATACATCTACTGTCCATTATTCTATTTAATTACCAACTTAAACTATCACCTTTTTGCAACTTTTATATTTCAACTATCAATCCATTTATATTAAAACACACCTTAATACTATTGAATCAAAATCGATAAAAATCAAACCGATAAATATATATTATACTTGATTTGATTTAATTTTAATAATTCAAAAATAGATTAAACTAGTTTGGTTTAATTTGATTTTGATCAATTAATACTAACTCAAACCAACCCGTGAAAACCCTAATTGTCAGCTACAGATTTTGATTTTGACCAATGCCAACTCAAACCAATTAGTGAACACCCTACAACCAGCCCCATGGAAACAAAGTTCTCAAGTGGACCACAAGTCTAAATCTACTCCAAAATTGGGCCAAGTTTGTCATTTCCAATTGGTAGAAAATAGCTCAAAACTTGTTATGGAAAACTTTAGATCTCAATATAATCGTGCCTGAAGTTAAATTTCAAATTTCAAATTCGACATAAAATTTGAAGAGATGGTTAGTTTTAATCTCCTTGTTATAAAGCTTGCAAAGACGGTTAGTTTTAATTATTCTTTTTAATAATGAACTTTGACTCTCTACCTTTGAGTACGAGTGAGACACTACTGAATATATTATTACTGTTATTGAAACTTTCATTACTACTTAAATTGTGATGCTACAAAAAATTATTTATTCACTTCTTCCTCCCAATTAATACTCTTAGCCAACGCTAATTCGAACTAAAAATCATTAAAAGAAGGAAAAGGGGCGAAGGTATCCCTGTGATTTAGAGCAAGCATATTCCATATTTAAAAAATAACAACAACAACATATCCAATTGAATCCCACAAGTGGAGTCTGGGGAGGGTAGAATGTACGCAGACCTTACCACTACCTCGCATTTACATAGAAGTAGAGAGATTGTTTCCTGGGAACTGTTGACTCAACAACCCATAAGTAGAATAAACTAGATATGGCAAAGGGAAGGAAAGGGAACAAAACAAGAAAAAGAAATAGAAATAGAAATAAAAAGAGCGACTATTTACGAAAAGCTCATGTCAATATATAAATACGATAAATTCAACACCCATACGACAGATAGTGACATCAATCACGCCTTCCCCTGCTGTCTCACTAAACCTCGAGGTCACTCATCCACCTAACCCTACCAACTAATCAGCTTGCTACTCTAATTTGCGACCTCCACTCCTTTCTATCTAAGGTCATGTCCTCGGTGAGATCCAGATTCGTCATATCTTGTCTGATCACCTCCCCCTAATACTTCTTCAGTCTATCTTTACCTCTCCGTGTAGCTCCCAAAACCAACCTCTCGCACCTCCTAACAGGCGCATCGGTACTTCATCTCTGCACATGTCCAAACTATCGCAGTCTCGCTTACATTATTTTATCAACCACCGGTGCCACCTCCAGCTTTTCCTGAATGATCTCATTCTTAATCTTATCCCTCCTTGTGTGACCACACATCCATCTGAACATCCTCATCTCTGCGACATGCATCTTCTGAACATGTGCATTCTTTATTGGCCAACACTCCACCCCATACACCAAAGATGGTCTAACCACCATTCTGTAAAATTTACCTTTGAGTTTAGGTGGTATCTTCTTGTCACACAACACTCCCAAGGCAAGCCTCCATTTAGTCCAAGCTACCCCAATACGATGTGTGACATTATCGTCGATATCACCACTACTCTGGATGATGGACCCTAGATATTTAATGTTATCACTCTTGGGTATGATTTGAGTGGCCAGCCTCACATCAATGTGTGCTTCATCCCTCGCAATACTGAATTTGCACTCCATGTATTCTGTTTTGGTCCTCCTCAGTTTGAATCCTTTGGACTCCAAGGTGTGTCTCCAAGCCTCCAACCTATCATTAACTTTAGTTCGCGTCTCATCAATCAGCACAATGTTATCTGCAAATTGCATAGACCATGGAACCTCCTCTTGGATAGATCGCGTCAGCTCATCCATCACTAGGGCAAATAGGAAAGGACTCAACACAGCTCCTTGATGGAGTCTCATCTTAATAGGAAAATACTCCGAGTCTCCTCCCACCGTTCTTACCCGAGTTTTGGCTCCGTTGTACATATCCTTAATCACCCTGATATATGCTATTGGGACACCTTTCACCTCTAAACACCTCCATAGGACATCCTCTAGAACTGTGTGATAGGCCTTCTCGAGATCAATGAACACCATATGAAGGTCCTTCTTTCTTTTCCTATACTTTTCCACTAATCTCCGGACAAGATGAATTGCTTCAGTAGTCGACCACCTCGGCATGAATCCAAACTGATTTTCCAAAATAAACACTACTCTTCTCACCCTCATCTCCACCACTCTCTCCCAAACCTTCATAGTGTGACTTAACAACTTGATACCCCTGTAATTGTTACAGTTTTGAATATCCCCTTTATTCTGGTACAATGGAACCATCGCACTCCTCCTCCATTTATCAAGCATCTTGGCAGTCTTCATAATAGCATTGAACAATCTAGTCAACCACTTTATGCCATCCTTGACCATGTTCTTCTAAAAATCTACCGGAATCTCATCTGGTCCTACCGCCCTCTCTCTCTTCATCCTACTAATAGCCCTTCTAACCTCCTCAACTCTAAACCGCCTGCAATAACAAAAGTCCCGATGACTTTCAGAGCGTGCCAACTCATCCAGCTCAATATTTCTATCTCCTTTTTCATTTAAGAGTTTATGAAAGTAAGCTTGCTACCTTAATTTAATGGATGTGTCATCCACCAACACCTCAACCCCCCCCCCCCCCATCCTTGATGCACTTCACTTGGTCCAAGCCGCGAGCTTTCCTTTCTCTCTCTTTAGCGAGCCTATACAATCTCATGTCCCCGCCTTTATCACTTAGCTCCTCATATAGGCGCTCAAATGTTGTTGTCTTAGCACTCGTCACCGCTATCTTCCATATTTAAAAAATAATGCATGTATATTTTTATCATCTAACAAATAGTGCATATTTATTTATTTATTTAATTTAAAGGTCTGAATTTAAAAAAATTAAAAAATTGATTCTTTATTCCAAAGGTACCCAGTGATTTGTTGAGATATTTACAACGCATTAGTCATAGTTAGTTAATTCAACAGTTAGTTAATTGAGCACATGGTCAGTTAGTTAGTTAGTTAGAAGTTTGTTGGTGTTGTTAGTGAAGTAGTTGGAGCTGTAAGCTATACAAGTGAGTGAATGATCAATGTTTGTACTTGAACTTTTTTTCATTTAAAGTAATCAAAAGAATTTGCTTCCTGCTCTATTCATTCTCCTCCAATGGAGTTCTTTAACCTCTTCATGGTTTGTTAATGGAAGTTCCTTCAGTGTTCTCTTTGTTCTAAATCAATATTTCAACATGGTACCAAAGCTAAGTTGATCCATCTCTCACTCAATCAACTGAATTCAGCACCTTAGTCATCTGTCTTCTTGTTACTCTCGCAGTAGCTCCTTGATCATTCTGTTCGTGAGGTTCCAATCACCTGATTTTGTCATCCCTTCAAATCTAAAAGTTGTTTGGGTGGAACAAATTCACCATGGTTGATACCAACACCACAGGAGAAAACACAATTGACATGAGTAGTCTTGTCTATATTCATCCCTCAGATAAGCCATCCTTGATCCTTATTCCAGTAGTGTTTGATGGAGTTGGTTATCGCTCATGGAGGAGAAGTGTAATGAGGTCCTTGTTAGCAAAGAATAAACTGGGATTCATCAATGAAGAATGTAAGAGGCCTGCTCTGAATTCACCTCTATACCATTAATGGGAGAGGTGTGACAATATGGTCACATCCTGGATACTCAATTCTCTTGGGAAAGAAATTGCAGACAGTGTGGAATACGTAAGTGATGCTTTGGAATTATGGAAGGAATTGGAGGATCATTATGATCAAGCAAATGGAGCTAAGTTGTATCAGATTCAAAAGGAAATCAGTGACCTAAATCAAGGTGTGCTTGATATCACTGTATACTATACTAAGATGAAGAAACTCTGGGGAGAGTTGAACTATTTGAGTGCCAAAAATCAATATGGTTGTGTGTGCACATGTGGAGGAAAGGAAAGTATGCATAAGACTGAACAGTATAGAAGGTTCATACAGTTCTTAATGGCGTTGAATGAAGTTTAAACTATTATTAGGGGCAATATATTAATGATGAACCCCTTGCCATCCATGGCCCAAGCCTTTGCACTACTGATTCAACAAGAGAAAACAAAGGGAGATCAAGCCAAAAAATCAGATATTTGTGGAAGGAAGTTCAATGAATTCCTTCATGAATACTGAGTCTTCAAGATCATCTAGTGGGAGCCATTCAGAACAAATTATTCCCCCACCAATCATCCCTCAAACAACAGGTCTAGACCCTCCTGTAACTACTGTAAGAAACCAGGACACACTAGAGACAAATGCTTCAAGCTACATGGGTATACTCCCAGTCAGAACAACAATTATGGCAGTGGGCAGAGTTACAACGGGTACAACAATCAAAACAGGTAACAACTCTCAGAATCAAAAGGGATCATCACACTACAATCAGAATAACAGATCTACTAAAGGCAAGGGTGCAGCAGCAAATGTATTTGGTGATCTCAAATACAAACTCCAATCTTAACAAGGAACAATACGGATAGCTCATTAACCTGCTGCAACACTTTCAACTCAGCAATGAAGAAAACACCAACAGTAAAGTACAAATGACTAGTGGAGCTGTAAACCTTGCAGGTATAACCATTTGTTGCAATTCTTCTATTGATTTTAGCAAACTTTCATGTGGTTGTTTCAAGACAAGGACTGACTTATGGATATTAGACTCAGGGGCCACACATCATATGACCTTCATTAAAGATCACCTTTCTGGTAAAATTACCTAATGGATATAAGGTTAAGGTGACTGAAGTTGGAAATGTGAAAGTTAGCACCATGATCACATTATATAAAGTTCTCTTCATTCCTTCTTTCAAATATTATCTAATTTCAGTCAGTTCCCTAACAACACATCACAAGTACGTTGCTTCCTTTTCTGATTTCTCCTATATCTTGCAGGGCAGAGGCCTTTGGAGATTGGTAGAGTGCAAGATGGACTTTACTTCCTTTGCTCAGCCTGCTTGCAGAAGAACAACTCCTCACTTCATTGAATAAATCAGCTCAATGTTTTTCATTTCATAGTGACAAAATAGGATGTCAATGTCTTTCTCATTCATGCAATCCCTTATCCAGTGTAACAAATCACATTTCTCATTTTGTTCCATCTGTAATGAATAGTTTTCATAATAATAAAGACAATGTTCTTGATTCCATGTCTCATTTGTCTCCTGAAGTTGATACAGATCTGTTGTGGCATTATAGACTAGGACATGTCCCTTTTGGAAAGATGAAAGGCATATCCTTAATTCATGTAGTGTTCTCTACCAAACAACCTTTCACTTGTAATATTTGCCTCATGGTAAGACAAACTAGACTGCCCTTTGCACTCAAAAATCACAAAACTTCCAAAGTATTTGAATTACTTCATGTTGATCTATGGTGGCCTTATCCTGTGGCAACCTATGACAATTTTAAATACTTCATCACCCTTGTTGATGATTTCAGCAGGTTCACCTGGACACACCTGCTGATTTGCAAAAGCAATGCCTTACATGTCATAAAGGCTTTCATAAACATGGTTGAAAACCAGTTCAAGACTACTGTCCATATTGTGAGACCAGATTATAGTCTAGAATTTGCAAATAATGGAACTGCTCTTTTATTTCAATCAAAAGGAATCCTTCACCAAAGATCATATCCATATACTCCACAACAAAATGGAGTAGTGAAGAGAAAACACAAACACCTATTAGAAACTGCAAGGGCCTTACTTTTCCAATCCAAATTGCCAATAAAGTATTGGAGTGAATGTGCCCTCACAGCAACCTACATCATCAACAGACTACCCCCTGCACTACTTCATAATAAATGCTCTTTCACTCTATTGTACAACCAAGAACCCCAATATTCCCATATGAGAAGCTTCGGGTGCCTTTGCTACCCTACATCACCTAAAACTCTCACAACTAAATTTGAACCACGAGCAACACAACATGTATTTGTAGGATATCCTTTTGGTGTAAAGGGATACAAAGTGTTATGTCTAGGTGATAAGAGGATTCATGTATCTAGGGATGTTACTTTTCATGAGCAAGTGTTCCCTTTTTCCTCAAATTTACATATGTCTAATCTACAGTCTAGTCCTATGTCTGATCATTCCAGCCCTGTGTATGACTATCCTGACCCTCTTCATTTCCAGCCCACAAATGATGTCCCTCCAAACAATGTACAATGTGATCCTAGCCATGTTACTAATGTTGTTCCACCTTTAACCTCTAACAGTTCACCCATTCCTCCCTCTTCTTCTCATCAAGATTTTCCTGAGTATGTACGACCAGTCAAAAAATCAGCTAGAATACACAAAGCACCAACCTATCTTGATGACTGTGTCCCACAAATCATACTAAATCTACACGACCACCCCACTCCTTACATGCCTCCTCCTCACGCCATCATCATATTAACCCTAATGCACTATGTCCTGACAGTCAGTCACTTGTATTGAATGTGTCACATGATTGTGAGCCATCTTCATATGAGGAAGCAGGTATGGATCCTTCCTGACAGTCAGCAATGACACAAGAGTTATCTGCTCTTCATAATAGTAACACTTGGGACCTTATGCCACTTCCAACTAGAAAGAAGGCCATAGGATGTAGGTGGGTCTAAAAATCAAGCATAGAGCAGATGGGAGTATAGAGAGGTGCAAAGCTGGATTAGTTGTGAAAGATTATACTCAACAATATGACCTGGATTACACAGAAACTTTTTCTCATGTTGTTAAAATGACCACCATTAGAGCTTTAATTGCTACAGCTGTGAAAAAGCATTGGAGTATGTATCAGCTGGATGTAAATAATGCTTTCCTGCATGGGGAGTTACAAGAAGTGTATATGGAAATCCCACAAGGACTGGATGTTGAAACCAAAGGTCTAGTTTGCAAGCTTAACAAGTCACTTTATGTCCTTAAACAGGCAAGTAAACAATGGTATGGCAAGCTGTCTGATGCACTCAAGTCCAGATGCTACACTCCCTCCTTAAATGACGACTCCTTATTCTACAGAAAACAAGGACCTTCTATCATCTCCATAGTTGTATACGTGAATGATATTTTACTCACAGGGACTGACCTTGAGGAGATTGATCATCTGAAAGATTTCCTCCATAATCAGTTCAAGATCAAGGATCTAAGGAAGTTACATTACTTCTTGAGCCTAGAAATTCTATATACAAAGACTGGAGTCCTCATCTCCCAAAGAAAGTTTGTACTTGACCTCCTCAAGGAATATCATTGTTCACAATACTCAAGCCTCACCTCACCACTTGATGCAACAATCAAGCTCAGAGCAAGTAAACGAAAGCCTATGTCAGATCCTAGCTCTTACAGAAAGCTGGTTGGAAAATTGAACTTTCTTACTAGTACTAGATTGGATACTGCCTATGGTAATCAACACCTTAGCCAGTTCATGCAGGATCCTAGAGAGCCCCATCTACAAGATGCCTACCATATGCTCAGGTACCTTAAGAAAGATCCTACTCTGGGATTACACGTGTTCTCCACCGATGACTACAATGTTCTAGCCTTTTGTGACTCTGTTTGAGGAGCTTGTCCTGATACAAGAAAGTTTGTCTCTGGATATATTGTATTGCTAGGTTCCAGTCCTATAAGTTGGAAGTCTAAGAAACAAGAAATTGTTTCCCTCTTCTCAGCTGAAGGTGAGCACAGATATATTAGAAAAGTGGTAGGAGAGCTTGTTTGGTTAAGCAGATTATATGAAGAACTAATAGTCCCAAGAAATTGTCCCTTCCCTGTATTATGACAGCCAATCAGCTCTACACATTGCTAGGAATCCAGTGTTTCATGAGAGAACCAAGCACATTGAAATTGATTGCCATTTTGTGCAAGCTAAACTCCAAGAAGGTCTTATCTCCTTGCATCACATTGGTACTGGTAACCAGCTAGCAGATATCCTCACTAAGGCACTCACAGGGATCAAGCATTCTGATGTTTTGGACAAGTTGGTTGTGCTAGTCTCACCTCTGATGTTTTGGACAAGTTGGTTGTGCTAGTGTCACCTCCTCTTGTCCAAAGAAAGCTGTTCATCCTCTTCTTCACTATTTTGGCAATCTTCTCCTTTTCTAATTGAGCTTTACCAGCAAGAAGAAGATTTTTGTCAAAATTTTCTTTTGCCTTTACTATCTCATAATACTCTCTGATAAGGCCCTCGTATGTTTCCCAATTCTGAGGTCTACACTTTCCTAGAAAGCAACAATCATTCATATAAAGCAAATAAGAGAGGAAGATATATACAGCAATAAAACAGAGACCATCTAACTAAATATAGCCAATAAGATAATAGTGATAAACATGGAAGACATAATCTCACCTGCTCAAACAGAGGAAAGTAAGTTGTTGATAGAGTTTGTGACACAAGAAGATAAATTGTGATAGAGTAAATTCAATCTTCAAAAGTCCAGGGGAAGAAGTTCAGGAAATAACAGAACGATGATCAAACCTACAGCCCTATAAAATAAAACTAAGATTTTCTGCCTAACTTCTCTGAGAGAAAACTTCTAAAATTTCCATAAAACACAGTTCACCTTGTAAAACAAGAACACCGTCTTTTTTTCATTTACAAAAAGAGCGTCGTAGTCTAAAACCATCCCCAGAACTGTTACCACATATACAAATCTCTATTACAACAAAATTAGAAAGCAAATTAATTCAAGTCTCAATAGCTTTTGTTGCTCAAATAGAACAAAACCAATTAAAGAAGCCTAACAGTCTTGAGAGTAGGCTAAAAAGCAACAAGCAATTATCTCTTAATCTATCACAGGCGTGGTCTGTAAGGAAATAAAAACGTCAATAGAATTCGGACTCACAACCTACACATGTGTGTAGAAAATAAGGGTGAGTACGACCAAGTACCCAACAAGAGGATCTAAATGCAAGTAGAAAATAAAGAATTCAAATACTCCTTCCATCCCAACCATATATCTCTAAAACTACAAAACCTGCACACAGGTAGGACAATATACACACAATATAGATAAGTACAATCACGGTCTCAATCCATAACATCTCAACCAATCAATCTCAATAGTTTACGATAACAGAATCAAACAACATATCATACTTAGTACAAATTAACACATTTAAAAAAGGAATGAAAATCAATAATATGCAAGCGATATGATGCAATGTCAAAAAATCATGATGCATGTCTGTCCATGTATCCGCCAGAACCATTTTCCTTTGGCATTTATCTTTCATATCTAGCCAGAATCATTTTTCTTCAACTTTTTCTTTCTTCCCTTCTTTTCTTTTTCTAGCCGGGGCCATTTCCCTTTGGCTTTTCTTTTCTTCCTTTTCTTTTTTCTAGTCGAAACCATTTATCTTCGGATTTTCTATTCTTTTCTTTTATTTTTTCTAGTCGGAACATTTCCCTTCGCTTTTCATCAAAAATGGGACATCAAGCAAAATATCATCACATCACAATAATCATTTTTATAAGCATGAGAATATGCAAGAATATCCACACAAGTCATTTATTCAATAATCAACAATGATTCTTATTGTTCTTTCAACACTTAAATCATCATCAAAAGCATCACATGATAATTACATCATATCATCGCTCAAGTTCTCAATAACCACTTTATCATCATAGCTTAGAACTACTCCTCATTTAATCCACATTTCACTAGTATTCATTTCAACAACTTTAATAAATGCTAGAGTATACAAACTAGCCCATCATCATATTTAGAGTACTTTGATAGACTTTTCCACATAAATCATGAGTCAATGCTCAACAATTAGATCAATATGAACAATTTTCACTTTTCAACAATCGAGAATTACAAGCTTAATCCACATTATCAACTCGAGAGTCGTTACTATTAACAAAAATGCACCAATTCAAGAGTCAGTTTATACATATTATCACATCAACATCCCTATTTCTCCATCATATTCACTAAAATATTACACTAATCCCCAAATACGTAAAGAAAGAAAAATATCAAGTACGATTAAACTCAACAAGGTATAGAAATTCACTTATCATGAATTAGAAAACAATCAATCCCACGTGAGTGTCTTTCCCTTCTAATTTGAATCCAACATGCCACAATTTAGTCAAGAATAAGTTCACAATCACATTTAAAGAATCAAGCAAATTCAAAAAAAAGACAAAATGGTCCAAAAATTCAATATCAAAAATTGAGGCCAAAATCTGAAAAAATTTAGATTAAAATGCTCCTCTTGTAATTAAAAATCTATTGGTGGAAATCAATTTTGAAAATAGAGCTAAAGTAAGCTCATAATGACCATTTTGTGAAAAAACCAAGTCCACAAAAAGTCTCCAATATTCTCAAATGAAAATCCTATTTTTGATGCTAAAATCAAGAAACAACAATGAGTAATGAAGAGAAAAATTGAAAATATCTTTTTCAGTGAAATCTCTTCGAAAAATCAAGTAAAAGTCATCCAAGTCAAGCTCTTAAAGTTTAAAATGGGAAAATGCCTAAAACTTGTGACTGGGTCTCTGATGTTGCTAAAATGACATCCACTAATAGGGACGGCTTCTTTGCAAAAGCAACCTAGCGAAGGTCGCTTTTACGACCAAGCTGTCGCTAAAGCCAAGCCTAAGGTACTAGAACACAACAATTTTTCGTAATTCAACAGAAGCTTAGAATTAACCTTCGGAATTCATTTGAAATTCCATATGCATAAATTACATATGCAATCCTACTCAAATTGATATTTTGGACTCAATTGGAATCGTCGAAAATCAAATCCGAGGTCTTCTTAACCTAAAATTCAGTAAGGCACAACTAAACTAGCTTAGGCCATTCAAAACATTGAAACACTACTAGAATCCCCAAAAATTTATTACGAAGCTAATTCTAGCACTAAAATTACCTCCTTGAACCAATGAAATCATCAGAAATCCAATTTGAGCACCGAAACTCAAAATGTTGACAAAAGTCAAATCGAAGTCAAATTTTAATTAAATTTCCAACTTCGGGCCTAAATTTCACTTAACAACTTCAAATCTAATTCTGACAACTGTCTTAGATCAATTTTCCGGGTGTTAGAGGATATGTTTCGGGCATGTGTTGTTTGCTTTGGTACTCGGTGGGACCAACATTTGTCCTTGGTGGAGTTTTCTTATAACAACAGCTTTCATTCCAGCATCCAGATGGCTCCTTTTAAGGCTTTGTATGGCCGGAGATGTAGATCACCCATAGTTTAATTTGATTTTATTGTGATGGATTGCCTCGATGTTGATTTTCTTAGAGATACCATGGAGCAGGTTCGTTTGATTCTGAGTTGGTTGCTAACAGTCCAAAATCTCCATAAGAGTTATCTGGATAGGCGAGTTCGATCCTTAGAGCTCATAAATGGTGATCGGGTATGGTTGAGGATTTCACCCATGAAGGGTGTCATGAGGTTCGGGGAGAAGGGCAAGTTCAACCCTAAGTATATTGGCCCTTTAGATATTCTAGAGAGAATGGAAGAGGTGGCTTATAGACTTACTTTGCCACCCAGTCTATCTTCTGTGCATCCAGTATTTTATGTCTCGATGCACGTTACAATTTGGATGAGTCTTATGTGATTTCTCTTGATTTGGTGGAGTTGGGTCCTGATTTGGCCCATGAGGAGGATTCAATGACCATTTTAGATAGGCAGGTTAGGAAGTTGAGGACCAAAGAGATAGTTTTAGTGAAGGTTCAGTGGCGACATCGGCCCGTGAGAGAGGCATCTTCGGAGACCAAGTCAGATATGCAGATTTGTTACCCTCATATTTTTTTATACTTCAGATATGTCCTTTGTCTAATGTTCGAAGACAAACATGGTTTTTAATGGTGAATGATGTAATGATCCTAAAGGTCTTTTTGGCATTTATTATAAAATTACTATATTATCCCTCCCAACAGCTGCCCTGAGTCATGTTTGAATGATTTTGAATGTTGATTTTTGAAAATCTTGTAAAAAGTTAGATTTTTGATGAAGGATTGAGTTTTGGATTTAGTTTTGAAGGCTTAATTACGAAATTTTGAGCTTTTGAGTCATTTGGAGGTTTGAGTCCCGAAATAGAATTTTGTTTGTTCAATCAGTTATAGAATGTGAAAATTGGTCTTGTAAAGTTGTCAGAATCAGATTTAAAATTTTTATGTCGATTTTAGGTTTGAAGTTTGAATTTTAGTTAAAGTTTGACTTTGGTTTGACTTTGATCAACATTTTCAGTTTTACTGCTCGAATTAGATTTTTTATGGTTCCATTAGTTCCAGGAGATGATTTCAGTACTTTAAGGAGCTTCGTCATAATTTTTGTTTTGGTAACATTCTTGTATTTTAAGTGTCGTAAACTAGTTTAGTTGTGACTTATTGGATTCCGGATCAATAAGACCTCAGATTCGAGTTTTAACAATTCCACTGAGTTTGGAATGTCAAATTTAGTAGAGTTGCATCTATGATTTATGTGTATCTGGTTTCGAACAAAGATTGAAGGTCCATTTGTGATTTTTGGTGTTGCTAATTGCTTATATCTTATGTCCCCAATCTTCTTCGCGTTCGCGGACCTCAATCTTGCAAATGCAAAGTACCAACCCCTTGTGCACCACATTCGGGGGCCTAGGGCTGTGATCGCGGAAGGTCAAGCCATTGACCTCCGCGTCCACGAAGGTCCTGACCGTGATCACAGAAGTCTCATGAGTAGGCCTCCTCATTCACAGGATTAAGCTCCGCAATCGTGGAGGGATAGTGACCCCTAAACAGTATTGGATTCAAAAATGATGGGTTGAATAATATTTACCATTTTCAATTTCTTTTAAGCTCGGTGTAGGCAATTTGAAGTGATTTTGCGCAGGAATACTATTGGGCAAGTTATTTTCAGTTCTTTTATTCAATTTTGATTGATTAATTTATGTTTTTAACATCAAAATTGGGGATTTCGGGGATTTCATGAACTTAGTTTTTTTCAAAATAAAAATTTTGATGGTGAACTCATTTTGTCTCCTTTTTCGAAACAGTTTTCGCCATTAGGTTCCTAAAATCTTAAGGATCATTTTTATGTAAAAATTTCTTGATTTCCTCTCGTTTTTTGACATGGAATTTTTGGATCATTTTACTTTTTTTCCCGAATTGCATAATTTTGGTGTCCTTATCTTCAAATTGTGATTGTGAATCCATTTTGACTAGACTGTGGTGCTTTGTAGTGTAATTGACAGGGGAAAGCTCTAGTTTTGGATTTATCGTGACTTTTTTGGCCAAGACAAGTGTATTTTAACCTATGTTAAGTGTGTTGAACCTTGTATTTCTTAATTTTGTGATTGATGTAAAACGTGCATGAGTTCAATTGTAAAATCTCATGTTATGATTTATGGAATGAAATGAGGTATTGTCTATGATGTGTTAATGTGAAAATTCAAAATAGAAAATGATGTACATGTTATGAGTTGATTATTGGTGAATAATGATGTAATTGTTGAGCTATGTTGAGAGCATTCTATTGAGATATATAGTATGAAATCATGTGTTTGATATCTCATTCACTTATCCTTATGTTTATGCTTATTTGCATTGGATTGTGAAAATTAGATAAGAGAGTGATATTGATTATTTAGGATCGAGGTTTCTATCGTTAAGGTTATTAAGAGAGATATTGAAATTTATGGTCGAGGTCTCTACCGATCGTAATATTGTTGAGGTCATATTCTGGCAGCCGATGTCTTTTTCAATTTGTGATATTACTGAGGTCATTTTCAGTGGTTGAGGTCATATTCCGATGTGTGATATTATCGAGGTCATTTTCGATGGCTAAGAACTCCAGCATATGATATTGCGAAGCCATTTTCGACAGATACATGGTCTATGTATGACCCACATGGGTATCGTAGGACAGACATGCATTACGATTATGTGTCATTGCATTGCTCATTTGCACTGCACTCATGATTGGACCATAAGTGATATGTTGAATTAATTGTTGATATGTATGTATGTATGCATGTATGTCCTAAACTACTAGCTTATTGACTATGATTCTTGATATTGTGGAACTATGTAAATGAATATGCTTATATATTGTGTATGTTGTATATGCTGGGTTTTCTGTGTACAGGGCTGTAGTTTTGGAGATATGTGGTTGGTATGGAAGGAGTACTTGCGTTCTTCATTTCTTTACTTAGGTCTAGAATTCATTTGATGGGTACCATGGTATTGGGTACTCACCCCTTGCTTCTATACTTATGTAGGTGTTGAGCCCAGTGCCTCCTGGTCCTCTCATTCCTTACTGGTCTGAGCTCTGAGATAGCCTAAAATGTTGTAGCTAGTTCTTTTCGGTGGACCTTCAGACTTCTATTTACCTTTTGTTTTTGTTTTATTCAAGAAACATAGACATTGGGACTAATACTTATTTCTTTAAATTTTGTTGTATTAGAAGCTTGTACATGTGAAACCAGTCTTGGGATGGTTTTACACTATGATATTTATGCCTTATACTTGTTCTTTCTTTTTTAGATTGCATTATCATTTTAACTTTTGCATTTCTTTATTAATTCTTGTTAAAGCTAACTTGCCTCGGTCGGTTAAAGACAAGTTCCATCATACTCGATTTTGAATTGTGACAGTCTCAATAGTATCAATTATGAAATAAGAGAGGTCATAAGCACAAGTATATAGTAAATTAAATATGGTAACAAGTATAACTACTTCACAAACATTTACAATATCACATCCAAGCAACATGTCACGATCCCATCCCCTAATCTAACACATAGGAATACTGAATCACCCAATGTCAATCCTAAGAAACATTAGCCAAATCTAGCTCACGGCCAAACTACACATGAATAACTCAATCAGACGAGTGAAGCATGAATTCAACTCCTAAAATATGGACCCACTATCAAAAATATATTATAAACATCACAAGGAGTCTACTCATACCCATTTTGCAATAATTGGGAACTGAGGGCCAAATCATCTCAAAATCAATAAATTCAAAAAGGTTCAAACTTGGAAATTGAATTTAGAACCAGGTCTACTTTACATTTAGGTACTCATAGTTGAAAATTTCACAAAAATGATGTTGAAAACGAGTTAAAAATCCTTAAGTTCAAATATAAGGAAAACTTCCCAACATTAATTAAAAAACTAAGGAATTGAATTTGAAATGACCAAATGTTGATGGAAAGTAAAGGTATTATATTACAACCACTTACCTAGTGAGTTCCTTGAAAATTTACTTTGAGAATCGCGCGGCAAAGCTTCAATTTTTGAAATTGCAAAACAGGATATTTTTCTTGGTATTTGATCCCAAAAACCCCTCTCTGTCACGATCCGGACCTAGGGTCTAGGAGTGACATGGCGAATGGGAACTCGAGAGTCCCCAAACAAGCCTCAAAGTATCCATACTCACATCATCATTTTGGATGCGTATTCGAATAGTAAGCACATAGATCTAGTGGACGGGTAATTAAGACTCACGCTATGGGAATGTCATAGGAAAAGGGAGTATCATGAATCTACATAACATATAGCACATAAATACTAAGGGGCGGGTAAGTATGACTCACTCTATGGGGCCCATTCGGGACTTAGGATCTTTTACATCATAACATATAACAATATCATAAAGCTCATAACCAATCGACATAACGAAAATCAATAGGTAGCCTCATCTATAAGCAAAATCCCAAAATACAACACTTAGCATATAAACGTAAAGGAGTTTACAAGATGTCCAACAATGCCTTTAGTATAAGATAGGACAGGGGCCAAGACATACCCCAGGCTCACCCTCAAATGTAAATAACATAAACAAAAGCTCCAAGGGTAGAGGAATAGTGGTTTGTCCTTGGAGGATATGACTCACCACTACAAGAAAATCTCAAGATCCAAACTAACCATCGTACGGTGGATGAAAGTAGTCCGCGGTCCCTACATGGTTAGATCATGTAGGCAAAAGTATGCATTAATACATTTGAATGTACTAAGTATGCGAGTATGCAATGCATATGACTTACCAAACCTGCATTCAATGTTAGATAAGGGCACATATATATAAAGAGGTATATATCCAAAGAATTGTAGTATAACAATATGACATGAAATTCATGATGCATAGAATGCAAAATGCTTATATAAAAGGGGATGAGTCCTCAACGGACATATCAGACCAAGCGAGCTATTACTTGGAGTCCTGATGTTATCCCCACACCGAAAAAGAGGTGGTCTAGTTGCCAAAGGAAAATCATACTTCTCCTTATGGGGCTCTCATTTTGGAGAAGTGACCTTCCTTACGGGCCTCCCATTTTGGATAGGATTTTCACAATTTTATCATATAATATCATATCAATGTTGTAACCGCACCTTACGGGCCTCCCATTTCGATGAGAATTACCATATACATATACCTATGTTGGCACATAGTTCAAGGAAAGGGAGAGGGCCCTTGGGGATAGCTCTGACGTCCCCAATCCATCAGTGTTAATTCATCATTCCACAAGAATACATATACCTATACGTGCTTTCAAAATAGATGCAAGTCATTTCAAATCATTTCAATGCATACTTAGGCTCAAACGCCAAACATCATTCATAATAATTCATACTTGGGCTCAAATGCCAAATCATAATTCATATCATACTTCTCATGCATAGGAATAGTTTATTCGCATATAAGGAATGGTGCAAGCGCCCAAATGCTCAAAGAGCCAAACATCATAGACATTTATATGATCACATTCTTGTCATAACCATATGAGTGAGCTTAACCCACCAATTAATTTTCAAAACATATATAAGCTTAACCCACTATTTCATTTCCATCAAAATCTAATGATCATAAATGCATATGCTATGAACGACATGTGAATAGCAATGGGTAATGTAGATTCAATCTTAAATCAACAATATAATTTGAAATTCATGTAAATCCATAAGTAAAATCCACATTAAAATCATAATTGAGATTATCCATGCTTGAATCAAACTTTAAAGGGACCATGCATATTCAAATATTCATAATAATCAAGTAATTCAACGTATTAGGGCTTAAGTCAACTTAAAATCATCAAATAAGAGTAGACCATACTTCAATTGAATTTTAAAATCGATAATATTCAAAACTCATATTTAAAGTAAGCTAAAATTCCTTAAATCAAGTGTAAAAAGAGTTTGGGTCTTCTTGGTTGAAAGGGACTAAGAATCATACCCACATACCTTAGCTAATGAAGGAGATTCAAGAAGAAATTTGTAGAAGAATGAGCCTTTCCTTGATTCCGAAGCTTAGATTCACAAGAGTCCTTTGAGAGAGTGTTCTTAAGAGCAACTTGAAAGAATTCTAAGTGTGAGGAATGAATTTGAATAAAGGAAATAAAGTATAGGTCATTTGAATGTCTTTAGGTAGCATAGAAGAACACAAAAGACCCTTAGGATAAACCAAAATTACGAAAATGTCATTAATGAAACGAATTGAAAATTTGAAATTTCCGTCGCAGGGAGGACCATACGGTCCATGACAAGCTATACGGACCGTATAAATGTCCGTGATCCAACACTTGAAAAATTTTCACTTGACGAAGGTCCGAAACGGTAATCCCATACTTAGAAGTTTTTCAATGTAGGCATCCATACAGAGGGTGGTACGGACCGTACGAAGCCATACGGTCCATCTGCCTCCTCCTTCCGACACCCTTTAGAAAAAATAATTCACGATGAAGTTCTAAGACAATGATCTAATACTTAGAAAAAGTTTCACTCTAGAAGCCATACGGGAGGCCATACAGACCATACCACCTTGTATGGACCGTATACTTCACCGTCCCACCTTACTTGGTCCCGAAACTGTGGGATTTTAACACTAAGGCTACCACACGACCCTCCACACGGTCCGTGAAGCCCCACACGACCCGTGTGCAGTCCATGTGTGGCATGCCTTAGTCCAAAACTCCAGACTAAGCTACAACACCCTACACAAGGCCAAGGGTCACTCTAAGAAGGCTCCACACGGTCTGTATAGCCTCACAAGGACCATGAGGGCTTCCATGGAGCATCACCTTGGTCCAAAACTTTCCGAAACGTAATTTCTAAGATCCAATGAGGTTGACGTCATCTCCCTTTGGGAACATTTATCCTCGAATGTGCTAGAACAAGACTTGATAGGCTTGAATTAGAACATAAAACATTAAAACACAAGATACAATGCATATTTCACCACTTTAAAAATAATAAAGTCATTAACACTCATGTCAAAACATATTCAAATCATTCAGAGCATCATAAAAGTCATTTTGGTGCACATGTATACATGTCATGTCATGAAACTCAAGAGTGAAAGAATCAGGATAACTTGAAAAAGGAAGAACCTAATACCTTAGCTTGAGTAGATTGGAAAAGATGGGGATATCGTTGTATCATGTCCAACTCCGTCTCCCATGTAGTACTCTCCACTTGTTGATTCCTCCAAAGTACCTTAACCGAAGCCACATCCTTGTTACGAAGCCATTTCACTTGCCTATCCAAAATCTCAACCGGAACTTTCCCATAAGACAAGTTCTTCTCATCCTCAATATCTTCCAGAGGTACAATAGTGCTAGGATCACCAACTAACTTCCTCAACATAGACACATGGAACACCGGGTGAATAGAACTCAAATCTAGAGGCAAATCCAACCTATAAGCCAACTTCCCAATCCATTACACAATCTCATAAGGACCAACATACGGGGGACTCAACTTGCCCTTCTTCCCAAAATACATCACACCCTTCATAAGTGAGACCTTCACATACACCCAATCACCAACATGAAACTCAAGATCCCTCTTCCTAACATCCGAATTGGACTTTTGGCGACTTTGGGCCATCTTCAACCTCTCCCTAATTATCTTCAACTTCTCCATAGCCTCCACCACCGAATCTGGGCCAATTAACGCCATCTCTCCCAACTCAAACCACCCTGCCGGAGATCTACACCTCCTACCATACAAGGCCTCAAACGGTGTCATACCAATGTTAGCATGAAAGCTATTATTATAAGCAAACTCAATGAGTGGAAGATGATCATCCCAATTACCTTTGAATTCCAACGCACAAGCCCTTAGCATGTTCTATAAAGTTTGATTGTCCTCTCGGCTTGCCTATTGGTTTGGGGATAGAAGGCGGTGGTCAACTTCACCTTAGTACCAAGCCCTCTTTGAAACGACCTACAAAAGTGTGAGGTAAATTGGGTACCACGATTTGATATGATGGACCTAGGCACACCGTGCAATCTCACCAACTCTTGGATGTACAACCTTGCATAATCTTCGGCACTAGAGGTAATCTTGACTGGTAGAAAATAAGCTGACTTAGTCATCCGATCAACAATAACCCAAATGGAGTCAAATTGCCTTCGGATCTGAGGCAAACCAACCACAAAATCAATATTCACATCTTCCCACTTCCAAGTAGGAATTTCAATATCTTGAGTCAAACTACTGCGCCTTTGGTGCTCCACCTTCCCTTGTTGAGAATTAGGGCATTCAGCTACAAACTTGGTTATATCCTTCTTCATACCATTCCACTAATATAATTTTCTCAAATCTCGATACATTTTAGTAGATCCTGAATGAATAAAGTAATAAGAGTTATGGGCTTCACTAATGATCACCCTCCTAATATCATCCACATCATGAACACATAACCGATCTTGATACCGAAGCACACCATCTCCCCTTTAGGAGAAGACCTCTATCTTCTTTTCGGAAACTAACTTCTTCAACTCAACCAATGACGGATCTAGATCTTGCTTAGCCTTTGCGTCAACAACTATCAAGGATTCAACCCCATTCTGAACATGCATACCTCCATCATTAGAGTCGTCCAACCTAACACCCGGTCTAGCCAAACGATGAACATCCTTTGCCAACTCCTTCTTTTCTTCCTCAACATAAGTCACACTATTCATAGATAGCCTACTGAAGGCATCGTCTACAACACCTCGGACCGCACCCTTCTTATAGACTTATAGAGATAAACGTGCTCTCACATCTTCTTAACCCGAAATAACTAGGGAGAGGAAAGGTTTCTGTTTTTTAGGGTACTCCCGGGAACAGATCTAGTAGAGACAGGGAGGGGCTTGTAGCTCAGAGGATTAGAGCACGTGGCTACGAACCATGGCGTTAGGGGTTCGAATCCCTCCTCACCCACAATCGACCCAAAAGGGAAGTACCTTGCTCTTTGGGGGTAGGAAAATCATGATCGGGATAGCGAACCAAAAGCTATGGAACTTGGGTGTGGGTCTTTTGACGAAATGGAATGGCTTTTCTTTTTCGCCTTGTCGGGATGATATTTTAAGCTCATGTCATAATCCTTAAGGAGTTCCAACCATCTCCTTTGCCTCAAGTTAAGGTCCCTTTGAGTGAAAACATATTGCAAACTCTTGTGATCGGTGAAAACATCAACATGCACCCTATATAAATAGTGTCTCCAAATCTTCAAGGCAAATACCGCCGCGGCTAACTCAAGATCATGATTCGGGTAATTACGCTCATGCACCTTCAATTGCCTTGATGTATAAGTTATCACCTTACCATGTTGCATAAGTACACAAACCAACCCAATCCAAGAAGTAGCACAATACACCACAAACCCATCTAGGCCATTAGGTAAAGTTAAAATAAGAGCCAATATAAGTCGATCCTTCAAAGTCAGAAAACTCTTCTCACACTCATTCGACTGTACAAACTTAACCTTGTTTTGAGTCAACTTGGTTAATGGTGATGCAATAGAGGAGAATCCCTCAACAAATCTTCCATAATAACAAGCCAACCCAAGAAAACTTTGAATATCTAATGGAGTCAATGGTCTAGGTCAATTCTTCACGGCCTCAGTCTTCTTCAGGTCAAATTAATACCCTCACCGAACACCACATGACTAAGAAAAGCTACCTCACCCAACCAAAACTCACATTTGCTAAACTTAGCATACAACTTCTTCTCTCTCAAAGTCTGAAGAACCAACCTCAAATGGTCCATGTGTTCCCGCTCACGTTGAGAATAAATAAGAATATCATCGATAAAGACAACCACAAAACTATCAAGGAATGGCTTGAACACCCGATTCATAAGATTCATAAACACGGCTGGAGCATTGGTCAACCTAAACGACATCACCACAAATTCAAAGTGTCCATACCTATTTCGAAAGGTCGTCTTGAGAATGTCACACACCCTAACCTTCAATTAATGATATCCGGAAATGGAGGTCAATTTTTAGAAATGGGTAGCCCCTTGAAGATGATCAAACAAGTCATCGATTCTTGGCAACGGATACTTATTCTTAATGGTTACCTTATTCAGTTGCCTATAATCAATGCACATCCGAAGGGACCATCTTTCTTTCTTATGAATAACACCGGAGCACCCCATGGAGATATACTTGGCCTAATAAAGTTATTCTCCAACAAATCCTTCAAGTGATCCTTCAAATCAGCCGGTACCATATAGTAAGGAGGGATAGAGATAGGATGAATGTCCAGGAGAAGATCTATGCCAAAGTCTACTTTCCTTTCAGGAGGAATATCGAGTAAGTCTTCGGGAAACACATCTGGAAACTCATTCACCACTGGAACCGATTCAAGAGGAGGTGACTCGGATTCCACATCCTTTAACCTCACAATATGACAAATACACCCCTTGGAAATCATCTTTTGGGCCTTAAGGTAGGAAATAAATCGACTTTTAATAGTGGAGTGACTACCCTTCCATTCAAGAATGGACTCACACGAAAGTTGGAACTTGACCTTCCGGGTTCCACAATCTATAGAGGCATATGAAGCATGCAACCAATCCATCCCGAGAATCACATCAAAATTAAACATCTCAAGTTCCACGAGATCACACGGGAAGACTTAGTGCAACACAGAAACAGGACAACCCTGATAAACTCTATGAGCAACAACAAATTAACCAACGAGAGTATAAACTGAAAAGGGTTCCCTCAAAATTTCAGAACTCAAACCAAACTTAACAGCCAACAGAGAAGTCACAACATATAAATTTGCACCTGGATCAAGCAAAGCATAAGCATCATAATCAAAGACTTTTAACATACCAGTCACAGCATTCGAAGCCTCCTCAACTTCCTGGTGGGCATGAAGAGCATAGAACCTATTGTTCCTTGGGGCATCACCTTGAGGAGCTCTTGGTTGGCCTTAAGCACCTTGAGCCACTTGACCTTGATCCTTCTGAGCAACCTTTAGACAATCGGAAATCTTGTGGTTCTTATCACCACATCCATAGCATGCGCCCAAATTCCTCCAACAAGTACCCGAATGATTCTTCTCACAAGTAGCACACAAGGGAGGCATTGGCCCACCTCCAACTTGTGCCCTAGGAGGAGGCACCCTAACATTAGAAACCCGAGCATTAGAACCTTGGCCCTTTTGGAAGCAACCATAACCACCACCCTTGGAGTTAGTGAATCCACCATCGTAGCCTGCCTGCTTAGAATCATGCACCCTCTTTTCCTTGAGTTTCTTTCCCTCAATTTGTTCATCATATGTCATGAGCCTGGAGATGTCCATGTCCCGAATAAGCATAATGGTACGACATTCCTTTACTACCAAGTCAGAGATCCCAGAAATGAACTTGTGCATCCTTGCACGGGGGTCGGCCACATGCACGGGAGCATACTTGGAGAGCTTGGTCAACTTTAGAGAATAGTCCCTCACACTCATATGTTTAAGGTTGATAAAGACAGCCAGTTTGGCCTCCTTAAGTTCAAGAGGGAAGAAACGCTCCAAATATGCAAACTTGAACTTTTCCCAATTAATAGCATCACCACATACTCTCTCCATCAACCATTGAGTGAACCACACTTGAGCCACATCTTTCAACTGATAAGCAGCCAGCTCAGCCCTCTCTTTAGAAGGGACTCTCATAACAATCAACACCTTAGTGAGCTCATCAATGAATTCCTGAGCATCCTCATTAGCCTTTTACCCATAAAACATCGGAGGATTCATCCGGGTGAAATCCCTCAACCTAGAGGTCGGAGTGTGATCCTGAGGAAGATTAGCTTGCCTAGTCTGAGAAGTCACCACCTGGGCAAGCATAGCAAAGGCCGCACGGAATTCATTATTAGAGATAGGCTCTTCCATAGGCCCTTGAGGTGTTTGGCCCTCATTAGCCCGGGCCGATCTTGGTAGGGGAGCTCTTCCTCGAGGCATCTTTTGTAATGTAGCAAGGACATCATCAAGATAAGAATACTACAATGTACGTCTTAAAGCATGACATAAGACATGAAGAAGTGAGACAATTCCTAAAACGCCATCGTAGCCACTTCACACCCATGAATAAGACTCTACTCGATGCGGTATGTTGGACTCCAAGGATCATTTACAAACCTAGTGCTTTGATACCAAGATTCTCATGACCCGGACCTAGTGTCTAAGAGTGACATATCGAATGGGAACTTGAGAGTCCCCAAACAAGCCTCAAAGTATCCGTACTCACATCATCGATTCGGAAGCATATTCGAATAGTAAGCACATAGATCTACGGGATGGGTAAGTAGGACTCACACTATGGGGGTGTCATAGGGAAAAGGAGTAGCAGGAATCCACATAACACACATCACATAAATACTAAGGGGCTGGTAAGCATGACTCACTCTATGGGGCCCATTTGAGACTTAAGAATTTTCACATCATAACATAATAAAGCTCATAAGCAATCCACATAACAGATATCAATAGGTAAAGCAAAATCTCCAAATACAACACTTAGCATATAAACGTAAAGGAGTTTACAAGGTGTCCAATAATGCCTTTGGACGGGGGCCAAGACATACCCCGGGCTCACCCTCAAATGTAAATAACATAAACAAAAGCTCCAAAGGTAGAGGATTGGTGGTTTATCCTTTGAGGATAGGACTCACCACGACAAGCAAATCTCAAGATCCAAGCTAACTGTCGTACGGTGGATGAAAGTAGTCCTCGGTTCTTTCATAGTTAGATCATGTAGGCAAAAGTATTTGTTAGTACGTTTCAATGTACTAAGTATGTCGGTATGCAATGCATATGACTTACCAAACCTGCATTCGATGTTTGATGGCAAGCGCACATAATATAGAAAGAGGTATATATCCAAAGGATTGTAGTATAACAATAAGTCATGGAATTCATGATGCATAGAATGCAAAATGCTTATATAAGGTGGGATGAGACCTCAACCGGCATATAAACCCAAGCGAGTTATTACTTGAAATCTCGATGTTATCCCTACACCAGAAAAGAGGTGGTCTACTTGCCAAAGCTAAACCACACTTCTCCTTACGGGCCTCCCATTTCGGAGAAGTGACCTTCCTTGTGGGTCTCCCATTTCGAATAGGATTTACACAATTTTATCACATCATATCATATTATATCAATGTTGTAACCGCACCTTACGGGCCTCATATTTCGGTGAGGGTTATCATATACATGTACCTATGCTAGCACATAGTTCAAGGAAAGAGAGAGGATCCTTGGGATAGCTTGACGCCCCCAATCTATCGGGCTAATTCATCATCCCACAAGAATACATATACGTATATGTGCTTTCAAAAGAGATGCAAGTCATTTCAAATCATTTCAATGCATACTTAGGCTCAAAAGCCAAACATCATTCATAGTAATTCATACTTGGGCTCAAATGCCAAATCATAATTCATATCATACTTCTCATGCATAGGAATAACTCATTCACATATACGAAATGGTGCAATTACCTAAAATGCTCAAAGAGCCAAATATCATAGACATTTATGTAATCACATTCTTGTCAAAACCATATGAGTGAGCTTAACTCACCAATTCATTTTCAAAACATATGTGAGCTTAACCCACTATTTCATTTCCATCAAAATCCAATGATCATAAATGAATATGCTATGAATGATATGTGAATAGCAATGGGTAATGTAGATTCAATCTTAAATCAATAATATAATATGAAATTCATGTAAATCCATAGAAAAAATACACATTCAAATCACAATTGAGATTACCCTGCTTGAATCAAACTTTGAAGGGACCATGCATATTCAAATATTCATAATAATCAAGTAATTCAACATAGTAGGGCTTAAATCAACTTAAAATCATCAAATAAGCATAGCTCGTACTTCCATTGAATTTTAAAATTAACAATATTCAAAATCCATATTTAAAGTAAGCTAAAATTCCATAAACCAAGTGTAAAAAGAGTTTGGGTCTTCTTGGTTAAAAAGGACCAAGAATCAAACCCACATACCTTAGCTAATGAAGGAGATTCAAGAAGAAATTTGAAGAAGAATGAGCCTCTCCTTGATTCCCAAGCTTAGATTCACAAGAGTTCTTTGAAAGAGTGTTTTTAAGAGTGACTTAAGAGAATTCTAAGTGTGAGGAATGAATTTGAATAAAGGAAATAAAGTATAGGTCATTTGAATATCATTAGGTAGCATAGAAGGTCACAAAATACTCTTAGGATAAACCAAAATTACAAAAATGTCATTAATGAAACGAGTTGAAAAATTGAAATTTTCATCCCAGGCAGGACCATATGATCTATGACAAGCTATACGGACCGTATACATGTCCGTGATCCAACACTTGAAAAAATTTCACTTGACGAAGGTCTGAAACGGTAATCCCATACTTAAATTTTTTCAACATAGGCATCCATATAGAGGATGATACGGACTGTACCAAGCTACACGGTCCGTGTGCCTCCTCCATCCCACCCCCCTTAAAAAAAATTCTTCACGACGAAGTTCCGAGACGGTGATTCAATACTCAGAAAAAGATTCACTTCGGAAGCCATACGGGAGACCATACAGACCATACCACCTTGTACAGACTGTATACTTGGCCGTCCCACCTTACTTGGTCCCAAAATTGTGGGATTTCAAGACTAAGGCTACCACACGGTCCGAGAAGCCTCACACGGCCCGTATGGGGTCCATGTGTGGCATGCCTTAGTCCAAAACTCCACGACTAAGCTCCAACACCCCGCGCAAGGCCAAGGGTCACTGTCACTCCAAGGAAGCTCCACACGATCCTATAGCCTCACACGGACTGTGAGGGCTTCCATGGAGTGTCACCTTGGTCCAAATTTTTTGAAACCAAATTTTCAAGTTCCAATTAGGTCGTACAACATCCATGTCCTTGCACTCTCAGATGTTGCAAAATCAATCAAGGGGTCGCTTAAGTGACACCCAAAAAAATATGGGATTCGCTTTAATAGAACCGGGTCTATTTTATCGAACCTCATGTCTCTCACAAAAGCGATACTTGGTCCGCTTTAGAAAACCCCGCACCCTTCACTAAAATGGGATGTGGTCCACTTTAGCGAACTCCGGTCCAAAAGGGATGGTCCTTTAGCAGAACCTGGTCCACTTAAGTGAGACCAGCAAGGCACTAGATATCAGAGATTTAGGAAAAAATTTCATTTGGAACCCCGTACGCACAACCTATATAGGCTACCCTATTAAATTCAATCTTTCAGACTCAGTGGGACCATCAAAAATTGAATTTGAGATCTCCTTGACTCGGGACCCGATAAAGCGCAACTAAACTAGTCAAAACTCAACAAGACCAAAATGCCCTCGTGACTTTAAAAAAATATGACGAAACCTCTCCTAGGCCTAAAAGCATTTTTCGAATCCAACGGAACCATTAGAAATCCAATCGAAGCATCCGAATTCAAGATGTTGATCAAAGTCAACCCTAACACATTTAAAGCCAATCTTTCCAACTTCAAACTTCAAATCCTCAAAACGGCCTCAATTCTGAAAATGAAGGCACTTGTAGACTAATTTTGACATTATGGAACTGTTGAAACTCTCGAAATTTCATTGTGAAATCCGAAACCCCGAATGGTATTAAAATTCACTTTTAACCATCTTACACCTTTAAAACTTCAACACTTGCATACTTCTCAACGTTTTGATTGTTTTTCCAAAACCAACGGCTTACACAGATGAAATAACACCTTAGGAAGTCAACGAAAGAAGTAAAATGATAATTTCTTGAAGATTCCTAAGAATGACGTTAAGGTCATTTGTTATCTAAATATGTGCATGAGAAGCGAAAAGTTCACAATTGCAAGGTAAATCTGAAGCTAAGGAAAATAAGAAAGAATAAGTAGTTAGCAAAAATAAATGCAAAGCAAATACAAGAAAGATAATATAGAGCAAATAAAAAGTGAAAAAATGATATATATATATATATATATATATATATGAAGAGTTGTTCATATCCGAAACTAAAGAGGTACATCAATTTTTGGGCAAAAACTAAAGAGATGCATCAGTTGTACCATTCAATTCAGTTAAATGATTAGAAAGCTGAAAATATTTAACAAAAGGCTTAAAAAAATTTAAATAATATACCGTTTGGGTAGTTGAAGTAGTATTGTTGCTGAAGAGGCATAACTTATAGCTGATAACTAAAAAATTTGACTTTTGAGTTGGATTAATAATTAATTAACATAAATAATTTATAATATTTTAATTTATTATAGAGACAAATACTTTGAAACTTTTCACTTTTAATAATATATATATATATATATATATATAATTATATTATTTTATTTTCCTTAATTCTATTCAAATATTTGTCTTAGCTTTTTACATTCTCTTTGCAAACAAGTCACATATTTATCTATCCTTTAAAAAAAAAAACTCCTTTTGCACTCTATTTCTTTTGATAAGTTAGAGTAATACTCTATCAAATATGAATCAATAGTCGAAAAGTATTGAACTAAATAACTTGCAATTTTTTTTTTAATTTATTCTTAAATTTTCAAGCACTACAACATACATATTAAAGTAGGTATACCAAGTTATCAACTTCTTTAATCAAATTATATGGTTCTAATCAAATTCTATGATTCTAATCAACTTTTTTTTATCACAATCTCACAATTCACATGATCACAATCTCACATAATATTCTGATAATGTAAATAAAAATGAAGTCTAGAAAACTTACCTATTGAAGCTTTGTGATTATTCGTTCTCCGTGAAGGAATCCAGGACCACGACCTTCTAATGCTTTCTGATTTAGTCACTCAATTTTTAACTTGTGTGGGCAAGTTTTGTTTTAGAACTGAATACACTTTCTTCTTCCCTTCTGCCCCTATATATCCTATTAGGCATACAGAAGAAGGAGGAGGAGGAGGAGGAAGAAGGAAAAAGAAAACGGTTCTGGCCAATTATGACCAAATTATGACTATTGATTTGGCTAATATCAACAGTCATAAATCCCAAATCAACCAAAAACGTTTTTCTTATTTAAGATCCAATATTTCATTTTTAATAAATGTTATTTTTCCATTAAAATGAAACATGTATGGAAGATTATTTTTAAACTCCTTTTAGAATATTCTTTGTATCCTCCTTAATTGACCAATAAACCAGACGCAGTAGGGACGGTAGACTTATTAATAGAGGCTCCCTATTATGATAATAATTTGTAATTAAAAGAATTATCATATCATAATAAATTACAAACTATTCCACTAAAAGTTTGTAATTGAACTCCTCGATTTAATTTCAAAATTCATCATCATAACTTATTTTAACTCCCCGTGTTAGAATTACCGACACCAATCAATAGATCAAATTTTTTGAAAATAAATTAATTTATTGACTAAATCAATCCCTTACTACTTTACTTAACTTATTTCACATGACGGATATTAAAATCCACCTGCAGAGTTTTCACGTGAAAACTTATAAGTAATCATAAAGGGGTGTCTTCAACTCGAGACTAAGACACGGTTCTATAAGCTAATTATTATTTCACTAATGCGATTTATCATTATCCAATCTACTAGGATTTTATAGACTCATTGAAAAAGTTTCACCTTTCAATAGATTGAAATAATAAATCAAATCACATAGATCATAACAATTATATCAAGATTTAGAGCATAAGTACATGCAATGAACTAGAGAATTTATTTATAAAAATTAAAAATATAAATAAATTTCTCTGATTGGTCCATTCAACACATACAAAATGTACTAGCACAAAAAGTTAGAGTTTAACCACTCCCATAATCAAAATCAAATTATATCTAATCTTATGCTACGATCAACAAGATGTTTGTCCTACTTTATCTTTGATCGTGAACATTAATTTATAACTTATATGAACCGACAATTTTAATCTTCCGTATATATATATGAGTTAAAATACTCCATACACAAAATTATCTACAATATAAGTAATGGACACACATATATACAAAATGATCTGTTTAAACAAAGACTTTATTATAACAATATAAACAATCTTTACAAGAGATTCAAAAATATTATAATATAATTACATGATTAATAGTATATCTGACGTATACAAGTCCTCAAATTCATGAAAGCAGAAATGCTAATAGAAAGAAGGATATGAAAAAACATGGAAGGGAAAAGGAGGAGGGCATATGACTAATAAGAGAAATCAATCAAATACATAGTCGAGATAGAAGAAGAAGAAAAAATTAAGTAATAAAAAAATAATTTCTTCTGATTTATATTTATCTCAATTATGAACGATTGAAGCGAATACAATAAAAAGAGAAAAAGGAATTTTTTTCCAAAAATGTCATCTTGACTACTTTCAAAATCAGATTATCAATCAATAATGTGATTTGTTGAAGATACTAATGAGGTGAGCAGAAAGCAACAAGGAAAATATTTCAAGTATCTAACTAACAATGAATTTTTAATTATTTATTTATAGTAAGCATGAAACTTTAAGTTGAGGGATAAGTTCAATTATTTTCTTTTCTGGATGGACCATTTCAAATTGATATGCACCAGATGGAAAATCAAAAATAAAAATATATGAAAAAAATATGTATGACGGTTGGACATTGATTGACTTGACCATTTCTGATTTGCCAAGTTATGCAAGCAATTGATGTTCACACAAGTCAAAGCTTATCCATTCATCATTCAAAACAGAAGACTTGGGAATTTTATTTTATTTTTTCGTTTTGGCTCAAAGGCTTGGGTAGAGGTATAGATGAATCGGTTTGAATTTTTTAAGAATTAAATTAAATTATTTATATTAAATTTTTAAATATATAAATTGATAAAATTTGAATTTTTCAACTTTAGTTTTTTCGAATTTCTTGAGTTTTCAAGTTTTTTTAAATTTGTTAATAAGGTATTCATAAAAATATTTATTTACATGCATAATTCAGTGTAATATATCTATATTGCATGCATTATTGATTTTTTTTTCAATTCCAAATCATTAGTCGGATTTTCTTTCCTCAGGTTGACTTAGTTTGCAGTTTGATTCATTTTCGATTTGATGTTATTCACTCCTAGGCTTGGGAATCAAGTAAATTGGAATTTACTTTTCCTTCTATTTCAATTTGTTTGTCGAACTATTCTATTTGATTACTTGTTAAATTTTAATTTTTCACATAATATGTTTAATGCCACAAGATTAGAGGGAGTTGTAATACATTTGACATATCTTTAATTTAACATTGTAAGATTAGAGGGTAATTCGTGTCTTATGTAGCATTCTACATGTATTATGACACGCAAAATACGTATATTTACTTGTTCAACTTTATACAAGCCAAGTAGAATATAAATATCAACTGGGGTCAAGTTAAGGAACACATTGATGTATTATGCCTCTTAGTTATTACTTAGTCTGTGGTAAATTAATATAATTTGACATGAATAATGATGTGAGTAATTTTATTTGTACATGTACAAATATATTTATTACTCCCTCTGTCTCAAATTATGTAGCATTTTTCGAATTTTGAAGTTCAAACAAGTCTATTTTTTATCGTAAATTTTTCATATCTCTTTTAAATATTTTGGATAGACAATATTCTGACTTATGGTACTCTTCACGAAATTCACAAATATATAGATTTTATTTTTAAAAACTTGAAGATTCTATAAACGATTTCTCAATCAACTTAAATTATTTGACTCTTAAAAAATAAAAAAATTACCACATAAATTAAGATAAAGAAAATATTATTAGCAGTGACAAGTCCAATCTTATTATAATTATTTCTTTTATATCATTTTATGCGGTGTATATACTTTTATAAAGTTATCATAAAATGAATAATTTTTTTTAAAGGAAATTATTTTTTAAAACTTTCAATTTTATATTTTTAGGGAGCCTTAAAATAAATGATAAAATATTGTCATGTGATCAAGAAATCGTGTTTTAATATTCGACAGAAATACAAGGTTTGTCTTGATTTGATTTTTTTTAAATTCATATATAAAGGTGGGTTCATTTAGAATATACTATCAATCTCCACTTTGTTCACATTCATTTTAGCGGCCCCTTCTTTTCTTCAACCCCTAAGCCTGTTTTACTCTGTTCTTCATGGTACCAAAAATCATAAAAATGGAACCGCAATCGGGAAATTCTATGGCCAAGTCAAACAAGAACCAGAAACTACCTCCAAGAAGGGGGCAAATCAAGATGAGGATTTTGAAATCGTTGAAGAACTCAGCTACGAAATTACTCAGGAAAAACAGAACAGAAGGTTCTTTCACACCATCAACGACCACACCCGGAGGAACCCCAAGCGGCTATGATTCTGGTGCTGATTCTAATGGATTACACACATGATACTCCTCGCTAAATTGCTCGTAGTTAACAGAATCTTTTGATAATCCATCGCTAAATAAGATTAGCAATAAATTTGTCGTTCAAAGTTACAACTGTTGCTTTGGGGAATCATTGCAAGTGTGATGGATTTTGACGTGATTCTAGGCATGGATTGACTATCTCATTTGGTATGCCTCTTGGCAAGTAAAGAGCGAGCTGAGTAAATCTTATTTATTTTTTGAGTTTCGGCATATTTTTGAAAATTTATTTCTATTTTAAAAAAGAAAAATTCGTCAACAAATGACGAACTTGATAGGACAGGACTAAGATAGTAAGTTGTTCATGATGCAGTTTGATAACTTGATTTGTTTAAATTTTCTTTTCTTCTTTTTTTTTTTCTGTTTTATTGGCTTTGATCATTATTTCTAAATTCAGAGCCAAGGGCAGAAATGTAATTCAATTTGGTTTAATTTTCAGTTTTGGATTGTAAGATATTGTAATATATATAAATACTTGATATATTTGTTATTTTTTAAGTGTAAATGGTAAATTTTTCCCCTTGTTCATTTTGTTTTAGTCAGCTTTGATAGAATTGATTATATTGGCTTTCATATTCATAGCTGGGATTATAATGTTTGTATTATGCATAAGATTATTATTATTTTTCTAAGTGTTACTCCTTCTGGTGTCATTTATATGTTACATTTTGTGATGACATTTATATTAAAGCGATTTTATTATTTTATCCTTATTTAATGTACATTAAATTATTTTTTTAGTTCTTCTTGTTGATCAAATATATCTTTTCAAAGTTCATTAACAATGTTATTTATGCATTAATTTTGTAAAATGACATATATTAAGAACCATCTATATATAGTAAGGACGTCGTATAAAAGGAATCAGACGGAGTAATATATATTGATGTTATGAAATATTTATCTTTTAAACTTAGTTAATACATATTGATGTCAGTTTTTAAGTTTATAGTTGTGTGTTATCCTATCCATTTGCCTAAAAGAGTTTTTATCTTATCTCATAAGATAATGTTGCACATTAAATATGTAGGTATTTTCTTGTTCTTACCCTCAAAATGTTTGCTTCAAAAGGGAAATTAAATGGAAGTGTTGAATAAGGTATTATTACTTCATACATATTTATTATTTTTTTCAATTTTCAATCATTTTGCTTTGATTGACAAATAACGCTTATGAAAATGCTAAAGGAATTCAAGGGCATGATTACTATGATGAACATGTACTAAACTAAAAGTCCATCTCATAGCAAAAAAAAACATAGCTCACATAAGAAAATCGGATTATAAAAATCGGATTAATTTAATTTTATATTAGATATGCCCTAAAGAATAATCGAATCAAAGAATTAAGGAATCATTTGTTAGAGTGTTAATCAAACCAAGGAATGCACTTATATGGTGGAAATTCAATTATCCCTCAATTTTTCTTTTATATTTTTTTCATCATATTTTCGTAAAATATCTTTATAAATAACTGTTTTTAAAAAAAATTATGCACTCAAATTAAATATATAATACATAAAAGATAATTTCTATATAGTCATCAATACAAACATAACTAACACAAATTTATTAATAGACTTCATTTAATACACACTACATGATATATGTATCAAAATAATTTAAAGGACTCTATTTTAAAAAAGGCAGTAAAAGTGTAGATTGAGGTTCAAGACCATAGACTATGAAATCATACAAGTGGAGCATTGACATGTGTGAATTGTAAATCATATACTTATTTAAGTGATTTGCCAAGAAATTTATGTTCACACCAGTCTAAACTTATTTATTCATTGGTCATTCAAACTCAAGCCTTCGGAATCAAGTAAATTGGAATTTGCTCTTTTGGATTTTAACTGCACCACTGGATTTAGAAGTATGGAAATTAAATGAACAAAATTTAGATTAATTATTAGCAAAAATATTGTGAAACAATTGAGTCATATTTGATAAAGGAAAAATTACAAATCTATACTTTAAAGCTCTTAATAACAAGAATTTTTTTATTTATCAAAATAACACTTAAATTACTAAACTATACCATTGATTAAATATGCTGAGTACATGTGAAAATCTATGCAGTACCTTTAAAAAGAGTGTTGCATTTATGAGCAAAACTAGTTTCCTTTTATTATTATTTTTTTTTTTGATATATTAACACAGTTTTCTCCAATGTCAATCAAATAAATTTCGCTTTGAATAGCACTAGACGTGGGAAAAAAATTTGAACCATCAGATTTTTTATTTTTTTTATCAATGTAAAAATCACTATTCTTGCTTCTACAACACCTTTAGACATCAAAAGCAGCACCATTTTTCCTTCCATTCTCTGAAGAAAACCGTTCAGATTCTAGGTAAACCTAATCAACCCCCTTTTTTTTAAAAGTTTTTTGCTAATGTTCAAAGAAAAAATTATTTGTTTGAATGATGTTATTGTGATTTTTGGATGTTCTCCGCGATTGTGATTTCGACGACGAAATTCCAATTTTGAAAAGAGCTAATCTGATCAAGGAGCTCAAATCGTCAACTCCTGTTAATGCCAATGTTTTTTTTTTTTGGTTAAAATTATTTTTCACTTTTAAATCAGAGAATCTTTTTTTTTTTTTTAAAGAAATCTGTTGGTACTAAAGAGAAGAATATTTTTGAGTCTAAAAAAAAGAAAAGAATATTTTTGAGTCTAAAAAAAAGAAACTTGGGAAGACAAGAATGAAGAAATTGAAAGATGATTCAACGGTACTTTTTAATTTTTTTTATCTATCTATCTATCTATTATATTAATTTTTATTTTTAGTTATCTTTTCAGTATTTTACAGTTGAGTGTTTTATATTTTTTATTTTTTTGGAGCATTTCAAAACAATAAAAAACTCTCTCGTTGGTGCTTGTATGTTAGTGGTAATGTTTTTGATGAAATAACTAAGTTTTTATCAAAGTATAAAATGCTTGATTTGTTTAAGGATGGTCTATTTGGTTATCTATTTGATCTGCTATGTCACTACCGGAAAGGCTTAGACTAACTCAGTAATCTCTTTTATTTATGTTTATTTTATTTATAAAGTGTTGTTTACTTAATTGGTGCTCTGTGTTTTTGGTGAAAATGTTTGGTGTGTTGGTTAGTTTTCTTTTTGTTTTTGTTGTTTGTGAATTAAAGTGCATAATGGTATTCAGGATAATGAATGCTCTATCGTTTATTGGTACAAAAGTAGTTTGTTACTCAAGGTTAGTTTTTTGGGTAAAAATGTTGGTGTGTTGATTAGTTTTCTTTTTGTTTTTATTGTTTGTAAATTAAAGTTTGTTAACACCTAATTTTTGACCAAACTTAGCTTATTTATTTTTTAATATTTAAATATTTAGTTTTGAGTCTAAATTAGATATTTTTATCTTATTTAGAATAATTTGAAAACAACAAAAATAGAGTCATATTTTAATGTTAGTTTTGTTCTAAAAAAGAGAAAATTTATAAAATATATGTTTTTTTAAATTCTGATTCTAATAAACAATCTAGTATTGTTATTACTTTCTTAATTATATTTTTGTTTTAACTAGTTAAAATGTTCTATATCTTATTAATTTTAAATAGTTTTGTAATATATATTTTTTTTCTCTTTTTCTTTTGTTTCTCTTCTTTCAAAATAAAAACAAGACAAAAGAAAATAAATAATCCTAAAACTACCCATTAATTCTAACTCCTCCCCCACTCACCTAAACTACCCCCATAATACTCCCACAAAAAACTCCTTACTCCCTCATATTTTAAAGAGAAACACACGACACACACAAAAAAAAAAAAAAAATTTCATCCATCTTTTCTTTCTTCACATCTACAAAGCACAAAAAACAAGACAACAAAAACACTGATAAAAAAAATCATATACCACATTCTTTCCTTTTTCCCACATACACAAACACAGTAGAAAAAATACTACATTTTTTCTTCACACGTCTTATACACACTTAGGAAAAACCAAAAAAAATCTTTCGAAAAACACAACAAAAGGAAAAAACGGAGTTTGAGTTTTGCGCTTGGTTTCGAGTTCCTGGTTCTTATTATGGTCTATTTTTGTAAATCAGTCTTCACAAAAGGTAACACTTAATCTTTCTTGTACAGTTTAATGTGATTAAAATACATTGAAGTTGTGGAATTTCATTTATGTTTGACCAATTAATATTCTGTGATGTTATAATATAAAATATATATGTTCAAATTTTTCATGTCAACCTCATGTTCATATTTTTTTATTATTATTAAATGTACCGTTAAATTGTTATAACAGCCCGCAGCTTATTTCATATTTAAACAATCAAATGTTTATTGCATGTTTAAATAAATCTCCTGTCCAAGTTTACTCTTATTTTCATAGTCAATTATTTTTGTGATGTTATGTGTATTTACGATTTAATAAACATCAATGAAAAAATAATCAGTGACATAAATTCATTATGTAAAATATTGTTTTTCAGTTTGTAGGTACTTCTTTTCATTTTAATGAAAAAATAAAGAAAAGAAAAGACTTTAGGTGTTCATAATTTCTAACATGCAAAATGTGTAAACTTTTATAAAAATGTATTGGGGCGTTCTTACTAATATCGTGCTCACTTTTTCTTAGAGAAAACATAAAATAAAAACAAAAATAAAAATGGAAAGTTTGTAACTTTTTTACATCTTATTTGAGTAAAGATTTTCTAAAATATTATTAACAGTTTTATGTTGATCCATGATATTAATATTGAATTTTTAAATTAGGCTTCGTATAAGTCATAATGACTAAAAGTAAATTTTTTGGACTTTGTAAAAAGAATCTAATTTTTAAATGATTTTGGTAATTCAATTTCTTTAAATTGAATCTAGGAGCATGATTAGGTCGATAAACAACGATAGGCAAACATTAGGATTAAAATAACATTAAACAAATGTATTGAAAAATACGATTAAATGAATAATTTATGACAAGATTGGAAAGCGCTGCGAGCTACCAATACACCATATTAATAAAAATAAGATAGTTTAAAACAAGTCTCAAATAATTCAAAAAAGGCGGGTGAACAACATATATTTTTTTTGTAAAACTTATCAAGATATATTCAAATTAAGTAAGCCATAAACTAGTCAATGAAGCGACCGTGCTAAAACCACGGGACTCGAGGGGTGCCTAACACCTTCCCCTCGGTCAACAGAATTCCTTATCCGATCTCTATTTCGCAGACCAAAAAAATAAAGAGTCATTTCCTTTTGAGTAGGGATAAAAAAAGGTGACTTGGAACACCAAAACTCAATTCTAAGTGGCGACTCTAAAGAATAAAATAGTCACTTTTCAAAATGTCACTTTAATTGGAAAAACTCTATTGTTCAAAACCCGCGCGGGGGAAAAATAGGGGTGTGACAGGTGGCGACTCCACTGGGGATAACCAGAATTCGAGCTTATCAATATTGACTTGTATATGGCTTTATTATTTTGAATATTGTATTTATTGATTTAATGTGATATTTGCCCGTTTATTTACGCATTGATATTGTTTAAACTGTGATAAACTATTTTCTCTTACGCACCTATCTAAGTCTTCTGAAAGATACATTTTTCGGAGATGCGATCTATGCTCCCGAACCTTTCTTTGAGATACCAGAGATGCGATTACGCTCCTGGGAAGGATTTTAGTCACATGTTTTAGGATGGGAAGGTCCAAACAGTGAGGCCGGAAAGCCTGCTACCGGTAAGCTGTTCCTTCCCAACTCGAGTTGTCCACTCGTTTGATCGCCGGTCTAGACACCAACTCCATAAGGACTTCAAATTTAGTAGAAGAAACCTTATACAACCAGTATTATCTGTGTAATCTGTATTTGACTTTATATGGCTAAACACAGGTGTTAGGATCATATAAAACAAGATCAACATGTTCATGACTATGTGTTACTTGTCACATTTTAAATATTGTCGTTGAATATTTTCTTTTTGGGTCAAAACCCAAATAGTTCGATCCTAGCATATTTATAATAAGATATCCTAAAAAAGGAAATTTTTCAAAAGTCAACATTCTTATGAGAAGTTGGCCGAACTACGCTCACCTGATTCTTATCTCGATAAGATACGTAGGCAGCCCTCCTTGGGTTCGGTGATATTTATTGATAAAATTGAAAAAAAGAATATATTTCCTATTAAATGTGAAAAGATATATTTTTTTACATCTTATTCATAAAAGCAAAAGAAAATATTTATTTCTTATTCCAAAAATAAACATGAACTTTTTTGAGAAATACGCTCACCTGATTCTCATATAAATGAGATACGTAGGCAACCCTCTTTGGGTTCGGTGATTCTTCTTCAAAAAAATAAAATAAAAGAATAAAAAGGGGAATTCATATTAAAAAAATATATTAATCTTTATTCAGAAAATCAAATTAAAAAAAATTGTTTATTCAAAAGAAAAAAAAAGAATTTCTTATATATATATATATATATTTTTAAGAACTATGCTCACCTGATTCTCATCTAAATGAGATACGTAGGCAAACCTCCTCGGGTTCGGTGATTCTTCTTCGAAAAATAAAATAAAAGAATAAAAAAGAAATTCGTATTAAAAAAAATTTATTAATCTTTATTCAGAAAATCAAATCCAAAAAGAAAGGTTTTGTTTCTCTATTCATAAAAGCGGAACGAAAAAAGAGGTTTTATTTATTCAAAAAAAAAAGAATTTATTTTTATATATATATTTTTGAGAACTACGCTCACCTGATTCTCATCTAAATGAGATACGTAGGCAACTCTCAGCGGGTTCGGTGATTCTTCTTCAAAAAAATAAAATAAAAGAATAAAAAAAAATTCGTATTAAAAAAATTAATAATCTTTATTGAAAAAGAAACATTGTGTTTCTCTATTCATAAAAGCTGAACAAAAAAAAATTTATTTATTCAGAAGGAAAAAAAAATATATTTTTATATATATGTTCCAGAACTACGCACACCTGATTCTCACCTTAATGAGATACGTAGGCAACCCTCCTCGGGTTCGGTGATTCTTTATCCAAAAAATAATAATAAAAAAGATTTTACTCTTAAAAACAAAGGATCCTCATCCAAGAAATTCAAAAAAAAGCAAGATCTTATTTCTTTGTATAGAAAAGAAATATATATATATATATATATATATATATTCATTCTTATTCAAAAAAATAAATTAAATATTTTTTTTATCTCTCTTTAGAATAAAAATACTAAAAATAAAAGGTACTTCTTGTCTTGATTGGTACCAACATACTTAGAAGTGTGCATAAAAAAGTGTTAACTATTTGGTATAATAGAGTGGACCAACTTTGTTGTGATCCATATAGATTCTTTTGGCACCTCTTGATTATACTTATGTTACACTTGAAAAATTCTCTTGCTCAAAAGTGAAGGGAAAAAAAATAATTTGACCTCATTGTTTCATGTGCATTGTGTGGTGAGTTTTAGATATAAAGTTCAATGGCATGACTTGTTGATCTAGAACTTGACCCGAGTGTTTGTTGAGGCGAAATTTTGAGCAACATCTAATTTGAAAAAGGATTTTAGGCCTTCTTTGATCCAATTGCAAATGACATATGATCCCTAGTGCTTTCCTCTTTGAGCCTAAAATATTTTTTCCGATAACCATATTTTTGCCCATATCCTTTTGACTGCACAAATGCACCATTCTATTTTTCTCTCATATCCAAGAATGCACAGACAAAATTTTATGTCGGATGACAAAGTGAAAATGTGACAGTAAAAAAACAAACTCCAACAAAAGGAGAGAAAACTCAAAAAGAAAAAAAGAGGAGAAAGTCTGAAAAAAAAAAGAAACCAAGCAGATAAAGATCAGATGTGAAAATAAAAAAATATAAATTGAGTGCATAGGGCAATGTTGGGGAGAAAATTGTCACTTTATACAAAGATTACCTTACCCATTCCGAGCCTACATTTTTAGCCGAATACAAGTCCTACTTGATTTCATTTCGATGTTCTCACATTAGTGGATACTTACATGAGGGTCAAGCATATGGTATCTCAATCTCATGCATTGAACATCTTTCTGAGTGTGAGTGACTCTCAAAATGTCCCACAATCTCAACTCTTCTATTTTGTGTGAATTAGGACTTTGTTTCGGTGAGGCACTTGAAACATGAGGACATGAATAATTTTAACCTCATATTTGATGCAAGATGAATAGATCTTGTTAATAGTTAAGTATGCTTCTGGTGTCATTTGAAACTACTTAAATTACTTCAAAGTTGGTCTCAAATTTGCCTAGAAGTACTTAAAGGTGATTTATATGCATAAGTCTAATTGTTGGTATCATCTAAAACCAAGATATTATCAATCAAAAGTCAATTTCTTTCTATCTAACAATCCTTTCAAAAGATATTATTTTGTAAAAAAATAAAAAAATTTTGATTCGTATGAACTACGTCAGACTTGATTCTTGCTATGGTGAGATACGTAGGCAGTCCTAAAAAGGGCTCGGTCTCAAATAAAAAGAATATACATATATATATATATATATACTCTCTCTTATTTTTGAAAAAATCAAATTGAAGCATCTTGTTTTCTAAAAAAAACAGATAATAAAATAAAAAATAAATTCACCAATAAAAAGATTACAAAAAAAAAAAGTTTCAAAATTTCTCAGTTTCAAAACTGGGGCATATTTTATTTTATCTTATTTTTAAAAATTAAAAAAAAGTAAAATAAAATAAAAATAATTCATTCGTCTAGGGCGCGAACCCTCATAATATTCGCTTAGGGAACGAACCCTCATAATATTCGCTTAGGACGCGAACCCTCATAATATTCGCTTAGGGAGCGAACCCTCATAATATTCGCTTAGGGAACGAACCCTCATAGTATTCGTCTAGGGCGCGAACCCTCATAATATTCGTCTAGGGCGCGAACCCTCATAATATTCGCTTAGGGAGCGAACCCTCATAATATTCGCTTAGGGCGCGAACCCTCATAATATTCGCTTAGGGAGCGAACCCTCATAATATTCGTTTAGGGAGCGAACCCTCATAATATTTGCTTAGGGCGCGAACCCTCATAATATTCGCTTAGGGAGCGAACCCTCATAATATTCGCTTAGGGAACGAACCCTCATAATATTCGCTTAGGGCGCGAACCCTCATAATATTCGCTTAGGGAGCGAACCCTCATAATATTCGCTTAGGGAACGAACCCTCATAATATTCGTCTAGGGCGCGAACCCTCATAATATTCGTCTAGGGCGCGAACCCTCATAATATTCGCTTAGGGAGCGAACCCTCATAATATTCGCTTAGGGCGCAAACCCTCATAATATTCGTTTAGGGAGCGAACCCTCATAATATTCGCTTAGGGAGCGAACCCTCATAATATTCGCTCAGGGCACGAACCCTCATAATATTCGTTCATATCTTCATAGGGCATGATAGCCCCCATTTTTATTTTCCATAAAGCATAAAATCTAATTTCATTCAATAGTGAAGTATTTGTTTTTTTCCTTGTTTTAATCATTTTATTATTTTTGTTTAATATTAAATTCAAGTCAAGCAAAATAACCCACAAAAATTTTCTTAGCACAAACTGGGGCAGAAAATTTTTGTTTTGTTTTTTTCCTTTGATTGCAGGCAGGTCCCTCTGCGACCACAAATTTGGATTTCAATAATGGAGTAACATTTGTCCGATCTGAGAAGTGAAAATGACATTAAGAGTCGGTTCGGACCCATTGTAGCAGCTCAATATTGGAAGATTCAGCTTCCCAACTTCAATTCAAGAAACAAGTGTTCAAGAATAGTCTACTAACTTCCCTTTGGAGAGGCATCAACAACTCAATAGAGATTTCAAGTTCAAGCCTCAAACTCAAACTTTGAGCTTAGATTTCGAGATCAAGGTATCCGCCAGAAGAAGGCGAGGTGATAGCTAAAGACGCAAAGAAGGACTTGAACAAAAAAAAGGGTCAAGACAAGTAGAATAGACAAGATCTTGTATCGTTTCCTTTCAGTTTTATTATCTTCAATGTAACAATAGGAGCCACGGACCAGGATCTCGATAGGACAAGACTCAACTCTCTAATCCATCCATCCATCCATCCATCCACCGCTGCACCCATTTGAACTACACGTGACCTGATTCTCTTATGACCCGAGATATGTAGGCTGCCCAAAGCCAGGGCTCGGTCACTTTTGCTTACTCTTTTTTCCCCCTTCTTTTTCTTACCTTTTAATAATAGTTAGGCCAAAATTAGGCACGTTAACTTCTTTGCTTGAAAACTCTTCATGTTCTCAAGCAAAGAGGGGCATCCTGTTAACACCTAATTTTTGACCAAACTTAGCTTATTTATTTTTTAATATTTAAATATTTAGTTTTGAGTCTAAATTAGATATTTTTATCTTATTTAGAATAATTTGAAAACAACAAAAATAGAGTCATATTTTAATGTTAGTTTTGTTCTAAAAAAGAGAAAATTTATAAAATATATGTTTTTTTAAATTCTGATTCTAATAAACAATCTAGTATTGTTATTACTTTCTTAATTATATTTTTGTTTTAACTAGTTAAAACGTTCTATATCTTATTAATTTTAAATAGTTTTGTAATATATATATTTTTTTCTCTTTTTCTTTTGTTTCTCTTCTTTCAAAATAAAAACAAGACAAAAGAAAATAAATAATCCTAAACTACCCATTAATTCTAACTCCTCCCCCACTCACCTAAACTACCCCCATAATACTCCCACAAAAAACTCCTTACTCCCTCATATTTTAAAGAGAAACACACGACACACACAAAAAAGAAAAAAAAAATTCATCCATCTTTTCTTTCTTCACATCTACAAAGCACAAAAAACAAGACAACAAAAACACTGATAAAAAAAATCATATACCACATTCTTTCCTTTTTCCCACATACACAAACACAGTAGAAAAAATACTACATTTTTTCTTCACACATCTTATACACACTTAGGAAAAACAAAAAAAAATCTTTCGAAAAACACAACAAAAGGAAAAAACGGAGTTTGAGTTTTGCGCTTGGTTTCGAGTTCCTGGTTCTTATTATGGTCTATTTTTGTAAATCAGTCTTCACAAAAGGTAACACTTAATCTTTCTTGTACAGTTTAATGTGATTAAAATACATTGAAGTTGTGGAATTTCATTTATATTTGACCAATTAATATTCTGTGATGTTATAATATAAAATATATATGTTCAAATTTTTCATGTCAACCTCATGTTCATATTTTTTTTTTATTATTAAATGTACCGTTAAATTGTTATAACAGCCCGCAGTTTATTTCATATTTAAACAATCAAATGTTTATTGCATGTTTAAATAAATCTCCTGTCCAAGTTTACTCTTATTTTCATAGTCAATTATTTTTGTGATGTTGTGTGTATTTACGATTTAATAAACATCAATGAAAAAATAATCAGTGACATAAATTCATTATGTAAAATATTGTTTTTCAGTTTGTAGGTACTTCTTTTCATTTTAATGAAAAAATAAAGAAAAGAAAAGACTTTAGGTGTTCATAATTTCTAACATGCAAAATGTGTAAACTTTTATAAAAATGTATTGGGGCGTTCTTACTAATATCGTGCTCACTTTTTCTTAGAGAAAACACAAAATAAAAACAAAAATAAAAATGGAAAGTTTGTAACTTTTTTACATCTTATTTGAGTAAAGATTTTCTAAAATATTATTAACAGTTTTATGTTGATCCATGATATTAATATTGAATTTTTAAATTAGGCTTCGTATAAGTCATAATGACTAAAAGTAAATTTTTTGGACTTTGTAAAAAGAATCTAATTTTTAAATGATTTTGGTAATTCAATTTCTTTAAATTGAATCTAGGAGCATGATTAGGTCGATAAACAACGATAGGCAAACATTAGGATTAAAATAACATTAAACAAATGTATTGAAAAATACGATTAAATGAATAATTTATGACAAGATTGGAAAGCGCTGCGAGCTACCAATACACCATATTAATAAAAATAAGATAGTTTAAAACAAGTCTCAAATAATTCAAAAAAGGCGGGTGAACAACATATATTTTTTTTGTAAAACTTATCAAGATATATTCAAATTAAGTAAGCCATAAACTAGTCAATGAAGTGACCGTGCTAAAACCACGGGACTCGAGGGGTGCCTAACACCTTCCCCTCGGTCAACAGAATTCCTTATCCGATCTCTATTTCGCAGACCAAAAAAATAAAGAGTCATTTCCTTTTGAGTAGGGATAAAAAAAGGTGACTTGGAACACCAAAACTCAATTCCAAGTGGCGACTCTAAAGAATAAAATAGTCCCTTTTCAAAATGTCACTTTAATTGGAAAAACTCTATTGTTCAAAACCCGCGCGGGGGAAAAATAGGGGTGTGACAAAGTTCATAATGGTATTCAGGATAGTGAATGCTCTGTATTTTATTGGTGCAGAATTAACTTGTTACTTAGGGTTAGAATTTTGGTGAAAATGTTGGTGTGTTGATTAGTTTCCTTTTTATTTGTCTTTGTGTGTGAATTAAAATTCTTAGTGGTATTTAGGATGGTGCATTCTCTGTTTTATTTGTGCAATATTAGTTAGTGGTTCTTAGTCAGGTTGTGAGTTTTGTGGAAAATCTCTATTTTTGTTGTGTTTCTTTTGTGTATTTTTTTGTTTGACTTAGACTTCTACTATGGTACTAGAGATGGAGTCTGATTTGTCCTTTTCAGAAACTAATTATGTGATTTTAGTCAGGATTGAGTCATGGTGAAAACTTTGGATTATTGTTTGTTTTGATTTTTTTTTGTTGTTATTTTTGCAGCAAAAAAATTGTTGGAGTATTTTACTTGTGATAAAATGAGTTATATTACTTGTGTGATAACATTCCACAACAAGTGGAAGATTCTAAGTAAGTATTATAATTTTCTTTTGTTGCAATTCTTTAATATATGTTTTGAACTTCTTTTTATTTTTTCACAGTGATTGTGAACTATATACATGTGTATCTGTTGAGTTTATCTGTCAAGGGTGTGACTATGTGGAAATTGGAAGAAAAACAAGTGATTCAGAATATTGCCGATTGAGATATGAGACATTATTATGGGATTATGGCAACAAGAAGATTGAGACTGATGGAATTAGTGAAAGTGAGGTGACCGGAAAGGTGTTCAACAAGTTTGATGGACCTAGGAGTAATCGTGAGCACGTCACTGTCAGTGAAAGAGTGTCGCCATCTAAGTATGTTCCTAGGATGAAGTCTTGGCACATCTATAATGGTGTTTAAACTGATTACATCTATGAGTGTTTTGGTCTTATGTGTCTTTTTTATGTTTTCTTGTTGATTTTAAATGCTTTCTATTTACGTCCTGATGTGAATTGTTTTGATTTTAAGATGTTTTGCATATACATTACCTTGAGCAGCCAAGTAATAACGTTTTTATAATATTTTTAGTAATGTTTTCATGGTCATGCCTATTTCAATTATATTGGTCTAATTTATAATTAAAATTGATTTTTCCTTTAATTTTATTGTTGGTTTAATCCATGCACCAACTAGATTGCTTATTTAACCATCAATAACCAACATGTTTAGAGGTTTTATGGTAGTTTAGTTCCAACTAGCATTGTCGCGCCCCATTTTTATCCTCGCGGAGAAACGGGAACCTGGATGACGTCGTGGCAATGACTCGTTTGGGATTTTTGAAATTGGAGAGTCGCCACCTAATGAATGGGTGCATTAGGACACCATTCTAGCCTACGGTCAAAGGTCAAACCAGAGAAGAGGGTTCGGGTTCAAGTTACCTCGAAGGGAAGGTGTTAAGCACCCTTCGAGGTCCGCAAAGGCGGGTCCCGACCGTGTCTCGTATTTATGTGGGGGGTTGCAAATAACAAGGTCTCTTGTTTTAGAAATAATAGTCCTAAATTACTCTAAATGACAAAAATCAAATAAACAAATTAATTAAAAACAATAAATGAACGAGAAGAGAATTAAATAATTTTACTCGGATCAGTTACTCGGCTTTTATTTCCGGATTTTAGCTTCACTTGGCTTATTAAAAGCCTAAGGACAAAACCAAGGTTGGTCCTATTAAGCACGAGTTTAGATCATCATTTCCGAGTCCTATCTACCCCTACCCCTCCTAGATTAATTTTATTGATTTAACTTAAACGCGAACTAGAAATGAAAAATCTAACGAGCCCTAGAGCGTCTAACGTCCCCCTTAATGTCCGTGAGGCATCGGACTTCTACTTTGGGTTGGTTCTAGACTAGAACACTTAAGGTTCCTAATTAGACTCGCGTTAAAAAATATTTAAAGACAACATTAACACATCAGGTCTCAAATAGCCTCCAAATCAATCAGCTTACATGCTTGAAAACAAATGGCGTGGGGTGTCATGCTAAGTGTAAGTCGCATAATAACTAAAATATGAAATAAAGATTTTGATTTGAATAAACATTAATATTTCTTAGAACACTAATTCTAAAGATCATTTATTAAGACAAATACGTCATCAAAATCAATTTTAGTCATATAAGCAGGGCATAGCAAGACTAAAAAAATAAAGACTTTAAACCCTATAGGCATGATCTTCTAAGCAAACAAGTCCTAGAAACATAACAATATCCTAAAGTCATGATGTTCCACACATAAAGAAATATTCCAAATATCCCTAAAATTAAATAACATGATTAACAAAACGATGAATAGCCTGAACATGATATCTAACGTCTAAAATATGTTTAAACACGGAGAAAAAGGAGGAAAAAAAAACGTTGTTGAGCATGCTTATTCCTCGATTTTTCGTGGTGTTGTTATTTTATTTTTATTTTATTTAGTCCTAGATTTAGATTTGCCTATGACCATCAGTTAAATAAAATAAACAAAAATAAAGAAAAGCAGTTGATACGTAGTTCCCCTCCCCCATTTACTATATCCCCCGTTTTACTAGGTTTCATTACATCACAATCTTACAAAAATAAATACAACAATTGTAAAATTGAATGAGTCTTCTAGTTCCAATCGAATTTGTCCTCTCCACAAGCAATACCTCATGCCTTTTCTTGTCGGGGAACCTGTGATACTAAAACGAAACAGCAGTACCAATCGTAGAAACTAATACTAGGAAAAGAGAAAGTAGATGATCGGGCAACAACAACAAAAATAAGAAATGAATAATTTACCACTCGATGTCAAATGGATCCCGAACACCAATGGGCTATAGATATTGTAAGGAAGATAATAGTACTTTTTGTGTTTTAGAGAATGAAGAAAATGTAGAAGAGAAATTTTTTTTTTCCGTCCCTCTCATTTTTGCAGTGGACTCTTTTTATAACCAAGAAAACCCAAAGGCAAAAGGAAATTATATTAATCGCTATAATTTGTGGGATATTATTTCCTTAACGAACCAAGACAATTAAAGGCTGAAAATTAGCAAGGCCTTTACCAAAAATAAGTAGGTATGAAATCTTTCAAGGTTTAAATTGGGCAAATAGCATATTTAAAGATTTTTAGCATTACTGTGGAGTCCAAACAATAAGGAAAGTAATCACAATAGCAAAATTTAGGCGCCAGCCGATCTTAACATAATGAAAAAGAATCAATCACGCTAAAGCAAAATTTCCAAAATATTGAATCTATGATCACCAATTATTCCGATTTCACAGTCTGTACCAATTAACAAGGAAGGGATTTGAAACTGATTTCTACGATCACTATTCTATACTAAAATTAATTCAGGAAGAAAGAAATTTTAGAAATTAACGAAAACAAGTATAGACTTATTCGACTATGCGATTTTGAGATCGTGATATCCAGAATAAAAGGTGTTCGGATCCCTAGACAACTTAGTGAATTCACATGAACAACTCCACAACTAACAAAAGGGGTTGTAAAATCTAAATCCCGCAGACCGTCGTAAATTTCAACTTCGAAATGAGAAAAATAGAGGATAATAAGCATATAGAAATCAAACCGAAAATCCAAGTGCTCCGAAATCTGAATAGCTTTTCGTTGAAATTTCAAAGCGAACCAAAAATGGGTTTCCAACCCCAATGGGTTATTGGGGGCTCAGATTTGTTGTATTTGGACAAAGCAAAATAGGAGCGACATCGTCATGGCTGCAGACACCAGTTTGCTACTCAAAAGCCATAACCAGGTCGCCCTGCCAAGATACGGGCCGGATATTTTCTCAATTGCCATGATTGAACATAACCAGAAAGGAAGGAAGCAGTCATCATAGCCCCCTTTACAACATTAGCAACGGAAAGAGAGGAGAAAGAGGCAGAGCAAGAAGGTTTACGGGTGTGTTTGGAGAAGAGATGGAGGGGGTTGTTGGCTGGTAGCGGGGCGACGGAGAGGCGCCGCTAGGCTGGCTGTTTTTGGGGGAATTTTCGGGGTGCTGGGGTTTATTTGGTGGCGGTTGTTGGGGTTGCGTCGGCGCGGGATTTCGTAGGAGAGGGGGGCGTTTGGTGGCTGGTTGGGTAGTTTGGTGTGGTGGTGGCTGGTTGGGTAGTTTGGTGTGGTGGGGAAAGGGAATGGACGGGAGAGGAAATGGGAGGAGGGAGAGGAAGACTGGTGAAGGGGCGGCTTGGTGGCGGTTTTGGGGGAGAAGAGAGGGAGAAACGGGAAGAGGAGGAGCGGCCGCCATGGCTGCCTGTGGAGGAGCGGCGGCTGCCAAGGTGGGGAGGTGGAAGAAAATGAAGGGTCCTTTAGGGTTTGGGTGTGTTAAGAATAAAGATTGGGTTTGGGTCGGATCCGGGTAAAAAATGGGTGACCCGGATTAGAATAATAGCCAAAAATTGTAAAAATTATCTAATACTAAATTGACTTAAATTTGACTGAAATACTAGTCCAAAAAACGTAGGAATTTAAAATTAGGTCACAAATTGGTAAATTAAATTTAAATACTAGTCAAAATTGTAAAAGTTTAAAAATTGAGCCACAAATTAGCAAATTAAAATTAAATACTAGTCAAAGGTGTAGGAATTTAAAATCGAGCCTCAAATTGGTAAATCGTATTTAAATCCTAGTCAAAAATTGTAAAACTTCAAAATTAAGGCGCTAATTGGCTCAAATTGGATAAAAGTGTAAAATTTTATAAATGAGTGGCTAGAATCGAAATAAATTCAAGTAAGTTAGTCAAAATTGAAATAGGATTTCGGAGTTTTGGCCAAAATTGACATGGTCTTTATTTAAGAGGTCACGACTTGAACCCAATATGGGTAAAACACGTAATTCGCCAAAAATGCATTAAAATAATATTTTGGATGACGCGATTCGAAAAGAAACATGTCTAATAACGACTATGCGTTGTTTATTATTATTGTTATTATTATTTATTTATTTTTTAGATAGTGACAAATATAGGCTGACAATCATTTTTTTCAATACCAATTTAGGAATAAATAAAACGTAAAATACGTCAAGGGTCGGTCAAAATCGGGTGTCAACAAGCATACCAAAGATGGGCAATAATTCTACGTGCAACCTTATCAAAAATCAATTACAATAGTATAAACCAAAATTATCACCATTCGTTGTACCATTAACTTGTCCAAAACACATACCCGTAATTTGTTGGTATAACTCATAACACTGAAAAATGAAACAAAAAAAAGTTGAATCACTGTTACTCGTCACATATAATAACTTTGGTAATTAGATCACTAATTAATTAGTTGTCTTGAATTAATTAAGGAATCAAATGATTTATTTTTGGTATTGAAAATCAACAACACGTATTAATGACTTTCTTATGAATTGTTCCCTAATCGATTTGGTAGAATGTGTATTTTTTTTATTGAGATTTACTTCCATTGATTATTTAGATGCCATAAATTAATCACATGCTAATAAATTTTACTTATTTTGTAAAAAAGAATCGATATATTATTTTAAATTAAAAAAAGTCGATACGAACATATAATTTTGAATATAAAAATGTATAATTATGCCCTTTAATAAATACAGAGTGTGCACTTTTCATATATACTACATATCACCGCTAATGTGATTTAAGTATAAATATTAGATGTGAGTATGTTCTTTATATACAATTACATATATATTCATTATGATTTTATAGTGATATATAGGGTTGTATTGTAAATCCTTTTTTTTTTTATTTATATATATGTTCTAAATTATTAATATGTATATTTATTTAGGGGCATAGCTAGCAAGGTCCAAACTTTTTCAATAAAAAATTACACATTTAAATAAATGTTAAACTCCTTTTGACCTTTTTGTGTATTTATTTGTTATATTTCAAACTTTCTGGTTAAAAAATGTTGGCTCACCCATTATAATTATATTCATGTGTCAAAAAAATTACGTATACTTTGAAAGTTATATGGGCTGAAATAGGCTAATAAATGGGTCATAATCTTAAAAAAATAATTTTTAAAAAATATTTGCGAATTAATTTGAACTATATATCAATTTAATTTAAAAATAAGTTGAATTGGATGAATCAAAATGACTTGAATTAATAATCTGTTTAAATTTAAGCGAGTTCAATGGATGAATATTTTGATGAGCTATTTTGACACCACATGAACAACCAATTCAAAAAATTTCTTTCTTTTTGTTCTCTTTGATTTGATGTTTGGTGTTGCTTGTTTGGTCAAAAGAAGACATTGAGGAAGAAATCTTGAAATATGTTGTCTGATTGACCAACACTTAATTCAATTTTGACTAGAAATTTTCTTAGCTACCATGTGATAAATGTGGAGTTTCAAAATTTGGAGCAAAACCTTGTAAAAAGAACCTTATTATAATTAAATTTAAGAGAAATATCTCAAAAACATAAAAATTGGAATAATTTGTGAATGTAAAAATCAATATTTCACCAGGGATACGTACTCCAATTTTAATTATTAATATTTATACGAAAACTCACACTCAGGGACAGAGCTACATTCATCCAAGGGTGGTCAGATGAACACCCTTGGATGAAAAACTTTTTCGAATATATGAGTTAAATATAGATATTTTGATATATTCATGTTGAACACCCTTGATACAAAAATCACATATTCATGTTCTAAAAGTATGAATACCCTTGAGAAAAATGCTGGCTTCGTTACTAAACTCAGTACTTAAGGGTCGTTTGGTGTGAAGTATAAGTTATAACATAATCTCAGAATAAAATGTAGGATTATTTTATCCCATGTTTGGTCAGAGGTATAAAGTAATCCTTCGACTATTTATCCCATCATTTTTTACTCTCAAGGTCACTAAAAATATTTAATTAATTTTTATTTCTAACCAATATTTTAAAAATTAAAAATATATCCATTTAAACCATTTAATAACCTGCCTTACTCAACCCGACTAGCTAAAAATATAATAGAAACCCAATTATTTAATTTTTTGGAAACAAATAATTGGTCAGCAGCTAAAGTATCAACGGCCAGCAGTTAATCCGTCACCAATTATGCCTCATGTTGAAACGCAACCTTCAGTCCAAATATCGGTTGAGCACCCCAACTTGGCAACATCTATCCAAAATAGAATTTTCAGTTCACCCATGAGTTCCACATTTCTGAACAGCTAATTGTTTGATTTGAAAAAAAAAATCAAATAATTGAGTCTATATTATACTTTTAGCTGTTTGGGTCAAGTGGGGTGAGTTATTAAATCATTTAAATGGATTTATTTTTAATTTTTAAAAATATTAATTAGAAAAAGAAATTAATTAAATAGGTTGAGTAGTTTTGAGAGTAAAATATTGATAGTTGGGTGACTTTTGAGTTAAAAATCAAGTTGAGTGACTTTTTGAGAAAAAACTTCATAGTTGAGTGATTTTTTATAAAAAGAAAATCTATTGTTGAGTAATTATCAATGATATTAACTCCATATGTAGTTCAGGAAACAAATAATACAAAATCCCATATATAAGTAAACTAGATGGTGTGTGCCCGTGCAAAGCACGGGCGACGAAAATATTACGGTTAGTTCTTGTTCGGGAAAACAGGGTTGGATGATGGAATTGCTAAATGCAGCATGATAATGTGTTATATATTGTTAATACAACGATAAAGCTCATTTGAACGATTTAACATTTTTTTACAACTTATATATGCAATGATAAAGTCCTAGGTTGGCAAGAGGAGTCTATGGTAGACTTGTGGATGGGGCAGGTGAAGTTGGCTGCGTGCCAGCTAGAGAATTTGTGCTCCTCTGCAGCTGCATTTGATCCTGCGTTTAAGTGAAAGTAGTTGGAAGACATATAGATATCTTCAGCGGATAAGCCATTGTGTGCATGTATTTTAGGGGAAGGATGCGTGCATAAATTTGAACGTACCTTTTTGGGTGGTCCATTGAAACTTCCATTCGTGAATTTAAATACATGTCATTATGCATCTTTGGGTAGCTTGCCAACAATTGCTCTCTTGACCACAATCACTGTGAAACCAAAAGATTTGCCAAGTTTTATCTAAATATCCTTGTTTGCGTGCAGCTTTATATGGAAACAATCCAGGACTTTCTAAATCCTGATAATGACAATATCACCATAGTTGAAGACCAAAAAACTGGTGATGTGTCTTTACCAAGGGCAACTGTAGTGGATGTCCGGGACCAACAAAGTTTTTTTGAACTGCTACGGGTCGGGGAAGCTAATAGATATGGTGCTAACACAAAGTTGAATACTGAATCTTCCCGAAGTCATGCTATTCTCTTGGTAAATCAGCAATAAGGGCAAATTGTTGCGTTAAGATGTAAGTGAAATTCGTATCATTAGGTAAGACATTAACATAAACTATTATATGGAACTGTTATAGAGAAAGTTCGTTACAAAGGAAATAAAGTAAATATAATAAAGTTTTTAGAGTCGGCTTTTGATGGCGAGGCTGCGAAATGTAGTTGCTCCATGTTGGCCTTTTGCTATCTGCGTGGGGAAAATTGAAGAAGATACAGAGAGTGTATTTAATATAGATTTTGGAGGATAAATATAAGGTCACAGATTTTGGATAGCGTTTGTGTACCTTTTTAGCGTGAGTTGCACGATTCTGCAGTTGTTATATGTACAAGGATCTTGGAGCTTCTATGTAGAAAGTCAAAAGTCTGCTGTCTTTTTTCCTGTAAAATAACAATTGTGAGAATATATATGAAGGTACCGATGTAAAAGTAAATCGATTTTTTGTCGAAAAGTAGTAAGAGTTATGAGTAAAGTTGGAGCAAACTTTCAAAAATGCCGGACGATCTATAACAAAATCACGCAAGAGGCAACAATTAACGAAATATCACAAGTATGATCACACAAAAGTCTATCCAAATCTTGTAGTGGCCAGTTTATGGACATTAGTGACTGTTGGTCTTTATTACTTGACATTAGTGAACTCTGAGGAAAAGAAAATTAAGTATAATTTCCTTTCCTTACAAGTAACTTCGATACTTTATCTTGAGAAATTGGTTGTCTTTATTTCTAAGGTCACGACTTGTGCTAATGTTAACATTATTGTCTCTCAAGGTAAGAAGCTTTTCAATGCTAACAATGTCGTCGACAGAGCATTTGCTGCCAGTAACCTAGCATCGAGCCTCAAGTCTATCTTTCATGTCTATCTACACTCTACGCTTCTCAAATTCCTCTCCAGAACCCATTCATGGAATTACATATGTTGCTGTTTGCTTCTGTTGTGTAGATGTAGCAATTTCAAAGACGGTATGTAGGCATTTCAGTTTGTTGTTAAATCCTATGTAGGCATTCTGTTCCAAACTTGAGTGACATGAGAAAGGAAAATGTTGATTCTCATTCTCCAGTTGTTGGTAGAACAATGACTCGTGCACCCTATTCGTGTAGTGCTCTCACCATCCTCAAGAAAAAGTTCCGCCTTGAATTATGAGGGCACTATTTTAGCACCTCTCAAATTTGATAAGGAGAAGATGGAACAAAGTCCTAAGTGTGTAATGTCAGCACTTGCCAAATCTCGAAGGGGCAAGATTGGCCAGAGTTTTAGTGACAAAATTTTCAACATTGCAGACACAATGATGAGGAGGATGTTGATGACATGAAATTAAAAATTGAGGAAAAATGATATTGCCTAGGTTTGATTCTACCACCTTACAGATGAATCTGGATATTCACCTTCTTCCGTGCCTTCCAACTTTCTAAATTGGAAGGTATTAAAATTTGGAGGAGCAGACGCTTAATTTCCAATTACTTTAGCTCCCATGATTCAAAGAGCTCATTTAATCTGAATAAAGGAGGTAAAATTCAAAATCAAGTTGTTCCAATGACCATAGAAATTTTTTCTGCTTCTTTCTACACCAAAGACATAATCCTAAATTACTCAGTGGAAACCGGTCCTCATTTTTTAGAGGTGAGAACAAAAGAGACCTTCCATGTAGCTCTTTTTTCCCTACTGATTGAATATGCTTGAATTAGTTGAAGGTGCGGAATTGCTACAATGCTAAAGGTAGTCAATAGTTTTTATTCATTCTCAAACATCCAACATAAAGTATCTTTCTCCAATGATTAAATGGGGTTATTTTGTGCTAATTAGTCTGGCAATGAGCAAAACATCGCTTGTACCTTGTGTTAAGATATTGCACGACAAGGAGAAAATTTACACCCAAGACAGGAATGTCTCTCATTCACAAAAGCACACAAGATATAAGGAATTCTATTCACATTTTGTAATGTCAACTATGATACACGGAGGACACGAAGATGGATTCTCCCCCGAGAGAAACAGCTCGGTGTTGTATAAATCTGGAAGAACGGGCGAGGGTGGAAAGCAGTTACGCCTGTTGGGAAAATATTCCATCGGTAAGTGCCAGACGTCGTCCAGCAAAGCTGGCATGTATGAATGCCTTGCCTGAATGAAGGTGAGGAAGAGGCTCGGTTTTCTGTCAAGTTCATTGAAGAGAAGGAAGAGTGGACATTGAATAGTGCCCTGGCTGCAAGCAACAGTTGCCCCGGAACGCCTTCTATTTGAAATTGTCTAGCCAGGCCACGAATCAGGTCGCAACTTTCTTCAATCTCCGTTTCTCATTGTGAGTAGTCACCACTGCCTCAGGAATTTCGAGTTTGGAGCTTTGAACAATGGTACAAAGCATAGAAATATGAATGAAGTCTCAACTATGAATGACCTGATGAATGAAGTTAGGAGGGTGGACGTAAATTCGAAGTTTGTGGACCACCTCGACCAGTAAGTAACATGCGCAGAAATCAAGCGGGAGCAAATGATGAGTTTCTTCGCTAAAGCCCTGACCTTTGAAATTGCCCAGTTCGTAAAGCTCAATGAGGCAGGAAGAACCAACCTCGCAGCAGTCGATGAGTATGCGTGTTAACCACCGGCTTTTTAACAACATTCAAGACCACAGAAAAGACCGGAGCACCCATTTTTTCCTCATACATATAAGAGCCCGAAAATATGAGACCCACGAAAACAGTGGACAAACATTTAAACCTCTGAGCAAAAAACATACAGGGGACACTTGGAAAACGGAAGACATAATTGACCAGTGGGTGGACCGTCTAAATGCCGGGAGGAAACATAGTTATTACGGAACGGCCACTCATCATAATCCACTGGCAAAACATGCTCCGACGTATCGGGAACATGCATGCACAAATCGGAAAGTGTCATTCATCGTCCAACCAAAGTTTCATCCATAGAGAACATGGATGAGTAAGGCTAAGAATGAGGCTCAGATTTTTAACCACTTCATCCGGAGGAAGAAAGACCAGAATGGCTAAGAATGAGGCTCAGATATTTACCCACTTCATCCGAAAGAAGAAAGAACAGAGTCTGAATAGAGCCTTGGCCGCAAGCAACAGTTGCCTGGAAAGACCTTCTGTTTGAACTTGTCAAGCCAGGCCACGAATCAAGTGGGAGCTTTCTTCACTTTTCGTTTTCATTCTGAATAATCTTCACTGCCTCAGGAGCTTGGAGGTTTAAAGAGTGGGAGCAAGCGTAAAAATTTGTTCTTCTTCCAACCGAAGTTTGTACGACAAAGGACTTCAATGAGTAAAGCGAAGAATGAGGCTGTGATTTTTGCCTACTTCATCCAGAAGAAGAAAGAACACAGTCTGAGTAGTGCCCTGGCCACAGGCAACAGTTGCCTCTGAAGACCTTCTGTTTGAACTTGTCAAGCCAGGGCACGAATCAACTCTGGACTTTCTTCACTTTTCGTTTTCATTCTGAATAATCTTCATCGCCTCAGGAATTTGGGGGTTCAAAAGTAACATGCACAAACAAATTTGATTATCAGGTTGTTATATGAGGCTGCATTAGGAGGCATGTAGCTGCTACTCCCTGAAAGTACCTAGGTAAGGTATGGAATCAATATTTCCTAATTGATGGACAACAACCATCTGACTGGATTAACCAAGAGTTGATATTTTAAGTGGATATATCCTTCATCCTTCACTTTATCTTTTGTTCCCCATTATTAATTTAAAGCACCTAGTCAGCTTAGAGCCCTAGATATTTCTTCTTTTGTAAATTTTTGTGCTTCCTAATGCAGTATAAAGGACTATCAAGCTTGGGATTTAGGTGATACTTCGAGGCAGCCTCTAGGAACTGGTCAGATTTGAGACAGAAAGAGTCATCATCCTATGCAAGTCTAAATTGGTTGCTTCTGTAAGTTAAAATAACAATGGAACAGGAAGTTCTTTAGCGGAAACAAATATTCTCTGCCAGTTTCTCCATATCAAGCATAGAATTTGATTTTCTCAATTTATGCTCAGTTAGTGGATGAAAGCAGCTCACTCCAGGCAAGTGTTCCCGCCAAAAGCCAACCATAAATGTGTAAAAATATATTGATGGACAATCTGTATGTATTGAATTTCGTTGCTAGATTACATCTTTAATCCCTGCACAGCTTATTTTCTTCATATAATTGGTGTAAAAAGACGGTTAAAACCCCAAAATGAAGCACTGACACAACACGCATGTAAAAATTTAGGACAACAATAAGATACAGAAATCATATTTTTATATTGAGACATATTACCAAACACCTTGCATGCACAATTCACTTATAAATACTTAAGCCACACACAGTCAAATATTGAGACATATTACCAAATACCTTGCATGCACAATTCACTTATAAATATTTAGGCCACACACAGTGAACATGCACGCGGAAATCGCAATTCAAAAATTCAGCAGATTAGAAAGCCACAATATACAAATCCAAAATCAGAAAACACACATACTGAAATCATACCTGGAAACTTCAACAGATTAGAAAACTAAAATATATACAACTTTAAAAGTACTGATTCTGAAGGGTTTTTTGAGGAATGCAGGAAGTCCGATTTCGAAGAGATTTCAGAACATTCAATTGAATTGAAGAAACAAGTAAAGAATAATAAGTAAGGAAAAAAAAGGGAAAAAGTAAGGGAGAAAATGGAGTTCGTACTTGGCCGTAGAGCAGGGAGAACCAAATTAGCAAGAACAAATGATTCCTCCGTCGGTGCTTGAAGATGAGATCCTTGAGACCATCCTCTCTATACCTGAGAAGGGGAAAAACCAGTGGGCAGAACTTTTAATCCCCTGGGGAGAAGCGCGCATGTCAGACAGGTGGCAAAGAGCACACACGGTTGGGCAGTGTGTGTGGCATTTAAATGCCCTAAGAGACCATAGTTATTACGAAAATACCAGTGAACGTAATGCCCTTGGAAAACCAATTTATTACGAAAATACCACCGGACATAATACCCTGGAAAGACGACGTTATTACGAAAGTGCCCTTCGTCGTCCACCCCTAGTCTCACTTATTATTGTTCTTAATGTTACTAATAAACCAATTATAAGAAAATCAATATTGTTCTACTGCCCCTCAAGTTTTCGTATGTAACAACTCAATTCCTCATTTTGAGTTAATAATTTAGTGTACGTACTTAATAAAATTATATATAAACAAATAAAATTATTAAAATATATCAATTGACATTAAAATAAATGTTATATTTAAATGGATTATAAATAAATATTGTTTCTCAAATATGATATTACCTATTTTGTCTCACCTAATCTTTTCAATAAGAAAATAATTTATGTAAAATTAAATCTTAGTCGATTTTAAATCTTTTATATATATAAAATATGATGTTAGTCCGTCTACATGGCGCTCCTTCAACTCTTAATTTTTTTTATTCTTTACATAATTGTTTTCAATTTCTATGGAGAAAATAAGGATGCATAAAAGAAAACGTCTACCCAATCAATTAGAAGAGAACCTCTTCTCCTCCTACCCTTTCATCAAAATTCTTTATAAATCAACTGTCACCTTTGATTCTTGGATTTCAAATTTTCACTCAGTCTAAATTAACTCCAAAACAAAATGCCGGCATTCAAAACAGAAACACCTCCTTCATTGCTTCATTCTAAACAAATCATAACATCTGCTTTATCAATTCTTTTCGAACCGGCACACCCTGCCTTTGCAGTTGTTCTCAACACCCTCGGAAGTACCTATGTCCTATCTATACACTTGTCAAGCCCATAGATGTACCACATGCTTGTTTGCAACAAATTTTAAAGTGATAGAAAATAAATTACAATCACAAATAAAATATGAAGAAATAAGAATATTATTGATAAACAATGTGGGTACAAATTGGGAGATTCTTCTCTCATTAGATTTCTCCATGATTCGTATTTCTCGAGTGGTCCTTAAGCCATATTTTGATCTCTTGATCATGGGATATTTGAGATGCCTTTTCAAGGGAACATAATACTCTTTATATAGGCATGAATTAGGATTTACGCCTCACTAAAATAGGACTAGTTTTTTTTAGAGTCCTACAAAAATTCAATGTCTACAATGCCATTTTGAAATCATACAACCTGTCGTCCTTCCTATTTCTGTTGCCCTGCACTGGAAGTTGTTCAATATGTCACATGAAATTATTTTGAACTCTCCCCGGTATTTTAATTTACCAATCTAATTTATTGCTTTCGCCACTTCTCATACCCTATACTAAGCTGCTAGAAATTTGCATGAACTATTCAAGTTTTTTTTTTTTACAAATTTAAACTATCTACAGAATGATGCCACTTAAATTCTCACGCCTGTCTAAGGAACTAAGCCACTTGAAATTTATAAAATATACCAATCTTGACTCTCCAGCTTTTTTGATCTATTAATCTTAACTCGCTGACCTTTTATTTACCAATCTAATCTATTGGTTCCCGTAAATTCTCATGTCATGCTAAGGAATGATGCTACTTGAAATTCCTAATGTTTTGATTTCACCGGTCTAATCTACTGCTTCTGACAATTCTTTCTCTGTATCTAAAGAAGTCGCTCGAAATTTCTATGAACTCTTGATTAACCAATCTAAACTCTTCATGTATTTTGATTTACCAATCTAATCTATTACTTCTGACAACTCTTGTGCCCTTTTTAAGGAATCATACCGAGTGAAATTCCTACGAATTCTCTAGGTATTTGATTTACCACACTCATATTCTTACTTCCAACAATTCTTTTGACCTGTCTAAGGAATAATACAAAACATCAGTAAGTAGTCCTAATAATATCCAAATTCCTCTCTAATTTCCCAACCACTTCCCTTAACTAAATGTTTAAGCCTGATCACAAATAATGAAAATTTCAGACAATAAATAAAAATAAATTTGATATTGACCACTACCTTAGAACAATATCCTTCAGAAAACATTTGCTGTTTGAATTATTTTCTTACTGAACAGATCTTATGAATTATTTTCTTACTAGACAAATCTTATTAACCACATTTAAATCATGTGATAGAAATCGAGTCACAAATGATTGTAATCCTTTAATAAAAAGCCAAAAAATGGCTATGCAAACTACCCTTGAATGATTCGCTTCCACAATCATTTTCAGATTATTATTTTTACCTGTATGTTTACCCTGCTTGACTTTGAAAGTTCCAATAGAGTTGTTAGATAATTGAGCTTGAGACTTTTATCTTTATGAATATTCCACATACCTACAGGCCTATCATGTTATAGAAATATGGTCGTTTTTGTTTATTGTCGTTCATCTCTTAATCGAGCTTTTGCAACTACGCAACTACTTTCAATATTTCTCCTTTAATACCTTATAAGAAGTGCATTATGCCACCCCAAATCCCTGTGTACCATCCAATTATCAAACTTTATAAAGTTTAATCAGGTTTCTGGGACTAACATAATCACGAAGCTCTTACCTGAAAAAACACAAAAGTATCTTTCAAAATAGTATCACGAGTAACAACATGAGTAGTATTAAATATCCTTTATGTGGACGAGGATGCAGAAGACACGAGATTCATTAAAAATATTATTTATAGAGAAATATTCTAGATTCTATGTGCGAGAGTTGTAAAAAAAGACGAGGTATTTCTTACGCATTTTCAATTTATGCAAGCTATTTGAAGATACCCTTACAAGTTATAAATTCTGAATTACTAGTCCATAATGTCGTATGTTCAGATAACTCGAAATACAAATAATGGTTCATGATGGAGATTCCATGTAAATGGCGATGAACATAACAACAACTCAGGTTCTATATGGCATAAGAGATCCAACAACTGATGACACTATCGTGCCTTTACTTTACATATTTTCTTGACATTAAGATATGCGTTCTATTATGCATTTCAAAGTTAGTAAATCAAAGTGTTAGATTCTTCAGATATTAATTTATTTTAACAATTCTTCATGCATGAAAACAACTTAAAATTATTGTGGTATTGAAATGTTTGATCGTTTTGCAGGGTCTTCAGTTTCTTCAAACATTTACAGTAAATGGCTCATGTGAAAGTAAAATGTTTTGTTCATATGTCCATATTTTTAGCTTATTTATATTGCAAATAATTCATTGTGAACTTGGAGCCTGTTTGGACGGGTTTATTGCTTTTGATTATAAGCCAAAAGTCATAAGTTAGGATTTCTAGCATACAATTTTTGACTTAGGATTTCTAACTTATAACTTTTCAAGTTCAAATTGGAGTGTTTTCGAATTCCATGCCACTAGAAACTCTTATCTCCCTTAAAGCTGGTGCTAGAATGAGTTCATGACTGAATTTTTCGGGTAACAAACATGGATCTTAGTTGCCCCAAAGCTAGCAATCATACTATGATAATATTTATATGATGTTTTTACTAACAAAATTATCATTACTTCAAGATTTATCGTGTTGTTACTCTATGAAAACTTATTAGTACAACCAATCTCTCCGTTTCAAAATGAACGGGCGAGTTTACAAGTTGATGTATCTGTGAAAATAAATAAATAACTATTTAAATAATTATTTAGTTGCCTATTCTTGTGATAGATTGTGTAGGCTTACTATGGAATCCATCTACTAAGACAACATTTGTTTGTTATTTTTATTATTTGAATCTCAGATGATTCTAATATAATGTTATTATTTAGGCTTGGTAGAGAGATTCATTAAAATTAAAGTCCGATGTTTGATGGGTAAAAACTATTATGAGCAAATTTTAATAATGGTAATAAAATAAATTGTATGCAGATAGGTAAAGGCATGACATACATCAGAAGGACAATGAAATGACAATTTTCTTATGTCTCCACTTAGACTGCATTAAGATAAACACATAGTTGGATAACTTTATAGAAATGTTTTTAAACAAGTTTATGATGCAAATTAGAATAAAGCCGCAGTGACAATATATTTCTTTTCTTGGAACTCCTAAAATCAAATTGACTTAGAATGTGCTTTTAAATTTTCAATAACATAATCAACAAGACAACAAAATTAATAACCTGTCACCTAATAGGGATAGTTCATCTTGCGCAAGCGCGGACAATTTACCTAGTTCTAAAATATTTGAACAACTAACACTATTGAAGTATCTAAAGTCAACTTGTAACATCCGGTAAAATTATCAAAATACCACTAGAAGAGAGATGTGCGCATAATGAGTCTTCCCATGCTTCGACGGTAAACTGAGCCCGGATATGTGATCACCATGAAAAATTGAGTGAGGAAGTGGTCTTGGTTGATTTTTAGAGCAACCAAATCAAAAGATAATTTTTCGACGCGAAAATGATTTCCATAATAAGTGCACGAAAGGTGTGCGACCAACATGAAAAATTGAGTGAGAAAGTGGTCTCGATTGATTTTTAGAGCAACCAGATCAAAAGATAATTTTTTGATGCGAAAGTGATTTCCATAATAAGTGCGTGACAGGTGTGCGACGCGCACTTGATGCGGACTTACACTTAGTTTTGGTCTAAAAATTTTCTACGGGATTAGAAAACTAGATTGGAGAATTTTTGGCAAAAACTCTGAATTTTTACATAGTCCGCATTGCGGACCTATATACCTAAGGCGAACTTCTTTTCAGTTTTTCGTGAGGGGCATTCTAGACCTTTTTCAACCTCTCCTAAACTTAAAACACGATCTAAATGGGTCATTTTGAGTATAAAAAGAGTTTTAATCCCTATTCCTAAGCCATTCTAAGTTCTTGAAAAAGACCTAGGGTTAAAGAGAAGAGAGAAGAACGAGGATTCAAGGAGTTCAAGCCGGATTCGTGCCAAGTTGATTGTCTACCTTCATTCTAGGTATGTAAGGCTAACCTAAAACATGAGAATGTCCTTCCATGTGCCCCCATTGATGGTAATAGAGGAGTTGAGAGTCTAATAAGTCTACATACATGTTTCTTGAATATTTTCTTGTAAATTACATATATTTTCATGTGTTGATGATCATCATAAACTTGAATTACTGATTTAATGTTTTTACATGAAGTTACTTTTATAAACCCTATATGTTATTTTGTGAAAGTATGCATGAATGAACCTAGGGATGGAGTCTGGAGACTTGACTTGGATATGTTGATTATGACTGTGAGGTGAGCATGATAATGAGTTAATAGAGCTTGATGGTCCCGTGAGTATTCATAATTGAATTCTAGAGTTTGTCTTGTCAACTTTATCTTGATCATTGATTTGAGTCTTGAGTTATTAAATGAGAACCGAGTTGAGAGATGATAGGCCGAAAGGCCCAATTAAGTTTGAGCTTATGAGATGATGAGAGCCTCCACGAGGCTAATTGAGATTATTTGATTAAGATGAGGAGTTCTACGAGCATTGAGTCTTAGAGGAGTATCGAGCACCGAATTGAGTGAGAGTAAGTCTCGTTCGAACTCAATAACTATGTCGCCAAGCGTAGGAATGGACTGAGTCTGTTAAAGTTAGATAAGTTCCTATTTGGAGGACTAAGTATCCGTTAGAATCAGACATGTCCCCCCTTTTAAAGTCCCTGAAAGAAATAGAGGACTTTAGAGACCAGATCCCTTGTGGATCATAGTTGTTCCTTACCTAGCAAGTACGGAACGACTATGGCAACATCAGTGGGATTGTTGTACAATCACTGGCTTATAAGTGATTATTGTCGAATAAGAGAAACTTCCAAATAGGGTCCATACTGATAGTACTCTGAGTCGAGTTGATTGACGAGGTTTGATTGGAATTGATGGGTCATTTGTCTACTCTTTATCTTGCTTTAGATAGACATTTGATATTCTGATTGAGTATCTTCTGAGTTGGTGTTATTTCCATATTGTTCTACCTGTATCTATTTCATTAAGCCATTTTACATGCTCGTACATTCCACACACTGACGTCCATTTGGAGTGCATCATTTCATGATGCAGAGGTAGGTACTAGAGATCGTCAACAGGTGTATTGTTGAGGATCTATCGCAGTCACTAAAGTTGGTGAGCCTCCTTTTCTTTGGAGGACCATTATTTTATTTTCATCGAGCTTTATAGAGTTAGACTTTAGTTAGATTTTATTTTGAGTTGAGGTAGCCATGGTTCTATCATTGACACCATTTGATAGTGATAGAGTCTTCATAGACTAGAGTTGAGTTGTTGATACTGAGACTTGTTGAGCTAGTTTCCTTTCTACTAGCCTATTTATTTGATATACTATTCCAGACATCAGATTTGCCTATTATTATCTTTAGTCTTCCACTGATTAGTAGAATTTATTGAACGAATGAATATGATGAGGTCAAGTGGTTCGCTTGGGGACTAGCAATAGTCTCTGAGTGCCAACCACGCCTAGGATACCCTTCCGGGGCATGACGAACTTAGTATCAAAGCACAGAGTTCAAGTGTCCTAGGGTGTCTATGAAGTCACGTCTAGTAGAGTCTTATTTATGGGTATGTTGTGAATCACACTTCATGGATGCTATAGGACATTAGGAATGGATATACTTCTTTCTTATTCTAATTCGTGCGATAGAGTTACACTCTATGAAAGCTCTCTTCTAATTCATGCGCTATGCGTTTACAGAATTGTGATCATGCTTTTAGGAAGAGTTGATGAAGGAAGAGGGCGTCCAGCTTGACAGAATGTAACCAACCCTAGTCCCGGGATCAGGATGAGCCCATAGGCCCAATCGTCCCTGTTATGCAACCACCAAAGGCTGACATCAACAATGCTAAGCTTTGCAAGACCATCCATACTTTGGCCCAACCAGTGACAACACTAGTTACTAGACGGGAAACAGGCAGGCAGGGTGTTCCAAATACATCCAGGGTTTGTGAGTTTTTGAGGATAAACCGCCTTAGTTGAAGAGAGCGAGGAGGAATAGGAATGGGAATCACTTTCAAGTAGGGCCTCATAACATTAAAGCTCAGGAGTCTCAGTCACAGGCTAGTGTGGCTCTAGGTCCCCAAGGAAAGCCACCCTATGGCATGTGTGGCAAATTTCACTTGGGAAAATGCCGTAAAGGAAGTGATGGATGTTACAAGTGTGGCCAAGTGGGACGCTGTTATGCCTCGGGAGGGTAACGTTGGTGTGGCCGACACCTAAAGACTATTGCTAGTTCCCAAGCAAACTATTTAGCCTCATCACATTCATTCAATCAAATAACTCTACTAAATAGCAGAAATAAAAATAGGTAAATGGGCACATATCATCTAAAGTCTTAGAATAAATAGATAATAATAAAGTCTAGTAGAAAGAACTAGCTCAACATCAATGTTCTAGCATCATCTATGAAGCCTCTATCACTAATCATGTGATGCCAATGACAGACCCACGGCTACCCAAATCAAAATATATAGTCTAATCTAACTCTAAATAAAGATGAAATAATCATAGTGGATCCTCTGAAGTAGGGGAGGCTCACCAAATCAGCTACGAAATCTCAGGTCTTCAACAGAGCGCCTGTTGATGATCTCTAGTACCTACCTCTGCATCATAAAACGATGCAGTCCAAAAGGGACATCAGTACTTGAAATGTACTGGTATGTAAAATAGCTGAGCAAAATAGAAACAAGTAGAATAATATGAAAACAACATCAACTCAAAGTAATCATCAAATAACATCAAATCGTCAAATGTCTATCCATGCAAGAATAAAGAGTAGACAAGTGACCCGTCAACAACTCAAACTCATCAATCATCTCAGACTCATCTTAAAGGAGCTCACCTCCTCTCATCTCATCTCATTTCAGAAGAGCTCACCTCCTCTCATCTCATCTCATCTCATCGCAACTCAGAGTACTCAAGGTAGAAAATTTATGGGAGTTTCTCTTATCCAAAAACAATCACTTATGAGCTAGTGAATGTACAAGAATCTCGTTGATGTTGCCATAGCCGTTCCGAACTTGCCGGGTAGGGAACGAATCAAAACCATATCATCTCACCTACGGAACTCCTCCCATGACTTAGTGCTCATAAAACCTCTATCTCAACCAATCTCATAGGGACTCGAACCCTATCGTCGATCGGTGTCTGATAGGGACTCTATCACGCCCCGAGAGGGTACCTTTGGCGTGGCCGACACTCAGAGACTATTGCTATGCGAATTACTTAGCCTCATTACATTATTCAATCAAATAAACTTTACGGAATAGCGGAAATTATAAATAAGTAATGGGCACATCTCATCTAAAGTCTCAAAAGGATATATAAAATTATGAAGGCTAGTAGAAAGAACTAGCTCATAATCTCAACATCAACGTTCAACCATTGTCTATGAAGCCTCTATCACGAATCATGTGGTGCCAATGACAAATCCATGGCTACCCAAATTAAAATAAAAGGAATAGTCCAATCTAACTCTAAAGCATGATGAAATAAAAGTAATGGATCCTCCGGAGTAGGGGAGGCTCACCAATTAGCTGCGAATCTCAGATCTTCAACGGAGCGCCTGTTGACGATCTCTAGTACCTGGCTCTACATCATAAAATGATGCAATCCAGAGGGGACATCAGTACTTGAAATGTACTTGTATGTAAAATATCTGAGTGAAACAGAAATAGGTAGAATAATATGTAAATGACATCGACTCAAAATAAACATCAAATCGTCAAATGTCTATCTATGCAAGGATAAAAAGTAGACAAGTGACACATCAACAACTCAACTCATCAATCATCTCAGACTCATCTCAAAGGAGCTTACCTCCTCTCAACTCATCTCATCTCAGAGGATCTCATCTCCTCTCCTCTCATCTCATCTCACCTCATCTCAGAGGAACTCACCCCCTCTCATCTCATCTCATCTCATCTCATCTCATCTCGACTCGGAGTACTCAAGGTAGGAAATTTATGAGAGTTTCTCTTATCCAAAAACAATCACTTATGAGCCAGTGAATGTACAAAAATCACCCTGATGTTGCCACAGTGGTTCCACACTTGCCAGGTAGAGAACGCTCAAAATCCATATTAGCTCATCCAATATGGAGTCAAAACTCAATAAGTCCTCTATTTTTTCAGGGACTGTTACTCTCGAGGGAACCATAATGTATGTGATGGTTCTATGCCTCACCTAAGTTTGGTGACATAGTTAATGAGTTCGAGTTGGACTCGCTCTTACCCATTTTGGTGCTCGATACTCCTCCCGTGATTCAATTCTCATAAAACCTCCATCTCAACCAATCTCATAGGGACTCAAACCCCATCAACGATTGATATGTGATAGGGACTTTAACCCTCTCATCAATCATCTCATCAATGACTCAAGATTTAGAACAATCATTAGGACGCAATTGAATAGACACATGGGTAGAGTTCATTTATAGGGACTCATAAAGCAATCAAATTCTATCAACTCATCATCATTCTCTTATCACAATCAACAATCGCAACTCAAGGCTCTAGACTCAATTCTTAAGTTCATTATGCATGCTTTTCAAATTAGTCATATAGGTTTATGCACATTCTCATGAAAAATGTTCAATTTAATAAAACATATAGTATGATGATCATCAACATAGGAAAATATGTAATTTAAATCAGTTTTTCAAGAAACACTATAAAGAATTCATGCATGTAGACTCTTGAACCATCAACTCATCTATGACCTCTATGGGGCACATGAGTGAACAATCTCATGTTTTTAGTTTAGCCTTACATACCTGGAAAGTTGATATTACAATCGAAATTTGATGAATACTAGCCTTCTTGGAGAAAATCCTCGATCTCTGTAGTTCTTTTAGAGCGGAAGAACTTGGAAAGACCTTGCTTGAAGGGCTTATCTTTGATTCTTGAATTCTTAACTTAGAATCTTTAGAGTTCTTGATGAAGAACCCTAATTCTTGAAAAAGAAAAATCAATGAATCCTTTCTTAGAATTCTTGAATTCGTTTTCTTGAAACCCTAGGTTATGATTTAAGACTCTATTAGAGATTCCTGAATAGATGAAGAAATTTGTGTTGGGTAGATTGAAATTTATGAAGAATAACTTAACTAGATGATGAATCTTGGAAGCTATCCCTAACTTGATAATTTTCTTGATGATTCTTGAGCATTTATGTTTTAGGAGTGAAGGAGAGGATTTTAATTATGAAAACTCACGTTTTATGCATTTTAGGATCTTAAATAGACCTCCAAAGGTTTTAGGATAAAAGTACCCACAAAATAAAATAAAAGGATGTCATTTAGCTTATCCAAAAAGGGTTCGCGATAGGTCCGCGATGCGGAGCTGTCACGGATCTTTAGACAACTCTATAAGTCTTCAGTAAAATGTTCGTAACTTTCTATTCCGAACTCTGATTAAGGCAAGATAAGATGAGTTGGAAAGATAATTTAAAGATCTTTAATTTGATATATTATGGGTTACCTAACTCATTATACGTTAGGAGATGTGGTCATTTGAAGTTGACCCTTCTATCAACTCATACGAAAACTTAGTCGGTAGAAATTTTTTGGACTTGACTTGATGTAAAAGATCCCTTATGACTCTAAATCACATATAATATACTTTAAATACTTAGGGATTGATCCTAGCATGTATATACATCCTAAAAGTCATTGGTCCATATAACCTTTATAAAATTTTACATTAGAACTGTGACCTCTTATCATCTCCAATTCTATTCCACACTAAGAAATTTGGAATCGAGAAGTTTGATGGATCCGACTTCAGTTTCTGGAAGATGCAGATAGAAAATTACCTTTACTAGAAAGATCTTCACGTACCCTTGACTGGGGAGAAGCCTGAAGCTATGACAGAGGATATGTGGAAGCTGCTCAAGGATCGCCAGGCTTTAGGGATGATCAAGTTGACTTTGTCTAGGAGCGTGGCGTTCAACATCACAAAGGAGAAGGCCACTATAGATCTGTTGAAGGCGCTATCAAATATGTATGAAAAGCCATCAACGATGAATAAGGTATATTTGATGCGTAGACTATTCAATTTACAAATGTCTGAGACAGGATCTGTAGCTGATCATATAAATGTGTTCAATATGATTGTGAGTCAACTGTGTTATGTGGATATTAATTTTGAGGATGAGATTAAGGCATGGATTTTGATGTCATCTCTGCCCTAGTCTTGGGATACTATTATTGCTGCGATTAGCAGTTACCGTGGATCTGAAAAACTATAGTTTGATGAAATCCATGATGTTGTTCTCAGCGAAAGTATTCACAAATGAGAAGTGGGAGATTCATCGGGCAGTGTTCTCAGTATTTACGGAAGGGGGAGAAACAGATTGAAAGGCCACATGGCCGATCAAAATAAAAAATCAAGGAAAGTCTCCAAACAGACCCAACGTGGTTTGTTGGAATTGTGGAGAGAAAGGGGACTATCGAACAAGCTGCATGAAACCAAAGAAGAAGCAGAATAAAAAATCTATAGATGATAATGATTCTGTAAATTCAGCGGAAGACATTGGGGATGCTCTAATTCTGAGTATGGAAAGCCCGGTTGAATATTGGATTCTGGTGCATCTTTTCATTCTTGTCCGAGTAAGGAATTGTTCCAAAACTTCAAATCTGGATATTTTGGAAAAGTGTATTTTGCAGATAACAAACCCTTGAAGGTTGAAGGAAAAGAGGATATTTGCATTGAGACCCCATCCGGAAACCAATGGACATTAGACGATGTCAGATATGTTCCCGAGCTTAAGAAAAATCTACTCTATTGGTCAGCTGGATAGCACGGGCGATACAATACAACTTGGAATGGTTAATGGAAGATTATGAAAGGGGCTATGATTGTTGCTCATGGAACAAAAATTGGAACCTTGTACACCACCGCAGGGTGTATTAACATGGTAGCTGTTGCTGAGGATGGTTCTGGTTCATGTCTGTGGCACAACAGCCCTGGACACATGAGTGACAAGGGAATGAAGATGCTGGTTGCAAAAGGAGCATTAGAAGGTCTAAAATCCGTTTTTGATATGGGTCTTTGTGAGAGCTGTATATGGGAAAACAAAAACGAGTTAGCTTTACAAAGACTCCGAGACAACCAAAGAAGGTGCGGTTAGAGATGGTTCATACAGATGTTTGAGGGCCATCTCCAGTTTCATCACTAGGAGGATCCAGGTTCTATGTCACCTTCATTGATGACTTCAGCTGAAAAGTTTAGGTCTACTTCTTGAAGCATAAGTCAGATGTGTTTGCGACTTTCAAGAAGTGGAAAGCTAAAATTGAGAATCAGACTGGTTTGAAAATCAAATGCCTGAGATCTGACAACGGTAGAGAATATGACAAGTAAGAGTTCAAAGAATTTTGTGGTGTTGATGGGATCAGAATGATGAGGACAGTTCCCGGGAAGGCAAGACAAAATGGAGTTGCTGAAAGGATGAACAGAACATTGAACGAACGTGCAAGAAGCATGACGATACACTGTGGGCTGCCTAAGATGTTTTGGACAGATGCTATTAACATAGCTACTTACTTGATCAACAGGGGACCATAAGTTCCCCTGGAGTTCAAGATTCTAGAGGAGGTGTGGACCGGGAAAGAAGTCAAGTACTCACACTTGAGAACTTTTGGCTGCACAACTTATGTTCATGTTGATCCAGAGAAGAGGGACAAGCTTGATGCTAAGGCTGTGAAGTGTTACTTCATAGGCTATGGTACTGACATGTTTGGCTACAAGATTTTGGGATGATAAAAATTGAAAAATCCTAAGACATTGTGATGTCACGTTTGATGAGTCTATCCTATACAAACACAGAGAGCAGAAAGATTCAGAAACTATAAAGAAAGTGGGAGTTGACATTGAGTTACCCAAAGATGTTGCTGCAGAAACTCAACCAACTCCAGACACTGCTGCTGAAGAGTCTGAGGGTGAGCAATTTACACCTGAGCAGGTGTTGAGGAGATCATCCAGAACTATCAGGGCACCTGACAAGTATTTACCTTCATCACACTATCTGTTATTGACTGATGAAGGGGAACCTGAGTCTTATGATGAGGCTAAACAAGTGGAGAATTCAATTAAGTGGGAGCAAGCCATGGATAATAAGATGAGTTCACTTGAGAAGAACAATACGTGGGAATTGGCAGAGTTACCTACAGGGAAGAAAGCTTTGTTAAATAGGTGGGTGTTCAGAATCAAGGTTGAACCAGATGGCAAAAGAAGGTTTAAGGCGAGGTTAGTAGTTAAGGGATACTCACAAAGGAAAGGTATTGATTATGCTGAAATATTTTCTCTTATTGTGAAGTAAACTACTATCCGGATTCTATTAAGTATTGTTCCATTCGAGAATTTTCATCTTGAGCAAATGGATGTAAAAATTGCCTTCTTACACGGAGACCTAGACAAGGAGATCTATATGCAGCAGCCAGAAGGATTTGTTGTTCCAGGCAAGGAACACATGGTATTCAAGCTCAACAGGAGCTTGTACTCCTTCATGACCAAGAGTGGATTTAGGAGGACTAAAATGGATCAGTGTTGTTACTTTAAGAAATACACTGAGTCCTTTGTTTTCTTACTCTTATATGTGGATGATATCTTGATTATAGGATCCAACATGCGAGAAATAAATAGTCTGAAGGCAAATCTATCTTCAGCATTTGATATGAAGGATGTGGGTGCAGCGAGGCAGATTCTGGGGATGAAAATTTCTCAGGATAAATCTGTTGGCACTTCAAAACTATCCCAGAAGCAGTATATTGAGAAAGTGTTGGCCAGATTCAAGATGACTATGCTAAGCCCAGAACTACTCCTTTGGCAAATCACAAAAGGTTGTCAAAGGAGAAGTCACCCAAGACAGCTGAGGAGCTAGAACATATGACACTTGTTCCATATGCTTCAGCAGTTGGAAGTTTGATATATGCTATGGTCTGCACCAGACCTGATATAGCATATGCAGTAGGAGTTGTTAGCAGGTATATGGAGAATCTGGGAAAAGAGCATTGGGAAGCTGTGAAGTGGCTTCTAAGATATTTGAGAGGTACATAAAATACTTCACTTTGTTTTGGCAAGAACAAGGTGGTTTTGAAGGGTTTCGTGGATGCTGATCTTGGTGGTGATGTGGACTCGAGCAAGAGCATATCCGGGTACACCTACACCATAGGTGGTACAGTTGTAAGTTTGATGTCTAGGCTTCATAAGTGTGTTTCCCTTTCATCTACTGAGGCCGAGTATGTGGCAATGGCTGAAGTTGGGAAGGAGATGATATGGCTGGCTGATTATTTGGAAGAATTGGGCAAGAAGCAAAGCGAGAAGATTCTTTACTCAGATAGTCAGAGTGCCATACAGTTAGTAAAGAACCCAGTCTATCATTCAAAGATAAAACACATTAGAAGATGATACCATTTCACTCTTAGGATAGTGGAGGATGGTGATATGTGTGTGGAGAAGATAGAGGGTGCAAAGAATCCATCAGACATGTTGATGAAATGTGTCGATGTTAGGAAACTGGGGTTGTGCAAGACCTCAGTTGGACTTTTGTAGATGCGAGTTCTGCAATGCTGTGGTGTGGTAGGAAATATTGATGTTGTGATCACATTGTTTTTGAGAGAATACTGTTTTGGTAACCTGATCAGTCTCTAAGTGGGAGAATTGTTGGGATGTGGAGCCTGTTCACCTAGTTTTCACCATGTATTCTGTAACAATGTTATCATTAATATATATATATATATATATATATATATATATATATATATATATATATATATATATATAAATACTGCATCACCATGGAGGTTACCACAAGGTATTACCACGATTTGACGTCTCTCTCTCTTTCTAGGTTTCTCAAAATCTCTTTCCTCTCTAAAATCTTCTTGATTCTTCAATTGTTCTTCGAAATTCACAAGGTGTTGTTGTAATCAATCCTAACAGAGAGTGCTCCTGTAAAATTAACACTCCATCGATACGAGCTAAAGAATTTCGTTAAGAGTTTTTTAAAACTCAACCTCTACATTTACTACAGGAAATAATGCACTCACATCATAGGGAGAGAATAAAAATTAGTGCATTTTTTCACAACAAGTCATCATATGATTCATTTTTCCCATTGAACTTGACTATAGGAACTCTTGTCACTAGGTTGGTTGTTCTCATATATGACTCAGGAATTTATAGGCTTCACTCTTGTCACTAGGTTGGTTGTTCTCATATATGACTCAGGAATTTATAGGCTTCAATCCTATCTCCCTCGATGTGCTCCAGACCTTTTCTCTTATTAAGGACTTAGTAAGAGGATCTAAAAGATTATCACAAGATTTGACATAATCAACATTAATACTACCACTTGTCAAATATGATCTTACATTACTGTGTTTCATCCTTATAGGTCAGGATATATCGATGTAATAATGGTTTTGAATTCTACCAATTGCAGCAGTGCTATCACAATAAATTAAAATAAGAGAAATTGATTTTTTAAAATAAGGAATTTGAAATAACAAAACTCTCAATCAATTCACTTTCTCACTAACTAAGTTAAAGCAATTAGTTCAGCCTCCATGACAGAGTTAGTAATAATAATTTGCTTTTTAGATTTCCAACAAATAGCACCACCACCCAGAGTAAAAATGTATCTAGTGGTAGAACAAGAATCACATCATAAATTGTTCCAATATATAGCAGGATTTTTTTATAGAACAAACCACAAGTTTTTGTCCCAATTAAATATCTCATAACTCTCTTTGTAGAATGCTAATGTTCTTTACCTAGCTTGCTTTAAACCTGCTAAGTACTTCTACCGCACATGCAATATCAGGCCTAGTACAAGCAGTCACATATCTCAAACTTTCGATTAAGCTAGCATATTCCTTTTGATTTATCACATCAGTTTCACTTTGTACCGGAAACAAGTAAACATTGGAATCAAAAGGAGTTAAAGAATGCTTATATTCTAAGAAAGTTACATTTTTTCAAAAGTTTCTCAACATAATGTGACTGGTCAAGGAAAATTTCACCACATTTCTAGTAATTTTTATTCCAAGAATAAAATTTGTTTCACCAAGTTTTTTCATATCAAAATAGTTTCTAAGAATGTTTCTTGCTTCATCAATAATATTCATGTTAGAGGCAAAGATTAATAAGTCATCAACATATAGGCAAATAATAATATGTGAATTATTCCAAGACTTATGATATATGCACTTATCACACTCATTCGATTTGAAACCATTTTCAATCATGAAGGAATCAAAGTTTTCATGCCATTGCTTAGGTGTCTATTTCAAGCCATATAGTGATTTAGTAAGTTTACATATTTTTCTTTCTTGGCCTGCTTTAACAAAACACTCAGGTTGTTCCATATAAATCTCTTCATTTAGGACTCCGTTTAAAAAAAACAGTTTTTACATCAATTTGATAAATTTGCGACTCAAAATTGTAGCAATAGCAATTAAGAGTCTAATGGATTTCATTCTAGTTATCGGAGAAAAAGTATCAAAAAACTCAAGGCCTTCAAGTTGCTTAAATCCTTTTGCCATTAGTCTAGCCTTATATTTTTCAATAGATCCATTTGGTTTTCCCTTTTTTTCATAAGACCCATTTGCAACCAATTGTTTTACAACCCGGTGGTAAATCAACTAACTTCCAAGTTTTATTAGAAATTAATGATTCTATTTCATCATTTACAGCCTATTTCTAGAAATTTCATCATGTGAAGATAATGTTTCTTTTAAAGTGAGAGGGTCATCTCCAACATTAAAAACATAAAAATCAAGACTAAATCATTTTCTACTCTTGCTCTTTTACTTCTTATTAACTCAAAATCATCAATTACTTTATGTTTTAAAGTAGTAGAAGAATAAATAGGTAGTGACAAAATATTTTTCAATGCTTTGAACCCCGCTAAGAAATGCAAAAGTAGTAACTTTCTTACCCAACTTTGTAATCTTTGGATCCATTAGCCTCACAAAGGCTAGACAACCCCAAATTCTTAGATACACCAAGTTTGGATTGTGACCTTTCCACAATTCCAAAGGTTTAGTTTGTACTTTTTATGAGACACACAATTTAACAAATAACAAGCGTCAAAATAACTTCACCCCAAGAAATTAAAGGTGCACTTGACTTAATAAGCATGGTATTAGTCAATTCAGCCAAAGTTTTATTTTCCCTTCTGCTACACCATTAGATGCACGAGAATAAGGAGAAGTAGTTTCATGAATTGTTCCCATTGATCTAACAAAAGAATTGAAGTCATTTGACTCATTTTCACGACCTCTATCAGTCCTTATTCTTTTTATTTTTCTTCCAAATTGATTTTCAACCTCATGGAGATAAACTTTAAAGTACTCAAAAGTATCACTTTTATTTTTCAATAAATAAACATATGTAAACTTAGAAACAAACATCAATGAATGTGATAAAATATCTATTTCCTCCACGAGTTATAATTCCTCCAAGTTTACAAATGTCTGTGTGAACTAATTCTAATAAATCAGTTTTCCTTTTAACTTGAAAATGAGGCCTTTTAGTGATCTTGACTTTACTATAAGCCTCACATTTTTCAAAATTCTTTTTAACCAACACACTTAACCGTGTTGATTGGCTCCTTGCAGTACCTACGAATATAATGGGGAGAAACGGGATATGGTTGTAACTTAATTTAAATCGGCGGATGCCCGACGTTGCTTTCCATGCTTGGATGAACCTGCTTGTGTGGTATTTTTAGCATATGGGCATCCTTGGTGTTTCCACATGTGCACTTTTCTCTTTATTTATCTACCTTATAATGTTAATTGCTATTGAAGTAGCTTTTCATTAGTGGGACAAAACACATGAGCTTGGTCTAATTTAAGCTCTGGTGGACAGAGTTTTGATACCTTTGTTTCTGGGAGGTAATTGGTACTTGGGAGAATAATCTGTGTGTAAATTTGCATCGTCCTTGCGGGCGCTCATATAGTTCCCTTGCATGATTTAGAGGGAGGAGGAAACCTTTTGTTTAAGCAACTCATTATTTATTATCCTTACAGGTGTTTTGTATTGTCAATCACAGGCCATACAGCTACCAAGGTAAATGCATAGAACCAAATGACCACCGACGGCGATAACTGTAAGGAACTAGAAGAACTAAATGATTGGCGATAACATAGTAGTGTAGCTAGCTAGCTGCATTAATATTTTACCTTTGTCAATATCAGCTTATCTAAATATAAAAATATTGTGCGCATATACACATACAGTACAACAATAGTTCAAACAATATGCTTGATTGGGCAATACTGATATATGTGAATATAAACAGTTCAGCAAGATGCTACAAGTCTTTGGAACTTCTAAAACTTTTCAATCCATTAGAGTTGATTTACCTCTGAGTGAAGATCATTCAGCTCTTAAAGGGAAAGAATTACAAAAAGTAAAGCAGTGGCACTTGATGAAGAAAATAATTTTATGGAACAAATTTATGACAGATTCAACATCGAGGAGTCTCTTGATACACAAATGGAGTGACAGATGAGGTATGAACTGAAGGTAGCATGTATACTACTTGCAATCATCAGGTCCATACATTCTTTATTAGCTTTTGTTCATACACAAATGGACGTGGTGGTTGCAAGTAGTATATATGGTACCTACAGTTCATACCATATCTGTCCCTCCATTTGTGTATCAAGAGACTCCTTGATGCTGAATTTGTGAAAGATGTGTTCCATAAAATTTGTTTCTTCATCAAGTCCATTTCTTTATTTTTGTAATTCTGTTGAATGATCTTGTACATCTATTCTAAAGTATATCTCCCTAGCCGAAGGGACTCCAGGTAGATCGTTAGGGAAAACTTTAGGAAATTCATTTACGACTGGGACTGACCAGAGGGTTGGTTTCTCAACACCGTGATCTTTAACTCTAACTATATGGTAGATGCACCCCTTGAAAATTAACTTCTTAAAGATATGAAATGAAATTACCCTTAGGCATATTTGAACTTTCCCTCCACTTTAAGATTGGCCCACCTTCAAAATGAAACTTGACAACTTTGGTTCTACAATGTATGGAAGAATAACAAGCATGAAGCTAATCCATCCCAAGAAAGATGTTGAAATCTTCCATATCTATCTCAACTTGATTAGCTAAAGTATCTTTATGGCAGACAGACAATGGACCAGCTCTATAGACTCTTTGAGCTAGAATAGACTCACCGACTAGAGTGGAAACACTGAAAGGCTCATTAAGACACTCTGAAGTGATTCCAAACTACATGATATGTAGGGAGTCACAAAAGATAGTGTAGCACTTAAGTCTAGTAATGTAAAAACATCATATGTAATGACTTTGAGTATACCGTTGATAATATCTAGAAAATTCTCCAGGTCGTGACCTCTGGCCATAACATATAGTGGTTTGTGGCCTCTCTTATTCCTAAGGTACAACCCCTAGGAGCCACCTTACCCTAAGGAGCTGATATAGATAACGGGGCCTTGTTGTACCTAAAGCTCTATCTCATTTTTGGGCAAGCCTTCAAGAAGTACCTTACCTACCTGCACTCGGAGCAACCACTAGAGCGAATAACACACTCTCCAAGATGGTACCTACCACACTTGCCACACGAGGGTTGGCGAGAGGGCCCTTGAGCCATACTTCCTGGTGATTGGAACGCCGAGCTCTGAAGTTCTATGACCTCTGTTCACTCCTGACCCTTAGTGTAGGCGCATTGGCAGATGACTGTACTAGCCTGGATGACTAGGGCTTAAAGGATGAGCTACACCCACATGTTGCCTATTTTTGCCAGTCTAACGGCCGAATGACTTGGACCTTTCGTTTCATTACTTCTCCCAATCCTTCAACTTCTCCTTCTCTACTTGCAGTACATAAGTCATTAGCCTAGATATATCTATGTCCCTTATCAGCAAAGCTAACCAGCCATCTTTGTTGGTCAATTGGGAGAGCCAAGCTATAAATATACTCATCTTGTTCTTCATATCCGCCAACATATCCGCCAACATATGAGGAGCAAGATGAGTCTGTTCACAATTGGGCTCTCCTGATTGACTAACAAGGAGGGCAAGGCAGCTATGCTGAGCGGGGACATAGATATTGAAAGAATCATGACCTATGTGTAGCAGGTGGAGGGAAGAAGTTGAAGGACCCATAGAGTATCGAAATAAGAGGTCCATGACATGAGATTAGCAAACAGTGGGCAACAAGTGGGAGTTGTTCAACCTTTATGCTTTATCATCAAGGCCAATACAATCATATGCCAGTGTAACTACACCAAGGGTAAGCCGTGAATAGGATTTGCGAAACTTCAAAGCTCAGGGTTTCCAATCACATGAGAGTGTGGCTCAAGGGTCTTGTAGCTACCCTTCATGTGGAAAGTGTGGTAGGTCCAATCTTGGAGAGTGCCTCATTAGTAATAGCAGTTGCTACAAGTGTGGGTTGGAAGGGAACTTTTGGAAGGATTTCCTAGTGATGACACAGAGCTTTAGGGACAACAAGGCACAATTACCTACCTAAGCTCCACAAGGTGAGGTGGCTTCTAAGGGTTCTACTTCAAGAATAGGCAAGGCCACAAACCGTTTGTATTCTATGGCCAGCCATCAGGATTAGGGGAACTCACTAGATGTTGCCATTGGAATTCTTAAATTCTTTACACATAATTATTTTGCATTACTAGACCCAGATTCTACTCTATCTTTCATGACTCCCTACATAGCTAAAAAGTTTAAAATTAGTCCTGGGTGTCTTATTGAGCCTTTTTGTGTTTCTACTCTAGTCGGTGAGTCTATTTTAGATCACATAGTCTATAGAGATTTCCTAGTGTCAATCTACCATAAAGATACTTAAGCTGATCAAGTTGAGTTAGATATGGTAGATTTTAACATTATTCATCGCATGTACTAGCTTTATGCTTGTTATGCTTTCATAGACTATAGAACCAGAGTTGTCAAGTTTTAATTTCCAGGTGAGCTAGTCTTCAAGTGGAGGGATAGTCCAATTATGCCTAATGGTCATTTTATTTCATATCTTAGGGCCAATAAGTTAATTTTCAAAGGGTGCATCTACTATATAGTTAGAGTCAAAGATCCAATGTCGAGACACCAACCCTCAAGTTAGTCATAGTGGTAAATGAGTTTCTTGAAGTTTTTCCTGATGATCTACCTGGTGTTCCTCAAGACAAGGAGATATACTTTGGGATAGATGTCCTTCCAGACACTCAACCTATATTGGTCCTACAATATAGAATGGCGGAGAGCTAAAAAATTTGAAAGAGTAGTTGAAAGATCTTCTAGATAAAAGTTTCATTAGACCTAGTGTCTGGTCTTGGGGTCCTCTAGTTCTATTCATGCGAAAGAATAATGGTTTCCTTAGGATATGCATTGACTACCATTTTTTAAACATGGTCACCATTAAGAAAAAGTATATCCTTCCCAAAATTGATGATATGTTCGATCAGCTTTTGGGTGCTACATGTTTCTCTAAGATAGACCTCAAATCAACTGAAAGTTAGCGAAAGTGATATCCCAAAGACATCCTTTAAAACCTACTATGGGCATTATGATTTCCTTATTATGTCCTTTAGATTGACTAATACTCTTGTAGCCTTCACAGACCTTATGAACTAAGTGTTGAGGCAATATCTAGACATGTTTGTCATCGTGTTCATAGATGACATCCTTATATACTCTAGAAATGAAGATAAGAATGCCGACCATATTAGAAACATCTCAAGAGCCTCAAGGATCAGAGATTATATGCTAACTTTTCAAAGTGTGAGTTTTGGTTAGCATTCGTGGCATTGGTAGGTCATATTGTGTTTGAAGAGGGTATTCAAGTTGACTCTCAGAAGATTGAGGCAGTGAAGAACTGGCCAAGACCCACTTCCTAATATAGATAAGGAGTTTCTTGGGGTAAGCGGGATATCATATGCATGTATGGAGTAGTTTTCATCTATATCAGGTCCACTGACTAGGTTGGCCTAGAAGAAGGTAAAATTTCATTAATCGGAGGCATGCAAGAGGAGTTTTTAAGAGTTAATGACTAGACTGACCATGGCTCTAGTGTTAACCTGAGGGAACAAACAATTTTGTTGTTTATTGTGATGCATTTAGAATTGGGCTTGGTTGTTATTGATGTACAAAGGCAAGGTGATAGAATGTGCCTCTAGATTGTTCAAGACCCATGAGAAGAATTACTCAAACTAATGACCTTGAGTTAGTTGTGGTGGTTTCTGCATTCATGATTTGGAGGCACCATCTTTATGTAGGACATGTTGACACATTAACAGATCATAAAAGCTTGCAGTATGTATTTAGTTAGAAAGAGTTAAACCTGAGGCAGAGGAGATGTTTGGAATTGCTCAAGGGCTATGACATTCACATTCTCTTCCATCCAAGTAACGCTAACATTATTGCTGATGCTCATACTGGTCTATCTACGGAAAGAACAACACTTATTGAGGAAGATAAGAAGGAGATAGCCAAAGAAGTTAACAAACTTGGTCGTTTAGGGATACAATTGGTTGATACAAATGAGGGAGGTGCAACTGTTTAGAATGTCACCGAGTCCTCATTAGTAGTAGAAGTAAAAGAAAAGTAGGATCAAGATCCCATTCTTCTCCAATTTAAAGAAGATGCCCAGAATCAGATAGTATTAGTGTTTAGAGAAGGGAGAGATAGGGCGTTATACACAACAAGAGCACGTTCTATTTGTGTTTTCTTTCTAGATATTATGGATTGGTTGTTAATATTTTAAGTGAATTTTTAACTCATCACTACTCTCCAAAAAATATTTACATGGGTAATTCATGATTAAAATAAATCAAGCATGTGAAGAGCATGTTGCGGATTGAAAATAAATAAATAAGGAGGATAACATATTCTCTAACAATTTAAAAATCCAAAATTAGAAATGAATGTGCTCACTCTCAAGAAGATTTGTGGATAAAAAATTAATGTTAATGTTAATGTTAATAATAATAATAATAATAATAATAATAATAATAATAATAATAATAATAATAATAATAATAATAATAATAATAATAATAATAATAATAATAATAATAATAATAATAATAATAATAATAATAATAATAATAATAATAATAATAATAATAATAATAATAATAATAATAATAATAATAATAATAATAATAATAATAATAATAATAATAATAATAATAATAATAATAATAATAATAATAATAATAATAATAATAATAATAATAATAATAATAATAATAATAATAATAATAATAATAATAATAATAATAATAATAATAATAATAATAATAATAATAATAATAATAATAATAATAATAATAATAATAATAATAATAATAATAATAATAATAATAATAATAATAATAATAATAATAATAATAATAATAATAATAATAATAATAATAATAATAATAATAATAATAATAATAATAATAATAATAATAATAATAATAATAATAATAATAATAATAATAATAATAATAATAATAATAATAATAATAATAATAATAATAATAATAATAATAATAATAATAATAATAATAATAATAATAATAATAATAATAATAATAATAATAATAATAATAATAATAATAATAATAATAATAATAATAATAATAATAATAATAATAATAATAATAATAATAATAATAATAATAATAATAATAATAATAATAATAATAATAATAATAATAATAATAATAATAATAATAATAATAATAATAATAATAATAATAATAATAATAATAATAATAATAATAATAATAATAATAATAATAATAATAATAATAATAATAATAATAATAATAATAATAATAATAATAATAATAATATAATAATAATAATAATAATAATAATAATAATAATAATAATAATAATAATAATAATAATAATAATAATAATAATAATAATAATAATAATAATAATAATAATAATAATAATAATAATAATAATAATAATAATAATAATAATAATAATAATAATAATAATAATAATAATAATAATAATAATAATAATAATAATAATAATAATAATAATAATAATAATAATAATAATAATAATAATATAATAATAATAATAATAATAATAATAATAATAATAATAATAATAATAATAATAATAATAATAATAATAATAATAATAATAATAATAATAATAATAATAATAATAATAATAATAATAATAATAATAATAATAATAATAATAATAATAATAATAATAATAATAATAATAATAATAATAATAATAATAATAATAATAATAATAATAATAATAATAATAATAATAATAATAATAATAATAATAATAATAATAATAATAATAATAATAATAATAATAATAATAATAATAATAATAATAATAATAATAATAATAATAATAATAATAATAATAATAATAATAATAATAATAATAATAATAATAATAATAATAATAATAATAATAATAATAATAATAATAATAATAATAATAATAATAATAATAATAATAATAATAATAATAATAATAATAATAATAATAATAATAATAATAATAATAATAATAATAATAATAATAATAATAATAATAATAATAATAATAATAATAATAATAATAATAATAATAATAATAATAATAATAATAATAATAATAATAATAATAATAATAATAATAATAATAATAATAATAATAATAATAATAATAATAATAATAATAATAATAATAATAATAATAATAATAATAATAATAATAATAATAATAATAATAATAATAATAATAATAATAATAATAATAATAATAATAATAATAATAATAATAATAATAATAATAATAATAATAATAATAATAATAATAATAATAATAATAATAATAATAATAATAATAATAATAATAATAATAATAATAATAATAATAATAATAATAATAATAATAATAATAATAATAATAATAATAATAATAATAATAATAATAATAATAATAATAATAATAATAATAATAATAATAATAATAATAATAATAATAATAATAATAATAATAATAATAATAATAATAATAATAATAATAATAATAATAATAATAATAATAATAATAATAATAATAATAATAATAATAATAATAATAATAATAATAATAATAATAATAATAATAATAATAATAATAATAATAATAATAATAATAATAATAATAATAATAATAATAATAATAATAATAATAAAAGCTAAATCTTAATGAGTTATGTAAACTCAAGTACTACCATTCGACATAGATATATACATGTATATTGTCACGCCCCGGGAGGGTACCCTTGACGTGGCCGGCACTCGGAGACTATTGCTAGTCCCCAAGCGAACCACTTAGCCCCATCACATCATTCGATCACATACTTCGAATGAACAGCGAAAATTATATGCAAGTAATGGACACATCTCATCTAAAGTTCTCAAGGAATATAGATAAAATAATGAAGGTTAGTAGAAAGAACTAGCTTACAATCTCAACATCAATAGTCGACACCTGTCTATGAAGCCTCTATTACTAAATCATGTGGTGCCAATGACAAACCCATGGCTACCCAAAGCAAAATAGGAAGATAGTCCAATCCTAACTCTAAAGCATGATGAAATAAAATAATGGATCCTCCGGAGTAGGAGAGGCACACCAAGTCAGCTTCGAATTTTTGATCTTCAACGAAGCGCCTGTTGATGATCTCTAGTACCTGCTTTTGCATCATAAAACGATGCAGTCCAAAGTGGACGTCAGTACTTGGAATGTACTGGTATGTAAAATGGCTGAATGAAACAGAAACCGGTAGAAAATATGGAAAGTAACATCAAGTTAAAATAAACATCATAATCACATTAACCGCCAGCTTGCCCATCTACGAAAGAGTACAGAGTGGACAAGTGACACACCATTATCTCAGACTCATCAAAAGTTTCAACTCATCGCATGAATCATCTCAGAGGAGTTCACCCCCTCTCATCACATCTCATCTAGACTCAGAGTAAGGTACGAATTTTCTCGGGAGTTTCTCTTAACTGACAACACTCACCTATGAGCCAGTGAATGTACAACAATCACCCTGATGTTGCCACAGTGGTCCCAAACTTGCCAGGTAAGGAACACTGGATCCCATATCTATATACCCGACATGGAATCAAACCGAACAGATCCTCCATTACTTTCAGGGACTGTTAAACCTCGAGGGAAACCATATGTATATGTGTGATGGTTTAAGCCTCTCCTACGTTTGGCGACGTAGTTAATAAGTTCGAGTGGGACTCACTCCTGCTCATTTCGGTGCTCGATACTCCTCCCGACTCAGTGTTCATAAAATCAACCTCAACCAGTCTCATAGGGATTCACTCCCCGTCCACGACTGATATTTCACCGGGACCTTGGCCCTTTCATCAATTATCTCATAGGGACTTCCACCCTATCATCACATCTCATAGGGATTTTAACCCTATCATTAGCACCTCCTCAATGACTCAAGATTATATAACCGTCATTAGGAAACAACCGAATAACACATCGGTAGAGTTCATTTATAGAGACTCATAAAACAATCAAGATTTCATCAACTCATCATTACAGTCAACAATCCCAATGCAAGGCTCTAGACTCAAATCTCAAGTGCATCATGCATGCTTTTCAAATTAGTCATGTAGGGTTATGCAAATTCCATGAAGTTATTCAATTTAAGAAAATAATTAGTATGATGATCATCAACATAGAAAACATGTAATTTCAAATAAAATTATCAAAAAAATCCATCAAGGAATCATGCATGTAGACTCTTCAACCATCAATTCATCTATGACCTCTATGGGGCGCATGAGAGAACAATCCCATGTTTTAGTTTAGCCTTACATACTTGTGATGCAGCTGTTCAACCGAGTGATGTCGAGGATCTCTTCTCGTATTTCTCACCCCAAGCCTTTCTCTCCTCTCCTTAAGCCCTAGCCTTGTTAGATTTTGGAATAGGGCTTAGAATAGATTTTGTTAGGCTCTTTTCGTGTAGAAACGACCTTACTAGCCGTGTATTAGTGTTTAGGAGGGGTTAGGGATTGACCGGAATGCCCCTCGAAATAAATTAGAAATTTCCAGTTCGGAAAATACACGGTCCGCGATGCGGACCTATCGCGAACTGGGAATTTTTGGAAAAGTATTTTTAAACGAGTTTTCTCCATCCCGTCGAAAATCTGGTAAAACATATAAGTGTCCCTCCGCGGCAGGTGCGCGTCGCGCCTCTGTCGCGGACAATCACTGTTTTGTGACTTGGATCGAAAATTTATCTTTCGATCGGGTCGTCCTAAAATTCAACCCGGACCATTTTCCCACTCTATTTTTCATACTGATCACGAATTCGGTCTCGGATTTGCCATACGAGCCCCGGAAGATGCATTACGTGCATACCCTCACTCTAGGGGCATTTTGGTAAATTTACTGGGCGTCACATATATAAAATTCATAAATAAAATCAAAATAAAATAGTCTTCAATCTTTTATCATATTAATAATACTAACTAAAACATGAAATACCATAAAAATAAGAACGCTATGTTGAATAAGAAAAAGCTGGTTCTTTTATTTATTGTTGGGATGAGAACTCGGTCCTTCACTGAGTATTTGAATTTGTAAGTAGATACTTTTACTGCATTTTTCTCTCACAAATTCACAAATATAGCTGTCATTATTCTCCACAAGGTTCCACCTACATAAGCCATGCCAGCCGTCAACTAGCCATATTCTACTGTCATTCCATTTGTTGACTTTAGTCTAAAATTCACTACCATCCAAGTCATGAATGCTGATGCTTTAGGTGAGTTCAAGTTTGTAATATATCACCACATCTATAAGGATGTACTAAAATTAAGAATAAAGACTTTGTTAAATGAGAATGATATAGCATTAAACTATAAAATCATTCACCAGAATATATAGTCATAGACTTTTATTTACCAGTTGATCTCTCCTATTTGCTCATAATTTTTTTAACAAAGTAAGAACTTTTTGGCTGAGTTCCACATCCACGTTCGAATATATCTGCACCATAATGATAAATGACATCACTCACTTTGCAAGTAGTGACTTTTCCAATTCAGCTGAATCAAGAAAGTTAGTTGCCCAGGTTTACAAACTTAAATCTCATGGAAACTCACAAATACTCCATCTTTTAATTTTACATAATGGTGATTAATTGAATGTGGGCTTTAATAAAGAAAAAAAACTTATCATATATCAAAATTTATATATAATGATATTTAAATCTATTCTTCTTTGCTATTTACAAAACTAACAAAATGTGTCCTTAGGCTTATTTTGTTGGTGAACCAAAGTTTTGAAACATTTAAAAACTAAATTATAGTTTTTAATATTCCATGAATTTAAAAGACTAAGATTATGTTCAAATATGAAATGACATCATCTTACAACAATATACTAACAAGAAAAGAATTGAATTGCATATAATGTGAAAAGAGGAACAAATATAAAGGTATTTCATACTTATATCTACCTTTTGAATGTTATGCCTTTTTCTTATATTTGACAACCCCTTCATTTTCTTCTTCATCCTCTTCCTTCTTGGTTTCTTCATCTTCCCCATCCCCATCCCTTAACCCCTCCTTATTCTCATCTTCTTCTGCTTCCACGCATCTAGAATTTGAACATGGAGCATTTACATGAATCTCTACTTTCTCTTTCTTTTCTACCTCTTCTTCAACATCGTCTTCTTCTACCATGTAATCATCGATACTATCATCTAAAGAAGAAGTACTTCTATTATACCTCGCCCTGGTCTTCCCTTTAGTCTCTACACTCTTTCGATATTCAACATTTATTTCTTCCTCTTTCTTTTTACCTTTAACTCCTTTTTTACACGTTCATTTATTACAAATAATTTAAAGTCAAATGTTTCTTTTCCATCATTATCAAGTATTAAAAAGTCTCCAAACACTAGAGTGTTATCCTCAACAAATTTCTACCATCCATATTGAAATAAAATTTCTTCCTTGTTTGGCCACACCTATAGGCCACATATATATTGCCAAATCGATTCATCACGAAAATTTTCCTAGGAATCTTGTCATTCTTGTTATTTGTATAACTTGTAGGAATTTTCGGGGAAGAAAAAAACTTTTATTTTTCAAAAAAATACATAGAATAATCCTAGTGTCATTAAATCATATTGACCATATCATAAAAATAAAAAATATTAAAAGAAATTTCTGTTCAAATAAACTCAAAGTTCAGAATTTTAGCAGTTAGAATTCAATAATGAAACTATTTGATGTATTTTAAAATATCTGTTAAATGGTTACTTGTATAAACACTCATAATATGGTAATTTGAAAATAATATGTGCAATTTATGAAATCAACCGACTGACAAAAATCTATATAATACTAGTAAAATATTAGGAGGATTTTACGGTCTTTTATTATATTTTAAGTGTACTCTTGAAACTATGGGTTCTAAATAAGGTGAGCGAAAATTAAAAGAGGACAAATGCCATTATACTAGCATTTTGTATATGTTGAGTCTCCTAACATTATACTAGTATTATCTAGATTTATCTCAGTTAGTTGATGTAATAAATTGCACATATTATTTTCAAATGACAATATTATGAGTGTTTATGGAAGTAACCATTCAACAAATATTTTAGAATACCTCAACTAGTTACATGTTGAATTCTAATAGCAAAAGTTCCGAACTTTGAGTTTATTTGAAAAGAAATTTCTTCAAATATTTGTTATTTTTATGATATGGTCAATATGATTTAAATACACTAGCATCGTTTTGTATAAGTTTTTTCAAAAATAAATTTCTTTTTTTCTTCATGGAAATTTCCCAAAGGTTATACAAATTACAATAATGGAAAGATTCCTAGGAAGGTTTCCTAGAGGAATCAATTTAGCAATATGTGGTCTATAGGTGTGGTCAAACAAGGAAGCGGTTTTTATTTTCAGTATGGATGAGAGAAATTCATTGAGGATAACACTCTAGAGTTTGGAGACTTTTTAATGTTTGAGAATAATGGAAGAAAATATTTGACTTTAAATTATTTAGAACAAATGAATGTGTAAAAGGAGTTGGATGTGAAAAGAAAGAGGAAGAAATGAATGTTGAACATCGATAGAGTGTAGAGACAAAAGGGAAGACTTGGGCGAGGTATAATAGCAGTAGTTCTTCTTTTGATGATTGTACCAAGGATCACATGGTAGAAGAAAATGATGCTGAAAAAGAGGTAAAAAGGAAGAGAAAGGAGAGACTCATGAAAAGCTCCAAGTTGAAAATCTAGATGCGTGGAAGCCGAAGAAGATGAGAATATGGTAGGTGTGATGGATGGGGAAGAGGAAGATGAAGAAACCTAGAAGGAGGAGGCTGGAGAAAAGAATGAAAGGGTTGTCAAATATAAGAAAAAGCCGCAATGTTCAAAAAGTAGACATATGAAATATCTTTATATCTACTCTACTTTTTAACATTATATGCAATTCAAAATTCTTTTTATGTTAGTATATTGCCATAAAGATGATGTCATTGCATATTTGAAAATAATCTTAGAGTTTTCTAAATTCAAGGAATATTAAAAGTATAATTTAGTTTTTAAAAGATTCAAAAGTTTCATTCACCGACAAAATGAGCCTAAGGGAACATGTTTTTTAACTTTTTGAATAGTGAAGAAGAATGGATTTAAATATTATACAACATTTTTTATATGGAGTTTTTTTTATTAAAGTCCATGTTCAATTAATTACAATTATGTAAAATGAAAATTTGGAGTATTTGTGAGTTTCCACGGGATTTAAGTTTGTGAACTTGGGCAACTAACTTTCTTGATTCAGCTGGATGAAAAAGAAAGCAACTACTTGCAAGGAGAGGGATGTCCCTAAGCATTATAGTTTAGATATATTCAAAAGTGAACTTGCAACTCAGCCGATAAATTCTTACTTTGTAGCAAAATTACGAGCAAAAAGGAGAGATCAACTGATAAATAACAACCTGTAACTACATATTCTATATATTCTAGTGATAGAGTTTATAGTTTAATGTTATAGCATTCTCATTTAACAAAGTATTTACTCTTAATTTTGGTACATCCCAATAGATGTGGTGAGGTATTACAAACTTGAACTCACTTCAAGAATCACCATTCGTTACTCTGATAGAAGAAAACTTGAGACGAAAGTCAATAAATGGAATGACGGTAGAGTATGGCTAGTTGGCGGATGACACAACTTATATAGGTGTAACCTTGTAGAGAAAAATGACAGGTGTAATTGTGAATTTGTGAGAGAAAAATGTAATAAAAGGATTTACTTACAAGTTCAAGTACTCCGTGAAAGACCAAGTTCCCATTCCAACAATAAATAAAAGAACTAGTTTTCTCTTATTCAACATAACATTTTAATTTTTTGTGGTTTTTAGCGTTTTGTATGTTGAAATATTTTGAAGACTTTAAGGATTGTTGTTTGTTGACAAACATGAAGGTTATTTTAGTTAGTATTATTGATATGATAAAAGATTTGAAAACTATTTTAGTTTGATTTTATTCATGAATTTTATATAGGTGTAAATATTTATGTCGAATGGTAGTAACTTAAATCCATTTAACTTAGTAAGTGTAACAACCCTGCCTGCTAGTGATATTATCAACTTTGGGCCTGCACGACTTTAAAATGTGTCACTAGTAGGTAAGGTCTTTTTACTTGTATACCCAACATCTTTCTTGTATTTTTACCGATATGAGATTTTTCATCTTAAGATAGGTTTTTACATACATCCCCTCTATAGAGTCAACATCATCCTAAGGTTTGCCTCACTGTATGGGATTGGTTTAGACTCATCATTGAAGGTATCCCCACCTTATCAAAATTTTCCTGAACTCTGGCCCATATCGACAAGGCTGACACAGGAGTAGCGGGCTATGATACAATCTGTAACAGCTTAGCCCACTAGTGATATTATTTGCTATGGGCCTAGGCATACATGACTTTAAAATGTGTAACTAGTAGGTAAGACATATTTACTTGTATACCAAATATCCCTGCGGTGTTTTTTTTTATCTAAGAATTTCGGTGGTTTAAATCAGTGGGAAATTCCGCGGACTTTATTAAATTGATCATAAATTTTTACTCCAAACTCCAATTAACGCTAAATTGGATGAGTTGGAAAGATAATTCAAATATCTATAATTAGATATATTATGGATCACATAAGTTATTATATGCTGAGAGATATGCTGATTTTGATGTTGACCCTTTTATGAACTCACATCGAAATTTAACAGATGAAAATGGTTTGAACTTGGCTTGACCTTGGGTGTCCCTTATGACCTCAAACCACATCCAACACACTTCAAATACTTAGAGTAGGACCTTGCAATAAATTAATAACCTTGGAGCAATTGGATTACCCAATTTTATAGAATTTCATATCAAAATTGAATCGGTAAAAAAGGTTTCAACTCAGCTTTGTGTTAAGGGATTTTTATGAACTTAATTCATCTTAAATCTATCATCCCATTTTAAAATAGACTTTAATACCTATTTATATTATTAAAATCACTCAATATGATCTCATATGCATAAGAATGATGTGTGGATCTTAGCTCAGAAATTTTTAAGGTGTTACAATATTTCCCCCTTGGGATCATTCGTCCTTGAATGATGGGTATTAGAGACAGACTCAAGACATGAATAATAATCAAGGCTCAATTGATCAACCAAACAATCAATCAATCTCTCTAGAAAATTAACTATTCGAACTCTAAGATGGACATATTGTTTCAAATCAAGAATAGGAACATTACCTTCAGCTGCATCATTGAAGGGCACAAATGGGACATCAAAACTCAATCAACCAAATCATTCAAACTTTTGGGAAATAAACCTTTGAACTCAAGAATAAACACATCAACTAGCTGATAGGGAACTCCCTCACTAGAAGGCATCTTACCAGGGATGAGAAAAGGGTTACAATCCCAAATGCTCCCAACAAGTTTTCTCATTACTTCAAAAGATGATCACTTTGCTAATACAGGGGTAGGATTTCTTTGTATTAAAAGCTAGGGCTGAAGACTTCCAATTTTGGTGACTCTCCTCAACCATGCCCTCCTCTTTGCGTACCATACTTTATTAATTTAAGCCTATAACTGTCATCAAATCCTAAGTTTGTTGCATAATCTCATCAAGTTCAAGTTAACCCAATGTTACAATGTGTTACCCATAAGATGAGCACATTCACGCAAATCTCACTCGCTCGGTTTTTCTTCTATACTTTTATAAGGACTTTTTTGTAACACCTTGTAAAATGATCAAAATACCCCTAGATGGGATATGCTTGCATAATGCACCTCCAAAACACTGATGGCAAATCTAAGGTCGAAAATGCGATCAACACGAAAAATTTTGTGGGAAAACGATCTTGGTTAATTTTTAGAGAAACCGGATAAAAAGATAATTTTTCGATGCGAAAATGCATTCTAGAATAAGTGTGAGACAGGCACGCGACACGGACTTGTCATGGACTTATACTTGGACGTGATCCCAATATTTTCTATAGGATTAGAAAACTTGATCAGAAATTCTTAAATCCCTGAAATGCACTCAAGTCCGTGACGCGGACTTGGTTCTCCGAAGTATATTTATCTTCAATTTTTTGTGAGGGGCATTCCAGACTTTTTCTGGCCCCTCCTACACCTAAAATATGATCAAAATAGGTCATTTTGAATGTAAACGGGGGTTTTTAACCCATTCCTAAGCCTTTCTGAACATACGAATAAAAGACCTAGGGATAAAAAGAAGAGAGAAGAGCGAGGATTCGAGGAATTCAAGCCGAATTCGTACCTTATCTGTCACTCCATTTGTGTATCAAGAGACTCCTAGATGCTGAATTTGTCAAGGATGTGTTCCATAAAATTTGTTTCTTCATCAAGTCCATTTCTTTATTTTTGTAATTCTTTCCCTTTATGAGTTGAATGATCTTGTACATCTATCCTAAAGTCTATCTCCCTAGCCGGAGGGACTCCAGGTAGATCGTCAAGGAAAACTTTAGGAAACTCATTTATGACTGGGACTGACCAGAGGGTTGGTTTCTCAACTCTATGATCTTTAGCTCTAACTATATGGTAGATGCACCCCTTGAAAATTAACTTCTTAAAGATATGAAATGAAATTACCCTTAGGCACATTTGAACTTTCCCTCCACTTTAAGATTGGCTTACCTTAAAACTGAAACTTGACAACTTTGGTTCTACAATGTATGGAAGAATAACAAGCGTGAAGCTAATCCATCCCAAGAATAATGTCAAAATCTGCCATATCTATCTCAACTTGATTAGCTAAAGTATCTTTATGGTAGACCGACAATGGACTAGCTCTATGGACTCTTTGAGCTAGAATAGACTCAACGACTGGAGTGGAAACACTGGAAGGCTCATTAAGACACTCAGAACTGATTCCAAACTACATGATATGTAGGGAGTCACAAAAGATATAGTAGCACTTGAGTCTAGTAATGCAGAAACATCATATGTAATGACTTTAAGTATACCATTGATAATATCTAGAAAATTGTCCAGATCGTGACCTTTGGTTATAAAATATAGTGGTTTTTGGCCTCTCTTGTTCCTAAGGTACTACCCCTAGGAGCCACATTACCCTATGGAGCTGATATGGATGACTGGGCCTTGTTGTACCTAAAGCTCTATCTCATTTTTGGGCAATCCTTCAAGAAGTACCCTACCTACCTACACTCATATCAACCACTTGTGTGAATAAGGCACTCTCCAAGATGGTGCCTATCACACCTGCCATACAAGGGTTGGCGAGAGGGCCCTTGAGCCACACTTCCTTGTGATTGGAACCCTGAGCTATAAAGTTCTATTCTAGTATATGCCTATTGTTTGAGTAAATGCTTTTACATTACTTGTACATGATATTTATCTAAAAGTGAAGTATTGCATTATACTACATTCTTGTCAATTTGTTGTAAAGACAAGACTTTACATAGCTACCTTTAAAACCTAAAGAATTCATGCAACATAACACCGAAACTAGAAGTTGAGTTGAAGAAGTGCCTTGAGATGTAATTTTGACATATATTGTTTAATAGGTTTGTTTATTTTATTTTGAGCATGCATATGAGCATTCTTAAACGATGAGTTTTAAAGCTAGTTGAGTGAGAAACTATCTTTCAGTATATTAAAAACCTATTTATCTAGAGGGAAGTGATAAGTAGAGAAAAGCTGGAGTTGGGCTAAGTCCCAAGAGATAAAAGAAGTAATTTTGAGTAATTACATTCTTAAAATTATGAGCATATAGTAAAATATTTTGGAGTAGTATTGAGCACCGATGTGGGTGAGAGTATTATTAACTCGAACTCATAAACTACGTAAACAATATAAGATAGGATCATACTAATAATTCTACGACTCTTTATACGCCACTGAGATGGCCAAGTTAAATGGATCCATAAATAAAGTTTGTTCCATACCCTTACACAGTATAGGATGGCTCTGGCAACATGGAGAAGATGTTGTATCATCAAGACGCTTATAGTGATGGTTGTCATTTCGAGAAACTCTCCAAGTTATACTATTTTCATATACTTGAATACATATAATTTTGCATTAAGTAGTCTGTTTATTCATAGCGCATTCATTCCTATCATTGAGTTTTTTTACTAAGTTAAGATTTGAGTGCATATATTACCTCTAATCTTGTTTGGCCATTTTACATACTCGTTCCTTCCATGTACTGACGTCCTCTCGACCTGTATCATTTTATGATGCAGAAGTAGGTGATAGAGAAGATCCTCAACAGGTGTATCATTGAAGATCCAACTTCTTGAATTGCTTTTGGTGAGGCCTCCTTGCAGTCAGAGGCACTATATGTCCCTTCATTATTTCTACTACTTTCTTTGTAGAGGTAGTCGTGGCTTGTCGTGGTAGCTACTCTTAGTTAGACTAGTAGAGGCTTCATAGACTACTAAGGAAGTATTGTTGTGTTTCTCTTAAAATTGTTATCTGCATAACTTGTTTTACTTAATATTATTGACAACTTTTGAGTATTATAGCCTTTTTGCTTATTTCTAGCCTACCTCTTACTGTTTGGCTCTTCCCTTAAATAAAGTAGCCAGACCGAGTGATTTGCTTGGGACCATAAATATTTTTTGAGTGCTGGCCACATCCAGGATATAGACTCGGGGCGTGACAATAGTTCCACCGAATAGGTGTAAGGTCCTCATGCCTCATAGCCTAAAACTACATTTGCCATATGGGAGGCCCTTGTACTGAAATATGGATCGTTAATGTATGTTGCTAATCGAAGCAACCTCTATGTTGCTTTCTTTGGGAGAGTTCGGTTCGCCAAATTCTTATATTTTTAAATTCATACAATATACATAGATTATAGTCCTCGATCAAAGGTAGTTGGACCTATATAGCTCATGCATCACTTTATGTCGGTGAATACTACCCGACCCAATTTTAATGATTTTGAAAGGTCGATGTGTAAATGCTTTGGGATTGAACTTCTATGTTTGACTTTCTTTTATGGTTATATTATGTATATATATAGTGTTTGTCCCTTTTTCTGGGTTCCATACAAGTAATCATCGTAGTAACTATCCTCATACACTACATTATAGGAATGGAGATCAATTTCAATGGTTTCAAGAAGCAGTAGATCCTTTTGTGATAGAAGTCAGTGTTGAGGTGTGCTTTTCATCATTTGGAAAGTGAAACTTTTTTCATTAGTCTTTCCTTTGATTTTCATGGTATTTGAGGGGCCATGTCCCGATGTAGAACTTGTTATTTTGTTATTTTCATAGTATTTGAGGGGCCATGTCCCGATGTAGAACTTGTTATTTTGTTAGTAGAGGTTTTGTAGACCGATCGTTATTTGGATTTCTCATTAAAAGTTGAATTGGTTTTCCTCTTTTGAATTTCTTGATTATATATTAAAATGGGTCTTATTTTTCGTGTTGATATTAAATAGATATTAGTGTTGAATTATCTGAATTAAGTAGGTTGGTTTGTGCTCTCAGGCCTAATGGGACTCTATGTGCCATGTCATGTCTAGGGTGGGGTTTCAGGGTATGACATAAAATAAATAAAAAGAATTTCGTGTCTCCTTCAAAAATAAACCTTGGTACTATATAGAATAAAATAGGATCAATATATCATTTCCCCCAACACTCCCACTAGAGGCAAAATTTAAGCTACTTCTCTTCAAATTAGGAAATGAAGAATAATTCTACCCCCTTGATTTTCATAAGGCCAATGAAATGGAGATGAATATTTTTTAGTTCTTCGTATCAATAATGATAAATTTAATTAAGTTAGAACCTACATTAAGAAAGTATTGAAATACATGAAATAAAGGTCATATAAAGTCTTATCACTATTTAGACAACATGCTGTCAATGTTGTCTAAATATTTAAAATTTACACTAGGAGCTGAATATCAACTTAATTATATATTCTCCCTTTGAAATAAATTTATTACAAATTTAAACAGTAAATAATATCATTACTAAAGTGTGTCATAGATCATAGATATAAGTAAAGCGTGGTAAAGAAAAACTTTCAAAATTATTAACTGACCTTAAAAGCGGTAAAGTTAGCAGAAATTTGATCCAATGCCCGAACATTTTGCTCAACAAGTTTTCCAAGGGACCACCAATAACTACAAAATTATAAGACTTACATACATCATCTATGTCCAAAATAGAATAAAGAAAACCTGGATAATAAGCACAATTGTTTCACGTTGACAAATCACGGACCAAAAATTGAAGAATGTGATGCATATTATTGAACTATTATTCAATATAATATCCACATAATGTATCAATACGATCTTAGTTGATTATAATTGCACGGGAAAGAAAGCAGTTCTATACAAAATCATTAAATAAGATGAGAAAATTGGAGCAAATACCAGAAACTTGAGAATCCAAAGGTTTTGAGAAGCAAAGTTCATATTACTCTAAGAACCAACATAATTTTGTTAAAATAAAATTATAAAGAATAACTGCTTCTCTTTCCAATAGTCCACATTGGTCCTTTTCCATAATAATAGTCTTCGAACCTTTACAATGTTAATATGCATAATTAATTAAGCTTTCAAAAATGAGTTATTTTAAAAATGGATTTTTGGAAGAAATATTTTTTGACAAAAAGATACTTCTGAATAATCAAAATTTATGGTTAGCTATCATTTTTATCTTCTACTACTCCTACTTAAAATTGTTTTCTTAGTTTCTCCTTGGTGGCACGAACAACATTTTGGCAAATACTTAATTGTTTAATTTGCCATCGGAAGAATTTCAAATGCAGAATGAGTGACAAAGTAATAAATCCATAAAAAAGTTCATTTCGTATGACATGTTTAACTGTATGAAATTTCAGCATGTCCAACTTCATAATCTCAAAACATGTTTACCAAAAAAAAAAGAAGTTCAAGTCAACCATTAACGATAATCCAAAAGTCATTTGTTCGTTTAGAAAATTAAATATTATAAAATTAATTTTCAAAGAGAGTGACATGTTCTTTAAAATTCAACTAGGCATAAGCAACATTTGAAGGATACTAAGTGAGCTTATTATTAAAAGGATACTACTTTTGTCTTTAAGAAACTCAAGTCATCTATTTCAAAAGACCTTCTTGGTGAGTCTCCTCATGTTCGTCAAACGCTTACCTTCGATAACCACAAAGAATGGTGATTACTAAAAACTATGTAATGTGTTCAAGTGCATCGACCATTTTGTTGTGTCATATGCATATACCTATAAAGTTGTTTGTTTCAAGATTTCAATCATATTAAAGTTTCTCAAAATGATGTGGATCTCACATCAAGAAGAAATTAGATCGAAAAAGCTAAAGAAAGATAAATGTCAAAATATAATATCAATGAATTTTCCATAATGAGATTAAAATATACATGGATATTTCGATCAAGGTTCTCCTAGTTAAATCCCAGTCATTGACCCATCGGGGAATATGGCTGCCTATGGATGTAAATTATTGAAGTAGAGAAAATGCATCCAACAAAGAGAAACTTAATGAAAATATTATTTCTTAAGTATCAATTAGAAAGGAAAGTGTTGCAATTAGAAAACATACCTTATTGTCTGTATATTTATTTAAAATATAATTTCTTCCTTGCTTCTTGTTATTCTCCTTCAATAGAGAAAAGAAAAAAAAAGAGGTTAAATATAGATACTATGCATAACTTGAAGAAAAAATGATTTATCTCTTAAAGAAGACATTGTATTCTCATAGAACTTTAAAATCTTCCAGTTATATTTTAGATGAGTATTTGCAAAACTAACATTTTACTCTTATTTTAGGAATAACATTTGTCAAACTAAACTAAGCAAAATCAAATTCAAAAGTGATAAAGACAGACAAATAGCAACATTATTTGAGAATGCATACGCAAAAGAAGTAAACTATAATTAGTTAGAAGGTAATTAAAAAAGTTGAATTGATTAGAAATGCATAATTTTTTAAAATTAACATTTGTTCCATTTACATTTACAATAAACCTTTCATAAAAATGATTATAAAATAGATGACTAATATTTGTTCATCTGTGTTACACCTTTGAAACATGTTATTTTCTACCGTTTACTTATACTTACTATAGATGATAACAACTGTCAGAGTAAACTTGTTATTTCTTTTTAAAAATTAACTGTTTATTCTTATTATAACACAAGAATGGGTATGATGAAAAGGTGACAACAAGGGCTTTTCATGATCAACATTTATATTACAATTTCAAAATTTTAGAAAACAATTCATTTGCTCCTCTTATATCCTCTCTCTCTTTTTCTCTTTCTATCCTTTATTTGAGCATCCAACACCAATTGATTTTCGAAGAAATCACGGTGAACAAATAAAACTTTTGTAGATACATTTGTCTTTTATTTGCTTAAAAATGAGATTTGTTTCCATCTTAGCAACTAAAAAATTATTTCAACATAAATCAAATGTGTCTATGATTTAATAAGTTTTAGATACTAGTATTTCCACTCTTCTCTAGGGTGACTCAAACCCTAAATAAAGAATTTGACGGTGGAGAAGCCTAACAACTAATAAGTCATAAAACATCTATATTTTTCATTACATGACATCATGATAAACTATAACATGTTAAAATCTCTAATCAATAACATATAATAATTCAAAAATAAAAACTACAGAGCTTAGCAAATACTTGATGAGCAATTCCTCAAGGATGGGATCTTCCTCCAGAGTCCAGTTGTCGTTGAGGAATGCACTATTCTTGAGCGTTACCATAAAATACCACAAATATCAATCTTTCTGTTTTTCTTTTTTTGTTTGTGAAAATACCTGTGAGAAAAATGATAAAACATGTGTGTATATATTTGAAGTGTTGTTCAGTTCTAAATTTAGAAAAAAAAAAAAAAGATATTGAGTGAATCTTTGACTAAATATTTATCTAAAATGTGAGTAGACTGTTATAAGGACTTATTTGGCTTTTCATTTGTGTGTATGTATATTTGAAGTGTTGTTTAGTGCTAAATTTAGAAAAAAAAAGAAGATATTGAGTGAATCTTTGACCAAATATTTATCTAAAATGTGATTAGACTGTTATAAGGACTTATTTGGCTTTTCATGTGTGTTTATATATATTTGAAGTGTTATTTGGTGCTAAATTTAGAAGAAAAAAAGATATTGAGTGAATCTTAGACCAAAATATTTACCTAAAATGTGATTAGATTATTATAAGAACTTTTTTGGCTTTTCACTTTTCTTTGCTCCCTTCTAATAAACTAGTATAGTACCCGTGTGATGCGCGGTCAATATCAACAAAAATTAATCATAATTTTTTCTTTGCAATTAATAAAATTTAGTTACCAAAAGAATACTATTAAAAATTATTATGTCACTTTGTATTATTTGCTCCACTTGCATTGATATCTTTACTCATTATTCCCCTTTAAAATTGGGATTATTTAAGAATATTTTTCAACCTTTTCACTGTAACAACACCAACTTCTCTTGTTATTTGCACTTGTATGTTTTTCTCCTCCTAATGACCCTAACTTCCATTTAAATGCTCAAAAGTAATCAAATAATATATGAATACCTTTAAAAGAGAAATGACATCCAATAATACAAGAGAATAATTAGGATAAACGATAGATGAGTACTTTAACACAACCTAATTAACTATACTAATTCGTTCTTTCAGTTAAATTTCTAAAATATTTTCTCTGTAATTTTAGATTTAAGGTTCGTTTTTTTAATGCGTAGCCAACATATGTTGCAAGATAAATGTTGAATTACGGGACAAAGAAGGCTATAAATCATATTACGGTCACGGTGTCAAGTAATATGCATGTTTCTTTACATTTCAATTAGCTTTATTATAACAAAACACTCTACAAAGAGTTTATAGAACTTCACGAACAAAGCATATTCTTTTCGAATTTCACTTTATTTCTTGATTAGAAATCTAAGCTATTGTAGTTGGATCTCAATTATCATGCCAACTTTCTGTTATACCTCATAACTCTATTCTTACATGCACCTAAGTTTCAAGCCTCATCCCTACGTGTGGGAAGTGGATTAGGGTTATAAGAGACCTCTAGTACTTAGCTGAGTTCAAAACTTTCCCATAAATAGAGTTTCTAGTGTTAGATTATACAAGGGTAAACTTTAAATGATCACAACTCTTAGCACACAAAGAATTAGATGTCGCATGACCTACGAAATGAAAAGTCTTTTAATTGGCTTTTCAACGCAATTAATTTCACCTCATTTGGAGTTCGGAGTCAAAATTATGGTTGTTTTAGTGAAGACTGCCAGAACAATGTTGTTCTACGAAATCACATATGAGCCGTGGTTTATAAGTAAGACCAATCTTTCAACTCATGGAAACAATTCCTGAAAATCCATTTTTTTGGTCCCAGATTTGACGGACCCATCTATGGGTCGTAGAAACTTCTACCGGCCATAGATTTGGCTTGTGGAATCGATCCAGAGACCCCGAAATTTACCCAAAAGTTTAAAAACTGTTTTCTATGGGCCGTGGAAGTTTCCACCGGCTGCATGTGGGCCCGTAGATGACTTTGGCAGCTTTTTAAGACAAGTTATTTTGGTCTTTTCCCACCCTTTCAAAGCCTAAACCTAACATTTTTACACTTAAATAAATCCCTAAACATGTCAGTTCAACCTTTTTACGCTAAAAACACCTTCTCTAACTTAGAGCAAGGTTTTAAGGGAGAAAAATACTAGGGTTTTAAGATAATCTTGTGAATTTCCCCAAGTTGTTTCTAGATTCAAAACTTCCAGGTATATAAGGCTACCCAAAACATGGATTGTGTTCTTCCATATGCCCCATGCCTCGAATTGATGGAGTTGTCAGTGAATTGAGTCTTCCATGAATGTTTCTTGAAGGTTTTTCTTAAATTCTAATGTATTTCTACATAAACTTGCATGAATTACAACTTTTTTGAATGAAATACTTTAAATAGATGATTATTGTTTTTCCACATAAACCCTAGAATGAATTCTTGTTATTTTTGCATATTCATTTAAATGAGCATGCATGAGTATAATTTGAGCCTAAAGAATCTATGGAATCCCTAAATATGCTTTAGCTCTACTTTTGTTTCTGAATTCTATGAGTTAGAATGATGCATGATAAAGTAAGTATGAGTCAAAAGTTGAACCTTAAAAGAATATAACGAACAAGTTGCTAGTTGATGTGATGAATTGAGTAGATAATTTTCCAATGAGATTAGATGAATGAGTTAACCATAAGATTGATGTCTTATGAGTATATTGAGTTTTAAGAGGAGTATTGAGAACCGAATTGAGTAAGAGTAATTCCAACTCGAACTCAATAACTACATAGCCGACATAGGAGAGGATTGAAGCATAAAATCGTATGTTTCCTATTGTCCCAAAAGAGTACTTGATGTTACTGATTTTGGTTCCACTGATGGGATGTCCTATAATTGGGTAAGATATTGGATGAATGTGGCAATGACATCACTTTGTTGTATCATCATTGGTTCATAGGTGATGGTTGTCAGTTAGAGAAACTCCCAAATAGGCCTTGATATTACTCTAAAAGAGTGGATTGCATGGTATATGAGTGGTCATTATCTAAACTACATTCTTACTTTAGACTCTTGACATGATGATTGAGTTTCTTACTCCTTGAGTTGAGCTATTTGAGTTGATAAAATTTCTCCTTTACATGTTTCTTTCTCTCATTTTACATACTCATAAATTCCATGTACTGACATCTATTTGGGCTTACATCTTTTTATGATGAAGAGCCAGGTACTAGTGGTCATCAATAGGCGCCCCGTTGAGGACCTATTTACATTCAGCTGATTGGTGAGTCCTTCCCTGCTTTCAGAGGATGTCATGTTTTTCCTTCTAGCTTTGAGTTTTAGCCTTTATATTTTCTTTTGAGGTAGTCATGGATCTGTTATTGGCACCACTTAGTCCGATTTTTAGAGGTCTCATAAACTAGACTGTTAAGTTGTGATTAAATGTTATTATTGACTAGTTTCTTTCACACTAGTCTTACTTAGCTGATGGATAGATTGTTTAGCGTTTGGCCTTGGATTATCATTTTGTCGTGGTTTTCATCAAGTAATCTTTATCTTTGATGTCTTTCGCTATTAGATTGTGATTGAATGAATGTGATGAAGTCGAGTGGTTCACTTGAGGGCTAGCAATAGTCTCTGAGTGCCGACCATGCGAAGGGTACCCTCCCAGGGCGTGACAAATTTGGTATCAGAGCACAGAGTTCAAGTATCCTAGGTGTATGAAGTTGTGTCTGGTAGAGCTTGTTTATAGGGGTGTTGTGCACCACACTTTATAAGCAGGAGGATATATGACATTAGGAATTGTTACACCTTCTTGTGTTCTAAGTTTGTGCGATAAAGTTTAACTTTATTGAAGTATCTATCTAATTTGTGTGTTACGCGCTTGCAGATCATGCCTCCTAAGCGTACCACCACCCAAAGAGATGTTTCAGCTCCCAACACTAAGACTCCCTCACCAGAGGTGCCTCCTCAGATGGAGACGAGAGGCTAGGGTTGACGTGCTAGAGTCGTTGGGGATCCCTAGGCAGCTACTACTTCGCCTACTCCTACTATAGAGGCTGATTTTAGAGGAGCTATCACAATGCTCACCAAACTAGAAGCCACCCAGAGTTGGACTTGAATTTCACAAGCTCCTAGCTATAGCTCCCAAGAGCCAACTGTTGTGACGAGGTTTAGGGACTTGTTGAAAATGAACCCACCAGTCTTCACTGGGTCTAAGGTTGAGGAAGACCTTCGAAGTATTGTTAACGAGATCTGGAAGTTGTTGAAAGTTATTCTTGAGATGGAGATTGAGGGAGTTGAACTTGCCTCCTATCAACTCAAGGATGTGGCAAATGTTTGGTATAATCAATGGGAAGACATCCAAGGTGAAGATGATGAGCCTGCCATTTGAGATGATTTTGAGAGCGCCTTTCTTGATCACTCCTTTCCATGAGAGTTGAGAAGTTTGTTAACTTAAAGCGCGGGGGAGGGGGGGAGGGGGGGATGACCGTTAAAGAATATGGCCTCAAATTCATACAACTATCCAGATATGTTCCAGAAGTGGTCCCCAACATGAGATCTAGAAGGAGAAAGTTCATATCTAGCTTGGGCAAGCATGTGAAAAAGGAGTGCAAAGTGACATTGCTGATTCCGAACATGGACATCTCTAGGCTTATGGTAACTTGAGGAGGACAAGAAGAGGGAGGGACAGGGAGGAATACTTGAGCAAAAATGCTAAGTCAGTAGGGCATGGTCCTAGCCAGCATAAGCAAAGTAACGGGGACAGGTCCTATTCTCAGAAGAGGTCTTCGAAATGTGCACCATCCTCAACAAGTGCTCCAATTCCGAGTACTAGGTATGATCAGAAGTCTCATGGCCATCAAAATTCCAGAGCTTAGGGTTCTCAATCCTAAAATAGAGTGACTCAAGGTTCGAGGGGGAATGCACTATGTGTTAAGTGTGGAAATTTCCACCTAGGTGAGTGTCGTGATGGCACCAATGCTGGGATGTGGAGCCTGTTCACCATATTTTTCTCCGTGTATTCTGTAACAGTATATATATATATATATATATATATATATATATATATATATATATATATATATATATTAATACTGCATCACCATGGAGGTTACCACAAGGTGTTACCACGATTTGACGTCTCTCTCTCTTTCTAGGTTTCCCAAAATCTCTTTCCTCTCTAAAATCTTCTTGATTCTTCAATTGTTCTTCGAAATTCACATGTTGTAATCGATCCTAACAGAGAGTGCTCCTGTAAAATTAACACTCCATCGATATGAGCTAAAGAATTTCGTTAAGAGTTTTTTTAAAACTCAACCTCTACATTCACTACAGGAAATAATGCACTCACATCATAGAAAGGGAATAAAAAATAGTGCATTTTTCACAACAAGTCATCATATGATTCGTTTTTCCCATTGAACCTGACTATAGGAACTCTAGTCACTAGGTTGGTTGTTCTCATATATGACTCAGGAATTTATAGGCTTCAATCCTATCTCCCTTGATGTGCTCCAGACCTTTTCTCTTGTTAAGGCCTTAGTAAGAGGATCTAAAAGATTATCACAGGATTTGACATAATCAATATTAATGGTACCACTGGTCAAATATGATCTTACATTACTGTGTTTCCTCCTTATAGGTTAGGATATATCGATGTAATAATGGTTTTGAATTCTACCAATTGCAGCGGTGCTATTACAATAAATTAAAATAGGAGAAATTGATTTTTTAAAATAAGGAATTTGAAATAACAAATTTCTCAATCAATTCACTTCCTCAGTAACTAAAGTTAAAGCAATTAGTTCAGCCTCCATGGCAGAGTTAGCAATAATAATTTGCTTTTTAGATTTCCAACAAATAGCACCACCATCCAGAGTAAAAATATATCTAGTGATAGAACAGGAATCACATCATAAAACGTTCCAATCTGCATCAGAAAAGTCCTCTAGTATAGCAGTATATTTTTTATAGAACAAACCACAAGTTTTTGTCCCAATTAAATATCTCATAACTCTCTTTATAGATTGCTAATGTTCTTTACCTGGCTTGATTGTAAACCTGCTAAGTACTTCTACCACACATGCAATATCAGGCCTAGTACAAGCAGTCACATATCTCAAACTTCCGATTAAGCTAGCATATTCCGTTTGATTTATCACATCATTTTCACTTTGTACAGGAAACAAGTAAACATTGGAATCAGAAGGAGTTAAAGCATGCTTATATTCTAAGAAAGTTATATTTTTTTTAAAATTTTCTCAACATAATGTGACTGGTCAAGGAAAATTTCACCACATTTTCTAGTAATTTTTATTCCAAGAATAAAATTTGTCTCTCCAAGATCTTTCATATCAAAATGGTTTCTAAGAATGTTTTTTGCTTCATCAATAACATTCATGTTAGTGGCAAAGATGAATTATTCCAAGACTAATGATATATGCACTCATCACACTCATTCAATTTAAACCATTTTCAATCATGCAGGAATCAAAGTTTTCTTGCTATTGCTTAGGTGTCTATTTCAAGCCATATAGTGATTTAGTAAGTTTACACATTTTTCTTTTTTGGCCTGCTTTAACAAAACACTCGGGTTGTTCCATATAAATCTCTTCATTTATGACTCCATTTAAAAAAGCAGTTTTTACATCAATTTGATAAATTTGCAACTCAAAAATTGTAGCTGTCTAATGGATGTCATTCTAGTTATCGGAGAAAAAGTATCAAAAAACTCTAGGGCTTCAAGTTGCTTAAATCCTTTTGCCATTAGTCTAGCCTTATATTCTTCAATAGATCCATTCGGTTTTCACTTTTTTCATTAGACCCATTTGCAACCAATTGTTTTACAACCCGGTGGTAAATCAACTAACTTCCAAGTTTTATTAGAAATTAATGATTCTATTTCATCCTTTACAGCCTCTTTCCAGAAATTTCATCATGTGAAGATAATGTTTCTTTTAAAGTGAGAGAGTCATCTCCAACATTAAAAACATAAAAATCAGGACCAAGTCATTTTCTACTCTTGCTCTTTTACTTCTTATTAACTCAAAATAATCAATTACTTTATATTTTAAAGTAGTAAAAGAAGAAATAGGTAGTGATAAATATTGTTCAATGCTTTGAACCCCACTAAGAAATGCATAAGTAGTAACTTCCTTACCCTACTTTGTAATCTTTGGATCCATTAGCCTCACAAAGGCTAGACAACCCCAAACTCTTAGATATCCTAAGTTTAGATTCTGACCTTTCCACAACTCCAAAGGTGTTAGTTTGTACTTTTTATGAGGCACACAATTTAACAAATAACAAGCGGTCAAAATAGCTTCATTGCAAAAAATTAAAGGTGCACTTGACTCAATAAGCATGGCATTAGTCAATTCAGCCAAAGTTTTATTTTTTCCCTTCTGCTACACCATTAGATGCATGAGAATAAGGAGAAGTAGTTTAATGAATTGTTCCCATTGGTCTAAAAAAGAATTAAACTCATTTGACTCATATTCATGACCTCTATCAGTCCTTATTCTTTTTATTTTTCTTCCAAATTGATTTTCAACCTCATGGAGATAAACTTTAAAGTACTCAAAAGTGTCACTCTTATTTTTCAATTAATAAACATATGTAAACTTAGAAAAAAAATCAATGAATGTGATAAAATATCTCTTTCCTCCACGAGTTATAATTCCTCCAAGTTTACAAATATCAGTGTGAACTAATTCTAATAAATCAGTTTTCCTTTTAACTTGAATATGAGGCCTTTTAGTGATCTTGACTTTACTATAAGCCTCACATTTTTCAAAATCCTTTTTAACCAACACACTTAACTGTGTTGATTGGATCCTTGCAGTACCTACGAATATAATGGGGAGAAACGGGATATGGTTGTAACTTAATTTAAACCAGCGGATGCCCGACGTTGCTTTCCGTGCTTGGATGAACCTGCTTGTGAGGTATTTTTAGCATATGGGCATCCTTGGTGTTTCCACATGTGCACTTTTCTCTTTATTTATCTACCCTATAATGTTAATTACTATTGATGGGACAAAACACATGAGCTTGGTCTAATTTAAGCTCTGGTGGGCAGAGTTTTGATACCTTTGTTTCTGGGAGGTAATTGGTACTTTTGAGAATAATCTGTCTGTAAATTTGCATCGTCCTTGCGGGCGCTCATACAGTTCCCTTGCATGATTTAGAGGGAGGAGGAAACCTTTTGTTTAAGCAAATCATTATTTATTATCCTTACAGGTGTTTTGTATTGTCAATCACAGGTCATACAGCTACCAAGGTAAATGCATAGAACCAGATAACTGTAAGGAACTAAATAATTGGCGATAACATAGTAGTGTAGCTAGCTAGCTGCATTAATATTTTACCTTTGTCAATTTCAGCTTATGTAAATATTGTGCGCATATACATACAGTACAGCAATAGTTCAAACAATATGCTTGATAGGGCAATACTGATATTATGTGAATATAAACAATTCAACAACATGCTAAAAGTCTTTGGAACTTCTAAAACTTTTCAATCCATCAGAGTAGATTTACCTCTGAGTGAAGATCTTTCAGCTCTTAAAGGGAAAGAATTACAAAAATAAATCAGTGGCACTTGATGAGGAAACAAATTTTATGGAACAAATCTTTGATAGATTCAACATCGAGGAGTCTCTTGATACACAAATGGAGTGACAGATCAGGTGTGAACTGAACGTAGCATATATACTACTTGCAATCACCAGGTCCATACATCCTTTTTAGCTTTTTTTCATACTCAAATGGACGTGGTGGTTGCAGGTAGTATATATGGTACCTTCAGTTCATTCCTTATCTGTCAATCCATTTGTGTATCAAGAGACTCCTCGATGCTGAATTTTTCAAAGATGTGTTCCATAAAATTTGTTTCTTCATCAAGTCCATTTCTTTATTTTTGTAATTCTTTCCCTTTAAGAGTTGAATGATCTTGTACATCTATCCCAAAGTCTATCTCCATAGCAGGAGGGACTCCAGGTAGATCGTCAGGGAAAACTTTAGGAAACTCATTTACCACTGGGACTGACCAGAGGGTTGGTGTCTCAACACCGTGATCTTTAGTTCTAACTATATGGTAGATGCACCCATTGAAAATTAACTTCTTAAATATATGAAACGAAATTACCCTTAGGCACATTTGAACTTTCCTCCACTTTAAGATTGGCTCACCTTAAAACTGAAACTTGACAACTTTGGTTCTACAATGTATGGAAGAATAACAAGCATGAAGCTAATCAATCCACAGAATGGTGACAAAATATGCCATATCTCTCTCAACTTGATTAGCTAAAGTATCTTTATGGTAGACCAACACTGGACAAGCTCTATGGACTCTTTGAGCTAGAATAGACTCACCGACTGGAGTGGAAACACTAAAAGTCTCATTAAGAAACTCAGAAATGATTCCAAACTACATGATATGTAGAAAGTCCCAAAAGATAGAGTAGCACTTAAGTCTAGTAATGTAAAAACATCATATGTAATGACTTTGAGTATACCGTTGATAATATCTAGAAAATTCTCCAGATCGTGACCTCTGGCCATAACATATAGTGGTTTGTGGCCTCTCTTGTTCCTAAGGTACTACCCCTAGGAGCTACCTTACCTTGTGGAGCTGATATAGATAACGGGGCCTTGTTGTACCAAAAGCTGTATCTCATTTTTTGGCAAGCCTTCAAGAAGTACCTTACCTACCTACACTTCGTAGCAACCACTAGTGCAAATAACACACTCTACAAGATGGTACCTACCACACCTGCCACACGAGGGTTGGCGAGAGGGCCCTTGAGCCACACTTCCTGGTGATTGGAACCCTGAGCTCTGAAGTTCTATGACCTCTGTTCACTCCTGACCCTTAGAGTAGGCGCATTGGCAGATGACTGTACTGGCCTGGATGACTAGGGCTTCTAGAATGATCTACACCCACTTGTTGCCTATTTTTTGCCAGTCTAATGTCCGAATGTCTTGGACCTTTTCTTTCATTACTTCTCCCAATCCTTCAACTTCTCCTCCCCCGCTTGCAGTACGTAAGTCATTAGCCTAGATATATCTATGTCCCTTATCAGCAAAGCTAACCTGCCATCTTTGTTAGTCAATTGGGAGAGCCAAGCTACAAACATACTCATCTTGTTCTTCATATCCGCCAACATATCTGAAGCATAGCGGGATAACTATGTGAACTTAACATTGGTGATATCAGTTCAACATGAGGTTCAACATTTGATAGCCTTAAGTTCACACGGCTATCCCGCTACGCTCAAGATGGGATGGTGGGTATGAGGAGCAAGATGAGTCTGTTCACAGTTGGTCTCTCCTGATTGACAAACAAGGAGGGCAAGGCAGCTATGCTGACTGGGGACATACATATGGAAAGAATTATGACTTATGTGTAGCAGGTGGAGGGAAGAAGTTGAAGAACCCATAGAGTATCGAAATAAGAGGTCCATGACATCAGACTCGCAAACAGTGGGCAATAAGTGGGAGTTGTTTAACCTTTATGCCTTAGTCATCAAGGCCAATACAATCATATGCCAGTGTAACTACACCAAGGGTAAGCAGTGAATAGGAGTCACAAAACTTCAAAGCTCAGGGTTTCCAATCGCATGACAGTGTGGCTCAAGGGCCTTGTAGCTACCCCTCATGTGGAAAGTGTGGTAGGTCCCATTTTGGAGAGTGCCTCATTGGCAATAGCAGTTGCTACAAGTGTGGGTTGGAAGGGAACTTTTGGAAGGATTTCCAGATGATGACACAAAGCTTTAGGGACAACAAGGCACAATTACCTACATCAGCTCCACAAGGTGAGGTAGCTTCTAAGGATTCTACCTCAAGAATAGGCAAGGCCACAAAGCGTTTGTATTCTATGGCCAGCCATCATGATTAGGAGAACTCACTAGATGTTGTCATTGGTATTCTTAAATTCTTTACACATAAATTTTTTGCATTACTAGGCCCAGATTCTACTCTATCTTTCATGACTCCCTACATAGCTAAAAAGTTTAAAATTAGTCTTGGGTGTCTTATTGAGCCTTTTTGTCTTTCTACTCTAGTCGGTGAGTCTATTTTAGATCACAAATTCTATAGAGATTTCCTAGTGTAAATCTACCATAAAGATACTTTAGCAGATCAAGTTGAGTTAGATATGGTAGATTTTAAAATTATTCTTCGAATGGACTGGCTTTATGCTTGTTATGCTTTCATAGACTGTAGAACCAGAGTTGTCAAGTTTTAATTTCCAGGTAAGCCAGTCTTCGAGTGGAAGGATAGTCCAACTATGCCTAACGGTCATTTTACTTCATATCTTAGGGCTAATAAGTTAATTTTCAAGGGGTGCATCTACTATATAGTTAGAGTCAAAGATCCAGTTTTGAGACACCAACCCTCCAGTTAGTCCTAGTGGTAAATGAGTTTCTTGAAGTTTTTCCTGATGATCTACCTGGAGTCCCTCCAGACAAGCAGATATACTTTGGGATTGATGTCCTTCCAGACACTCAACCTATATCAGTCCTACAATATAGAATGGCAGAGAGCTAAAAAATTTGAAAGAGTAGTTGAAAGATCTTCTAGATAAAAGTTTCATTAGACTTAGTGTCTCGTCTTGGGGTCCTCTAGTTCTATTCATGCGATAGAATAATGGTTTCCTTATGATATGCATTGACTATCGTTAATTAAACATGGTCACCATTAAGAAGAAGTATATCCTTACCAAAATTAATGATATGTTCAATTAGCTTTTGGGTGATACATGTTTCTCTAAGATAGACCTCAAATCAACTGAAAGTTAGCGAAAGTGATATCCCAAAGACATCATTTAAAACCTACTATGGGCATTAAGACTTCATTGTTATGTCCTTTGGATTGACTAATACTCCTGTAGTCCTCACGGACCTTATGAACCAAGTGTTGAGGCAATATCTAGACATGTTCGTCATCGTGTTCATAGATGACATCCTGATATACTCTAGAAATGAAGATAAGAATGCCGTCCATACTAGAAACATCCTCAAGAGCCTCAAGGATCAGAGATTATATGCTAACTTTTCAAAGTGTGTGTTTTGGTTAGCATCCGTGGCATTCCTAGGTCATATTGTGTTTGACGAGGGTATTCAAGTTGACTCTCAGAAGATTGAGGTAGTAAAGAACTGGCCAAGACCCACTTCCTAATGTAGATAAGGAGTTTCTTGGGGTAAGCGGGATATCATATGCATTTATGGAGGAGTTTTCATCTATATCAGGTCCACTGACTAGGTTGGCCTAGAAGAAGGTAAAATTTCATTAATCGGAGGCATGCAAGAAGAGTTTTTAAGAGTTAATGACTAGACTGACCATGGCTCCAGTGTTATCCAAACCTGAGGGAAAAAACAATTTTGTTGTTTATTGTGAAGCAACTAGAGTTGGGTTTGGTTGTTATTGATGTACAGAGGCAAGGTGATAGCATGTGCCTCTAGATTGTTCAAGACCCATGATAAGAATTACTCAAATAATTACCTTGAGTTAGTTGTGGTGGTTTCTGCACTCATGATTTGGAGGCACCATCTTTATGGAGGACATGTTGACACATTCACAGATCATAAAAGCTTGCAGTATGTATTCAGTTAGACAGAGTTAAACCTGAGGCAGAGGAGATGTTTGGAATTGCTCAAGGGCTTTGACATTCACATTTTCTACCATCCAAGTAACGCTAACATTATTGCTGATGCTCATACTGGTCTATCTATGGAAAGAACAACGCTTATTGAGGAAGACAAGAAGGAGATAGCCAAAGACATTAACAAACTTGGTCGTTTAGGGATACAACTGGTTGATACAAATGAGGGAGCTGTAACTGTTTAGAATCTCATCGAGTCTTCATTAGTAGTAGAAGTAAAGGAAAAGTAGGATCAAGATCCCATTCTTCTCCAATTAAAAGAAGATGCCCAGAATCAGATAGTATTAGTGTTTAGAGAAGGGAGAGATAGGGTGTTATACACAACAAGAACACGTTCTATTTGTGTTTTCTCTCTAGATATTATGTGTTGGTTCTTAATGTTTTAAGTGGACTTTTAACTCATCACTACTCCCCAAAAAATATTTACATGGGTAATTCATGATTAAAATAAATCAAGCATGTGAAGAGCATCTAGTGGATTGAAAATAAATAAATAAGGAGGACAACATATTCTCTAACAATTTAAAAATCCAAAATTAGAAATGAATGTGCTCACTCTCAAGAAGATTTGTAGATAATAATAACAATAATAATAATAACAATAATAATAATAGAAGCTAAATCTTAATGAGTTATGTAAATTCAAGTACTACCATTCGACATAGATATACACACGTATATAAAATTCATGAATAAGATCAAAATAAAATAGTCTTCAATCTTTTATCATATTAATAATATTAACTAAAACACTAAATAACATAAAAATTAGAATGCTATGTTGAATAAGAAAAAACTAGTTCTTTTATTTATTGTTGGGATGAGAACTCGGTCCCTCACTGAGTATTAGAATTTGTAAGTAGATCCTTTTATTGCATTTTTCTCTCACAAATTCACAAATATAGCTGTCATTATTGTCCACAAGGTTCCACCTACATAAGCCACGCCAGCCATCAACTTGCCATATTCTACTGTCATTCCATTTGTTGACTTTAGTCTAAAATTCACTACCATCCAAGTCATGAATGCTGATGCTTTAGGTGAGTTCAAGTTTGTAATATATCACCACATCTTTTAGGATGTACTAAAATTAAGAATAAAGACTTTGTTAAATGAGAATGCTATAACATTAAACTATAAAATTATTCACTAGAATATATAGTTATAGACTTTTATTTACTAGTTGATCTCTCCTATTTTCTCATAATTTTTTAACACAGTAAGAACTTTTTGGCTGAGTTGCACATCCACGTTCGAATATATCTGCACCATAATGGTAAAGGACATCACTTACTTTGCAAGTAGTGACTTTTCCACATTCAGCTGAAGTTAGTAGCTCAGGTTCACAAACTTAAATCTCATGGAAACTCACAAATACTCCATCTTTTAATTTTACATAATGGTGATTACTTGAATGTGGACTTTAATAAAGAAAAATAATTATCATATATCAAAATATATATATAATGATATTTAAATCTATTCTTCTTCGCTATTTACAAAACTAACAAAATGTGTCCTTAGGCTTATTTTGTCAGTGAACCAAAATTTTGAAATATTTAAAAACTAAATTATAGTTTTTAATATTCCATGAATTTAAAAGACTGAGATTATGTTCAAATATGAAATGACATCTTCTTTACAATAACATACTAACAAGAAAAGAATTGAATTGCATATAATGTGAAAAGAGGAACAAATATAAAGGTATTTCATACTTATATCTACCTTTTGAATGTTGTGCCTGTTTCTTATATTTGACAACCCTTTCATTTTCTTCTTCATCCTCCTCCTTCTCGATTTCTTCATATTCCCCATCCCCATCCCTCAACCCCTCCTTATTCTCATCTTCTTCCACTTCCACACATCTAGAATTTGAACATGGAGCATTTACATGAGTCTCTGCTTTCTCTTTCTTTTCTACCTCTTCTTCAGCATCATCTTCTTCTACCATGTAATCATCGATACTATCATCTAAAGAAGAACTACTTCTATCCCTAGTCTTCCCTTTAGTCTCTACACTCTTTCGATATTCAACATTTATTTCTTCCTTTTCCTTTTTACCTCTAACTCCTTTTTTACATGTTCATTTATTCCAAATTATTTAAAGTCAAATGTTCCTTTTCCATCATTATCAAGTATTAAAAGGTCTCCAAACACTAGAGTGTTATCCTCAATAAATTTCTACCATCCATATTGAAATAAAATTTCTTCCTTGTTTGGCCACACCTATGGGCCACATGTTGCCAAATCGATCCGTCACGAAAACTTTCCTAGGAATCTTGTCATTCTTATTATTTGTATAACCTGTAGGAATTTTCAGGGAAGTAAAAAAACTTTATTTTTCAAAAAAATATATAGAATAATCCTAGTGTCATCAAATCATATTGACCATATCATAAAAATAAAAAATATTAAAAGGAATTTTTGTTCAAATAAACTCAAAGTTTAGAATTTTTGCAGTTAGAATTCAATAATGAAACTGTTTGATGTATTTTAAAAAATCTGTTAAGTGGTTATTTGTGTAAACACTCATAATATGGTAATTTGAAAATAATATGTGCAATTTATGACATCAACCGACTGACAAAAATCTATATAATACTAGTAAAATATTATGAGGATTTTACGGCCTTTTATAATATTTTAAGTGTACTTTTGAAACTATGGGTTCTAAATAAGGTGAGCGAAAATTAAAAGAGGACAAATGCCATTATACTAGCATTTTGTATATGTTGAGTCTCCTAACATTATACTAGTATTATATAGATTTATCTCAGTCAGTTGATGTAATAAATTGCACATATTATTTTCAAATGACAATGTTATGAGTATTTATGGAAGTAACCATTCAACAAATATCTTAGAATACCTCAAATAGTTACATTGTTGAATTCTAATAGCAAAAGTTTCAAACTTTGAGTTTATTTGAAAAACAATTTCTTCAAATATTTGTTATTTTTATGATATGATCAATATGATTTCAATAGACTATATCGTTTTGTATAAGTTTTTTCAAAAATAAATTTCTTTGTTTCTTCAAGGAAATTTCCCAAAGGTTATACAAGTTACAATAATGTAAAGATTCCTAGGAAGGTTTCTTAGAGGAATCAATTTAGCAATATGTGGTCTATAGGTGTGGTCAAACAAGGAAGAGGTTTTTATTTTTAGTATGGATGGGCGAAATTCATTGAGGATAACACTCTAGAGTTTGGAGACTTTTTAGTGTTTGAGAATAATGGAAGAAAACATTTGACTTCAAATTATTTAGAACAAATGAATGTGTAAAAGGAGTTGGATGCAAAAAGAAAGAGGAAGAAATGAATGTTGAACATCGATAGAGTGTAGAGACAAAAGGGAAGACTTGGGCGAGGTATAATAGCAGTAGTTCTTCTTTTGATGATTGTACCAAGGATCACATGGTAGAAGAAAACAATGCTGAAAAAGAGGTAAAAAGGAAGAGAAAGAAGAGACACATGAAAAGCTCCAAGTTGAAAATCTAGATGCGTGGAAGCAGAAGAAGATGAGAATATAGTAGGTGTGACAGATGGGGAAGGGGAAGATGAAAAAACCTAGGAGGAGGAGGCTGGAGAAAAGAATGAAAGGGTTGTCAAATATTAGAAAAAGCCGCAAAGTTCAAAAAGTAGACATATGAAATATCTTTATATCTACTCCTCTTTTTAACATTATATGCAATTCAAAATTCTTTTCTTGTTCGTATATTGCCGTAAAAATGATGTCATTGCATATTTGAAAATAATCTTAGAGTTTCTAAATTCAAGGAATATTAAAAATATTATTTAGTTTTTAAAAGATTCAAAAGTTTCATTCACCGACAAAATGAGCCTAAGGGAACATTTTTTTTAACTTTTTGAATAGTGAAGAAGAATGGATTTAAATATTATACAACATTTTTTATATGGAATTATATTTCTTTATTAAAGTCCATGTTCAATTAATTACCATTATGTAAAATAAAAATATGGAGTATTTGTGAGTTTCCACGGGATTTAAGTTTATGAACTTGGGCAACTGACTTTCTTGATTTAGCTGGATGAAAAAAAAGCCACTACTTGCAAGGAGAGGGATGTCCCTAAGCATTATAGTTTAGATATATTCAAAAGTGGGCCTGCAACTTAGCCAAAAAATTCGTACTTTGTAGCAAAATTACGAGCAAAAAGGAGAGATCAACCGGTAAATAACAACCTGTAACTACATATTCTAGTGATAGAGTTTATAGTTTAATGTTATAGCATTCTCATTTAACAAAGTATTTACTCTTAATTTTAGTACATCCCAATAGATGTGGTGAGTTATTACAAACTTGAACTCACTTCAAGAATCACCATTTGTGACTCCGATAGAAGAAAATTTCAGACAAAAGTCAATAAATGGAATGACGGTAGAGTATGGCTAGTTGGCGGATGACACAACTTATATAGGTGTAACCTTGTGGAGAAAAATGACAGGTGTAATTGTGAATTTGTGAGAGAAAAATGTAATAAAAGGATTTACTTACAAGTTCAAGTACTCCGTGAAAGACCAAGTTCCCATTCCAACAATAAATAAAAGAACTAGTTTTCTCTTATTCAACATAGCATTTTAATTTTTTGTGGTTTTTAGCGTTTTGTATATTGAAATATTTTGAAGACTTTAAGTATTGTTGTTTGTTGACAAACAATGAAGGTTATTTTAGTTAGTATTATTGATAAGATAAAAGATTTGAAAACTGTTTTAGATTTATCTTATTCATGAATTTTATATAGGTGTAAATATTTATGTCGAATGGTAGTAACTTAAGTCCATTTAACTTAGTAAGTGTAACAACCCTGCCTGCTAGTGATATTATCAACTTTGGGCCTAGGCCCACACGTCTTTAAAATGTTCCATTAGTAGGTAAGGTCTTTTTACTTGTATACCCAATATCTCTCTTGTATTTTTACCAAGTGAGACTTTTCATCTTAAGATAGATTTTTACATATATCCCCTCTATAGAGTCAGCATCATCCTAAGATTTGCCTCACTGTATGGGATTGGCTTAGACTCATCATTGAAGTTATCCCCACCCTATCAAAATTTTCCTGAACTCTGGCCCATATCAACAAGGCTGACACAAGAGTAGCGGGCTATGAATCAATCTGTAACAGCTTAGCGCACTAGTGATATTATTTGCTATGGGCCTAGGCATACATGACTTTAAAATTTGTAACTAGTAGGTAAGACATGTTAATTGTATACCCAATTTCTCTCCGGTGTTTTTTTTATCTAAGAATTTCGGTGGTCTAAATCAGTGGAAAATTTCGCAGACTTTATTAAATTGATCATAAATTTTTACTCCAAACTCCAATTAAGGCTAAATTGGATGAGTTGGAAAGATAATTCAAATATCTAAAAGTTAGATATATTATAGGTCACCTAAGTCATTATGTGCTGAGAGATATGCTCATTTTAATGTTGACCCTTTTATGAACTCACATCAAAACTTAGCCGATGAAAATGGTTTGAACATGGCTTGACTTTGGGTGTCCCTTATGACCTCAAACCACATCCAACACACTTCAAATACTTAGAGAAGGACCTTCCAATAAATTAGCAACCTCGGTAAGAAAGCTTTCAACTCAACTTTGTGTTAAGGGATTTTTGTGACTTTAATTCATCTTAAATCTATCATCCCACTTTAAAATAGACTTTAATACCTATTTATATTGTTAGAATCACACAATATGATCTCATATGCATAAGAATGATGTGTGGATCTTAGCTTAGATATTTTCAAGGTGTTATAATATTTCCCCCTTGGGATCATTCGTCCTTAAATGATGGGTATTAGAGACAGACTCAAGACATGAATAATAATCAAGGCTCAATTGATCAACCAATCAATCAATCAATCTCTCTAGAAAATTAACTATTCGAACTCTAAGATGGACATATTGTTTCAAATCAAGAATAGGAACATGACCTTTAGTTGCATCACTGAAGGGCACGAATGGGACATCAAAACTCAATCAATCAAATCATTCAAACTTCTGGGAAATAAACCTTTGAACTCAAGAATAAACACATCAACTAGCAGATATGGACCTCCCTCACTAGAAGGCATATTACCAAGGTATGAGAAAAGGGTTACAATCCCAAATGCTCCCGACAAGTTTCTCAGATGATCACTTCGCTAATACAGGGGTAGGACTACTTTTTATTAAGAGCTAGGGCTGAAGACTTCCAATTTTGGTGACTCTCCTCAACCATGCCCTCCTCCTTGCGTACCATACTTTATTAATTTAAGCCTATAGCTGTCATCAAATCCTAAGTTTGTTGCATAATCTCATCAAGTTCAAGTTAACCCAATGTTACAATGTGTTACCCATAAGATGAGCACATTCACACAAATCTTACTCGCTCGGTTTTTCTTCTATACTTTTGTAAGAACTTTTTTGTAACACCTTGTAAAATTGCCAAAATACCCCTAGATGAAAGACGCTTGCATAATGCATCCTCCAAAATACTGATGGCAAATATGAGGTCGAAAATGCGATCAACACGAAAACTTTTGTGGGAAAATGGTCTTGGTTAATTTTTAGAGCAACCGGATAAAAAAATAATTTTTCGATGCGAAAATGCATTCTAGAAAAAGTGTGAGATAGGCACGTGACACGGACTTGTCATGGACATATACTTGGAAATATTTCCTATAGGATTGGAAAACTCGATCAGAAATTCTTAAATCCCTGAAATGCACTCAAGTCCGTGACGCGGACTTGGTTCCCCCAAGTATATTTATTTTCAATTTTTTGTGAGGGGCATTCCAGACTTTTTCCAGCCCCTCCTACACCTAAAATATGATCAAAATAGGTCATTTTGAATGTAAACATGTTTTTTAACCCATTCCTAAGCCTTTCTGAAAATACAAATAAAAGACCTAGGGATAAAAAGAAGAGAAAAGAGTGAGGATTCGAGGAATTCAAGCTGGATTTGTACCTTATCTATCACTCCATTTGTGTATCAAGAGACTCCTCGATGCTGAATTTGTCAAAGATGTGTTCCATAAAATTTGTTTCTTCATCAAGTCCATTTCTTTATTTTTGTAATTCATTCCCTTTATGAGTTGGATGATCTTGTACATCTATCCTAAAGTCTATCTCCCTAGCCAGAGGGACTCTAGTAGATCGTCAGGGAAAATTTTAGGAAACTCATTTATGACTGGAACTGACCAGAGGGTTGATTTCTCAACACCATGATCTTTAGCTCTAACTATATGGTAGATGCACCCCTTGAAAATTAACTTCTTAGAGATATGAAACGAAATTACCCTTAGGCACATTTGAACTTTCCCTCCACTTTAATATTGGTTTACCTTAAAACTGAAACTTGATAACTTTGCTTCTACAATGTATGGAAGAATAACAAGCATGAAGCAAATCCATCCCAAGAATAATGTCGAAATCTGCCATATCTATCTCAACTTGATTAGCTAAAGTATCTTTATGGTAGACCGACAATGTACTAGCTCTATGGACTCTTTGAGCTAGAATAGACTCACCGACTGGAGTGGAAACACTGGAAGGCTTATTAAGACACTCAAAACTGATTGCAAACTACATGATATGTATGGAGTCACAAAAGATAAAGTAGCACTTGAGTCTAGTAATGTAAAAACATCATACGTAATGGCTTTGAGTATACCATTGATAATATCTAGCAAATTGTCCAGATCGTGACCTTTGGCCATAAAATATAGTGGCTTGTGGCCTCTCTTGTTCCTAAGGTACTACCCCTAGTAGCCATATTACCCTGTGGAGCTATATATAGATGACTGGGCCTTGTTGTACCTAAAGCTCTATCTCATTTTTGGGCAATCCTTCAAGAAGTACCCTACCTACCTGCGCTCGTAGCAACCACTTGTGCGAATAAGGCACTCTCCAAGATGGTACCTACCATACCTGCCATACGAGGGTTGGTGAGAGGGCCCTTGAGCCACACTTCCTTGTGATTGGAACCCTGAGCTCTGAAGTTCTATGACCTCTATTCACTCTTGACCCTTAGCGTAGACGCATTGGCAGATGACTGTACTGGCCTGACTATGGCTTAAAGGATGACCTACACCCACTTGTTGCCTACGTTTTTTCCCAGTCTAATGGCTTGATGTCTTGGGCCTTTTGTTTCTTTACTTCTCCCAATCCTTCAACTTCTCCTCCTCCGCTTGCGGTACATAAGTCATTAGCCTAAATATTTCTATGTCCCTTTTCAGCAAAACTAACCTGCCATCTTTGTTAGTCAATCGGGAGAGACCACCTACAAACATACTCATCCTATTCCTCATATCCGCCATCATATCTGAAGCATAGATGGACAACTATGTGAACTTAACAACTATGTGAACTTAACATTGGTAATGTTAGTTCAACATTGATGAAGCTCAACATTAGATGGCTTTAAGTTCACACATCTATCCTGCTACACTCCGGATATGATGGTGGATATGAGGAGCAAGATGAGTCTGTTCACATATTGGGCTCTCCTGATTGACTAAGAAGGAGGGCAAGGCAACTATGCTGACGGGGGACATAGATATGGAACGAATTATGACTTATGTGTAGCAGGTGGAGGGAAGAAGTTGAAGGACCCAGAGACTATCGAAATAAGAGGTCCATGACATCCAGCCATGAGAATAGCAAACAGTGGGATACAAGTGAGAGTTGGTCAACCTTTACTCATTAGTCATCAAGGCTAATACAATCATCTGCTAGTGTAGCTACACCAAGGGCAAGCAGTGAATATGAGTCACAAAACTTTAAAGCTCAAGGTTATCACAAGAGAGTGTGGCTCTAGGGCCTTGTATCTACCCCTCATGTGGAAAGTGTGGTAGGTCCCATCCTGGAGAGTGCCTCATTGGCAATAGCAATTGCTACATGTGTGAGTTTGAAGGGAACTTTTGGAAGGATTTACTAATGATGACACAGAGCTTTAGGGGAAACAAGCCACAGTGATCTACATCAGCTCCACAAGGTAAGGTGGCTTCTAAGGGTTCTACCTCAAGAATAGGCAAGGCCACAAACCGTGCGTATTCTATGGCCAGCCATCAGGATTAGGAGAACTCGCTAGATGTTGTCATTGGTATTCTTAAATTCTTTACACATAATTTATTTTTTTGCATTACTAGACCTAGGTTCGACTCTATCTTTCATGATTCCCTACATAGCTAAGAAGTTTAAAGTTAGTCCTGGGTGTCTTATTGAGCCTTTTTGTGTTTCTACTCTAGTTGGTGAGTCTATTTTAGATCACAAAGTCTATAGAGATTTCCTAGTATCAATCTACCATAAAGATACTTTAGCTGATCAAGTTAAGTTACATATGGTAGATTTTAACATCATTCTTGGCATGGTCTGGCTTCATGTTTGTTATGCTTTCATAGACTATAGAACTAGAGTTGACAAGTTTTATTTTCCAGGTGAACCAGTCTTAAAGTGGAGGAGTTGTCCAACTATGCCTAACAATCATTTTATTTCATATCTTAGGGCCAAGAAGTTAATTTTCAAGGGGTGTATCTACTATATAGATAGACTCAATGATCCTAGTGTCGAGACACCAACCCTCCATATAGTCCTAGTCGTAAAGGAGTTTCTTTAAGTTTTTCCTAATGATCTACCTAGAGTCCCTCTAGACAAGGAGATAGACTTTGGGATAGATTTCCTTCCTGATACTCAACCTATATCGGCCCTACAATATAGAATGGTGTAGAGCTAAAAAATTTGAAAGAGTAGTTGAAAGATCTTCTGGATAAAGGTTTCATTAGACCTAGTGTCTCGTCTTGGGGTGCTCTAGTTCTTTTCATGCGAAAGAATAATGGTTTCCTTAGGATATGCATTGACTACTGTTAATTAAACATGGTCACCATTAAGATTAAGTATATTCTTCCCAAAATTGATGATATGTTCGATCAGTTTTTGGGTTCTACATGTTTCTCTAAGATACACCTCAAATCAACTGAAAGTTAGCGAAAGTGACATCCCAAAGACAACCTTTAAATCCTACTATGGGCATTATGATTTCCTTATTATGTCCTTTGGATTGACTAATACTCATGTGGCCCTCATAGACCTTATGAACCAAGTGTTGAGGCAATATCTAGACATGTTCATCATCGTGTTCATGGATGACATCCTGATATACTCTAGAAATGAAGATAAGAATGTCAACCATATTAGAAACGTCCTCAAGAGCCTCAAGGATCAGAGATTTTTTGCTAACTTTTCAAAGTGTGAGTTTTGGTTAGCATCCATGGCATTCCTAGGCCATATTGTGTTTGAAGAGGGTATTCAAGTTGACTCTCAGAAAATTGAGGCAGTGAAGAACTGGCCAAGACCCACTTCCTAATGTAGATAAAGAGTTCCTTGGGGTAAGCGGGATATCATATGCATTTTGTAGAGGAATTTTCATCTATATCAGGTCCATTGACTAGGTTAGTCCAGAAGAAGGTAAACTTTCATTAATCGAAGGCATGCAAGAAGAGTTTTTAGGAATTAAAGACTAGACTGACCATGGCTTCGGTGTTATCCAAACCTGAGGGGTCAAACAATTTTGTTGTTTATTGTGATGCATTTAGAGTTGGGCTTGGTTGTTATTGATGTACAGAGTAGCATATGCCTAGAGATAGTTCAAGATCCATGAGAAGAATTACTCAACTAATGACCTTGAGTTAGTTGTGGTGGTTTCCGCACTCAAGATTTGAAGGCACCATCTTTATGGAGGACATGTTGACACATTCACAAATCATAAAAGCTTGCAGTATGTATTTAGTTAGAAAGAGTTGAACCTGAGGCAGAGGAGATGTCTGGAATCACTCAAGGGCTATGACATTCACATTCTTTACCATCCAAGTAAAGCTAACATTATTGTTGATGCTCTTACCAACCCTTATCAGATCACTAGGAGAATTGGTAAATGGCTTATGAGTTGGAATTACCACTAGAGTTGGCTGCAATCCATCTAGTATTTCACATTTCAATTTTTATGAAGTGCCAGGGAGATCCTTCATTAGTCATGCCTACTGAAAGTGTTGGAGTTAAAGATAGCTTGTCTTACAAGGACATCTTTTTTTATATATCATTGACCGCCATGTTTGCTAATTGAGGGCCAAGGAGATTGCTTCATTTAATGTTTTATGGAGAAGTCTGTCTACTAAGGAAGGTACATGGGAAGCTGAGGATATGAAGTCTAGGTACCCCTATCTATTCGTGTCTTCCAACGATGAGGTTGAAGGTAATATTCCTCATCCCTATCTCTGAGTCGATGAGTATCCTTGAGTTTGAGTAATTAGCAATTTTGAATAATTGATTGCTTGAGTACTTGAGTTTAGTTGCATTCGTTCTTTGAGTCTACTCTTAGTTTGGTCTTTATTTGAGGATGTATGTTCTCAAGGGGGATATAGTGTAACACCCCCTAATTATATTGACCCAGACAAGTTCATAAAGCCCAAGGAGTGAATCTAATTTTTTAACCAGATAGGCATCTACAAACTGTATTTATGGACCGAAGATGGGGGCTCGTAGGTCCCCTTTACACTTAGAAAATTTGAAGTTAAAGGCCCTGTCTATGAGCAGTAATACCATCTATGACCCATAGACTAGGTCTTGTGGTTCAAGGCCCGGAGAAAACTAAGCCTTTGCATTAGACAAAAGATGAACATGACGAGACCTATTTACGATCTGTAAAAGCGTCTACGGCCCATAAAGCTTGGTCGTAGAGCCAATCCTGGAAAACCAGTTGCTATGGAAGGTCATCTATGACTCCTACTAGTGATCAGGACCCGTATATATGGTTTTATGGTCCACCTCAAAAGTTTTAGTAAAGGTGTAGTTTCGTCCTTTACATCCTATTTTAACCAAAAATCTTGTCCATTTAGGCTTCTTTTTGACCCATTAAAAGTAACCCATGACCCTTTCCCCTCATTTGCACTTAAATCTTCGAGAACAAGAACTAGAGGGGAGAAAATGGGGCTAGGCTTCAAAGAATTCAACTTTGTTCTTCGAGTCTGATTCTAAAATCAGAGTTTCCATGTATGTAAGGCCCTAAAAAATCAAATTCAAGTTTATTCTAGTATATGCCTATTGTTTGAGTAAATGCTTTTACATTACATGTACATGATATTTATTTAAAAATGAAGTATTGTATTATACTACATTCTTGTCAATTTGTTGTAAAGACAAGACTTTACATAGATACCTTTAAAACCTAAAGAATTCATGCAACATAACATTGAAACTGGAAGTTGAGTTGAAGAAGTGCCTTGAGATGTAATTTTGGCATATATTGTTTAATAAGTTTGTTTATTTTATTTTGAGCATGCATATGAGCATTCTCAAACGATGAGTTTTAAAACTAGTTGAGTTAGAAACTATCTTTCAGTACATTGAAAACCTATTTATCTACAGGGAAGTGATAAGTTGAGAAAAGCTGGAGTTGGGTTAAGTCCCAAGAGATAAAAGAAGTAATTTTGAGTAATTACATTCTTAAAATTATGAGCATATCGTAAAATATTTTAGAGTAGTATTGAGCACCAATGTGGGTGAGAGTATTATTAACTCGAACTCATAAACTACGTAAACAGTGTAATATAGGATCATACTAATAATTGTACGACTCTTTATACGCCACTGAGATGGCCAAGTTAAATGGATCCATAAATAAAGTTTGTTCCATACCCTTGCACAGTACGGGATGGCTCTGGAAACATGGACAAGATGTTGTATCATCAAGACGCTTATAGTAATGGTTGTCATCTCGAGAAACTCTCCAAGTTAAACTATATTATTTTCATATACTTGAATACCTATACTTTTGCATTAAGTAGTATGTTTATTCATAGCGCATTCACTCCTATCATTGAGTTTTTTACTAAGTTAAGATTTGAGTGCATATTTTACCTCTAATCTTGTTTGGTCATTTTACATACTCATACATTCGATGTACTAATGTCCTCTCGACCTGTATCATTTTATGATGCAGAAGTAGGTGATAGACAAGATCCTCAACAGGTGTATCATTGAAGATCCAACTTCTTGAGTTGCTTTTGGTGAGGCCTCCTTGCAGTCAGAGGCACTATATGTCCCTTCATTATTTCTAGCAGTTTCTTTGTAGAGGAAGTCGTGGCTTGTCGCAGTACCTACTCTTAGTTAGACTAGTAGAGGCTTCATAGACTACTAAGGAAGTATTGTTGTGTTTCTCTTAAAATTGTTATCTGCATAACCTGTTTGGCTCTTCCCGTAAATAAAGTAGCCAGGCCAAGTGGTTCGCTTGGGACCAGAAATAGTTTTTGATTGCTGGCCACATTCAGGATATAGACTCGGGACGTGACAATAGTTCCACCGAATAGATGTAAGGTCCTAATGCCTCATTGCCTAAAACTACATTTTCCATATGGGAGGCCCTTGTGCTGAAATATGGATCGTTAATGTATGTTGCTAATCGAAGCAACCTCTACATTGTTTTCATTGGGAGAGTTCGGTTCACCAGATTCTTATATTTTTAAATTCATACAGTATACATGAATTGAAGTCCTTGATCAGAGGGAGGTTGGACCTATATAGCTCATGCATCACTTTATGTCAGTGAATACTACCCTACTCAATATTAATGATTTTGAAAGGTCGATGTGTAAATGATTTGGGATTGAACCTCTACTTTTGACTTTTTTTATGGTTATATTATGTATATATATAGTTTTGGTCCCTTTTTCTGGGTTGCATACAAGTAATATCGTAGTAACTATACTCATACACTACATTATAGGAATGGAAATCAATTTCAATGGTTTCAAGAAGTAGTAAATCCTTCTAGGATAGAAGTTAGTGTTGAGGTGTGCTTTTCATCATTTGGAAAGTGAAATTTTTTTCATTAGTCTTTCCTTTGATTTTCATGGTATTTGAGGGGCCATGTCCCAATGTAGAACTTGTTATTTTTTTAGTAGAGGTTTTGTAGACCGATCGTTATTTGGATTTCTTATTAAAAGTTGAATTGGTTTTTCTATTTGGAATTTTTTGATTATATATTAAAATGGGTCTTATTTTTCGTGTTGATATTAAATAGATATTAGTGTTGAATTATCTGAATTAAGTAGGTTGGTTTGTGCTCTCTGGCCTAATGGGACTCTATGTGCCATGTCATGTCTAGGGTGAGGTTTCAGGGTATGACATAGAATAAATAAAAATAATTTCATGTCTCCTTAAAAAATTATACCCTGGTACTATATGGAAAAAAACAGGATCAATATATCATTCCCCCCAACACTCCCACTAGAGGCAAAATTTAAGCTAGTTCTCTTCAAATTAGGAAATGAAGAACTATTCTACCCCTTGTTTTTCGTATGGCCAATGAAATAGAGATGAATATTCTTTAGTTCTTCGTATCAATAATGATAAATTTAATTAAGTTAGAACCTACACTAAGAAAGTATTGAAATACATGAAATAAAGGTCATATAAAGTCTTATCACTATTTAGACAACATGCTGTCAATATTGTCTAAATATTTAAAATTTAAATATCAACATAATAATATATTATCCCTTTGAAATAAACTTATTACAAATTTAAACAGTAAATAATATCATTACTAAAGTGTGTCATAGATCATAGATAAAATAAGTTAAGCATGGTAAAGAAAAACTTTCAAAATCATTAACTGACCTTAAAAGCCGTAAAGTTAGCAGAAAGTTGATCCAATACCCGAACATTTTTCTCAAAACGTTTTCCAAAGGGACCACCAACAACTACAAAATTATAAAACTTATATACATCATCTATGTCCAAAATAGAATAAAGAAAACCTAGATAATAAGCACTATTGTTTTACGCTTACAAATCACAGGTCAAAAATTGAAGAATAATGTAATGCATATTATTGGACTATTATTCAATATAATATCCACATAATGTATCAATACGGTCTTAGTTGGTTATTCGTGCAAGGAAAGAAAGCAGTTCTATACAAAATAATTAAATAACACGAGAAAATTGGAGCAAATACCAAAAACTTGAGAATCCAAAGGATTTGACAAGAAAAGTTCATATTACTCTAAGAACCAACATAATTTTGTTAAAATAAAATTATAAAGAATAACTGCTTCTCTTTCCAAGAGTCCACATTGGTCCTTTTCCATAATAATAGTCTTCAAACTTTTACAATGTTAATATGCATAATTGATTAAGCTTTAAAAATCAAGTTACTTTAAAAATGGATTTTTGGGAGAAATATTTTTTGAAAAAAAAGATACTTTTGAAAAATCATAATTTAGGGTCAGCTATCTTTTTATCTTCCACTACTACTACTTAAAAGTGCTTTCTTATGTTTCTCCCTTGGTGGCTCGAATAAAATTTGTGCAAATACGAAATTGTATTTGTCACTGGAGGAACTTCAATTGCAGAATGAATGACAAAGTAATAATCCATAAAAAATTCATTTTATATGCCTTGTTGAAATGTATGAAATTCCAACATGTCCAACTTCATAATCTCAAAACATGCTTACCAAAAAAGAAAAAGTTCAAGTCAACCATAAACAATAATCTAAAAGTCATTTATTCAATTAGGAAATTAAATATTTTAAAATTATTTTTCAAAGAGAGTGACATGTTCGTTAAAATTCAACTAGGCATAAGCAACATTTGAAGGATACTAAGTGAGCTTATTATTAAAGGGATATAGTTATAAACGTGAATAAAATAAAATAGCAGAAGGCATATTTTTGTCTTTGAAAAACTCACATCATCTATTTTGCAAAGCCTTCTTCGTGAGTCTCCTCATGTTCATCAAGAGCTTACTTTTGATACAACAAAGAATAGTGATTACTAAAAAATATGTAGTGCAAGCGCATCGACCTTTTTGTTGTGTCATATGCATATACCTACAAAGTTGTTTCTTTCAAGATTTCAATCATATTAAAGTTTCTCAAAATGATATGGATCTCACATCAAGAAGAAATTAGATCGAAAAAGTTAAAGAAAGAATTGTTGGAAAATTATACGTGCAGCGGAAGCATATAAGGATCGTACTGCTTACATGAATAATAGATAACATACACGTTTATTCTAGAACACAAATAATCATGCTAGAACACATAAACTTTATAAAAATTAATTAGATAAATACCTCTTGAAGCGTGAGCACATACCTTCAAGCAAATCCACGAGTTAGACTGCAGTTATGTGATCTTCTACAGTGATCCCAAGTTCACATCCAAACTCTCTCAATACTTGGGTGGGCAAGTATTGTATAGAAGCCCTAATTTTTTTTCATCCAAATCCCTTCTTTTCTAGATTAGGAAAACCCCTATTTATAGAGGACCTTTTCCAAATCCAAAAGGAAGAAGGAAACCTACTTTTCTTGAAAAACAAGAAACTAATATGTGTCCTTCTTTTATTAGAAATAGGATTTTGAGTTCTAGTTAAATTTGGGCACTGTAGGGACCACAGAATTAATTACTGAGGCTCCTTATTATGGAAATAATTCAAATAATTAATTTGAAATTATTCTTACCATAATAAATTATAAATCATTCCACTAAAGATTCATAATTGCACTCCTCTATTTATATTTCGAAATTCCCCATTAAACACTTATGTAATTCCCCATGTTAAGATTACAGATACTAATCAATAAATTAAATTACTGACAAATTTAATTTAAAGATTAATTTCCTTTAGAGGACTGCTTAACTTATTTCATGTACCGGATTCATAAATCCACTTGCAAGGTTTGACACGATGAAAACTTATAAGCTTCTCAAAAGGCATATCATCAATCTCTATATTGAGACATGGATTCCGTCAACTAACTTATTATTTCACCAATATATATTATTATCATCCAATCTACCAGGCATATTGATCCATCTCAGAATCTCACCTTTTAATAAATCAAAACGATAAATAATATATAAGGATCATAATCGTTATATCAGGATTGAGAATATAAGTACATTTAACAGTTTAGAGAACATGTTATTATCAGTCAGTCAAAACAACTATCTCTACTCGGTCCCGTTCAATGCATACAATATGCACTAGCACAAGAAGTTGGAACTGCACCGTTCCCATAACCAAGATAAATTACATATAATCTTGTGCTACAATCGTACCGATGGCTTGTCCAATTTCCATCTTAGATTGTGAACGAAAAACTTTATACTTATAAGAACCGATGATTTAATCCTCTGTGTATAAGCTCAAACTCTATACACTAAATCATCTACTATATGAGTAAATGGACATATAAACGATTATATGATCTATTAAAACTTTTATTAAAATTGGATGAATAACTGTCCTATAATAAATACTATATCTAAGCTCATGGTTAATAGTATATATCCCAACAATCTCCCACCTAGACTTTTAACCATCACAATTATTAATAATATACTATATCTAAATGCATGGTTAATAGTATATACCCTAACAATCTCCCACTTAGATATACAATCTTGGAAATTGTTATAATACTATGTCTAGATCCATGATTAATAGTATATACCCTAACAATCTCCCACTTAGACTTTTAACTATGCATTTACAACTTTCACAGGCATTCCTTTAATATGACTTATCAAAAGGATCTTACCAAGTTGTTTTCCTATGCAATTCCGTCTAGTAGTGCTTAGTCGTAACAATCAATTTGGTAATAGATCTTGCGGGACCTTATCAAAAACTCTTCAAGAGTGTACTTCTTTTTAGAGAGTTCTATCATGAAACAGTCTCAAGAATATACAACAAATCAATATTTATTATGATTCTCCCACTACGACTAAGTACTACTACTATAGTCACACTTTCATGTTCTTAAGTCTTAATATTTTCCTCAAAACCTTTTGGTATTGAAATATTAACAACTTATTCATGTAGTGTTATTTAATTTGCTCAACATCACTCCCACTACTTGAGGTAGTATATTTTTCTTATGTCAAGCAACGTTTCTCCCACTATTTAAATATAATGAAACATCAGTTTTGATATACCGATTAGATGTTCTTGAGCATCTGAATTTATGATTGACTCATTTGTTATTTCTTTGTTCAGTTTCTGTAAAACTAGTTTACTTCTAGAAACATGGTTTACTAAATAGTCCTTTTCTAGAAATCTGACAGTTGTGTTAACAAGCCATATTTTCTTCAGGACAATAAGATAAACCTTCTTTTATTGTTTTTGAATATCCAGTTAACATGCACACACATTCATAATTAATTCCAACTTGTTTTATGCTAGACAATTCTATATTTGAACATGACACAGACTAGACTTACGTCAAGTCCTTACTAGTTCTATAGTTGTCAAAGTTACAAACATGCAAGGAATTAAATTCCGAATGTGACATATAGTTCTTAGGATATATTCCAAAAGAAGTAAAAGCAACTTCAAATAAGTCAATCATTAATCTTACCATTTCTATAAGAGTCTATTTTTCTTTCTTCTTTTACACCAATCTATTATAAAGTGTCTGGTGTAAATAATTGAAATGCAATTACTCTATCAAATAAGTGACTAATGAACTTTGCAAAGAGGTATACCCCACTACAATCAGATTGAAGGGGCTTTATATATTTTTCATGACGCTATCTTTATTTTTGTCTTAAATATCTTGAGTTTATCAAAAAGAATTTAGACTCACATAGCATCAAAAAATATGTATTCATATCATGAGTAATCTTTAATGAATATTCTACAATACTCAAAATCATCTCTTGCCTGAATGTTTATTTACCACACAAATTAATATAGATTAATTCTAACTTATCACTTCCTCCATTTTCTTTCTAAGAGGAAAGGTCTCTAAGTCATTTTTCTTTCTAAATAGTACTCTCACATTGGTAGTGACTTCACTTTCAATGAACCATTATGTCCATCCTTTAACCAACGTTGAAGTTCTATTCAGAATAAATAACTTTAGACACTAGTGAACAGATAAGTTATATTCAATTTGAAAGATGTTTTCTCTTGTAAGATAAATTAATATTATTCGATTCATAAGAAATAATACTAATAAAAAGTTCATACACCAATGTACTATAAGAGATCAAATATTTATCAAACTCAATAATAGGAGAGTTACTAAAAAATATATTAAGCATTTATCTCTTATTTAGTTAGAAACTGAAAATCAATTCTTTCTAACATAAAGTACACGCATAATGCATTCTTTAATATTAGTATCTTATCTAAAAAAATCCTTGAGTAGTACTAAGTGGGTCTGTGAAGTCTTTTGAGAGTTTGAGACATAATAGATCATAATATATCGAATAATTCTGAATAATAAGATTCAGAGCTCATTTATACATATATATCCATGCATCTTGAATAGCCAATCGTTGGGATTGGAGAACTATTCATACAATATACATGTATAATGACCGATTATTCACTCCATAAACTTATACAGACCTGACTCAGTTGGAGAGTCTACTGTTGGCCTAAGTCAAGTGAAAATCACTCTAGTTTCATTGATCCGGTCTTATATTACTCAGTTTAGGAGAGTTAATATAGATTATCAAAACTAGCGATTAAATACATATTGACTTGCATTAAATTCATCTGTTATGGAGGAAGGTCTAAATCAGCACATGAAATTAACACTTCACTATTATTTAATTTGGTAATCATTGGAAGGATCCATATATACCAAATAATTTTGAATACTAAAATCCAGAGTTTATTTATACATATATATATCCATGCATCTCGAATAGCCAATCGTTGGGATTGGAGAACTACTCATGCAATCTACATGTACAATGACCGATTATTCACTCCATAAACTTATACAAGCCCAACTCAGTTGGAGAGCCTACTGTTAGTTTAAGTCAAGCGAAAATCACTCTAGTTCCATTGATCCAGTCATATATTACTAAGTTTAGGAGAGTTAATACAAATTATCAAAACTAGCGATTAAATACATAGTGACTTGTATCAAATTCATCCGTTATGGAGGAAGGCCTAATGCCAGCACATGAAATTAATACTTCACTACTATTTAATCTTAGTAATTATGGGAAGGATCCGTATCACCAAATATGACCAAAACTCATATAACGATATGAATAGAAAAGAAATATTTCTTATCAAGTCGTTCTTATGAACCTACCGAATTCAGATCAATTAAAGTCCTTTTTTTTTTACTAAAACTATGATCAATTCGGTTGAAAATATTGTTTGGTCAAAATAGAATTTAAATTTTTTCCGTTCAATAATTCCTATCACATGTCACCATTTGTATAACAGATACACGGATCAAGAATAACGAACAAAATCTTAAAATTATTTTCATTGTCTGAGCATTTTTTTTAAATCAACATGTTTATGTATTCATTGAATATTAAAATTCAAAAATACACCACATAAGTGTTCATGAATCTTGAACAATAAATTTCCTGAAAAATAACTACTATACGACATACATATGTGGTGTCAGATATTCACTCCATAAATTTAGAACAAAAGCTAACTCATATGAAGAGTATACTGGTAATTTAAGTCAAGTGAATATCATTATCCCTAGATCTATTGATCCAATCATATATTACTCAATTTAGGAGAGCTAATACAGATTATCAAAACTAGAGATCGGATTAAATCTAGTGACTTGTATTAATTTCATCCGTTATGGAGGAAGGTCTAATGCCAGCACATGAACTTAATACTTCACTAAAATTTAGTCGTGAGAGTCATAGAGAACAATCTCTATCACCACTATATCATAATTGAGTTATTTTTCATTAAATTTAATTTTCAAGACATAACAAAAACACTTAAAACTATCATTTAAAATGATCTGAAGTTGTCAAATCACTGCATGAAAGTGATTATTTTTAATTGGATAGTTTCTTATGAACCTCTTGAATATCAAATCAATTGGAGTTCAAAATTAATATTTATCTCCAAATCTATGATCAAATTCAGATTCAAACAATTAAAAAAAATTTCAGATCTATATCCTTATCATATATCAATTCATGTTAAATAATCATATGTAATCATTACAATATCTAACATAAATAAAATCGATATAAAGGATTGTTTTCATACTAAATCACATTTTAATCCGAAAGAACAACTTGAAAATCATCTTAACGACCTCAAAAATCATAACTGCATGACAATGAATATTTCTAGTTAGGTCGTTTCCGATGAACTTATCAAAATTTCAGGTCAATTGGAGTATATAAAAATTTTATTTCCAAAGCTATGACCAAATTTAAAATCCCATGATTTAAGCATCTTTACGAATTAAAACATAATTAAAGATTAAAAAACTTGATTTAGAATTTTATTCTCTTTTAATAATTATCTCATGAGCACAAGACATCCATTGTGTCTTTCATGTTACTAAGACACACAACACCTTCTTATATCATATTGTCCTCTCAATTAATATACTTGAGAATCCAAGATATATATTTTTTTTTCTTTCAAAGGTGAAAACCTTTAATATCTCATCTCACTAATTAATTAAGTGTTAACAACACCTTAAGGTACATCTCCTATCACGTAAATAAACATCTATTGACAAAGTATACTTACGAGACAATTTATACATGAATCATCAAGTAATTCTTATTAATCAATAAATAAATCACCTTTTGTGAATCCTATTTATTAATCATAATTCTCAATTCATGTATTACAATATACATTACCTTATAGGTATAAAATTTTAAGAATTTTCAATGATTCAAAATAAACAAACCACTTAAGTGATAACTATTTATTAATCACAAAATTCTTAATTTATTCAAATTAATATATGTATGTAATAATCAGTGCTCATATAATTATTCAACAAAAAAAACTATTTTTTTTTTTATAAATTCAATAAAATTTAGTGGCCTTCACTGCCACTAAATGTTGTATGACCAGTAACTCGGTCAAAAGGGACAAGAATGATTACTCACTTGCCATCACAACATCTTTTAAAAAAAGATTACTGTCCGCCATTGGCTTCGACAATTAGTGAAAAAATTATTGTCCATATCCTTGCACAATCAATTCATGAGGTGTCATAAATTGAAGGAATCATTACAACACCCAGATCAAATCACTAAGAATTTTAATAGAACTTTCGAGAGCTCTATTTATTTACGGACCTTGTGATTTACTCTTCTGCCTAGCGGATTACGTTCTAGGCTTAAACCAAAGTTAACGGAATAAAGAATTATTATTCCCACTTTTAAGGAGGCTTTATATGCAAAATAATCTAGCTGTCGCAAAAAACTTTCAACGAATTTATTCGTCTCACATTATTTATATATATATAAATTATCTATTTAGATGCAAGCAAGGCTCTGATGCCAATTGTTGGAAAATTATACGCGCAGCGGAAGCATATAAGGATCGTACTGCTTACATGAATAATAGATAACATACACGTTTATGCTAGAACACAAATAATCATGCTAGAACACATAAACTTTACAAAAATTAATTAGATAAATACCTCTTGAAGCGTGAGCACATACCTTCAAGCAAATCCACGAGTTAGACTGCAATTATGTGATCTTCTACAGTGATCCCAAGTTCACATCCAAACTCTCTCTCAATACTTGGGTGGGCAAGCATTGTATAGAACCCTAATTCTTTTTCATCCAAATCCCTTCTTTTCTAGATTAGGAAAACCCCTATTTATAGAGGACCTTTTCCAAATCCAAAAGGAAGAAGGAAACCTACTTTTCTTGAAAAACAAGAAACTAATATGTGTCCTTCTTTTATTAGAAATAGGATTCTGAGTTCTAGTTATATTTGGGCACTGTAGGGACCACAGAATTAATTACTGAGACTCCTTATTATGGAAATAATTCAAATAATTAATTTGAAATTATTCTTACCATAATAAATTATAAATCATTCCACTAAAGATTCATAATTGCACTCCTCTATTTATATTTCGAAATTCCCCATTAAACACTTATGTAATTCCCCATGTTAAGATTACAGATACTAATCAATAAATTAAATTACTTACAAATTTAATTTAAAGATTAATTTCCTTTAGAGGACTGCTTAACTTATTTCATGTGCCGGATTCATAAATCCACTTGCAAGGTTTGACACGATGAAAACTTATAAGCTTCTCAAAAGGCATATCATCAATCTCTATATTGAGACATGGATTCCGTCAACTAACTTTTTATTCACTAATATATATTATTATCATCCAATCTACCAGGCATATTGATCCATCTCAGAATCTCACCTTTTAATAAATCAAAACGATAAATAATATATAAGGATCATAATCGTTATATTAGGATTGAGAATATAAGTACATTTAACAGTTTAGAGAACATGTTATTATCAGTCAGTCCAAAACAACTATCTCTACTCGGTCCCGTTCAATGCATACAATATGCACTAGCACAAGAAGTTGGAACTGCACCGTTCCCATAATCAAGATAAATTACATATAATCTTGTGCTACAATCGTGCCGATGGCTTGTCCAATTTCCATCTTGGATTGTGAACGAAAAACTTTATACTTATAAGAACCGATGATTTAATCCTCTGTGTATAAGCTCAAACTCTATACACTAAATCATCTACTATATGAGTAAATGGACATATAAACGATTATATGATCTATTAAAACTTTTATTAAAATTGGATGAATAATTGTCCTATAATAAATACTATATCTAAACTCATGGTTAATAGTATATATCCCAACAAGAATGAGGTCAAAATATAATATCAATGAGTTTTTCATAATGAGATCAACATATACATGGATATTTCAAACAAGGAATAGATTCGCCTAGTTAAATCTCTGTCATTGCCCCAATGGGAATAAGGCTGCCTATGGATGTAAATTATTGAAGTAGAGAAAATGCATCCAACAAAGAGAAATTTAATGAAAATATTATTTCTTAAGTATCAATTAGAAAGGGAAGTGTTGCAATTAGAAAACATACCTTATTGTTGATATATTTATTTAAAATATGATTTCTTCCTTGCTTCATGTTATTCTCCTTCAATAGAGAAAAGAAAAAGAAAAGAAAAGTGAGGTTAGACATAGATACTATGCGTAACTTGAAAAAAAAAATTATCTCTAAAAGAAGGTATTGTATTCTCATAGAACTTTAAAATCTTCCAATTATGTTTTTATTGTAACAACACCAAATTTCAACTTTTTCATTGTAACAACACCAAATTCTCTTGTTATTTGCACTTGTATGTTTTTCTCTTTAGAATTCTTAATGACCTTGACTTCAATTTAAATGTTCAAAAGTAATCAAATAATATATGAATACCTTTAAAAGAGAAATGACATCCAATAATACAAGAGAATAATTATGACAAAAAATAAATGAGTACTTTAACACAACCTAATTAACTATATTTGATTAATTCTTTCTATTAAATTTCTAAAATATTTTCTCTGTAATTTCAGATTTAAGGTTCGTTTTTTTTTAATGTGTAGCGAACATATGCCGCAAGATAAATGTTAAATTATGGAAAAAAGAAGGCTATAAATCATATTACAGTCACGCTGTCAAGTAATATGTATGTTTCTTTATATTTTAATTAGCTTTATTATCACAAAACACTGTAAAAAGAGTTTATAGAACTTCACGAACAAGCCATATTTTATTCGAATTTCACTTTATTTGTTTATTAGAAAACTAAGTTATTGTAGTTGGATGTCAATTTTCATGCCAACCTCCTATGACACCTCACAGCTCTATTCTTACATTCACCTAACTTTCAAGCCTCATCCCTACGCGTGGGAAATCGATTAGGGTCATAAGAGACCTCTAGTACTTAGTTAAGTTCAAAGCTTTCCTATAAACAGAGTTTCTAGTGTTGAATTATACAAGGGTAAACTTTAAATGATCATAACTCTTACCACACAAAGAATAAGATGTCCCATGACCTACCAAATGAAAGGTCTTTCAATTAGCTTTTCAACGCAATTAATTTCACCTCATTTGGAGTTCGAAGTCAAAATTGTGGTTGTTTTACTGAAGACTGCCTGAACAAAGTTGATCTACGAAACCACACATGACCCATGGTTTAAAGTACGACCTGTCTGCTAACTCATGGAAACAATTCCTGAAAATCCATTTTTTTTGTCCCAGTTCTGCCGGACCCATCTACGGGTCGTAGAAACTTCTACCAGCCATAGATTTGGCTCGTGGAATCGATCCAGAGACCCCAAAATTTACCGAAAAGTGTAAAAATTATTTTCTACGAGCTGTGGAAGTTTCTACGGGCTGTATGTGGGCCCGTAGAGGACTTTGACTGCTTTTTAAGAAAGGTTATTTTGGTCTTTTCCCACCCTTTCGAAGCCTAAACGTAGCGTTTTTACACTTAAATAAATCTCTACACATGTTAGTTCAAATTTTTTCCGCTAAAAACACCTTCTCTAACTTAGAGCAAGGTTTTAAGGGAGAAAAATACTAGGGTATGAAGATAATCTTGTGGATTTCCCCAAGCTGTTTCTAGATTCAAAACTTTCAGGTATCTAAGGCTACCTAAAACATGATTGTGTTCTTCCATGTGCCTCATGCCCCGAATTAATGGATTTGTGAGTGAATTGAGTCTTCCATCAATGTTTCTTGAAAGTTTTTATTAAATTCTAATGTATTTCTACATAAAGTCGCATGAATTACAACTTTTATGAATGAAATACTTGAAACAGATGATTATTGTTTTTCCACATGAACCCTTTTGGAAAGACTTTCAAAGTTGTGTTGTGAAGTGGGCTCCTCTGTCAAATATGATGGACAGTGGGACCCTGTACAATCTAACAATCCCCCAAATGTATAATTTGGCGAAGTCCTTGGCAGTATCAATCGTCTTGGCAGATATGAAGTGAGGTAACTTGGCCATTTTATTATGTAGGTATTTGAGCCATTGTTCTGGTGGGATCAATTCAATAAAAGAAAAAAGCAATTCGAATCGGTCTTGAAACAATTCATTGCATTTTCTCCTAGACTTCCTTGGTAAATCTATTTTATTATTCAACAATGAGGCGCTAGACACTATGTAGCTATTGCACGTACTTAATGCATATATAGTTATGTTTATAATATATGTACATATAAATACTTTATCCACATAGTGAATAATTCCAGAATTAAATAAAAAAGGCCCTTTTAACTGAGTGGTAGAGTAACGCTATGGTAAGGTGTAAGTCATCGGTTCAAATCCGATAAGGGGCTTTGTAAAACCCCAATCTAGTATTCATATTTGATGGGAGAATTGTGTTTTTATTTGTAACAAAAAAAGTAACTAACTGGATAATACATTATCATTATACTTAGTTATAAAGTTGATCATTTGTTTAGTCAATTTTCATTAGTATGAATTTAGGAATAATGAAAAATCACTTCTTGAATCGCCGAATATTCCTATTTTCCATTATACCAACCAAATTGATTCGAAATGTTAGAAATCAGCAAAAAAAAAAGTAAGTGGACCTGACCTATTGAATCATGATTATATCCGCTATTTTGATATTCAAATTCGATAGAGATGAAATTGGAGTAGTTGAAATTTTTATTTTATTTTTTTGTTTTGGACTCTACAAGAATTTGTCGATATTTCCGATTAAATCTTCTTGTTACTAGATTTTCTATAGGAAAAATTATAAAAATAATTTGTTATTCCTTTCCTCTACAGAGAAACCTTTCTTCCAAAGCACACCATAAGAGCCATTTATTATTTTTCTTTGGTTCTAGATCAAAGATTAATTTCATCTATATTATACAACATTTTTGTTACATGACCAGCCATCAGGAGAAGCAAATACAATGAGCACGCTAATCAATAAGATTCAATCCCACTGCAGCAAATATTTTCACTGGTCCAGCAGTATTCTTCTTGACTTATCCCCTCCAGGATACAATAAACTAATCACAAAGTGTATCTCAACAAACTCCGGATAAGAGTTGAGTCTCAAGCTCCACAAAAAGAACACTACCCTTCAATTAATAAAAAAAACTCTTTTTTGACAAACTTTATGCACTCCATACTTTCTTATCTTATGTTATATCCCAACACAAATAAAGACAACCACTATTCATAGGTCATGAAGTCTTCCATCTAATGATTAGGATGATAATGAAGAATTAAATAGGGTAGATAAATGGCCTAGAGGTTACATAGGCTATAAGGTATAATTGAGGAATAAAGAGTGAAGATTAAGGATGATCATAAAGCCATAAATGGAATTGAGCTAATACACTTAGCATTAACTCCAAAATATGGAGTAATGCAGCAGACAATACCAACAGAAACATTAGTAATTGCCCACTAACTGTTGAAAACCATCCACCCAAAGTCAATCTAGCATTGACAAAACAATGCAAAGTTTCACATATCATATATATATATATATATATATATTAAAATGCTTCAAAAAATCAACAATCCCCCACTCATTTTAATATTTATAGGGAGTCTATGAGCTAAAGGAAGTCTACTATGTATAATGAAGGTGTGCTCTACAATGAACCTCCACTTAGTAAAACAGTAACTTTTACTCCAGAGTCGTAGTGGTCTCAGACTTGAACTATGACTGCGTAAGGAAATAAAATATTACAGTTCACACATAATAATCAACATGCTGACGCGAGCTTTAATATCCAGCACATTATGGCCTTGTGCTATCCTGGTTTCAAGTGTCTTTGAGAATAAGCTCAATTCTCATAGGAAGTGGCCAACTTCCACACTCATATAGGTGAAATCTATCGAGAGTGCTCCTGCAAAATTAACACTCCATCGATACGAGCTACATAATTTCGTTAAGAGTTTTTTAAAACTCAACCTCTATATTTACTACAGGAAAAAATGCACTCACATCATAGGGAGGGGATAAAAAAATAGTGCATTTTTTCACAAGCCATCATATGATTAAGTTTTCCCATTGAACCTGACTATAAGAATATATATATGACTCAGGAATTTATATATGACTCAGGAATTTATATGTTTCAATCTTATCTCCCTCGATGTGCTCCAGATCTTTTCTCTTGTTAAGGCTTTAGTAAGAGGATCTAAAAGATTATCACAAGATTTGACATAATTAACATTAATGGTACCACTTGTCAAATATGATCTTACATTACTGTGTAACCTCCTTATAGGTTAGGATTTGTCGATGTAATAATGGTTTTGAATTCTACCAATTGCAGTAATGCTATCACAACAAATTAAAATAGGAGAAATTGATTTTTTAAAATAAGAAATTTGAAATAACAAATCTCTCAATAAATTCACTTCCTCACTAATTAAAATTAAAGCAATTAGTTCAGCCTCCATGGAAGAGTTAGCAATAATAATTTTCTTTTTAGATTTCCAACAAATGGCACCACCACCCAGAGTAAAAATGTATCTAGTGGTAGAACAGGAATCACATGATAAAGTGTTCCAATCCGCACTAGAAAAGCCCTGAAGTATAGCATGATATTTTTTATAAAACAAACCACAAGTTTTTGTCCCAATAAAATATCTCATCACTCTCATTATAGCATACCAATGTTCATTACCTGGCTTGCTTGTAAACCTGCTAACTACTTCTACCACACATGCAATATCAGGCCTAGTACAAGCAGTCACATATCTCAAACTTCCGATTAAGCTAGCATATTCCTTTTAATTTATCACATCATTTTTACTTTGTACAGGAAACAAGTGAATACTGGAATCAAAAGGAGTTAAAGCATGCTTGTAATCTAAGAAAGTTATATTTTTTCAAAATTTCTCAACATAATATGACTAGTCAAGGAAAATTTCACCAAATTTTCTAGTAATTTGTATTCCAAGAATAAAATTTGTCTCACCAAGATCTTTCATATCAAAATGGTTTCTAAGAATGTTTTTTGCTTCATCAATAACATTCATGTTCGAGGCAAAGATCAATAAATCATCAACATAAAGGCAAATAATAATATGTGAATTATTCCAAGACTAATGATATATATACTTAGCACACTCATTCATTTCGAAACCCTTTTTCGATCACGCAGGAATCAAAGTTTTCATGCCATTGCTTAGGTGTCTGTTTCAAGCCATATAGTGATTTAGTAATTTTACACATTTTGCTTTCGTGGCCTGCTTTAACAAAACACTCGGGTTGTTCCATATAAATCTCTTAATTTAGGATTCCATTTAAAAAAATAATTTTTACATCCATTTGATGAATTTGCGAATAAAAAATTGTAGCCATAGCAATTAAGAGTCTAATGTATGTAATTCTAGTTATCGGAGAAAAAGTATCAAAAAACTCTATGCCTTCAAGTTACTTAAATCCTTTTGCAACTAGTCTAGCCTTATATTTTTCAATAGATGCATCTGGTTTTAACTTTTTTCATAAGACCCATTTGCAACCAATTGTTTTACAACCCGGAGGTAAATCAACTAACTTCCAAGTTTTATTAGAAATTAGTCTATTTCATCATTTACAGCCTCTTTCTAGAAAATTGCATCACGTGAAGATAATGTTTCTTTTAAAGTGAGAGGGTCATCTCCAACATTAAAAACATAAAAATCAGGACCAAATCATTTTCTACTCTAGCTCTTTTACTTCTTATTAACTCAAAATCATCAATTACTTTATGTTTAAAAGTAGTAGAAGAAGAAATAGGTAGTGACAAAATATTTTATTTAATGCTTTGACCCCACCAAGAAATGCACAAGAAGTAACTTTCTTACCCAACTTTGGAATCTTTGGATCCATTAGCCTCACAAAGGCTAGACAACCCCAAACTCTTAGTTATCCCAAGTTCGGCTTGTGACCTTTTCAAAATTTCAAAGGTGTTAGTTTGTACCTTTTATAAGGTACATAATTTAACAAATAATAAGCGGTCAAAATAGCTTCACCCTAAAAAAGAATAAAGGTGCACTTGACTCAATAAGCATGACATTAGTCAATTCAGCTAAAGTTCTATTTTTCATTTCTGCTACACCATTAGATGCACGAGAATAAGGAGGAGGAATTTCATGAATTATTCCCATTGATCTAACAAAAGATCTGAACTCATTTGACTCATATTCACGACCTCTACCACTTCTTATTCTTTTTATTTTTCTTCCAAATTGATTTTCAACCTCATGGAGATAAACTTTAAAGTACTCAAAAGTATCACTTTTATTTTTCATTAAGTAAACATATGTAAACTTAGAAAAAATATCAATGAATGTGATAAAATATCTATTTCCTCCACGAGTTAAAATTCCTCCAAGTTCACAAATATCAGTGTAAACTAATTCTAATAAATCACTTTTCCTTTTAACTTCAAAATGAGGCCTTTTAGTGATCTTGACTTTACTATAAGCCTCACATTTTTCAAAATCCTTTTTAACTATTGGGATTAATCCTAATTACTCATGATTCCAACATATCGATCATTTATATGACACAAATGAGCATGCCAAAAATTAGTAGAAGAAAGCATATAAACAGAAGTAGACACTTCATTCATTTAAACATCCCATCAGAAGCATACCCCTTTTCCACAAAAATACTCTTTTTCACAATTATATAATTATCAGATTCAATAATCTGTTTGAAGCTTGCTTTATTAAGAAAAAAAACATACATCAATTTTTTTCTCATAGAAGGAGTACAAAATACATATGTTAAAGTTAATACACTTTCAAAGGTAAAACACAATTTGACATCTCCCTTTCCAAGCACTTGTGCAATGTGGGAATCATCAAGCATGATGGTTTTGGGCTCCACAAAAGGAGTATATCTTTAAAACCAGTCTTTGTCATAACTGACATGACGGTTTGCAACAGAATCATCCCTTCATCTATCAACATTGTCGACCATAAATATATCTGTAATAACCGCCACAAAAGGCTCTTTGGTAACATTTTCCTGAGGTGTAGGCCCACATTTCTGAAATGTACAAATCGAACAATAGGCCCACTCTTGTACAGACAAAGCACGGTCCCTTATCTTGAACTTGTTGATTTTGGGCTTGATTATTTTTACCATTATTTTTCTTAAGAGGTCAACTATTGTTTTTCTTGAAATTTTTCTTCTTAGGTTTTGTAGAGGTTTTTTTTTAAATTCAGGAGTAGTATTATTCGAAGTAACTAAATTTACCTTCGATGTGGTGTTGCTCTCTTCTAATTGTAACAGTTCATCTTGGCCCCTTGCCTCCTCCTCCATGTGGATTTCCATTATCAACATCTTAAGAGAGGTTTCCTTTTGTATGTGGTGCATAGATTTTTAAAATTCCTTCTAAGAAGATGGAAGTTTATCAATTATGCCACAAACAATAAGGATATCCCAAGTTTTTACCTACTTGGGTATAAGCTCTCCAACAATCATGATGAAGTTTTAGCTTGATCTACCACTGATTTGTTGTCCACCATTTGGAAATGAAAAAATCACCTAGCAGCATATTTTCTCGCTCCAGCTTCTTCAGCATCATACTTACTCTACAATGCTTTCCAAATTTTCTTTACACTAGAGTAAGTTCTATCATAATAATTATAAAATTTATCATATAGACAATTAAAAATATTATGCTAACACTTATAGGAATCATCATTGTAAATTTCACTTTCTATTGATGAGAAATTAGTTCATCATTATCCATGGAGAGGATGTCAACTTTATTAGGATTCTTTGCAGTTAACACATAAGTGACATTGAGAAGACTTAAGTAAATAATATTTTATCCTTCCGCCTCTTGAAATGATTACCGTTGAACAGAAATGGCTTATTAAGATCTCCCATCTTGGAATCCGCATTTTTTTAATTGTAGCCATTTGAATATCTTTAAAATTGTTATTGAAAATTACAAAAGTTACAATTAACAATTGAAAAATAAAATGAAGAAAGCAAAATTCTTTACGCTAAGGCGCGGTTATCTCGCTCTCTTTAAGGCGATACAAGCCCACTGCAGCAAATGATTGCATATGTCCAACAGTATTCTTCTTGACTTGTCCCCTCCAAGATACAACTGCCTAATCAGTATATATAAAATTATGAAGGATAGTAGAAAGAACTAGCTCACAATTTCAACATCAACGTTCAAACATCGTCTATGAAGCCTCTATCACTAATCATGTGGTGCCAATGACTGATCCATGGCTACTTAAATTAAAATAAAAGAAATAGTCCAATCTAACTCTAAAGCATGATGAAATAAAAGTAATGAATCCTCCAGAGTATGGGAGGCTCACCAATTAGCTGCGAATCTCAGATCTTCAACGGAGCGCCTGTTGACGATCTCTAGTACCTGCCTTTACATCATAAAACGATGCAGCCCAGAGGGGACATCAGTACTTGGAATGTACTTGTATGTAAAATATCTAAGTGAAACAGAAACAGGTAGAATAATATGGAAATGACATCAACTCAAAATAAACATCAAATTACATCAAATCGTAAAATGTCTATCTATGCAAGGATAAAGAGTAGACAAGTGATGCATCAACAACTCAACTCATCAATCATCTCAGACACATCTCAAAGGAGCTCACCTCCTCTCAATTCATCAATCATCTCAGACTCATCTCAAAGGAGCTCACCCCCTCTCAACTCATCTCATCTCAGAGGATCTCACCTCCTCTCATCTCATCTCATCTCAGAGGAACTCACCCCCTCTCATCTCATCTCATCTCATCTCGACTCGGGGTACTCAAGGTAAGAAATTTATGTGAAATTCTCTTATCAAAAAACAATCACTTATGAGCCAGTGAATGTACAACAATCACCCTGATGTTGCCACAGTGGTTCCACACTTTCCAGGTAGGGAACACTCACAAACCATATCAGCTCACCGAATATGGAGTCAAAACTAAATGGAGTCAAAACTCAATAAGTCCTCTATTATTTCAGGGACTGTAACTCTCCAGGGAACCATAATGTATGTGATGGTTCTATGCCTCACCCAAGTTTGGTGACGTAGTTAATGAGTTCGTGTTGGACTCTCTCTTACCCATTTTGGTGCTCGATACTCCTCCCATGATTCAATGCTCATAAGACCTCCATCTTAACCAATGTCATAGGGACTCAAAGCCCGTCAACGATTGATATCTGATAGGGACTTTAACCCTCTCATCGATCATCTCATCAATGACTCAAGATTTAGAACAATCATTAGGAAGCAATTGAATAGGCACATCGGTAGAGTTCATTTATAAGGACTCATAAAACAATCAAATTCTATCAACTCATCATCATTCTCTCATCACAATCAACAATCTCAACTCAAGGCTCTAGACTCAATTCTCAAGTTCACTATGCATGCTTTTCAAATTAATCATGTAGGGTTATGCACGTTCTCATGAAAAATGTTCAATTTAATAAAACATATAGTATGATGATCATCAACATAGGAAAATTTGTAATTTAAATTAGTTTTTCAAGAAACACCATCAAGAATTCATGCATGTAGACTCTTGAACCATCAACTCATCTATGACCTCTATGGGGCACATGAGAGAACAATATCATGTTTTTAGTTTAGCCTTACATACCTGGAAAGTTGATATTACAATCGAAATTTGATGAATACTAGCCTTTTTGGAGAAAGTCCTCGATCTCCGTAGTTCTTTTAGAGTGGAAGAACTTGGAAAGACCTTGCTTGAAGGGCTTATCTTTGATTCTTGAATTGTTGACTTAGAATCTTTAGAGTTCTTGATGAAGAACCCTAATTCTTGAAAAAGAAGAATTCGATGCATAGATTATTCAATTTACAAATGTCTGAGACTGAATCTATAGCTGATCATATAAATGAGTTCAATATGATTGTGAGTCAACTGTGTTATGTGGATATTAATTTTGAGGATGAGATTAAGGCGTTGATTTTGATGTCATCTCTGCCCGAGTTTTGGGATACTATTGTTGCTGCGATTAGCAGTTCCCGTGGATCTGAAAAACTGAAGTTTGATGAAATCCATGATGTTGTCCTCAGCGAAAGTATTCGCAAATGAGAAGTGGGAGATTCATTGGGCAGTTCTCTCAGCGTTGACGGAAGGGGAAAAAAAATCGAAAGGCTAACATCAACATGGCCGATCAAAATCAAAGAATCGAGGAAAGTCTCCGAACAGACGCAACATGGTTTGCTGGAATTGTGGAGAGAAAGGGGACTATCGGACAAGCTGCATGAACCCAAAGAAGAAGCAGAACAAAAAATCTACAGATGATAATGATTCCGTAAATTCAGCGGAAGACATTGGGGATGCTCTGATTCTGAGCGTGGACAGCCCGGTTGAATACTAGATTCTGGATTCTGGTGCATCTTTTCATTCTTGTCCGAGCAAGGATTTGTTCCAAAACTTCAAATCTGGATATTTTGGAAAAGTGTATCTTGTAGACAACAAACCCTTAAAGGTTGAAGGGAAAGGGAATATTTGCATTAAGATCCTATCTGGAAACCAATGGACATTGGAAGATGTCAGATATGTTCCCGAGCTTAAGAAAAATCTGCAGTATTGGTCAGCTGGATAGCACGGGCGATACAATACAGCTTGGGAATGGTTCATGGAAGATTGTGAAGGGGGCTATGATTGTTTCTTATGGCACGAAAATTGGAACCTTGTACACCATTGCAGGGTGTATTAACATGGTAGCTGTTGCTGAGGATGGTTCTGGTTCATATCTGTGGCACAACAGACCTGGACACATGAGTGCCAAGGGAATGAAGATGCTGGTTCCAAAAGGAGCATTAGAAGGTCTGAAATCCGTTGATATGGTTCTTTGTGAGAGCTGTATTATAGGAAAACAAAAATGAATTAGCTTTACAAAGACTCCGAGACAACCAAAGAAGGTGCGGTTAGAGATGGTTCATACAGATGTTTGGGGGCCATCTCCAGTTTCATCACTAGGAGGATCCAGGTTCTATGTCACCTTCATTGATGACTTCAGTAGAAAGGTTTGGGTTTACTTCTTGAAGCATAAATCTGATGTGTTTGCGATTTTCAAGAAGTGGAAAGCTAAAGTTGAAAATCAGACTGGTTTGAAGATAAAATGCCTGAGATCTGACTATGGTGGAGAGTATGACAAGTCAGAGTTCAAAGCATTTTGTGGTGTTGAGGGAATTAAATGATGAGGATAGTTCCCGAGAAGGCAAGACAAAATGGAGTTGCTGAAAGGATGAATAGAACATTGAACGAATGTGCAAGAAGCATGATGATACACTGTGGGTAGCCTAAGATGTTTTGGACTGATGTTGTAAACACAACTACTTACTTGATCAACAGGGGACCATTGGTTCCCCTAGAGTTCAAGATTCTAGAGGAGGTGTGGACCGGGAAAGAAGTCAAGTACTCACACTTGAGAACTTTTGGCTGCACAACTTATGTTCATATTGATCCAGAGAAGAGGGACAAGCTTGATGCTAAGGCTGTGAAGTGTTACTTCATAGGCTATGGTACTGACATGTTTGGCTACAGGTTTTGGGATGATAAAAATAGAAAAATCCTAAGACATTGTGATGTCACGTTTGATGAGTCTGTCCTATACAAACACAGAGAGCAGAAAGATCTAGAAACTATAAAGCAAATGGGAGTTGACATTCAGTTACCAAAAGATGTTGCTGAAGAAACTCAACCAACTCCAGACACTGCTGCTGAAGAGTCTGAGGGTGAGCAATTGACACCTGAGCAGGTGTTGAGGAGATCATCCAGAACTATCAGAGCGCCTAACAGTTATTTACCTTCATTACACTATCTATTGCTGACTGATGAAAGGGAACCTGAGTCTTATGATGAGGCTATACAAGTGGAGAATTCAATCAAGTGGGAGCAAGCCATGGATGATGAGATGAGTTCACTTGAGAAGAACAATACGTGCGAATTGACAGAGTTACCTACGGGGAAAAAAGCTTTGTTAAGTAGGTGGTTGTTCAGAATCAAGGTTGAACCAGGTGGCAAAAGAAGGTTCAAGGCGAGGTTAGTAGTTAAGGGATACTCACAAAGGAAAGGTATTGACTATGTTGAAATATTTTCTCCTATTGTGAAGTTAACTACTATCCGGATTCTATTAAGTACTGTTCCATCCGAGAATTTTCATTTTGAGCAAATGGATGTAAAAACTGCCTTCTTACATGGAGATCTAGACAAGGAGATATATATGTAGTAGCTAGAAGGATTTGTTATTCCACGCAAGAGACACATGGTATGCAAGCTCAACAAGAGCTTGTATGGACTGAAGCAAGCACCAAGGCAGTGGTATAAAAAGTTTGACTCCTTCATGACCAAGAGTGGATTTAGCAGGACTAAAACGGATCAGTGTTGTTACTTCAAGAAATACATTGAGTCCTTTGTTTTCTTACTTTTGTATGTGGATGATACCTTGATTGCAGGATCCAGCATGCGAGAAATAAATAGTCTGAAGGCAAATCTATCTTCAGCATTTGATATGAAGGATGGGTGCAGCGAAGCAGATTCTAGGGATAAAGATTTCTCGGGATAAATCTGTTGGCACTTTAAATCTATTCCAGAAGCAGTATATTGAGAAAGTGTTGGCCAGATTCAGGATGACTATGCTAAGCCTAGAACTACTCCTTTGGAAATCACAAAAGGTTGTCAAAGGAGCAGTCACTCAAGACAGCTGAGGAGCTAGAACATATGGCCCTTGTTCCATATGCTTCAGCAGTTGGGAGTTTGACGTACGCTATGGTCTGCACCAGACCTGCTATAGCACATGCAGCGGGAGTTGTTAGCAGGTATATGGAGAATCTGGGAAAAGAGCATTGGGAAGCTGCGAAGTGGCTTCTAAGATATTTGAGAGGTACATCAAATACTTCACTTTGTTTTGGCAAGAACAAGTTGGTTTTGAAGGGTTTTATGGATGCTGATATTGGTGGTAATGTGGACTCGAGCAAGAGCACATCCTGGTATATTTACACCATAGGTGGTACAACTATAAGTTAGATGTCTAAGCTTCAGAAGTGTGTTTCCCTTTCATCTACTTAGGCCGAGTATGTGGCAATGGCCGAAGTTGGGAAGGAGATGATATGGTTGGTTGATTATTTGGAAGAATTGGGCAAGAAGCAAAGCGAGAAGATTCTTTTCTCAGATAGTCAGAGTGCCATACAGTTAGTAAAGAACCCAGTCTATCATTCAAAGACAAAACACATTGAAGACAATACCATTTCACTTGTAGGGTAGTGGAGGATGGTGATATGTGTGTGTAGAAGATAGAGGGAGCAAAGAATCCAACAAACATGTTGACGAAATGTGTCGATGTTAGGAAACTGGGGTTGTGCAAGACCTCAGTTGGACTTTTGTAGATGCGAGTTCTGCAATGCTGTGGTGTGGTTGGAAATATTGATGTTGTGATCACATTGTTTTTGAGAGAATACTATTTTGGTTACCTGATCAGTCTCCAAGTGGGAGAATTGTTGGGATGGGGAGCCTGTTCACCGTATTTTTCTTCGTGTATTCTGTAACAGTGTTATTATATATATATATATATATTTATACTGCATCACAATGGAGATTACCACAAAGGTGTTACCGCGTTTTGACGTCTCTCTCTCTCTAGGTTTCGCAAAATCTCTTTCCTCTCTAAAATCTTCTTGATTCTTCAATTGTTCTTCGAAATTCACAAGGTGTTGTTGTAATCGATCCTAACAGAGAGTGCTCCTGTAAAATTAACACTCCATCGGTATGAGTTAAAGAATTTCGTTAAGAGTTTTTTAAAACTCAACCTCTACATTTACTACAGGAATAATGCACTCACATCATAGGGAGGGAATAAAAAATAGTGCATTTTTTCACAACAAGTCATCATATGATTCGATTTTCCCATTGAACCTGACTTTAATAACTCTAGTCACTAGCTTGGTTGTTCTCATATATGATTCAGAAATTTATAGGCTTCAATCCTATCTCCCTTGATGTGCTCCAGACCTTTTCTCTTGTTAAGGCCTTAGTAAGAGGATCTAAAAGATTATCACAAGATTTGACATAATCAACATTAATGGTACCACTGGTCAAATATGATCTTACATTACTGTGTTTCCTCCTTATAGGTCAGGATATATCGATGTAATAATGGTTTTGAATTCTACCAATTGCAGCGGTGCTATCACAATAAATTAAAATAGGAGATATTGATTTTTTAAAATAAGGAATTTGAAATAACAAATTTCTCAATCAATTCACTTCCTCACTAACTAAAGTTAAAGGAATTAGTTCAGCCTCCATGGCAGAGTTAGCAATAATAATTTGCTTTTTAGATTTCCAACAAATGGCACCACCACCCAGAGTAAAAATGTATCTAGTGGTAGAACAGGAATCACATCATAAATTGTTCCAATCTGCATCAGAAAAGTCCTCTAGTATAGCAGGATATCTTTTAAAGAACAAACCACAAGTTTTTGTCCCAATTAAATATCTCATAACTCTCTTTATAGAATGCTAATGTTCTTTACCTGGCTTGCTTGTAAACCTGTTAAGTACTTTTACCACACATGCAATATCAGGCCTAGTACAAGCAGTCACATATCTCAAACTTCCGATTAAGTTAGCATATTCCGTTTGATTTATCACATCATTTTCACTTTGTGCAGGAAACAAGTAAACATTGGAATCAAAAGGAGTTAAAGCATGCATATATTCTAAGAAAGTTATATTTTTTCAAAATTTTCTCAACATAATGTGACTGGTCAAAGAAAATTTCACCACATATTCTAGTACTTTTAATCCAAGAATAAAATTTGCCTCTCCAAGATCTTTCATATCAAAATGGTTTCTAAGAATGTTTTTTGCTTCATCAATAACATTCATGTTAGAGGAAAAGATCAATAAGTCATCAACATATAGGCAAATAATAATATGTGAATTATTCCAAGACTGATGATATATGCACTCATCACACTCATTCGATTTGAAACCATTTTCAATCATGCAAGAATCAAAGTTTTCATGCCATTGCTTAGGTGTCTATTTCATGCCATATAGTGATTTAGTAAGTTTACACATTTTTCTTTCTTGGCCTGCTTTAACAAAACACTCGGGTTGTTCCATATAAATCTCTTCATTTATGACTCCATTTAAAAAAACAGTTTTTACATCAATTTGATAAATTTGCGACTCAAAAATTGTAGCTGTCTAATGGATGTCATTCTAGTTATCGGAGAAAAAGTATCAAAAAACTCTAGGCCTTCAAGTTGCTTAAATCCTTTTGCAACTAGTCTAGCCTTATATTCTTCAATAGATCCATTCGGTTTTCACTTTTACCATAAGACCCATTTGCAACCAATTGTTTTACAAACCGGTGGTAAATCAACTAACTTCCAATTTTTATTAGAAATTAATGATTCTATTTCATCATTTACAGCCTCCTTCCAGAAATTTCATCATGTGAAGATAATATTTCTTTTAAAGTGAGAGGGCCATCTCCAATATTAAAAACATAAAAATCAGGACCAAATCATTTTCTACTCTTGCTCTTTTACTTCTTTTAACTCAAACTCATCAAGTACTTCATGTTTTAGAGTAGTAGAAGAAGAAATAGGTAGTGACAAAATATTGTTCAATGCTTTGACCCCCACCAAGAAATGCACAAGTAGTAACTTCCTTACCCAACTTTGTAATCTTTGGATCCATTAGCCTCACAAAGGCTAGACAACCCCAAACGCTTAGATATCCCAAGTTTGGATTGTGACCTTTCCACAACTCCAAAGGTGTTAGTTTGTACTTTTTATGAGGCACATAATTTAACAAATAACAAGCGGTCAAAATAGCTTTACCCCAAAAAATTAAAGGTGCAATTGACTAAATAAGCATGGCATTAGTCAATTCAGCCAAAGTTTTATTTTTTCCCTTCCGCTACACCATTAGATGCACGAGAATAAGGAGAAGTAGTTTCATGAATTGTTCCCGTTGATCTAACAAAAGAATTGAACTCATTTGACTCATATTCACGACCTCTATCAGTCCTTATTCTTTTTATTTTTCTTCCAAATTGATTTTCAACCTCATGGAGATAAACTTTAAAGTACTCAAAAGTATCACTTTTATTTTTCAATAAATAAACATATGTAAACTTAGAAAAAAAACATCAATGAATGTGATAAAATATCTATTTCCTCCACGAGTTATAATTCCTCCAAGTTTACAAATATCAGTGTGAACTAATTCTAATAATTTAGTTTTCCTTTTAACTTGAAAATGAGGACTTTACTATAAGCCTCACATTTTTCAAAATCCTTTTTAACCAATACACTTGACCGTGTTGATTGGCTCCTTGCAGTACCTACGAATATAATGGGGAGAAACGGGATATGGTTGTAACTTAATTTAAACCAGCGGATGCCCGACGTTGCTTTCCATGCTTGGATGAACCTGCTTGTGTGGTATTTTTAGCATATGGGCATCCTTGGTGTTTCCACATGTGCACTTTTCTCTTTATTTATCTAACTTATAATGTTAATTGCTATTAATGCAGCTGTTCATTAGTGGGACAAAACACATGAGCTTGGTCTAATTTAAGCTCTGGTGGGCAGAGTTTTGATACCTTTGTTTCTGGGAGGTATTGATACTTGGGAGATTAATCTGTGTGTAGATTTAGAGGTAATTGTCCTTGCAGGCGCTCATATAGTTCCCTTGCATGATCAGAGGGAGGAGGAAACCTTTTGTTTAAGCAACTCATTATTTATTATCCTTACAGGTGTTTTGTATTTTCAATCACAAGCCATACAGCTACCAAGGTAAATGCATAGAACCAAATGACCACCGACGGCGATAACTGTAAGGAACTAGAAGAACTAAATGATTGGCGATAACATAGTAGTGTAGTTAGCGAGCTGCATTAATATTTTACCTTTGTCAATATCAGCTTATCTAAATATAAAAATATTATGCGCATATACACATACAGTACAACAATACTTCAAACAATATGCTTGATTGGGCAATACTGATATATGTGAATATAAACAGTTCAGCAACATGCTACAAGTCTTTGGAACTTCTAAAACTTTTCAATCCATTAGAGTTGATTTACCTCTGAGTGAAGATCATTCAGCTCTTAAAGGGAAAGAATTACAAAATATAAAGCAGTGGCACTTGATGAAGAAAATAATTTTATGGAACAAATCTTTGACAGATTCAACATCGAGGAGTCTCTTGATACACAAATGGAGTAACGGATGATGTATGAACTGAAGGTAGCATGTATACTACTTGGAATCATCAGGTCCATACATCCTTTATTAGCTTTTGTTCATACACAAATGGACGTGGTGGTTGCAAGTAGTATTTATGGTACCTACAGTTCATACCTTATCTGTCCCTCCATTAGTGTATCAAGAGACTCCTCGATGCTGAATTTGTCAAAGATGTGTTCCATAAAATTTGTTTCTTCATCAAGTCCATTTCTTTATTTTTGTAATTCTTTCCTTTTAAGAGTTGAATGATCTTGTACATCTATTCTAAAGTCTATGTCCCTAGCCGAAGGGACTCCAGGTAGATCGTCAGGGAAAACTTTAGTAAACTCATTTACAACTGGGACTGACCAGAGGGTTGGTTTCTCAACACCGTGATCTTTAGCACTAACTATATGGTAGACGCACCCCTTGAAAATTAACTTCTTAAAGATATGAAACGAAATTACCCTTTAGCATATTTGAACTTCCCCTCCACTTTAAGATTGGCTCACCTTAAAACTGAAACTTGACAACTTTGGTTCTACAATGTATGGAAGAATAACAAGTGTGAAGCTAATCCATCCTAAGAATGATGTTAAAATCTTCCATATCTATCTTAACTTGATTAGTTTAAGTATCTTTATGGTAGACCGACAATGGACCAGCTCTATGGACTCTTTGAGCTAGAATAGACTCACTGACTAGAGTAGAAACACTGAAAGGCTCATTAAGACACTCTGAAATGATTCCAAACTACATGACATGTAGGGAGTCACAAAAGATAGTGTAGCACTTAAGTCTAGTAATGTAAAAACATCATAAGTAATGACTTTGAGTATACAGTTGATAATATCTAGAAAATTCTCCAGATCGTGACCTCTGGCCATAACATATAGTGGTTTGTGGCCTCTCTTGTTCCTAAGGTACAACCCCTAGGAGCCACCTTACCCTGTGGAGCTGATATAGATAACGGGGCCTTGTTGTACCTAAAGCTCTTATCTCATTTTTGGGCAAGCCTTCAAGAAGTACCTTACCTACCAGCACTCGTAGCAACAACTAGAGCGAATAACACACTCTCCAAGATGGTACCTACCACACCTGCCACACGAGGGTTGGCGAGAGGGCCCTTGAGACACACTTCCTGGTGATTGGAACCCTGAGCTCTGAAGTTCTATGACCTTTGTTCACTCCTGACCCTTAGTGTAGGCGCATTGGCAGATGACTGTACTGGCCTGGATGACTAGGGCTTAAAGGATGAGCTACACCCACTTGTTGCCTATTTTTTGCCAGTCCAACGGCCGAATGTCTTGGACCTTTTGTTTCATTACTTCTCCCAATCCTTCAACATCTCCTCCTCCGCTTGCAGTCCATAAGTCATTAGTCTAAATATAACTATGTCCCTTATCAGCAAAGCTAACCTGCCATCTTTGTTGGTCAATCGGGAGAGCCAAGCTATAAACATACTCATCTTGTTTTTCATATCCGCCAACATATCTAAAGCATAGCAGGATAACTATGTGAACTTAACATTGACTAACAAGGAGGGCAAGGCAGCTATGCTGACCGGGGACATAGATATGGAAAGAACTATGACTTATGTGTAGCAGGTGGAGGGAAGAAGTTGAAGGACCCATAGAGTATTGAAATAAGAGGTCCATGACATGAGACTAGCAAACAGTGGGCAACAAGTAGGAGTTGTTCAACCTTTATGCCTTAGTCGTCAAGGCCAATACAATCATATGCCAGTGTAACTACACCGAGGGTAAGCCGTGATTGGGAGTTGCAAAACTTCAAAGCTCAGGGTTTCCAATCACATGAGAGTGTGGCTCAAGGGCCTTGTAGCTACCCTTCATGTGGAAAGTGTGGTAGGTCCCATCTTGGAGAGTGCCTCATTGGCAATAGCAATTGCTACAAGTGTGGGTTGGAAAGGTTTTGGAAGGATTTTCTAATGATGACACAGAGCTTTAGGGACAACAAGGCACAATTACCTACATCAGCTCCACAAGGTGAGGTGGCTTCTAAGGGTTCGACTTCAAGAATAGGCAAGGCCACAAACCATTTGTATTCTATGCCCAGCCATCAGGATTAGGAGAACTCGCTAGATGTTGTCATTGGTATTCTTAAATTCTTTACACATAATTTTCTTGCATTACTAGACCTAGATTCTACTCTATCTTTCATGACTCCCTACATAGCTAAAAAGTTTAAAATTAGTCCTGGGTGTCTTATTGAGCCTTTTTGTGTTTCTACTCTAGTCGGTGAGTCTATTTTAGATCACACAGTCTATAGAGATTTCCTAGTGTCAATCTACCATAAAGATACTTAAGCTGATCAAGTTGAGTTAGATATGGTAGATTTTAACATTATTCTTTGCATGGACTGGCTTTATACTTGTTATGCTTTCATAGACTATAAAACCAGAGTTGTCAAGTTTTAATTTCCAGGTGAGCCAGTCTTCGAGTGGAAGGATAGTCCAACTATGCCTAACGGTCATTTTATTTCATCTCTTAGGGCTAATAAATTAATTTTCAAGGGGTGCATCTACTATATAGTTAGAGTCAAAGATCCAGTGTCGAGACACCAACCCTCCAGTTAGTCATAGTGGTAAATGAGTTTCTTGAAGTTTTTCCTGATGATTTACCTGGAATCCCTCCAGACAACGAGATATACTTTGGGATAGATGTCCTTCCAAACACTCAACCTATATCGGTCCTACAATATAGAATGGCGGAGAGCTAAAAAATTTGAAAGCGTAGTTGAAAGATCTTCTAGATAAAAGTTTCATTAGACCTAGTGTCTCATCTTGGGGTCCTGGTTCTATTCATGAGAAAGAATAATGGTTTCCTTAGGATATGCATTGACTACCATTAGTTAAACATGGTCACCATTAAGAACAAGTAAATCCTTCCCAAAATTGATGATATGTTCAATCAGCTTTTGGGTGCTACATGTTTCTCTACGATATACCTCAAATCAACTGAAAGCTAGCGAAAGTGATATCCCAAAGACATCCTTTAAAACCTACTATGGGCATTATGATTTCCTTTTTATGTCCTTTGGATTGACTAATACTCCTGTAGCCCTCACGGACCTTATGAACGAAGTGTTGAGGCAATATCTAGACATGTTCCTCATCGTGTTCATAGATGACATCCTGATATACTCTAGAAATGAAGATAAGAATGCCGACCATATTAGAAACATCCTCAAGAGCCTCAAGGATCAGAGATTATATGCTAACTTTTCAAAGTGTGATTTTTGGTTAGCATCTATGGCATTCCTAGGTCATATTGTGTTTTAAGAGAGTATTCAAGTTGACTCTCAGAAGATTGAGGCAGTGAAGAACTGGCCAACACCCACTTCCTAATGTAGATAAGGAGTTTCTTGGGGTAAGCGGGATATCATATGCATTTATGGAGGAGTTTTCATCTATATTAGGTCCACTGACTAGGTTGGCCTAGAAGAAGGTAAAATTTCATTAATCGGAGGCATGCAAGAAGAGCTTTTAAGAGTTAATGACAAGACTGATCATGGCTCCAGTGTTATCCAAACCTGAGGGAACAAACAATTTTGTTGTTTATTGTGATGCATTTAGAATTGGGCTTGATTGTTATTGATGTACAGAGGCAAGGTGATAGCATGTGCCTCTAGATTGTTCAAGACCCATGAGAAGAATTACTCAACTAATAACCTTGAGTTCATTGTGGTGGTTTCTGCATTCATGATTTGGAGGCACCATCTTTATGGAGGACATGTTGACACATTCACAGATCATAAAAGCTTGCAGTATGTATTCAGTTAGAAAGACTTAAACATGAGGCAGAGGAGATGTTTGGAATTGCTCAAGGGCTATGACATTCACATTCTCTACCATCCAAGTAACTCTAACATTATTGCTGATGCTCATACTGGTCTATCTATGGAAAGAACAACACTTATTGAGGAAGATAAGAAGGAGATAGCCAAAGAAGTTAACAAACTTGGTCGTTTAGAGATACAACTGGTTGATACAAATGAGGGAGGTGCAACTGTTTAGAATGTCATTGAGTCCTCATTAATAGTAGAAGTAAAGGTAAAGTAGGATTAAGATCCCATTCTTCTCCAATTTAAAGAAGATGCCCAGAATCAGATAGTATTAGTGTTTAGAGAAGGGAGAGATAGGGTCTTATACATAACAAGAGCACGTTCTATTTGTGTTTTTTCTCTAGATATTATATGTTGGTTGCTAATATTTTGAGTGGATTTTTAACTCATCACTACTCCCCAAACAATATTTACATGGGTAATTCATGATTAAAATAAATCAAGCATGTGAAGAGCATGTTGGGGATTGAAAATAAATAAATAAATAAATAAGGAGGACAACATATTCTCTAACAATTAAAAAATCCAAAATTAGAAATGAATGTGCTCACAGTGAAGAAGATTTGTAGATAATAATAATAATAATAATAATAATAATAATAATAATAATAATAATAATAATAATAATAATAATAATAATAATAATAGTAATAATAATAGTAATAGTAATAGTAATAGTAATAGTAATAGTAATAGTAATAGTAATAGTAATAGTAATAGTAATAGTAATAGTAAAAGTAATAGTAATAGTAATAGTAATAGTAATAGTAATAGTAATAGTAATAGTAATAGTAATAATAGTAATAGTAATAATAATAATAGTAATAATAGTAGTAGTAATAATAATAGTAATAATAATAATAATAATAATAATAATAGTAGTAGTAGTAGTAGTAGTAGTAATAGCAACTAAATCTTAATGAGTTATGTAAACTCAAGAAGTACCATTCGACATAGATATATACATGTATATAAAATTCATGAATAAGATCAAAATAAAATAGTCTTCAATCTTTTATCATATTAATGATACTAACTAAAACACTAAATACCATAAAAATTAGAACGCTATGTTGAATAAGAAAAAGCTGGTTCTTTTATTTATTGTTGGGATGAGAACTCGTCCCTTCACTGAGTATTTGAATTTGTAAGTAGATCCTTTTACTGCACTTTCCTCTCACAAATTCACAAATATAGCTGTCATTATTCTCCACAAGGTTCCACCTTCATAAGCCACGCCAGCCGTCAACTAGCCATATTCGACTGTCATTCCATTTGTTGACTTTAGTCGAAAATTCACTACCATCCAAGTCATGAATGCTGATGCTTTAGGTGAGTTCAAGTTTGTAATATATCACCACATCTATTAGGATGTACTAAAATTAAGAATAAAGACATTGTTAAATGAGAATGCTATAGCATTAAACTATAAAATCATTCACTAGAATATATAGTTATAGACTTTTATTTACGGTTGATCTCTCCTATTTGTTCATAATTTGTTAACAAAGAAATTTTTGGCTGAGTTGCACATCCATGTTCGAATATATCTGCACCATAATGGTAAAGGACATCACTCACTTTGCAAGTAGTGACTTTTCCACATTCAGCTGAATCAAGAAAGTTAGTTGCCCAGGTTCACAAACTTAAATCTCATGGAAACTCAGAAATACTCCATCTTTTAATTTTACATAATGGTGATTAATTGAATGTGGGCTTTAATAAAGAAAAAAAATTATCATATATCAAAATTTATATATAATGATACTTAAATCTATTCTTCTTCGCAATTTACAAAACTAACAAAATGTGTTCTTAGGCTTATTTTGTCAGTGAACCAAAATTTTGAAACATTTAAAAACTAAATTATAGTTTTTTATATTCCATGAATTTAAAAGACTAAGATTATGTTCAAATATGAAGTGACATCATCTTTACAACAATATATTAACAAGAAAAGAATTGAATTGCATATAATGTGAAAAGAGGAACAAATATAAAGGTATTTCATACTTATATCTACCTTTTGAATGTTGTGCCTTTTTCTTATATTTGACAACCCTTTCATTTTCTTCTTCATCCTCTTCCTTCTCGGTTTCTTCATTTTCCCCATCCCCATCCCTCAACCCCCCATTATTCTCACCTTCTTCCGCTTCCACGCATCTAGAATTTGAACATGGAGCATTTACATGAGTCTCTGCTTTCTCTTTCTTTTCTACCTCTTCTTCAACATCGTCTTCTTCTACCATGTAATTATCGATAGTGTCATCTAAAGGAGAACTACTTCTATTATACCTCGCCCTAGTCTTCCCTTTAGTCTCTACACTCTTTCGATATTCAACATTTATTTCTTCCTCTTTCTTTTTACCTTTAACTCCTTTTTTACACGTTCATTTATTCCAAATAATTTAAAGTCAAATGTTCCTTTTCCATCATTATCAAGTATTAAAAAGTCTCCAAACACTAGATTGTTATCTTCAACAAATTTCTACCAGCCATATTGAAAGAAAATTTCTTCCTTGTTTGGCCACGCCTATAGGCCACATATTGCCAAATCGATCCGTCACGAAAACTTTCCTAGGAATCTTGTCATTCTTGTTATTTGTATAACTTGTAGGAATTTTCGAGGAAGAAAAAAAACTTTATTTTTCAAAAAAATATATAGAATAATCCTAGTGTCATTAAATCATATTGACCATATCATAAAAATAAAAAAATATTAAAAGAAATTTCTGTTCAAATAAACTCAAAGTTCAAAATTTTAGCAGTTAGAATTCAATAATGAAACTATTTGATGTATTTTAAAAAATCTGTTAAGTGGTTACTTGTATAAACACTCATAATATGGTAATTTGAAAATAACATGTGCAATTTATGACATCAACCGAATGAGAAAATTCTATATAATCCTAGCAAAATATTAGGAGGATTTTACGGTCTTTTATAATATTTTAAGTGTACTTTTGAAACTATGGGTTCTAAATAAGGTCAGCGAAAATTAAAAGAAGACAAATGTCATTATACTAGCATTTTGTATATGTTGAGTCTCCTAACATTATACTAGGATTATATAGATTTATCTCAGTTAGTTGATGTAATAAATTGAACGTATTATTTTCAAATGACAATATTATGAGTGTTTATGGAAGTAACCATTCAACAAATATTTTAGAATACCTCAACTAGTTACATGTTGAATTCGAATAGCAAAAGTTCCGAACTTTGAGTTTATTTGAAAAGAAATTTCTTCAAATATTTGTTATTTTTATGATATGGTCAATATGATTTAAATACACTAGTATCATTTTGTATAAGCTTTTTCAAAAATAAATTTCTTTTTTTGTTCACGGAAATTTCCCAAAGGTTATACAAATTACAATAATAGAAAGATTCTTAGGAAGGTTTCCTAGAGGAATCAACTTAGCAATATGTGGTCTATAGGCGTGGTCAAACAAGGAAGAGGTTTTTATTTTCAGTATGGATGAGAGAAATTCATTAAGGATAACACTCTAGAGTGTGGAGACTTTTTACTGTTTGAGAATAATGGAAGAAAACATTTGGCTTTAAATTATTTAGAACAAATGAATGTGTAAAAGGAGTTGGATGTAAAAAGAAAGAGGAAGAAATGAATGTTGAACATTGATAGAGTGTAGAGACAAAAGGGAAGACTTGGGCGAGGTATAATAGCAGTAGTTCTTCTTTTGATGATTGTACCAAGGATCACATCGTAGAAGAAAACGATGCTGAAAAAGAGGTAAAAAGGAAGAGAAATAAGAGACTCATGAAAAGCTCCAAGTTGAAAATCTAGATGCGTGGAAGTAGAAGAAGATGAGAATATGGTAGGTGTGACGGATGGGGAAGGGGAAGATGAAGAAACCTAGGAGGAGGAGGATAGAGAAAAGAATGAAAGGGTTGTCAAATATAAGAAAAAGCTGCAATATTCAAAAAGTAGACATATGAAATATCTTTATATCTACTCCTCTTTTTAACATTATATGTAATTCAAAATTCTTTTCTTGTTAGTATATTGCCATAAAGATGATGTCATTGAATATTTGAAAATAATCTTAGAGTTTCCTAAATTCAAGGAATATTAAAAGTATAATTTAGTTTTTAAAAGATTCAAAAGTTTCATTCACCGACAAAACGAGCCTAAGGGAACATTTTTTTTAACTTTTTGAATAGTGAAGAAGAATGGATTTAAATATTCTGCAACATTTTTAATATGGAATTATTTTTCTTTATTAAAGTCCATGTTCAATTAATTACAATTATGTAAAATGAAAATATGGAGTATTTGTGAGTTTCCACAGGATTTAAGTTTGTGAACTTGGGCAAGTAACTTTCTTGATTCAGCTGGATGAAAAAAAAACCACTACTTGCAAGGAGAGGGATGTCCCTAAGCATTATAGTTTAGATATATTCAACAGTGAACTTGCAACTCAGCCGAAAAATTCTTACTTTGCCGCAAAATTACGAGCAAAAAGGAGAGATCAACTGATAGATAACAACCTGTAACTACATATTCTATATATTCTAGGGATAGAGTTTATAGAATAATGTTATAGCATTCTCATTTAACAAAGTATTTACTCTTAATTTTAGTACATCCCAATAGATGTGGTGAGGTATTACAAACTTGAACTCACTTCAAGAATCACTATTCGTGACTCCGATAGAAGAAAATTTGAGACGAAAGTCAATAAATGGAATGACGGTAGAGTATGGCTAGTTTGCGGATGACACAGCTTATATAGGTGTAACCTTGTAGAGAAAAATGAAAGGTGTATTTGTGAATTTGTGAGAGAAAAATGTAATAAAAGTATTTACTTACAAGTTCAAGTACTCCGTGAAAGACCAAGTTCCCATTCCAACAATAAATAAAAGAACTAGTTTTCTCTTATTCAACATAGCATTTTAATTTTGTGTGGTTTTTAGCGTTTTGAATGTTGAAATATTTTAAAGACTTTAAGTATTGTTGTTTGTTGACAAACATGAAGGTTTTTTTAGTTAGTATTATTGATATGATAAAAGATTTGAAAACTATTTTAGTTTGATTTTATTCATGAATTTTATATAGGTGTAAATATTTATGTCGAATGGTAGTAACTTAAGTCTATTTAACTTAGTAAGTATAACAACCCTGCCTGCTAGTGATATTATCAACTTCGGGCCTAGGCCCGCACGTCTTTAAAATGTGTCACTAGTAGGTAAGGTCTTTTTACTTGTATATCCAACGTCTCTCTTGTATTTTTACCGATGTGAGACTTTTCATCTTAAGATAGGTTTTTACATACATCCCCTCTATAGAGTCAACATCATCCTAAGGTTTGCCTCACTGTATGGGATTGGCTTAGACTCATCATTGAAGTTATCCCCACCTTATCAAAATTTGCCTGAACGCTGGCCCACATCGACAAGGCTGACACAGGAGTAGCGGGCTATGAAACAATCTGTAACAGCTTAGGCCACTAGTGATATTATTTCCTATGGCCCTAGGCATACATGACTTTAAAATGTGTAACTACTAGGTAAAACATGTTTACTTGTATACCCAATATCTCTCCGGTGTTTTGTTTTTATCTAAGAATTTCGGTGGTTTAAATCAGTGGGAAATTCGGTAGACTTTATTAAATTGATCATAAATTTTTACTCCAAACTCCAATTAAGGTTAAATTGGATGAGTTAGAACGATAATTCAAATATCTACAATTAGATATATTATGGGTCACCTAAGTCATTATGTGCTGAGAGATATGCTCATTTTGATGTTGACCCTTTTATGAACTCACATCGAAACTTAGCCGATGAAAATGGTTTGAACTTGGCTTGACCTTGGGTGTCCCTTATAACCTCAAACCACATCCTACACACTTCAAATACTTAGAAAAGGACCTTCCAATAAATTAACAACCTTGGAGCAATTGGATTACCCAATTTTATAGAATTTCATATCAAAACTGAATCGGTAAGAAAGGTTTCAACTCAACTTTGTGTTAAGGTTTTGTGACCTTAATTCATCTTAAATCTATCATCCCACTTTAAAATAGACTTTAATACCTATTTATATTGTTAGAATCACTCAATATGATCTCATATGCATAAGAATGATGTGTGGATCTTAGCTTAGAAATTTTCAAGGTGTTACAATATTTCCCCCTTGGGATCATTCGTCCTTGAATGATGGGTATTAGAGACAGACTCAAGACATGAATAATAATCAAGGCTCAATTGATCAACCAATCAATCAATCAATCTCTCTAGAAAATTAACTATTCGAACTCTAAGATGGACATATCCTTTCAAATCAAGAATAGGAACATTACCTTCAGCTGCATCATTGAAGGGCACAAATGGGACATCAAATCTCAATCAATCAAATCATTCAAACTTTTGGGAAATAAACCTTTGAACTCAAGAATAAACACATCAACTAGCAGATAGGGAACTCCCTCACTAGAAGGCATCTTACCAGGGATGAGAAAAGGGTTACAATCCCAAATGCTCCCAACAGTTTTCTCAGATGATCACTTCGCTAATACAGGGGTAGGACTACTTTGTATTAAGAGCTAGGGCTGAAGACTTCCAATTTTGTTGACTCTCCTCAACCATTCCCTCCTCCTTTCGTACCATACTTTATTAATCTAATCCAATAACTGTCATCAAATCCTAAGTTTGTTGCATAATCTTATCAAGTTCAAGTTAACCCAATGTTACAATGTGTTACCCATAAGATGAGCACATTCACGCAAATCTCACTCGCTCAGTTTTTCTTCTATACTTTTGTAAGGACTTTTTTGTAACACCTTGTAAAATTACCAAAATATCCCTAGATGAGAGACACTTGCATAATGCATCCTCCAAAATACTAATGGCAAATCTGAGGTCGAAAATGCGATCAACATGAAAAATTTTGTGGGAAAAATGATCTTGGTTAATTTTTAGAGCTATCGGACAAAAAGATAATTTTTCGATGTGAAAATGCATTCTAGAATAAGTGTGAGACAGGCACGCGACACGGACTTGTCATGGACTTATTCTTGGACTTATTCTCGATCAGAAATTCTTAGATCCCTGAAATGCACTCAAGTCCGTGATGCGGACTTGGTTCCGAAGTATATTTATCTTCAATTTTTTGTGAGGGGCATTCTAGACTTTTTCCGGCCCCTCCTGCACCTAAAATATGATAAAAATAGGTCATATTGAATGTAAACGGGGTTTTTTAACCCATTTCTAAGCCTTTCTGAACATACGAATAAAAGACCTAGGGATAAAAAGAAGAGAGAAGAGCGAGTATTCGAGGAATTCAAGCCGGTTTCGTACCTTATCTGTCACTCCATTTGTGTATCAGGAGACTCCTCGATGCTGAATTTGTCAAGGATGTGTTCCATAAAATAAGTTTCTTCATCAAGTCTATTTCTTTATTTTTGTAATTCTTTCCCTTTATGAGTTGAATGATCTTGTACATCTTTCCTAAAGTCTATCTCCCTAGCCGGAGGTACTCCAGGTAGATCGTCAGGGATAACTTTAGGAAACTCATTTATGACTGGGACTGACCAGAGGGTTGGTTTCTGAACACCATGATCTTTAGCTCTAACTATATGGTAGATGCACCCCTTGAAAATTAACTTCTTAAAGATATGAAACGAAATTACCCTTAGGCACATTTGAACTTTCCCTCCACTTTAAGATTGGCTTACCTTAAAAGTAAAACTTGACAACTTTGGTTCTACAATGTATGGAAGAATAACAAGCATGAAGCTAATCCATCCCAAGAATAACGTCGAAATCTGCCATATCTATCTCAACTTGAATAGCTAAAGTATCTTTATGGTAGACCGACAATGGACTAGCTCTATGGACTCTTTGAGCTAGAATAGTCTCACCTACTGGAGTGGAAACACTGGAAGGCTCATTAAGACACTCAGAACTGATTGAAAACTACATGATATGTAGGGAGTCACAAAAGATAAAGTAGCACTTGAGTCTAGTAATGTAAAAATATCATATGTAATGACTTTGAGTATACCATTGATAATATCTAGCAAATTGTTCGGATCGTGACCTTTGGTCATAAAATATAGTGGTTTGTGGCCTCTCTTGTTCCTAAGGTAATACCCCTAGGAGCCACATTACCCTGTGGAGCTGATATAGATGACTGGGCCTTGTTGTACCTAAAGCTCTATCTCATTTTTGGGCTACCCTTCAAGAAGTACCCTACGTACCTGCACTCGTAGTAACCACTTGTGCGAATAAGGCACTCTCCAAGATGGTACCTATCACACCTGCCATACGAGGGTTGGCGAGAGGACCCTTGAGCCACACTTCCTTGTGATTGGAACCCTGAGCTGTAAAGTTCTATGACACCCTTAGTGTAGGCGCATTGGCAGATAACTGTACTGGCCTAGATGACTATGGCTTAAAGGATGACTTACATGTTGGGATGTGGAGCCTGATTAATATGTAGATGTACTGTTTATATATTAACGATCTCGCCGTACATCAGAATACTGTACTATTTTTATTATTCTCCATGTATTTTGTAACAGTGTTATTCTATTAATATAAATACTGCATCACCGTGGAGGTTACCTTCACTGGTGTTACCACGAAATTATTTCTCTCTCTCTTAGGTTTACCAAAAAACTGTCTTGATTCTTGAATTATTCTTCGAAATTCCAAAGTGTTGTTGTAATCGATCCTAACAACTGGTATCAGAGCACAGGCGATTCAACACGATCACTGAAGATGAATAGTTCGAAGCTTGGAATTGAGAAGTTTGATGGATCTGATTTCAGTTTCTGGAAGATGCAGATCGAAGATTATCTCTATCAGAAGGATCTTCACGTACCCTTGACTGGGGAGAAGCCTGAAGCCATGGCAGACGATGTATGGAAACTCAAGGATCGGCAGGCGTTAGGGCTGATTCGGTTGACATTGTCTAGGAACGTAGCGTTCAACATCGCAAAGGAGAAGACCACAGCAGATCTGTTGAAGGCGCTATCAAATATGTATGAAAAACCATCCGCGATGAACAAGGTATATTTGATGCGTAGGTTATTCAATTTGCAGATGTCTGAGACTGGATCTGTAGCGGATCACATAAACGAGTTCAATATGATTGTGAGTCAACTGTGTTCTGTGGAGATTAACTTCGAGGATGAGATTAAGGCGTTGATTTTGATGTCATCTCTGCCCGAGTCTTGGGATACTATTGTTTCTGCGATTAGTGGTTCCCGTGGGTCTGAGAAACTGAAGTTTGATGAAATCCGTGATGTTGTTCTTAGCGAAAGTATTCGCAAACGAGAAGTGGGAGATTCATCGAGCAGTGCTCTCAGTGTTGACGGAAGGGGGAGAAGCAAATCGAAAGGCCAGCATCAACATGGTCGATCGAAATCAAAGAATCGTGGGAAGTCTCCGAACAAACCCAACATGGTTTGTTGGAATTGTGGAGAGAGAGGGCACTACCGGTCAAGTTGTACGAAACCAAAGAAGAAACATAATAAGAAATCTGCAGATCATACTGATTCTGTAAATTCGGCGGAAGACGTTGCGGATGCTCTGATTCTGAGCGTGGACAACCCGGTTGAATCCTGGATTCTGGATTCTGGTGCATCTTTTCATTCTTGTCCGAGCAAGGAACTGTTCCAAAATTTCAAATCCGCTTATTTTGGAAAAGTGTATCTTGCAGACAACAAGCCCTTAAAGGTTGAAGGAAAAGGGGATATTTGCATTAAGACCCCATCCGGAAACCAATGGACATTGAAAGATGTCAGATATGTTCCCGAACTTAAGAAAAATTTACTCTCTATTGGTCAGTTGGATAGCACGGGCTACACAATACAGTTCGGGAATGGTTCATGGAAGATTGTGAAGGGGGCTATGGTTGTTGCTCGTGGCACAAAAATTGGAACCTTGTACACCACTGCAGGGTGCATGAATATGGTCGCTGTTGCTGAAGGTGGTTCTGGTTCGTGTTTGTGGCACAATAGACTTGGACACATGAGTGCTAAGGGAATGAAGATGCTGGTTGCAAAAGGAGCATTGGAAGGTCTGAAATCAGTTGATGTGGGTCTTTGTGAGAGCTGTGTTATGGGCAAACAAAAACGAGTTAGCTTTACAAAGACTCCGAGACAACCAAAGAAGGTGCGGTTAGAGATGGTTCATACAGATGTTTGGGGGCCAGCTCCAGTTTCATCAGTAGGAGGATCCAGATTCTATGTAACCTTCATTGATGACTTTAGCAGGAAAGTTTGGGTCTACTTCTTGAAGCATAAGTCAGATGTGTTTGCAACTTTCAAGAAGTGGAAGGCTGAAGTTGAGAAACAGACTGGTTTGAAGATCAAATGCTTGAGATCTGACAATGGTGGAGAGTACGATAGGTCAGAGTTCAAAGCATTTTGTGGTGCTGAGGGTATCAGATTGATGAGGACAGTTCCGGGGAAGGCAAGACAGAATGGAGTTGCTGAAAGGATGAACAGAACATTGAACGAACGTGCAAGAAGCATGAGGATACACTGTGGGTTGCCTAAGATGTTTTGGGCAGATGCTGTCAACACAGCTGCTTACTTGATAAACAGGGGACCATCAGTTCCCTTGGAGTTCAAGATTCCAGAGGAGGTGTGGACCGGGAAAGAAGTCAAGTACTCACACTTGAGAACCTTTGGCTGCACATCTTATGTTCATGTTGATCCAGAGAAGAGGGACAAGCTTGATGCTAAGGCTGTGAAGTGTTATTTCATAGGCTATGGTACTGACATGTTTGGCTACAGGTTTTGGGATGATAAAAATCGAAAAATCCTAAGGCACTGTGATGTCACGTTTGATGAGTCTGTCCTATACAAACACAGAGAGCAGAAAGATTCAGAAGCTACAAAGCGAGTGGGAGTTGACAATGAGTTATCCAAAGATGTTGCTGCAGAAACTCAACCAACTCCAGACACTGTTGCTGAAGAGTCTGAGGGTGAGCAATTGACACCTGAGCAGGGGTTGAGGAGATCATCCAGAACCATCAGAGCACCTGACAGGTATTCACCTTCATTACACTATCTGTTGCTGACTGATGAAGGGGAACCTGAGTCCTATGATGAGGCTGTACAAGTGGAGAATTCAACCAAGTGGGAGCAAGCCATGGATGATGAGATGAGTTCACTTGAGAAGAACAATACGTGGGTACTGACAGAGCTACCTACGGGGAAGAAGGCTTTGTCAAACAGGTGGGTGTTCAGAATCAAGGTTGAACCAGATGGCAAAAGAAGATTCAAGGCGAGGTTAGTAGTTAAGGGATACTCACAAAGGAAAGGTATTGATTATGCTGAAATATTCTCTCCTGTTGTGAAGTTAACTACTATCCGGATTTTACTAAGTATTGTTGCTTCTGAGAATTTGCATCTTGAGCAAATGGATGTAAAAACTGCTTTCTTACACGGAGATATAGACAAGGAGATTTATATGCAGCAGCCAGAAGGTTTTGTTGTTCCGGGCAAGGAACACATGGTATGCAAGCTCAACAGGAGCTTATATGGACTGAAGCAAGCACCAAGACAGTGGTACAAAAAGTTTGATTCCTTCATGATCAAGAGTGGATTTAGCAGGACTGAAACGGATCAGTGTTATTACTTCAAGAAATACACTGAGTCCATTGTTTTCTTACTCTTGTATGTGGATGATATCTTGATTGCAGGATCCAGCATGCAGGAAATAAATAGTCTAAAGGCAAGTTTATCTTCAGCATTTGATATGAATGATTTGGGTGCAGCAAAGCAGATTTTGGGGATGAAGATTTCTCGAGATAAATCTGCTGGCACTTTAAATCTATCCCAGGAGCAGTATATCGAGAAAGTGTTGGCCAAATTCAGGATGACTGATGCTAAGCCCAGAACTACTCCTTTGGCAAATCACAAAAAGTTGTCAAAGGAGCAGTCACCCAAGACAGCTGAGGAGCGAGAACATATGGCACTTGTTCCATATGCTTCAGCAGTTGGGAGTTTGATGTATGCTATGGTTTGCACCAGACCAGATATAGCACATGCAGTGGGAGTTGTTAGCAGGTATATGGCAAACCCAGGAAAAGAGCATTGGGAAGCTGTGAAGTGGCTTCTAAGATATTTGAAAGGTACCTCAAATACTTCACTTTGTTTTGGCAAGAATAAAGTGGTTCTGAAGGGTTTTGTGGATGCTGATCTTGGTGGTGATGTGGACTCAAGCAAGAGCACATCTGGGTACATCTACACCATAGGCGGTACAGCTGTAAGTTGGATGTCTAGGCTTCAGAAGTGTGTTGCTCTTTCATCTACTGAGGCTGAGTATGTGGCAATGGCTGAAGCTGGGAAGGAGATGGTGTGGTTGGCTGATTATCTGGAAGAATTGGGCAAGAAGCAAAGCGAGAAGATTCTTTATTCAGACAGTCAGAGTGCCATACAGTTAGTGAAGAACCCAGTCTATCATTCGAAGACAAAGCACATCAGAAGAAGATACCATTTCACTCGTAGGGCAGTGGAGGATGGTGATATGTGTGTGGAGAAGATAGAGGGTGCAAAGAATCCTGCAGACATGTTGACCAAATGTGTTGATGTGGGGAAACTGGGGTTGTGCAAGACCTCAGTTGGACTTTTGTAGATGTGAGTTCTACAATGTTGTGATGCAGTAGGAAATATTGATGCTATGATCACACTGTTTGAGAGAATACTGTCTTGGTTACCTGATCAGTCTCCAAGTGGGAGAATTGTTGGGATGTGGAGCCTGATTAATATGTAGATGTACTGTTTATATATTAACGATCTCGTCGTACATCAGAATACTGTACTATTTTTATTATTCTCCATGTATTTTGTAACAGTGTTATTCTATTAATATAAATATTGCATCACCGTGGAGGTTACCTTCACTGGTGTTACCACGAAATTATTTCTCTCTCTCTCTTATGTTTACCAAAAAACTGTCTTGATTCTTGAATTATTCTTCGAAATTCCAAAGTGTTGTTGTAATCGATCCTAACATTACACCCACTTGTTGCCTACTTTTTTTCCTAGTCTAATGGCCGGATGTCTTGGGCCTTTTGTTTCATTACTTCTCCCAATCCTTCAACTTCTCCTCCTCCGCTTGCGGTACATAAGTCATTAGCCTAGATATATCTATGTCCCTTATCAACAAAGCTAACTTTCCATCTTTGTTAGTCAATCGGGAGAGACCACCTACAAACATACTCATCCTGTTCCTCATATCCATCATATCTGAAGCGTGGCAGGACAACTATGTGAACTTAACATTGGCAATGTTAGTTCAACATTGATGAAGCTCAACATTAGATTGCCTTAAGTTCACACAGCTATCCCGCTACACTCCAGATATGATTGTGGATATGAGAAGCAAGACCCTTCCCCTCATTTGCACTTAAATCTTCGAGAACAAGAACTAGAGGGGAGAAAATAGGGCTAGGCTTCAAAGAATTCAACTGTATTCTTCGAATCTGATTCTAAAATCAGAGTTTCCACGTATGTAAGGCCCTAAAAAATCAAATTCAAGTTTATTCTTGTATATGCCTATTGTTTGAGTAAATGCTTTGACATTACTTGTACATGATATTTATCAAAAAGTGAAGTATTGCATTATACTACATTCTTGTCAATTTGTTGTAAAGACAAGACTTTACATAGCTACCTTTAAAACCTATAGAATTCATGCAACATAACTTCGAAACTGGAAGTTGAGTTGAAGAAGTGCCTTGAGATGTAATTTCAGCATATATTGTTTAATAGATTTCTTTATTTTATTTTGAGCATGCATATGAGCATTCTTAAACGATGAGTTTTAAAGCTAGTTGAGTGAGAAACTATCTTTCAGTACATTGAAAACCTATTTATCTACAGGGAGGTGATAAGTAGAGAAAAGCTGGAGTTGGGCTTAGTCCCAAGAGATAAAAGAAGTAATTTTGAGTAATTACATTCTTAAAATTATGAGCATATAGTAAAATATTTTAGAGTAGTATTGAGCACCGATGTGGGTGAGAGTATTATTAACTCGAACTCATAAACTATGTAAATAATGTAAGATAGGATCATACTAATAATTGTACGACTCTTTATACGCCACTGAGATGGCCAAGTTAAATGGATCCATAAATAAAATTTGTTCCATACCCTTGCGCAAATATGGGATGGCTCTGGCAACATGGACAAGATGGTGTATCATCAAGACGCTTATAGTGAAGGTTGTCATTTCGAGAAACTCTCCAAGTTAAACTATATTATTTTCATATACTTGAATACCTATATTTTTGCATTAAGTAGTCTGTTTATTCATAGCGCATTCACTCCTATCATTGAGTTTTTTTACTAAGTTAAGATTTGAGTGCATATTTTACCTCTAATCTTGTTTGGCCATTTTACATACCCATTCATTCCATATACTAACGTCCTCTCGACCTGTATCATTTTATGATGCAGAAGCAGGTGATAGCCAAGATCCTCAATAGGTGTATCATTGAAGATCCAACTTCTTAAATTGTTTTTGGTGAGGCCTCCTTGCAGTCAGAGGCACTATATGTCCCTTCATTATTTCTAGCACTTTCTTTGTAGAGGTAGTCGTGGCTTGCCACGGTAGCTTCTCTTAGTTAGACTAGTAGAGGCTTCATAGACTACTAAGGAAGTATTGTTGTGTTTCTCTTAAAATTGCTATCTGCATAACTTGTTTTACTTAATATTATTGAGAACTTTTGAGTATTATAGCCTTTTTGCTTATTTCTAGCCTACCTCTTATTGTTTGGCTCTTCCCCTAAATAAAGTACTCAGGCCGAGTGATTTGCTTGGGACCAGAAATAGTTTTTGAGTGCTGGCCACATCCAGGATGTAGACTTGGGACGTGACAATAGTTCCACCGAATAGGTGTAAGGTCCTCATGCCTCATCGCCTAAAACTATATTTGCCATATGGGAGGCCCTTGTGCTGAAATATGGATCGTTAATGTATGTTGTTAATCGAAGCAACCTCTACATTATTTTCTTTGGGAGAGTTCGGTTCGCCAAATTCTTATTTAAATTCATACAACATACATGGATTGAAGTCCTTGATCAGAGGGAGGTTGGACCTGTATAGCTCATGCATCACTTTATGTCGGTGAATACGACCCTACTCAATATTAATGATTTTGAAAGGTCGATGTGTAAATGATTTGGGATTGAACCTCTACTTTTGACTTTTTGTTATGGTTATATTATGTATATGTATAGTGTTGGTCCCTTTTTCTGGGTTGCATACAAGTAATCATCGTAGTAACTGTACTCATATACTACATTATAGGAATGGAGATCAATTTCAATGGTTTCAAGAAGCAGTAGATCCTTTTGGGATAGAAGTCAGTGTTGAGGTGTGCTTTTCATCATTTGGAAAGTGCAATTTTTTTCATTAGTCTTTCCTTTGATTTTCATGGTATTTGAGGGGCCATGTCCCGATGTAGAACTTGTTATTTTGTTAGTAGAGGTTTTGTAGACCGATCGTTATTTGGATTTCTTATTAAAAGTTGAATTGGTTTTTCTATTTGGAATTTTTTGTTTATATATTAAAATGGGTCTTATTTTTCGTGTTGATATTAAATAGATATTAGTGTTGAATTATCTGAATTAAGTAGGTTGGTTTGTGCTCTCTGGCCTAATGGGACTCTATGTGCCATGTTATGTCTAGGGTGAGGTTTCAGGGTATGACATAGAATAAATAAAAAGAATTTCATGTCTCCTTCAAAAATAAACCTTGGTACTATATGGAAAAAAACAGGATCAATATATCATTTCCCCAACACTCCCACTAGAAGCAAAATTTAAGCTACTTCTCTTCAAATTAGGAAATGAAGAACTATTCTACCCCTTTGATTTTCATATGGCCAATGAAATAAAGATGAATATTCTATAGTTCTTCGTATCAATAATGATAAATTTAATTAAGTTAGAACCTACATTAAGAAAGTATTGAAATACATGAAATAAAGGTCATATAAAGTCTTATCACTATTTTGACAACATGCTGTCAATGTTGTCTAAATATTAAAAATTTACACTAGGAGCTGAATATCAACATAATTATATATTCTCCCTTTGAAATAAATTTATTACAAATTTAAACAGTAAATAATATCATTACTAAAGTGTGTCATAGATCATAGATAAAATAAGTGAAGCGTGGTAAAGAAAAACTTTCAAAATCATTAACTGACCTTAAAAGCCATAAAGTTAGCAGAAATTTGATCCAATGCCCGAACATTTTGGTCAAAACGTTTTCCAAAGGGACCACCAACAACTACAAAATTATAAGACTTTGTGACGCCCGGTAAAATTACCAAAATGTCCCTAGAGCGGGAGTATGCGCGTAACGCATCTTTCGAGGCTCGTATGGTAAATCCGATACCGAATTCGTGATCAGCATGAAAAATGGAGTGGGAAAATGGTCTGGGTCGAATTTTAGGACGACCCAATCGAAAGATAAATTTTCGATCCAAGTCACAAAACAGTGACTGTCCGCGACAGAGGCGCGACGCGCACCTGTCGCAGAGGGACACTTGTATGTTTTTCCAGATTTTCGATGGGATGGAGAAAACTCGTTTAAAAATACATCTCCCAAAAATGCACAGTTCGCGATAGGTCCACGTCGCGGACCGCGTATTTTCCGAACTGAAAATTTCTAATTTATTTCGAGGGGCATTCCGGTCAATCCCTAACCCCTCCTAAACACCAGTACACGGGTAGTAAGGTCGTTTCTACACAAAAAGAACCTAAAACCCCTATTCTAAGTTCTATTCCAAAATCTAAAAGGCTAGGGCTTGAGAAGAAGAGAGAAAGGATTGGGGTGAGACATTCGAGAAGAGATCCTCGACATCACCCAGTTGAATAGCTGCATCATAGGTATGTAAGGCTAAACTAAAACATGGGATTGTTCTCTCATGTGCCCCATAGAGGTCATAGTTGAATTGATAATCAAAGAGTCTACATGCATGATTTCTTTGATGGATTTTCTTGAAAATTATATTTGAAATTTCATGTTTTCTATGTCGATGATCATCATACCAATTGTTTTCTTAAATTGGATATTTTCATGAGAATTTGCATAACCTTTCATGACTAATTTGAAAAGCATGCATATTGAACTTGAGACTTGAGTCTAGAGCCTTGCATTGGAATTGTTGATTGTGATGATGAGTTGATGAAATCTTGATTGCTTTATGGGTCTCTATAAACGAACTCTACCGATGTGTTATTCACTTGTTTCCTAATGGCAGTTATACAATCTTAAGTCATTGAGGAGATGTTGATGATAGGGTTAAAATCCCTATGAGTTGTTAATGATACGGGGGAAGTCCCTATGAGATACTTGATGAAAGGGCCAAGGTCCCTATGAAATACCAGTCGTGGACGGGGAGTGAGTCCCTATGAGACTGGTAGTCATTGACGGGGAGTGGATCCCTACGAGACTGATTGAGGTTGATTTTATGAGCATTGAGTCGGGAGGAGTATCGAGCACCGAAATGAGAAGGAGTGAGTCCCACTCGAACTCATTAACTACGTCGCCAAACGTAGGAGAGGCTTAAACCATCACATATATATATGGTTTCCCTCGAGGTCTAACAGTCCCTGAAAGCAATAGAGGATCTGTTCGGTTTGATTCCAGGTCGGGCATATTGATATCGAATCCAGTGTTCCTTACCTGGCAAGTTTGGAACCACTGTGGCAACATCAGGGTGATTGTTGTACATTCACTGGCTCATAAGTGAGTGTTGTCGGATAAGAGAAACTCCCGGGAAAATTCTTACCTTACTCTGAGTCTAGATGAGATGAGATGAGCGGGGTGGATACCCCTGAGATGATCCGAGTGATGAGTGAGACTAATGAACAGTCTGAGATAATGTTGTGCTACTTGTCCACTGTGTACTCTTTCGTAGATGGACAAGCTGGTGGTTGATGTGATTGATATGTTTATTTTGATTTGATGTTATCTTTCGTATTTTCTACCGGTTTCTGTTTCATTCAGCTATTTTACATACCAGTACATTCCAAGTATTGACGTCCACTCTGGACTGCATCCATTCATGATGCAGAGGCAGGTACTAGAGATCATCAACAGGCGCTCCGTTGAAGATCAGACATTCGAAGCTAATTTGGTGAGCCTCCCCTACTCCGGAGGAACCATTATTTTATTTCATCATGCTTTAGAGTTAGGATTGGACTATTTCCTTATTTTGTTTTGGGTAGCCATGGGTCGAGTATTGATGTTGAGATTGTGAGCTAGTTCTTTCTACTAGCCTTCATTATTTTATCTATATTTCTTTGAGACTTTAGATGAGATGTACCCATTACTTGATTACATTTTCCCTTTTCATTAGAGTTTATTTGATTTAATGATGTGATGAGGCTAAGTGGTACACTTGGGGACTAGCAATAGTCTTTGAGTGCCGGCCACGCCAAGGGTACCCTCCCGGGGCGTGACAGACTTATATATATCATCTATGTCCAAAATAGAATAAAGAAAACCTAGATAATAAGCACTATTGTTTTACGCTGACAAAAACAGACCAAAAGTTGAAGAATAATGTAATGCATATTATTGGACCATTATTCAATATAATATCCACATAATGTATCAATACGGTCTTAGTTGGTTATAAGTGCAAGGAAAGAAAGCAGTTCTATACAAAATCATTAAATAACACGAGAAAATTGGAGCAAATACAAGAAAACTTGAGAATCAACATAATTTTGTTACTCTAACAACCAACATAATTTTGTTACTCTAAGAACCAACATAATTTTGTTACTCTAAGAACCAACATAATTTTGTTAAAATAAAATTATAAAGAATAACTGCTTCTCTTTCCAAGAGTCCACATTGGTCCTTTTCCATAATAATAGTCTTCGCACGAATAGGCGGAGGTTACCACAAGGTGTTACCACGATTTGACTCGGGATGTGACAATAGTTCCACCGAATAGGCGTAAGGTCCTCATGCCTCATCGCCGAAAACTACATTTGCCATATGGGAGGCCCTTGTGCTGAAATATGGATCGTTAATGTATGTTGCTAATCGAAGCAACCTCTACATTGTTGTCTTTGGGAGAGTTCGGTTCGCCAGATTCTTATATTTTTAAATTCATACAACATACATGGATTGAAGTCCTTGATCAGAGGGAGGTTGGACCTATATAGCTCATGCATCACTTTATGTCGGTGAATACTACCCGACTCAATATTAATGATTTTGAAAGGTCGATGTGTAAATGCTTTGGGATTGAACCTCTACTTTTGACTTTTTTTATGGTTATATTATGTATATACATAGTGTTGGTCCCTTTTTCTGGGTTGCATACAAGTAATCATTGTAGTAACTGTACTCATACACTACATTATAGGAATGGAGATCAATTTCAATGGTTTCAAGAAGCAGTAGATCCTTCTGGGATAGAAGTCAGTGTTGAGGTGTGTTTTTCATCATTTGGAAAGTGAAATTTTTTCAATTAGTCTTTCCTTTGATTTTCATGGTATTTGAGGGGCCATGTCCCGATGTAGAACTAGTTATTTTGTTAGTAGAGGTTTTGTAGACCGATCATTATTTGGATTTCTTATTAAAAGTTGAATTGGTTTTTCTATTTGGAATTTTTTGATTATATATTAAAATGGGTCTTATTTTTCGTGTTGATATTAAATAGATATTAGTGTTAAATTATTTGAATTAAGTAGGTTGGTTTGTGCTCTCTGACCTAATGGGACTCTATGTGCCATGTCATGTTTAAGGTGAGGCTTCAGGGTATGACATAAAATAACTAAAAAGAATTTCATGTCTCCTTCAAAAATAAACCTTGGTACTATATGGAAAAAAGCAGGATCAATATATCATTTCCCCCAACACTCCCACTAGAGGCAAAATTTAAGCTACTTCTCTTCAAATTAGGAAATGAAGAACTATTCTACCCCCTTGTTTTTCATATGGCCAATGTAATAGAGATGAATATTCTTTAGTTCTTCGTATCAATAATGATAAATTTAATTAAGTTAGAACCTACATTAAGAAAGTATTAAAATACATGAAATAAAGGTCATATAAAGTCTTATCACTATTTAGACAACATGTTGTCAATGTTGTCTAAATATTTAAAATTTAAACTACTGAAGGAGTTGAATATCAACATAATTATATATTCTCCCTTTGAAATAAATTTATTACAAATTTAAACCGTAAATAATATCGTTACTAAAGTGTGTCATAGATCATAGATAAAATACGTGAAGCGTGGTAAAGAAAAACTTTCAAAATCATTATCTGACCTTAAAAGCCGTAAAGTTAGAAGAAATTTTATGCAATGTCCGAACATTTTGCTCAAAACATTTTCCAAAGGGACCACCAACAACTACAAAATTATAAGACATATATACATCATCTATGTCCAAAATAGAATAAAGAAAACCTAGATAATAAGCACTATTGTTTTACGCCGACAAATCACAGACCAAAAATTGAAGAATAATGTAATGCATATTATTGGACTATTATTCAATATAATATCCACATAATGTATCAATACGATCTTAGTTGGTAATAAGTGCAACGAAAGAAAGCAGTTCTATACAAAATCATTAAATAACACGAGAAAATTGTAGCAAATACCAGAAACTTGAGAATCCAAAGGATTTGAGAAGAAAAGTTCATATTACTCTTAGAACCAACATAAATTTATTAAAATAAAATCATAAAGAATAACTGCTTCTCTTTCCAAGAGTCCACATTGGTCCTTTTCCATAATAATAGTCTTCGAACTTTTACTATGTTAATATGCATAATTGATTAAGCTTTAAAAATCGAGTTATTTTAAAAGTGGATTTTTGGGAGAAATATTTTTTGAAAAAAAAGATACTTCTGAAAAATCATAATTTATGGTTAGCTATCTTTTTATCTTCCACTACTACTACTACTTAAAAGAGCTTTCTTATGTTTCTTCCTTGGTGGCACGAATAAAATTTGTGGAAATACGAAATTGTATTTGTCACTGGAGGAACTTCAATTGCAGAATGAATGACAAAGTAATAAATCCATAAAAAATTCATTTTATATGCCATGTTGAAATGTATGAAATTCCAACATGTCCAACTTCATAATCTCAAAACATGCTTACCAAAAAAGAAAAAGTTCAAGTCAACCATAAATAATAATCTAAAAGTTATTTGTTCAATTAGGAAATTAAATATTTTAAAATTATTTTTCAAAGAGAGTGACATGTTCTTTAAAATTCAACTAGGCATAAGCAACATTTGAAGGATACTAAGTGAGCTTATTATTAAAGGGATATAGTTATAAACGTGAATAAAATAAAATAGCAGAAGGCATATTTTTGTCTTTGAAAAACTCATGTCATCTATTTTGCAAAGCCTTCTTCGTGAGTCTCCTCATGTTCATCAAGCGCTTAGTTTGATAACAACAAACAATAGTGATTACTAAAAAACATGTAATGTGTGCAAGCGCATCAACCTTTTTGTTGTGTCATATGCATGTACCTACAAAGTTGTTTGTTTCAAGATTTCAATCATATTAATGTTTTTCAAAATGATATGGATTTCACATCAAGAAGAAATTAGATCGAAAAAGTTAAAAAAAGAATGATGTCAAAATATAATATCAATGCGTTTTTCATAATGAGATCAACATATACATGGATATTTCAAACAAGGAATAGATTCGCCTAGTTAAATCTCTGTCATTGCCCCAATGGGAATAAGGATGGCTATGGATGTAAATTATTGAAGTAGAGAAAATGCATCCAACAAAGAGAAATTTAATGAAAATATTATTTCTTAAGTATCAATTAGAAAGGAAAGTGTTGCAATTAGAAAACATACCTTATTGTCTAATATTTATTTAAAATATGATCTCTTCCTTACTTCTTGTTATTCTCCTTCAATAGAGAAAAGAAAAAGAAAAGAAAAGAGAGGTTAAACATAGATACTATGCGTAACTTGGAAAAAAAAATTATCTCTAAAAGAAGGCATTGTATTCTCATAGAACTTTAAAATCTTCCAGTTATATTTTTAGATGAATATCTGCAAAACTAACATTTTACTCTTATTCTAGGAATAATATTTGTCAAACATAACTAAGCAAAATCAAATTAAAAAGTGATAAAGACAGACTGATGGAAACAGTATTTGAGAATGCATACACAAAAAGAGTAAACAGTGATTAGTTAAAAGGTAATTAAAAAAGTTGAATTGATTAGAAATGCATAATTTTTTTTAAAATTAACATTTGTTCCATTTACATTTACAATAAACCTTTCATAAAAATGATTATAAAATAGATGACTAATATTTGTTCATCTATGTTACACCTTTAAAACATGTTATTTTCTACCATTTACTTATACTTGTTATAGATGATAACAACTATCAGAGTAAACTTGTTATTTATTTTTAAAAATTAACTGTTTATTCTTATTATAACACAAGAATGGGTATGATGAAAAGTTGAAACAAGGGCTTTTCATGATAAACATTTATACTACAATTTCAAAATTTTAGAAAACAATTCATTTGCTCCTTCTATATCTCTCTCTATCTTTTTCTCTTTCCATCCTTCATTTGAGCATCCAACACCAATTGATTTTCAAAGATATCATGATGAAAAAATAAAAATTTTGTTGATACATTTGACTTTTAATTGCTTAAAAATGAGATTTTTTTCCATCTTAGCAACTAAAAATTTATTTCACCATAAATCATATGTGTCTACGATTTAATAAGTTTTAGATACTAGTATTCCCACTCTTCTCCACGGTGACTCAAACCCTAAAGAAAGAAATTTGACGGTGGAGAAGCCTAACAACTAATAAGTCATAAAACGTCTATATTTTTCATTACATGACATCATGAAAAATTATAAAATATTAAAATCTCTAATCAACAACAAATAATAATTCAAATATAATATAAATACTACAGAGCTTAGCAAATACTTGATGAGCAATTCCTCAAGGATGGAATCTTCCTCTAGAGCACAGTTGTCGTTGAAGAATGCACTGTTCTTGAGCGTCGCCATAAAATACCCCACATATCAATCTTTCTATTTTTCTTCTTTTGTTTGTGAAAATACCTGTGACAAAAATGATGAAATATGTGTGTATGTATTAGGAGTGTTGTTTAGTGCCAAATTTAGAAAGAAAAAAAAAAGATATTGAGTGAATCTTTGACTAAATATTTATCTAAAATGTGAGTAGACTGTTAAAAGGACTTATTTGGCTTTTCATCTTTGTGTATGTATATTAAAGTATTGTTTAGTGCTAAATTTAGAAAAAAAATATTTAGTGAATCTTTGACCAAAATATTTATCTAAAATGTGATTAGACTGTTATAAGGACTTATTTGGCTTTTCATGTGTGTATATATATTGGAAGTATTGTTTAGTGCTAAATTTTGAAAAAGAAGATATTGCGTGAATCTTAGACCAAATATTTACCTAAAATGTGATTAGACTGTTATAAGAATTTATTTGACTTTCACTTTTCTTTGCTCCCTTCTAATAAACTAGTATAGTACCATGCAATGTGCAGTCAATATCAAGAAAAATTAATCATAATTTTTTCTTTGCAATTAATAAAATTTAGTTACCAAAAAAATACTATTAAAAATTATTATGTCACTTTGTATTATTCGCTCCACTTGCATTAATATCTTTACTCATTATTCCCTTTTAAAATTGGGATTATTTAAGAATATTTTTCAACTTTTTCATTGTAACAACACCAAATTCTCTTGTTATTTGCACTTGTATGTTTTTCTCTTTAGATTTCTTAATGACCTTAACCTCAATTTAAATGTTCAAAAATAATCAAATAATATATGAATACCTTTAAAAGATAAATGACATCCAATAATACAAGAGAATAATTATGATAAACAATAAATGAGTACTTTAACACAACCTAATTAACTATATTGATTAATTCTTTCTATTAAATTTCTAAATATTTTCTCTGTAATTTTAGATTTAAGGTTCGTTTTTTTTTAATGTGTAGCGAATATATGTTGCAAGATAAATGTTAAATTATGGAAAAAAGAAGGCTATAAATCATATTACAGTCACGGTGTCAGGTAATATGTATGTTTCTTTATATTTTAATTAGCTTTATTATCACAAAAAACTGTAAAAAGAGTTTATAGACCTCACGAACAAACCATATTTTTTTCGAATTTCACTTTATTTCTTTATTAGAAAACTAAGTTATTGTAGTTGGATGTCAATTTTCATGCCAACCTTCTATGACACCTCACAACTCTATTCTTACATTCACCTAAGTTTCAAGCCTCATCCCTATGCGTGGAAAATCGATTAGGGTCATAAGAGACATCTAGTACTTAGCTGAGTTCAAAACATTCCTATAAACAGAGTTTCTAGTGTTGAATTATACAAGGGTAAGCTTTAAATGATCATAACTCTTACCACACAAAGAATAAGATGTCCCATGACCTACCAAATGAAAGGTCTTTCAATTAGCTTTTCAACGCAATTAATTTCACCTCATTTGGAGTTCAAAGTCAAAATTGTGGTTGTTTTACTGAAGACTGCCTGAACAAAGTTGATCTACAAAACCACACATGACCCATGGTTTAAAGTACGACCTGTCTGCTAACTCATGGAAATAATTCCTGAAAATCCATATTTTTGTCCCAGTTCTGCCGGACCCATCTACAGATCGTAGAAACTTCTACCGGCCATAGATTTGGCTCGTGGAATCGATCCAGAGACCCCAAAATTTACTCAAAAGTGTAAAAATTGTTTTCTACGAGCCGTGGAAGTTTCTACGGGCCGTATGTGGGCCCGTAGTGGACTTTGACTGCTTTTTAAGAAAGGTTATTTTGGTCTTTTCCTACCCTTTCGAAGCCTGAACGTTGCGTTTTTACTCATTTGACTCATATTTCACGACCTCTATCAGTCCTTATTCTTTTTATTTTTCTTCCAAATTGATTTTCAACCTCATGGAGATAAACTTTAAAGTACTCAAAAGTATCACTCTTATTTTTCAATAAATAAACATATGTAAACTTAGAAAAAAACATCAATGAATGTGATAAAATATCTATTTTCTCCACGAGTTATAATTCCTCCAAGTTTACAAATATTAGTGTGAACTAATTCTAATAAATCAGTTTTCCTTTTAACTTGAATATGAGGCCTTTTAGTGATCTTGACTTTACTATAAGCCTCACATTTTTCAAAATCCTTTTTAACCAGCACACTTAACCGTGTTGATTGGCTCATTGCAGTACCTACAAATATAATGGGAAGAAACGGAATATGGTTGTAACTTAATTTAAACCAGCGGATGCCCGACGTTGCTTTCCATGCTTGGATGAACCTGCTTATGTGGTATTTTTAGCATATGGGCATCCTTGGTGTTTCCATATGTGCACTTTTCTCTTTCTTTATCTACCCTATAATGTTAATTGCTATTGATGGCAGCTGTTCATTAGTGGGACAAAACACATGAGCTTGGTCTAATTTAAGCTCTAGTGGGCAGAGTTTTGATACCTTTGTTTCTGGGAGGTAATTGGTACTTTGGAGAATAATCTGTCTGTAAATTTGCATAGTCCTTGCGGGCGCTCATACAGTTCCCTTGCATGATTTAGAGGGAGGAGGAAACCTTTTGTTTAAGCAACTCATTATTTATTATCCTTACAGGTGTTTTGTATTGTCAATCACAGGTCATACAGCTACCAAGGTAAATGCATAGAACCAAATGACCACCAACGGGGATAACTGTAAGGAACTAAATGATTGGCGATAACATAGTAGTGTAGCTAGCTAACTGCATTAATATTTTACCTTTGTCAATACCAGCCTATGTAAATATAAAAATATAACAATATGCTTGATAGGGCAATACTGATATTATGTGAATATAAACAATTGAACAACATGCTAAAAGTCTTTGGAACTTCTAAAACTTTTCAACCCATCAGAGTAGATTTACCTCTGAGTGAAGATCTTTCAGCTCTTAAAGGGAAAGAATTACAAAAATAAATCAGTGGCACTTGATGAGGAAACAAATTTTATGGAACAAATCTTTGACAGATTCAACATCGAGGAGTCTCTTGATACACAAATGGAGTGACAGATCAAGTATGAACTGAACATAGCATATATACTACTTGCAATCACCAGGTCCATACATCCTTTATTAGCTTTTGTTTATACACAAATGGATGTGGTGGTTGCAGGTAGTATATATGGTACCTTCAGTTCATTCCTTATCTGTCAATCCATTTGTGTATCAAGAGACTCCTCGATGTTAAATTTTTCAAAGATGTGTTCCATAAAATTTGTTTCTTCATCAAGTCCATTTCTTTATTTTTGTAATTCTTTCCCTTTAAGAGTTGAATGATCTTGTACATCTATCCCAAAGTCTATCCCCCTAGCAGGAGGGACTCCAGGTAGATCGTCAGGGAAATCTTTAGGAAACTCATTTATGACTGGGACTGACCAGAGGGTTGGTGTCTCAACACCGTGATCTTTAGCTCTAACTATATGGTAGATGCACCCATCGAAAATTAACTTCTTAAAGATATGAAACGAAATTACCCTTAGGCACATTTGAACATTCCCTCCACTTGAAGATTGGCTCACCTTAAAACTGAAACTTGACAACTTTGGTTCTACAATGTATGGAAGAATAACAAGCATGAAGCTAATCAATCCAAAGAATGATGACAAAATATGCCATATCTCTCTCAACTTGATTAGCTAAAGTATCTTTATGGTAGACCGACACTGGACAACCTCTATGGACTCTTTGAGCTTGAATAGACTCACCGACTGGAGTGGAAACACTTAAAGGCTCATTAAGAAACTCTGAACTGATTCCAAACTACATGATATGTAGAAAGTCCCAAAAGATAGAGTAGCAGTTAAGTCTAGTAATGTAAAAACATCATATGTAATGACTTTGAGTATACCGTTGATAATATCTAGAAAATTCTCCAGATCGTGACCTCTGGCCATAACATATAGTGGTTTGTGGCCTCTCTTGTTCCTAAGGTACTACACCTAGGAGCTACCTTACCCTGTGGAGCTGATATAGATAACGGGGCCTTGTTGAACCTAAAGCTCTATCTCATTTTTTGGCAAGCCTTCAAGAAGTACCTTACCTACCTGCACTCGTAGCAACCACTAGTGCAAATAACACACTCTCCAAGATGGTAACAACTACACCTACCACACGAGGGTTGGCGAGAGGGCCCTTGAGCCACACTTCCTGGTGATTGGAACCCTTAGCTCTGAAGTTCTATGACCTCTGTTCACTCCTGACCCTTAGCGTAGGCGCATTGGCAGATGACTGTACTGGCCTGGATGACTAGGGCTTAAAGGATGACCTACACCTACTTGTTGCCTATTGTTTGCCAGTCTAATTGCCGAATGTCTTGGACCTTCTGTTTCATTACTTCTCCCAATCCTTCAACTTCTCCTCCTCCGCTTGCAGTACATAAGTCATTAGATATATCTATGTTCCTTATCAGCAAAGCTAACCTGCCATCTTTGTTAGTCAATTGGGAGAGCCAAGCTACAAACATACTCATCTTGTTCTTCATATCCACCAACATATCTAAAGCATAGCAGGATAACTATGTGAACTTAACATTGGTGATATCAGTTCAACATTGATGTGGTTCAACATTTGATAGCCTTAAGTTCACATGGCTATCCCGCTACGCTCCAGATGTGATGGTGGGTATGAGGAGCAAGATGAGTCTGTTCACAGTTGGGCTCTCCTGATTGACAAACAAGGAGGGAAAGGCAGCTATGCTGACCGGGAACATACATATGGAAAGAATTATGACTTGTGTGTAGCAGATGGAGGGAAGAAGTTGAAGAACCCATAGAGTATCGAAATAAGAGGTCCATGACATGAGACTAGCAAACAGTGGGCAACAAGTGGGAGTGGTTCAACCTTTATGCCTTAGTCATCAAGGCCAATACAATCATATGCCAGTGTAACTACACCAAGGGTAAGCAGTGAATAGGAGTCCCAAAACTTCAAAGCTCAGGGTTTCGAATCACATGACAGTGTGGCTCAAGGGCCTTGTAGCTACCCCTCATGTGGAAAGTGTGGTTGGTCCCATCTTGGAGAGTGCCTTATTGGCAATAGCAGTTGCTACAAGTGTGAGGGAACTTTTGGAAGGATTTCCTAATGATGACACAGAACTTTAGGGACAACAAGGCACAATTACCTACATCAGCTCCACAAGGTGAGGTGGCTTCTAAGGGTTCTACCTCAAGAATAGCCAAGGCCACAAACCGTTTGTATTCTATGGACAACCATCAGGATTATGAGAACTCGCTAGATGTTGTCATTGGTATTCTTAAATTCTTTACACATAATTTTTTTGCATTACTGGACCTAGATTCTACTCTATCTTTCATGACTCCCTACATAGCTAAAAAGTTTAAAATTAGTCTTGGGTGTCTTATTGAGCCTTTTTGTGTTTCTACTCTAGTCGGTGAGTCTATTTTAGATCACAAAGTCTATAGAGATTTCCTAGTGTCAATCTACCATAAAGATACTTTAGCTGATCAAGTTGAGTTAGATATAGTAGATTTTAAAATTATTCTTTGCATGGATTGGCTTTATGCTTGTTATGCTTTCATAGACTATTGAACCAGAGTTGTCAAGTTTTAATTTCCAGGTAAGCCAGTCTTCGAGTGGAGGGATAGTCCAACTATGCCTAAAGGTCATTTTACTTCATATCTTAGGGCCAATAAGTTAATTTTCAAGGGGTGCATCTACTATATAGTTAGAGTCGAAGATCCAGTGTCGAGACACCAACCCTCCAGTTAGTCCTAGTGGTAAATGAGTTTCTTGAAGTTTTCCCTGATGATCTAGGTGATTTGGTGTATTTGAAGGTATCACCTATGAAGGGTGTCCTAAGGTTTGGGAAGAAGGGAAAGTTAAGCCCACGATATGTTGGGCCATACCAGATCGTAAAGAGGATTGGGAAGGTTGCTTACGAGTTGGAGTTACCTTCCGAGTTAAACAGAGTTCATCCGGTATTCCATGTGTCGATGCTGAAGAAATGCTTGGGAAATCCCGCCTTGGTGATCCCTATCGATATCCCTGGAGTGAAAGATAGCCTATCTTATGAAGAGGTCCCAGTTCAAATCCTTGATCGTCAGATTCGCAAGTTGAGGAATAAAGAGATAGCCTCAGTCAAAGTCCTGTGGAGGAATCAATTCGTTGAAGAAGCCACATGGGAAGCTGAAGAGGAGATGAAGGCCAAATACCCGCACCTATTCGTGCCAACGGATGATGGAAACATTGAAGGTAAAAAAAAAATCCTTGCTCTTCACTAAACTGATTGTTCTATTTTGATGCGACTTACCATTATTAAGTCGAGGATGGATTGATTGAACTGAGTGAAAGATGAGTCTCGAGTCTATTCGTGCTTTAGTCCCCACCTCTACTCATCATTGGAGGACGAATGATCCCAAGGGGGAGATGATGTAACGCCCGATAAAATTACCAAAATACCCCTAGAGTGAGGGTATGCGCATAAAGCGTCTTCCCATGCTCGTATGGCGAATTCGAGACCGGATTTGTGATTAGCATGGAAAATGGAGTGGGAAAATGGTCTCGGTCGAATTTTAGAGCGACCCGATCGGAAGATAAATTTTTGGATCAAGTCACAAAACAGTGGCTGTCCGCGACAGAGGCGTGTCGCGGTCCTGGCGCGGAGTACCACTTGTGTGTTTTCCAAAATTTTCGACGGGATGGAGAAAACTCGTACAAAAACACTTTTTTCAAAAATTACACAGTACACGATAGGTCCGCGTTGCGGACCGTGTGTTTTTCCGAACTGCAAATTCCTAATTTAATTTGAGGGGCATTCTAGTCAATCCCCAATCCCTCCTAAACACTGATACACGACTAATTAAGTCATTTTCAACCAGAAAAGGGTCTAAAACCTCATTCTAAGTCCTATTCCTTAAACACTAACAAGGCTAGGGCTTGAGGAGAAGAGAGAAGAGCTCGTGAGAGTAATTCGGGTGGAGACCCCGAAAGTACTCGATTGATTAATGGCATCACAAGTATGTAAGGCTAAACTAAAACATGAGATTGTTCTCTAATGTGCCCCATAGAGGTCATAGATGAGTTGATGATTGAAGAGTCTGCATGCATGATTTCTTTGATGGATTTTCTTGAAAATTATATTTGAAACTACATGTTTTCTATGTTGATGATCATCATACTATTGGTTTTCTTAAATTGAATATTTTCATGAGAATTTGCATAACCCTACATGATTAATTTGAACAGCATGCATAATGAACTTGAGGATTGAGTCTAAAGCCTTGAATTGTGATGGTGATTGTGATGAGAGGATGATGAGTCTAGAGCCTTTAAGATTGTGATTGTGATTGTGATTGTGATGAGAGAACGATGATGAGTTGATAGAGTATGATTGTTTTGTGAGTCTCTATAAATGAACTCTACCGATGTGTCTATTCACTTGATTCCTAATGATTGATCTAAACCTTGAGTCATTGATGAGATTATTTGATGAGAAGGTCAAAGTCCCTATGATATTGATTGATGAGAGGGTTAAAGTCCCTATGAGCTTGATTGATAATAGGTTAAAGTCCCTATGAGATACCGATCATTGACGGGGTTGAAGTCCCCACGAGATTGGTTTGATCGGATTGATGATTTTATGAGCATTGAGTCAGGAGGAGTATCGAGCACCGAAATGGATAAGAGTGAGTCCTACTCGAACTCATTAAACTATAAGAGTGAGTCCTACTCGAACTCATTAAACTATGTCGCCAATCATAGAAGAGGTTTTCCTCTTGAGTTGATGTCCCTGAAATCAATAGCGAACTTTGTTGATTGTTCTGTCTCCATCTTGGATTTATCCATTATGGTTTCGATTTGTCTCTACCTGAAAAGTACGGGACAGCCGTGGCAACACCGGCGGGGTTGTTGTACAATCACTGGCTCATAAGTGATTGTTGTCGGTTAAGAGAAACTCCCATAAACTTCTTACCCTATTCTGAGTCTGAAGGAGATGAGAGGAGGTGAGCTCCTCTGAGATGATACGAGATGAAATGAAATGTGATGAGATAAGAGGAGGTGAGCTCCTTTGAGATGAGTCTGAGATGATTGATGAGGTCGAGTTGTTGATAGGTCACTTGTCTACTATTTATTCATGCATAGACAGACATTTGACTAATGATGTGATTTGATATGTATTTTGAGTTGTTATTGTTTCCATATTGTTTCTACCGGTTTCTATTTCACTCAGCTATTTTACATACCAGTACATTCCAAGTACTGATGTCCACTCTGGACTGCATCGTTTTATGATGCAGAGGCAGGTACTAGAGATCGTCAACAGGCGCTTCGTTGAGGATTCCAAATTGTAGCTTATTGGTGAGCCTCCCTTACTCCGGAGGATTCACTCTTTTATTTCATCATGCTTAGAGTTAGATTAGACTCTTCCTTTTATTTTGGGTTGCCATGGATTATTCATTGGCATCATATGATAGTGATAGAGGCTTCATAGACGATGGTCGAGTATTAATATTGAGACTGTGAGCTAGTTCTTCCTACTAGCCCTTATTGTTTTATGAAATCTTTTGATTCTTCAGATGCTGATGTGTCCATTACTACTTATATTTTTCCGCTATTCATTTGAGTTTATTTGATTGAATGATGTGATGAGGCTAAGTGGTTCGCTTGGGGACTAGCAATAGTCTCTGAGTGCCGGCCACGCCTAGGGTACCCTCCCGGGGCGTGACACATATATTCGCTACACATTAAAAAAACGAACCTTAAATCTAAAATTACAGAGAAAATATTTTAGAAATTTAATAGAAAGAATTAATCAATATAGTTAATTATGTTGTGTTAAAGTACTCGTTTATTGTTTATCATAATTATTCTCTTGTATTATTGGATGTCATTTATCTTTTAAAGGTATTCATATATTATTTGATTACTTTTGAACATTTAAATTGAGGTTAAGGTCATTAAGAAATCTAAAGAGAAAAACATACAAGTGCAAATAACAAGAGAATTTGGTGTTGTTACAATGAAAAAGTTGAAAAATATTCTTAAATAATCCCAATTTTAAAGGGGAATAATGAGTAAAGATATTAATGCAAGTGGAGCGAATAATAAAAAGTGACATAATAATTTTAATAGTATTTTTTTGGTAACTAAATTTTATTAATTGCAAAGAAAAAATTATGATTAATTTTTGTTGATATTGACTGCACATCGCACGGTACTATACTAGTTTATTAGAAGGGAGCAAAGAAAAGTGAAAAGTCAAATAAGTCCTTATAACAGTCTAATCACATTTTAGGTAAATATTTGGTCTAAGATTCACTCAATATCTTCTTTTTCTAAATTTAGCACTAAACAATACTTCTAATATATATACACACATGAAAAGCCAAATAAGTCCTTATAACAGTCTAATCACATTTTAGATAAATACTTGGTCAAAGATTCACTAAATTATTTTTTTCTAAATTTAGCACTAAACAATACTTCAATATACATACACAAACATGAAAAGCCAAATAAGTCCTTTTAACAGTCTACTCACATTTTAGATAAATATTTAGTCAAAGATTCACTCAATATCTTTTTGTTTTTCTAAATTTAGCACTAAACAACACTCCTAATATATACACACACATTTCATCATTTTTGTTACAGGTATTTTCACAAACAAAAGAAGAAGAATAAAAAGATTGATATGTGTGGTATTTTATAGCGACGCTCAAGAACAGTGCATTCTTCAACAACAACTGGGCTCTGGAGGAAGATTCCATCCTTGAGGAATTACTCATCAAGTATTTGCTAAGCTCTGTAGTATTTATATATGAATTATTATGTGTTGTTGATTAGAGATTTTAATATTTTATAATTTATCATGATGTCATGTAATGAAAAATATAGATGTTTTATGACTTATTAGTTGTTAGGCTTCTCCACCGTCAAATTTCTTTCTTTAGTGTTTGAGTCACCATGGAGAAGAGTGGAAATACTAGTATCTAAAACTTATTAAATCGTAGACACATATGATTTATGGTGAAATAAATTTTTAGTTGCTAAGATGGAAAAAAATCTCATTTTTAAGATTTTAAAAGTCAAATGTATCTACAAAATTTTTATTTTTTCATCGTGATATCTTTGAAAATCAATTGGTGTTGGATGCTCAAATTCAGGATAGAAAGAGAAAAAGATAGAGAGAGATATAGAAGGAGCAAATGAATTGTTTTCTAAAATTTTGAAATTGTAGTATAAATGTTTATCATGAAAAGTTCTTGTTTCACCTTTTCATCATACCCGTTCTTGTGTTATAATAAGAATAAATAATTAATTTTTAAAAATAAATAACAAGTTTACTCTGATAGTTGTTATCATCTATAATAAGTATATGTAAATGGTAGAAAATAACATGTTTTAAAGGTGTAACATAGATGAACAAATATTAGTCATCTATTTTATAATCATTTTTACGAAAGGTTTATTGTAAATGTAAATGGAACAAATGTTAATTTTAAAAAAATTATGCATTTCTAATCAATTCAACTTTTTTAATTACCTTTTAACTAATCACTGTTTACTCCTTTTACGTATGCATCCTCAAATAATGTTTCCATCAGTTTGTCTTTATCACTTTTTAATTTGATTTTGCTTAGTTAAGTTTGACAAATATTATTCCTAGAATAAGAGTAATATGTTAGTTTTGCAGATATTCATCTAAAAACATAACTGGAAGATTTTAAAGTTCTATGAGAATACAATGCCTTCTTTTAGAGATAAATTTTTTTTCAAGTTACGCATAGTATCTATGTTTAACCTCTCTTTTCTTTTCTTTTTCTTTTCTCTATTGAAGGAGAATAACAAGAAGTAAGGAAGAGATCATATTCTAAATAAATATATAGACAATAAGGTATGTTTCTAATTGCAACACTTTCCTTTCTAATTGATACTTAAGAAATAATATTTTCATTAAATTTCTCTTTGTTGGATGCATTTTCTCTACTTCAATAATTTACATCCATAGGCAGCCTTATTCCCGTTGGGGCAATGACTGAGATTTAACTAGGCGAATCTATTCCTTGTTTGAAATATCCATGTATATGTTGATCTCATTATGAAAAACTCATTGATATTATATTTTGACATCATTCTTTAACTTTTTCGATCTAATTTCTTCTTGATGTGAAATCCATATCATTTTGAAAAACTTTAATATGATTGAAATCTTGAAACAAACAACTTTGTAGGTATATGCATATGACACAACAAAATGGTCGATGCACTTGCACACATTATATGTTTTTTAGTAATCACTATTCTTTGTTGTTATCAAAAGTAAGCGCTTGATGAACATGAGGAAACTCAGGAAGAAGGCTTTGCAAAATAGATGACATGAGTTTTTCAAAGACAAAAATATGCCTTCTGCTATTTTATTTTATTCACGTTTATAACTAGACCCCTGTAATAATAAGCTCACTTAGTATCCTTCAAATGTTGCTTATGCCTAGTTGAATTTTAAAGAACATGTCACTCTCTTTGAAAAATAATTGTAAAATATTTAATTTCCTAATTGAACAAATGACTTTTAGATTATTGTTTATGGTTGACTTGAACTTTTTCTTTTTTGGTAAGCATGTTTTGAGATTATGAAGTTGGACATGTTGGAATTTCATACATTTCAACATGGCATATAAAATGAATTTTTTATGGATTTATTACTTTGTCATTCATTCTGCAATTGAAGTTCCTCCAGTGGCAAATACAATTTAGTATTTGCACAAATTGTATTCGTGCCACCAAGGAAGAAACATAAGAAAGCACTTTTAAGTAGTAATAGTAGTGGAAGATAAAAAGATAGCTAACCATAAATTATGATTTTTCAGAAGTATATTTTTTTTCAAAAAATATTTCTCCCAAAAATCCATTTTTAAAATAACTCGATTTTTAAAGCTTAATCAATTATGCATATTAACATTGTAAAAGTTAGAAGACTATCATTATGGAAAAGGACCAATGTGGACTCTTGGAAAGAGAAGCAGTTATTCTTTATGATTTTATTTTAATAAAATTATGTTGGTTCTAAGAGTAATATGAACTTTTCTTCTCAAATCCTTTGGATTCTCAAGTTTCTTGTATTTTCTCCAATTTTCTCATGTTATGTAATGATTTTGTATAGAACTGCTTTCTTTCGTTGCACTTATTACCAATTAAGATCGTATTGATATATTATGTGGATATTATATTGAATAATAGTCTAATAATATGCATTACATTATTCTTCAATTTTTGGTCTGTGATTTGTCAGCGTAAAACAATAGTGCTTATTATCTAGGTTTTCTTTATTCTATTTTGGACATAGATGATGTATATAAGTCTTATAATTTTGTAGTTGTTGGTGGTCCCTTTGGAAAATGTTTTGAGCAAATGTTCGGGCATTGGATCAAATTTCTGCTAACTTTACGGCTTTTAAGGTCAGTTAATGATTTTGAAAGTTTTTCTTTACCACGCTTCACTTATTTTATCTATGATCTATGACACACTTTAGTAATGATATTATTTACTGTTTAAATTTGTAATAAGTTTATTTCAAAGGGATAATATATTATTATGTTGATATTCAACTCCTTCAGTAGTTTAAATTTTAAATATTTAGACAACATTGACAACATGTTGTCTAAATAGTGATAAGACTTTATATGACCTTTATTTCATGTATTTCAATACTTTCTTAATGTAGGTTCTAACTTAATTAAATTTATCATTATTGATACGAAGAACTAAAGAATATTCATCTCTATTACATTGTCCATATGAAAAACAAGGGGGTAGAATAGTTCTTAATTTCCTAATTAGAAGAGAAGTAACTTAAATTTTGCCTCTAGTGGGAGTGCTGGGGGAAATGATATATTGATCCTGTTTTTTTCCATATAGTACCAAGGTTTATTTTTGAAGGAGACATGAAATTCTTTTTATAAAATATTTATTTTATGTCATACCCTGAAACCTCACCCTAGACATGACATGGCACATAGAGTCCCATTAGGCCAGAGAGCACAAACCAACCTACTTAATTCAGATAATTCAACACTAATATCTATTTAATATCAACACGAAAAATAAGACCCATTTTAATATATAATCAAAAAATTCCAAATAGAAAAACCAATTCAACTTTTAATAAGAAATCCAAATAATGATCGGTCTACAAAACCTCTACTAACAAAATAACAAGTTCTACATCGGGACATGGCCCCTCAAATACCATGAAAATCAAAGGAAAGACTAATGAAAAAAATTTCACTTTCCAAATGATGAAAATCACACCTCAACACTGACTTCTATCCCAGAAGGATCTACTGCTTCTTGAAACCATTGAAACTGATCTCCATTCCTATAACGTAGTGTATGAGTACAGTTACTACGATGATTACTTGTATGCAACCCAGAAAAAGGGACCAACACTATATATATACATAATATAACCATAAAAGAAGTCAAAAGTAGAGGTTCAATCCCAAAGAATTTACACATTGGCCTTTCAAAATCATTAATATTGAGTCGGGTAGTATTCACCGACATAAAGTGATGCATGAGCTATATAGGTCCAACCTCCCTCTAATCAAGGACTTCAATCCATGTATATTGTATGAATTTAAAAATATAAGAATCTGACGAACCGAACTCTCCCAAAGAAAATAATGTAGAGGTTGCTTCGATTAGCAACATACATTAACAATCCATATTTCAGCACAAGGGCCTCCCATATGGCAAATGTAGTTTTCGGCGATGAGGCATGAGGAGCTTACGCCTATTCAGTGGAACTATTGTCACATCCCGAACCACTCGGCCTAGCTACTTTATTTAGGGGAAGAGCCAAACAGTAAGAGGTAGGCTAGAAATAAGCAAAACGGCTATAATACTCAAAAGTTCTCAATAATATTAAGTAAAACAAGTTATGCAGATAACAATTTTAAGAGAACCACAACAATACTTCCTTAGTAGTCTATGAAGCCTCTACTAGTCTAACTAAGAGTAGGTACCGCGACAAGCCACGACTACCTCTACAAAGAAAGTGCTCGAAATAATGAAGGGACATATAGTGCCTCTGACTGCAAGGTGGCCTCACCAAAAGCAACTCAAGAAGTTGGATCTTCAATGATACACCTGTTGAGGATCTTGCCTATCACCTACTTCTGCATCATAGAATGATACAGGTCGAGAGGACGTTAGTACATCGAATGTATGAGTATGTAAAATGGCCAAATAAGGTTAGAGGTAAAATATGCACTCAAATCTTAACTTAGTAAAAAAAACTCAATGATAGGAGTGAATGCGCTATGAATAAACATACTACTTAATGAAAAAATATAGGCATTCAAGTATATGAAAATAATATAGTTTAACTTGGAGAGTTTCTCGAAACGACAACCATTACTATAAGCGTCTTGATGATACAACATCTTGTCCATGTTGCCAGAGCCATCCCGTACTGTACAAGGTTATGGAACAAACATTATTTATGGATCCATTTAAGTTGGCCATCTCATTGGCGTATAAAGAGTCGTACAATTATTAGTATGATCCTATCTTACACTGTTTACGTAGTTTATGAGTTCGAGTTAATAATACTCTCACCCACATTGGTGCTCAATACTACTCTAAAATATTTTACGATATGCTCATAATTTTAAGAATGTAATTACTCAAAATTACTTCTTTTATCTCTTGGGACTTGACCCAACTCCAGCTTTTCTCAACTTATCACTTCCCTGTAGATAAATAGGTTTTCAATGTACTGAAAGATAGTTTCTCACTCAACTAGTTTTAAAACTCATCGTTTAAGAATGCTCATATGCATGCTCAAAATAAAATAAACAAACCTATTAAACAATATATGCCAAAATTACATCTCAAGGCACTTCTTCAACTCCACTTCCAGTTTCAATGTTATGTTGCATGAATTCTTTAGGTTTTAAAGATAGCTATGTAAAGTCTTGTCTTTACAACAAATTGACAAGAATGTAGTATAATGCAATACTTCACTTTTAAATAAATTTCATGTACAAGTAATGTAAAAGCATTTACTCAAACAATAGGCTTATACTAGAATAAACTTGAATTTGATTTTTTAGGGCCTTACATACGTGGAAACTCTGATTTTAGAATCAGACTCGAAGAACACAGTTGAATTCTTTGAAGCCTAGCCCTATTTTCTCCCCTCTAGTTCTTGTTCTCGAAGATTTAAGTGCAAATGAGGGGAAAGGGTCATGGGTTACTGTTAAAGGGTCAAAAAGAAGCCTAAATGGACAAGATTTTTGGTTAAAATAGGATGTAAAAGACGAAACTACTCCTTTACTAAAACTTTTGAAGTGGACCATGAAACGATATATACGGGTCATGATCACTAGTAGGAGTCATAGATGACCTTCCATAGCAACTGGGTTTCCAGGATTGGGTCTACGACCAAGCTTTATGGGCCGTAGATGCTTTTCCAGATCGTAAATAGGTCTCGTCATGTTCAGCTTTTGTCTAATTCAAAGGCTTAGTTTTCTTGGGGCTTGGAACCACAAGACCTAGTCTATGGAACCACAAGACCTAGTCTACGGGTCATAGATGGTATTGCTGCTCATAGACAGGGCCTTTAACTTCAAATTTTCTAAGTGTAAAGGGGACCTACGAGCCCCCATCTTCGATCCATAAATACGGTTTGTAGATGCCTATCTGGTTAAAAAATTAGATTCACTCCCTGGGCTTTATGAACTTCTCGGGGTCAATATAATTAGGGGGTGTTACACTATCTCCCCCTTGAGAACATTCATCCTCAAATAAAGGCCAAATTAAGAGTAGACTCAAAGAAAGAATGCAGCTAAACTCAAGTACTCAAGCAATCAATTATTCAAAATTTCTAATTACTCAAACTCAAGGATACTCATCGACTCAGATATAGGGATGAGGAATATTACCTTCAACCTCATTGTTGGAAGACACAAATAGATAGGGGTACCTAGACTTCATATCCTCAGCTTCCCATGTACCTTCCTTACTAGACTGACTTCTCCATAAAACATTAACTGAAGCAATCTCCTTAGCCCTCAATTTGCAAACATGGCAGTCAATGATATATACAAAAATCTCCTCGTAAGATAAGCTATCTTTAACTCCAACACTTTCAGTAGGCACGACTAATGAAGGATCTCCCCGGCACTTCACAAAATTGAAATGTGAAATACTAGATGGATTGCAGCCAACTCTAGTGGTAATTCCAACTCATAAGCAATTTACCAATTCTCCTAGTGATCTGATAAGGGTCGGTAAGAGCATCAACAATAATGTTAGCTTTACTTGGATGGTAGAGAATGTGAATGTCATAGCCCTTGAGTGATTCCAGACATCACCTTTGCCTCAAGTTCAACTCTTTCTAACTAAATACATACTGCAAGCTTTTATGATCTGTGAATGTATCAACATGTCCTCCATAAAGATGGTGCCTCCAAATCTTGAGTGCGGAAACCACCACAACTAACTCAAGGTCATTAGTTGAGTAATTCTTCTCATGGGTCTTGAACTATCTCTAGGCACATGCTACTCTGTACATCAATAACAACCAAGCCCAACTCTAAATGCATCATAATAAACAAAAAAATTGTTTGTTCCCTCAGGTTTGGATAACACCGGAGCCATGGTCAGTCTAATCTTTCACTCCTAAAAACTCTTCTTGCATGCCTCCGATTAATGAAAGTTTACCTTCTTCTGGACCAACCTAGTCAGTAGACCTGATATAGATGAAAACTCCTCTACAAAATGCATATGATATCCCGCTTATCCCAAGAAACTCCTTATCTACATTAAGAAGTGGGTCTTGGCCAGTTCTTCACTGCCTCAATCTTCTGAGAGTCAACTTGAATACCCTCTTCAAACACAATATAGCCTAGGAATGCCATGGATGCTAACCAAAACTCACACTTTGAAAAGTTAGCATATAATCTCTGATACTTGAGGCTCTTGAGGATGTTTCTAATATGGTCAACATTCTTATCTTCATTTCTAGAGTATATCAGGATGTAATCTATGAACACGATGACGAACATGCCTAGATATTGCCTCAACACTTGGTTTATGAGGTCCGTGAGGGCTACAGGAGTATTAGTCAATCCAAAGGACATAACAAGGAAATCATAATGCCCATAGTAGGATTTAAAGGCAGTCTTTGGGATGTCACTTTTGCTAACTTTCAGTTGATTTAAGGTCTATCTTAGAGAAACATGTAGAATCCAAAAACTGATCGAACATATCATCAATTTTGGGAAGGATATACTTAATCTTAATGGTGACCATGTTTAATTAACAGTAGTCAATGCATATCCTAAGGAAACCATTATTCTTTCGCATGAAAAGAACTAGAGCACCCCAAGATGAGACACTAGGCCTAACGAAACCTTTATCGAGAAGATCTTTCAACTACTCTTTCAAATTTTTTAGCTCTACACCATTCTATATTGTAGGGCAGATATAGGTTGAGTGTCACGAAGGAAATCTATCCCAAAAGTCTATCTCCTTGTCTAGAGATACTCTAGGTAGATCATCAGGAAAAACTTAAAGAAACTCATTTACGACTAGGACTAACTGGAGGGTTGTTGTCTCGACACCACGATCTTTGAATCTATCTATATAGTAGATGCACCCCTTGAAAATTAACTTCTTGGCCCTAAGATATGAAATAAAATGACTGTTAGGCATAGTTGGACAACTCCTCCACTCTAAGACTGGCTCACCTGGAAAATAAAACTTGTCAACTCTAGTTCTATAGTCTATGAAAGCATAACAAACATGATGCCAGACCATGCCAAGAATGATGTTAAAATGTACCATATGTAACTCAACTTGATCAACTAAAGTATCTTTATGGTAGATTGATACTAGGAAATCTCTATAGAATTTGTGATCTAAAATAGACTCACCAACTAGAGTAGAAACACAAAAAGGCTCAATAAGACACCCAAGACTAATTTTAAACTTTTTAGCTATGTAGGGAGTCATGAAAGATAGAGTAGAATCTGGGTCTAGTAATGCAAAAAAATAATTATGTGTAAAGAATTTATGAATACCGATGACAACATCTAGTGAGTTCTCTAATCCTGATGGCTGGCCATAGAATACAAACGGTTTGTGGCCTTGCCTATTCTTGAGGTAGAACCCTTAAAAGCCACCTTACCTTGTGGAGCTAATGTAGATCACTGTAGCTTGTTGCCCCTAAAGCTTTGTGTCATCATTTGTAAATCCTTCCAAAAATTCCCTTCAAACCCACACATGTAGCAATTGCTGGCCAATGAGGCACTCTCCAGGGTGGGACCTACCACACTTTCCACATGAGGGGTAGCTACAAGGCCCTTGAGCCACACTCTCTTGTGATAACCTTGAGCTTTGAAGTTTTGTGACTCATATTCACTGCTTGCCCTTGGTGTAGCTACACTAGCAGATGATTGTATTAGCCTTGATGACTAAGGCATAAAGGTTGACCAACTCTCACTTGTATCCCACTGTTTGCCATTCTCATGGCTGGATGTCATGGACCTCTTATTGCGATAATCTCTGGGTACTTCAACTTCTTCCCTCCACCTGCTGCACATTAGTCATAATTCGTTCCATATCTATGTCCCCCGTCAGCATAGTTGCCTTGCCCTCCTTGTTAGTCAATCAGGAGAGCCCAACTGTGAACAAACTCATCTTGCTCCTCATATCCACCATCATATCCGAAGTGTAGCAGGATAGCTATGTGAACTTAAGGCCATCTAATGTTGAGCTTCATCAATGTTGAACTAACATTACCAATGTTAAATTTACATAGTTGTCCAGCTATGCTTCAGATATGATGGCGGATATGAGGAATAGGATGAGGGGCTGGAATTTAATCATATTTTAGGTGTAGGCGGGGGTGGAAAAAGTCTGGAATGCCCCTCACAAAAAATTGAAAATAAATATACTTGGGGGAACCAAGTCCGTGTCACGGGCTTGAGTGCATTTCAGGGATTTAAGAATTTCTGATCGAGTTTTCTAATCCTATAGAAAATATTGTGATTACGTCCAAGTATAAGTCCATGACAAGTCCGTGTCGCGTGCCTGTCTCACACTTATTCTAGAATGCATTTTCACATCGAAAAATTATCTTTTTATCCGGTTGCTCTAAAAATTAACAAAGACTGTTTTCCCACAAAATGTTTCGTGTTGATCGCATTTTCGACCTCGGATTTGCCATCAGTGTTTTGGAGGATGCATTATGCAAGCGTCCCTCATCTAGGGGTATTTTGGCAATTTTACAGGGTGTTACAAAAAAATCCTTACAAAAGTATAGAAGAAAAACCGAGCGAGTAAGATTTGCGTGAATGTGCTCATCTTATGGGTAACACATTGTAACATTGGGTTAACTTGAACTTGATGAGATTATGCAACAATCTTAGGATTTGATGACAGCTATAGGCATAAATTAATAAAGTATGGTACGCAAGGAGGAGGGAATGGTTGAGGAGAGTCACCAAAATTGGAAGTCTTCAGCCCTAGCTCTTAATACAAAGTAGTCCTACCCCTGTAGTAGCGAAGTGATCATCTGAGAAAACTTGTTGGGTGCACTTGGGATTGTAACCCTTTTCTCATCCCTGGCAATATGCCTTCTAGTGAGGGAGGTCCCTATCTGCTAGTTGACGTATTTATTCTTGAGTTCGAAGGTTTATTTCCCAAAAGTTTGAATGATTTGATTGATTGAGTTTTGATGTCCCATTCATGCCCTACAGTGATGCAGCTGAAGGTAATGATCCTATTCTTGATATGAAACAATATTTCCATCTTAGAGTTCAAATAGTTAATTTTGTAGAGAGATTGATTGATTGATTGGTTGATCAATTGAGCATTGATTATTATTCATGTCTTGAGTTTGTCTCTAATACCCATCATTTAAGGACGAATGATCCCAAGGGGGAAATATTGTAACACCTTGAAAATTTCTAAGCTAAGATCCACACATCATTCTTATGCACATGAGATCATATTGAGTGATTCTAACAATATAAATAGGTATTAAAGTCTATTTTAAAGTGAGATGATAGATTTAAGATGAATTAAGGTCATAAAAATCCCTTAACACAAAGTTGAGTTGAAACACTTCTTACCGATTCAGTTTTGATATGAAATTCTATAAAATTGGGTAATCCAATTGCTCCAAGGCTGTTAATTTTTTGGAAGGTCCTTCTCTAAGTATTTGAAGTGTGTTAGATGTGGTTTGAGGTCATAAGGGACACCCAAGGTCAAGCCAAGTTCAAACCATTTTCATCGGCTAAGTTTCTATGTGAGTTCATCGGCTAAGTTTCTATGTGAGATCATATTGAGTGATTCTAACAATATAAATAGGTATTAAAGTCTGTTTTAAAGTGAGATGATAGATTTAAGATGAATTAAGGTCATAAAAATCCCTTAACACAAAGTTGAGTTGAAACACTTCTTACCGATTCAGTTTTGATATGAAATTCTACAAAATTGGGTAATCCAATTGCTCCAAGGCTGTTAATTTTTTGGAAGGTCCTTCTCTAAGTATTTTAAGTGTGTTAGATGTGGTTTGAGGTCATAAGGGACACCCAAGGTCAAGCCAAGTTCAAACCATTTTCATCAGCTAAGTTTCTATGTGAGTTCATAAAAGGGTCAACATCAAAATAAGAATATCTCTCAGCACATAACTACTTAGGTGACCTGTAATATATCTAATTGTAGATATTTGAATTACCTTTCCAACTCATCCAATTTAGCCTTAATTGGAGTTTGGAGTAAAAATTTATGATCAATTTAATAAAGTCTGCCGAATTTTCCACTGATTTAGACCATCGAAATTCTTAGATAAAAAAAAACCCAGAGAGATATTGGGTATACAAGTAAACATGTCTTAACTACTTGTTACAAATTTTAAAGTCATGTATGCCTAGGCCCATAGCAAATAATATCACTAGTGCGCTAAGCTGTTACAGATTGTATCATAGTTCGCTACTCCTGTGTCAGCCTTGTTGATGTGGGCCAGAGTTCAGGAAAATTTTGATAGGGTGGGGATAACTTCAATGATGAGTCTAAGCCAATCTCATACAGTGAGGCAAACCTTAGGATGATGCTGACTCTATAGAGGGGATGTATGTAAAAACCTATCTTAAGATGAAAAGTCTCACTTCGGTAAAAATACAAGAGAGATATTGGGTATACAAGTAAAAAGACCTTACCTACTAGTGGCACATTTTAAAAACTGGCGGGCCTAGGCCCAAAGTTGAAAATGTCACTAGCAGGCAGGGTTGTTACACTTACTAAGTTAAATGGACTTAAGTTACTACCATCCGACATAAATATTTACACCTTTATAAAATTCATGAATAAGATCAATCTAAAACAGTTTTCAAATCTTTTATCATATCAATAATACTAACTAAAATAACCTTCATTGTTTGTCAACAAACAACAATACTTAAAGTCTTTAAAATATTTCAACATACAAAACACTAAAAACCACAAAAAATTAAAATGCTATGTTGAATAAGAGAAAACTGGTTCTTTTATTTATTGTTGGAATGGGAACTTGGTCTTTCACGGAGTACTTGAACTTGTAAGTAAATCCTTTTATTACATTTTTCTCTCACAAATTCACAAATACACCTGTCATTTTTCTCCACAAGGTTACACCTATATAAGTTGTGTTATCCGCCAACTAGCCATACTCTACCGTCATTCCATTTATTGACTTTCGTCTCAAATTTTCTTCTATCGGAGTCACGAATGGTGATTCTTGAAGTGAGTTCAAGTTTGTAATAACTCACCACATCTATTAGGATGTACTAAAATTAAGAGTAAATACTTTGCTAAATGAGAATGTTATAACATTAAACTATAAACTCTATCACTAGAATATGTAGTTACAGGTTGTTATTTACCGGTTGATCTCTCCTTTTTGCTCGTAATTTTGCTACAAAGTAAGAATTTTTTTGGCTAAGTTGCAGGTCCACTTTTGAATATATCTAAACTAAAATGCTTAGGGACATCCCTCTCCTTGCAAGTAGTGGCTTTTTTTTCATCCAGTTGAATCAAGAAAGTTAGTTGCCCAAGTTAACAAACTTAAATCCCGCGGGGTATTTGTGAGTTTCCATGAGATTTAAGTTTGTGAACCTGGGCAACTAACTTTCTTGATTCAGCTGAATGTGGAAAAGTCACTACTTGCAAAGTGAGTGATGTCCTTTACCATTATGGTGCAGATATATTCGAATGTGGATATGCAACTCAGCCAAATACTGTGCTAAAAAATTATGAGAAAATAGGAGAGATCAACTGGTAAATAAAAGTCTATAACTATATATTCTAGTGAATGATTTTATAGTTTAATGTTATAGCATTCTCATTTAACAAAGTCTTTATTCTTAATTTTTGTACATCCTAATAGATGTGGTGATATATTACAAAGTTGAACTCACCTAAAGCATCAGCATTCATGACTTGGATGGTAGTGAATTTTAGACTAAAGTCAACAAATGGAATGACAGTAGAATATGGCTAGTTGAAGGCTGGCGTGGCTTATGTAGGTGGAACCTTGTGGAAAATAATGATAGGTATATTTGTGAATTTGTGAGGAAAAAAATGCAGTAAAAGGATCTACTTACAAATTCTAATACTCAGTAAAGGACCGAGTTCTCATCCCAACAATAAATAAAAGAACCAGTTTTTTCTTATTCAATATAGCGTTCTAATTTTTATGGTATTTAGTGTTTTAGTTAATATTATTAATATGATAAAAGATTGAAGGCTATTTTATTTTGATCTTTTTCATGAATTTTACATACGTGTATATATCTATATCGAATGATAGTACTTGAGTTTACATAACTCATTAAGATTTAGCTTTTATTATTATTATTATTATTATTATTATTATTATTATTATTATTATTAATTTTTTATCTACCAATCTTCTTGAGAGTGAGCACATTCATTTCTAATTTTGGATTTTTAAATTGTTAGAGAATATGTTGTCCTCCTTATTTATTATTTTCAATCCACAACATGCTCTTCACATGCTTGATTAATTTTAATCATGAATTACCCATGTAAATATTTTTTGGGGAGTAGTGATGAGTTAAAACTCCACTTAAAACATTAACAACCAACACATAATATCTAAAGAGAAAACAAAAATAGAACGTGTTCTTGTTATGTATAACACCCTATCTCTCCCTTCTCTAAACACTAATGCTATCTGATTCTGGGCATCTTCTTTTAATTGGAGAAGAATGGGATCTTGATCCTACTTTTTCTTTACTTCTACTACTGATGAAGACTCGATAACATTCTAAACAGTTACACCTCCCTCATTTGTATCAACCAGTTGTATCCCTAAACGACCAAGTTTGTTAATGTCTTTGGCTATCTCCTTCTTATCTTCCTCAATAAGTCTTGTTCTTTCCATAGATAGACCAGTATGAGCATCAACAATAACGTAGCGTTACTTGGATGGTAGAGCATGTGAATGTCATAGCCCTTGAGCAATTCCAAACATCTTCTCTACCTCAGGTTTAACTCTTTCTAACTGAATACATACTACAAGCTTTTATGATCTGTCAGTGTGTCAACATGTCCTCCATAAAGATGGTGCCTCCAAATCATGAGTGCAGAAACCACCACAACTAACTCAAGGTAATTAGTTGAATAATGCTTCTCATGGGTCCTGAACAATCTAGAGGCACATGTGTTGGGATGTGGAGCCTGATTAATATGTAAATGTACTTTTTATATATTAACGATCTCGCCGGTATTTTAGGCTGTACTATTTTTTTAATTATTCTCCGTGTATTCTGTAACAGTGTTATTTTATTAATATAAATACTGCATCACCGTGGAGGTTACCCTCACAAGGTGTTACCACGAAAATACTTTCTCTCTCTTTGGTTTACTAAAACAATCTTGAATTGTTCTTCGAAATCTTGAAGTGTTGTTGTAATCGATCCTAATAACATGCTATCACCTTGCCTCTGTACATCAATAACAACCAAGCCCAACTTTAGATGCATCACAATAAACAACAAAATTGTTTGTTCCCACAGGTGTGGATAACACCGGAGCTATGGTCATTCTAGTCATTAACTCTTAAAAACTCTTCTTGCATGCCTCCGATTAATGAAATTTTACCTTCTTCTAGGCCAACCTAGTCAGTAGACCTGATATAGATGAAAACTCCTCCATAAATGCATATGATATCCCACTTACCCCAAAAAACTCCTTATCTACATTAAGAAGTGGGTCTTGGCCAGTTCTTCACTGCCTCAATCTTCTGAGAGTCAACTTGAATACCCTCTTCAAACACAATATGACCTAGGAATGCCACGGATGCTAACCAAAACTCACACTTTGAAAAGTAGCGTATAATCTCTGATCCTTGAGGCTCTTGAGGATGTTTCTAATATGGTCGGCATTCTTATCTTCATTTCTAGAGTATATCAGGATGTAATCTATGAACACGATGACGCTAGATATTGCCTCAACACTTGGTTTATAAGTTCCGTGAGGGCTACAGGTGTATTGGTTTATAAGGTCCATGAGGGCTACAAGTGTATTAGTCAATCTAAAGGACATAACATGGAAATCATAATGCCCATAGTAGGTTTTAAAGGATGTCTTTGGGATATTACTTTCGCTAACTTTCAGTTGATTTGAGGTCTATCTTAGAGAAACATGTAGCACGCAAAAGCTAATCGAACATATCGTCAATTTCGGGAAGGATATACTTATTCTTAATGGTGACCATGTTTAATTAACGATAGTCAATGCATATCCTAAGGAAACCATTATTCTATGGCATGAATAGAACTAGAGGACCCCAAGACGAGACACTAAGTCTAATGAAACTTTTATCTAGAAGATCTTTCAACTACTCTTTCAAATTTTTTAGCTCTCCGCCATTCTATATTGTAGGACTGATATAGGTTGAGTGTCTGGAAGGACATCAATCCCAAAGTATATCTGCTTGTCTTGAGGGCCTCCAGGAATATCAACAGTTCCTAAGGCTTTCTCATTATGCTGGAGATATGAAAGAGGAGAAAGATAAATGGGGGAGATTTGAAGATGGTCTAAAATATTGTATCAGAAAGAATGTAGCAATGTTGCAACATGAGAACTTCTGTAAATTAGTTTCCGCTGCTCTTACCTGGGAAATACTTGATAAGGAAGAAGCTTGTAGACATGAAAATAAACTCTGGAAGCCCAGATCAGATTCCGGAGGTCTATACAAAAGTGGAAGGTTTGATGATTCTAAGGCTAGTAGTATTAATAGGTCATCTCAACCCAAGCAAAGTTGATCAGATTTTTCTATTGGTAGCACTCCAAATAATTGCCAAGGCAGGACTCGTGTTCCTAGTGTGAACAATGTGGGATGAAATATTATGGTCTTTGTAGGAGAGTTTCTGGTGCATGTTTTAACTGTGGAAGCTTTGAACGTAAAGTGAAGGACTGCCCTGATCCAAAACAGGTTCCTTCCTTGCACACTCAAAGCTTAGTTCAGAAGCCTTTTACTAATCCTCCTCGAACCAATAGAGGTGCAAGACCAAAAATCATTTAGGCGATAGGAGCAAGTGGAGCAAATCAATCTAATGGGCCAAGGGCTACTGCAATAGCTTATGCTATGAAATAGAGGGATGATCAAGATGTCCAAGACGTTGTTGTGGGTAAATTTCACTTATTTGTCTTATATGTTGTTTACATTGTTTGATCCTGGTTCTACACATTCGTACAACTGTTTATCTCTCGTTCTTCCTGAAAATGTGAAGTCTGTGAGGCTTAACTATAATGTACTAATTGAAATCCCTTGGGCTACCAAGTTTTTTGTAATCAAATTTACCGAGCTTGTCCCTTCATGATCGAAGACCTAATCTTCCCAGCTGATTTGATTGAAATGCCCTTCCAAGATTTTGATGTTATTATGGGGATGGATTGGCTTTATAAATATCATGCAGTAGTGGATTGTATATCAAAGCATGTGACTTTTAAGGACCCTGCATTTTCTCATATCATTGTACAAGGGGAAAGATCATTGACATTTAGTATTATTTCTGCGGCCTTAGCAAGAAGGATTATTCAGCAAGGCTGTGATGCGTATCTTGCTCACAAGTTGATACTTGCTTGGAGAGTGCCTAGTTTTAAAGATATAACTATTGTGTATGATTTTCCAGAAGTCTTCCCAGAAAATCTTCCTGGGTTACCCCCGGAAAGGGAAGTCGAGTTTCCAATCGAGCTTATTTCTGGGTCTACTCCTATTTATATTACTCCATATAAGATGGCTCTAGTAGAAGTAAAAGAGTTGAAAACTCAGTTACAAAAACTTCTCGAGAAGGGTTTTATCCGTCCAAGTGTTTCTCCTTGGGGAGCCCCTGTTTTTCTTTTTAAAGAAGAAGGATGGAACTCTTAGGTTGAGTATTGATTACAGACAACTAAACAAAATAACAATAAAGAATAGATATCTACTGCCAAGGATTGATGATTTATTTGATCAGTTGAGGAGTGCTAATTTATTCTCAAAGATCGATTTGAGGTCTGGGTATCATCAACTGCGCAATAGAGAGAACGATATTCCTAAAACTGCTTATAGAACTCGGTATGGTCATTATGAATTTTTGGTAGTGCCATTCGGATTGACTAATGCTCCCCTGATATTCATGGGTCTAATGAACCAATATTCAAGCCATATCTACATCAATTTGTGGTAGTTTTTATAAATGATACTTTAGTGTATTTCAAGGGTAGTGAAGATCATGATAAGCACCTCCAAATCATTTTACAAATTCAGAAAGAGAAAGTACTTTATGCTAAATTTTCCAAGTGTGAATTTTTGCTAAATGAAGTGACTTTTCTTGGACACATCGTGTCAGCCGATGGTATAAAGGTGGATCCTAGTAAAATCCAAGCAATTGTTGAATGGAGACCTCCCAAAAGTCCAACCAAAGTAAGAAGCGTCTTGGGCTTGGCCGGATACTATAAGAGGTTCGTGAAAGGCTTCTCCATTATAGCCTCCCCTTTGACCAAAATCTTGAAGAAGGAGGAAAGGTTTACTTGGGACGACAAACGTCAAGAGAGTTCTGAAACTCTTAAATCCTTGTTGACTCAGGCTCCTATACTTACCCTACAAATGGAGGGGAAGGAATATGTGATATACATTGATGCATCTCATCATGGTCTAGAGTGTGTTTTGATGTAGGAAGGGAAAGTTATTTCTTATGCCTCTCAAAAATTAAAACCACATGAATTGACTCATCTTACTCATTATCTGGAACTTGCTGCTATAATATTTACCTTAAAGATATGGAGACATTATCTGTATGGAAAGAAATGTTATATATTGACTGATCACAACAACTTAAAATGTTTGGGTACGCAGAAAGAGTTGAACCTAAAGCAATGTAGATGGGTTGAGCTCATTAAGAATTATAATTGCACTATCGGCTATCATCCAAGTAAAGCGAATGTGGTTGCAGATGCCTTAAGTCGCAAAGCCTTTGCAATCCTATCCTTGAGTTCATTGCCTTTGCTTCTTCAATTAAGATCCATGAACGTTCGTATGACACTTGATTTATACGGCCCAATTATTGCCCAACTGCAAGTTAAACTCGTCTTGCTTGAACAAGTTAGAGAAGCACAACAGTTAGATGAGAAACTCATGAAACTGACCAAAAGTTTCAAGATGGAGAAAAACATAATTTTCCATTAAAAAAGGATGGTGTCTTATCTTATCAAAATAGGTTGTGTGTCCCTAATGATGTAAGATTGAAGAGAGAAATTTTGAATAAATCACACACTTCATCATATACCATGCATCCTGGAGGTACGAAGATGTACCAGACCCTTAAAGAACACTATTGGTGGAATGGTATGAAGAAAGACATTGCAGAGTATATTTCAAAATGTTTGGTTTGTCAACAAGTGAAAGCAGAACATCAACTCCCAGTTGGGCTACTCAAACACTTGCTGTTACCAGAATGGAAATGAGAGAGAATAGCAATGGATTTTGTTTCTGGACGTTGTCGCACTTAAAAGAATCATGATTCAATATGGGTGATAGTGGAAATATTAGAAAAGAGTGCTCACTTCTTAGAAATTAGGAGGGATTATTCACTTGAGAGGTTAGTAGAATTATACATTAATGAGATTGTAAGCCTACATGGAATCCCTATCTCTATTGTCTCTGGCCGAGACCCAAGGTTTACATCTAGATTTTGGTCTAGCTTGCATAAGGCCTTGGGTACTAAGTTGAATTTTAGAATCTCATTTCATCCTCAAACAAACGGCCAGTGTAAAACCCGATAAAACTACCAAAACACCCTTAGAGAAGAGATGTGTGCATAACGCATCTTCTCATGATCAGATGGCAAATCCAAGACCAGCTATGCGATTAGCATGAAAACTTAAGTGGGAAAATGGTGTCGATTGATTTTTAGAGGAACTGGATAAAAAGATAATTTTTCGATCCGAAAATAAAAAATAGTGTTGATGCGCGGCAGAGGCACGTCGCACCCATGTCGCAGTGATAGAGTTATTGTTTTCAATTTTTGTGACGGGATTGGAATAACTTGTTCTAAAAATTTTAGAAAAAATGCATATGTGCACGCCCAGTCTGCGTCGCGGGCTGGACTATTCCGAAGTGATATGTTTTCTAAAATTCATGAGGGGCATTCTAGAAAATTCCCAGCCCCTCCTAAACTCAAAACACGATCAAAATAGGTTGTTTGAGCGTAAATACGATTCTAAAACCCCATTCTAAGTCCGTTCTAAGTTCTTGAAAAGACTAGGACTTGATAGAAGAGAAGAGGAGCGTAAGATGAAAGAGTTCAAGGGAGAATCCTTGAGAGTTGATTGTTGAAAGCTTCACACCAGGTATGTAAGGATAAACTAAAGCATGAGATTATTCTCCCATGTGCTCCATAGATGATCATAGAGGAATTGATAGTTCATGAGTACAAGTACATGTTTTTTGAATGTTTTCTTGAAAATTATATCTATTACATTTACTTCATATGCTAATGATCATTATAAACTTGTTTTCTTGAATTGAAACTTTTCATGAGATGTTATATAAACCTTATATTTAATTTTTCAAAGCATGCATGAATGAACTTAGATTGAGTCTAGAGCCTTGATTTGAGAATATTAATTGTGATTGTGATGTGATCTTGATGATGAGTTGATATAAATTGATGGTCCTGTGAGTCTCCAAAATGAACTCTAATGAATTTTCTAATTGATTTTTCCCTAATGATTGATTTAAGCCTTGAGCTATTGATTAAGAGTTGAATTGATGATGATGAAAGTCTCTATGAGACGGATTCAATGATGTGTGCCTCTACGAGGCTGATTTGAGATGATTTTGAGATGGATGACTCTTATGAGCATTGTTTGGGAGGAGTATCGAGCATCAAAATGGGTAAGAGTAAAGCCAACTCGCACTCACTAACTACGTTGTCAAGCATAGGTGAGGATTAGAACCATTACTTTACATTAAGGTTCCCTCTTGATAGAATCCCTGAAACAATAGAGGACTTGTTGATCTGTTGGATCCCTAGTGGAATCAATTCGTTCTCTACTTGGAAAGTACAGAATGGTCGTGGAAACACTGGCGGGATGTTGTACAATCACTAGCTCATAAGTGATTGTTGTCAGACAAGAGAAACTCCTAAAATGTTCAAAGTAAGGACCCAAAATTTTGTACGACCTCAATGAAGATGAAAATTTGGTTTTGAAAAAGATTTGGACCAAGGTGACACTTTATGGGAGCCATCACGGTCCGTGTGAGGTCACATAGCCCATGCGGAGCCTCTACGAAGTGGCCCTTGGCCCATGGAGGATGTTGGTCCTTAAACGTGGTGTTTTAAACTAAGGCACACTATACTTGGACCCCTCACGGTTCGTGTGACACTTCACGGACCGTGTAATGGCCTTGGCTTGAAATCCCATAGCTTTGGGACCAGGTATGGTTACACGGCCAAGTTCACAACCTTAGTGGGGTGGCACGGCCCATGAGGCCATTCGTAAAGCTTCCGGACTGAAATTTTTCTATGTATAGAATCACCGTCTCATAACTTGATCGTGGAAATTTTCTAAGGAGAGGGGTACGGGCAGTGTCACGGCCCGTGTGACACTACACGGTCTGTGTACCCTCCCATGAAGGTGACTTCGTTGAAAAATTATAAGTATGGGATCTTCATACTCAAGCTAAGTTCACTTTGAAGCCTCCAGTTCAAGATTATTTATGTTGTTTAAGATCATCATGGGTCTCCTACCTCGAGTCAAGTTCAAACGAATTCCATTGGCTAAGTATTACACAAGTACCGATAGAAGAGTCAACTTTAAATGGGTATATCTCTTAGCACAAACGAAACTGGGTGGCCAACGACTTATAAAATGGAATTTCTTTGAATTATCTTTCCAACGCATCCAGTCTCACCTCATTCTGAGTTTTGAGCGAGTCGTTATGCCCTTTTTCGTAAAATCTGTCAGTGCTAGACGGGAGGCCTTCACGGACCATGAAGCCAACCGTGAGAACTTCGGTTTTAAATTTAAAAGGACGTTTTATTAAGTTATTTTTATATCTTGACCTTTAAGACCTTTATATTCCTAAACTTCTCCTACACTAATTCTAAATCCTCATTCAAGACTAACACCTAAATTCTAGAATTAGGCTCTCAAAATTCTCACCGAGTCTCATCTTCAAGATTCAAGCTAGGATTCAATTGATGTTTCAAATTCAAGCTAAATTCTTCTCAAACTCATCTTCCTAATCAAGGTACGTGGGATTGATTCTTGATCCCTTTCAACCAAGAAGACTTAAAATTCCTTTAAATTGATTTCATGAATTTTAGTTTACTTTCAATATGGGTTTTCATTATTTGATATTATTAAATCCAATTGATGTATGAGCTGCACTCTACCTATGATTTTAAAATACTTTGAACACTATTATGATGATTTACATTGAGTTATGAAGTTATGAACATACATGTCCCCTTTAAAATTTACTTATGTATGAGTGACTATTACTATGATTTAGATGTTGATTTTAAATATGGATTTATCCCATTTCATATTATGATGTTGATTTTAACTTGGATTTATGTTACCCATGCTATCCTCACTTCATGCATTGCATTAAATTTATGAGCATTGGTATGTGGAAATTATGAAGTGGGTTAAGCGCAACTATGTTTTATGAAATGATTATGATATGATTTTGGTAAGGCATTAGCTATGAAAAAAAGGTGATCACCGGTATGTCTATGGTTATGGCTCTTTGAACATCATGGGTGCTTGCACCATCTTGTATATGCAGATGAGTTATTCCTTGCATGAGCATTATGAATATGATTTATGGTTTGGCATTTGAGCCTATGTATGCATTGAATGTTTTGAAATGAATATTGAATCTCTTGAGAGCACGTATATGTATAAGTATTCAAGTGTTAGCACTGATGGATTGGGGGGCCTCCCCCTTTCCTTGAACTATGTGCCAACATAGGAACATTTGCCATTACAAAAAGACCGGGTCGTAAGGAATGAATATTCGTCTATTATGTTTATGCTATGATTATGTAAATCCTTTTGAAAAGCGTAGTCGTAAGGTGTGGTGTAAATTACTTTTGGCAAGTAATCTTCTCCCTATCGGTGGGAGGTCCCAATCGATCTAATTCATGCAGTAGCTCGCATGAGTTTGATTTGTCGGTTATAGTCCATACCTGCTATATAGGAGAATTATCGCATTGCATGCATCATGAATTTCATGGCATCTTGTATACTTCTCCCTTGAATATATGATTCTTTCTATATTTTATGCCCTTGTCATCTAACATTGAAATTCAAGTTGATAAGTCATATGCATTGTATGCCCCCATACTTAGTACATTCAAATGTACTAACGCATACTCTATGCCTACATGATTTTACCATGTAGGTACCGTGTGCTACGATCATCCACCTCTTGATGGGTAGCTTGAATTTAGATAGTTGATATTGTGGTGAGTCCTATCTTCCAAGGACAAACTACCTTCCCTCTACCTATGTTATTTTTCATTTATCTTCTTAATTGAGGGTGAGCCCGGGGACCTGTCTTGCCCCCCATCCCATCTTATGACTAGAGGGATTGTTGGACATCTTATAGACTTCCGTAGATCCTATATGGTATGTTTTTTATTTGACGCTTATGATTTAGTTAGCTATTGGGTATGGCTATCATGGATTGATTATGGGAATTATGATATGTATGTATGATTGATGTGGATAGGTGGAAGATCCTAAGTCCCGTATTGCCCCCATAGAGTGAGTCATACTTACCCGCCCCTTAGTTCTTATGTGCTATGTGCTATGTGTGGCATGTATATCCCTTTCCATTCAATATCCGCATAGCGTGAGTCTTACTTTTCCATCCCTTAGAACTATGTGTTTACTATTTGAATGCGCTTCTGAGCCGATGATGTGGATTTGGATACTTTGAGGCTTGTTTGGGGACTCTCGGGTTCCCATTCGCCGTGTCACTTCTAGGCCCTAGGTCCGGGTCATAACATTCCCATATTGAGTGCCCTGAGTCGAGAAGAGGTGATATGAGGTGAGATGAGATAGGTTGAGTTGAGTTCCTTTGAGATGAGTCTGATTTGATTGATGAGGTTTCATTGGTTGACTGGTCACTTGTCTACTCTTAATTCTTGATTTAGATAGACAATTGACATTCTGATTGGTTATTATTCTGAGTTGATGATTGTTCCATATTATTCTACCAGTTTCTGTTATATTTAGCTATTTCACATACCGTACATTCCACGTACTGATGCATTCAGTGATCCATCGCTTCATGATGCATATACATGTGTTAGAGATTGTCTACAGGTGAATCATTGAGGATCTGAGCAATCCAGCTGATTTTGTGAGCCTCCCATATTTTGGAGGATTCATTACATTTATTTCATCTTGCTTATAGAATTAGACTTGATTAGCTTTATCTTTGATTTGAGGTAGCCATGGGTCTGTCATTGGCACCACTTGATAGTGATAGAGGCTTCATAGACTAGAGTCGAATGTTGATGTCAAGACTTGTTGAGCTAGTTCTTTCTACTAGCCCTTTTATTTATTTATATTATTTTGAGACTAGGTTAGATGTGCCCATTACTTTTTCTTAGTCTTTCACTGATTGTCTTGAGTTATTTGATTGAATAAATGTGATGAGGCCAAGTAGTTCGCTTGGGGACTAGCAGTGATCTCTGGCTGTCGGCCATGTCTATGGTACCCTCTCGGGGCATGACGGTCAGTCAGAAAGAGTGATACAAATTTTGGCGGATATGTTTTGAGCATGCATCGTGGAATTTGAGGGTAGTTGGGACAAACATTTGGCTGTAGTAGAATTTGCATACAAGAATAGCTATCAATCGAGCATTGGAATGCCTCCTTATGAAGCCTTATATGGAAGAAAATGTCGGACCCCTCTTTGTTAGAGTGAAGTCGGTTAAACAAAACTTATTGGTCCTGAAATTGTACAGCAAATAGAAGATAAGGTAAAAGTGATCAAGGATCGTCTGAAGATCACTTCAGGTAGACAAGAATCATATGTTGATCTTAAAAAGAGTGATATCGAGTATCAAGTTGGTGATAAGGTATTCTTAAAGGTATCTCCACGGATGAAGATTTTGAGATTTGGCCGAAAGGGAAAACGTAGCCCCCGATTTATCGGACCCTATGAGGTACTTGAAAGAGTGGGGCCAAACATTTGGCTTTAGTAGAATTTGCATACAATAATAGCTATCAATCGAGCATGGAATGCCTCCTTATGAAGCCTTATATGGAAGAAAATATCGGACCCCTCTTTGTTAGAGTGAAGTCGGTTAAACAAAACTTATTGGTCCTGAAATTGTGCAGCAAATAGAAGATAAGGTAAAAGTGATCAAGGATCGTCTGAAGATCACTTCAGGTAGACAAGAATCACATGTTGATCTTAAAAGGCGTGATATCGAGTATCAAGTTGGTGATAAGGTATTCTTAAAGTTATCTTCACGGATGAAGATTTTGAGATTTGGCCGAAAGGGAAAATGTAGCCCCCGATTTATCAGACCCTATGAGGTACTTGAAAGAGTGGGGCCAGTTGCGTAGAAAGTAGCATTACCACCTGAGTTGGACAAGATCCACAATATCTTCCACGTGTCAATGATCAGAAGATATAGTTCTGACCCCTCTCATGTCCTACCAGTTGTATCTATTTAGGTTAATCAAGACTTAACATATGATGAGGAACCTATCCATATTCAATCTTGGGACATAAAACAACTTAGAAACAAGAAAATTCCGTTAGTGAAGGTACTTTGGAGGAACCATGCTAGGAAAGAAACCACTTGGGAGAGAAAAGAAGATATGTAGACCCAAAATTTTGAGTTTGTAGATGTTAAGGTGTGATTAGGAAAAAAAAGGGAATGACAAAAAATAAAACAAATTGGGCAGCCTTTCTAAGTTACTTTTAATTTAATATATCTTTCCCCCTAAGGTAAGTTGGTCCCCAGACTTTAGATACACCTTATAAACTCCGTCATAGCTGTATATTTAATAAAATCACGAAAACAATCAGTCCCTTTGAGGAACAATCAAGAAACCCCTACCCTTTGCAAAGTAGTTAAATTCTTTCTTGAAACTGTGTAACGTTTAGTAATTGTGGAATATCTCATGGTATATAGCTGCGTTTGTAGTGTGTAAATATGTCTTGGAAAGCTGATTTATACATCTACAACTTTTATGTAAAATTCTGAATTTTCTTGTATGGTCCTGAAAAAGGGGACGAAACACAGTGGAAGTTCTTACCAGTTTCTTTTGTCTAAGAAGCCTTCTCGTACGGCTGTTTGCATTTTAAGCGTATCTTGACGTGTGAGCTGTATTTTGTGATGGTTCTAAGTTCTTTTCAAGACCATGACATGTAGCTACAACTCGTATGTTGATGTTGGGACCTAATTTGGCAGTAGTGGATTCGAAACAGTGGATGCAATATAGGACAAGTTATGTCCAGATTTTAGACTTAAATATCCTTTGTGTGCGCCTGTTAGTGTTTCGATTATAAATTATTGTAAAAAGGGTATATTTAAGTGATTCTTTATTGATTTCAACATAAATTCATATACCTACATCTTTTATTTATACTAAAAAGTCTAGTTTTTCCATTTACAAACTCAAAATTTTGTTACGATGCAAGGAAGTAAAGCTCCCCAGAAGAGTGTGATTTGCAGTAATGGGGCTCAATTTTGGTATCTATCTTATTAGTTTTTACCTGTTGAAAGTGATGAATATCAAATCAACATTTGAATTGGGTATTAAGGTACTACGCTCTTGTACAATCTTAAGGGAATTGTTTAAGAAAATAATGCCGTGTTGATCCATGACTTGAACTAGATAGGGTCATTGTGTGCTAAAAGGCTATGGTTTGTGTAAAAACTTATTTTTGTGCTTTTGTTACGTGTGAGTACACTTGAATGTTATCTTGGTATCTCAGCTATGTTCTTGTCATTTTATCTCGTTGTGTTGATATACTTTGAGACTTGCAAGGAACTCGCTTAATTCGCTCATTTGTAGGGATTGCTTGATCACTTGACATCCTTGTGGACTTTGTCCTTCTTGTGGATGTGACTTTGTCACTATTGGCATGCCTCTTGTTCAGATCAATTTCCATCTTGACTATGGACTTTTTGTTCATCCTAAGTATGGAAGCGGTCAATTTTAAGCACGAACTAGAAAGCCACACTTAATATGGTTCTTGGTTCTCTTGATTATTGGGTTTTAGCCCTTCATGATACAGGGTCGTGGCCCTTCTTAATACTTGATTATGTTTGGTGTGAAGGCATGACATACATATTGGGCGAACATTTTATTTGACCGTCATATAAAAATGCTTTCAGGAACTCTTGACACTTAGACCTTTAAATATCATACTTGATACTATTGATCTATTTGTTCACTTGGTCTACTTATTTTATTGCATTTATATTGCCTTGACTTAAGAAAGGTAAATTGATGAATTTATAGGTTTCAGCTTAACTTTTACACCACTAAACTTCATGCTTAGAGATAGTTGTTTCTATCACAGATGCTTGAGGATGGTCATTGGAGATAATTTTTTTGGGAGCTATGCAGAAGATCACATTTGCATCTAGACATATATATTGTAGTCGTTTTGAGACATGTGCATAATTCTCCTATTGCATATGTATGTGTAAATTTTAAAGGCTAGTGTAAAGTATAAAACCATGGTTTGTAACTTAAAGTTTGGCTTGTTTAGTTAAATTGGAGTCGGCGAGCTTGTTTTTACATTAACTTACCAATTATTTTGAGGTGATTGTATGAAACAAAAACTGGTAAGTTTTATGTCTGTGTATTCTAATATTGGTAATAATTTATAGCGTGTACTACAATAGTGTGGGTAATGTATAAAAATCTCGCATAATATTGGTTTAGCTTATTTTGAAAGCTACTTACGCCAGTCGCCATAAGCTAGAACTTGAAATCAATTGAACTACCTTTAGAACAAAATCCTATACCTTTAATTATATTGAATTCATTATTAAATTATGATTAATATATGGTGTATTAAATTCTTAATATTTTAGGAAGTATTATGTAAGCTCAGATTGTACAGATGTGGCATCCTCCCATGAGGGTTGCTACAATACTTAACACCAATAATTTAATCATTTTTTTGTCTGACACATTTTGGCTTAGTTTTCAATGGAAGCATACTTTCAACTCATAACTTAATACCAATAATATTGTCATTTTCTGTCAGATTATTTAGCATCACTAATAGCTGACACAACAACTGACACATCTTTTGGCTCGGTCCTCAAGGGATCCACACTTTCAAAATATTACTTAACACCAATATATGTGCTTAATGCATGTGTAGAGTATTACAATGATCCATACAAGTGTCCTTGAAGTATTACCTATTTAAGTTGAGTTCACGTCTCACACATCAATTATCAACGAAATATATGAGCATATTAAGCAAATATAATAATTAAAAAGTTGCATTCACGATATGAGCATATTGTAAATGTGTTTACTCTATAGATAGTATTGTGTGTTCTTAGTTTTTTTTATGGAGTTTCCCCTCATCACCATCCCAATAAAAACGGTAATTCATGATTTAGATTAATTAAGCACATGAAGAGAACATTGAAGATCAAAAATAAATAAACAAATAAATAGATTTTACACACACTAACAATTTACAATCTAAAAAAATAAATGAAAGTTTTCACAATTTAAAAGGTTTATAGAGCTAGAATTTGCAAAAAATATAGCTAACTCACAATGAGTCAAGTGGAGCCATGTTACTACCATTCAACATTGAAATTTACATGTATAATTCATAAATAATCGAACTTAAATAGTCTTCAATTCTTTGGAAACTTCTTCTACCATGTAATCCTCAACACTATCATCTTCAGAAGAACTAATGCTGCTATTGAGGTACAAGTCTTCCCTTTTAACTCCACAATCTTTTGATGTTCAACATTTATTTATTCCTCTTTCTTTTTGTCTGCAGCACCTTTCCCTCAGATTTATTGGTTTCAAGTAATTTAAAGTCAAATGTTCCTTTTCCATCATTATCAAATATTAAAATGTCTCCAAATTCTTGAGTTCCTTTTCCATCATTATCAAATATTAAAATGTCTCCAAATTCTTGAGTGTTATCCTCAATGAACATCTCCCATCCACACTGAAAATAAAATATTTTTCCTTGTTTGATCACTCCTATAGGCCACTTATATGAATCTGAGCAACCCACAGAACCTTATCCACCAATGTCAACCCCAAATTCCATGCCTTTAGTTCAGGAGCTACTTCTACAATTATTGGCCAGACTTGAGGAAGCTTCTCCTACTTCCATTATTCTTGATGCACCGGTTTCTACGGTGCCGGTTGGCCCTTCTATAGGTCTAGTGGATCCACCTATAGTGCATGTTGGCCCTTCATTAGCTCTAGTGTCTCCTCCCATGGCTTGTATTATTCTACCTCAAACTTCACGGTCGAGGACTGGGTCACAGCTTCAGGGTTTGTCTTTGCACTGCCTAGATTTCTGGTGCCACCATCTTCTACCATCACTACGATGTCTACTGTGGATTAGAAGACTTTTGAGAGGTTTGTCCAGTTAGCTCCTCTCATGTTTGATGGTACACCCGGTGACATGGCTTATGACTTTCTATCAAAGTGTGAGGTTCCCTTGAGTAAGTTTGCTATCCTTGAGAACACTGAGTTGCTTATACCTCCTATCACTTCACTGGCTTGGCCAAGGAATGCTGGAGATCAATTTTGGCTTAGCGATTAGCTTTCTAGCCTTAAGGTAGGAAATAAATTTACCCTTAGGCACAACAAAATTACCTTTCCACTTTATAACAAGCTCATTTGGAAATTGGAATTTGACTGCTAAGTTCTATAATTTATAGAGGCATACAAGCATGAAGCTAGTCCATGCCAAGGATCACATTGAAATCAATCATCTCTAACTTAATAAGTCTACGGAAGTATATCTATGATAGATAGACACTATAGAACCCTTATATATCATTTCAGCTAGAATGAACTCACCAACAGGAGTTGAAACGGTAATATGGCTCAAGAAAGCACTCAAGAAAAATCTCAAATCTACTAGCCACATATGGTGTCGCGAAGGATAGAGTTGCACCCGGATCAAGCAAAGTATAACAATCAAAGGTAAAGACTTGAAAGATACCTGTCACAATATCTGGTGCAGCCTCTTGGTCCTATCGGTTCCCCATCGCATAGAGACGGTTTGTTCCACCACTTGTCCCTGGTGTGCACCTCTCTAATTACCTTTGGCTGGTGGTGCTGTAGGTGAGAACTATGCCTTATTGCCCCAAAATTGGATACTCCCTCTTGAAGTGAAGCTGGCCTTAAGGTAGGAAACAAATTTACCCTTAGGCACAACAGAATTACCTTTCCACTTTATAACAAGCTCATTTGGAAATTGGAATTTGATTGTCTAAGTTCTATAATTTACAAAGGCAGACAGGCATGAAGCCAGCCCATGCCAAGGATCACATTGAAATCAATCATTTCTAACTTAATAAGTTTGCAAAAGTATCTCTATGATCGATAGACACTATAGAACCCTTATATATCATTTTAGCTAGAATGGACTCACCAACAACAGTTGAAATGGTAATATGGCTCAAGAAAGCACTCAAGAAAAATCTAAAATCTACTAGCCACATATGGTGTCGCGAAGGACTGAGTTGCATCCGGATCAAGCAAAGTATAACAATCAAAGGTAAAGACTCGAAATATACCTATCACAATATCTGGTGCAGCCTCTTAGTCCTGTTGGTTCCCCATTGCATACAGACGGTTTGTTCCACCACTTGTCTATAGTGTGCACCTCTCTAATTACCTTTGGTTGGTGGTGCTTTAGTTGAGAACTGTGCCTTATTGCCCCAAAATTGGATACTCCCTCTGGAATTGACCAATCTGGTCATACTTGAAACAACCATTACCTCTCTCTCTACACTTTTCCAAATTCATCCTGTCATATTTCTCACAATCTCACTTCCCTTTTGAACCAAGGGTCACACTAGCCTGAGACTAAGGACCCTATGCTCTGGAGTTCTGTTGACTTTGGGACTTCTGATCATTCTTGTTACTCAGAACTGGTGCATTGGATGAGGATGGTGCATATCTAATAGATCTCTTCTACTAGTAGGAGTGGTCTTCCTTACTCTTCTTAGACTGGCTAGGTTGAAGCCCTGCTGACTTAGACATTTTGCTCAAATGCTCCTCTCTATCTCTCTTCAAGTTGTTGGGCATAAACCATGAGCCTAGATATTTCCATTCCCGGGATCAACAATGTCGCTTTACACTCCTTCTTCACATGTTTACCCAAGCGAAATACGAACTTCCCATCCTTGCCCTCATGTCTAGGACCATCTCTATAGCATACTTGGATAAATAGATGAACTTGAGGCTATACACTTTAAAGGCCAACCCCTCATGCTTCAAGTTCCCGAACTCTTCAATTGTCACCTCCCTCTACTCCTTGGGAAAGAAGTGATCAAGGAAATCACTGTTAAATTCATTCCACTCGACAGACTCGACAACCTCACCTTGACCATCATCCCACTGATTATACCACACACTTGCTATATCATTAAGCTGATAGGACGCAAGTTCAACATCCTCAATCTCAATCTCATACATAGCTTTAAACACCTTCCACATCTCATCACTGAAGTTCTTGGGTTCCTCCTCAACCTTTGACCCTGTGAAGACCGGTGGGTTCACCTCAAGAAATCTCTAAGTCTGGTGGTACCAGCTGGTGGTACCATATAGCTATTAGGAGCTAGAACTAGGAGCCTGTGAACTCTAATTCCCACTCTGGGAGGCTAGTAATAGGGTGAGCATGGTAATATCTCCTCTAAAATCAACCTTTATAGTAGGAGTAGGAGGAGCAATAGGTGCCTTTGGAATTCTAGTAGCTTTGGTTGGTCGATCTTGACCCCTCGCCTCTATCACGGGAGGTATCTCTAAAGGGGAATTCTTAGTATTGCCAGCCGAGGTATTTCTTTGGGTGACGATATGCTTAGGAGACATGATTTGCAAATGCATAAGCACGTGTTAAGAGTTTTATCGAGATAAACTTTATCGCACAAACTCAGAATACAAAAGAAGTGTAACCCCTCCTAATATCTTATAACCTCCTACTTATGAAATGTGGTGCAAAACAACACATAAATAAGACTCTACTAGACACAACATAGACTCCATAGGACACTAAAACTTTGGGCTATGATACCAAGTTTTTAATGCCTAGGGAGGGTATCCTCAGCATGGTTGACACTTGTAGAACCATTGATGGTTACCAAGAGAATCATCTGGCCTCATCATCACATCATACTTGACAGCGGAAGAATGCTCAAGAAAAGAGACCAAGTAGATAAATAAAACTATTAAAAAAATAATGTTTCCAAGGATAAAGTTTGGAAATAGAATAACAATCAACAATCCTCTACTCAATGTCTACGAAGTCTCTATCTAACAATCTAGATAGTACCATGAAAGACCATGGCTACCCGAATCAAAAGAAAATAAGAATACTAAATGAAAGAAAAAGGGCTCCTCTGAAGGCAAAGAAAGCTTACCAACTCTGAAAGCAATAAGCTGGACCCCAACAATGCACTGGCTGAAGTCCACTATCACCTGTATCTGCATTATTAACGACTTAGGCCCAAATGAAAGTCAGTACATGGATTATACAGATACGTAACATTGCTCAAGGAAATAGTAAAGACTTAAACTCAATCGGTTAACTCGACTCAAAGATCAACTCAAGAGCTCATAACTCGACTCAATGAATATGCAAGTTTAAGTTTTGAAATCATGCTTTGAAAATAACTCGGTAATATGCAACTCAATTTAAACATAATATGCTCAATCAAGTGTTGCTTGGGAATTTCTCTTAACTGACATAACTCCCACCCCCTTTAGTTTGGTGATGTACAACGAAGGAGACGTTGTTGCCACGCCCATCCTAAACTCACCAAGGTAAAGGTCGATTGACTTTCTCTTGGATACAAAAAAAGTGTCCATCTTTTGAGACATGACTTGCCAGAGTTAATTGCACAACTATCCTACGCTGGCAATGTAGTTTATGTGTTAGTGTAATTATTGACTCGCTCCAATATCAGGGATCAATACTCTTCCGAGGACTAAAACATGCTCATGTCAATCAACTCAAAATCATCTCTTCTATATTATCCCAATCACTTTAACTCAATCACTCGACAACTCAACCAATCTGAATCATCAACCATGCACAAAATGAAGACTCTTGACTCAAACTCAAACGTCATTAGACTCCACTCAATCATGAACATCATGTGAAACAAGTAAGTTGCTCATTAATTATGCATGTATAGGCAATATGCTCCTCATGCTCAATCATACTCAATTTACTCAAATTCAACAATCACAGTTATGGTCTTAATCTGATTAATGCAACAAAAGTTAAATGGGATGATGCGAATCAAGATTTATAGAACTGAATGTCATATAACCAGCAAGTAACTCATGGTTTCACTCATAATTACTCATAGAAAGTCGAAATAGATGCAAATAACTCAAGACTAGGATTATAGGATTTATCAATACTCGATTATTATCCACAACTCAACTCAAGAAGGGAGAAGGGCGTGAGGACAAACTCAGTCCTATGATTTTTGAAGCCTTACATACCTCAAATTTTGAAGAATGATCACCCTTATCACGATCCTCAAGCTTGACCTCAAAACCCTCACTTCTATTCCCTCACACGATGCTCTCAAGATTTTCTATGCGTGTATGAGGAATAATACACCTAGGGTACTGATAAGGGACATAAATTAAGCCAAAAACCTCATAGGTTTTAATTGAAAAGGGTAGGAAAGGATGAAAAATACCTTCTTAAAATCTGCCAAGTAGAACTACAAGACCCCATCTATGGGTCGTAGGTCCACTTACGGGCTGTAACTGACCCGTCATGGGTGAAAGCGTCCAGATATTGAGTTACCGGAAATAGGGCCTGGGACTTGCAAACAACTTCCTACGGCTCGTAATATGAGCCACGGGCTATCTGGTAACTCATCGTTTCAAGCTCAAAATCTTGGTTTCTGGAACTTCAACCTGTGAAGCAACTTTTACGAGAGGTAACTAAGATGATGGGGCATCTAGTAACTCATCATTTAATATCTAGAAAGTTGATTTTTGAGTCATCAAGCTATAAAACATGATCTATGGGTCGTGGGATGGTGTACGGTCCGTAGACTATCTTGTACATGGGCCTCAGACTCTGGAAAATTCCAATAAGTCATATGGGCACCTACGAGCCCACATCTACAAGTCGTAGGCCTTCATGGTTTTCTTCCAATGACTTTTCTAAATTATTTTTCTCATTTTTCTCTTGGTATCTACTCAGACAAAGTAGGATGAATTAGGGAGTGTTACATGTTGTCAGGTACTGTTAACTTCCCCGCCATTCTTATAACTATCACATGTAATCCACATAAGTGTATCTGCACCCTCTGAGTGGATGTCAAATAGAGGATTTCTAAGAGCAACCCACCAGGTTCCAAACCCAGGAGTCAACTTTCTCGTATGGGCATTTAGTGTATGTATTAGTCCGTGAAAGAGTGAAAGGGTCACTACTACTGAGGATTCCCAAATTTTAGATACGTCTTATGAGGGTTTACTGTGGTACAGAGTTGTTCTTACACAGGAGGCTACCCTTTTCCGAAAGCTCCATCGGATCACCTACCACTAGTCTCCGATTAGAGCAATTAAGTGCACAAAAAGACTGGGGCATAGCTTCCCGAAGTGAGAAGCTGAACGAATGTCAGATGCAAAGTCCCACAAACTATTAAGATCATACTGGCATACTCTCCAAAAAAAACTAGGAAACTTATCTCATGGATCGTTGAAAGGAGTAGGGGTCATAAAAACCCTTCGTAGAATAATCTGACACTACGAATAATTTTTAGTGTGTTTGAAATCATGAACCCTTTTATGGGTCAACGATGATTGTACAGGTCATTCAATTGGCTCGTAGACCTGTTCTTAAAAACTCAAAATTTTACTAAGTGTTGAGGGGACTTTCGAGCTCCCTTCTACGGTCTGTGCATTCATCTATTGGGACCAGATTAAACTGTTGGTCTTTCTAAACTTATATGATTTTGAATAATTAGGGGGTGTTACAACGATTCCCTGCTAAAAGTGTCATGGATGGTCATACTTGAGGGTGTATCATGTTTATAGTCCTTCAACACATAAATAACATTCACGAGTTTGAGTTTCATCACCATCTATTAGTAAATTATAATTTATATGTGCTTAATGTAAGTGTAGAGCATTACAAAAATCTAAAATTTTAAATGCATGTTCACTGAGGTATTATTAATCTAAGTTGAGTTAATGTTTCACCATCTACTGTCAATAAAATATATGTGCATGCTTAAACAAATGTAATAATTAAAAAGGTGCACTACAATTCGAGAGAAACACTTTGTAGATGTGTTTCCTGTATAGATAATATTAGGTGTTGTTGATTTTTTATGTTGAATTTTCGCCTCATCACCACCCCAACAAAAAATTTACATAGATAATTCATGATTAAGATCACTCTAGTATATGAAGAGCACATTGTGGATCACAAATAAATAAAATTTGACACATTCTAATAATTTACAATTTTAAAAAATAAGTGGAAGTTTTCACTCTTAAGAAGATTTGTAGATCTAGAATTCATAAAAATAAGAGCCATAACGAATTAAGCAAAGTCAAATTACTACCGTTCAACACAAATATTTACATATTTAATTCATCAATAATCAATCTTAAATAGTCTTCAATTCTTTTATCAAAATGATAATACTAACTAAAATAACCTTCAGTTTTTGCAACAAACAATAGTACTTATAGTCTTCAGAATTTGTCCACATACAACACCGCTAGAAACCATAAATATTAAAATGCTATGTTAAATAGCAGCAAATCCTTTTTTCCCATCATTGTTGGGATTGAAACTTTATCCTTCATGGAGAACTTGAATTTGTAAATAAATCCCTTTGTTGCCTTTACCTATCACGAATTCGCAGATGCACCTGTCATCTTCCTGCACAAGGTTCAACCTACAAAAGTTGCGCCATCCTCCAACTAGCCATATTCTACCGTCGTTCCATTTTCTGACACTTGCCTCAAATTCTCGGCCACCAGAGTCACGAATGGTAATTCTTGAGGGGAGTTGAAGTTTATAGTCTCGCCACACATCCATTGGGATGTACTACGATTAGAAATAAAGACTTTGTTAAAAGAGAACTCTATAAAATTTAAACTATAAAATATTCACTAGAAAATATAGTTATAGACTTTAGTTATCAGTTGATCACTCTCTTTTGCTTGTATTTTTTTTACAAAGTAAGGATTTTTTGGCTGAGTTGCACATCCCCTTTTGAATATATCTGCACCATAATGGTCAGGAACATCCTTCACCTTGCAAGCAGTGGCTTTTTGGCATCCAGCTAAATCAAGAAAGTCAGCTAGCTATGTTCACAAACTAAAATATCATGAAAAGTCTTAACTGCTCTATCCTTTTTATTTTACTTGCTGATAATTTATTGAACACAGACTTTAATAAAGAAGGAGATTTTCGGCGTAGTGTGTTAGAAAATGATATTTAAATTTATTTTTCTCTTCTTTTAAAAAAATTAATAAAATATCCCCTTAGGCTCATTCTCAACAAAACAACATTTTACAAATTAACTTAGTCTTAAATATTTATGATGTTTCTAACACTACTAGATTATATCCAAATATGCAAAGACAACATTTTTCAGCAATATACTAACAAGAAAAGAATTCAATTGCATATAAAATGAAACACAGGAATTCATATAATGATATTAATAATTATGTTTACCTTTTGAACGTTGTGCTTTTTTCTTATGTGTGCCAGCCTTTTCATTCTTTTCTTCATCTTCCTCTTCTCCTTTTGTCTTTTCATATTTTTCCTTTTCCACATATCTGCGTTTTGAACATGGTGCCATTTCTTGAGTCCTTTCTTTCTCTTCCTTTTCTACCTCTTCTTCGGAAACTTCTTCTTCTACCATGTAATCCGAATCACTATCATCTTCACTAGAACTAATGTTGCTATTGCTAGCATAAGTCTCCCCTTTTGACTCTACAATCTTTTGATGTTCAACATTTATTTTTTCCTCTTCTTTAACTCCAACACCTTTCTTTACACATTCATTTGTTCCAAGTAATTTAAAGCCAAATGTTTCTTTTTCATCAAGATCAAATATTAAAAAGTCTCCAAATTCTAGAGTGTTATCCTCAATAAACTTCTCCCATCCACACTGAAAATAAAAATCTCTTCCTTGTTTGATCACTCCTACAGGCCACTTATTTCCAAATCGATCCCTTAGGATAACTTTTCTAGGTAACTTTCCACTCTTGAATATTGTATAACCTGTGGGGACTTTCTGAGAAGAAAAAAATTATACATTTAAAAAATATAGAGATACACTAGTACAAGTTTCTTTAAATGAAATAGACCATATCGTAAACGAAACCAATATATGAAGAAGTTATTTCAATAAACTCAAATTTTAGAAGTTTCAAGCTTAGAATTAAAGAATGTAACTATTTGAGGCGTTCTAAAAATCTTTTGAAAGGTTACCTCCGTCAACACTCATAATATGGTCATTTTGAAATAATATATGTAATTTATGACATCAACCTGATGAAATTCATCTATTCAATACTAGTACAAAATTAAGAGATTGAGCAAATATAAAATGCTAGCGTAAAATCTACTTGCATCACAGAAAAACAACTGTGTTCTTTTAACTTTATCTCCCCTTATTCACAACCTATTCTTCAAAAAGCATCACTTAAAATATCAAGAAAAAGAGTCAGCGAGAATCACAGATCAATTATTTGTACATTTACATAGCAAAAGAATGAGCGAAAAAGAACACTTCAAATACTATGAAAGACCATGGGATCTAAGTTCATATACATCAATCTTTTGTAGATTTAAATTTTACCAAGCATTTCCCATCCTATATCTGCTACCCATATCTCTAAATCAAGAAGAAAAAAATTCAAAAAATAAAATCCCACAAGCAGGAAGTATACTTACCATTTGTTTTGCGCTGGTGGTAGGAATGAAAACCTTGAAGAAGCCCTTTTCCATGTTTGCTTTTGTTGCCAAACAATAAGGGAATAGAATAATTTCCTGCACAACCTTAATCCTTTAAGCTTAATTCTTTTATTTGAAAGAGTATCCTTATTTTTAAAAGTGTGTATATTTGTGGATATATATAACAAAGCAGAAGAGTACAAAAATTCACACAACTTAGTTGAAATCTATTTTGGCTCAATATCATGTGGCTCAGTTTTCAAGGGATCCACACTTTCAACAGATTACTTAACTTCAATAATTTTATCATTTTCTGTCACATTATTGTTACCAATAGCTGACACATCATGTGGCTCATTTTTCAAGGGATGCATACTTTCAACACATTACTTAACAACAATAATGTTATCATTTTCCATTTGACACGTCTTTTGGCTCTGTTTCCAAGAGATCCACACTTTCAACACATTTTCTAACTCCTTTCTGTCACGTTATTTAGCATTACCAATAGCTAACACAATAATAAAGTTAAATTATCTTGTAAGTCTTATTCACACAACTAATCACTTTACCAACTTTCTTCACATCATTAATCATTTTACCCGCCTTATTCACAGTACTTATTCTCTTATCAAACTTGTTTATACCATATATGGTCATCAGAAACATAAATTTCCTAAAAATTGCATCTAGCACATAAAAATAACAAGCCTATACTTTTATACTTAAAAATGATAATGTCACAATTACAATCTATTTACATATAATAAAAGAGTCCAAAAGTCCCACATACAAGCACCATAAAATTTTGCAATTTTTTATTATTGAAAAAAATTTTAAACCGTAAGACAATGCTTCCATTTTTAAAAATAATCTAAATATGTAATTTCAAAAAGAAAAACAAGGGCAGCACTTGAAAAATACTCAATTATTCTATTTTAATATTTTTAAAAATAATTTAAATCTATATTCCGAGGAAAACAACACATGGTAACCCTATAAAATAAATAAAATTTTAGTGAAATCCACAAAAACATTTACATAAATATAAGGAATCTTAGTTTATTCCATTACTACTTAATAGAGATAACTTGATCACCTAGCAATCAGTTAGTTTAAAATTTTAGTGTGAAAATTTTGTGTTAGAGGTAAATGTTCAAAATTTTAAAATGAAAGATAAGTTCAACTCAAAATTTTTAATATCTTCAAATATATAAAATAAAATAACAAAAATAAATAATAAATAATAAATTATCATTGTTTGTCCATGTATTACTCATTCTAGAAAATTTCTCCTAACTAAAAGGTACACAGTAATACATGGCTCTTACTCCAAAGAACAAAAAATGAAATTTAAACTCATTTTTTTATTATCTTAAATTTCAAATAATAATTATTAAAGGTGGGTTGGGATCAGATTCTTAATTGAAGTCTCTAAGGCAGTATTCACTATGTTATGATGGAGATTCAGAATTATAGGAACCTTGTTATCTAATTTATGTGGAACAGATAGTGTAAGAAGTAATGCCCTAATCAAATAGACATGCAAAAATCATTAAAGATTCAAACTTTACAACCCCCAGATCTCCAAAGTTTGGATCAAACAACCCCCTTTTGCTCAAATTCACCAAACACCAATCAATCAAATACCAATCCTTCAAATCTTGCATGGCTACTAAACAAAAAAAAAAACACTTCAAACAATTAAAAAAAGAATAAAATAAAAATGAAACCAATAAACAAAAACTTACAGATTGGATAAGATGAAAAAAGAGGAACCTGATTGAAATTGAACTGAACTGAACTGATAAAAAGAACAATCTTTTCTTTTGTATTTATGGGGGGGAGGGGGGGGGGGGGAATTAACTCCACCACTTTGGTTTTTCCTATCTATCTATATAGTCCTTTATCTTTCTTTTGTTCTTTCTGTTTTTCTGTTTGTACTAGTATAAGGGCAGTTACTTGTTTTGTTTTTGTTTTTCTAAAAAACATTTGGGAGAAGAAGAAGAAGGCTATGGGGGAGGGGGGTTTTCAAAGAAGGGCCTTTGGATTCTCTCTGAAAATCAAAGTAAGGTTTTGGGCATAATATTTCAACACCTTTATCTCTCTTCTTCTTCTCATTTCTCTTATTTTTTTATATCTCTCTCTCTAAAAAAACTATTTTATTTCATGTACTTAAATAGATTTTCTTGAATTATATTAAAAAACAGGAAAATAAATAAATACATAATTTTACAGAGACAGCTGGATATATGTGTATGTATATATGGATTTTTGTATTTAAAGTAAGAAAAAAAATACAAAAAAGAGAGATAAAGAAAAAGAGAAAGGTAGAAGAAAGGGAGGATACGCGTGGATGAGGAGAGTTGTGGGTCCCAGAGAAAGGTGGAAGAAAGGGAGGATAAGCGTGAATGAGGAGAGTTGTGTGTCCCACTTTACCGGTGGAAGAAAGGGAGGATAAGCGTGTAAGAAGTAATGCCTTAATTCAATAAGCCTATGGAAATTGATGATGGGAGCAAGATATAGCACAAACACGCTATAAGGTGGGAGCCTAGGAATGGTAATGCTAATTTCTCGAAGACAACTAGAACAAGATAGGCCTTTGAGTAAAATAGGCCCCCTGATTTTGAAAAGAACTTATCTAATGAAGAGGTGGGTAAAATGGAGTAATTGGAGGACATTAGAGTGAAGAGTTCTTGATAGTCAAATAACTTGAAAATATTGTTATTCATATTATTACCAAATTATGTATGAATGAAGAAAGCTCTCTTGATAATAACAAATCACTGCATATGTTTCCATATGTTTTGTGTATGGAGAACATGGATGAATAATACACCAGTTGATATGCAAATATTGTGTCAACCCTCACCAAGTGACTATAGAACACTTTTTTCTTACTGTGGATTTTGCTACTAAATATAATACTGCAACTAGAATAAAGGGCCCTTTATTAAGATGAAATAAACTGTGATATAGTAGTGATGAACAAAATCTATGCACAAGTTGAAAGCTTAGATAAAAGCTACTCCTGCAATTATAAGGCACCTCTGGAAGCAGAGAATCAATTGATAATGGGGTTACTATATCAAGAAGTAGAGTTTACTATTACATAGATCATAACCTACAACATTTTCTACAATGAAGTATCCTTGGATTGCAAACGTTTCTAACACAAGCCTCTACTAGTTCAATCTTTGAAGAATATTCTTCATGAATTAGTTTCAAAGATATTCGTGAGAAAAGTTCACCAAGTGGCATTTGTAAATATGACACAAATGGTCCATCCAAGAGAAACCTTAGCCGAAGTTCATGGGCCTTCTATTTTAGAGATTATATAAGAGATTTTAAGGCTGTCACTACTAGGAAGTAAGACCTTAATGAGTCTCGCACTTAGAGAAGAAGGCTAATGCTAGAGATCAAGGAAAGTTATGATAATTAATCACAATTCAGAAATATTGACCTGGATATTGCTTACGGTCCTTTTGCAACTCTATTGGGATAAAAAACTAAGACATGGTTAGAAAAAATTGTATCAGATGGCAGCTAACATAGACAATGAATAAAATAGTCCTACAATGCCTCCCTAAAAATTTAAGGACATCAATATCTCTTTCATAAATCAATGAACTTATAAGACAATCATTTTAACTACTAACATCCCTTGTCTTTTGTATGAAACTGGAAACACATTTGTATCAAGGTGGAGAAGGGAAAATAACATTACATGGTCTAACAGATCAAACGAAAGAAGACAGATCAATATAATCTATTTAAGATGGATGGTTGTTCTAAGGAAAACTTTTGAATGGCCAGAACGGGTACACACTCAAAAACCATCAAGGAGATAATCATGGACATCTTGGACTTCTATGGTAGCCAAACAACAATTATACTTAAGTCAAGATTGTGCTCACAGGGATAAATTGATGGTTTAGTAAATGCCAACTTCAATGTACAGGTCATATTAGACTATCTAATGATAGTAATAATGGTTATAAAAGGGACCAATATTCCCTAGAAACATTAATAAATCATTGTGAAAATAAGAAATCTTATGAGATAGGAAAGCTATGTAATTAATCACTACTACAGAAAAGCTAAAATACAAAGTGACAGACAAAGCTTGCAAATATAGGAATAACATATAAACAAATCTCTTTTTTCATAATTGCAGTTTCTTTGCCTGCGCAAGTTGGAATTATGTACTTATTTATATTTGTGTCAACATGATTCAATATATGTTATTGTATTGAAGAAAAAATAGCAAACATCTGTTGAAGAAAATGGATGATTCACTCACACCGGAAGGTTCAAATAACAATCTCAAATAGAAATCAGGTGCCTGAGTTGTGTATGTATAAATACACATAGCAAATACTTATTTATTACTATCACGTATAAACAAATACTAGAAAAAATGAACCAAACAAAAGTATAAATAAATAAAATTAAGACATTTTTTGGAAAAATAAAGTTACTTTGGGAGAAAAAGAGAAATACCTTTTAACAGAGAGAATGAGACCACAGTTAGTAGTTCCAAACAATTCACGTTAGCTACAATATACAATAAAAGCAAATCAGTGAGCAATTTACTTCATAAAAACAAATAAAAGTACATGATTGAACCCTAAGTCCAAATTCTTGCTTGAACCCTAACCCTGATTTTCAGAAAATCTTAGAACTAAAAAATTCCAATTTTAAGAACACCAAACTGCTAAAACCCCTATTTTCAGAACACTCAAACAACTAAAATTCTTACTTCTAGAACACCAAAACTATTAAATTCTATTCTGAGAGAACATATTTTCGAGCTAAATAAAATGGAAAGAGTTGAAAGTGTAAACCCCCTATTTTCAAACATCAGAACTACTAAAACCCATTTTCATGGCACCTATTTTCAAGCTAAATTAAATAAAAAGAGTTAAAAACACCTATTTTCATAATACCCAACCTTACTTCATTGGAGATAGAGAGCTAAATTAAATTGAAACAGATGAGAGTTTGAGAGCTCATTGGAGAAGAGGAAACCTTATTTTTGAGATGGAGATAGAACGACTTGAAGGTTTCAGCATAGATGGAGATGGAGAGTTCGAGAAGCAATGGAGATAGAGAGTTCATGCAAAGAGGGAATGTTCTGGAGATATAGATACTTTCTTAAGGGAAATAGCTCAGATGTGTCATCGAACTTTGAGAAAAGATTTCTTTATGCCATCCATTAAAAGTTTGGCTCATTTATGCCATTACCGTTTTAGAAAAGGTTCATTTATGTCATTATCTTTAAACTCTAGTATTGCAAAACAATTTAAACAACTTTAAATATTTTTAAATTAGTGTTTTGGATCAAATGTAGTTTTTTTGGATATTCTTCTTCAAGAATACCAAGAACACAAGAAGAAAACTAGGAACTCCAAGAACTATTTTTCAAATATTCATGAAATCACCCCAAATTTCAAGAGTGGCATTCCTCCGAGTTAGATATCAAAACATAATATTGTTTGACCTCGAATTAAACATAACTCAACAAGACCTACTTGAAATTTTTCTTTAAAGGTTCCCAAGACTAGGTGAAAAACAATTCCAAAGAAAAAGATAAATCACTCCCAAAATTTTAAAAATTTACTTTGATTCATATTTTTATTGTTGTTTTTTTATACAAGATACGTATTCCTTATTAATTTTTGAGTCTATGTCCAAAATTTCATTAATTTAGAGTTGAGGAGAAAATTTTACCATTAAAGAAGGATAAAGTTTTGAAAATTTGAAGAAAACTTTTAAGTGGGTCTTATTGAGTTAGGTTGACTCCGAGCTCAAATGATATTGAGTTTTGATATATAGCTCGAAGGAACGCTACTCTTTAAATTTGAGGTGATTTCGTGAAGATTTGAAGAAGTTAAAAATTTGAGAGTTCTTGGTGTTCTTCATGTGTTCTTGGTATTCTTGAAGAAGAATAACAAAAAAGATTATACTTTATCTAAAACTCTAATTAAAAGTATCTGAAGTTGTTTAAGTGGTCTTGCAAAATTGGAGTTAAAAAATTATGGCATACATGAGCTTTTTCTCAAACGGGAATGATATAAATGAGTCAAACTTTTGATAGATGGAATAGATGAGCCTTTTCTCAAAGTTCGATGGCATATTTGAGCCTTTTCCCCTTTATGAATAATAAATTTCACCAATGGATTTTTTTATCACTAGATAATATAGGTTTTATAAAATTATATTTGAAAGTCTAGCAACCATTTTTCCGTCACTAATTTCGTCACAGAATTTTATTTAATTTGTCCCTCCTACTTTGTTTGCTAAATCCATAGGAAAATTAGGCGTCAAAATTTCGTGCTAATATTTAGAGACGAAATAAATATTCCATCATTCATCCATCGGTATTTCATAACATAAAAAATTATTTGTTATTTTTGCAACAAAATAATTGTTCCTTTGCGAATCTAGAGTTATTTAGTGACGAAATATTATCCGTGGCTAGTATTCATCGCTAACCGCTATTTTTTTAGCAGTATTGTAGTTTTCAGAAGAAATAAAGCTACTAAATAGAATGTCTAATTATATCCATAAATGAGAAGAATACCTTCTAGTGGCGATCCTTTGGGTTGGTTTTGAGCTAGAAATTTGAAGTACACTACATTAATATCCGATCAGCGATTTTGAGTGTCCTGTGATGGAAACGAATTAATATCTTTAAGCTCCTCAAGCACAAAAATCACATGAGTTAGTAGATTTCAACATTTTCAAAATCACAAATAGCTATTAATTTTACAAATCTAGATGTATAAAAGGATACCTGTATCTCTAGACCTTTTGGCGCTTTGATTTCCTAGTTGAAGAAGTTGAAATCCACCCTAGAAGACATGATGGTGCAACTTTGAGACATCTGGGTAGAGAAGCTTCAAAGTTTGTCCAAGGCTTTTGGCTTTCCTTTTCTTGTTTCTAGATTATTTGATAGTTTCTTTTTTTATTATTTTGGATTGGATCCAACTTGTTGGATATGGTTGCTTTTTTTTTGCTCATTTTCAGCTTTTGATAAATGTGATCCAATCTTAGGCCTTAAAATATTTTATTAAAAATAAAGATAAATATTTTCTTTGTACCAAAATTTTTAATATATATGCACGACTATTTAATCATGAATATCATTATATTCTTTTGGCAAATAAATTAATTATGACTTGAATAGATAAAATCATAAAATATTAGTTTGTATTAATTAGTAATTTATAAATTTAAATTTTAAAATATTAGAAAATCTCTATATTTTAAAAACTATTTTTAAAAAAAAATTTAAAAAGTTACAACAATTAATATAACTCTTTCCTATTCTTTTAATTAAGAAAAACTAGTTTTTTAACACGTGTGTTGCACGTGGTTATCGATTCAGGAAATATATGTTATAGTAAAATAGGATTGATATTATTTAAGTTATTATTTGAATAATTAGCTTCACATGAAATAATATACTTAGTAAATTCTTCAGAGAATATTCAATGTGGATCGTCGTCTCTTATTCACTAAAATCGCTGAAGTTGGACAATGAAAAGTTCCTTAGATAATGTAATAATTTAAATATTTATTAAGGTTTGATGAGGTTCAACCACGTAAATAATCGTGTCTCATTAATATTACCTTATAGATCATATTCTTTGTTTCTGTTTTTTAAAGTAAGCCACCCATAGTAAACTTCACTTCTTGGAAGCTTTTTTCAACTCCTTTGCTGGACTATTACAAACTTTGTGTGCGAAGGGTGCTAATAACCTATTAGAAGAGGAAACGTAAATTTGTTACAAATATAATAATAGTCAAAGCTAATGTGCTAAGTTCGATATCATACAAAATCATTGAACAAAATATTATTAGAGAGAGATAGAGTTTCCATTGTGTAAATAGTATGAGAACTTAAGGAATAGCTGGAGAAGTTAATAGAAGGAGTTGCTAAAAATTGTGTTCAAAACAAAACAATATCTATATTGATAATATGAAGAATAATAAAAATAAATACATACACAATTAAAAGGTGATATTAGAAGTAACATTAAGGGTACGTATGATGGCTTAATGCAATAACAACAATAACACATTAATGAAGACACCTGATGTAGTAACACATTAATGAGTGGCCGATTTAGTATGTTGCATAACTTGTAGTGATCTAACACCTTTTGGCATGCACCACCACCACCTCAAGCAACATACCCTATATAGTCCCATGAAGGCCATTTCAGATAAACCTCGGCTTAAAATGATGGATATCATCAATAAAGGCATAAAAATGGGTTACAAATGAAAAAAGGATTCCTAAATGTGTGATGTACGTCCCTAGGATTCCCAACTGTGTGATGTACATCCCTACTCCATCCACACACTTTGATCGACAGTGAGTTATCGCGGTTATGACTCCTAAAACAAAGCACGCTCGATTGTGCCTGCCAAGCATAAACTAAATGATACAAGCAAGATGATTAAAATTCCAAATTGATACATAAGACTACTGTCCATGTAGGGCCGATGAAGCAACAATAATGTAACGCTCGGTAAAATTATCAAAATACCCCTAGAGGAGAGGTGTGCGCATAGCGCCTCTTCACATGCTCCGATGGCAAATCTGAGGCCAGATATGCGATCGGCATGAAAATTTGAGTGGGAAAGTGGTTTTGGTTAATTTTTAGAGTAACTGGATCAAAAATAATTTTTCGATGCGAAAACGAATTCTAGAATGAGCGCATGACAGATGTGCGACATGCACCTTCAGCGGACCAACACTTTATTTTGTTCCAAAAATTTTCTATGGGATTAGAAACCTCGTTTAGAGAATTTTTGGCGAAAAAATTTGAAATTTGACACTGTCCGCATCGTGGACCCCATGTCCCGAGATGAACCTTTTTGAATTTCGTAAGGGGCATTCCTAATCTTTCCAAACCCCTCCTAGACTTAAATCATGATCAAAATGGGTCGTTTTAAGCGTAAAAAGAATTTTAAACCCTATTCTAAGTCCTTGGAAAAGACTCGGGATAAAGAGAAGACAAGAAGAGCATAAAATTGAGGACTCGAGGAGAGTTCTCAAGGATTGATTGTCCAAAAGCTTCACACCAGGTATGTAAGGCATAACTAAGGCCTGTGATTGTTCTCCCAAGTGTCCCATACATGGTAATAGAGGAGGTGAGAGTCCATGAGTCCCCATATATGAATCTTGAAATACTTAAATGATTTTTTTCTTTAAAATTATGCCTATTACATGTATTTTTCCAGATACTCAGCCTATTTTTATTCCTCGGATGGCACCGGCAGAATTGAAAGAGCTAAAGGAGCAGTTAAAGGACCTATTGGATAAGGGTTTTATTCGGCCCAGTGCATCACCGTGGGATGCTCCCGTGTTGTTTGAAAGGAAGAAGGACGGGCCCCTCTGTATGTGTATTGACTACAGGCAGCTGAATTAGGTGACTATTAAGAACAAGTACGTGTTGCCCAGGATTGATGACTTGTTTGATAAGCTTCAAGGTGCAACTTACTTCTCAAAATTGAACTCCGTTCCGAGTAACATCAGTTAAAGGTGAGGGAATTTGATATCCCCAAAACACCTTTTTAGACGAGGTATGGGCATTTCAAATTTGTGGTGATGTCGTTTGGCCTAACTAATGCTCTGTCCGTATTTATAGACCTGATGAACCGAGTGTTTAAACCATTCCTAGAAAGCTTTGTGGTGGTCTTCAGTGACAACATTCTCATTTACTCCCGAAGTGAGCAGGAGCACGGGAATCACTTGAGGATGGCCCTCCGATTCAAACTCTAAGGGAAACGAAATTGTATGCCAAGTTTAGCAAGTGTGAATTCTGGTTGGGCGAAGTGGCCTTCCTCGGTCATGTGGTGTTCGGAGACGGTATCAAGGTGGATCCGAGGAAAACCAAGGCCATAAGGAATTGCCCTAGACCGTTGACTCCTTCAGATATCTGCAGTTTTCTGGGGTTGGCCGGGTACTACAGAAGGTTCGTGGAAGGTTTCTCATCTATTGCATCACCATTGACCAAGTTGACCCAGAAGCAGGCTAAATTTATATGGCCGGATGAATGTGAGAGAAGTTTTCAAACTTTAAAGGATCGGCTTTCGTCGGCTCCTGTCTTGACATTGTCAAATGGTTTAGAGGGGTTCGTAGTGTATTGTGATACCTCATGGATCAGACTGGGTTGTGTGCTTATGCAGAATAGTAAGGTGATAGCGTATGCATCAAGATAGTTGAAGGTACATGAACGAAACCACCCTACGCATGACCTTGAATTGGCAGTGGTGGTCTTTGCTTTGAAGATTTGGAGACATTATTTATACGGGGTTCATGTTGATATGTTCACGGATCACAAGGGTTTGGAATATGTTTTCATCTAAAGGGATCTTAACCTGAGGCAAAGGAGGTGGTTGGAGCTTCTAAAGGATTATGATATGAGTATTCTATATCATTGGGCAAAGCCAATGTTGTGGCCGACGCTCTCAGTAGATTGTATATGGGAAGTGTGGCGCATGTTGGTGATGGAAGAAGGAATTGGCAAGGGATGTTCACCGGTTTGCTAGGTTGGGTGTCAGGTTGACTGATTCCAGCAAGGGTGGTTTTTGGGTGTAGAATGGGATAGAATCTTCCGTGGTGAACGAGGTAAGAGCTAAGCAAGATCTAGACCCCTCGTTAGTTGAGTTGAATAAGTTGGTTGCTGCAAAGGAGATCGAGGTATTCTCCCAAGAGGGAGATGATGTACTCCGGTACCAAGACTGGCTTTGTGTTCCTGATGTGGATGACCTTAGGAGAGTGATTATGAGTGAGGCTCACAACTCTTGTTACTCTACTCACCCGGGATCTACCAAGATGTATCGGGATCTTAAGGAGGTGTATTGGTGGCATAGTATGAAGAAGGATATTGCTAAGTTTGTGCCTGAATGCCCAAGTTATCAACAGGTGAAGGTGGAACACCAAAGGTCTGGTGGTTTGGCCCAAGACATTAAAATTCCCACATGGAAATGGGAGGATGCGAATATGGACTTTGTGGTTGGATTGCCTCAGACCAGAAGGCAATTCGACTTCATTTGGGTTGTCGTGGATCGGATGACGAAATCGGCTCACTTTCTACTGGTCAAGGCTACTTTTAGTGCTGAGGACTATGCGAGGTAGTATATCCAGGAGTTGGTGAGGTTGCATGGTGTACCTAGATCCATCATATCAGATTGTGGTGCTCAATTCACTTCCCAGTTTTGAAGGTCTTATCTGAAGGGCCTTGGGACTAAGATTGAGTTGAGCTTCGCTTTTCACCCTCAAACCGATGGCCAAGCAGAGAGGACTATAGAGAGGGCTATTCAAACCTTGGAGGACATGTTGAGGGCATGTGTGTTGGAGTTTAAAGGGAATTGGGATGACCATCTTGCACTCATCGAGTTTGCTTATAATAATAACTTTCATGCTAGCATTGGTATGGTGCCGTTTGAAGTGTTGTATGGGAGAAGGTGTAGGTCACCAGTAAGGTGGTTTGAGTTGGGAGAGATGGCTATAGTTGGCCCGTATTTAGTATTGGATGCTATAGAGAAGGTAAAGGTTATTAGGAAAGACTGAAAGCAGCCCAAAGTCGTCAAAAGTCCTATTAGGATATTAGGAGGAGGGACCTTGAATTTCATGTCGGGGATTGAGTGTATGTGAAAGTTTCACCTATGAAGGGTGTGATGCGTTTTCGGTAAGAAGGGCAAGCTAAGCCCCCGCTATGTTGGTCTTTACGAGATTGTTGAGTGGATTGGAGGTATGGCTTACAAGTTGGAGTTACCTCGGGATTCAAGTTCCATTCATCCGGTTTTCCATGTGTCTATGTTGAGGAAGCTAATTGGTGATCCTAGCACCATTGTGCTTTGGAAGGAATTGAGGTTAAAGAAAAATTGTCTTATGAAGAAGTGCCTGTGGCAATCTTAGATAGGAAAGTAAATCGACTTTGAACAAGGATGTGGTTTCGGTGAAGGTACTTTGGAGAAATCAACAAGTGGAGAGTGCTACTTGGGAGGTGGAGCTGGACATGATGAAACGATACCCTCATCTTTTCCAATCTACTCAAGCCTAAGGTACTAGGAATCTTCCTTATCTATTGGTGCCATTTCTTGCCTTCTTGAGTCTCATGACATGACATGCATATGTGTGCACTAAAAGATCTTTTTCTTTTACAAGTGATTTGGATGCAATCTTGATTTGAGCTTAAGGGTCTTGAACTATAGTTTTTGAATGATGCTTTTGGTACAAAACCTTTTTATTTTTTATTTGAATTATGCGTTTTATCTTGTGTCAGATGTATCTTGCCCTAACTCTAACCTTTCAAGCCTTTTTCTTGCACATTCAGGAACGAATGTTCCCAAGGGAGAGATGATGTAAAGCCCCATATTATTCTCTCACTGGCATCAGCTTGAGGTCCTACAATTTCCCTAGGAAAACAGCAAGGCATCACTTCACGGAAGAGCCTACATGGCCCCTGTAGAGCCACATGGTCCGTATGGCCTCCCGTGGAGTGACACTTAATCAGTTTTCCATTGGGGCAAACCTAGTATGTGGGAATATTTTCCAAGTGAAGGTATACAGGCCTTCACACGATCCGTGTGACGCCACGCTCTGCCTGTACCTGACGTAGTGGCCCTCTGGTCCCTCTGACTGGTGGGGCAGATGCAGTGGATTGAGCTCGGCCAGCTCACTGCGGACATTCTCTCTGATAGTGACCCACTTGGACACATTTTTAGCATCCATTCTCCCCTTCACGACATCTTCCCATGTGCAACTTACCACACTTACCACACGACAGTTTACCTAGCGAACCTTGGGCTACACTAGCTTGCGACTGGGATCCGTGGGCTCTAGCATTATGGAGCCTCTGATCATCCCTGATTCTAGGCGTGGGTGCACTAGAAGATGATGGTGCTGGAAATCGGTTAACAATTCCTTTCCTTCCAACCTCATAGCTAGATGTTTTGGCCTTCTTGTGCCTGAACTCCTCCTTGTCATGCTGCCTCTCCTTATCAACATGTTGCACAAATGTCATCAGTCGCCCGATTTCCATATCACTCACAAGCATCGCTCCCCTAATATCCCTCTTGGGGCCTCCATTCAACCCATTGACATACATTCCCATCCTCCCCCTCATGTCTGCAACCATTTCCGGAGCATAGCAGGATAATTGTATGAATTCAAACCATACTACTGCACGATCATAGAGCCCTGTTTTAGATTTAGGAACTCTCTCAGCTTAGCCTCTCATTTCTCCCTTGGGAAAAAGCGTCCCAAGAAAGCCTTCTCAAATATTGCCCAAGTCAAACATGGGGCTCATCCTTTCTACTCTTCCTCCACTGGTCGAACCACAATCTTGCCACACCCTTGAGTTGGTAGGCAGCTAGTTGAACCCTATCAGCATCGGTCACATGCATTACCTGGAACACCTTCTCAAGTTCCTCCACATAGTTCTCAGGATCGTCATTGGATGTAAACCCCGTGAACTCAAGCGGATTCATCCTAAAAAATTCTCGGATTCTAGAGGTGTCATAGGTGTCCGCCCCCCGTGCTCCTTGCCTCATGACCGACATTGTGACATCCTAGGCGAGAGCTTGAATAGCCCGACGTAGCTCAGTATTAGAGACCTCATCTTGAGAGGATTGCTCAATCGGGACAGTTTGATCCATGGGCTCCTCGGTTACTTGAGGCTCTGGTGGATTAAGAGCTTATTTGGCAGGGCGTCCCCTTCCTCTGGCAGCTCTTCTAGGAGGCATGTTGTCACTTCTGCACGCGTAGAGCACGAATTAGAAGAGGGTTTTCATAGAGTTTAACTCTATCGCACGAATTTCGAATAAAACAAAAAGGGTAACACTTTCCTAATGTCCTATAGCCTCTTGCTTATGAGATGTGGTCGACAACACATCCATAAACAAGACTCTACTAGACACAGCTTCATAGACTCCCTAAGACACTTGAACATTGTGCTCTGATCCCAAGTTTTTCACGCCCCAAGAGGGTACCCTTGGCATGGCCGGCACTCAAAGACTATTGCTAGTCCCCAAGCGAACCATTTAGCCTCGTCATATCATTCAATAAAATAAACTCTACTGAATAGCGGAAAATATAAGTAGTAGACACATCTCATCTAAAGTCTCAAGAGAATATATAATAATAATAATTAAAAAAAAGGCTAGTAGAAAGAACTAGCTCACAATCTCAACATCAATGCTCGACCATCGTCTACGAAGCCTCTATGACTAATCATGTGGTGCCAATGACAGATCCATGGATACCCAAATCAAAATAAAAGAAATAGTCCAATCTAACTCTAATGCAAGATGAAATAACAATAGTGGGTCCTCCGGAGTAGGGGAGGTTCACCAAATTAGCTTCGAGTCTCAGATCTTCAACGGAGCACCTGTTGATGACCTCTATCAATACATGGAATATATTGGTATGTAAAATAGCTGAGCGAAACAAAAACCGGTAGAACAGTATGGAAACAATATCAATCCAAATAGACATCAAATCACGTCATTAGTCAAGTGTCTATCTATGCAGGAATAAAGAATAGACAAGTGACATATTAATAACTCAGACTCATCAATCATCTCATACTCGTCTCAAGGAGCTCACCTCCTCTCGCCTCATCACATCTCATCTTATCTCATCTCATCTTGGAGGAGCTCACCTCCTCTCATCTCATCACATCTCGTCTCATCTAGACTCGGGGTACTCAGGTAGGAAAACTATGGGAGTTTCTCTTAATCGACAACAATCACTTATGAGCCAGTGATTGTACAACATCTCGCCAGTGTTGCCACGACCGTTCTGTACTTGCCAGGTAGAGAACGAATCAAAAACCATATCAGCTCACCCAATATGGAGTCAGAAAACTCAACAAGTCCGCTATTGCTTTTAGGGACATAAACTCAAGAGGAAAACCTCTTCTACGCTTGGCGACATAGTTTAATGGGTTCGAGCGGGACTCACTCTTACCCATTTTGGTGCTCAATACTCCTCTCGACTCAATGCTCATAAAACCTCCATCTCAACCAATCTCATAGGGACTTTAACCCCGTCAACGATCGGTATCTCATAGGACTTTAACCCTCTCATCAATCAATCTTATAGGGACTTTAACCCTCTCGTCAATCAATCTCATCAATGACTCAAGATTTAGGACAATCATTAAGTGTCAAGGGAAAAGATACGTCGACGGAGTTCGTTTATAGAAACTCATAAAATAATCAAACTCTATCAACTCATCATCATTCTGTCATCACAATCACAATCACAATCAACAATCACAATCTTAACTCAAGGCTCTAGACTCAATCCTCAAGTTCATTATGCATGCTTTTCAAATTAATCATGTATGGTTATGCAAATTCTCATGAAAATATTCACTTAAGAAAATTAATAGTATGATGATCATCAACATAGAAAACATGTAATTTCAAATATAATTTTAAGAAAAACCATCAAAGGAATCATGCATGTCGATTCTTCAATCATCAACTCATCTATGACCTCTATGGGGCACATAAGAGAACAATCCCATGTTTTTGGTTTAGCCTTACATACCTGTGATGCACTAACAACCGAGTACGTCAAGGATCTCTTCTCAAATTTCCTCCACTCAAGCTTTTCTCTTCTCTCCTCAAGTCCTAGCCTTGTTAGATTACAGAATGGGACTTAGAATGGGGGTTTTAGACCCTTTTCACGTCAAAACATCATTATTAGCCGTGTCTTAGAGTTTAGGAGGGGTGGGAAACAGAACGGAATGCCCCTCATCATTATTTAGAAATTTCCAGCTCGACAAATACACGGTCCGTGAGGCGGACTAGTCGCAAACAATGTATTTTTATAAGAGAGTTTTTGTTTGAGTTTTCTCCTACCCGTCGAAAAATTTGAAAACACACAAGTGCCTCTCCGCGACAGGTGCGCGACGCGCCTCTATCGTGTACCGTTACTGTTTTCTGATTTAGATCAAAAATTTTATTGTAGTAGTTTTGGGACATGTACATGATTTTCCTGTTGCATATGTATATGTAAATTTGAAATGCTAGTGTAATTCATGAAACCATGATTTGTAACTTAAAGTTTGGCTTGTTTAGTTAGAAGGAACCGGCGAGCTTGTTTTTATATTAAATTACCGGACATTTTGATGTGATTGTCTGAAACAAAAACTGGTAAACTTTATGTCTTTGTATTCTAACATTAGTAACAATTTATAGCATGTACTACAATATTATGGGTAATGTATAAACATCTTGTAAGATATTGATTTTGATTATTTTGAAAGGTACTTACGCCATAAACTGGAATTTGAAATCAACTAAATTGCCTTTAGAACAAAATCCTATACCTTTAACTATTTTGAATTCATTATTAAATTATAATTAATATGTCGCGTATTAAACTCTTAATATTTTAGCAAGTATTATGTAAGTCCAGATTGAATAGATGTGGTGTTGAAAGTTGTTTTTAGTTACTGCAGTAGTTTTTAGAAAAATAAATTATTTAGTTTAAAATGAATTTGAATTTTGAATTTTAGTTAAGTTGTTGAGATAGTTTAGGTTAGTTTGAATTTCAAATAATGCTGATTTTTATTTTATGTTGGCTATTTAAAGCCCCTCAATGGTTAATAAAATAATTCAAAGCTATTAAAAGGTTTTCAATCCATAGAGAGACTCTTTCAATCTTTTTATCGCCCCATTCATCCTTTTAAAAAAAGAAACAGTGGTATCAAAGCCTTATATTTAATAACGTGATTTGTTCCCAGTGGCCAAGGCAACAGTGGGAACAATGTGGGAAGAAACATTATGGTCTTTGCAGGAGAGCTTCTGGTGCATGTTTTAACTGTGGAAGCTTTGATCATAAAGTGAAGGACTGCCCTGATCTAAAACGTTCCTTCCTTGCGCACTCAAAGCTTAGTTCAAAAGACTTTTACTAATCCTCCTCAAACCAATAGAGGTGCAAGACCAAAAAACATTTAGGCGGCAGGAGCAAGTGGAGCAAATCAATCTAATGGGCTAAGGGCTACCAAGTTGTTTGTAATCGAATTTACCGAGCTTGTCCCTTCATGATCGAAGACCTAATCTTCCCAGCTAATTTTATTGAAATGCCCTTCCAAGATTTTGATGTTATTATTTGGATGGATTGGCTTTACAAAAATCATGCAGTAGTGGATTGTATATCAATGCATGTGACTTTTAAAGACCCTGCATTTTCTCATATCATTGTACAAGGTGAAAGATCATTGACATTTAGTATTATTTCTGCGGCCTTGGCAAGAAGGATTATTCCACGAGGCTGTGATACCTATCTTGTTCGCAAGTTGATACTCGCTTGGAGAGTGCCTAGTTTTAAAGATATACCTATTGTGTATGATTTTCCAGAAGTCTTCCCAGAAAATCTTCTTGGTCACCCCCGGAAAGGGAAGTCGAGTTTCCAATCGAGCTTATTTCTGGGTCTACTCCTATTTATATTACTCCGTATAAGATGGCTCCAGCAGAAGTAAAAGAGTTGAACACTCAGTTACAAGAACTTCTGAGAAGGGTTTTATCCGTCCAAGTGTTTCTCCTTGGGCAGCCCCTATTTTTATTTTTGTAAAGAAGAAGGATGGAACTCTTAGGTTGTGTATTGACTACAGACAACTAAGCAAAATAACAATAAAGAATAGATATCCACTTGTTATAACTGCGCACCCTAGGAATTTGCCTACTTGTTGGAACAGGTTAGTTGACCTGTTTCAAGAACGCAGAATTCAAAACTTGAACACAGTAATTTTACGTGGAAACACCTAGCTCACAATAGGTGTAAAAACCACGACCTGTACCTCTACAGGAATTTCTCCCAAATTTATTAAAATCAACGTGAGCCTTCAAGATTTAATTACAACTTGTAATAATTCTTCACGTCTACGATCTCACCTACGATCTACTCACAAACCTCCCAAGGCTTGTGTCCCAAAAGTCTTCTAGTTACGCCTAACTTGAAGACCAGATACTAATCTATAGACTCTGAGATATTACACAATTACTACGAATTCAAAGAGAAAACAAAACTCCAAACCCTACATTTAAGTGTTGATTCTCTCTTATGCTTCGTCTCTCTCTATATTGCGCCAACCTCTTTTGTGAATACGTTTCTGGTTTTATAGCTGCAGCCTCAGAGATAACTCGTTCTCCCACTTCTTTTCGAATTCCTTTTCCTAATCAGTCTTCTCCTTTTTTCATGCTTCTTGTTATAGTTGAAATAATATTTCCTTCTTTAGATCCTTCTTCTTCTTGGAGTATAACTTGGAGTAGTATTCCTTGTTATACGCCTTATTTCCAGCACCAGGTATTTTACTTTTATGATATGTAGTATGTTGCATTTTTCCGTGGCTATTGTGGCTATTACTCCTGCTGGATGAACCTGATGAATCGACCTGTTTCATTAACTTTGTCAATCATCAAAAGCCCTTGTTCCAAGAAATTCCCCCTTTTTGATGATGACACACTTCCTGAGTTGATACTACCGTATTGCAGCAAAAAAACATCTTCAAGAATGAAACCGTTTAAACAAAGGTTATAATAAATAGTGCACACAACTCATCTTCCCCCTTTTGACATCATCGAAAAACTGATAAGTATGTAAGAGGAGCAATATAAAAGAACATGTATAGCCAGGCCAGTAGAAAAACCAGAGAATAGTTTTTATGAAGCAAGATTACAGAGCAGCTAAGCAACAACAAGAGAAACCAGACCTACCAACAGACATAACAACTAGCCATGCAACTTAAAAAAGAAACAAAAATTAAACAAGGCACCAAAAAACGAATAGGTTGGGTAGAGAGGACGGAATCATGGAATGAGCTTGGTAAGGGTGTGAACGATGTCAGTATGTTTAGCTCGTTCCATCATGAGTGTCTCCTCTAGTTCTGCAATCTTGAGATTTAGGGCGCACCTCTCCTGCTGAAATCGCTCCCTTTCCTGAAGCAGCTCCGCGTTCTTAACATTTAGGGCCATCTGTAGATGATGAAGGGGAGTGCCTGGTCGTTGCATTGAACCAGGTAGTGCTTGATGGTCCACCTGACCCAGAACATCTTTGGTGGTCTGCATGGTCCAGACCTGTACAGGGACTGAATAGGCCTCAAAAATTGTGGCCAACCAAAACCCGTAAGGGAGAGCATGTCTCTTCTTGTCCTGGATGAGAACTCTCTGAATGTGTTTCAGCATAAGGGCTGGAAGGTTTATTAAAAAACCTTCATCGAGTAGTTCCATCAGAGTAAGATCTAGATAGCTCGCCTCAGACCGACGTTCTTGGCGCGGAATCATAATCTTGTGAACCACATCAAAGTAAAGCCTATGAAGAGGCGACATCTCCCTTCTTTGGACGCGTCTGTGCTGAGTCAAAGAAGGCTTCCCAGCAAATTTCCTAGTGATCTCCAAAGCAGAGGGCAAGTTATCGAGAGGAGGCCACTCATGACGAACATAGTGTGCCCAATTATTAGCAGGAACTTGGAGAATGCGACCTATGTCAGAGGAAGAGAGGCAAAGAGAAACCCCTCGAACAGTGGTGGAGAAAATAGAGTCACGCACATTTCCTTGTGCGTAAAATTCAAACATTTCAGTTTTGGCCATTTTACGTTGGTCAGTGGTCTGGAGAAAAAGCGCAGACCAGCCTTGAGTCTCAAGCTTGGTGAGTAGAGTAGACATTTAAGGGCCACCTACCCCAGTAATGACACGACCTCGGAGAAGAGAGCGCCGTTGAAAGTGAGAAATGGCAGGAGAACTAGGTTCAGAAGGGGCGACGGGGGTGGGTTCCGACTCACTGTTAGAGGAGGAGACAGGAGATGGAACGGGTAGAGGAACTCGTTTCTTCTGAGTGGTGGTGCGGGGTTTGGAGGTAGTGGGTTTAGAAGCTGCTGGGGGCGTGCTTTGTGGGGGAGGAGGAGGAGGAGAAGGTGATGAAGAAGAGATGGGAGAGTCTGGAGGAGTGACTGAGGGAGAAGGGGGTAGTGGAGCCCTAGGAGCTTTAGGGAAAATGTGCTTATGTCTGTTCCTTCGAACCTGACGCAATAAGAGATCCTTAGGGGGGAAGAGGTGGAGGCACCCTTGCATTTCTTGCTCTGGCGTAGAGCTTGCTTAAGGGCTTCTTTGGCTTGGCATTTTTGGTTTCGTGTGTGAGGAGGCCGAAGGAGTTCAGAGGAGATGACCTTTTTTGGTGAGGGATCATCCTCAAATACTGAAATAGGTTCTGGAAAGGCCTTGCGTAGGCGACAGCGAGGTTGTGTAGGGTTTTGAGGAGATTCTGGAGGGTTAGAAGGAGTGGTGGTAGAAGTTGGGTGAACGGGTTCCCTGGATGGTGAGAATGTAGATGAAAATGATGGAGGATTGAAGAAATTTGCAAAGTTCTTGTCATAGCCCGTCCATTGGAGGAAGTCGGAAAAATCTATTCGGAGAGGGGGAGGTATATTTGCAGTAGGATGGACAATCAGTGCCATGGAAGTAGGGTCTTGATTTTCTTGTGTGGGGGTGCTTGGAGATTTCTGAGAGGAAGCCATTTTTGGGTAAGGAAAGATGAGGAAGATCAGAGAAGGTGTTGCAAAGACGAAGGAGGAAAAAGATGAGATATGAGATGATGAAGGTTGGGAGAGGCGGTTCAAATATAGGGTGAGAGAGAGATGTGAAAGGATGTGGTGTTAATGGCGTTGGGAAGGGAAAGGTTGGGTGAAGTGAAGGCAGCCGTCGTTTCGTCAGAGATGTAAGCGAAAAGACGTTTTGGCGATAAAGGTGGGAACTGTGCTGACAGGGTAATGATGAAGGGAACAGGTTTAGGGTGCCTGGTTTAATTATTTGAATCTAAAACAAGAATTGCACATCAAATGTTACCTGGTGGATTGTCCTGTTCCAATTGTTGATGAATGTTAAGACACTAATCCTGCATATAAAACCACATTCTCATGTTAATTCTACAAGATGGAAGGATATACATGAGATAAAATATTGTTTAGATCACCTCTTAGAATTTTAGAATAACATATCAGAATTTTTTAGTCAGTCATGGAGGAGAGTTTATGCAATCTTAATCATCCCCAAGTCTAACCTAATTTGTTCAAATCGTTCTCTGCTTAAAGCCTTAGTAATAATGTCAGCGATTTGGTTTTCCGTAGGACAAAACATGATAGATACGAGCCCCTTTTCCACACAATCACGAAGAAAGTGATGCCTTATGTCTATATGCTTAGTCTGTTTGTGTTGAACTGGATTTTTTGCAATGTTAATGGCACTCGTATTGTCACACAAGATTGGAACACTCCCAACATCTATCCCAAAATCCAGCAACTGTTGTTTGATCCAGAGCAATTGAGCACAACATGATCCAGCAGCTACATATTCAGCTTCAGCAGTGGATAGTGCTACGGAGTTCTGCTTCTTGGTGGACCATGAAATTAAACATGTTCCAATGAAGTGAGCCATACCTGACGTACTTTTGCAATTTACAAGGTGCCCTACATAATCAGCATCAGTGTATCCTATGAGATTGAAATTACTACCTTTTGAGTACCATAGCCCCAGATCAGAAGTGCCTTTTAGATATTGAAAAATTCTCTTCACAGCCTTGAGACGTGACTCCTTTGGATTGGCTTGAAAACGAGCACAAAGTCCCACATTGAAAACAATGTCAGGTCTACTAGAAGTAAGATACAACAAGGAGCCAATCATACCTCGATAGAGCTTTTGTTAAACAGTCGAACCTTTCTCATCCAATTCCAGTTTTGTGGCAGTGGCAATTGGTGTATCAATTTCTTTGGCGTCTTCCATTTTAAACCATTTGAGGAGCTCCTTCACATATTTACCTTGGTGAATCAGGGTTCCAGAGGGAGTTTGTTTGAATTGAAGACCCAAGAAGAAATTTAGTTCTCCCATCATGCTTATTTCAAACTCTCCATTCATTAATTTGACAAACTCCTGTGTCATGACCTCATTTGTAGAGCCAAAAATGATGTCATCCACATAGACTTGTACAATAAGCAGATCAGTGCCTTGAGTTTTTAGGAACAAGGTGTTGTCAATTTTTCCTCTTGTGTGACCATGGTGTAGGAGAAATTTTGATAATCTTTCATACCATGCTCGTGGAGCCTGCTTTAGTCCATACAGAGCTTTATCAAGCTTAAACACGTAGTCAGGATACTCCGCACTTTCGAACCCTGGTGGTTGTTTCACATAGACTTCCTCCTTTAAATAGCCATTTAAAAATACACTTTTTACATCCATTTGATATAGGGTAATCTCCTTGAAGACAGCGAAGGCTACAAGCAGTCTGATAGCTTCAAGCCTTGCCACAGGTGCAAACGTCTCATCGTAGTCTATGCCTTCTTCCTGATTGTATCCTTGGACCACTAGTCTGGCCTTGTTCCTTGTGACTGTTCCATGTTCATCCAGTTTGTTGCGAAATACCCACTTAGTGCCAATGATAGTTCTTCTTTCTGGTTTAGGTACTAAGTGCCATACTTTGCATCTTTCAAACTGACTCAGTTCTTCTTGCATGGCAAGAATCCACTCCTCATCTTGTAGTGCTTCCCCTATTCATTTCGGTTCCATTAGTGACACAAATGCCTGAAAGGAACATAGGTTCCTCATCCCTGATCTAGTAGTGATTCCAGAAGTCAGGTCTGTGAGAATGTTGTCAAGAGGATGTGAGTCCTGATATTTGTAATTCTTTATCACCAGCCCTTGGGTTTGTTCGTTTTGTGATTGGATAGGTTGATTAGAGCCTGAATCTGCCTGCTGACCTTCAGATTCTACTGTTGTTCCCCCTGTCTGTATGCTCTCGTCTTTTTTAGTAAGTGAAACGGGTGAGTTAGCCGGTTCTTTTGACCGGAGTTCAAGTTCATTGACATCCTGCAAATTATTCTCAGGGACACTGACAGTTTCATCAAATATAACATGAATACTTTCCTCAACACAGTTGGTACGTTTATTTAGTATTCTATAGGCTTTACTGTGTAGAGAATATCCTAAGAAAATTCCCTCATCACTTCTAGCATCAAATATTTCCAAATTATCTTTACCATTATTGTGGACATAGCATTTGCATCCAAATGTCCTGAAATGGGAGATATTTGGTTTTCTGCCTTTGAGTAATTCAAAGGGGGTTTTATTTAGCAAGGGTCTAAGCATGCATCTATTAAGTATGTAAGCAGCAGTGTTCACGGCTTCAGCCCAGAGATTTCTAGCCACATTACTAGCTATCATCATTGTTCTAGCCATGTCTTCTAAAGTTCTATTCTTCCTTTCTACCACTCCATTTTGTTGAGGGGTTCTTGGAGCAGAAAAATTGTGATCAATACCATTTTTCGAACATAATTCTAGGAATTTTACATTCTCGAATTCGGTTCCATGATCTGATCTTATGGATATTAGGGAAGTCACCAACTTCTTCTCTATTTTCTTAATGAAAATCGAGAAGACATCAAAGGACTCATCTTTAGAAGCTAAGAAAAAGGTCCAGGTATATCTAGAATAATCATCAACAATAACAAACATGTACCTTTTACCTCCTCTGCTTTTTACCCTCATTGGTCCACACAAGCCCATGTGAACCAGTTCCAAGCACTTGGTGGTACTTACCTGGTTCTTTGACTTGAACAATGTTCTGACCTGCTTCCCTTTAGCACAGGCACTGCACACCTTGTCGTCCTTGAATCTGGTTTTGGGTAACCCTACGACCATGTTCTTGATGAAAGTGTATTTAGTTGTTTCAAACTAGCATGTCCAAGTCGCTTGTGCCACAGTAATGGATCTTCCGTTATTGCACTTAGACATTTCAAATGTACTCCAGACATACCCATGATGTCGGCCTTATATACATTCTTATATCTATTTGCCATTAGAACCACTTCTTTTGTCTTCAGATTCTTGACCTTGCCACCTTCAGAAGTGAAAGTGACCTTGTTGCCTTTTCGCATAATTGAGAGATGCTCAAGAGATTATGATTTAATCCATCTACATGATAGACTTCTTCTACAGCTTTTGATTCTTCTCGTCCAATTTTTCCAACACCCACGATAGTCCCCTTCTTGCCATCCCCGAAGGAGACCTTTCCACCGTTAAGTGGTGCTATTGAAAGGAATTTGTGTCTGTTACCAGTCATGTGTCTTGAGCAAGCACTATCCAGATACCAATGCTTGCTTCCTTTCACTGCAACCTGTAAAACAATTTAAAGGTTAGTTTTAGGAACCCAGACTAGCTTGGGTCCTTTCCTGTTATAGAAGGGGTGAATAAGATCTCTTTTTGCCTATTGAGGCAACACATTTCTTGACCTGTTTCTTTTATTGATCTCAGCCTTATTCTTATACATATGAGCGATGTTTCTGTTCCTAGCTTTACTCGCGATTGGACATTCAGTGGTTGGGTGTCCAATTTTGCCATATAGATAGCACAGATCAGTGGAGGTGGTTTCTTTCTGAAAGAACCCTATTCCAGCTTTCTCATTATGGTTTTTGTTACCTAGGTGGTTGACTATCCTAGAAGATTTGGTCCAACGGTTTGCCTTTTCTAGGTCTAGTTTTATGGTTGATATTTCGTGATTTAGTCTTTTTACTTTCTCTTTTTCCCGTATTAACTCGACATTGCTCCTTTTAAGCTCAGTTTCTACTTTCTTAAGTTCATGATTGGTCTCACTTGTTATTTTGTCAGCAATGGTAAGTTTTAGAACTTCTGATTTTAAGCTTAGTACATGTGAAACAAGTTGTTTGACCTGTTTATTCAATTGGTCATTTATTTTATTTGCTTCATCCAGATAGTTCTTACTTTCAAGGTTTTCAAATTTTTGGTCTGAAAAATCTTTTATTAAGTGATCTTTTTCGTTTTCTATTTCTTGAAAATCATCTATTAGTCCTTTCATGAGAATAATTAGCTTCTCTTTTGAGAAAAGATGCAGTTTTTCTTTTAATTCAGAGCAACTTACCTCAGATTGATTTTCTTCTTCCAGATCTGAGTCTTCAACAGCCATGAGAGCAGTCTCATCAACGTCTTCCGTGTCAGATTCTTCCACTTCTGATCCCCACGCAGCCATCATTGCATAGTTTTCCCATTCCTTTTGTTTAGCAACCTTTTCTTTAAGTTCACTCTCAGCTCTTTTTTTCTTCCACTCAATTTCCCATAAAGGGCATTGTTTGATGTGGTGGTCAGTCTTTCCACATATGTAACATCCGGAATTATTCCTGTCATCGGACCACTTCTTGCTTCCAGTGTCATCAGACCACTTTCTATTACCTGTTTCTTTCCTGTCCTTCCCCTTTTTGTTCCTTAGGAATTTTTTGAAGTTTTTTGCAAGAAAGGCAATTTGATCTTCCTCTAAGTCCGATCCTTCATCATCAGATGCTGCCTTGAGAGCTAGTGACCTTTCATCCATGTTCGTTTGTTTCTTTGGATCTTCCATATTCATCTCATAGGTTCTAAGGTTTCCAACCAGTTCATTTAAGATCATGGTTTCAATATCCTTTGCTTCCCTGATCGCAGTGACCTTGACATCCCACTTGGCTTTTGGAAGGATCCTCAGAACATTGTCTACCTGTTCTTCAGATGTGAGAACCTTTCCCAGAGATGCTAGCTCGTTTATGACCAAGGTTAGTCTGGCCATCATCTCGTGCAGAGTTTCATTCTCTTTCATCTTGAAGGTTTCGTATTCAGTGAATAGCATAGCGACTCTGAATTTCCTGACCTGAGCAGTTCCCTAATGAGCGATTGTGAGTGAATCCCAGATCTCTTTGGCTGATGTACATATATACTACAAAAGGGTCCTATAGCAGCAATAAAGTATGGCTTTAGCGGCAATACTATTTGCCGCAATACCTAATACCGGCTAATGGTGTTTCGCCGGCAATGTTGGGGTCGGCAAAGCCTTTCCCGGCCATTGTGGGTATTGCGGGTAAAGGGTACCATATATTGCCGTTAAATACCATTAGCTTTTGCGTCCATTGTTTGCGGCAATTATATTGGCTACCAAATATACTTCCCATCTTTGAACTTTGGTCTTTTAGCGTCCATTGTTTTAGTCGACAAATCAAAATAAATAGCCGCTAAAAGGTAGTTATCTAAGTGGCAATTATTTGTGGCAATTGTATTGGTAGTTAAAGGTAATGTATATCGGCTAACTTTAGTCTTTTAGCATCTATTATTTTAGTCGATAAATCCTAATAAATAGCCGCTAAAATAAAGTAGTTTTAACGACAATTCTTTGTGCAACTATATTGGCTGCTAAAAGTTGTTTGTATTCACTGGTAATGGTCTTTTAGCAACCAATAATAACTACTACATTTGTCAAACAATTATATATTGAAATCCATCGAAACTTGTTGGCAAATGCTTAAAAAGATATCGATATTAGTCCGTAAAATATAATAAATCTCCATTAAATCTAAACAAATAAAAGGAAGGAGTAATCTAAAATATGAACATCACAACTTATAAAAATAAACTTATATTGTGCTTAGTAATATCTATCCTATTGAATAATGTCTTTGAATAAGTTTATAAGTCTTCTGCGTAATAAGTCTCCCGGTATAAAATTCGCAAACTTCAGATTATAGGACCTGAAAAAAATAAATTTGTCAAAATATAAAATGTAAAATATAAAAACATTATAAGTAGTGTGACTAATATATCTTGCACAATATGTGCTTACATCCACAAATTAAAGGATGATATTATAGAAGATGTAAAAGAAAACAAATAATTCATGATCTCTAACAAACCAATCCAAAGATACTGACAATCTACAGGCTGATTTTGACGCTTGAAGTTGGTCAAAATCAGTATAATGTGTACAGATCCTAAAATGTGGTCAAGTAGTAGACATGGACCACCCAAAAACTAGTGTACATAAACTAATAAAATGACAGCCTGCAGTGCAGTAATCATCAAGTTGTTCATCACTCTCACAAAAGTGATTAGTCGTGAAACTAATGACTATTGTTGCTTCATGCCTTTTGAAAACATCAATTTTTTTAATATTCCAAATATGGTTACCACTTGTCTCTTTGCTTTAGAAAATTTTAATGGAGGAGGGGTGGGACCAGGCGAGAAATAACAAAGAGAAACACCCTTGCCCAGCATTACAATTTCTTTCCCTTTTAAACATGAGTTATGCAAGACCTAGATGCATAGAACATCAAAGAAAGCATAAAAGCCCCAGATGACAAAATAAAACACACTTTGAGCATTTGTAGATGCATTTCAGACTAAATCTTGAAACTATGATCGGATCATGGATGAAATTCACAGCCTCATCATTCAGTTTCAGTCATTGACATACAGCAATCACTTAATCAAGAAAGTAAGAAGTACTACATAAGAAATTTGATTCATCAACCCATAAAACTTTACAAAGTAGGAAAACTCAAACTGTAGCAAAGGATAAAGATGAGTAGTACCGTGAGTTGGAGCAATTTCAGCACTACTAGGCATCCTTGATGATTGTCGTACTTGTTCTTGCCCATTGTTAGTGTTGGAAATCTGACAAACATTGATACATTAGTTAATGAGACATTTATAGGATCAGAATCTCATAAAAAATATCTAAGATTTGTACTCGAGTTACCTGTTCATTTGAGTTGTCATTGTTATCTTGAGACTGAGATTTATTAAGAACATACTTTTGCACGAATTGTCTCATTTGGAGTAGTTCTGATTGAAGCTTATCGTGACTTTGTCTCATCAAATTCATTTCTTCATTTTGTTTCTCCTTTAACTCCGTAATCTCCTGTTCTAGCCTTTGTATAACCTCATTAGATGAATCATCTACCACATTATTTTCAACAGAAGATCTACTACCCCATAGAACCGAAGGAGTTGGACCAAGTCCCAAACCACGAACATATCCACTTTTATCATTTCCTAGTCGTTTTGAGTTCTGAGCGTCGGAATTCGATTCTGTCGAATCCATTAGCTCCGAAATGCAGAATCTAGGCTAGAGGAACTTGCAGAACTGAATTTGTCAATAAATTGGATAGTTTAGGTCCTTAAGTTCATTTTTAGTCTTTAAAGTTGGAAATTTTGAGTTTTCTAGTTGTTTTGAGTTCTGAGCGTCGGAATTCGATTCCGTCGAATCTATCAGCTCCGAAATGCTGAATCAAGGCTAGGGGAACTTGCAGAACTGAATTTGGCAATAAATTGGAGAGTTTAGGTCTATAAGTTCATTTTTAGTCTTTAAAGTAGGAAATTTTGAGTTTTCTAGTCGTTTTGAGTTCTGAGTGTCGGAATTCTATTCCGTCGAATCCATTAGCTCCGAAATGCTGAATCTAGGCTAGGGGAACTTGCAGAACTGAATTTGGCAATAAATTGGAGAGTTTAGGTCCTTAAGTTCATTTTTAGTCTTTAAAGTAGGAAATTTTGAGTTTTCTAGTCGTTTTGAATTCTGAGCGTCGGAATTCGATTCCGTCGAATCCATTAGCTCGGAAATGTTGAATCTAGGCTAGTGGAACTTGCAGAACTGAATTTGGCTATAAATTGGAGAGTTTAGGTCCATAAGTTCATTTTTAGTCTTTAAAGTAGGAAATTTTGAGTTTCCTAGTCGTTTTGAGTTCTGAGCGTCGGAATTCGATTCCGTCAAATCCATTAGCTCCGAAATACTGAATCAAGGCTAGGGGAACTTGCAGAACTGAATTTGGCAATAAATTGGAGAGTTTAGGTCCATAAGTTCATTTTTAGTCTTTAAAGTTGGAAATTTTGTGTTTTCTAGTCGTTTTGAGTTCTGAGCGTCGGAATTCGATTCCGTCGAATCCATCAGCTCCGAAATGCTGAATCTAGGCTAGGGGAACTTGCAGAACTGAATTTGGCAATAAATTGGAGAGTTTAGGTCCTTAAGTTCATTTTTAGTCTTTAAAGTAGGAAATTTTGAGTTTTCTAGTCGTTTTGAGTTCTGAGCGTCGGAATTCGATTCCGTCGAATCCATTAGCTCGAAAATGTTGAATCTAGGCTAGGGGAACTTGCAGAACTGAATTTGGCTATAAATTGGAGAGTTTAGGTCCATAAGTTCATTTTTAGTCTTTAAAGTAGGAAATTTTGAGTTTCCTAGTCGTTTTGAGTTCTGAGGGTCGGAATTCGATTCCGTCGAATCCATTAGCTCCGAAATGCTGAATCTAGGCTAGGGGAACTTGCAGAACTGAATTTGGCAATAAATTGGAGAGTTTAGGTCCATAAGTTCATTTTTAGTCTTTAAAGTTGGAAATTTTGAGTTTTCTAGTCGTTTTGAGTTCTGAGCGTCGGAATTCGATTCCGTCAAATCCATTAGCTCCAAAATGCTGAATCTAGGTTAGGGGAACTTGCAGAACTGAATTTGTCAATAAATTGGAGAGTTTAGGTCCTTAAGTTCATTTTTAGTCTTTAAAGTTGAAAATTTTGAGTTTTCTAGTCGTTTTGAGTTCTGAGCGTCGGAATTCGATTCCGTCGAATCCATTAGCTTGGAAATGCTGAATCTAGGCTAGGGGAACTTGCAGAACTGAATTTGGCAATAAATTGGAGAGTTTAGGTCCATAAGTTCATTTTTAGTCTTTAAAGTAGGAAATTTTGAGTTTTCTAGTCGTTTTGAGATCTGAGCGTCGGAATTCGATTCCGTCGAATCCATTAGCTCCGAAATGCTGAATCTAGGCTATGGGAACTTGCAGAACTGAATTTGGCGATAAATTGGAGAGTTTAGGTCCATAAGTTCATTTTTAGTCTTTAAAGTAGGAAATTTTGAGTTTTCTAGTCGTTTTGTGTTCTGAGCATCGAAATTCGATTCCGTCGAATCCATTAGCTCAAAAATGCTGAATCTAGGCTAGGAGAACTTGCAAAACTGAATTTGGCAATAAATTGGAGAGTTTAGGTCCATAAGTTCATTTTTAGTCTTTAAAGTAGGAAATTTTGAGTTTTCTAGTCGTTTTGAGTTCTGAGCGTCGGAATTCGATTCCGTCGAATCCATTAGCTCCAAAATGCTGAATCTAGGCTATGGGAACTTGCAGAACTGAATTTGGCGATAAATTGGAGAGTTTAGGTCCATAAGTTCATTTTTAGTCTTTAAAGTAGGAAATTTTGAATTTTCTAGTCGTTTTGAGTTCTGAGCATCGGAATTCGATTCCGTCGAATCCATTAGCTCGGAAATGCTGAATCTAGGCTAGGGGAACTTGCAGAACTGAATTTGGCAATAAATTGGAGAGTTTAGGTCCATAAGTTCATTTTTAGTCTTTAAAGTAGGAAATTTTGAGTTTTCTAGTCGTTTTGAGTTCTGAGCGTCAGAATTCGATTCCGTCGAATCCATTAGCTCTGAAATGCTGAATCTAGGCTATGGGAACTTGCAGAACTAAATTTGGCGATAAATTGGAGAGTTTAGGTCCATAAGTTCATTTTTAGTCTTTAAAGTAGGAAATTTTGAGTTTTTTAGTCGTTTTGAGTTTTGAGCGTCGGAATTCGATTCCGTCGAATCCATCAGCTCCGAAATGCTGAATCTAGGCTAGGGTAACTTTTAGAACTGAATTTGGCAATAAATTGGAGAGTTTAGGTCCATAAGTTCATTTTTAATCTTTAAAGTTGAAAATTTTGAGTTTTCTAGTCGTTTTGAGCTCTGAGCGTCGGAATTTGATTCTGTCGAATCCATTAGCTCTGAAATGCTGAATCTAGGTTAGGGGAACTTGCAGAACTTAATTGGGCAATAAATTGGAGAGTTTAGGTCCTTAAGTTTATTTTTAGTCTTTAAAGTTGAAAATTTTGAGTTTTCTAGTCGTTTTGAGTTCTGAGCGTCGGAATTCGATTCCGTCGAATCCATTAGCTCCGAAATGCTGAATCAAGGCTAGGGGAACTTGCAGAACTGAATTTGGCAATAAATTGGAGAGTTTAGTTCCTTAAGTTCATTTTTAGTCTTTGAAGTTGGAAATTTTGAGTTTTCTAGTCGTTTTGAGTTCTGAGCGTCGGAATTCGATTCCGCCGAATCACCTAGCTCCGAAATGCTGAATCTAGGCTAGGGGAACTTGCAGAACTGAATTTGGCAATAAATTGGAGAGTTTAGGTCCATAAGTTCATTTTTAGTCTTTAAAGTAGGAAATTTTGAGTTTTCTAGTCATTTTGAGTTCTGAGCATCGGAATTCGATTCCGTCGAATCCATTAGCTCCGAAATGCTGAGGCTTAGTTGTGGTTGAAAACTTTTCCTACTTGTTCCATCTTTCAATTGATTGAAGAAGAGGGCATTTTAGGCATACAAATTTCTGATGGTTTTTGCAGGCTAGTAAATTGGTACTTAAAAGAATAACAAGACTTTTAAATATTATGATTTAACTATAAAAAATAAACAAATTAAAATGAGAAAAAGCTAAATTAAATACCTAATACAGTACTACTACTATCAATAGAAAAAGAAAACGTATGGTAAGTGAAAGAGACAACGAAGAATTAGAAAAAGACAGCTCTTCATCTACACATAGTATTAATAATAAAATTCATTAAGACTAATAAAATAAAATCACAATGAATATGAACAATTTTTTGGGTTTCATTTTTGTATGTATCGTCTTATATGAAATAATGGAAAGAAAGGAGTACATAGTAATTAATATTAAATTTGCATAACAATTAGCCATTAATCACTCTGTAATTTATTTTTTATAATGGATATTGCCAACAATCAATCAGCAGAAACAACAAATGGCAGCAAAGCAGTCCGAGGCATTGACTGTGTAACTACTACAGTTACTGTTAAAATTGGCACATGATTTTTTGTCATAATACTCAGCAATTAATAGGTTCCTAACTCTTCTCGTTAAAAATAATAGTTTGACTGCTCACTACTACAAAAGGGAGAGTAGTAAAACAACAATAAGAGTAGAAACTGCTGAGGGAACATTGACATCTATATTTGGAGAGTAGTACATACCTGAATATTGCAATTCGTTGGTAGTTTGATGTTGTTGATTTCTGGAAATTGATGGTCGCTGCTGTTCACTGTAAAGAGGGCTGCAGTTAATTTTTTTGTGATGAATGGGAGAGAAAAAGGGGCTACAACTAGGGTTTATCAGAAAAAGAGAGTTTACCTTATTAGAAAAGGAGAAGAATTTTTAGATTGGGAGTTTAAATTTTCCAATAAAAGAAAAAGTTTTCTGGCGGGAGTTTAAATTTTCCAATAAAAAAAAAAGTTTTCTAGTTTTTGTTTTTATTTGTTACTAGAAAGAAATTTGTTGCTGGCTATTGTACATTAGCCATTAATATATTGCCTTGCTTGAATATATTAGCGGCAATTATCTTATTGCCGCAAAATAATTGTCACTAAAGCCTATTTTTGTAGTAAATTCGATATTCTGTTGTATTCTTCAGGACCTAGACCACAGACCAATAGGTTTTTGGCTTTGGCATTTTTCCTCATGGCTGTCAGATCGTCGGCATTGAATTCTCTTCATTATTTTGGTACTTGTCTGCCCTCTATAGTTCGCATAGGTATAGTTGGTCCCATGATGATTCTATCCCAGAGTTCGTAATCTTCTCCTTGAATAAAGTCTTCCATCCTGGCCTTCCACCATGCGAAGTGTGTTCCATTAAAAAGAGGAGGTCTGACGGCAGACTGTCCTTCTCCGTGTCCAAGCGGTGGTGCAGTGTTCATGATGATCGTTTCTTAGGTACTAGCCTTTAACAAGAAAACCTGCTCTAATACCACTTGTTATAACTGCGCACCCTAGGAATTTGCATACTTGTTGGAACAGGTTAGTTGACCTGTTTCAAGAACACAGAATTCAAAACTTGAACACAGTGATTTTACGTGGAAACACCTAGCTCACAATAGGTGTAAAAACCACGACCTATACCTCTACAGGAATTTCTCCCAAATTTATTAAAATCAACGTGAGCCTTCAAGATTTAATTACAACTTGTAATAATACTTCACCTCTACGATCTCACCTATGATCTACTCACAAACCTCCCAAGGCTTGGGACGACAAATGTCAAGAGAGTTTTGATACTCTTAAATCCTTGTTGACTCGGGCTCCTATACTTACCCTACAAATGGATGGGAAGGAATATGTAATATACAGTGATGCATCTCATCGTGGTCTAGGGTGTGTTTTGATGTAGGAAGGGAAAGTTATTTCTTATGCCTCTCAAAAATTAAAACCACATGAATTGACTCATCTTACTCATTATCTAGAACTTGCTGCTATAGAATTTTCCTTAAAGATATGGAGACATTATCTGTATGGAAAAATATGTTATATATTCACTGATCACAAAAAATTAAAATATTTGGGTACGCAGAAAGAGTTGAACCTAAAGCAATGTAGATGGCTTGAGCTCATTAAGGATTATAATTACACTATCGATTATCATCCAGGTAAAGAGAATGTGGTTGAAGATGCCTTAAGTCGCAAAGCCTTTGCAAGCCTATCCGTGAGTTCATTGCCTTTGCTTCTTGAATTAAGAGCCATGAACGTTCATATTACACTTGATTCATACGGCCCAATTATTGCCCAAGTGTAAGTTAAACTCGTCTTGCTTGAACAGGTTAGAGAAGCACAAAAGTTAGATGAGAAACTCATAAAACTGACTAAAAAGGTTCAAGATAGAGAAAAACATGATTTTCCATTAACAGAGGATGGAGTCCTATCTTATAAAAATAGGTTGTCTGTCCCTAATGATGTAAGATTGAAGAGATAAATTTTGAATAAATCACACACTTCATCATATACCATGCATCCTGGAGGTACGAAGATGTACCAGACCCTTAAAGAACACTATTGGTGGAATGGTATGAAGAAAGATATTGCAGATTATATTTCAAAATGTTTGGTTTGTCAACAAGTGAAAGCACAACGTGAACTCCCAGTTGGGCTACTCAAACGCTTGTTGTTACCAGAATGGAAATGAGAGGGAATAGCAATGGACTTTGTTTCTGGACATTGTCGCACTTAAAAGAATCATGATTCAATATGGGTGATAGTGGAAAGATTAGCAAAGAGTGCTCACTTTTTAGAAATTAGGAGGGATTATTCACTTGAGAGGTTAGTAGAATTATACATTAATGAGATTTTAAGCCTACATGGAATCCCTATCTCTATTATCTATGGACGGGACCCAAGGTTTACATCTAGATTTTGGTCTAGCTTGCAAGAGGCCTTGGGTACTAAGTTGAATTTTAGAACCTCATTTCATCCTCAAACAAACGGTCAGTGTAACACCGGATAAAATTAACAAAACACTCCTAGTGGAGAGATGTGTGCGTAATGCATCTTCTCATGCTCAGATGGTAAATCTAAGACCAGATATGCGATCAGCATGAAAACTTGAGTGGGAAAATGGTCTCGGTTAATTTTTAGAGCAACTGGATAAAAAGATAATTTTTCGATCCGATAATAAAAAATAGTGTTGATGCGCGACAGAGGCGCATCGCACCCATGTCGCAGAGATAGATTTATTTTTTTCATTTTTTCAACAGGATTGGAAAAACTCATTCTAAAAATTTTAGAAAGAATTCATATGTGCACGCTCAGTCCGCGGACTATTCCGAAGTGATTTCTTTTCTAAATTTCATGAGGGGCATTCTAGAAAATTTTCAACCCCTCCTAAACTCAAAACATGATAAAAATAGGTCGTTTTTAGCATAAAAACGGTTCTAAACCCCATTCTAAGTCCGTTCTAAGTTCTTGAAAAGACTAGGACCTTATAGAAGAGAAGAGGAGCGTAAGATTGAAGAGTTCAAGGGAGAATCCTTGAGAGTTGATTGTTGAAAGTTTCACACCAGGTATGCAAGGATAAACTAAAGCATGAGATTGTTCTCCCATGTGCTCCATAGATGATCATAGAGGAATTAAGAGTTCATGAGTACAAGTACATGTTTATTGAATATTTTCTTGAAAATTATATCTATTACATGTACTTCATATGCTGATGATCATCATAAACTTGTTTTTTTGAATTGAAACTTTTCATGAGATGTTATATAAACCCTATATGTTATATATTGGCTGATCACAACAGCTTAAAATGTTTAGGTACGCAGAAAGAGTTGAACGTAAAGCAATGTAGATGGCTTGAGCTCATTAAGGATTATAATTGAACTATCGGTTATCTATGTGGTTGCAGATGCCTTAAGTCGCAAAGCCTTTGCAAGCCTATCCTTATGTTCATTGCCTTTGCTTCTTCAATTAAGAGCCATGAACGTTCATATGACACTTGATTTACGCGGCCCAATTATTGCCCAACTGCAAGTTAAACTCGTCTTGTTTGAACAGGTTAGAGAACCACAAAAGTTAGATGAGAAACTCATGAAACTGACGAAAAGGTTCAAGATGGAGAAAAACATGATTTTCCATTAAAAGAGGATGGTGTCTTATCTTATCAAAATAGGTTGTGTGTCCCTAATGATGTAAGATTGAAGAGAGAAATTTTGAATAAATCACACACCTCATCATATATCATGCATCCTGGAGGTACGAAGATGTACCAGACCCTTAAAGAACACTATTGGTGGAATGGTATGAAGAAAGATATTGCAGAGTATATTTCAAAATGTTTTGTTTGTCAACAAGTGAAAGCAGAACCTCAACTCCCAGTTGGGCTACTCAAATGCTTGTTGTTACCAGAATGGAAATGAGAGAGAATAGCAATGGATTTTGTTTCTGGACATTGTCGCACTTAAATAATCATGATTCAATATGGGTGATAGTGAAAATATTAGCAAAGAGTGCTCACTTCTTAGAAATTAGGAGGGATTATTCACTTGAGAGGTTAGTAGAATTATACATTAATGAGATTTAAGCCTACATGGAATCCCTATCTCTATTGTCTCTGGCCGAGACCCAAGGTTTACATCTAGATTTTGGTCTAGCTTGCATAAGGCCTTGGGTATTAAGTTGAATTTTAGAACATCATTTCATCCTCAAACAAACGGTCAGTGTAAAACCCGATAAAATTACCAAAACACCCCTAGAGGAGAGATGTGTGCATAACGCATCTTCTCATGCTCAGATGACAAATACAAGACCAGATATGTGATCAGCATGAAAACTTGAATGGGAAAATGGTGTTGGTTTATTTTTAGAGTAATTGGATAAAAAGATAATTTTTCGATCCGAAAATTAAAAAAAGTGTTGATGCGCGGCAGAGGCGCGTCGCACCCATGTCGCAGTGATAGAGTTATTCTTTTTTGACGGGATTGGAATAACTCATTCTAAAATTTTTAGAAAAAATGCATATGTGCACGCCCAGTCTGCGTCGCGGACTGGACTATTCGAAAGTGATATATTTTCTAAAATTCATGAGGGGCATTCTAGAAAATTCCCAACCCCTCCTAAACTCAAAACACGATTAAAATATGTCATTTTGAGCGTAAAAAGGATTCTAAAACCCCATTCTAAGTCCGTTCTAAGTTCTTGAAAAGACTAGGACTTGATAGAAGAGAAGAGGAGCGTAAGATTAAAGAGTTCAAGGGAGAATCCTTGAGAGTTGATTGTTGAAAGCTTCACACTAGGTATGTAAGAATAAACTAAAGCATGAGAATGTTTTTCCATGTGCTCCATAGATAGTCATAGAGGAATTGAGAGTTCATGAGTACAAATACATGTTTTTTGAATGGTTTCTTGAATTATTTTCTTGAAAATTATATCTATTACATTTACTTCATATGCTAATAATCATCATAAACTTGTTTTCTTGAATTGAAACTTTTCATGAGATGTTATATAAACCCTATATGTAATTTTTCAATGCATGCATGAATGAACTTAGATTGAGTCTAGAGCCTTGATTTGAGAATATTAGTTGTGATTTTGATGTAATCTTGATGATGTGTTGATATAAATTGATGGTCCTGTGAGTCTCCAAAATGAACTCTAATGAATTTTCTAATTGATTGTTCCCTAATGATTGATCTAAGCCTTGAGCTATTGATTAAGAGTTGAATTAATGATGATGAGAGTCTCTATGAGACTGATTAACTGATGTGTACCTCTACGAGGCTGATTTGAGATGATTTTGAGATGGATGACTCTTATGAGAATTATTTTGGAGGAGTATCGAGCACCGAAATAGGTAAGAGTAAAGACAACTTGCACTCACTAACTACGTTATCAAGCGTAGGTGAGGATTAGAACCATTACATTAAATTGAGGTTCCTCTTGATAGAATCCATGAAATAATAGAGGACTTATTGATCTGTTGGATCCCTAGTGGAGTCAATTCGTTCTCTACTGGAAAGTACAGTATGGTTGTGGAAACACTGGCGGGATGTTGTACAATCACTAGCTCATAAGAGTTTGTTGTCAGATAAGAGAAACTCCTAGAATGTTCCCAGTAAGGACCCAAATTTTTTTACAACCTCAATGAAGCATGAAAATTTGGTTTTGAAAAGGTTTTGGACCAAGGTGACACTTCATGGGAGCCATCATGGTCCTTGGGAGGTCATATAGCCCATGTGGAGCCTCTACGAAGTGGCCCTTGGCCCATGGAGGATGTTCAGCCCATAAACATGGTGTTTTAAACTAAGACACACCACACTTGGACCCTTCACTGTCCGTGTGACACTTCAAGGACCGTGTGATGTACTTGGCTTGAAGTCCCACAACTTTGGGACCAGGTATGGTTACACGGCCAAGTTCACAACCCGTGTGGGGTGGCACGGCCCATGAGGCCATCCGTAAAGTTTCCGGAGTGAAATTTTTCTAAGTATAGAATCACCGTCTCATAACTTGATCGTGGAAATTTTCTAAGGAGAGGGGTACGGGCAGTGTCACGGCCCGTGTGACACCACACAGTCCGTGTACCCTCTCGTGAAGGTGATTTCGTTGAAAAATTATAAGTATGGGATCTTCATGCACAAGCTAAGTTCACTTTGAAGCCTCCAATTCAAGATTATTTATGTTGTTTAAGGTCATCATGGGTCTCCTGCATCAAGTCAAGTTCAAAGGAATTTCATTGGCTAAGTATTACATAAGTACCAATTGAAGGGTCAACTTTAAATGGGAATATCTCTTAGCACAAAAGAAACTGGGTGGCCAAGACCTATCAAATTGAAGTTCTTTGAATTATCTTTCCAACACATCCAGTCTCACCTCATTTTGAGTTCGAAGCGAGACGTTATGCGCTTTTTCGTAAAATATGTCTGGGTTAGACGGGAGGCCTTTACGGACCGTGAAGCCAACCGTGAGAACTTCGGTTTAAAATTTAAAGGGGCGTTTTATTGAGTTATTTTTTATATCTTGACCTTTAAGACCTTTATATTCCTAAACTTCTCCTACAATAATTTTAAACCCTTATTCAAGACTAACACCTAAATTCTAGAATTAGGCTCTCAAATTTCTCTCCAAGCCTCATCTTCAAGATTCAAGCTAGGATTCAATTGATGTTTCAAATTCAAGCTAAATTCTTCTCAAATTCATCTTCCTAATCAAGGTATGTGGGATTGATTCTTGATCCCTTTCAACCAAGAAGACCCAAAATTTCTTTCAATTGATTTCATGAATTTTAGTTTACTTTCAATATGGGTTTTCATTATTTGATATTATTAAATCCAGTTAATGTATGAGCTGCACTCTACCTATGATTTTAAAATACTTTGAACACTATTATGATGATTTACATTGAGTTATGAAGTTATGAAAATGCATGTCCCCTTCAAAATTTACTTATGCATGAGTGACTATTACTATAATTTAGATGTTCATTTTAAATATGGATTTATCCCATTTCATATTATGATGTTCATTTTAACTTGAATCTATGTTACCCATGCTATCCTCACGTCATGCATTGCATTGAGTTCATGAGCATTGGTATATGGATATTATGAAGTGGGTTAAGCTATGACAAAAAGGTGATCACCGGTGTGTCTATGGTTATAGCTCTTTGAGCATTATGGGTGCTTGCACCATCTTGTATATGTAGATGAGTTAGTTATTCCTTGCATGAGCATTATGAATATGATTTATGGTTTGGCATTTGAGTCTATATATGCATTGAACGTTTTGAAATGAATATTGAATCTCTTGAGAGCAAGTATATGTATAAGTAATCAAGTGGGATGTTGATGACTTAGCACCAATGGATTTGCTGGGCCTCCCCCTTTCCTTGAACTATGTGCCAACATAGGAGCATTTTCCATTACAAAAAGATTGGGTGGTAAGGAAAGGATATTCGTCTATTATGATTATGCTATGATTATGTAAATCCTTCTGAAAAGCATGGTCGTAAGGAAGGTGACCACCCACCGAAAAGCGTGGTCGTAAGGTGTGGTGTACATTACCTTTGGCAAGTAATCTTCTCCCTACTGGTAGAAGGTCCCAATCGGTCTAATTCATGTAATAACTTGCATGAGTTTGATTTGTCGGTTATAGTCCATACCCGCTATATAAGAGCATTATCGCATTGCATGTATCATGAATTTTATGGCATCTTGTATACTTCTCCCTTGGATATATTATTCTTTCCATATTATGTTCCCTTGTCATCTAACATTAAAATTCAGGTTGATAAGTCATATGCATTGCATGCTCGCATACTTAGTACATTCAAATGTACTAATGCATACTTTATGCCTACATGATTTTACCATGTAGGGACCGTGTGTTACGATTATCCACCGATTGACGGGTAGCTCGAATTGAGATAGTTCATATTGTGGTGAGTCATATCTTCCAAGGACAAACGACCTTCCCTCTACCTATGTTGTTTTCCATTTATCTTCTTAATTGAGGGTGAGCCCAAGGACCTATCGTGGCCCCCATCCCATCTTATGACTATAGGGATTGTTGGACATCTTGTAGACTTCCATAGATCTGATATGGTATGTGTTTTATTTGACGCTTATGATTTAGTTAGCTATTGGGTATGACTATCATGAATTGATTATGGGAATTATGATATGTATATATGATTGATGTAGATATGTGGAAGATCCTAAGTCCCGTATTGCTCCCATAGAGTGAGTCATACTTACCCTCCCCTTAGTTCCTATGTGCTATGTGCAATGTGTGGCATGTAAATCCCTTTCCCTTCGATATCCCATAGCGTGAGTCTTACAATCCCAACCCTTAGAACTATGTGTTTACTATTTGAATGCTCTTATGAGCTAATGATATGGATTTAGATACTTTGAGGCTTGTTTAGGGACTTTCGGGTTCCCATTCGCCCTGTCACATCTAGGCCCTAGGTCTGGGTCGTGACATTCCCATATTGAGTGCTTTGAGTCGAGAAGAGGTGAGATGAGATGGGTTGAGTTGAGTTCCTTTGAGATGAGTCTGATTTGATTGATGAGGTTTGATTGGTTGACAGGTCACTTGTCTACTCTTAATTCTTGATTTAGATAGACAATTGACATTCTGATTGGTTATTATTCTGAGTTGATGATTGCTCCATATTTTTCTACCTGTTTCTGTTGTATTTAGCTATTTTACATACCGTACATACCACGTACTGATGCATTTAGTGCTACATCGTTTCATGATGTAGATACATGTGTTAGAGATTGTCTGCCGGTGAATCATTGAGGATCTGAGCAATCCAACTGATTTTGTGAGCCTCCCATATTTTGGAGGATTCATTACATTTCTTTCATCTTGCTTATAGAATTAGACTTGATTAGCTTTATCTTTGATTTGAGGTAGCCATGGGTCTATCATTGGCACCGCTTGATAGTGATAGAGGCTTCATAGACTAGAGTCGAATGTTGATGTCAAGACTTGTTGAACTAGTTCTTTCTACTAGCCCTTTTATTTATTGATATTATTTTGAGACTAGGTGAGATGTGCCCATTACTTTCCTTAGTCTTTCACGATTGTCTTGAGTTATTTGATTGAATAAATGTGATGAGGCCAAGTAGTTCGCTTGGGGACTAACAGTAGTCTCTGGCTGTCGACCATGTTTATGGTACCCTCTTGGGGCGTGACAGTCAGTCAGAAAGAGTGATACAAATTTTGGCGGATATATTTTGAGCATGCATCGTGGAATTTGAGGGTAATTGGGACAAACATTTGGCTTTAGTAGAATTTGTATACAATAATATCTATGAATCGAGCATTGGAATGAATCCTTATGAAGCCTTATATGGAAGAAAATGTCGGACCCCTCTTTGTTACAGTGAAGTTGGTTAAACAAAACTTATTGGTCCTGAAATTGTGCAGCAAATAGAAGATAAGGTAAAGGTGATAAAGGATCGTCTGAAGATCATTTCAAGTAGATAAGAATCATATGTTGATCTTAAAAGGCGTGATGTCGAGTATCAAGTTGGTGATAAGGTATTCTTACAGGTATCTCCATGGATGAATATTTTGAGATTTGGCCGAAAGGGAAAACTTAGCCCACGATTTATCGAACCCTATGAGGTACTTGAAAGAGTGGGGCCAGTTGCATAGAAAGTAGCATTGCCACCTGAGTTGGACAAGATCCACAATATCTTCCACGTGTCAATGATCAGAAGATATAGTTCTGACCCCTCTCATGTCCTACCAGTTGTATCTATTGAGGTTAATCAAGACTTAACATATGATGAGGAACCTATCCATATTCAATCTTGGGACATAAAACAACTTAGAAACAAGAAAATTCCGTTAGTGAAGGTACTTTGGAGGAACCATTCTGGAAAAGAAACAATTTGGGAGAAAGAAGATATTCGGACCCAATATCCGCACTTGTTCTGGGACTAGCGTAAGATAAAATTCGATTAGAAATTTCTTAATGGGGAGAGAGTTATAACGCCCTTATTATTAAATAATGTATTCACTTTAAAAAATGTATTCCCTTATGTTAAAATCAACCCCTACTTCACAACTTTTTCACTCGAATTTGTTTCGTTTGAGGAATTGATTTTTGTGAATCATAAAAAGGAAAGTTGGGAGGGGCTTGTCTTAGTGTAATTTTGTTTACTTTATGAACTTGTATCTATTATTCAAGCCTTAATAATATATTTTAAGGTGTGATTAGAAAAAAAAAGGGAATGACAAAAAATAAAAAAATAAAACAATTGCACAGCCTTTCTAAATTACTCTTCATTTAATATATCTTTCCCCCTAAGGTAAGTTAGTCCCAAGACATTAGATACACCTTATAAACTCCATCATAGCTGTATATTTGATAAAATCACGAAAACAATCAGTCCCTTTGAGGAAAAATCAAGAAACCCCTACCTTTTGCAAAGTAGTTAAATTTTGTCGTGAAACTGTGTAACGTTTAGTAATTGTGGAATATCTCATGGTATATAGCTGCGTTTGTAGTGTGTAAATATGTCTTGGAAAGCTGATTTATACATCTACAAATTTTATGTAAAATTCTGAATTTTCTTGTATATATGGTCCTGAAAAAGGGGACGAAACACAGTGGAAGCTCTTGCCAGTTTCTTTTGTCTTCCATGCCTTCAGTTCAGAAGCTACTTCTACGATTATTGGCCAGACTTGAGGAAGCTTCTCCTACTTCCATTATTCTTGATGCACCGGTTTCTACAGTGCCGGTTGGCCCTTCTATAGGTCCAGTGGATCCATCTATAGTGCATGTTGGCCCTTCATTAGGTCTACTGTATCCTCCCATGACTTGTATTATTCTACCTCTAACTTCACGGCCGAGGACTGGGTCACAGCTTCAGGGTTTGTTTTTGCACTTCCCAGATTTCTGGTGCCACCATCTTCTACCATCCCTACTATTTCTATTGTGGAGTAGAAGACTTTTGAGAGGTTTGTCCAGTTAGCTCCTCCCATGTTTGATGGTACACCCGGTGACATGGCTTTTGACTTTCTATCAAAATGTGAAGTTCCATTGAGTAATTTTGCTATCCTTGAGACACATGGAGTTGCTAATACCTCCATCAATTCACTGGCTTGGCAAAGGAATGGTGGAGATCAATTTTCACTTAGAGATTAGCTTTCTGGCTTTAAGGTATGAAATAAATTTACCCTTAGGCACAACAGAATTACCTTTCCACTTCATAACAAGCTCATTTGGAAATTGGAATTTGACTGTCTGAGTTCTACAATTTATAGAGGCATACAGACATGAAGCCAGTGCATGCCAAGGATCACATTGAAATCAATCATCTACAACTCAACCAAATCAATAAGAGTATACCTATGATGGATGGACACTAAACAAGCTCTATAGATTCTCTCAGCTCGAATAGACTCACCTATTGGGGTAGAAACATCAAAGGCTTCAAGAAGACTCTCAAGGGTTCAATCAAATCTACTAGCCACATAAAGAGATACAAACGACAACATGGCACCCTGATCCATCAAAACATAACAATCAAAAGTAAAGACTTGAATCATACCCGTCACAACATCTGGGGAGTTCTCCTAATCTTGGTGATTGCCCATGGCATACAAATGGTTTGTAGCTCCACTTGTGCCTAACGTAGCACACCTCTGGTTTCCTCTAACTAGTGCACAAAAAGATCGGGGCATAGCTTCCCGAAGTGAGAAGCTAAACAAATGTAAGATGCAAAGTCCCACAATCTATTAAGATCATACTGGCATACACTCCAAAAAAAACTAGGAAACTTATCTCATGGATCGTTGAAAGGAGTAGGGGTCATAAAAACCCTTCGTAGAATAATCTGACTCTACGAATAATTTTTAGTGTGTTTGAAATCATGAACCCTTTTATGGGCCAACGATGATTGTACAGGTCATTCAATTGGCTCGTAGACCTGTTCTTAGAAACTCAAAATTTTACTAAGTGTTGAGGGGACTTTCGAGCTCCCTTCTACGGTCTGTTCATTCATCTCTCTGGATCAGATTAAACTGTTGGTCTTTCTAAACTTAAATGATTTTGAATAATTAGGGGGTGTTACAACGATTCCCTGCTAAAAGTGTCATGGATGGTCATACTTGAGGGTGTATCATGTTTATAGTCCTTCAGCACATAAATAACATTCACGAGTTTGAGTTTCATCACCATCTATTAGTAAATTATAATTTCTATGTGCTTAATGCATGTGTAGAGCATTACAAAAATCTAAAATTTTAAATGCATGTTCACTGAGGTATTATTAATCTAAGTTGAGTTAATGTTTCACCATCTACTGTCAATAAAATATATGTGCATGCTTAAACAAATGTAATAATTAAAAAGGTGCACTGCAATTCGAGAGAAGCACTTTGTAGATGTGTTTCCTGTATAGATAATATTTTGCCTCATCACCACCCCAACAAAAAATTTCCATAGATAATTCATGATTAAGATCACTCTAGTATATGAAGAGCACATTGTGGATCACAAATAAATAAAATTTGACACATTCTAACAATTTACAATTTAAAAAATAAGTGGAAGTTTTCACTCTTAAGAAGATTTGTAGATCTAGAATTCATAAAAATAAGAGCCATAACGAATTAAGCAAAGTCAAATTACTACCATTCAACACAAATATTTACATATTTAATTCATCAACAATCATTCTTAAATAGTCTTCAATTCTTTTATCAAAATGATAATACTAACTAAAATAACCTTCAGTTTTTGCAACAAACAATAGTACTTATAGTCTTCAGAATTTGTCCACATACAACACCGCTAGAAACCATAAATATTAAAATGCTATGTTAAATAGCAGCAAATCCTTTTTTCAATTCATTGTTAGGATTGAAACTTTATCCTTCATGGAGAACTTGAACTTGTATGTAAATCCCTTTGTCGCCTTTACCTATCACAAATTCGCAGATGCACCTATTATCTTCCTGCACAAGGTTCAACCTACAAAAGTTGCGCCATCCTCCAACTAGCCATATTCTACCGTCGTTCCATTTTCTGACACTTGCCTCAAATTCTCGGCCACCAGAGTCACGAATGGTAATTCTTGAGGGGAGTTGAAGTTTATAGTCTCGCCACACATCCATTGGGATGTACTACGATTAGAAATAAAGACTTTGTTAAAAGAGAACTCTATAAGATTTAAACTATAAAATATTCACTAGAAAATATAGTTATAGACTTTAGTTACCAATCGATCACTCTCTTTTGCTTGTATTTTTGTTACAAAGTAAGGATTTTTTGGCTGAGTTGCACATCCCCTTTTGAATATATCTGCACCATAATGGTCAGGAACATCCTTCACCTTGCAAGCAGTGGCTTTTTGGCATCCAGCTAAATCAAGAAAGTCAGCTAGCTAGGTTCACAAACTAAAATATCATGAAAAGTCTTAACTGCTCTATCCTTTTTATTTTACTTGCTGATAATTTATTGAACATAGACTTTAATAAAGAAGGAGATTTTCGGCGTAGTGTGTTAGAAAATGATATTTAAATTTATTTTTCTCTTCTTTTAAAAAAATTAATAAAATATCCCCTTAGGCTCATTCTCAACAAAACAACATTTTACAAATTAACTTATAGTCTTAAATATTTATGATGTTTCTAGGACTATTAGATTATATCCAAATATGCAAAGACAACATTTTTCAGCAATATACTAACAAGAAAAGAATTCAATTGCATATAAAATGAAACACAGGAATTCATATAATGATATTTAATAATTATGTTTTACCTTTTGAACGTTGTGCTTTTTTCTTATGTGTGCCAGCCTTTTGATTCTTTTCTTCATCTTCCTCTTCTCCTTTTGTCTTTTCATATTTTTCTTCTTCCACATATCTGCGTTTTGAACATGGTGCCATTTCTTGAGTCCCTTCTTTCTCTTCCTTTTCTACCTCTTCTTCGGAAACTTCTTCTTCTACCATGTAATCCGAATCACTATCATCTTCACTAGAACTAATGTTGCTATTGCTAGCATAAGTCTCCCCTTTTGACTCTACAATCTTTTGATGTTCAACATTTATTTTTTCCTCTTCTTTAACTCCAACACCTTTCTTTACACATTCATTTGTTCCAAGTAGTTTAAAGTCAAATGTTTCTTTTTCATCAAGATCAAATATTAAAAAGTCTCCAAATTCTAGAGTGTTATCCTCAATAAACTTCTCCCATCCACACTGAAAATAAAAATCTCTTCCTTGTTTGATCACTCCTACAGGCCACTTATTTCCAAATCGATCCCTAAGGATAACTTTTCTAGGTAACTTTCCACTCTTGAATATTGTATAACCTGTGGGGACTTTCTGAGAAGAAAAAAATTATACTTTTAAAAAATATAGAGATACACTAGTACAAGTTTCTTTAAATGAAATAGACCATATTGTAAACGAAACCAATATATGAAGAAGTTATTTCAATAAACTCAAATTTTAGAAATTTCAAGCTTAGAATTAAAGAATGTAACTATTTGAGGCGTTCTAAAAATCTTTTGAAAGGTTACCTCCGTCAACACTCATAATATGGTCATTTTGAAATAATATATGTAATTTATGACATCAACCTGATGAAATTCATCTATTCAATACTAGTACAAAATTAAGAGATTGAGTAAATGTAAAATGCTAGCGTAAAATCTACTTGCACAGAAAAACAACTGTGTTCTTTTAACTTTATCTCCCCTTATTCACAACCTATTCTTCAAAAAGCATCACTTAAAATATCAAGAAAAAGAGTCAGCGAGAATCACAGATCAATTATTTGTAAATTTACATAGCAAAAGAATGAGCGAAAAAGAACACTTCAAATACTATGAAAGACCATGGGATCTAAGTTCATATACATCTATCTTTTGTAGATTTAAATTTTACCAAGCATTTTCCATCCTATATCCGCTACCCATATCTCTAAATCAAGAAGAAAAAAATTCAAAAAATAAAATCCCACAAGCAGGAAGTATACTTACCATCTGTTTTGCGCTGGTGGTAGGAATAAAAACCTTGAAGAAGCCCTTTTCCATGTTCGCTTTTGTTGCCAAACAATAAGGGAATAGAATAATTTCCTGCACAACCTTAATCCTTTAAGCTTAATTCTTTTATTTGAAAGAGTATCCTTATTTTTAAAAGTGTGTATATTTGTGGATATATATAATAAAGCAGAAGAGTACAAAAATTCACACAACTTAGTTGAAATCTATTTTGGCTCAACATAATGTGGCTCAGTTTTCAAGGGATCCACACTTTCAATAGATTACTTAACATCAATAATTTTATCATTTTCTGTCACATTATTGTTACCAATAGCTGACACATCATATGGCTCATTTTTCAAGGGATGCATACTTTCAACACATTACTTAACAACAATAATGTTATCATTTTCCATTTGACACATCTTTTGGCTTTGTTTCCAAGAGATCCACACTTTCAACACATTTTCTAACTCCTTTCTGTCACGTTATTTAGCATTACCAATAGCTAACACAATAGTAAAGTTAAATTATCTTGTAAGTCTTGTTCACACAACTAATTACTTTACCAACTTTCTTCACATCCTTAATCATTTTACCCGCCTTATTCACAGTACTTATTCTCTTATCAACCTTGTTTATACCATATATGGTCATCAGAAACATAAATTTCCTTAAAATTGCATCTAGCACATAAAAATAACAAGCCTATACTTTTATACTTAAAAATGATAATGTCACAATTACAATCTATTTACATATAATAAAAGAGTCCAAAAGTCCCACATACAAGCACCATAAAATTTTGCTATTTTTTATTATTGAAAAAAATTTTAAACCGTAAGACAATGCGTCCATTTTAAAATAATCTAAATATGTAATTTCAAAAAGAAAAACAAGGGCAGCACTTGAAAAATACTCAATTATTCTATTTTAATAATTTTAAAAATAATTTAAATCTATATTCCGAGGAAAACAATACATGGTAACCCTATAAAATAAATAAAATTTTAGTGAAATCCACAAAAACATTTACATAAATATAAGGGATCTTAGTTTATTCCATCACTACTTAATAGAGATAACTTGATCACCTAGCAGTCAGTTAGTTTAAAATTTTAGTGTGAAAGTTTTGTGTTAGAGGTAAATGTTCAAAATTTTAAAATGAAAGATAAGTTCAACTCAAATTTTTTAATATCTTCAAATATAGAAAATAAAATAAGAAAAATAAATAATAAATAATAAATTGTCATTGTTTATCCATATATTACTCATTCTAGAAAATTTCTCCTAACTAAAAGGTACACAGTAATACATGGCTCTCACTCCAAAGAACAAAAAATGAAATTTAAACTCATTTTTTTATTATCTTAAATTTCAAATAATAATTATTAAAGGTGGGTTGGGATTAGATTCTTAATTGAAGTCTCTAAGGCAGTATTAACTAAGTTATGATGGAGATTCAGAATTATAGGAACCTTGTTATCTAATTTATGTGGAACAGATAGTGTAAGAAGTAATGCCCTAACCAAATAGACATGCAAAAATCATTAAAGATTCAAACTTTACAACCCCCAGATCTCCAAAGTTCGGATCAAACAACCCCCTTTTGCTCAAATTCACCAAACACCAAACAATCAAATACCAATACTTCAAATCTTGCATGGCTACCAAACAGAAAAAAAACACTTCAAACAATTAAAAAAAAGAATAAAATATAAATGAAACCAATAAACAAAAACTTACAGATTGGATAAGACGAAAAAAGAGGAACCTGATTGAAATTGAACTGAACTGAACTGATAAAAAGAACAATCTTTTCTTCTGTATTTATAGGGGGGGGGGGGGGGGGAGAATTAACTCCACCACTTTGGTTTTTCCTATCTATCTATATAGTCCTTTATCTTTCTTTTGTTCTTTCTATTTTTCTGTTTGTACTAGTATAAGGGCAGTTACTTGTTTTGTTTTTGTTTTTCCAAAAAACATTTGGGAGAAGAAGAAGAAGGCTATAGGGGAGGGGGGTTTTCAAAGAAGGGCCTTTGGATTCTCTCTAAAAATCAAAGTAAGGTTTTGGGCATAATATATCAACACCTTTATCTCTCTTCTTCTTCTCATTTCTCTTATTTTTTTAATATCTCTCTCTAAAAAAACTATTTTATTTCATGTACTTAAATAGATTTTCTTGAATTATATTAAAAAAAAGGAAAATAAATAAATACATAATTTTACAGAGACAGCTGGATATATGTGTATGTATATATGGATTTTTGTATTTAAAGTAAGAAAGAAAAATACAAAAAAGAGAGATAAAGACAAAGAGAAAGGTAGAAGAAAGGGAGGATAAGCGTGGATGAGGAGAGTTGTGGGTCCCAGAGAAAGGTGGAAGAAAGGGAGGATAAGCGTGAATGAGGAGAGTTGTGTGTCCCACTTTACCGGTGGAAGAAAGGGAGGATAAGCGTGAATGAGGAGAGTTGTGTGTCCCACTTTACCGGAGGAAGAAAGGGAGGATAAGCGTGTAAGAAGTAATGTCCTAATTCAATAAGCCTATGGAAATTGATGAGGGGAGCAAGATATAGCACAAACATGCTATAAGGTGGGAGCCTAGGAGTGGTAATGCTAATTTCTCGAAGACAACTAGAACAAGATAGGCCTTTGAGTAAAATAGGCCCCCTGATTTTGAAAAGAACTTATCTAATGAAGAGGTGGGTAAAATGGAGTAATTGGAGGACATTAGAGTGAAGAGTTCTTGAGAGTCAAATAACTTGAAAATATTGTTAGTCATATTATTACCAAATTATGTATGAATGAAGAAAGCTCTCTTGATAATAACAAATCACTGCATATGTTTCCATATGTTTTGTGTATGGAGAACATGGATGAATAAGACACCAGTTGATATGCAAATATTGTGTCAACCCTCACCAAGTGACTATAGAACACTTTTTTCTTACTGTGGATTTTGCTACTAAATATAATACTGCAACTAGAATAAAGGGCCCTTTATTAAGATGAAATAAAATGTGATATAGTGGTGATGAACAAAATCTATGTACAAGTTGAAAGCTTAGATAAAAGCTACACTTGCAATTATAAGGCACCTCTGGAAGCAGAGAATCAATTGATAATGGGGTTACTATATCAAGAAGTAGAGTTTACTATTACATAGATCATAACCTACAACATTTTCTACAATGAAGTATCCTTGGATTGCAAACGTTTCTAACACAAGCCTCTACTAGTTCAATCTTTGAAGAATATTCTTCATGAATTAGTTTCAAAGATATTCGTGAGAAAAGTTCACCAAGTGGCATTTGTAAATATGACATAAATGGTCCATCCAAGAGAAACCTTAGCCGAAGTTCATGGGCCTTCTATTTTAGAGGTTATATAAGAGATTTTAAGGCTGTCACTACTAGGAAGTAAGACGTTAATGAGTCTCGCACTTAGAGAAGGAGGCTAATGCTAGAGATCAAGGAAAGTTATGATAATTAATCACAATTCAGAAATATTGACCTGGATATTGCTTACGGTCCTTTTGCAACTCTATTGGGATAAAAAACTAAGACATGGTTAGAAAAAATTTTATCAGATGGCAGCTAACATACACAATGAATAAAATAGTCCTACAATGCCTCCCTAAAAATTTAAGGACATCAATATCTCTTTCATAAATCAATGAACTTATAAGACAATCATTTTAACTACTAACATCCATTGTCTTTTGTATGAAACTGGAAACACATTTGTATCAAGGTGGAGAAGGGAAAATAACATTACATGGTCTAACAGATCAAACGAAAGAAGACAGATCAATATAATCTATTTAAGATGGATGGTTGTTCTAAGGAAAACTTTTGAATGGCCAGAACGGGTACACACTCAAAAACCATCAAGGAGATAATCATGGACATCTTGGACTTCTATGGTAGCTAAACAACAATTATACTTAAGTCAAGATTGTGCTCACAGGGATAAATTGATGGTTTAGTAAATGCCAACTTCAATGTACAGGTCATATTAGACTATCTAATGATAGTAATAATGGTTATAAAAGGGACCAATATTCCCTAGAAACATTAATAAATCATTGTGAAAATAAGAAATCTTATGAGATAGGAAAGCTATGTAATTAATCACTACTACAGAAAATCTAATTTACAAAGTGACAGACAAAGCTTGCAAATATAGGAATAACATATAAACAAATCTCTATTTTCATAATTGCAATTTCTTTGCCTGGGCAAGTTGGAAATATGTACTTATTTATATTTGTGTCAACATGATTCAATATATGTGATTGTATTGAAGAAAAAATAGCAAACATTTGTTGAAGAAAATGGACGATTCACTCACACCGGAAGGTTCAAATAACAATCTCAAATAAAAATCAGGTGCCTGAGTTGTGTATGTATAAATACACATAGCAAATACTTATTTATTACTATCACGTATAACCAAATACTAGAAAAAATGAACCAAACAAAAGTATAAATAAATAAAATTAAGACATTTTTTGGAAAAATAAAGTTACTTTGGGGGAAAAAGAGAAATACCTTTTAACAGGGAGAATGAGACCACAGACAGTAGTCCCAAACAATGCACGTTAGCTACAATATACAATAAAAGCAAATCAGTGAGCAATTTACTTCATAAAAACAAATAAAAGTACATGATTGAACCCTAAGTCCAAATTCTTGCTTGAACCCTAACCCTGATTTTCAGAAAATCTTAGATCTAAAAAATTCCAATTTTAAGAACACCAAACTGCTAAAACCCCTATTTTCAGAACACTCAAACAACTAAAATTCTTACTTCTAGAACACCAAAACTATTAAATTCTATTCTGAGAGAACCTGTTTTCGAGCTAAATAAAATGGAAAGAGTTGAAAGTGTAAACCCCCTATTTCCAAACATCAGAACTACTAAAACCCATTTTCATGGCACCTATTTTCAAACTAAATTAAATAAAAAGAGTTAAAACTCCTATTTTCATAATACCCAACCTTACTTCATTGGAGATAGAGAGCTAAATTAAATTGAAAGAGATGAGAGTTTGAGAGCTCATTGGAGAAGAGGAAACCTTACTTTTGAGATGGAGATAGAACGGCTTGAAGGTTTCAGCGTAGATGGAGATGGAGAGTTCGAGAAGCAATGGAGATAGAGAGTTCATGCAAAGAGGGAATGTTCTGGAGATATAGATACTTTCTTAAGGGAAATGGCTCAGATGTGTCATCGAACTTTGAGAAAAGATTTCTTTATGCCATCCATTAAAAGTTTAGCTCGCCATCCATTAAAAGTTTAGCTCATTTATGCCATTACCGTTTTAGAAAAGGTTCATTTATGTCATTATCTTTAAACTCTAGTATTGCAAAACAACTTAAACAACTTTAAATATTTTTAAATTAGTGTTTTGGATCAAATGTAGTTTTTTTGGATATTCTTCTTCAAGAATGCCAAGAACACAAGAAGAAAACTAGGAACTCCAAGAACTATTTTTCAAATATTCATGAAATCACCCCAAATTTCAAGAGTGGCATTCCTCTGAGTTAGATATCAAAACTTAATATTGTTTGACCTCGAATTAAACATAACTCAACAAGACCTACTTGAAATTTTTCTTTAAAGGTTCCCAAGACTAGGTGAAAAACAATTCCAAAGAAAAAGATAAATGACTCCCAAAATTTTAAAAATTTACTTTGATTCATATTTTTATTGTTGTTTTTTTGTACAAGATACGTATTCCTTATTAATTTTTGAGTCTATGTTCAAAATTTCATTAATTTAGAGTTGAGGAGAAAATTTTACCATTAAAGAAGGATAAAGTTTTGAAAATTTGAAGAAAACTTTCAAGTGGGTCTTATTGAGTTAGGTTGACTCCGAGCTCAAATGAAATTGAGTTTTCATATATAGCTCGAAGGAACGCTACTCTTTAAATTTGAGGTGATTTCGTGAAGATTTGAAGAAGTAAAAAAATTTGAGAGTTCTTGGTGTTCTTCATGTGTTCTTGGTATTCTTGAAGAAGAATAACAAAAAAGATTATACTTTATCTAAAACTCTAATTAAAAGTATCTAAAGTTGTTTAAGTGGTCTTGCAAAATTGGAGTTAAAAAATAATGCATACATGAGCTTTTTCTCAAATGGGAATGATATAAATGAGTCAAACTTTTGATAGATGGAATAGATGAGCCTTTTCTCAAAGTTCAATGGCATATTTGAGCCTTTTCCCTTTTATGAATAATAAATTTCACCAATGGATTTTTTTATCACTAGATAATATAAGTTTTATAAAATTATATTTGAAAGTCTAGCAACCATTTTTCCATCACTAATTTTGTCACAGAATTTTAATTAAATTTGTCCCTCCAACTTTGTTTGCTAAATCCATAGGAAAATTAGGCGTCAAAATTTCGTGCTAATATTTAGAGACGAAATAAATATTCCATCATTCATCCATCGGTATTTCATAACATAAATAATTATTTGTTATTTTTGCAACAAAATAATTGTTCCTTTGCGAAACTGGAGTTATTTAGTGACGAAATATTATCCGTCGCTAGTATTCATCGCTAACCGCTATTTTTTTAATAGTATTGTAGTTTTCAGAAGAAATAAAGCTACTAAATAGAATGTCTAATTATATCCATAAATGAGAAGAATACCTTCTAGTGGTGATCCTTTGGGCTGCTTTTGAGCTAGAAATTTGAAGTACACTACATTAATATCCGATCAGCGATTTTGAGTGTCCTGTGATGGAAAAGAATTAATATCTTTAAGCTCCTCAAGCACAAAAATCACATGAGTTAGTAGATTTCAACATTTTCAAAATCACAAATAGCTATTAATTTTACAAATCTAGATGTATAAAAGGAAACTTGTATCTCTAGACCTTTTGGCGCTTCGATTTCCTAGTTAAAGAAGTTGAAATCCACCCTAGAAGGCTTGATGGTGCAACTTTGAGACATCTGGGTAGAGAAGCTTAAAAGTTTGTCCAAGGCTTTTGGCTTTCCTTTTCTTGTTTCTAGATTGTTTGATAGTTTCTTTTTTTATTATTTTGTGTTAGAACTGCGCACCTTAGAATTTGCCTACTCGTTGGAACATGTTAGATGACCTGTTTCAATCATACAGAATTCAAGCCTTGAACACAGTGATTTTACGTGGAAACACCTAGCCCAAAATAAGTGTAAAAACCACGACCTGTACTACTACAGGAATTTCTCCAAATTTATTAAAATCAACGTGAGCCTTCAAAAAGTTAATTACAACTTGTAATAACCTTTACTTCTACAACCTCACCTACACTCTACTCACAATTCTCCCAAGGATTGTATCCCAACTTATCTCCTCGTTAACCCTAACTTGAAGATAAAAACTATTCTCAGTTATAGAATATGAGAATTACAACGTTCCTACGAAAAAAAAGAAATACCCTAGACTCGATTTATAGCCTTTTCTACTCTTTCTTATGCTTCGTTTTTCTCTCTATTTGCACACCCTCTTTGTGAATCTTGAATCTGGTTTTATAGCTGTAAGCGAGCTCTTTCTCCAACTTCTTTTCGAATTCCTTTTCTTAATCCGCTTCTCACGCTTCTTTGACAAATCTTTCCTTCTTTGTAACCTTCTTCTTTTAGGATTTTTAGTTGAGATAATATTCCTTGCTTTCCTCCTTAATTCCAGTGCCAAGTATTGTATGTTTGTGATATATAGTAAGTTACACTTTTCGTGGCTGTGCCGTCTTTCCTCCTGTGGAATGAACCTGATAAACCTTTCTGTTTCATCTACCTGTTTCATTTTCTTTGTTTAATCATCAAAAGTCCTTGTCCCAACAAATTCCCCCTTTTTGATGATGACAAACTTGCTGAGTTGATACCATCCTTTTCGCAGCAATGAAACAGGTTAAACAGTAAGTATAATAACTATATTCATTTCAACTCATCTTCCCCCTTTGGACATCATCGAAAAGAAAACTGATAAGTATAAGCAAGGAGAAACAACATGTATAACCAAGCAGTAGAAAAGAAACAGAGAGTAGTATTTATATGCAAGAGTACAAAACATTAAGTAATAACAAAAGAACCAAGATCTATCACTAGGCATACAACCTGCCATGCAAAAAGGAAGAAAGAGACAAACAATTTAAACAAGGCACAAAAGACACAAAGGCTGGAAAGAGAGGACGGAATTAAGGGATGAGCTTGGTGAGGGCATGAACAATATCGGTGTATTTAGCTCATTCCTTCATGAGAGTCTCCTCAAGTTCCGCAATCTTGAGGGTGAGAGCCTGCTTCTCTTGCTCAAAACGTTCTCGTTCCTGAGCCATCTCTATGTCCTTAGTGTTAAGAGCCATCTGAAGACGATACAGGGGAGTGCCCGGCCGCTGCATTGAACCAGGTAAAGCCTGATGGTCCACCTGTCCTAACACATCCTTAGTGGTCTGCATGGTCCAGACTTGGACTGGTACTGAAGAGGCCTCAAAGATGGTAGCCAGCCAAAACCCGTAGGAAAGAGCATGTCCCTTTTTATCCTGAACAAGAACCCTCTGAATGTGCTGCAGTATAAGAGCAGGAAGGTTGATTGGAACACCTTCATCGAGAAGTTCCATCAAAGTAAGATCCAAATAGCTTGCTTCAGAGCGACGCTCCTGACGTGGAATTATGATCTTATGGACCACATCAAAATATAGCCTGTGAAGAGGCGACATCTCCTTGCGTTGAACCTGTCTATGATGGGTGAGAGAGGGCTTCCCAGCAAATTTACGAGTGATTTCCAAGGCAGATGGCAATTGGTCTAGAGGAGGCCAGTCATGGCGGACATAGTGTGCCCAGCCAACACCAGGAATTTGGAGAAGACGGCCAAGATCATAGGAGGAGAGACGGAGAGAAACCCCTCGAACAGTCGTGGAAAAAACAGAGTCACGCACACTTCCTTGTGCGTAAAATTCTACCATTTCATTTTTGGCCATCTTTCTTTGGCCAGTGTTTTGGAGAAGTAGTGCAGACCACCCTTGGATCGCAATTTGGAGAGTAAAGTGGACATTTCAAGGCCACCCATCCCAGTGATGACACGGCCTCGAAGAGGAGAGCGCCGTTGAAAGTGAGAGAGACTAGAAGAACCGAGATCGGAGGGTGTGACGGGTGTGGGGGTGTACTCACTGTCAGAGGAAGACGAGACGGGGGATGGAACAGGTGGAGGAACCCGTTTCTTTCTTGTGGTAGTACGGGGTTTGGTGGTGGGTTTAGGAACAGGTAGGGGTGTATTCTGTGGAGGAGGAGGAGATGGAGGCGAGGATGGAGAGGTGGGAGAGTCCGGAGGAGTGACTGAGGGAGAAGGGGGTAATGGCTTCCTAGGAGCCTTAGGGAAAATATGTTTATGCCTGTTCCTCTGAACCTGACGTAGAAGAAGATCCCTAGGGGCGGAGACGGAGGAAGTACCCTTTGATTTTTTGCTCTTGCGAAGAGCTTCTTGAAGAGCCTCTTCGGCTTGACGCTTTTTGTTGCGTTTATGAGGAGGCCGAAGGGGTGCAGACGAAGTGCCCTTTTCTGGGGATGGGTCATCTTCAGAAACGGTAATAGGGGCAGAAGTGGTTTTGCGAAGGGACTGATTAGGGCTTTGTGCAGGTGCCTGAGGGGAAGGTGGAGGAGGAGTAGGAGTGGGTTGATCAGAGTCTGGGAGTGGTGTGACGGGAGAAGTTAGGGGGTCCTGGTCTGAAGATGAAGAGGAAGTGAAGAAATGGGCGAGGTCTTCTGTAGAGCCCGACCGACGAAAAAAGTTAGAAAAATCGAGTCGGAGAGGAATAGGGGTGTTGGCAGTCGGATGCACAATGAGGGCCATACATTTAGAGTCTTGAGGTTCTTGTATGGGAGTGAGGGGTGATTTCTGAGGAGATGCCATTGTTGGGTATGAGAAGATGATGAAGATCAGAGAAGGTGTTTCAATGAAAAAGGATGAGGTGTGGGAGGATGAAGGTGAAAGAGGCGGTTTAAATATAGGAGGAGAGAGAGATGTGAAACGGTGGGATAGTTATGGTATTGGGAAGAAAATGTGTGGTGGAGGGGAAGGAGCCCGTCGTTTCGTCAGGGAAGGAGGCGAAGAGACGGTTTGGGCGGCAAAGATGGGACTGTGCTGACAGGGTAATGATGAAGGGAACAGGTTTAATGTGTCTGGTTTAAATATTTGACTCAATAATAAGGAAAAATTTGCACAGCAAGTGTTACCTGGTAAATGGACCTGTTCCAATTGTTGATGCATGTTGTGACAATACTCCGGCATATAAGACCACCTCCTCATGTTAACTTCTACAAGATGAAAGGATATACATGAGATAAAGAATTATCTAAAGCACTCCGAACTTATCATATCATGATATTTTGAGTTGGGCAAGAGAGGGTTTATGTAATTTTGACCATCCCTAAGTCTAGCCTGATTTGTTCAAAGCGTTCTCTACTTAGCGCCTTGGTAAAAATGTCAGCAATTTGATTTTCAGTAGGACAAAACATGATTGATACCAGCCCTTTGTCTACACAATCACGAAGAAAGTGATGCCTTATGTCTATATGTTTAGTCCGTTTGTGTTGGACTGGATTTTTTGCAATGTTGATAGCGCTCGTATTGTCACACAAGATTGGGACACTTCCAACATCTATCCCAAAATCCAGCAACTGTTGTTTAATCCAGAGCAATTGAGCACAACACGAGCCAACAGCTACGTATTCAGCTTCAGCAGTGGACAATGCTACAGAGTTCTGCTTCTTGGTGGACCATGAAATTAAACATGTTCCAATGAAGTGAGCCATACCGGATGTGCTTTTGCGATCAACAAGGTGCCCAGCATAATCAGCATCAATGTATCCTATGAGGTTGAAATTACTACCTTTAGAGTACCATAGCCCCAGGTCAGAGGTCCCTTTGAGATACTGAAAAATTCTCTTCACAGCCTTGAGATGTGATTCCTTTGGGTTGGCTTGAAAACGAGCACAAAGTCCTGCGCTAAAAACAATGTCAGGTCTACTAGCAGTAAGATATAACAAGGAGCCGATCATACCTCGATAGAGCTTTTGCTCAACAGTTGAACCTTTGTCATCCACCTCCAATTTTGTGGCAGTGGCAATAGGTGTATCAGTTTCCTTGGCATCTTCCATTTTGAACCGTTTGAGAAGTTCCTTCACATATTTGCCTTGGTGAATCAGGGTTCCAGAGGGAGTTTGCTTGAATTGAAGCCCCAAGAAGAAGTTTAGTTCTCCCATCATGCTCATTTCAAATTCGCCATTCATCAATTTGACAAACTCTTGAGTCATGACATCATTTGTAGAGCCAAAAATGATGTCATCCACATAGACTTGTACAATAAGAAGATCAGGGCCTTGAGTCTTTAGGAATAGGGTATTATCAATTCTTCCTCTAGTGTGACCATGGTATAGGAGAAATTTTGATAGCCTTTCATACCATGCTCGTGGAGCCTGCTTTAGTCCATACAAGGCCTTATCGAGTTTAAAGACGTAGTCAGGATGCTCCGCACTTTCAAACCCCGGAGGTTGTTTCACATAGACTTCCTCCTTTAAATATCCGTTTAAAAATGCACTTTTTACATCCATTTGATATAGGGTGATTTCCTTGAAGACAGCGAAGGCTACAAGGAGTCTAATGGCTTCAAGCCTTGCCACAGGTGCAAAGGTCTCATCGTAGTCTATTCCTTCTTCCTGATTGTATCCTTGGACCACTAGTCTTGCCTTGTTCCTTGTAACTGTTCCATGTTCATCTAGTTTATTGCGAAAGACCCACTTAGTGCCAATGATAGTCCTTCCTACTGATTTAGGTACCAAGTGCCATACTTTGCATCTTTCAAACTGACTGAGTTCTTCTTGCATGGCCAGAATCTATTTCTCATCTTGTAGTGCTTCCCCTATCCGTTTTGGTTCCATTAGTGAGACAAAAGCTTGAAAGGCACATAGATTTCTCATGCCAGATCTTGTAGTAATTCCAGAAGTCAGATCTGTGAGAAGGTTGTCAAGAGGATGTGAGTCTTGATATTTGTAGTTTCTTATCACCAACCCCTGGTTCTGTTCGTTTTGTGATTGGGCTGATGGATTGGAGTTTGAATCTGCCTGTTGACTTTCAGATTCTTCTGTTGTTCCCCCTGTCTGTATGCTCTCCTCTTTTTCAGTGTGTGAAACAGGTAAATCAACCTGTTCTTTTGACCGGAGTTCACGTTCATCAACATCCTGCAAATTATTCTCAAGGACACAGATGGTTTCATCAAATATAACATGAATACTTTCCTCAACACAATTAGTGCGTTTATTTAGGATTCTATAGTCTTTACTGTGTAGAGAGTATCCCAAGAAAATTCCCTCATCACTTCTAGCATCAAATTTTTCTAAATTATCTTTACCATTGTTATGAACATAGCATTTGCATCCAAATGTTCTAAAGTGGGAGATATTAGGTTTTCTTCCTTTGAGTAATTCATAGGGTGTTTTAATTAACAAAGGTCTAAGCATACATCTATTTAGTATATAGACAGCAGTGTTTACTGCTTCAGCCCAGAGATTTCTAGCTACATTACTAGCTATCATCATTGTCCTAGCCATATCTTCTATGGTTCTATTCTTCCTTTCTACCACTCCATTCTGTTGAGGGGTTCTTGGGGCAGAGAAGTTGTGATCAATACCATTTTTCGAACAAAATTCTAGGAATTTTATATTTTCAAATTCGGTTCCATGGTCTGATCTTATGGATATTAAGGAAGTTTCCAACTTCTTCTCCATTTTCTTGATGAAAATTGAGAAGACATCAAAAGATTCGTCTTTAGAAGTTAAGAAAAAGGTCCAAGTATATCTAGAGTAATCATCAACAATAACAAACATGTACCTTTTACCTCCTCTGCTTTTTACCCTCATAGGTCCACATAAGTCCATATGAACCAGTTCCAAACACTTGGTTGTACATACCTGGTTCTTTGATTTGAAGGATGTTCTGACCTGCTTCCCTTTAGCGCAAGCACTGCATACCTTTTCTCCTTTGAATCTGGCTTTGGTTAACCCTTCGACCATGTTCTTGGATGAGAGTGTATTTAGTTGTTTCAAACTAGCGTGTCTGTCCAAGTCGTTTGTGCCACAGTAATGGATCTTCCGTTATTGCACTAAGGCATTTCAACTGTACTCCAGCCATACCCATGATGTCGGCTTTATATACATTCTTGTATCTATTAGCTGTTAGAACCACTTCTTTTGTCTTTAGATTCTTGACCTTGCAACTCTCAGAAGTGAAGGTGACTTTGTTACCTTTGTCGCACAGTTGAGAGATGCTCAAGAGATTGTGTTTTAGTCCGTCTACATGGTAGACTTCTTCTACAGCTTTAGATTCTTCTCGTCCAATTTTTCCAACGCCCACGACAGTCCCCTTCTTGCCATCCCCGAAGGAGACTTTTCCACCATTAAGTGGTGTTAGTGAAAGGAATTTGTGTCTGTCTCCCGTCATGTGTCTTGAGCAAGCACTATCCATATACCAATTCTTGCTTCCTTTCACTGTAGCCTGTAAAACAAATAAAGGGTTAGTTTTAGGAACCCAGACTAGCTTGGGTCCTTTCCTGTTATAAAAGGGATGAATAAGATCTCTTTTTGCCCATTGAGGCAACACATTTTGTGATCTGTTTCTTCTATTTACCCCAGCCTTATTCTTATGCATATGGGCGATGTTTCTGTTCCTGGCTTTACTAGCGATGGGACATTCAGTGGTTGGGTGCCCAGTTTTGCCACATAGATAGCACAAATCAGTGGAGGTGGTTCTTTCCTGAAAGAATCCTATTCCAGCTTTCTCATTATAATTTTTGTTACCTAGATGATTAACTATCCTAGAAGACTTGGTCCAACGGTTTGCCTTTTCTAGGTCTACTTTTATGGTTGATATTTCGAGGTTTAATCTTTTTACTTTCTCCTTTTCTTGTATCAACTCGACATTGCTGTTTTTAAGCTCAGTTTGTAATTTCTTAAGATTAAGATTAGTCTCACTTGTTTTTCTGTCAGCAATGGTAAGCTTTAAGACTTCTGATTTCAGACTTAGTACAAGTGAATCAAGTTGTTTGACCTGTTTCTTTAGGTGGTCATTTATTTTATTTGCTTCATCCAGACAATTCTTAATTTCAAGGTTTTCAAATTTTTGGTCTGAAAAATCTTTCATTAAGTGATCTTTTTCGTTTTCAATTTCTTGAAAATTGTCTATTAGTCCTTTCATGAGAACAATTAGCTTATCTTTTGAGAAAAAATGTAGTTTTTCTTTCAGCTCAGAGAAACTTACCTCAGATTGAGTTTCTTCTTCTAGGTCTGAGTCTTCTGCAGCCATGAGAGCAGTCTCATCAGTGTCCTCTGTATCAGATTCTTCCATTTCTGATCCCCATGCAGCCATCATTGCATAGTTTTCCTTTTCCTTTTGCTTAGCAGCTTTTTCTTTAGTTTCTCTTTCAGCCCTTTCTTTTCTCCATTCAATTTCCCATAGAGGACATTGTTTGATGTGATGATCAGTTTTACCACATTTATAACATCCGGAGTTGCAAGTCATCGGACCACTTCCTGTTACCTGTGTCATCGGACCACTTCCTATTACCTGTTTCTTTTTTATCCTTCCCTTTCCTGTTCCTTAGGAATTTTTTGAAGTTTTTTGCGAGGAAGGCAATTTGATCTTCCTCCAAGTCTGATCCTTCATCATCAGAAGTAACCTTGAGAGCCAATGTCCTTTCATCCACCTTCGTTTGTTTCTTTGAATCTTCCATATTCATCTCGTAAGTTCTGAGATTTCCAACCAGTTCATTTAGGGTCATGGTTTCAATATCCTTTGCTTCCCTGATTGCAGTGACCTTGACATCCCACTTGGCTTTTGGAAGAATCCTTAGAACCTTGTCTACCTGTTCTTCAGAAGTGAGAGTCTTTCCCAGAGATGCTAACTCATTTATGAGCAAGGTTAGTCTGGCCATCATCTCGTGCAGTGTTTCATTCTCTTTCATCTTAAAGGTTTCATATTCAGTAAATAGCATGGCGACTCTGAATTTTCTAACCTGAGCAGTTCCCTCATGAGCGATTGTGAGTGCATCCCAAATCTCTTTAGCAGATGAATAGTTCGATATTCTGTTGTATTCTTCAGGTCCTAGGCCACAGACCAATAGGTTTTTGGCTTTGGCATTCTTTCTCAAGGCTGTCAGATCGTCGGCATTGAATTCACTCCTTTCTTTTGGTACTTGTCTGCCTTCCACAGTTCGCATGGGGATAGTTGGTCCCATGATGATTCTATCCCAGAGTTCATAATCTTCTCCTTGGATAAAGTCTTCCATTCTGGCCTTCCACCATGCAAAGTGTGTTCCGCTAAAGAGAGGGGGTCTAACGGCAGACTTTCCTTCTCCGTGTCCAAGTGGTGGTGCGGTGTTCATGATGATCGTTTCTTAGGTATTAGCCTTTAACAAGAAAACCTGCTCTGATACCACTTGTTAGAACTGCGCACCTTAGAATTTGCCTACTCGTTGGAACAGGTTAGATGACCTGTTTCAATCGTACAGAATTCAAGCCTTGAACACAGTGATTTTACGTGGAAACACCTAGCCCACAATAGGTGTAAAAACCACGACCTATACTACTACAGGAATTTCTCCAAATTTATTACAATCAACGTGAGCCTTCAAAAAGTTAATTACAACTTGTAATAACCTTTACTTCTACAACCTCACCTACACTCTACTCACAATTCTCCCAAGGATTGTATCCCAACTTATCTCCTCGTTAACCCTAACTTGAAGATAAAAACTATTCTCAGTTATAGAATATGAGAATTACAACGTTCCTACGAAAAAAAAGAAATACCCTAGACTCGATTTATAGCCTTTTCTACTCTTTCTTATGCTTCGTTTTTCTCTCTATTTGCACACCCTCTTTGTGAATCTTGAATCTGGTTTTATAGCTGTAAGCGAGCTCTTTCTCCAACTTCTTTTCGAATTCCTTTTCTTAATCCGCTTCTCACGCTTCTTTGACAAATCTTTCCTTCTTTGTAACCTTCTTCTTTTAGGATTTTTAGTTGAGATAATATTCCTTGCTTTCCTCCTTAATTCCAGTGCCAAGTATTGTATGTTTGTGATATATAGTAAGTTACACTTTTCGTGGCTGTGCCGTCTTTCCTCCTGTGGAATGAACCTGATAAACCTTTCTGTTTCATCTACCTGTTTCATTTTCTTTGTTTAATCATCAAAAGTCCTTGTCCCAACAAATTCCCCCTTTTTGATGATGACAAACTTGCTGAGTTGATACCATCCTTTTCGCAGCAATGAAACAGGTTAAACAGTAAGTATAATAACTATATTCATTTCAACTCATCTTCCCCCTTTGGACATCATCGAAAAGAAAACTGATAAGTATAAGCAAGGAGAAACAACATGTATAACCAAGCAGTAGAAAAGAAACAGAGAGTAGTATTTATATGCAAGAGTACAAAACATTAAGTAATAACAAAAGAACCACGATCTACCACTAGGCATACAACCTGCCATGCAAAAAGGAAGAAAGAGACAAACAATTTAAACAAGGCATAAAAGACACAAAGGCTGGAAAGAGAGGACAGAATTAAGGGATGAGCTTGGTGAGGGCATGAACAATATCGGTGTATTTAGCTCATTCCTTCATGAGAGTCTCCTCAAGTTCCGCAATCTTGAGGGTGAGAGCCTGCTTCTCTTGTTCAAAACGTTCTCGTTCCTGAGCCATCTCTATGTCCTTAGTGTTAAGAGCTATCTGAAGACGATACAGGGGAGTGCCCGGCCGCTGCATTGAACCAGGTAAAGCCTGATGGTCCGCCTGTCCTAACACATCCTTAGTGGTCTGCATGGTCCAGACTTGGACTGGTACTGAAGAGGCCTCAAAGATGGTAGCCAGCCAAAACCCGTAGGAAAGAGCATGTCCCTTTTTATCCTGAACAAGAACCCTCTGAATGTGCTGCAGTATAAGAGCAGGAAGGTTGATTGGAACACCTTCATCGAGAAGTTCCATCAAAGTAAGATCCAAATAGCTTGCTTCCGAGCGACGCTCCTGACGTGGAATTATGATCTTATGGACCACATCAAAATATAGCCTGTGAAGAGGCGACATCTCCTTGCGTTGAACCTGTCTATGATGGGTGAGAGAGGGCTTCCCAGCAAATTTACGAGTGATTTCCAAGGCAGATGGCAATTGGTCTAGAGGAGGCCAGTCATGGCGGACATAGTGTGCCCAGCCAACACCAGGAATTTGGAGAAGACGGCCAAGATCATAGGAGGAGAGACGGAGAGAAACCCCTCGAACAGTCGTGGAAAAAACAGAGTCACGCACACTTCCTTGTGCGTAAAATTCTACCATTTCATTTTTGGCCATCTTTCTTTGGCCAGTGTTTTGGAGAAGTAGTGCAGACCACCCTTGGATCGCAATTTGGAGAGTAAAGTGGACATTTCAAGGCCACCCACCCTAGTGATGACACGGCCTCGAAGAGGAGAGCGCCGTTGAAAGTGAGAGAGACTAGAAGAACCGAGATCGGAGGGTGTGACGGGTGTGGGGGTGTACTCACTGTCAGAGGAAGACGAGACGGGGGATGGAACAGGTGGAGGAACCCGTTTCTTTCTTGTGGTAGTACGGGGTTTGGTGGTGGGTTTAGGAACAGGTAGGGGTGTATTCTGTGGAGGAGGAGGAGATGGAGGCGATGATGGAGAGGTGGGAGAGTCCGGAGGAGTGACTGAGGGAGAAGGGGGTAATGGCTTCCTAGGAGCCTTAGGGAAAATATGTTTACGCCTGTTCCTCTGAACCTGACGTAGAAGAAGATCCCTAGGGGCGGAGACGGAGGAAGTACCCTTTGATTTTTTGCTCTTGCGAAGAGCTTCTTGAAGAGCCTCTTCGGCTTGACGCTTTTTGTTGCGTTTATGAGGAGGCCGAAGGGGTGCAGACGAAGTGCCCTTTTCTGGGGATGGGTCATCTTCAGAAACGGTAATAGGGGCAGAAGTGGTTTTGCGAAGGGACTGATTAGGGCTTTGTGCAGGTGCCTGAGGGGAAGGTGGAGGAGGAGTAGGAGTGGGTTGATCAGAGTCTGGGAGTGGTGTGACGGGAGAAGTTAGGGGGTCCTGGTCTGAAGATGAAGAGGAAGTGAAGAAATGGGCGAGGTCTTCTGTAGAGCCCGACCGACGAAAAAAGTTAGAAAAATCGAGTCGGAGAGGAATAGGGGTGTTGGCAGTCGGATGCACAATGAGGGCCATACATTTAGAGTCTTGAGGTTCTTGTATGGGAGTGAGGGGTGATTTCTGAGGAGATGCCATTGTTGGGTATGAGAAGATGATGAAGATCAGAGAAGGTGTTTCAATGAAAAAGGATGAGGTGTGGGAGGATGAAGGTGAAAGAGGCGGTTTAAATATAGGAGGAGAGAGAGATGTGAAACGGTGGGATAGTTATGGTATTGGGAAGAAAATGTGTGGTGGAGGGGAAGGAGCCCGTCGTTTCGTCAGGGAAGGAGGCGAAGAGACGGTTTGGGCGGCAAAGATGGGACTGTGCTGACAGGGTAATGATGAAGGGAACAGGTTTAATGTGTCTGGTTTAAATATTTGACTCAATAATAAGGAAAAATTTGCACAGCAAGTGTTACCTGGTAAATGGACCTGTTCCAATTGTTGATGCATGTTGTGACAATACTCCGGCATATAAGACCACCTCCTCATGTTAACTTCTACAAGATGAAAGGATATACATGAGATAAAGAATTATCTAAAGCACTCCGAACTTATCATATCATGATATTTTGAGTTGGGCAAGAGAGGGTTTATGTAATTTTGACCATCCCTAAGTCTAGCCTGATTTGTTCAAAGCGTTCTCTACTTAGCGCCTTGGTAAAAATGTCAGCAATTTGATTTTCAGTAGGACAAAACATGATTGATACCAGCCCTTTGTCTACACAATCACGAAGAAAGTGATGCCTTATGTCTATATGTTTAGTCCGTTTGTGTTGGACTGGATTTTTTGCAATGTTGATAGCGCTCGTATTGTCACACAAGATTGGGACACTTCCAACATCTATCCCAAAATCCAGCAACTGTTGTTTAATCCAGAGCAATTGAGCACAACACGAGCCAACAGCTACGTATTCAGCTTCAGCAGTGGACAATGCTACAGAGTTCTGCTTCTTGGTGGACCATGAAATTAAACATGTTCCAATGAAGTGAGCCATACCGGATGTGCTTTTGCGATCAACAAGGTGCCCAGCATAATCAGCATCAATGTATCCTATGAGGTTGAAATTACTACCTTTAGAGTACCATAGCCCCAGGTCAGAGGTCCCTTTGAGATACTGAAAAATTCTCTTCACAGCCTTGAGATGTGATTCCTTTGGGTTGGCTTGAAAACGAGCACAAAGTCCTGCGCTAAAAACAATGTCAGGTCTACTAGCAGTAAGATATAACAAGGAGCCGATCATACCTCGATAGAGCTTTTGCTCAACAGTTGAACCTTTGTCATCCACCTCCAATTTTGTGGCAGTGGCAATAGGTGTATCAGTTTCCTTGGCATCTTCCATTTTGAACCGTTTGAGAAGTTCCTTCACATATTTGCCTTGGTGAATCAGGGTTCCAGAGGGAGTTTGCTTGAATTGAAGCCCCAAGAAGAAGTTTAGTTCTCCCATCATGCTCATTTCAAATTCGCCATTCATCAATTTGACAAACTCTTGAGTCATGACATCATTTGTAGAGCCAAAAATGATGTCATCCACATAGACTTGTACAATAAGAAGATCAGGGCCTTGAGTCTTTAGGAATAGGGTATTATCAATTCTTCCTCTAGTGTGACCATGGTATAGGAGAAATTTTGATAGCCTTTCATACCATGCTCGTGGAGCCTGCTTTAGTCCATACAAGGCCTTATCGAGTTTAAAGACGTAGTCAGGATGCTCCGCACTTTCAAACCCCGGAGGTTGTTTCACATAGACTTCCTCCTTTAAATATCCGTTTAAAAATGCACTTTTTACATCCATTTGATATAGGGTGATTTCCTTGAAGACAGCGAAGGCTACAAGGAGTCTAATGGCTTCAAGCCTTGCCACAGGTGCAAAGGTCTCATCGTAGTCTATTCCTTCTTCCTGATTGTATCCTTGGACCACTAGTCTTGCCTTGTTCCTTGTAACTGTTCCATGTTCATCTAGTTTATTGCGAAAGACCCACTTAGTGCCAATGATAGTCCTTCCTACTGATTTAGGTACCAAGTGCCATACTTTGCATCTTTCAAACTGACTGAGTTCTTCTTGCATGGTCAGAATCTATTTCTCATCTTGTAGTGCTTCCCCTATCCGTTTTGGTTCCATTAGTGAGACAAAAGCTTGAAAGGCACATAGATTTCTCATGCCAGATCTTGTAGTAATTCCAGAAGTCAGATCTGTGAGAAGGTTGTCAAGAGGATGTGAGTCTTGATATTTGTAGTTTCTTATCACCAACCCCTGGTTCTGTTCGTTTTGTGATTGGGCTGATGGATTGGAGTTTGAATCTGCCTGTTGACTTTCAGATTCTTCTGTTGTTCCCCCTGTCTGTATGCTCTCCTCTTTTTCAGTGTGTGAAACAGGTAAATCAACCTGTTCTTTTGACCGGAGTTCACGTTCATCAACATCCTGCAAATTATTCTCAAGGACACAGATGGTTTCATCAAATATAACATGAATACTTTCCTCAACACAATTAGTGCGTTTATTTAGGATTCTATAGTCTTTACTGTGTAGAGAGTATCCCAAGAAAATTCCCTCATCACTTCTAGCATCAAATTTTTCTAAATTATCTTTACCATTGTTATGAACATAGCATTTGCATCCAAATGTTCTAAAGTGGGAGATATTAGGTTTTCTTCCTTTGAGTAATTCATAGGGTGTTTTAATTAACAAAGGTCTAAGCATACATCTATTTAGTATATAGACAGCAGTGTTTACTGCTTCAGCCCAGAGATTTCTAGCTACATTACTAGCTATCATCATTGTCCTAGCCATATCTTCTATGGTTCTATTCTTCCTTTCTACCACTCCATTCTGTTGAGGGGTTCTTGGGGCAGAGAAGTTGTGATCAATACCATTTTTCGAACAAAATTCTAGGAATTTTATATTTTCAAATTCGGTTCCATGGTCTGATCTTATGGATATTAAGGAAGTTTCCAACTTCTTCTCCATTTTCTTGATGAAAATTGAGAAGACATCAAAAGATTCGTCTTTAGAAGTTAAGAAAAAGGTCCAAGTATATCTAGAGTAATCATCAACAATAACAAACATGTACCTTTTACCTCCTCTGCTTTTTACCCTCATAGGTCCACATAAGTCCATATGAACCAGTTCCAAACACTTGGTTGTACATACCTGGTTCTTTGATTTGAAGGATGTTCTGACCTGCTTCCCTTTAGCGCAAGCACTGCATACCTTTTCTCCTTTGAATCTGGCTTTGGTTAACCCTTCGACCATGTTCTTGGATGAGAGTGTATTTAGTTGTTTCAAACTAGCGTGTCTGTCCAAGTCGTTTGTGCCACAGTAATGGATCTTCCGTTATTGCACTAAGGCATTTCAACTGTACTCCAGCCATACCCATGATGTCGGCTTTATATACATTCTTGTATCTATTAGCTGTTAGAACCACTTCTTTTGTCTTTAGATTCTTGACCTTGCAACTCTCAGAAGTGAAGGTGACTTTGTTACCTTTGTCGCACAGTTGAGAGATGCTCAAGAGATTGTGTTTTAGTCCGTCTACATGGTAGACTTCTTCTACAGCTTTAGATTCTTCTCGTCCAATTTTTCCAACGCCCACGACAGTCCCCTTCTTGCCATCCCCGAAGGAGACTTTTCCACCATTAAGTGGTGTTAGTGAAAGGAATTTGTGTCTGTCTCCCGTCATGTGTCTTGAGCAAGCACTATCCATATACCAATTCTTGCTTCCTTTCACTGTAGCCTGTAAAACAAATAAAGGGTTAGTTTTAGGAACCCAGACTAGCTTGGGTCCTTTCCTGTTATAAAAGGGATGAATAAGATCTCTTTTTGCCCATTGAGGCAACACATTTTGTGATCTGTTTCTTCTATTTACCCCAGCCTTATTCTTATGCATATGGGCGATGTTTCTGTTCCTGGCTTTACTAGCGATGGGACATTCAGTGGTTGGGTGCCCAGTTTTGCCACATAGATAGCACAAATCAGTGGAGGTGGTTCTTTCCTGAAAGAATCCTATTCCAGCTTTCTCATTATAATTTTTGTTACCTAGATGATTAACTATCCTAGAAGACTTGGTCCAACGGTTTGCCTTTTCTAGGTCTACTTTTATGGTTGATATTTCGAGGTTTAATCTTTTTACTTTCTCCTTTTCTTGTATCAACTCGACATTGCTGTTTTTAAGCTCAGTTTGTAATTTCTTAAGATTAAGATTAGTCTCACTTGTTTTTCTGTCAGCAATGGTAAGCTTTAAGACTTCTGATTTCAGACTTAGTACAAGTGAATCAAGTTGTTTGACCTGTTTCTTTAGGTGGTCATTTATTTTATTTGCTTCATCCAGACAATTCTTAATTTCAAGGTTTTCAAATTTTTGGTCTGAAAAATCTTTCATTAAGTGATCTTTTTCGTTTTCAATTTCTTGAAAATTGTCTATTAGTCCTTTCATGAGAACAATTAGCTTATCTTTTGAGAAAAAATGTAGTTTTTCTTTCAGCTCAGAGAAACTTACCTCAGATTGAGTTTCTTCTTCTAGGTCTGAGTCTTCTGCAGCCATGAGAGCAGTCTCATCAGTGTCCTCTGTATCAGATTCTTCCATTTCTGATCCCCATGCAGCCATCATTGCATAGTTTTCCTTTTCCTTTTGCTTAGCAGCTTTTTCTTTAGTTTCTCTTTCAGCCCTTTCTTTTCTCCATTCAATTTCCCATAGAGGACATTGTTTGATGTGATGATCAGTTTTACCACATTTATAACATCCGGAGTTGCAAGTCATCGGACCACTTCCTGTTACCTGTGTCATCGGACCACTTCCTATTACCTGTTTCTTTTTTATCCTTCCCTTTCCTATTCCTTAGGAATTTTTTGAAGTTTTTTGCGAGGAAGGCAATTTGATCTTCCTCCAAGTCTGATCCTTCATCATCAGAAGTAACCTTGAGAGCCAATGTCCTTTCATCCACCTTCGTTTGTTTCTTTGAATCTTCCATATTCATCTCGTAAGTTCTGAGATTTCCAACCAGTTCATTTAGGGTCATGGTTTCAATATCCTTTGCTTCCCTGATTGCAGTGACCTTGACATCCCACTTGGCTTTTGGAAGAATCCTTAGAACCTTGTCTACCTGTTCTTCAGAAGTGAGAGTCTTTCCCAGAGATGCTAACTCATTTATGAGCAAGGTTAGTCTGGCCATCATCTCGTGCAGTGTTTCATTCTCTTTCATCTTAAAGGTTTCATATTCAGTAAATAGCATGGCGACTCTGAATTTTCTAACCTGAGCAGTTCCCTCATGAGCGATTGTGAGTGCATCCCAAATCTCTTTAGCAGATGAATAGTTCGATATTCTGTTGTATTCTTCAGGTCCTAGGCCACAGACCAATAGGTTTTTGGCTTTGGCATTCTTTCTCAAGGCTGTCAGATCGTCGGCATTGAATTCACTCCTTTCTTTTGGTACTTGTCTGCCTTCCACAGTTCGCATGGGGATAGTTGGTCCCATGATGATTCTATCCCAGAGTTCATAATCTTCTCCTTGGATAAAGTCTTCCATTCTGGCCTTCCACCATGCAAAGTGTGTTCCGCTAAAGAGAGGGGGTCTAACGGCAGACTTTCCTTCTCCGTGTCCAAGTGGTGGTGCGGTGTTCATGATGATCGTTTCTTAGGTATTAGCCTTTAACAAGAAAACCTGCTCTGATACCACTTGTTAGAACTGCGCACCTTAGAATTTGCCTACTTGTTGGAACAGGTTAGATGACCTGTTTCAATCGTACAGAATTCAAGCCTTAAACACAGTGATTTTACGTGGAAACACCTAGCCCACAATAGGTGTAAAAACCACGACCTATACTACTACAGGAATTTCTCCAAATTTATTACAATCAACGTGAGCCTTCAAAAAGTTAATTACAACTTGTAATAACCTTTACTTCTACAACCTTACCTACACTCTACTCAGAATCCTCCCAAGGATTGTATCCCAACTTATCTCCTCGTTAACCCTAACTTGAAGATAAAAACTATTCTCAGTTATAAAATCTGAGAATTACAACGTTCCTACGAAACAAAAGAAATACCCTAGACTCGATTTATAGCCTTTTCTTACTCTTTCTTATGCTTCGTTTTTCTCTCTATTTGCACACCCTCTTTGTGAATCTTGAATCTGGTTTTATAGCTGTAAGCGAGCTCTTTCTCCAACTTCTTTTCGAATTCCTTTTCTTAATCCGCTTCTCACGCTTCTTTGACAAATCTTTCCTTCTTTGTAACCTTCTTCTTTTAAGATTTTTAGTTGAGATAATATTCCTTGCTTTCCTCCTTAATTCCAGTGCCAAGTATTGTATGTTTGTGATATATAGAAAAGTTACACTTTTCGTGGTTGTGCCGTCTTTCCTCCTGTGGAATGAACCTGATAAACCTTTCTGTTTCATCTACCTGTTTCATTTTCTTTGTTTAATCATCAAAAGTCCTTGTCCCAACATTTTGGATTGGATCCAACTTGTTGGATATGGTTGCTTTTTTTGGCTCATTTTCAGCTTTAGTCCTTAAAAAAATTTATTAAAAATAAAGATAAATATTTTCTTTGTACCAAAATTTTTAATATACATGCACGACTATTTAATCATGAATATCATATATTCTTTTGGCAAATAAATTAATTATGACTTGAATAGATAAAATCATAAAATATTAGTTTGTATTAGTTAGTAATTTATAAATTTAAATTTTAAAATATTAGAAAATCTATATATTTTAAAAACTATTTTTTAAAAAAAAATTAGAAAGCTACAACAATTAATATAACTCTTTTCTATTCTTTTAATTAAGAAAAACTAGTTTTTTAACACGTGTGTTGCACGTGGTTATCGATTCAGGAAATATATGTTATAGTAAAATAGGATTGATATTATTTAAGTTAATATTTGAAAAATTAGCTTTACATGAAATAATATACTTAGTAGATTCTTCAGAGAATATTCAATGTGGATCGTCGTCTCTTATTCACTAAAATCGCTGAAGTTGGACAATGAAAAGTTCCTTAGATAATGTAATAATTTAAATATTTATTAAGGTTTGATGAGGTTCAACCACGTAAGTAACCGTGTCTCATTAATATTTCTTTGTTTCTGTTTTTTAAAGTAAGCCACCCATAGTAAACTTCACTTCTTGGAAGCTTTTTTCAACTCCTTTGCTGGAGTATTACAAACTTTGTGTGCGAAGGGTGCTAATAACCTATTAGAAGAGGAAACGTAAATTTGTTACAAATGTAATAATAGTCAAAGCTAATGTGCTAAGTTCGATATCATACAAAATCATTGAACAAAATATTATTAGAGAGAGAGAGTTTCCATTGTGTAAATAGTATGACAACTTAAAGGAATAGCTGGAGAAGTTAATAGAAGGAGTTGCTAAAAATTGTATTCAAAACAAAACAATATCTATATTGATAATATGAAGGATAACAAAAAGAAATACATACACAATTAAAAGGTGGAACTAGAAGTAACATTAAGGGTACGTATGATGGCTTAATGCAATAACAACAATAACACATTAATGAAGACACCTGATGTAGTAACACATTAATGAGTGGCCGATTTAGTATGTTGCATAACTTGTAGTGATCTAACACCTTTTTGCATGCACCACCACCACCTCAAGCAACATACCCTATATAGTCCCATGAAGGCCGTTTCAGATAAACCTCGGCTTAAAATGGTGGATATCATCAATAAAGTCATAAAAATGGGTTATAAATGAAAAAAGGATTCCTAAATGTGTGATGTACGTCCCTAGGATTCCCAACTGTGTGATGTACATCCCTACTCCATCCACACACTTTGATCGACAGTGAGTTATCGCGGTTATGACTCCTAAAACAAAGCACGTTCGATTGTGCCTACAAGCATAAACTAAATGATACAAGCAAGATGATTAAAATTAAAAATTGATACATAAGACTACTGTCCATGTTGGGCCGATGAAGCAACAATAATGTAACGCTCGGTAAAATTATCAAAATACCCCTAGAGGAGAGGTGTGCGCATAGCGCCTCTTCACATGCTCCGATGGGAAATCTGAGGCCAGATATGCGATCAGCATGAAAATTTGAGTGGGAAAGTGGTTTTGGTTAATTTTTAGAGCAACTGGATCAAAAATAAGTTTTTGATGCGAAAACGATTCCAGAATGAGCGCGTGACAGGTGTGCGACATGCACCTTCCGCGGACCAACACTTTATTTTGTTCCAAAAATTTTCTATGGGATTAGAGACCTCGTTTAGAGAATTTTTGATGTAAAAATTTGAAATTTGACACTGTCCGCATCTCGGACCCCATGTCCCGAGATGAACCTTTTTTAATTTCGTAAGGGGCATTCCAGACCTTTTCAAACCCCTCCTAGACTTAAATCATGATCAAAATAGATCGTTTTAAGCGTAAAAGGGATTTTAAACCCTATTCTAAGTCCTTGGAAAAGACTCGGGATAAAGAGAAGACAAGAAGAGCATAAAATTGAGGACTCGAGGAGAGTTCTCAAGGATTGATTGTCCAAAAGCTTCACACCAGGTATGTAAAGCATAACTAAGGCCTGTGATTGTTCTCCCATGTGTCCCATACATGGTAATAGAGGAGGTGAGAGTCCATGAGTCCCCATATATGAATCTTGAAATACTTAAATGATTTTTTTTAAAGAATTATGCCTATTACATGTATTTTTCCAGATACTCAGCCTATTTTTATTCCTCCATATCGGAAGGCATCGGCAAAATTGAAAGAGCTAAAGGAGCAGTTAAAGGACCTATTGGAGAAGGGTTTTATTCGTCCCAGTGCATCACCGTGGGGTGCTCCCGTGTTGTTTGTAAGGAAGAAGGACGGGCCCCTCCGTATGTGTATTGACTAGAGGCAGCTGAATTAGGTGACTATTAAGAACAAGTACGTGTTGCCCAGGATTGATGACTTGTTTGATAAGCTTCAAGGTGCCACTCACTTCACAAAAATTGAACTCCGTTCCGGGTAACATCAGTTAAAGGTGAGGAATTTGATATCCCCAAAATACCTTTTTAGACGAGGTATGGGCATTTCAAATTTGTGGTGATGTCGTTTGGCCTAACTAATGCTCTGGCCGTTAGACCTGATGAACCGAGTGTTTAAACCATTCCTAGATAGCTTTTTGGTGGTCTTCAGTGACAACATTCTCATTTACTCCCGAAGTGAGCAGGAGCACGAGAATCACTTGAGGATGGCCCTCCGATTCAAACTCTAAGGGAAAAGAAATTATATGCCAAGTTTAGCAAGTGTGAATTCTAGTTGGGCGAAGTGGCCTTCCTTGGTCATGTGGTGTTCGGAGACGGTATCAAGGTGGATCCGAGGAAAACCAAGGCCATGAGGAATTGGCCTAGACTATTGACTCCTTCGGATATCTGTTGTTTCCTTGGGTTGGCCGGGTACTACAGAAGGTTCGTGGAAGGTTTCTCATCAATTGCATCACCATTGACCAAGTTGACCCAGAAGCAGGCTAAATTTATATGGTCGGATGAATGTGAGAGAAGTTTTCAAACTTTAAAGGATCGGCTTACGTCGGCTCCTGTCTTGACCTTGTCAAATGGTTTAGAGGGGTTCGTAGTGTATTGTGATACCTCATGGATCAGACTGGGTTGTCTGCTTATGCAGAATAGTAAGGTGATACCGTATGCATCAAGATAGTTAAAGGTGCAAGAACGAAACTACCCTACACATGACCTTGAAGTGGCAATGGTGGTCTTTGCTTTGAAGATTTGGAGACATTATTTGTACGAGGTTCATGTTGATATGTTCACGGATCACAAGGGTTTGGAATATGTTTTCACCCAAAGGGATCTTAACCTGAGGCAAAGGAGGTGGTTGGAGTTTCTGAAGGATTATGATATGAGTGTTCTATATCATTTGTGCAAAGCTAATGTTGTGGCCGACACTCTAAGTAGATTGTATATGGGAAGTGGGGCGCATGTTGGTGATGGAAGAAGAAATTGGCAAGGGATGTTCACCGGTTTGCTAGGTTGGGTGTCAGGTTGACTGATTCCAGCGAGGGTGGTTTTTGGGTTTAGAATGGGACAGAATCTTCCGTGGTGAATGAGGTAAGAGCTAAGCAAGATCTAGACCCCTCGTTAGTTGAGTTGAAGAAGTTGGTTACTGCAAAGGAGATCGACGTATTCTCCCAAGAGGGAGATGATGTACTCCGGTACCAAGACTGACTTTGTGTTCCTGATGTGGATGACCTTAGGATAGTGATTATGAGTGAGGCTCACAACTCTTGTTACTCTATTCACCCGGGATCTACCAAGATGTATTGGGATCTTAAGGAGGTGTATTGGTGGCATGGTATGAAGAGGGATATTGCTAAGTTCGTGTCTGAATGCCCAAGTTATCAACAGGTGAAGGTGGAACACCAAAGGCCTGGTGGTTTGGCCCAAGACATTAAAATTCCCACATGGAAATGGGAGGATGTATATATGGACTTTGTGGTTGGATTGCCTCAGACCAGAAGGCAATTCAACTTCATCTGGGTTGTCGTGGGTCGGATGACGAAATCGGCTCACGTTCTACTGGTCAAGGCTACTTTTAGTGTCGAGGACTATTTGAGGTAGTATATCCAGGAGTTGGTGAGGTTGCATGGTGTACCTAGATCCATCATATCGGATTGTGGTGCTCAATTCACTTCCCACTTTTGGAGGTCTTATCTGAAGGGCCTTGGGACTAAGATTGAGTTGAGCTTCGCTTTTCACCCTCAAACCGATGCACAAGCAGAGAGGACTATAGAGAGGACTATTCAAACCTTGGAGGACATGTTGAGGGCATGTGTGTTGGAGTTTAAAGGGAATTGGGATGACCATCTTGCACTCATCGAGTTTGCTTACAATAATTACTTTCATGCTAGCATTGGTTTGGCGCCGTTTGAAGTGTTGTATGGGAGAAGGTGTAGGTCACCGGTAGGGTGGTTTGAGTTGGGAGAGATGGCTATAGTTGGCCCGTATTTAGTATTGGATGCTATAGAGAAGGTAAAGGTTATTAGGGAAAGACTGAAAGCAGCCCAAAGTCGTCAAAAGTCCTATTCGGATATTAGGAGGAGGGACCTTGAATTTCATGTCAGGGATTGGGTGTATGTGAAAGTTTCACCTATGAAGGGTGTGATGCATTTTGGTAAGAAGGGAAAGCTAAGCCCCCGCTATGTTGGTCCTTAGGAGATTGTTGAGTGGATTGGAGGTATGGCTTACAAGTTGGAGTTACCTCCGGATTTAAGTTCCATTCATCCGGTCTTCCATGTGTCTATGTTGAGGAAGCTAATTGGTGATCCTAGCACCATTGTGCCTTGGAAGGAATTGAGGTTAAAGAAAAATTGTCTTATGAAGAAGTGCCTGTGGCAATCTTAGATAGGCAAGTAAATCGACTTTGAACAAGGATGTGGTTTCGGTGAAGGTACTTTGGAGAAATCAACAAGTGGAGAGTGCTACTTGGGAGGTGGAGCTGGACATGATGAAACGATACCCTCATCTTTTCCAATCTACTCAAGCCTAAGGTACTAGGAATCTTCCGTATCTATTGGTGCCATTTCTTGCCTTCTTGAGTCTCATGACATGACATGCATATGTGTGCACTAAAAGATCTTTTTCTTTTACAAGTGATTTGATTGCAATCTTGATTTGAGATTAAGGGTCTTGAACTATTGTTTTTGAATGATGCTTTTGGTACAAAACCTTTTTATTTTTATTTGAATTATGCATTATATCTTGTGTCGGATGTATTTTTCCCTAACTCTAACCTTTCAAGCCTTGTTCTTGCACATTCAGGAACGAATGTTCCCAAGGGAGAGATGATGTAAAGCCCCATATTATTCTCTCACTGGCGTCAACTTGAGGTCCTACAATTTTCCTAGTAAAACAGCAAGGCATCACTTCACGAAAGAGCCTACACGGCCCGTGAGGAGCCACACGGTCCGTATGGCCTCCGGTGGAGTGACACTTAATCAGTTTTCCGTTGGGGCAAACCTAGTATGTGGGAATATTTTCCAAGTGAAGGTATATACAGGCCTTCACACGATCCGTGTGACGCCACGCACTGCCTGTACCTGACGTAGTAGCCCTCTAGTCCCTCTCACTGGTGGGGCAGATGCAGTGGATTGAGCTCGGCCAGCTCACTGCGGACATTCTCTCTGATAGTGACCCACTTGGCCACATTTTTAGCATCCATTCTCCCCTTCACGACATCTTCCCATGTGCAACTTACCACACTTACCACACGGCGATTTACCTAGCGAACCTTGGGCTACACTAGCTTGCGACTGGGATCCGTGGGCTCTAGCATTATGGAGCCTCTGATCAACCCTGATTCTAGGCGTGGGTGCACTAGCAGATGATGGTGCTGGAAATCGGTTAACATTGCCTTTCCATCCAACCTCATAGCTAGATGTTTTGGCCTACTTGTGCCTGAACTCCTCCTTGTCATGCTGCCTCTCCTTATCAGCTTGTTGCACAAGAGCTAGTTCTTTCTACTAGCCTTTATTATTATTACTATTATTATTATTATTATTATTATATATTCTCTTGAGACTTTAGATGAGATGTGTCTACTACTTATATTTTCCGCTATTTAGTAGAGTTTATTTTATTGAATGACGTGACGAGGCTAAATGGTTCGCTTGGGGACTAGCAATAGTCTTTGAGTGCCGGCCATGCCAAGGGTACCCTCTTGGGGCGTGACAAACTTGGGATCAGAGCACAGAGTTCAAGTGTCTTAAGGAGTCTATGAAGCTGTGTCTAGTAGAGTCTTGTTTATGGATGTGTTGTCGACCACATCTCATAAGCAATAGGCTATAGGACATTAGGAAAGTGTTACCCTTTTCTTTTTATTCCAAATTCGTGCGATAGAGTTAAACTCTATGAAAACCCTCTTCTAATTCGCGCTCTACGCGTGCAGAAGTGACAACATGCCTCCTAGAAGAGCTGCTAGAGGAAGGGGACGCCCTGCCAAATAAGCTCTTAATCCACCAGAGCCTCAAGTAACTGAGGAGCCCATGGCTCAAGCTGTCCCGATTGAGCAATCCTCTCAAGATGAGGTCTCTAATACTGAGCTACGCCGGGCTATTCAAGCTCTCGCCTAGGATGTCACAATGTCGGTCATGAGGCAAGGAGCAAGGGGGCAGGACACCCATGACACCTCTAGAATCCGAGAATTTTATAGGATGAATCCGCTTGAGTTCATGGGGTTTACATAATCTCAACATCAATGCTCGACCATCGTCTACGAAGCCTCTATCACTAATCATGTGGTGCCAATGACAGATCCATGGATACCAAATCAAAATAAAAGAAATAGTCCAATCTAACTCTAATGCAAGATGAAATAACAATAGTGGGTCCTCCGGAGTAGGGGAAGCTCACCAAATTAGCTTCGAGTCTCAGATTTTCAACGGAGCACCTGTTGATGACCTCTATCAGTACATGGAATATATTGGTAGGTAAAATCGCTGAGCAAAACAAAAATCGGTAGAACAGCATGGAAACAATATCAATCCAAATAGACATCAAATCACGTCATTAGTCAAGTGTCTATCTATGCAGGAATAAAGAATAGACAAGTGACATATCAATAACTCAGACTCATCAATCATCTCATACTCGTCTCAAGGAGCTCACCTCCTCTCGCCTCATCTTATCTCATCTCATCTTGGAGGAGCTCACCTCCTCTCATCTTATCACATCTCGTCTCATCTAGACTCGGAGTACTCAGGTAAGAAAACTATGGGAGTTTCTCTTAATCGACAACAATCACTTATGAGCCAGTGATTGTACAACATCTCGCCGGTGTTGCCATGGCCGTTCTGTACTTGCCAGGTAGAGAACGAATCAAAAACCATATCAGCTCACCCAATATGGAGTCAGAAAACTCAACAAGTCCTCTATTGCTTTTAGGGACATAAACTCAAGAGGACAACCTCTTCTATGCTTGGCGACATAGTTTAATGGGTTCGAGTGGGACTCACTCTTACCCATTTTGGTGCTCAATACTCCTCTCGACTCAATGCTCATAAAACCTCCATATCAACCAATCTCATAGGGACTTTAACCCCGTCAACGATCGGTATCTCATAGGGAATTTAACCCTCTCATCAATCAATTTTATAGGGACTTTAACCCTCTCGTCAATCAATTTAATCAATGACTCAAGATTTAGGACAATCATTAAGTGTCAAGAGAAAAGATACGTCGACGGAGTTCATTTATAGAAACTCATAAAATAATCAATCTCTATCAACTGATCATTATTCTCTCATCACAATCACAATCAACAATCACAATCTTAACTCAAGGCTCTAGACTCAATCCTCAAGTTCATTATGCATGCTTTTCAAATTAATCATGTATGGTTATGCAAATTCTCATGAAAATATTCACTTAAGAAAACCAATAGTATGATGATCATCAACATAGAAAACATGTAATTTCAAATATAATTTTAAGAAAAACCATCAAAGGAATCATGCATGTAGACTCTTCAATCATCAACTCATCTATGACCTCTATGGGGCACATAAGAGAACAATCCCATGTTATTGGTTTAGCCTTACATACCTGTGATGCACTAACAACCGAGTACGTCAAGGATCTCTTCTCGAATTTCCTCCATTCAAGCTCTTCTCTTCTCTCCTCAAGACCTAGCCTTGTTAGATTATGGAATGGGACTTAGAATGGGGGTTTTAGACCCTTTTCACGTCAAAACGTCATTATTAGCCGTGTCTTAGAGTTTAGGAGGGGTGGGAAACTGACCGGAGTGCCCCTCATCATTATTTAAAAATTTCGAGCTCGAAAAATACACGGTCCGCGAGGCGGACTGGTCGCAAACAATGTATTTTCATAAGAGAGTTTTTGTATGAGTTTTCTCCTTCCCGTCGAAAAATTTGAAAAACACACAAGTGCCACTCCGCGACAGGTGTGCGACGCGCCTCTATCGCGTACCGTCACTGTTTTCTGATTTAGATCAAAAATTTTATTGTAGTAGTTTTGGGACATGTACATATTTTCCTGTTGCATATGTATATGTAAATTTGAAAGGCTAGTGTAATTCATGAAACCATGATTTGTAACTTAAAGTTTGGCTTGTTTAGTTAGATTGGAACCGGCGAGCTTGTTTTTATATTAAATTACCGGACATTTTGAGGTGTGTCTGAAACAAAAACTGGTAAACTTTATGTCTTTGTATTCTAACATTAGTAATAATTTATAGCATGTACTACAATATTATGGGTAATGTATAAACATCTTGTAAGATATTGATTTTGATTATTTTGAAAGGTACTTACGCCATAAACTGGAATTTGAAATCAAGTAAATTGCCTTTAGAACAAAATCCTATACCTTTAACTATTTTGAATTCATTATTAAATTATAATTAATATGTCGCGTATTAAACTCTTAATATTTTAGCAAGTATTATGTAAGTCCAGATTGAATAGATGTAGTATTGAAAGTTATTTTTAGTTACTGCAGTAGTTTTTAGAAAAATAAATTATTTAGTTTAAAATGAATTTGAATTTTGAATTTTAGTTAAGTTGTTGAGATAGTTTAGGTTAGTTTGAATTTCAAATTATGCTGATTTTTATTTTATGTTGGCTATTTAAAGCCCCTCAATGGTTAATAAAATAATTCAAAGCTATTAAAAGGTTTTCAATCCAAGAGAGACTCTTTCAATCTTTTTATCGCCCCATTCATCCTTTTAAAAAAACAAACAGTGGTATCAAAGCCTTATATTTAATAACGTGATTTATTCCTAGTGGCCAAGGCAACAGTGGGAACAATGTGGGAAGAAACATTATGGTCTTTGCAGGAGAGCTTCTGGTGCATGTTTTAACTATAGAAGCTTTGATCGTAAAGTGAAGCACTGCCCTGATCTAAAAAGTTCCTTCCCTGCGCACTCAAAGCTCAGTTCAAAAGACTTTTACTAATCCTCCTCAAACCAATAGAGGTGCAAGACCAAAAAACATTTAGGCGGCAGGAGAAGTGGAGCAAATCAATCTAATGGGCTAAGGGCTACCAAGTTGTTTGTAATCGAATTTACCGAGCTTGTCCCTTCATGATCGAAGACCTAATCTTCCCAGCTAATTTTATTGAAATACCCTCTCAAGATTTTGATGTTATTATTGAGATGGATTGGCTTTACAAAAATCATGCAGTAGTGGATTGCATATCAATGCATGTGACTTTTAAAGACCCTGCATTTTCTCATATCATTGTACAAGGTGAAAGATCATTGACATTTAGTATTATTTCTGCGGCCTTGGCAAGAAGGATTATTCGACGAGGCTGTGATACCTATCTTGCTTGCAAGTTGATACTCGCTTGGAGAGTGCCTAGTTTTAAAGATATACCTATTGTGTATGATTTTCCAGAAGTCTTCACAGAAAATCTTCTTGGGTTACCCCCGGAAAGGGAAGTCGAGTTTCCAATCGGGCTTATTTCTTGGTCTACTCCTATTTATATTACTCCGTATAAGATGGCTCCAGCAGAAGTAAAAGAGTTGAAAACTCAGTTACAAGAACTTCTCGAGAAGGGTTTTATCCGTCCAAGTGTTTCTCCTTTGGGAGCCCCTATTTTTTTTTTTTTGTAAAGAAGAAGGATGGAACTCTTAGGTTGTGTATTGACTACAGACAACTAAGCAAAATAACAATAAAGAATAGATATCCACTGCTAAGGATTGATGATTTATTTGATCAGTTAAGGGGTGCTAATTTATTCTCAAAGATCGATTTGAGGTCTGGGTATCATCAACTGCGCATTAGAGAGAAAGATATTCCTAAAACTGCTTATAGAACTCGATATTGTTATTATGAATTTTTGGTAATGCCATTCGGATTGACTAATGCTCCCCAGATATTCACAGGTCTAATGAATGAATATTCATATCTACATCAATTTGTGGTAGATTTTATAGATGATATATTAGTGTATTTCAAGGAGAGTGATGATCATGATAAGCACCTCGGAATCATTTTGCAAATTCAGAAAGAGAAAGTAGTTTATGCTAATTTTCCAAGTGTTAATATTGGCTAAATGAAGTGACTTTTCTTGGACACATCGTGTCAGCCGAAGGTATAAAGGTGGATCCTAGTAAAATCCAAGCAATTGTTTAATGGAAACCTCCCAAAAGTCCAACTAAAGTAAGAAGCTTCTTAGGCCTGGCCGGATACTATAAGAGGTTCGTGAAAGGCTTCTCCATTATAACCTCCCCTTTGACCAAACTCTTGAAGAAGGAGGAAAGGTTTACTTGGGACGACAAATGTCAAGAGAGTTTTGATACTCTTAAATCTTTGTTGACTCGGGCTCCTATACTTACCCTACAAATGGATGGGAAGGAATATGTAATATACAGTAATGCATCTCATCGTGGTCTAGGGTGTGTTTTGATGTAGGAAGGGAAAGTTATTTCTTATGCCTCTCAAAAATTAAAACCACATGAATTGACTCATCTTACTCATTATCTAGAACTTGCTGCTATAGAATTTGCCTTAAAGATATGGAGACATTATCTGTATGGAAAAATATGTTATATAGTCACTGATCACAACAGCATAATATATTTGGGTACGCAGAAAGAGTTGAACCTAAAGCAATGTAGATGGCTTGAGCTCATTAAGGATTATAATTGCACTATCGATTATCATCCAGGTAAAGAGAATGTGGTTGAAGATGCCTTAAGTCGCAAAGCCTTTGCAAGCCTATCCGTGAGTTCATTGCCTTTGCTTCTTGAATTAAGAGCCATGAACGTTCATATTACACTTGATTCATACGGCCCAATTATTGCCCAAGTGTAAGTTAAACTCGTCCTGCTTGAACAGGTTAGAGAAGCACAAAAGTTAGATGAGAAACTCATAAAACTGAATAAAAAGGTTCAAGATAGAGAAAACATGATTTTCCATTAACAGAGGATGGAGTCCTATCTTATAAAAATAGGTTGTCTGTCCCTAATGATGTAAGATTGAACAGATAAATTTTGAATAAATCACACACTTCATCATATACCATGCATCCTGGAGGTACGAAGATGTACCAGACCCTTAAAGAACACTATTGGTGGAACGTTATGAAGAAAGATATTGCAGATTATATTTCAAAATGTTTGGTTTGTCAACAAGTGAAAGCACAACAAGAACTCCCAGTTGGGCTACTCAAACACTTGTTGTTACCAGAATGGAAATGAGAGGGAATAGCAATGGACTTTGTTTCTGGACATTGTCGCACTTAAAAGAATCATGATTCAATATGGGTGATAGTGGAAAGATTAGCAAAGAGTGCTCCCTTTTTAGAAATTAGGAGGGATTATTCACTTGAGAGGTTAGTAGAATTATACATTAATGAGATTGTAAGCCTACATGGAATCTTTATCTCTATTATCTATGGACGGGACCCAAGGTTTACATCTAGATTTTGGTCTAGCTTGCAAGAGGCCTTGGGTACTAAGTTGAATTTTAGAACCTCATTTCATCCTCAAACAAACGGTCAGTGTAACACCCGATAAAATTACCAAAACACTCCAAGTGGAGAGATGTGTGCGTAACGCATCTTCTCATGCTCCTATGGTAAATCTAAGACCAGATATGCGATCAACATGAAAACTTGAGTGGAAAAATAGTCTCGGTTAATTTTTAGAGCAACTGGATAAAAAGATAATTTTTCGATCCGATAATAAAAAATAGTGTTGATGCGCGACAGATGGTGCATCGCACCCATGTCACAGAGATAGATTTATTTTTTTTCATTTCTTTCGATAGGATTGGAAAAACTCGTTCTAAAAATTTTAGAAAATATTTTCCAAATTTCATGAGGGGCATTCTAGAAAATTTCCAACCCCTCCTAAACTCAAAACACGATCCAAATAGGTCGTTTTGAGCATAAAAACGATTCTAAACCCCATTCTAAGTCCGTTCTATGTTCTTGAAAAGACTAGGACTTGATAGAAGAGAAGAGGAGCGTAAGATTTAAGAGTTCAAAGGAGAATCCTTGAGAGTTGATTGTTGAAAGTTTCACACCAGGTATGCAAGGATAAACTAAAGCATGGGATTGTTCTCCCATGTGCTCCATAGATGGTCACAGAGGAATTAAGAGTTCATGAGTACAAGTACATGTTTATTGATTATTTTGTTGAAAATTATATCTATTACATGTACTTCATATGCTGATGATCATCATAAACTTGTTTTCTTGAATTGAAACTTTTCATGAGATGTTATATAAACCCTATATGTTATATATTGACTGATCACAACAGCTTAAAATGTTTGGGTACGCAGAAAGAGTTGAACGTAAAGCAATGTAGATGGCTTGAGCTCATTAAGGATTATAATTGAACTATCGGTTATCTATGTGGTTGCAAATGCCTTAAGTCGCAAAGCCTTTGCAAGCCTATCCGTGAGTTCATTGCCTTTGCTTCTTCAATTAAGAGCCATGAACGTTCATATGACACTTGATTTATACGGCCCAATTATTGCCCAACTGCAAGTTAAACTCGTCTTGCTTGAACAGGTTAGAGAACCACAAAAGTTGGATGAGAAACTCATGAAACTGACGAAAAGGTTCAAGATGGAGAAAAACATGATTTTCCATTAAAAGAGGATAGTGTCTTATCTTAACAAAATAGGTTGTGTGTCCCTAATGATGTAAGATTGAAGAGAGAAATTTTGAATAAATCACACACCTCATCATATATCATGCATCCTGGAGGTACGAAGATGTACCAGACCCTTAAAGAACACTATTGGTGGAATGGTATGAAGAAAGATATTGCAGAGTATATTTCAAAATGTTTTGTTTGTCAACAAGTGAAAGCAGAACATCAACTCCCAGTTGGGCTACTCAAACACTTGTTGTTACCAGAATGGAAATGAGAGAGAATAGCAATGGATTTTGTTTCTGGACATTGTCGCACTTAAAATAATCATGATTCAATATGGGTGATAGTGGAAATATTAGCAAAGAGTGCTCACTTCTTAGAAATTAGGAGGGATTATTCACTTGAGAGGTTAGTAGAATTAGACATTAATGAGATTTAAGCCTACATGGAATCCCTATCTCTCTTGTCTCTGGCCGAGACCCAAGGTTTACATCTAGATTGTGGTCTAGCTTGCATAAGGCCTTGGGTACTAAGTTGAATTTTAGAACATCATTTCATCCTCAAACAAACGGTCAGTGTAAAACCCGATAAAATTACAAAAACACCCCTAGAGGAGAGATGTGTGCATAACGCATCTTCTCATGCTCAGATGGCAAATCCAAGACCAGATATGCGATCAGCATGAAAACTTGAATGGGAAAATGGTGTCGGTTTATTTTTAGAGCAATTGGATAAAAAAATAATTTTTCGATCTGAAAATAAAAAATAGTGCTGATGCGTGGCAGAGGCGCGTCGCACCCATGTCGCAGTGATAGAGTTATTTTTTTTCAATTTTTTTTTGACGGGATTGGAATAACTCATTCTAAAAATTTTAGAAAAAATGCATATGTGCACGCCCAGTTTGCATCGCGGACTGGTCTATTCGAATGTGATATATTTTCTAAAATTCATGAGGGGCATTCTAGAAAATTTCCAACCCCTCCTAAACTCAAAACACGATTAAAATAGGTCATTTTGAGCGTAAAAACGATTCTAAAACCCCATTCTAAGTCTTTTCTAAGTTCTTGAAAAGACTAGGACTTGATAGAAGAGAAGAGGAGCGTGCGATTAAAGAGTTCAAGGGAGAATCCTTGAGAGTTGATTGTTGAAAGCTTCACACCAGGTATGTAAGGATAAACTAAAGCATGAGATTGTTTTTCCATGTGCTCCATAGATAGTCATAGAGGAATTGAGAGTTCATGAGTACAAATACATGTTTTTTGAATGGTTTCTTGAATTATTTTCTTGAAAATTATATCTATTACATTTACTTCATATGCTAATGATCATCATAAACTTATTTTCTTGAATTGAAACTTTTCATGAGATGTTATATAAACCCTATATGTAATTTTTCAAAGCATGCATGAATGAACTTAGATTGAGCCTAGAGCCTTGATTTGAGAATATTAGTTGTGATTGTGATGTAATCTTGATGATGAGTTGATATAAATTGATGGTCCTGTGAGTCTCCAAAATGAACTCTAATGAATTTTCTAATTGATTGTTCCCTAATGACTGATTCAATGATGTGTACCTCTACGAGGCTGATTTGAGATGATTTTGAGATGGATGACTCTTATGAGAATTATTTAGGAGGAGTATCGAGCACCGAAATAGGTAAGAGTAAAGACAACTTGCACTCACTAACTACGTTGTCAAGCGTAGGTGAGGATTCGAACCATTACATTAAATTGAGGTTCCTCTTGATAGAATCCGTGAAATAATAGAGGACTTATTGATCTGTTGGATCCCTAGTGGAGTCAATTCGTTCTCTACTGGAAAGTACAGTGTGGTTGTGGAAACACTGGTGGGATGTTGTACAATCACTAGCTCATAAGAGTTTGTTGTCAGATAAGAGAAACTCCTAGAATGTTCCCAGTAAGGACCCAAAATTTTTTACGACCTCAATGAAGCATGAAAATTTGGTTTTGAAAAGGTTTTGGACCAAGGTGACACTTCATGGGAGCCATCACGGTCCTTGGGAGGTCATATAGCCCATGTGGAGCCTCTACGAAGTGGCCCTTGGCCCATGGAGGATGTTCAGCCCATAAACATGGTGTTTTAAACTAAGGCACACCATACTTGGACCTTCATGCTCCGTGTGACACTTCAAGGACCGTGTGATGTACTTGGCTTGAAGTCCCACAACTTTGGGACCAGGTATGGTTACACGGCCAAGTTCACAACCCGTGTGGGGTGGCACGACCCATGAGGCCATCCGTAAAGCTTCCAGAGTGAAATATTTCTAAGTATAGAATCACCGTCTTATAACTTGATCGTGGAAATTTTCTAAGGAGAGGGGTACGGGCAGTGTCACGGCCCGTGTGACATCACACAGTCCGTGTACCCTCCCGTGAAGGTGATTTCGTTGAAAAATTATAAGTATGGGATCTTCATGCTCAAGCTAAGTTCACTTTGAAGCCTCCAATTCAAGATTATTTATGTTGTTTAAGGTCATCATGGGTCTCCTGCATCAAGTCAAGTTCAAAGGAATTCCATTGGCTAAGTATTAAATAAGTACCAATTGAAGGGTCAACTTTAAATGGGCATATCTCTTAGCACAACAGAAACTGGGTGGCCAAGACCTATCAAATTGAATTTCTTTGAATTATCTTTCCAACGCATCTAGTCTCACCTCATTCTGAGTTTGGAGCGAAACGTTATGCGCTTTTTCGTAAAATATGTCTGGGTTAGACGGGAGGCCTTTACGGACCGTGAAGCAAACTGTGAGAACTTCGATTTAAAATTTAAAGGGACGTTTTATTGAGTTATTTTTTATATCTTGACCTTTAAGACCTTTATATTCCTAAACTTCTCCTACAATAATTCTAAACCCTCATTCAAGACTAACACCTAAATTCTAGAATTAGGCTCTAAAACTTCTCTCCAAGTCTCATCTTCAAGATTCAAGCTAGGATTCAATTAATGTTTCAAATTCAAGCTAAATTCTTCTCAAACTCATCTTCCTAATCAAGGTATGTAGGATTGATTCTTGATCCCTTTCAACCAAGAAGACCCAAAATTCCTTTCAATTGATTTCATGAATTTTAATTTACTTTCAATATGGGTTTTCATTATTTGATATTATTAAATCCAATTAATGTATGAGCTGCACTCTACCTATGACTTTAAAATACTTTGAACACTATTATGATGATTTACATTGAGTTATGAAGTTATGAACATGCATGTCCCCTTCAAAATTTACTTATGCATGAGTAACTATTACTATGATTTAGATATTCATTTTAAATATGGATTTATCCCATTTCATATTATGATGTTGATTTTAACTTGAATCTATGTTACCCATGCTATCCTCACGTCATGCATTGCATTGAATTCATGAGCATTGGTATATGGAAATTATGAAGTGGGTTAAGCTATGACAAAAAGGTGATCACCGGTGTGTCTATAGTTATAGCTCTTTGAGCATTATGGGTGCTTGCAGCATCTTGTATATGTAGATGAGTTAGTTATTCCTTGCATGAGCATTATGAATATGATTTATGGTTTGGCATTTGAGTCTATATATGCATTGAACGTTTTGAAATGAATATTGAATCTCTTGAGAGCAAGTATATGTATAATTATTCAAGTGGGATGTTGATGACTTAGCACCGATGGAATTGCGGGGCCTCCCCCTTTCCTTGAACTATGTGCCAACATAGGAACATTTTCCATTACAAAAAGATTGGGTGGTAAGGAAAGGATATTCGTCTATTATGTCTATGCTATGATTATGTAAATCCTTCTGAAAAGCATGGGCGTAAGGAAGGTGACCACCCACTGAAAAACGTTGTCGTAAGGTGTGGTGTACATTACCTTTGGCAAGTAATCTTCTCTCTACTGGTGGGAGGTCCCAATCGCTCTAATTCATGTAATAGCTCGCATGAGTTTGATTTGTCGGTTATAGTCCATACCCGCTATATAAGAGCATTATCGCATTGCATGCATCATGAATTTTATGGCATCTTGTAAACTTCTCCCTGGGATATATTATTCTTTCCATATTATGTGCCCTTGTCATCTAACATTAAAATTCAGGTTGATAAGTCATATGCATTGCATGCCCGCATACTTAGTACATTCAAATGTACTAATGCATACTTTATGCCTACATGATTTTACCATGTAGGGACCGTGTGTTACGATTATCCACCGGTTGACGGGTAGCTCGAATTGAGATAGTTCATATTGTGGTGAGTCATATCTTCCAAGGACAAACCACCTTCCCTCTACCTATGTTGTTTTCAATTTATCTTCTTAATTAGGGGTGAGCCCAAGGACCCTTCGTGGCCCCCATCCCATCTTATGACCATAGGGATTGTTGGACATCTTGTAGACTTCCATAGATCCGATATGGTATGTGTTTTATTTGACGCTTATGATTTAGTTAGCTATTGGGTATGACTATCATGGATTGAATATGGGAATTATGATATGTATATATGATTGATGTGGATATGTGGAAGATCCTAAGTCCTGTATTGCCCCCATAGAGTGAGTCATACTTACCCTCCCCTTAGTTCCTATGTGCTATGTGCTATGTATGGCATGTAAATCCCTTTCCCTTCGATATCCCATAGCGTGAGTCTTACTTTCCCATCCCTTAGAACTATGTGTTTACTATTTGAAAGCGCTTATGAGCTAATGATGTGGATTTGGATACATTGAGGCTTGTTTAGGGACTCTCGGGTTCCCATTCGCGGTGTCACATCTAGGCCCTAGGTCTGGGTCGTGACATTCCCATACTGAGTGCTTTGAGCCGAGAAGAGGTGAGATGAGATGGGTTGAGTTGAGTTCCTTTGAGATGAGTCTGATTTAATTGATGAGGTTTGATTGGTTGACAGGTCACTTGTCTACTCTTAATTCTTGATTTAGATAGACAATTGACATTCTGATCGGTTATTATTCTGAGTTGATGATTGCTCCATATTTTTCTACCTGTTTCTGTTGTATTTAGCTATTTACATACCGTACATACCACGTACTGATGCATTCCGTGCTACATCATTTCATGATCCAGATACATGTGTTAGAGATTGTCTACCGGTGAATCATTGAGGATCTGAGCAATCCAACTGATTTTGTGAGCCTCCCATATTTTGGAGGATTCATTACATTTATTTCATCTTGTTTATAGAATTAGACTTGATTAGCTTTATCTTTGATTTGAGGTAGCCATGGGTCTGTCATTGGCACCGCTTGATAGTGATAGAGGCTTCATAGACTAGAGTCGAATGTTGATATCAAGACTTGTTGAACTAGTTCTTTCTAATAGCCCTTTTATTTATTGATATTATTTTGAGACTAGGTGAGATGTGCCCATTACTTTCCTTAGTCTTTCACGATTGTCTTGAGTTATTTGATTGAATAAATGTGATGAGGCCAAGTAGTTCGCTTCGAGACTAACAGTAGTCTCTGGCTGTCGACCATGTCTATGGTACCCTCTTGGGGCGTGACAGTCAGTCAGAAAGAGTGATACAAATTTTGGTGGATATGTTTTGAGCGTGCATCGTGGAATTTGAGGGTAATTGGGACAAACATTTGGCTTTAGTAGAATTTGCATACAATAATAGCTATGAATAGAGCATTGGAATGACTCCTTATGAAGCCTTATATGGAAGGAAATGTCGGACCCCTCTTTGTTACAGTGAAGTTGGTTAAACAAAACTTATTGGTCCTGAAATTGTGCAGTAAATAGAAGATAAGATAAAAGTGATCAAGGATCTTCTGAAGATCATTTCAAGTAGACAAGAATCATATGTTGATCTTAAGAGGCGTGATGTCGAGTATCAAGTTGATGATAAGGTATTCTTAAAGGTATATCCATGGATGAAGATTTTGAGATTTGGCCCAAAGGGAAAACTTAGACCACGATTTATCGAACCCTATGAGGTACTTGAAAGAGTGGGGCCAGTTGCATAGAAAGTAGCATTACCACCTGAGTTGGACAAGATCCACAATATCTTCCATGTGTCAATGATCAGAAGATATAGTTTTGACCCCTCTCATGTCCTACCAGTTGTATCTATTGAGGTTAATCAAGACTTAACATATGATGAGGAACCTATCCATATTCAATCTTGGGACATAAAACAACTTAGAAACAAGAAAATTCCGTTAGTGAAGGTACTTTGGAGGAACCATTTTGGAAAAGAAACAATTTGGGAGAGAGAAGAAGATATTAGGACCCAATATCCGCACTTGTTCTGGGACTAGCGTAAGATAAAATTTGATTAGAAATTTCTTAATAGGGAGAGAGTTATAACTCCCTTATTATTAAATAATGTATTCACTTTCAAAAATGTATTCCCTTAAGTTAAAATGAACCCCTACTTCACAACTTTTTCACTCGAATTTGTGTCGTTTGAGGAATTGATTTTTGTGAATCATAAAAAGGGAAGTTGGGAGGGGCTTATCTTAGTGTTATTTTGTTTACTTTATGAACTTGTATCTATTATTCAAGCCTTAATAATAGATTTTAAGGTGTGATTAGAAAAAAAAAGGGAATGACAAAAAATTAAAAAATAAAAAATTGCGCAGCCTTTCTAAATTACTTTTAATTTAATATATCTTTCCCCGTAAGGTAAGTTGGTCCCAAGACTTTAGATACACCTTATAAACTCCATCATAGCTGTATATTTGATAAAATCACGAAAACAATCAGTCCCTTTGAGGAAAAATCAAGAAACCCCTACCTTTTGCAAAGTAGTTAAATTTTGTCTTGAAACTGTGTAACGTTTAGTAATTGTGGAATATCTCATGGTATATAGCTGCGTTTGTAGTGTGTAAATATGTCTTGGAAAGCTGATTTATACATCTACAAATTTTATGTAAAATTTTGAATTTTCTTGTATGGTCCTGAAAAAGGGGACGAAACACAGTGGAAGTTCTTGCCAGTTTTTTTTTTCTTCCATGCCTTCAGTTCAGAAGCTACTTCTACGATTATTGGCCAGACTTGAGGAAGCTTCTCCTACTTCCATTATTCTTGATGCACCGGTTTCTACAGTGTCGGTTGGCCCTTCTATAGGTCCAGTGGATCCATCTATAGTGCATGTTGGCCCTTCATTAGGTCTAGTGTATCCTCCCATGGCTTGTATTATTCTACCTCTAACTTCACGGCCGAGGACTGGGTCACAGCTTCAGGGTTTGTTTTTGCACTTCCCAGATTTCTGGTGCCACCATCTTCTACCATCCCTACTATGTTTATTGTGGAGTAGAAGACTTTTGAGAGGTTTGTCCAGTTAGCTCCTTCCATGTTTGATGGTACACCCGGTGACATGGCTTATGACTTTCTATCAAAATGTGAAGTTCCATTGAGTAATTTTGCTATCCTTGAGACACATGGAGTTGCTAATACCTCCATCAATTCACTGGCTTGGCCAAGGAATGGTGGAGATCAATTTTCACTTAGAGATTAGCTTTCTGGCCTTAAGGTAGGAAATAAATTTACCCTTAGGCACAACAGAATTACCTTTCCACTTCATAACAAGCTCATTTGGAAATTGGAATTTGACTGTCTGAGTTCTATAATTTACAGAGGCATACAGACATGAAGCCAGTCCATGCCAAGGATCACATTGAAATCAATCATCTCCAACTCAACAAAATCAATAAGAGTATCCCTATGATGGATGGACACTAAACAAGCTCTATAGATTCTCTCAGCTCGAATAGACTCACCCATTGGGGTAGAAACATCAAAGGCTTCAAGAAGACTCTCACGGGTTCTATCAAATCTACTTGCCATATAAAGAGATACAAATGACAACATGGCACCCTGATCCATCAAAATATAACAATCAAAAGTAAAGACTTGAATTATACCCGTCACAACATCTGGGGAGTTCTCCTAATCTTGGCGACTGCCCATGGCATACAAATAGTTTGTAGCTCCACTTGTGCCTACCGTAGCACACCTCTGGTTTCCTCTAACTAGTGCACAAAAATATCGGGGCATAGCTTCCCGAAGTGAGAAGCTGAACGAATGTCAGATGCAAAGTCCCACAATATATTAAGATCATACTGGCATACTCTCCAAAAAAAACTAGGAAACTTATCTCATGGATCGTTGAAAGGAGTAGGGGTCATAAAAACCCTTCGTAGAATAATCTGACACTACGAATAATTTTTAGTGTGTTTGAAATCATGAACCCTTTTATGGGTCAACGATGATTATACAGGTCATTCAATTGGCTCGTAGACCTGTTCTTAAAAACTCAAAATTTTACTAAGTGTTGAGGGGACTTTCGAGCTCCCTTCTACGGTCTGTGCATTCATCTCTCGGGACCAGATTAAATTGTTGGTCTTTCTAAACTTATATGATTTTGAATAATTAGGGGGTGTTGCAACAATTCCCTTCTAAAAGTGTCATGGATGGTCATACTTGAGGATGTATCATGTTTATAGTCCTTCAGCACATAAATAACATTCACGAGTTTGAGTTTCATCACCATCTATTAGTAAATTATAATTTATATGTGCTTAATGCATGTGTAGAGCATTACAAAAATCTAAAATTTTAAATGCATGTTCACTGAGGTATTATTAATCTAAGTTGAGTTAATGTTTCACCATCTACTGTCAATAAAATATATGTGCATGCTTAAACAAATGTAATAATTAAAAAGGTGCACTGCAATTCGAGAGAAGCACTTTGTAGATGTGTTTCCTGTATAGATAATATTATGTGTTGTTGATTTTTTATGTGGAATTTCGCCTCATCACCACCCCAACAAAAAATTTACATAGATAATTCATGATTAAGATCACTCTAGTATATGAAGAGCACATTGTGGATCACAAATAAATAAAATTTGACACATTCTAACAATTTACAATTTAAAAAAAAAGTGGAAGTTTTCACTCTTAAGAAGATTTGTAGATCTAGAATTCATAAAAATAAGAGCCATAACGAATTAAGCAAAGTCAAATTACTACCATTCAACACAAATAGTTACATATTTAATTCATCAACAATCATTCTTAAATAGTCTTCAATTCTTTTATCAAAATGATAATACTAACTAAAATAACCTTCAGTTTTGGCAACAAACAATAGTACTTATAGTCTTCAGAATTTGTCCACATACAACACCGCTAGAAACCATAAATATTAAAATGCTATGTTAAATAGCAGCAAATCCTTTTTTCAATTCATTGTTGGGATTGAAACTTTATCCTTCATGGAGAACTTGAACTTGTAAGTAAATCCCTTTGTCGCCTTTACCTATCACAAATTCGCAGATGCACCTGTCATCTTCCTGCACAAGGTTCAACCTACAAAAGTTGCGCCATCCTCCAACTAGCCATATTCTACCGTCGTTCCATTTTCTGACACTTGCCTCAAATTCTCGGCCACCAGAGTCACGAATGGTAATTCTTGAGGGGAGTTGAAGTTTATAGTCTCGCCACACATCCATTGGGATGTACTATGATTAGAAATAAAGACTTTGTTAAAAGAGAACTCTATAAAATTTAAACTATAAAATATTCACTAGAAAATATAGTTATAGACTTTAGTTACCAGTTGATCACTCTCTTTTGCTTGTATTTTTGTTACAAAGTAAGGATTTTTTGGCTGAGTTGCACATCCCCTTTTGAATATATCTGCACCATAATGGTCAGGAACATCCTTCACCTTGCAAGCAGTGGCTTTTTGACATCCAGCTAAATCAAGAAAGTCAGCTAGCTAGGTTCACAAACTAAAATATCATGAAAAGTCTTAACTGCTCTATCCTTTTTATTTTACTTGCTGATAATTTATTGAACATGGACTTTAATAAAGAAGGAGATTTTCGGCGTAGTGTGTTAGAAAGTGATATTTAAATTTATTTTTCTCTTCTTTTAAAAAATTAATAAAATATCCCCTTAGGCTCATTCTCAACAAAACAACATTTTACAAATTAACTTATAGTCTTAAATATTTATGATGTTTCTAAGACTATTAGATTATATCCAAATATGCAAAGACAACATTTTTCAGCAATATACTAACAAGAAAAGAATTCAATTGCATATAAAATGAAACACAGGAATTTATATAATGATATTTAATAATTATGTTTTACCTTTTGAACGTTGTGCTTTTTTCTTATGTGTGCCAGCCTTTTGATTCTTTTCTTCATCTTCCTCTTCTCCTTTTGCCTTTTCATATTTTTCCTCTTCCACATATCTGCGTTTTGAACATGGTGCCATTTCTTGAGTCCCTTCTTTCTCTTCCTTTTCTACCTCATCTTCGGAAACTTCTTCTTCTACCATGTAATCCGAATCACTATCATCTTCACTAGAACTAATGTTGCTATTGCTAGCATAAGTCTCCCCTTTTGACTCTACAATCTTTTGATGTTCAACATTTAATTTTTCCTCTTCTTTAACTCCAACACCTTTCTTTACACATTCATTTGTTCCAAGTAATTTAAAGTCAAATGTTTCTTTTTCATCAAGATCAAATATTAAAAAGTCTCCAAATTCTAGAGTGTTATCCTCAATAAACTTCTCCCATCCACACTGAAAATAAAAATCTCTTCCTTGTTTGATCACTCCTACAGGCCACTTATTTCCAAATCGATCCCTAAGGATAACTTTTCTAGGTAACTTTCCACTCTTGAATATTGTATAACCTGTGGGGACTTTCTGAGAAGAAAAAAATTATACTTTTAAAAAATATAGAGAGAGATACACTAGTACAAGTTTTTTTAAATGAAATAGACCATATTGTAAACGAAACCAATATATGAAGAAGTTATTTCAATAAACTCAAATTTTAGAAATTTCAAGCTTAGAATTAAAGAATGTAACTACTTGAGGCGTTCTAAAAATCTTTTAAAAGGTTACCTCCGTCAACACTCATAATATGGTCATTTTGAAATAATATATGTAATTTATGACATCAACCTGATGAAATTCATCTATTCAATACTAGTACAAAATTAAGAGATTGAGCAAATGTAAAATGCTAGCGTAAAATCTACTTGCATCACAAAAAAACAACTGTGTTCTTTTAACTTTATCTCCCCTTATTCACAACCTATTCTTCAAAAAGCATCACTTAAAATATCAAGAAAAAGAGTCAGCGAGAATCACAGATCAATTATTTGTACATTTACATAGCAAAAGAATGAGCGAAAAAGAACACTTCAAATACTATTAAAGACCACGGGATCTAAGTTCATATACATCTATATTTTGTAGATTTAAATTTTACCAAGCATTTTTCATCCTATATCCGCTACCCATATCTCTAAATCAAGAAGAAAAAAATTCAAAAAATAAAATCCCACAAGCAGGAAGTATATTTATACTTACCATCTGTTTTGCGCTGGTGGTAGGAATGAAAACCTTGAAGAAGCCCTTTTCCATGTTCGCTTTTGGTTCGAAACAATAAGGGAATAGAATAATTTTCTGCACAACCTTAATCGTTTAAGCTTAATTCTTTTATTTGAAAGAGTATCCTTATTTTTAAAAGTGTGTATATTTGTGGATATACATATCAAAGCAGAAGAGTACAAAAATTCACACAACTTAGTTGATATCTATTTTGGCTCAACATCATGTGGCTCAGTTTTCAAGGGATCCACACTTTCAATAGATTACTTAACATCAATAATTTTATCATTTTCTGTCACATTATTGTTACCAATAGCTGACACATCATATGGCTCATTTTTCAAGAGATGCATACTTTCAACACATTACTTAACAACAATAATGTTATCATTTTCCATTTGACACATCTTTTGGCTCTGTTTCCAAGCGATCCACACTTTCAACACATTTTCTAACTCCTTTCTGTCACGTTATTTAGCATTACCAATAGCTAACACAATAGTAAAGTTAAATTATCTTGTAAGTCTTTTTCACACAACTAATCACTTTACCAACTTTCTTCACATCCTTAATCATTTTACCCGCCTTATTCACAGTACTTATTCTCTTATCAACCTTGTTTATACCATATATGGTCATCAGAAACATAAATTTCCTAAAAATTGCATCTAGCACATAAAAATAACAAGCCTATACTTTTATACTTAAAAATGATAATGTCACAATTACAATCTATTTACATATAATAAAAGAGTCCAAAAGTCCCACATACAAGCACCATAAAATTTTGCGATTTTTTATTATTGAAAAATTTTTTAAACCGTAAGACAATGCGTCCATTTTAAAATAATCTAAATATGTAATTTCAAAAAGAAAAACAAGGGCAGCACTTGAAAAATACTCAATTATTCTATTTTAATATTTTTAAAAATAATTTAAATCTATATTCCGAGGAAAACATACATGGTAACCCTATAAAATAAATAAAATTTTAGTGAAATCCACAAAAACATTTACATAAATATAAGGGATCTTAGTTTATTCCATCACTACTTAATAAAGATAACTTGATCACCTAGCAGTCAGTTAGTTTAAAATTTTAGTGTGAAAGTTTTGTGTTAGAGGTAAATGTTCAAAATTTTAAAATGAAAGATAAGTTCAACTCAAATTTTTTAATATCTTCAAATATAGAAAATAAAATAACAAAAATAAATAATAAATAATAAATTGTCATTGTTTATCCATGTATTACTCATTCTAGAAAATTTCTCCTAACTAAAAGGTACACAGTAATACATGGCTCTCACTCCAAAAACAAAAAATGAAATTTAAACTCATTTTTTTATTATCTTAAATTTCAAATAATAATTATTAAAGGTGGGTTGGGATTAGATTCTTAATTGAAGTCTCTAAGGCAGTATTAACTAAGTTATGATGGAGATTCAGAATTATAGGAACCTTGTTATCTAATTTATGTGGAACAGATAGTGTAAGAAGTAATGTCCTAATCAAATAGACATGCAAAAATCGTTAAAGATTCAAACTTTACAACCCCCAGATCTCCAAAGTTCGGATCAAACAACCCCCTTTTGCTCAAATTCACCAAACACCAAACAATCAAATACCAATACTTCAAATCTTGCATGGCTACCAAACAGAAAAAAAAAACACTTCAAACAATTAAAAAAAAGAATAAAATAAAAATGAAACCAATAAACAAAAACTTACAGATTGGATAAGACGAAAAAAGAGGAACCTGATTGAAATTGAACTGAACTGAACTGATAAAAAGAACAATCTTTTCTTTTGTATTTATGGGGGGGGGGGGGGGGGGGGGAATTAACTCTACCACTTTGGTTTTTCCTATCTATCTATATAGTCCTTTATCTTTCTTTTGTTCTTTCTGTTTTTCTGTTTGTACTAGTATAAGGGCAGTTACTTGTTTTGTTTTTGTTTTTCCAAAAAACATTTGGGAGAAGAAGAAGAAGGCTATACGGGAGGGGGGGTTTCAAAGAAGGGCCTTTGGATTCTCTCTAAAAATCAAAGGTTTTGGGCATAATATATCAACACCTTTATCTCTCTTCTTCTTCTCATTTCTCTTATTTTTTTTTATATCTCTCTCTCTAAAAAAACTATTTTATTTCATGTACTTAAATAGATTTTCTTGAATTATATTAAAAAACAGGAAAATAAATAAATACATAATTTTACAGAGACAGCTGGATATGTGTGTATGTATATATGGATTTTTGTATTTAAAGTAAGAAAAAAAATACAAAAAAGAGAGATAAAGACAAAGAGAAAGGTAGAAGAAAGGGAGGATAAGCGTGGATGAGGAGAGTTGTGGGTCCCAGAGAAAGGTGGAAGAAAGGGAGGATAAGCGTGAATGAGGAGAGTTGTGTGTCCCACTTTACCGGTGGAAGAAAGGGAGGATAAGCGTGTAAGAAGTAATGTCCTAATTCAATAAGACTATGGAAATTGATGAGGGGAGCAAGATATAGCACAAACATGCTATAAGGTGGGAGCCTAGGAGTGGTAATGCTAATTTCTCGAAGACAACTAGAACAAGATAGGCCTTTGAGTAAAATAGGCCCCCTGATTTTGAAAAGAACTTATCTAATGAAGAGGTGGGTAAAATGGAGTAATTGGAGGACATTAGAGTGAAGAGTTCTTGAGAGTCAAATAACTTGAAAATATTGTTAGTCATATTATTACCAAATTATGTATGAATGAAGAAAGCTCTCTTGATAATAACAAATCACTGCATATGTTTCTATATGTTTTGTGTATGGATAACATGGATGAATAAGACACCAGTTGATATGCAAATATTGTGTCAACCCTCACCAAGTGACTATAGAACACTTTTTTCTTACAGTGGATTTTTCTACTAAATATAATACTGCAACTAGAATAAAGGGCCCTTTATTAAGATGAAATAAAATGTGATATAGTGGTGATGAACAAAATCTATGTACAAGTTGAAAGCTTAGATAAAAGCTACTCTTGCAATTATAAGGCACCTCTGGAAGCAGAGAATCAATTGATAATGGGGTTACTATATCGAGAAGTAGAGTTTACTATTACATAGATCATAACCTACAACATTTTCTACAATGAAGTATCCTTGGATTGCAATCGTTTTTAACACAAGCCTTTACTAGTTCAATCTTTGAAGAATATTCTTCATGAATTAGTTTCAAAGATATTCGTGAGAAAAGTTCACCAAGTGGCATTTGTAAATATGACATAAATGGTCCATCCAAGAGAAACCTTAGCCGAAGTTCATGGGCCTTCTATTTTAGAGATTATATAAGAGATTTTAAGGCTGTCACTACTAGGAAGTAAGACGTTAATGAGTCTCGCACTTAGAGAAGGAGGCTAATGCTAGAGATCAAGGAAAGTTATGATAATTAATCACAATTCAGAAATATTGACCTCGATATTGCTTACGGTCCTTTTGCAACTCTATTGGGATAAAAAACTAAGACATGGTTAGAAAAAATTGTATCAGATGGCAGCTAACATAGACAATGAATAAAATAGTCCTACAATGCCTCCCTAAAAATTTAAGGACATCAATATCTCTTTCATAAATCAATGAACTTATAAGACAATCATTTTAACTACTAACATCCATTGTCTTTTGTATGAAACTGGAAACACATTTCTATCAAGGTGGAGAACGGAAAATAACATTACATGGTCTAGCAGATCAAACGAAAGAAGACAGATCAATATAATCTATTTAAGATGGATGGTTGTTCTAAGGAAAACTTTTGAATGGCCAGAACGGGTACACACTCAAAAACCATCAAGGAGATAATCATGGACATCTTGGACTTCTATGGTAGCCAAACAACAATTATACTTAAGTCAAGATTGTGCTCACAGGGATAAATTGATGGTTTAGTAAATGCCAACTTCAATGTACAGGTCATATTAGACTATCTAATGATAGTAATAATGGTTATAAAAGGGACCAATATTCCCTAGAAACATTAATAAATCATTGTGAAAATAAGAAATCTTATGAGATAGGAAAGCTATGTAATTAATCACTACTACAGAAAATCTAATTTACAAAGTGACAGACAAAGCTTGCAAATATAGGAATAACATATAAACAAATCTCTATTTTCATAATTGCAATTTCTTTGCCTGGGCAAGTTGGAAATATGTACTTATTTATATTTGTGTCAACATGATTCAATATATGTGATTGTATTGAAGAAAAAATAGGAAACATCTGTTGAAGAAAATGGACGATTCACTCACACCGGAAGGTTAAATAACAATCTCAAATAGAAATCAGGTGCCTGAGTTGTGTATGTATAAATACACTTAGCAAATACTTATTTATTACTATCACGTATAAACAAGTACTAGAAAAAATGAACCAAACAAAAGTATAAATAAATAAAATTAAGATATTTTTTGGAAAAATAAAGTTACTTTGGGAGAAAAAGAGAAATACCTTTTAACAGAGAGAATGAGACCACAGACAGTAGTCCCAAACAATGCACGTTAGCTACAATATACAATAAAGCAAATCAGTGAGCAATTTACTTCATAAAAACAAATAAAAGTACATGATTGAACCCTAAGTCCAAATTCTTGCTTGAACCCTAACCCTGATTTTCAGAAAATCTTAGATCTAAAAAATTCCAATTTTAAGAACATCAAACTGCTAAAACCCCTATTTTCAGAACACTCAAACAACTAAAATTCTTACTTCTAGAACACCAAAACTATTAAATTCTATTCTGAGAGAACCTGTTTTCGAGCTAAATAAAATGGAAAGAGTTGAAAGTGTAAACCCCCTATTTTCAAACATTAGAACTACTAAAACCCATTTTCATGGCACCTATTTTCAAGCTAAATTAAATAAAAAGAGTTAAAACTCCTATTTTCATAATACCCAACCTTACTTCATTGGAGAAGAGGAAACCTTACTTTTGAGATGGAGATAGAACGGCTTGAAGGTTTCAGCGTAGATGGAGATGGAGAGTTCGAGAAGCAATGGAGATAGAGAGTTCATGCAAAGAGGGAATGTTCTGGAGATATAGATACTTTCTTAAGGGAAATGGCTCAGATGTGTCATCGAACTTTGAGAAAAGATTTCTTTATGCCATCCATTAAAAGTTTAGCTCGTTTATGCCATTACCGTTTTAGAAAAGGTTCATTTATGTCATTATCTTTAAACTCTAGTATTGCAAAACAACTTAAACAACTTTAAATATTTTTAAATTAGTGTTTTGGATCAAATGTAGTTTTTTTGGATATTCTTCTTCAAGAATGCCAAGAACACAAGAAGAAAACCAGGAACTCCAAGAACTATTTTTCAAATATTCATGAAATCACCCCAAATTTCAAGAGTGGCATTCCTCTGAGTTAGATATCAAAACTTAATATTGTTTGACCTCGAATTAAACATAACTCAACAAGACCTACTTGAAATTTTTCTTTAAAGGTTCCCAAGACTAGGTGAAAAACAATTCCAAAGAAAAAGATAAATCACTCCAAAAATTTTAAAAATTTACTTTGATTCATATTTTTATTGTTGTTTTTTTGTACAAGATACGTATTCCTTATTAATTTTTGAGTCTATGTTCAAAATTTCATTAATTTAGAGTTGAGGAGAAAATTTTACCATTAAAGAAGGATAAAGTTTTGAAAATTTGAAGAAAACTTTCAAGTGGGTCTTATTGAGTTAGGTTGACTCCGAGCTCAAATGAAATTGAGTTTTCATATATAGATCGAAGGAACGCTACTCTTTAAATTTGAGGTGATTTCGTGAAGATTTGAAGAAGTAAAAAATTTGAGAGTTCTTGGTGTTCTTCATGTGTTCTTGGTATTCTTGAAGAAGAATAACAAAAAAGATTATACTTTATCTAAAACTCTAATTAAAAGTATCTAAAGTTGTTTAAGTGGTCTTGCAAAATTGGAGTTAAAAAATAATGGCATACATGAGCTTTTTCTCAAATGGGAATGATATAAATGAGTCAAACTTTTGATAGATGGAATAGATGAGCCTTTTCTCAAAGTTCGATGGCATATTTGAGCCTTTTCCCTTTTATGTATAATAAATTTCACCAATGGATTTTTTTATCACTAGATAATATAGGTTTTATAAAATTATATTTGAAAGTCTAGCAACCATTTTTCCATCACTAATTTCGTCACAGAATTTTAATTAAATTTGTCCCTCCAACTTTGTTTGCTAAATCCATAGGAAAATTAGGCGTCTAAATTTCGTGCTAATATTTAGAGACGAAATAAATATTCCATCATTCATCCATCGGTATTTCATAACATAAAAAATTATTTTCTATTTTTGCAACAAAATAATTGTTCCTTTGCGAAACTGGAGTTATTTAGTGACGAAATATTATCCGTCGCTAGTATTCATCGCTAACCGCTATTTTTTTTAATAGTATTGTAGTTTTCAGAAGAAATAAAGCTACTAAATAGAATGTCTAATTATATCCATAAATGAGAAGAATACCTTCTAGTGGTGATCCTTTGGGCTGCTTTTGAGCTAGAAATTTGAAGTACACTACATTAATATCCGATCAGCGATTTTGAGTGTCCTGTGATGGAAACGAATTAATATCTTTAAGCTCCTCAAGCACAAAAATCACATGAGTTAGTAGATTTCAACATTTTCAAAATCACAAATAGCTATTAATTTTACAAATCTAGATGTATAAAAGGAAACCTGTATCTCTAGACCTTTTGGCGCTTCGATTTCCTAGTTAAAGAAGTTGAAATCCACCCTAGAAGGCATGATGGTGCAACTTTGAGACATCTGGGTAGAGAAGCTTAAAAGTTTGTCCAAGGCTTTTGGCTTTCCTTTTCTTGTTTCTAGATTGTTTGATAGTTTCTTTTTTTATTATTTTGGATTGGATCCAACTTGTTGGATATGGTTGCTTTTTTGGGCTCATTTTCAGCTTTAGTCCTTAAAAAGATTTATTAAAAATAAAGATAAATATTTTCTTTGTACCAAAATTTTTAATATACATGCACGACTATTTAATCATGAATATCATATATTCTTTTGGCAAATAAATTAATTATGACTTGAATAGATAAAATCATAAAATATTAGTTTGTATTAGTTAGTAATTTATAAATTTAAATTTTAAAATATTAGAAAATCTATATATTTTAAAAACTATTTTTTTAAAAAAAATTAGAAAGTTACAACAATTAATATAACTCTTTCCTATTCTTTTAATTAAGAAAAACTAGTTTTTTAACACGTGTGTTGCACGTGGTTATCGATTCAGGAAATATATGTTATAGTAAAATAGGATTGATATTATTTAAGTTAATATTTGAATAATTAGCTTTACATGAAATAATATACCTAGTAGATTCTTCAGAGAATATTCAATGTGGATCGTCGTCTCTTATTCACTAAAATCGCTGAAGTTGGACAATGAAAAGTTCCTTAGATAATGTAATAATTTAAATATTTATTAAGGTTTGATGAGGTTCAACCACGTAAGTAACCGTGTCTCATTAATATTACCTTATAGATCATATTCTTTGTTTCTGTTTTTTAAAGTAAGCCACCCATAGTAAACTTCACTTCTTGGAAGCTTTTTTCAACTCCTTTGCTGGAGTATTACAAACTTTGTGTGCGAAGGGTGCTAATAACCTATTAGAAGAGGAAACGTAAATTTGTTACAAATGTAATAATAGTCAAAGCTAATGTGCTAAGTTCGATATCATACAAAATCATTGAACAAAATATTATTAGAGAGAGAGAGTTTCCATTGTGTAAATAGTATAACTTAAAGGAATAGCTGGAGAAGTTAATAGAAGGAGTTGCTAAAAATTGTGTTCAAAACAAAACAATATCTATATTGATAATATGAAGGATAATAAAAAGAAATACATACACAATTAAAAGGTGGTACTAGAAGTAACATTAAGGGTACGTATGATGGCTTAATGCAATAACAACAATAACACATTAATGAAGACACCTGATGTAGTAACACATTAATGAGTGGCCGATTTAGTATGTTGCATAACTTGTAGTGATATAACACCTTTTGGCATGCACCACCACCACCTCAAGCAACATACCCAATATAGTCCCATGAAGGCCGTTTCAGATAAACCTCGGCTTAAAATGATGGATATCATTAATAAAGTCATAAAAAATGGGTTACAAATGAAAAAAGGATTCCTAAATGTGTGATGTACGTCCCTAGGATTCCCAACTGTGTGATGTACATCCCTACTCCATCCACACACTTTGATCGACAGTTAGTTATCGCGGTTATGACTCCTAAAACAAAGCACGTTCGATTGTGCCTGCCAAGCATAAACTAAATGATACAAGCAAGATGATTAAAATTCCAAATTGATACATAAGACTACTGTCCATGTTGGGCCGATGAAGCAACAATAATGTAACGCTCGGTAAAATTATCAAAATACCCCTAGAGGAGAGGTGTGCGCATAGCGCCTCTTCACATGCTCCGATGGGAAATCTGAGGCCAGATATGCGATCGGCATGAAAATTTGAGTGGGAAAGTGGTTTTGGTTAATTTTTAGAGCAACTGGATCAAAAATAATTTTTCGATGCGAAAACGATTCCAGAATGAGTGCGTGACAGGTGTGCGACATGCACCTTCCGCGGACCAACACTTTATTTTGTTCCAAAAATTTTCTATGGGATTAGAAACCTCGTTTAGAGAATTTTTGATGTAAAAATTTGAAATTTGACACTGTCCGCATCGCGGACCCCATGTCCCGAGATGAACCTTTTTGAATTTCGTAAGGGGCATTCCAGACCTTTCCAAACCCCTCCTAGACCTAAATCATGATCAAAATGGGTCGTTTTAAGCGTAAAAGGGATTTTAAACCCTATTCTAAGTCCTTGGAAAAGACTCGGGATAAAGAGAAGACAAGAAGAGCATAAAATTGAGGACTCGAGGAGAGTTCTCAAGGATTGATTGTCCAAAAGCTTCACATCAGGTATGTAAAGCATAACTAAGGCCTGTGATTGTTCTCCCATGTGTCCCATACATGGTAATAGAGGAGGTGAGAGTCCATGAGTCCCCATATATGAATCTTGAAATACATAAATGATTTTTTTTAAAAATTATGCCTATTACATGTATTTTTCCAGATACTCAGCCTATTTTTATTCCTCCATATCGGATGGCATCGGCAAAATTGAAAGAGCTAAAGGAGCAGTTAAAGGACCTATTGGAGAAGGGTTTTATTCGGCCCAGTGCATCACCGTGGGGTGCTCTCGTGTTGTTTGTAAGGAAGAAGGACGGGCCCCTCCGTATGTGTATTGACAACAGGCAGCTGAATTAGGTGACTATTAAGAACAAGTACGTGTTGCCCAGGATTGATGACATGTTTGATAAGCTTCAAGGTGCCACTCAATTCTCAAAAATTGAACTCCGTTCCGGGTAACATCAGTTAAAGGTGAGGGAATTTGATATCCCCAAAACACCTTTTTAGACGAGGTATGGGCATTTCAAATTTGTGGTGATGTCGTTTGGCCTAACTAATGCTCTGGCCGTATTTATAGACCTGATGAACCGAGTGTTTAAACCATTCCTAGACAGCTTTTTGGTGGTCTTTAGTGACAACATTCTCATTTACTCCTGAAGTGAGCAGGAGCACGAGAATCACTTGAGGATGGCCCTCCGATTCAAACTCTAAGGGAAAAGAAATTATATGCCAAGTTTAGCAAGTGTGAATTCTAGTTGGGCGAAGTGGCCTTTCTTGGTCATGTGGTGTTCGGAGACGGTATCAAGGTGGATCCGAGGAAAACCAAGGCCATGAGGAATTGGCCTAGACTGTTGACTCCTTCGGATATCTGCTGTTTCCTTGGGTTGGCCGGGTACTACAGAAGGTTCGTGGAAGGTTTCTCATCAATTGCATCACCATTGACCAAGTTGACCCAGAAGCAGGCTAAATTTATATGGCCGGATGAATGTGAGAGAAGTTTTCAAACTTTAAAGGATCGGCTTACGTCGGCTCCTGTCTTGACCTTGTCAAATGGTTTAGAGGGGTTCGTAGTGTATTGTGATACCTCATCGATCAGACTGGGTTGTGTGCTTATGCAGAATAGTAAGGTGATACTGTATGCATCAAGATAGTTAAAGGTGCATGAACAAAACTACCCTACGCATGACCTTGAAGTGGCAATGGTGGTCTTTGCTTTGAAGATTTGGAGACGTTATTTGTACGAGGTTCATGTTGATATGTTCACGGATCACAAGGGTTTGGAATATGTTTTCACCCAAAGGGATCTTAACCTGAGGCAAAGGAGGTGGTTGGAGTTTCTGAAGGATTATGATATGAGTGTTCTATATCATTTGTGCAAAGCTAATGTTGTGGCCGACACTCTAAGTAGATTGTATATGGGAAGTGTGGCGCATGTTGGTGATGGAAGAAGGAATTGGCAAGGGATGTTTACCGGTTTGCTAGGTTGGGTGTCAGGTTGACTGATTCCAGCGAGGGTGGTTTTTGGGTTTAGAATGGGACAGAATCTTCCGTGGTGAATGAGGTAAGAGCTAAGCAAGATCTAGACCCCTCGTTAGTTGAGTTGAAGAAGTTGGTTACTGCAAAGGAGATCGACGTATTCTCCCAAGAGGGAGATGATGTACTCCGGTACCAAGACTGACTTTGTGTTCCTGATGTGGATGACCTTAGGAGAGTGATTATGAGTGAGGCTCACAACTCTTGTTATTCTATTCACCCGGGATCTACCAAGATGTATCGGGATCTTAAGGAGGTGTACTGGTGGCATAGTATGAAGAGGGATATTGCTAAGTTCGTGTCTGAATGCCCAAGTTATCAACAGGTGAAGGTGGAACACCAAAGGCCTGGTGGTTTGGCCCAAGACATTAAAATTCCCACATGGAAATGGGAGGATGTGAATATGGACTTTGTGGTTGGATTGCCTCATACCAGAAGGCAATTCAACTTCATCTGGGTGTTCGTGGGTCGGATGACGAAATCGGCTCACGTTCTACTGGTCAAGGCTACTTTTAGTGCCGAGGACTATGTGAGGTAGTATATCCAGGATTTGGTGAGGTTGCATGGTGTACCTAGATCCATCATATCAGATTGTGGTGCTCAATTCACTTCCCACTTTTGGAGGTCTTATCTGAAGGGCCTTGGGACTAAGATTGAGTTGAGCTTCGCTTTACACCCTCAAACCGATGGACAAGCAGAGAGGACTATAGAGAGGACTATTCAAACCTTGGAGGACATGTTGAGGGCATGTGTGTTGGAGTTTAAAGGGAATTGGGATTACCATCTTGCACTCATCGAGTTTGCTAATAACTTTCATGCTAGCATTGGTATGGCACCGTTTGAAGTGTTGTATGGGAGAAGGTGTACGTCACCGGTAGGGTGGTTTGAGTTGGGAGAGATGGCTATAGTTGGCCCGTATTTAGTATTGGATGCTATAGAGAAGGTAAAGGTTATTAGGGAAAGACTGAAAGCAGCCCAAAGTCGTCAAAAGTCCTATTCGGATATTAGGAGGAGGGACCTTGAATTTCATGTCAGGGATTGGGTGTATGTGAAAGTTTAACCTATGAAGGGTGTGATGCGTTTCGGTAAGAAGGGAAAGCTAAGCCCCTACTATATTGGTCCTTACGAGATTGTTGAGTGGATTGGAGGTATGGCTTACAAGTTGGAGTTACCTCCGGATTTAAGTTCCATTCATCCGGTCTTCCATGTGTCTATGTTGAGGAAGCTAATTGGTGATCCTAACACCATTGTGCCTTGGAAGGAATTGAGGTTAAAGAAAAATTGTCTTATGAAGAAGTGCCTGTGGCAATCTTAGATAGGCAAGTAAATCGACTTTGAACAAGGATGTGGTTTTGGTGAAGGTACTTTGGAGAAATCAACAAGTGGAGAGTGCTACTTGGGAGGTGGAGCTGGACATGATGAAACGATACCCTCATCTTTTCCAATCTACTCAAGCCTAAGGTACTAGGAATCTTCCGTATCTATTGGTGCCATTTCTTGCCTTCTTGAGTCTCATGACATGACATGCATATGTGTGCACTAAAAGATCTTTTTCTTTTACAAGTGATTTGATTGCAATCTTGATTTGAGCTTAAGGGTCTTGAACTATTGTTTTTGAATGATGCTTTTGGTACAAAACCTTTTTATTTTTATTTGAATTATGCATTATATCTTGTGTCGGATGTATCTTGCCCTAACTCTAACCTTTCAAGCCTTGTTCTTGCACATTCAGGAACGAATGTTCCCAAGGGGGAGATGATGTAAAGCCCCATATTATTCTCTCACTGGCGTCAACTTGAGGTCCTACAATTTTCCTAGTAAAACAGCAAGGCATCACTTCACGAAAGAGCCTACACGGCCCGTGAGGAGCCAAACGGTCCGTATGGCCTCCCGTGGAGTGACACTTAATCAGTTTTCCGTTGGGGCAAACCTAGTATGTGGGATTATTTTCCAAGTGAAGGTATACAGGCCTTCACACGATCCGTGTGACGACACGCTCTGCCTGTACCTGACGTAGTGGCCCTCTAGTCCCTCTGACTGGTGGGGCAGATGTAGTGGATTGAGCTCGGCCAGCTCACTGCGGACATTCTCTCTGATAGTGACCCACTTGGCCACATTTTTAGCATCCATTCTCCCCTTCACGACATCTTCCCATGTGAAACTTACCACACTTATCACACGGCGATTTACCTAGCGAACCTTGGGCTACACTAGCTTGTGACTGGGATCCGTGGGCTCTAGCATTATGGAGCCTCTGATCAACCCTGATTCTAGGCGTGGTGCACTAGCAGATGATGGTGCTGGAAATCGGTTAACATTGCCTTTCCTTCCAACCTCATAGCTAGATGTTTTGGCCTACTTGTGCCTGAACTCCTCCTTGTCATGCTGCCTCTCCTTATCAGCTTGTTGCACAAATGTCATCAGTCGTCCGATGTCCATATCACTCACAAGCATCGCTCCCCTAACATCCCTCTTGGGGCCTCTATTCAACCCATCGACATACATTTCCATCCCTCCCTCATGTCTGCAACCATGTCCGGAGCATAGCAGGATAATTGTGTGAATTTAAACCATACTATTGCACGGTCATAGAGCCCTGTTTTAGATTTAGGAACTCTCTCAGCTTAGCCTCTCATTTCTCCCTCGGGAAAAAGCGTCCCAAGAAAGCCTCCTCAAATATTGCCCAAGGCAAACATGGGGCTCATCCCTTCTACTCTTCCTCCACTGGTCGAACCACAATCTTGCCACACCCTTGAGTTGGTAGGCAGCTAGTTGAACCCTATCAGTATGGGTCACATGCATTACCTGGAACACCTTCTCAAGTTCCTCCACATAGTTCTCGGGATCATCATTGGATGTAAACCCCGTGAACTCAAGCGGATTCATCCTAAAAAATTCTCGGATTCTAGAGGTGTCATGGGTGTCCTGCCCCCTTGCTCCTTGCCTCATGATCGACATTGTGACGTCCTAGGCGAGAGCTTAAATAGCCCGGCGTAGCTCAGTATTAGAGACCTCATCTTGAGAGGATTGCTCAATCGGGACAGCTTGAGCCATGGGCTCCTCAGTTACTTGAGGCTCTGGTGGATTAAGAGCTTATTTGGCAGGGCGTCCCCTTCCTCTGGCAGCTCTTCTAGGAGGCATGTTGTCACTTCTGCACGCGTAGAGAGCGAATTAGAAGAGGGTTTTCATAGAGTTTAACTTATCGCACGAATTTGGAATAAAAAGAAAAGGGTAACACTTTCCTAATGTCCTATAGCCTCTTGCTTATGAGATGTGGTCGACAACACATCCATAAACAAGACTCTACTAGACACAGCTTCATAGACTCCCTAAGACACTTGAACTCTGTGCTCTGATCCCAAGTTTGTCACGCCCCAAGAGGGTACCCTTGGCATGGCCGGCACTCAAAGACTGTTGCTAGTCCCCAAGCGAACCATTTAGCCTCGTCACATCATTCAATAAAATAAACTCTACTGAATAGCGGAAAATATAAGTAGTAGACACATCTCATCTAAAGTCTCAAGAGAATATATAATAATAATAATAATAATAATAATAATAATAATAATAATAATAATAATAATAATAATAATAATAATAATAATAATAATAATAATAAAGGCTAGTAGAAAGAACTAGCTCACAATCTCAACATCAATGCTCGACCATCGTCTACGAAGCCTCTATCACTAATCATGTGGTGCCAATGACAGATCCATGGATACCCAAATCAAAATAAAAGAAATAGTCCAATCTAACTCTAATGCAAGATGAAATAACAATAGTGGGTCCTCCGGAGTAGGGGAGGCTCACCAAATTAGCTTCGAGTCTTAGATCTTCAACGGAGCACCTGTTGATGACCTCTACCAGTACATGGAATATATTGGTATGTAAAATAGCTGAGCAAAACAAAAACCGGTAGAACAGTATGGAAACAATATCAATCCAAATAGACATCAAATTATGTCATTAGTCAAGTGTCTATCTATGTAGGAATAAAGAATAGACAAGTGACATATCAATAACTCAGAATCATCAATCATCTCATACTCGTCTCAAGGAGCTCACCTCCTCTCGCCTCATCTTATCTCATCTCATCTTGGAGGAGCTCACCTCCTCTCATCTCATCACATCTCGTCTCATCTAGACTCGGAGTACTCAGGTGAGAAAACTATGGAAGTTTCTCTTAATCGACAACAATCACTTATGAGCCAGTGATTGTACAACATCTCGCCGGTGTTTCCACGGCCGTTCTGTACTTGCCAGGTAGAGAACGAATCAAAAACCATATCAGCTCACCCAATATGGAGTCAGAAAACTCAACAAGTCCGCTATTGCTTTTAGGGACATAAACTCAAGAGGAAAACCTCTTCTACGCTTGGCGACATAGTTTAATGGGTTCGAGCGGGACTCACTCTTACCCATTTTGGTGCTCAATACTCCTCTTGACTCAATGCTCATAAAACCTCCATCTCAACCAATCTCTTAGGGACTTTAACCCCGTCAACGATCGGTATCTCATAGGGACTTTAACCCTCTCATCAATCAATTTTATAGGGACTTTAACCCTCTCGTCAATCAATTTCATCAATGACTCAAGATTTAGGACAATCATTAAGTGTCAAGAGAAAAGATACGTCGACGGAGTTCATTTATAGAAACTCATAAAATAATCAATCTCTATCAACTCATCATTATTCTCTCATCACAATCACAATCAACAATCAAAATCTTAACTCAAGGCTCTAGACTCAATCCTCAAGTTCATTATGCATGCTTTTCAAATTAATCATGTATGGTTATGCAAATTCTCATGAAAATATTCACTGAAGAAAACCAATAGTATGATGATCATCAACATAGAAAACATGTAATTTCAAATATAATTTTAAGAAAAACCATCAAAGGAATCATGCATGTAGACTCTTCAATCATCAACTCATCTATGACCTCTATGGGGCACATAAGAGAACAATCCCATGTTTTTGGTTTAGCCTTACATACCTGTGATGCACTAACAACCGAGTACGTCAAGGATCTCTTCTCGAATTTCCTCCACTCAAGCTCTTCTCTTCTCTCCTCAAGACCTAGCCTTGTTAGATTACGGAATGGGACTTAGAATGGGGGTTTTAGACACTTTTCACGTCAAAACGTCATTATTAGCCGTGTCTTAGAGTTTAGGAGGGGTGGGAAACTGACCGGAGTGCCCCTCATCATTATTTAAAAATTTCAAGCTCAAAAAATACACGGTCCGCGAGGCGGACTGGTCGCAAACAATGTATTTTCATAAGAGAGTTTTTGTATGAGTTTTCTCCTTCCCGTCGAAAAATTTGAAAAACACACAAGTGCCTCTGCGCGACAGGTGCGCGACGCGCCTCTATCGCGTACCGTCACTGTTTTCTGATTTGGATCAAAAATTTTATTGTAGTAGTTTTGGGACATGTACATGATTTTCCTGTTGCATATGTATATGTAAATTTGAAAGGCTAGTGTAATTCATGAAACCATGATTTGTAACTTAAAGTTTGGCTTGTTTAGTTAGATTGGAACCGGCGAGCTTGTTTTTATATTAAATTACCGGACATTTTGAGGTGTGTCTGAAACAAAAACTGGTAAACTTTATGTCTTTGTATTCTAACATTAGTAATAATTTATAGCATGTACTACAATATTATGGGTAATGTATAAACATCTTGTAAGATATTGATTTTGATTATTTTGAAAGGTACTTATGCCATAAACTGGAATTTGAAATCAAGTAAATTGCCTTTAGAACAAAATCCTATACCTTTAACTATTTTGAATTCATTATTAAATTATAATTAATATGTCGCGTATTAAACTCTTAATATTTTAGCAAGTATTATGTAAGTCCAGATTGAATAGATGTAGTATTGAAAGTTATTTTTAGTTACTGCAGTAGTTTTTAGAAAAATAAATTATTTAGTTTAAAATGAATTTGAATTTTGAATTTTAGTTAAGTTGTTGAGATAGTTTAGGTTAGTTTGAATTTCAAATTATGCTGATTTTTATTTTATGTTGGCTATTTAAAGCCCCTCAATGGTTAATACAAATAATTCAAAGCTATTAAAAGGTTTTCAATCCATAGAGAGACTCTTTCAATCTTTTTATCGCCCCATTCATCCTTTTAAAAAAACAAACAGTGGTATCAAAGCCTTATTTTAATAATATGATTTGTTCCTAGTGGCCAAGGCAACAGTGGGAACAATGTGGGAAGAAACATTATGGTCTTTGCAGGAGAGCTTCTGGTGCATGTTTTAACTATGGAAGCTTTGATCGTAAAGTGAAGCACTGCCCTGATCTAAAAAGTTCCTTCCTTGCGCACTCAAAGCTCAATTCAAAAGACTTTTACTAATCCTCCTCAAACCAATAGAGGTGCAAGACCAAAAAACATTTAGTCGGCAGGAGAAAGTGGAGCAAATCAATCTAATGGGCTAAGGGCTACCATGTTGTTTGTAATCGAATTTATCGAGCTTGTCCATTCATGATCGAAGACCTAATCTTCCCAGCTAATTTTATTGAAATACCCTTCCAAGATTTTGAGGTTATTATTGGGATGGATTGGCTTTACAAAAATCATGCAGTAGTGGATTGCATATCAATGCATGTGACTTTTAAAGACCCTGCATTTTCTCATATCATTGTACAAGGTGAAAGATCATTGACATTTAGTATTATTTCTGCGGCCTTGGCAAGAAGGATTATTCGACGAGGCTGTGATACCTATCTTGCTCGCAAGTTGATACTCGCTTGGAGAGTGCCTAGTTTTAAAGATATACCTATTGTGTATGATTTTCCAGAAGTCTTCCCAGAAAATCTTCTTAGGTTACCCCCGGAAAGGGAAGTCGAGTTTCCAATCGAGCTTATTTCTGGGTCTACTCCTATTTATATTACTCCGTATAAGATGGCTCCAGCAGAAGTAAAAGAGTTGAAAACTCAGTTATAAGAACTTCTCGTGAAGGGTTTTATCCGTCCAAGTGTTTCTCCTTTGGGAGCCCCTATTTTTTTTTTGTAAAGAAGAAGGATGGAACTCTTAGGTTGTGTATTGACTACAAACAACTAAGCAAAATAACAATAAAGAATATATATCCACTGCTAAGGATTGATGATTTATTTGATCAGTTGAGGGGTGCTAATTTATTCTCAAAGATCGATTTGAGGTCTGGGTATCATCAACTGCGCATTAGAGAGAAAGATATTCCTAAAACATCTTATAGAACTCGGTATTGTTATTATGAATTTTTGGTAATGCCATTCGGATTGACTAATGCTCTCCAGATATTCATAGGTCTAATGAATGAATATTCATATCTACATCAATTTGTGGTAGATTTTATAGATGATATATTAGTGTATTTCAAGGGTAGTGATGATCATGATAAGCACCTCGGAATCATTTTGCAAATTCAGAAAGAGAAAGTAGTTTATGCTAATTTTCCAAGTGTTAATGTTGGCTAAATGAAGTGACTTTTCTTGGACACATCGTGTCAGCGAAGGTATAAAGGTGGATCCTAGTAAAATCCAAGCAATTGTTTAATGGAAACCTCCGAAAAGTCCAACTAAAGTAAGAAGCTTCTTGGACCTGGCCGGATACTATAAGAGGTTCGTGAAAGGCTTCTCCATTATAACCTCCCCTTTGACCAAACTCTTGAAGAAGGAGGAAAGGTTTACTTGGGACGACAAATGTCAAGAGAGTTTTGATACTCTTAAATCTTTGTTGACTCGGGCTCCTATACTTACCCTACAAATGGATGGGAAGGAAAATGTAATATACAGTGATGCATCTCATCGTGGTCTAGGGTGTATTTTGATGTAGGAAGGGAAAGTTATTTCTTATGCCTCTCAAAAATTAAAACCACATGAATTGACTCATCTTACTCATTATCTAGAACTTGCTGCTATAGAATTTGCCTTAAAGATATGGAGACATTATCTGTATGGAAAAATATGTTATATAGTCACTGATCACAACAGCTTAAAATATTTGGGTACGCAGAAAGAGTTGAACCTAAAGCAATGTAGATGGCTTGAGCTCATTAAGGATTATAATTGCACTATCGATTATCATCCAGGTAAAGAGAATGTGGTTGAAGATGCCTTAAGTCGCAAAGCCTTTGCAAGCCTATCCGTGAGTTCATTGCCTTTGCTTCTTGAATTAAGAGCCATGAACGTTCATATTACACTTGATTCATACGGCCCAATTATTGCCCAAGTGTAAGTTAAACTCGTCTTGCTTGAACAGGTTAGAGAAGCACAAAAGTTAGATGAGAAACTCATAAAACTGACTAAAAAGGTTCAAGATAGAGAAAACATGATTTTCCATTAACAGAGGATGGAGTCCTATCTTATAAAAATAGGTTGTCTGTCCCTAATGATGTAAGATTGAACAGATAAATTTTGAATAAATCACACACTTCATCATATACCATGCATCCTGGAGGTACGAAGATGTACCAGACCCTTAAAGAACACTATTGGTGGAATGTTATGAAGAAAGATATTGCAGATTATATTTCAAAATGTTTGGTTTGTCAACAAGTGAAAGCACAAAATGAACTCCCAGTTGGGCTACTCAAACGCTTGTTGTTACCAGAATGGAAATGAGAGGGAATAGCAATGGACTTTGTTTCTGGACATTGTCGCACTTAAAAGAATCATGATTCAATATGGGTGATAGTGGAAATATTAGCAAAGAGTGCTCCCTTTTTAGAAATTAGGAGGGATTATTCACTTGAGAGGTTAGTAGAATTATACGTTAATGAGATTGTAAGCCTACATGGAATCTTTATCTCTATTATCTATGGACGGGACCCAAGGTTTACATCTAGATTTTGGTCTAGCTTGCAAGAGGCCTTGGGTACTAAGTTGAATTTTAGAACCTCATTTCATCCTCAAACAAACGGTCAGTGTAACACCCGATAAAATTACCAAAACACTCCTAGTGGAGAGATGTGTGCGTAACGCATCTTCTCATGCTCCTATGGTAAATCTAAGACCAGATATGCGATCAACATGAAAACTTAAGTGGGAAAATAGTCTCGGTTAATTTTTAGAGCAACTGGATAAAAAGATAATTTTTCGATCCGATAATAAAAAATAGTGTTGATGCGCGACAGATGGTGCATCGCACCCGTGTCACAGAGATAGATTAATTTTTTTCATTTTTTTCGAAAGGATTGGAAAAACTCGTTCTAAAAATTTTAGAAAATCTTTTCTAAATTTCATGAGGGGCATTCTAGAAAATTTCCAACCCCTCCTAAACTCAAAACACGATCCAAATAGGTCGTTTTGAGCATAAAAACGATTCTAAACCCCATTCTAAGTCCGTTCTAAGTTCTTGAAAAGACTAGGACTTGATAGAAGAGAAGAGGAGCGTAAGATTTAAGAGTTCAAGGGAGAATCCTTGAGAGTTGATTGTTGAAAGTTTCACACCAGGTATGCAAGGATAAACTAAAGCATGGAATTGTTCTCCCATGTGCTCCATAGATGGTCACAGAGGAATTAAGAGTTCATGAGTACAAGTACATGTTTATTGATTATTTTGTTGAAAATTATATCTATTACATGTACTTCATATGCTGATGATCATCATAAACGTGTTTTCTTGAATTGAAACTTTTCATGAGATGTTATATAAACCCTATATGTTATATATTGACTGATCACAACAGCTTAAAATGTTTGGGTACGCAGAAAGAGTTGAACATAAAGCAATGTAGATGGCTTGAGCTCATTAAGGATTATAATTGAACTATCAGTTATCTATGTGGTTGCAGATGCCTTAAGTCGCAAACCTTTGCAAGCCTATCCTTGAGTTCATTGCCTTTGCTTCTTCAATTAAGAGCCATGAACGTTCATATGACACTTGATTTATACGGCCCAATTATTGCCCAACTGCAAGTTAAACTCGTCTTGCTTGAACAGGTTAGAGAACCACAAAAGTTGGATAGAAACTCATGAAACTGACGAAAAGGTTCAAGATGGAGAAAAACATGATTTTCCATTAAAAGAGGATGGTGTCTTATCTTATCAAAATAGGTTGTGTGTCCCTAATGATGTAAGATTGAAGAGAGAAATTTTGAATAAATTACACACCTCATCATATATCATGCATCCTGGAGGTACGAAGATGTACCAGACCCTTAAAGAACACTATTGGTGGAATGGTATGAAGAAAGATATTGCAGAGTATATTTCAAAATGTTTTGTTTGTCAATAAGTGAAAGCAGAACATCAACTCCCAGTTGGGCTACTCAAACACTTGTTGTTACCAGAATGGAAATGAGAGAGAATAGCAATGGATTTTGTTTCTGGACATTGTCGCACTTAAAATAATCATGATTCAATATGGGTGATTGTGGAAATATTAGCAAAGAGTGCTCACTTCTTAGAAATTAGGAGGGATTATTCACTTGAGAGGTTAGTAGAATTACACATTAATGAGATTTAAGCCTACATGGAATCCCTATCTCTATTGTCTCTGGCCGAGACCCAAGGTTTACATCTAGATTTTGGTCTAGCTTGCATAAGGCCTTGGGTACTAAGTTGAATTTTAGAACATCATTTCATCCTCAAACAAACGGTCAGTGTAAAACCCGATAAAATTACGAAAACACCCCTAGAGGAGAGATGTGTGCATAACGCATCTTCTCATGCTCAGATGGCAAATCCAAGACCAGATATGCGATCAGCATGAAAACTTGAATGGGAAAATGGTGTCGGTTTATTTTTAGAGCAATTGGATAAAAAGATAATTTTTCGGTCTGAAAATAAAAAATAGTGCTGATGCGTGGCAGAGGCGCGTCGCACCCATGTCGCAGTGATAGAGTTATTTTTTTTCAATTTTTTTTGACGGGATTGGAATAACTCATTCTAAAAATTTTAAAAAAATGCATATGTGCACGCCCAGTTTGCGTCGCGGACTGGTCTATTCAAAAGTGATATATTTTCTAAAATTCATGAGGGGCATTCTAGAAAATTCCCAACCCCTCCTAAACTCAAAACACGATTAAAATAGGTCATTTTGAGCGTAAAAACGATTCTAAAACCCCATTCTAAGTCTGTTCTAAGTTCTTGAAAAGACTAGGACTTGATAGAAGAGAAGAGGAGCGTACGATTAAAGAGTTCAAGGGAGAATCCTTGAGAGGTGATTGTTGAAAGCTTCACACCAGGTATGTAAGGATAAACTAAAGCATGTGATTGTTTTTCCATGTGCTCCATAGATAGTCATAGAGGAATTGAGAGTTCATGAGTACAATTACATGTTTTTTGAATGGTTTCTTGAATTATTTTCTTGAAAATTATATCTATTACATTTACTTCATATGCTAATGATCATCATAAACTTGTTTTCTTGAATTTAAACTTTTCATGAGATGTTATATAAACCCTATATGTAATTTTTCAAAGCATGCATGAATGAACTTAGATTGAGCCTAGAGCCTTGATTTGAGAATATTAGTTGTGATTGTGATGTAATCTTGATGATGAGTTGATATAAATTGATGGTCCTGTGAGTCTCCAAAATGAACTCTAATGAATTTTCTAATTTATTGTTCCCTAATGATTGATCTAAGCCTTGAGCAATTGATTAAGAGTTGAATTAATGATGATGAGAGTCTCTATGAGACTGATTCAATGATGTGTACCTCTACGAGGTTGATTTGAGATGATTTTGAGATGGATGACTCTTATGAGAATTATTTAGGAGGAGTATCGAGCACCGAAATAGGTAAGAGTAAAGACAACTTGCACTCACTAACTACGTTGTCAAGCGTAGGTGAGGATTAGAACCATTACATTAAATTGAGGTTCCTCCTGATAGAATTCGTGAAATAATAGAGGACTATTGATCTGTTGGATCCCTAGTGGAGTCAATTCGTTCTCTACTGGAAAGTACAGTATGGTTGTGGAAACACTGGTGGGATGTTGTACAATCACTAGCTCATAAGAGTTTGTTGTCAGATAAGAGAAACTCCTAGAATGTTCCCAGTAAGGACCCAAAATTTTTTACGACCTCAATGGAGCATGAAAATTTGGTTTTGAAAAGGTTTTGGACCAAGGTGACACTTCATGGGAGCCATCACGGTCCTTGGGAGGTCATATAGCCCATGTGGAGCCTCTACGAAGTGGCCCTTGGCCCATGGAGGATGTTCAGCCTATAAACATGGTGTTTTAAACTAAGGCACACCATACTTGGACCCTTCACGCTCCGTGTGACACTTCAAGGACCGTGTGATGTACTTGGCTTGAAGTCCCACAACTTTGGGACCATGTATGGTTACACGGCCAAGTTCACAACCCGTGTAGGGTGGCACGACCCATGAGGCCATCCGTAAAGCTTCCGGAGTGAAGTATTTCTAAGTATGGAATCACCGTCTTATAACTTGATCATGGAAATTTTCTAAGGAGAGGGGTACGGGCAGTGTCACGGCCCGTATGACACCACACAGTCCGTGTACCCTCCCGTGAAGGTGATTTCGTTGAAAAATTACAAGTATGGGATCTTCATGCTCAAGCTAAGTTCACTTTGAAGCCTCCAATTCAAGATTATTTATGTTGTTTAAGGTCATCATGGGTCTCCTGCATCAAGTCAAGTTCAAAGGAATTCCATTGGCTAAGTATTACATAAGTACCAATTGAAGGGTCAACTTTAAATGGGCATATCTCTTAGCACAAAAGAAACTGGGTGGCCAAGACCTATCAAATTGAATTTCTTTGAATTATCTTTCCAACGCATCCAGTCTCACCTCATTCTGAGTTCGGAGCGAAACGTTATGCGCTTTTTCGTAAAATATGTCTAGGTTAGACGGGAGGCCTTTACGGACCGTGAAGCAAACTGTGAGAACTTCGATTTAAAATTTAAAGGGACGTTTTATTGAGTTATTTTTTATATCTTGACCTTTAAGACCTTTATATTCCTAAACTTCTTCTACAATAATTCTAAACCCTCATTCAAGACTAACACCTAAATTCTAGAATTAGGCTCTAAAAATTCTCTCCAAGTCTCATCTTCAAGATTCAAGCTAGGATTCAATTAATGTTTCAAATTCAAGCTAAATTCTTCTCAAACTCATCTTCCTAATCAAGGTATGTGGGATTGATTCTTGATCCCTTTCAACCAAGAAGACCCAAAATTTCTTTCAATTGATTTCATGAATTTTAATTTACTTTCAATATGGGTTTTCATTATTTGATATTATTAAATCCAATTAATGTATGAGCTGCACTCTACCTATGATTTTAAAATACTTTGAACACTATTATGATGATTTACATTGAGTTATGAAGTTATGAACATGCATGTCCCCTTCAAAATTTACTTATGCATGAGTAACTATTACTATGATTTAGATGTTCATTTTAAATATGGATTTATCCCATATCATATTATGATGTTGATTTTAACTTGAATCTATGTTACCCATGCTATCCTCACGTCATGCATTGCATTGAATTCATGAGCATTGGTATATGGAAATTATGAAGTGGGTTAAGCTATGACAAAAAGGTGATCACCGGTGTGTCTATGGTTATAGCTCTTTGAGCATTATGGGTGCTTGCACCATCTTGTATATGTGGATGAGTTAGTTATTCCTTGCATGAGCATTATGAATATGATTTATGGTTTGGCATTTGAGTCTATATATGCATTGAACGTTTTGAAATGAATATTGAATCTCTTGAGAGCAAGTATATGTATAATTATTCAAGTGGGATGTTGATGACTTAGCACCGATGGATTTGCGGGGCCTCCCCCTTTCCTTGAACTATGTGCCAACATAGGAACATTTTCCATTACAAAAAGATTAGGTGGTAAGGAAAGGATATTCGTCTATTATGTTTATGCTATGATTATGTAAATCCTTCTGAAAAGCATGGGCGTAAGGAAGGTGACCACCCACTGAAAAATGTTGTCGTAAGGTGTGGTGTACATTACCTTTGGCAAGTAATCTTCTCCCTACTGGTGGGAGGTCCCAATCGGTCTAATTCATGTAATAGCTCGCATGAGTTTGATTTGCCGGTTATAGTCCATACCCGCTATATAAGAGCATTATCGCATTGCATGCATCATGAATTTTATGGCATCTTGTAAACTTCTCCCTGGGATATATTATTCTTTCCATATTATGTGCCCTTGTCATCTAACATTAAAATTTAGGTTGATAAGTCATATGCATTGCATGCCCTCATACTTAGTACATTCAAATATACTAATGCATACTTTATGCCTACATGATTTTACCATGTAGGGACCGTGTGTTACGATTATCCACCGCTTGATGGGTAGCTCGAATTGAGATAGTTCATATTGTGGTGAGTCATATCTTCCAAGGACAAACCACCTTCCCTCTACCTATGTTGTTTTCACTTTATCTTCTTAATTAGGGGTGAGCCCAAGGACCTGTCGTGGCCCCCATCCCATCTTATGACCATAGGGATTGTTGGACATCTTGTAGACTTCCATAGATCCGATATGGTATGTGTTTTATTTGACGCTTATGATTTAGTTAGCTATTTGGTATGACTATCATGGATTGGATATGGGAATTATGATATGTATATATGATTGATGTGGATATGTGGAAGATCCTAAGTCCTGTATTGCCCCCATAGAGTGAGTCATACTTACCCTCCCCTTAGTTCCTATGTGCTATGTATTGCATGTAAATCCCTTTCCCTTCGATATCTCATAGCGTGAGTCTTACTTTCCCATCCCTTAGAACTATGTGTTTACTATTTGAAAGCGCTTATGAGCTAATGATGTGGATTTGGATACTTTGAGGCTTGTTTAGGGACTCTCGGGTTCCCATTCGCGGTGTCACATCTAGGCCCTAGGTCTGGGTCGTGACATTCCCATATTGAGTGCTTTGAGTCGAGAAGAGGTGAGATGAGATGGGTTGAGTTGAGTTCCTTTGAGATGAGTCTGATTTGATTGATGAGGTTTGATTGGTTGACAGGTCACTTGTCTACTCTTAATTCTTGATTTAGATAGACAATTGACATTCTGATCGGTTATTATTCTGACTTGATGATTGCTCCATATTTTCTACTGTTTCTGTTGTATTTAGCTATTTACATACCGTACATACCACGTACTGATGCATTCCGTGCTACATCGTTTCATGATGCAGATACATGTGTTAGAGATTGTCTACCGGTGAATCATTGAGGATCTGAGCAATCCAACTGATTTTGTGATCCTCCCATATTTTGGAGGATTCATTACATTTATTTCATCTTGTTTATAGAATTAGACTTGATTAGCTTTATCTTTGATTTGAGGTAGCCATGGGTCTGTCATTGGCACCGCTTGATAGTGATAGAGGCTTCATAGACTAGAGTCGAATGTTGATGTCAAGACTTGTTGAACTCGTTCTTTCTACTAGCCCTTTTATTTATTGATATTATTTTGAGACTAGGTGAGATGTGCCCATTACTTTCCTTAGTCTTTCACGATTGTCTTGAGTTATTTGATTGAATAAATGTGATGAGGCCAAGTAGTTCGCTTGGAGACTAACAGTAGTCTCTGGCTGTCGACCATGTCTATGGTACCCTCTTGGGGCATGATACAAATTTTGGCGGATATGTTTTGAGTGTGCATCGTGGAATTTGAGGGTAATTGGGACAAACATTTGGCTTTAGTAGAATTTGTATACAATAATAGCTATGAATCGAGCATTGGAATGCCTCCTTATGAAGCCTTATATGGAAGAAAATGTCGGACCCCTCTTTGTTACAGTGAAGTTGGTTAAACAAAACTTATTGGTCCTGAAATTGTGCAGTAAATAGAAGATAAGGTAAAAGTGATCAAGGATCTTCTGAAGATCATTTCAAGTAGACAAGAATCATATGTTGATCTTAAGAGGCGTGATGTCGAGTATCAAGTTGATGATAAGGTATTCTTAAAGGTATATCCATGGATGAAGATTCTGAGATTTGGCCAAAAGGGAAAACTTAGACCACGATTTATCGGACCCTATGAGGTGCTTGAAAGAGTGGGGCCAGTTGCATAGAAAGTAGCATTACCACCTGAGTTGGACAAGATCCACAATATCTTCCACGTGTCAATGATCAGAAGATATAGTTCTGACCCCTCTCATGTCCTACCAGTTGTATCTATTGAGGTTAATCAAGACTTAACATATGATGAGGAACCTATCCATATTCAATCTTGGGACATAAAACAACTTAGAAACAAGAAAATTCCGTTAGTGAATGTACTTTGGAGGAACCATTTTGGAAAAGAAACAATTTGGGAGAGAGAAGAAGATATTCGGACCCAATATCCGCACTTGTTCTGTGACTAGCGTAAGATAAAATTCGATTAGAAATTTCTTAATGGGGAGAGAGTTATAACTCCCTTATTATTAAATAATGTATTCACTTTCAAAAATGTATTCCCTTAAGTTAAAATCAACCCCTACTTCACAACTTTTTCACTCGAATTTGTGTCGTTTGAGGAATTGATTTTTGTGAATCATAAAAAGGGAAGTTGGGAGGGGCTTATCTTAGTGTTATTTTGTTTACTTTATGAACTTGTATCTATTATTCAAGCCTTAATAATAGATTTTAAGGTGTGATTAGAAAAAAAAAAAAGGGAATGACAAAAAATTAAAAAAATAAAAAATTGCGCAGCCTTTCTAAATTACTTTTAATTTAATATATCTTTCCCCATAAGGTAAGTTGGTCCCAAGACTTTAGATACACCTTATAAACTCCATCATAGCTGTATATTTGATAAAATCACGAAAACAATCAGTCCCTTTGAGGAAAAATCAAGAAACCCCTACCTTTTGCAAAGTAGTTAAATTTTGTCGTGAAACTGTGTAACGTTTAGTAATTGTGGAATATCTCATGGTATATAGCTGCGTTTGTAGTGTGTAAATATGTCTTGGAAAGCTGATTTATACATCTAAAAATTTTATGTAAAATTCTGAATTTTCTTGTATATATGGTCCTGAAAAAGGGGACGAAACACAGTGGAAGTTCTTGCCAGTTTCTTTTGTCTTCCATGCCTTCAGTTCAGAAGCTACTTCTATGATTATTGGCCAGACTTGAGGAAGCTTCTCCTACTTCCATTATTCTTGATGCACCGGTTTCTACAGTGCCGGTTGGCCCTTCTATAGGTCCAGTGGATCCATCTATAGTGCATGTTGGCCCTTCATTAGGTCTAGTGTATCCTCCCATGGCTTGTATTATTCTACCTCTAACTTCACGGCCGAGGACTGGGTCACAGCTTCAGGGTTTGTTTTTGCACATCCCAGATTTCTGGTGCCACCATCTTCTACCATCCCTACTATGTTTATTGTGGAGTAGAAGACTTTTGAGAGGTTTGTCCAGTTAGCTCCTTCCATGTTTGATGGTACACCCGGTGACATGGCTTATGACTTTCTATCAAAATGTGAAGTTCCATTGAGTAATTTTGCTATCCTTGAGACACATGGAGTTGCTAATACCTCCATCAATTCACTGGCTTGGCCAAGGAATGGTGGAGATCAATTTTCACTTAGAGATTAGCTTTCTGGCCTTAAGGTAGGAAATAAATTTACCCTTAGGCACAACAGAATTACCTTTCCACTTCATAACAAGCTCATTTGGAAATTGGAATTTGACTGTCTAAGTTCTATAATTTACAGAGGCATACAGACATGAAGCCAGTCCATGCCAAGGATACATTGAAATCAATCATCTCCAACGCAACAAAATCAATAAGAGTATCCCTATGATGGATGGACACTAAACAAGCTCTATAGATTCTCTCAGCTCGAATAGACTCACCCATTCGGGTAGAAACATCAAAGGCTTCAAGAAGACTCTCACGGGTTCTATCAAATCTACTTGCCACATAAAGAGATACAAATGACAACATGGCACCCTGATCCATCAAAATATAACAATCAAAAGTAAAGACTTGAATCATACCCATCACAACATCTGGGGAGTTCTCCTAATCTTGGCGACTACCCATGGCATACAAATAGTTTGTAGCTCCACTTGTGCCTACCGTAGCACACCTCTGGTTTCCTCTAACTAGTGCACAAAAATATCGGGGCATAGCTTCCCGAAGTGAGAAGCTGAACGAATGTCAGATGCAAAGTCCCACAATATATTAAGATCATACTGGCATACTCTCCAAAAAAAACTAGGAAACTTATCTCATGGATCGTTGAAAGGAGTAGGGGTCATAAAAACCCTTCGTAGAATAATCTGACACTACGAATAATTTTTAGTGTGTTTGAAATCATGAACCCTTTTATGGGTCAACGATGATTATACAGGTCATTCAATTGGCTCGTAGACCTGTTCTTAAAAACTCAAAATTTTACTAAGTGTTGAGGGGACTTTCGAGCTCCCTTCTACGGTCTGTGCATTCATCTCTCGGGACCAGATTAAATTGTTGGTCTTTCTAAACTTATATGATTTTGAATAATTAGGGGGTGTTGCAACGATTCCCTGCTAAAAGTGTCATGGATGGTCATACTTGAGGGTGTATCATGTTTATAGTCCTTCAGCACATAAATAACATTCACGAGTTTGAGTTTCATCACCATCTATTAGTAAATTATAATTTATATGTGGTTAATGCATGTGTAGAGCATTACAAAAATCTAAAATTTTAAATGCATGTTCACTGAGGTATTATTAATCTAAGTTGAGTTAATGTTTCACCATCTACTGTCAATAAAATATATGTGCATGCTTAAACAAATGTAATAATTAAAAAGGTGCACTGCAATTCGAGAGAAGCACTTTGTAGATGTGTTTCCTGTATAGATAATATTATGTGTTGTTGATTTTTTATGTGGAATTTCGCCTCATCACCACCCCAACAAAAAATTTACATAAATAATTCATGATTAAGATCACTCTAGTATATGATCGAAGAGCACATTGTGGATCACAAATAAATAAAATTTGACACATTCTAACAATTTACAATTTAAAAAATAAGTGGAAGTTTTCACTCTTAAGAAGATTTGTAGATCTAGAATTCATAAAAATAAGAGCCATAACGAATTAAGCAAAGTCAAATTACTACCATTCAACACAAATAGTTACATATTTAATTCATCAACAATCATTCTTAAATAGTCTTCAATTCTTTTATCAAAATGATAATACTAACTAAAATAACCTTCAGTTTTGGCAACAAACAATAGTACTTATAGTCTTCAGAATTTGTCCACATACGACACCGCTAGAAACCATAAATATTAAAATGCTATGTGAAATAGCAGCAAATCCTTTTTTCAATTCATTGTTGGGATTGAAACTTTATCCTTCATGGAGAACTTGAACTTGTAAGTAAATTCCTTTGTCACCTTTACCTATCACAAATTCGCAGATGCACCTGTCATCTTCCTGCACAAGGTTCAACCTACAAAAGTTGCGCCATCCTCCAACTAGCCATATTCTACCGTCGTTCCATTTTCTGACACTTGCCTCAAATTCTCGGCCACCAGAGTCACGAATGGTAATTCTTGAGGGGAGTTGAAGTTTATAGTCTCGCCACACATCCATTGGGATGTACTACGATTAGAAATAAAGACTTTGTTAAAAGAGAACTCTATAAGATTTAAACTATAAAATATTCACTAGAAAATATAGTTATAGACTTTAGTTACCAGTTGATCACTCTCTTTTGCTTGTATTTTTGTTACAAAGTAAGGATTTTTTGGCTGAGTTGCACATCCCCTTTTGAATATATCTGCACCATAATGGTCAGGAACATCCTTCACCTTGCAAGCAGTGGCTTTTTGACATCCAGCTAAATCAAGAAAGTCAGCTAGCTAGGTTCACAAACTAAAATATCATGAAAAGTCTTACCTGCTCTATCCTTTTTATTTTACTTGCTGATAATTTATTAAACATAGACTTTAATAAAGAAGGAGATTTTCGGCGTAGTGTGTTAGAAAATGATATTTAAATTTATTTTTCTCTTCTTTTAAAAAAATTAATAAAATATCCCCTTAGGCTCATTCTCAACAAAACAACATTTTACAAATTAACTTATAGTCTTAAATATTTATGATGTTTCTAAGACTATTAGATTATATCCAAATATGCAAAGACAACATTTTTCAGCAATATACTAACAAGAAAAGAATTCAATTGCATATAAAATGAAACACAGGAATTTATATAATGATATTTAATAATTATGTTTTACCTTTTGAACATTGTGCTTTTTTCTTATGTGTGCCAGCCTTTTGATTCTTTTCTTCATCTTCCTCTTCTCCTTTTGTCTTTTCATATTTTTCCTCTTCCACATATCTGCGTTTTGAACATGGTTCCATTTCTTGAGTCCCTTCTTTCTCTTCCTTTTCTACCTCGTCTTCGGAATCTTCTTCTTCTACCATGTAATCCGAATCACTATCATCTTCACTAGAACTAATGTTGCTATTGCTAGCATAAGTCTCCCCTTTTGACTCTACAATCTTTTGATGTTCAACATTTATTTTTTCCTCTTCTTTAACTCCAACACCTTTCTTTACACATTCATTTGTTCCAAGTAATTTAAAGTCAAATGTTTCTTTTTCATCAAGATCAAATATTAAAAAGTCTCCAAATTCTAGAGTGTTATCCTCAATAAACTTCTCCCATCCACACTGAAAATAAAAATCTCTTCCTTGTTTGATCACTCCTACAGGCCACTTATTTCCAAATCGATCCCTAAGGATAACTTTTCTAGGTAACTTTCCACTCTTGAATATTGTATAACCTGTGGGGACTTTCTGAGAAGAAAAAAATTATACTTTTAAAAAATATAGAGATACACTAGTACAAGTTTCTTTAAATGAAATAGACCATATTGTAAACGAAACCAATATATGAAGAATTTATTTCAATAAACTCAAATTTTAGAAATTTCAAGCTTAGAATTAAAGAATGTAACTATTTGAGGCGTTCTAAAAATCTTTTGAAAGGTTACCTCCGTCAACACTCATAATATGGTCATTTTGAAATAATATATGTAATTTATGACATCAACCTGATGATATTCATCTATTCAATACTAGTGCAAAATTAAGAGATTGAGCAAGTGTAAAATGCTAGCGTAAAATCTACATGCATCACAAAAAACAACTGTGTTCTTTTAACTTTATCTCCCCTTATTCACAACCTATTCTTCAAAAAGCATCACTTAAAATATCAATAAAAAGAGTCAGCGAGAATCACAGATCAATTATTTGTACATTTACATAGCAAAAGAATGAGCGAAAAAGAACACTTCAAATACTATGAAAGACCATGGGATCTAAGTTCATATACATCTATATTTTGTAGATTTAAATTTTACCAAGCATTTTCCATCCTATATCCGCTACCCATATCTCTAAATCAAGAAGAAAAAAATTCAAAAAATAAAATCCCACAAGCAGGAAGTATACTTACCATCTGTTTTGTGCTGGTGGTAGGAATGAAAACCTTGAAGAAGCCCTTTTCCATGTTCGCTTTTGTTGCCAAATAATAAGGGAATAGAACAATTTTCTGCACAACCCTAATCGTTTAAGCTTAATTCTTTTATTTGAAAGAGTATCCTTATTTATAAAAGTGTGTATATTTGTGGATATATATATCAAAGCAGAAGAGTACAAAAATTCACACAACTTAGTTGATATCTATTTTGGCTCAACATCATGTGGCTCAGTTTTCAAGGGATCCACACTTTCAATAGATTACTTAACATCAATAATTTTATCATTTTCTGTCACATTATTGTTACCAATAGCTGACACATCATATGGCTCATTTTTCAAGAGATGCATACTTTCAACACATTACTTAACAACAATAATGTTATCATTTTCCATTTGACACATCTTTTGGCTCTGTTTCCAAGAGATTCACACTTTCAACACATTTTCTAACTCCTTTCTGTCACGTTATTTAGCATTACCAATAGCTAACACAATAGTAAAGTTAAATTATCTTGTAAGTCTTGTTCACACAACTAATCACTTTACCAACTTTCTTCACATCCTTAATCATTTTACCCGCCTTATTCACAGTACTTATTCTCTTATCAACCTTGTTTATACCATATATGGTCATCAGAAACATAAATTTCCTAAAAATTGCATCTAGCACATAAAAATAACAAGCCTATACTTTTATACTTAAAAATGATAATGTCACAATTACAATCTATTTACATATAATAAAAGAGTCCAAAAGTCCCACATACAAGCACCATAAAATTTTGCGATTTTTTATTATTGAAAAAAACTTTAAACCGTAAGACAATGCGTCCATTTTAAAATAATCTAAATATGTAATTTCAAAAAGAAAAACAAGGGCAGCACTTGAAAAATACTCAATTATTCTATTTTAATATTTTTAAAAATAATTTAAATCTATATTCCGAGGAAAACAACACATGGTAACCCTATAAAATAAATAAAATTTTAGTGAAATCCACAAAAACATTTACATAAATATAAGGGATCTTAGTTTATTCCATCACTACTTAATAGAGATAACTTGATCACCTAGCAGTCAGTTAGTTTAAAATTTTAGTGTGAAAGTTGTGTGTTAGAGGTAAATGTTCAAAATTTTAAAATGAAAGATAAGTTCAACTCAAATTTTTTAATATCTTCAAATATAGAAAATAAAATAACAAAAATAAATAATAAATAAAAAATTGTCATTGTTTATCCATGTATTACTCATTCTAGAAAATTTCTCCTAACTAAAAGGTACACAGTAATACATGGCTCTCACTCCAAAGAACAAAAAATGAAATTTAAACTCATTTTTTTTATTATCTTAAATTTCAAATAATAATTATTAAAGGTGGGTTGGGATCAGATTCTTAATTGAAGTTTCTAAGGCAGTATTCACTAAGTTATGATGGAGATTCAGAATTATAGGAACCTTGTTATCTAATTTATGTGGAACAGATAATGTAAGAAGTAATGCCCTAATCAAATAGACATGCAAAAATCATTAAAGATTCAAACTTTACAACCCCCAGATCTCCAAAGTTCGGATCAAACAACCCCCTTTTGCTCAAATTCACCAAACACCAAACAATCAAATACCAATACTTCAAATCTTGCATGGCTACCAAACAGAAAAAAAAACACTTCAAACAATTAAAAAAAAAGAACAAAATAAAAATGAAACCAATAAACAAAAACTTACAGATTGGATAAGACGAAAAAAGAGGAACCAGATTGAAATTGAACTGAACTGAACTGATAAAAAGAACAATCTTTTCTTCTGTATTTATAGAGGGGGGGGGGGGAATTAACTCCACCACTTTGGTTTTTCCTATCTATCTATATAGTCCTTTATCTTTCTTTTGTTCTTTCTGTTTTTCTGTTTGTACTAGTATAAGGGCAGTTACTTGTTTTGTTTTTGTTTTTCCAAAAAACATTTGGGAGAAGAAGAAGAAGGCTATAGGGGAGGGGGATTTTCAAAGAAGGGCCTTTGGATTCTCTCTAAAAATCAAAGTAAGGTTTTGGGCATAATATATCAACACCTTTATCTCTCTTCTTCTTCTCATTTCTCTTATTTTTTTTATATCTCTCTCTCTAAAAAAACTATTTTATTTCATGTACTTAAATAGATTTTCTTGAATTATATTAAAAAACAGGAAAATAAATAAATACATAATTTTACAGAGACAGCTAGCTGGATATATGTGTATGTATATATGGATTTTTGTATTTAAAGTAAGAAATAAAAATACAAAAAAGAGAGATAAAGACAAAGAGAAAGGTAGAAGAAAGGGAGGATAAGCGTGGATGAGGAGAGTTGTGGGTCCCAGAGAAAGGTGGAAGAAAGGGAGGATAAGCGTGAATGAGGAGAGTTGTGTGTCCCACTTTACCGGTGGAAGAAAGGGAGGATAAGCGTGTAAGAAGTAATGTCCTAATTCAATAAGCCTATGGAAATTGATGAGGGGAGCAAGATATAACACAAACATGCTATAAGGTGGGAGCCTAGGAGTGGTAATGCTAATTTCTCGAAGACAACTAGAACAAGATAGGCCTTTGAGTAAAATAGGCCCCCTGATTTTGAAAAGGACTTATCTAATGAAGAGGTGGGTAAAATGGAGTAATTGGAGGACATTAGAGTGAAGAGTTCTTGAGAGTCAAATAACTTGAAAATATTGTTAGTCATATTATTACCAAATTATGTATGAATGAAGAAAGCTCTCTTGATAATAACAAATCACTGCATATGTTTCCATATGCTTTGTGTCACGCCCCGGGAGGGTACCCTAGGCGTGGCCGGCACTCAGAGACTATTGCTAGCCCCCAAGCGAACCACTTAGCTTCATCACATCATTCATTATAGACATTGCGGAAGGAAATAGTAAACAATACTTTAAAATAGTGGGCCAATGGCCAAACCTCAATTTGATCATCAAAACCAAGCAAGGGATTATTGCTCAGTTGTCAAAACATTCACCTTGACTACATCATTATGTCTACAAAGCCTCTAACATTCCTTAAAACGTCTAAGAAGAGGACCATGACAAACCATGGCTACTCGACTCAAAAGAACAGGATAACGTTCATAAATAAAGGTTTCCTCCGGAAACAAGGAGGCTCACCACAGTCAGAACTTGGAAACACTTGACCTCAACGGGGCGGCTGCTGAAGTCCTCTAGCTCCTGTATCTGCATCATGAAACGATGCAGGGCCAAATGGCGTCAGTACGTGGAATGTACTGGCATGTAAAATAGCTGAAAACACATTGTTAGGAATATACAAACATAACGCACATCATCATGGGACCGTAACATTTACATCAGGGAAACCTTAACATTGACCTTTTCATTAACATTGACCATTTCATTGGAGTACCCTTAGAAAACCCTTTTCAAGAAGGCCTAACTGGGAGTTTCTTTAATCGACAACCATCACTTATGAGCCAGTGATGATACAACGAAGCGATGCCGTTGCTACATCCGTCCAATACCCTGCCCGGGGCAAAGGACATTCATTAGAAAATATTAGTCCTCATTTGGGACAAGAAAGGTGCCATCCGCGTTGCGGTTCAATCCTTTCTTCCTACGCGGGCCACGTAGTTAATGGATTCAGGTTGGACTCACCTTTCTATCCATTTCGGTGCTCAATACTCCTCCCAGGACTCGACATTGCTCATAAAACATTAACATTCATTAGTCCCATAGGGACGCATTTCATCATAATTAGTCCCCATAGGGGCCAAATACATTATCATCGGCATCGACATTCATTTGTCCCATAGGGACACATTACATTATCATTAGCATCTCCTTTACATCAACATTAACATCATTGTCATTCCATCTCGTTAACATCAACATCATTGACTTTAGGGACACTCGTTTAGGAACTTTGACTCTCAACTTAGAGACAATCCCACACTCACATTCTCAACATTCATCATTCATTAATTTATCATTACTCTAGACTCTACACACACACCCATGTTCATCATGCATGCTTTTCCAGGATACATATACAATAGGTATGGGGTTTTTAACTAAATGCTTTTCAAGAAAATAGTTTAAAAAGGACGCATGAGGGTTTTTATGAGGGTCATCATCAATGCAGGAAAATATATAGGTTTATGCATAAAATAATGGCATTTATTCATTACATTACATGAATTAACGTGTTTCACTTCATTACCCTAACATCATTCACCATTAGACTCTAATACATTACTTATGGGGCACATGGGAGGACATTCCCATGCTTTAAGTATAGCCTTACATACCTGAAAGAAGATAGTCACACTAAAGCACCTTCTTTCCTCTTGCTCTCTTCGACCTCCTTCAAGCCCTAGCCTTAAGAACCTTAGGAAGACTTCTTCAATGGGGTTTTTCAACCCTTTTTTCGTGAAAACCGACCTATATAGGTCATAGGGGTACGTTTAGGATAGGTGGGATTGGACCATAATGCCCTTGGAAATTTTAAGAAATTAAATTCCGTCCTGAAGTAACACAGTCCGCGACGCGGACTGGTCGCGGACAGTGTATTTTCGGAAATTCAACTCCGTCGAAATTTTTGGGAAAAGATAAGTGTGTCTCCGCGACCAGTCCGCGTCGCAGTTCCGTCGCGGAGGCTCACTGTTTTTCGTTTCGGAACGAAAAATTATCTTTTGACTCGGTTGCTCTAAAATTCGACCGAGACCTTTCCCCCACTCCATTTTCAGTGCTGATCATGAATCCGCTCTCGGATTTTCGATCCGAGCATCGGAAAGCACGTTTCTCGCACACCTCTCCTTGAGGGGTATTTCGGTAATTTCGCGGGCGTTACATTATCTCCCCCTTGGGATCATTCGTCCTCGAATGATAAGTAGGGAAGTATTTTAGCACGAATAGGCTCACAACTCAACTCAATATTACTTTGATAACCTACTACCTTCATCTTTCATTGGTCTTTAAGCTCATTTATTCAACATTAACAATTTCACAGGGAATTCATGTAATATACATTAATTTACATTAAGTAGGGTCATTACCTTCGATGCTTCCATCGACCTCGGGCACGAACAAGTGCGGGTACTTTGCTTTCATCTCCTCCTCAGCTTCCCATGTGGATCCTTCAATGAATTGATTTCTCCACAGTACCTTAACAGAAGCTATCTCCTTGTTCCTTAGTCTGCGGACCTGTCAATCAAGGATTTGGACTGGGGTTTCCTCATAGGACAGGCTGTCCTTGATTCCTATGCTCTCTACATGCACTACCAAGGCAGGATCCCCTAAACATTTCTTCAACATTGAGACGTGGAACACTGGATGAATCCCATCTAATTCAGAGGGTAGTTCCAGCTCATAAGCAACCTTTCCAATCCTTCGCACAATTTGGTAGGGACCAATATAGCGAGGACCCAACTTCCCTTTCTTCCCAAACCTCGTGACACCTTTCATAGGTGATACCTTCAGATAAACCTAGTCATTCACCTCAAACTCTAAATCCCTTCTCCTTACATCTGTGTACGACTTTTGGCGGCTCTGGGCTGCCTTTAACCTTTCTCGTATAGTCTTCACCTTTTCCATTGACTGGTGGACAAGGTCTGGCCCAATCAGCCCGGCCTCTCCCACCTCGAACCACCCAATGGGCGATCTACATCTTCTCCCATACAAGGCCTCATAAGGGGCCATTTGGATACTCACATGATAACTGTTGTTGCATGCGAATTCAATCAAGGGTAAATGGTCGTCCCAATTTCCTTTGAAGTCAAGAACGCATGCTCTCAACATGTCTTCCAACGTCTGGATAGTGCGTTCTGCCTGGCCATCCGTCTGTGGATGAAAGGCCGTGCTCAAGTTCATCTTAGTATCCAGCCCTTTCTGGAACGACTTCCAGAAGTGAGAGGTAAATTGGGCTCCTCTGTCTGAAATAATAGACAAGGGAACTCCGTGCAATCTCACTATCTCCTGAATATATACTTTGGCATAATCTTCGGCAGTGTTAGTCGTCTTGACTGCTAAGAAATGTGCTGATTTCGTCATTTTGTCTACAATCACCCATATGGAGTCATGTTGCCTCCGGGATTTCGGTAAGCCCGTGACAAAGTCCATGTTCACCATCTCCCACTTCCATTCAAGAATTTCAAAATTCTGAGCCAGACCACTTGGCCTTTGGTGCTCAACCTTGACTTGCTGGCAGTTGGGGCATCTGGAAACGAATTCTGCGATGTCCCTCTTCATTCCACTCCACCAATAGACTTCTCTCAAGTCGTGATACATCTTGGTGGAACCTGGATGGATGGAGTACTTAGCATTATGGGCCTCAGCTAAAATCCTTTCTCGAACACCATCAACATTAGGGACACATAATCTGTTCTGGTACCTCAGTACCCCATCTCCCCCTTTGGAGAAGGCCATCACTTTTTGCTTCTGAACATCTTCTTTTAGTTGGGGTATAATGGGATCTCGATCCTGCTTCTCTTTAACTTCAGTCACCAGGGATGATGAAGACCCATTTTGAACACTAACTCCTCCTTCATCATTCTCTTCAAGTTGGACCCCCAATCGGGCCAACCTGTGCACCTCTCTCACCAGTTCTTTCTTTTCTTCATCAACATGGGCCGTGCTACCCATAGACAACCTGCTAAGAGCATCAGCAACAACGTTAGCTTTACCTGGGTGGTACATGACGCTCATATCATAGTCCTTGAGCAACTCTAACCATCTCCTCTGTCGCAGATTGAGCTCCCTTTGGCTGAATACATACTGCAAGCCCTTATGGTCTGTGAACACATCCACATGCACTCCATACAAGTAGTGGCGCCAGATTTTAAGTGCGAACACAACGGCTGCCAACTCAAGATCATGGGTAGGATAGTTTCGTTCATGAACCTTAAGCTGTCTGGAAGCATAGGCTACCACCTTTCCTCTTTGCATTAACACACACCCCAACCCAACTCTAGATGCGTCACAGTATACCACGAAGTCATCTGTTCCGTCAGGCAAGGTCAAAACAGGTGCAGTGGTTAACCTGGTCTTCAGCTCTTGGAAACTTTTCTCACATTCGTCAGACCATTGGAACTTAGCCCTTTTTTTGGGTCAGTTTGGTCAATGGTGCAGATAGGGAAGAAAACCCCTCTACAAACCTCCGGTAGTAGCCTGCCAACCCCAAGAAGCTTCTTATGTCAGTCGGAGAGGTTGGCCTTGGCCAGCTTGCCACCGTCCCAATCTTCTGGTTATCCACTCGAATACCATCACCCGAAACCACATGGCCTAGGAAAGTCACTGACTTAAGCCAGAATTCACACTTGGAGAACTTAGCATATAACTCGTGGTCCTTAAGAGTTTGAAGGACAACTCTGAGATGTTTAGTATGCTCTTCCTCATCCTTCGAATATATCATAATATCATCAATGAAGACGATTACAAACATATCCAAGTAGGGTCTAAATACCCTGTTCATTAAGTCCATAAAGGCTGCTGGTGCATTGGTCAACCCAAAGGACATCACTAAGAATTCAAAATGACCATATCTTGTCCTGAAAGCTGTCTTTGGGATATCACACTCCCTCACATTTTACTGATGGTAACCCGATCTGAGGTCTATTTTTGAAAAACATGAGGTACCCTGAAGTTGGTCGAACAAGTCGTCAATCCTAGGAAGAGGATATTTGTTCTTGACTGTGACCTTGTTCAGTTGCCTATAATCTATACACATTCGAAGCGTCCCATCTTTATTTCGCACAAACAACACTGGAGCACCCCATGGGGAAACACTGGGTCTAATAAAACACTTCTCTAACAGGTCTTTTAACTGTTCTTTCAGCTCCTTCAGTTCAGCGGGGGCCATCCTATATGGCGGAATTGAAATAGGTTGCGTATCGGGGAGTACATCAATACCGAAGTCAATCTCCCTATCAGGAGGGACTCCAGGTAAATCCTCCGGGAACACCTCAGGAAACTCATTAACAACTGAGACCGACTCAAGAGTAGGGGTCTCAACATTATCAGCTTTAACTCTTACTAGGTGGTAGATACACCCCTTAGAGATCAACTTCCTTGCCCTTAGGTAAGAAATAATTATACCCTTGGGTGCAACATAACCTCCCTTCCATTCTAAGACCGGTTCAAGTGGGAATTGAAACTTAACCACTCGGGTTCTACAGTCTATGGATGCATGGCAAGCGTGAAGCCAATCCATCCTAAGGATCACATCAAAATCCACCATCTCTAATTCTACCAAATCAGCCAATGTATCCCTATAATAAATGGATACTACACAGTTTCTATAGACCCTTTTTGCCAGAATAGACTCTCCAGTAGGAGTTCAAACGGAATATGGCTCATGTAGACATTCTGGGGCAACTTCGAACTTATTAGCCACATAGGGAGTCACAAAGGATAAGGTGGCACCCAGATCAAGTAATGCGTAACAGTTATAAGAGAAGATTTGAAGCATACCCGTTACAACATCTGGGGCAGCCTCTCGGTCCTGCCGATTTCCCATAGCATACAGGCGGTTCGCTCCGCCTCCAGCATTCGTAGCAGTAGCCCTCTGTTGACTGCCCGCAGGGGGCGCTGTAGCTGACTGGGCTCTATTACCTCTGTCGTTTCCCCTCTGGCTCCTCATAGGACATTCAATCTGGATATGGCCAGGCTGTCCACACGTATAGCATAAATTAGTGCCTTCCCGGCACGCACCAAGATGTTGTTTGCCACATCTGCCACAAGTTGCTTTTTCTCTGGGGCCCTGGGCGACACTGGCCTGGGACTGAGATACCTGTGCTCTGAAATTCTGATGGCCCTGGGTCCTTTGGTCGTACCTGTGCTGCTGAACAGGTGCATTCACCATCGGTGTTGCATGGCGAGGAGGTTTCCTCTGAAAGAAGTTCTTGCTGCCTTTGTCCCCCTTTTGCTGGTTTTGTTCTTGGGCCACAGCCTTGGCTTTCTTGCTCTGCTGTTCCTCCCTGTCCCTCTTCTTGTCCTCTTCGGTCTGTTGAGCGTAAACCATCAGCCTGGAAATATCCATGTCTGGGATCAGCAATGCTGCCTTGCACTCCCTCTTCACATGTCTGCCCAATCCAGACACAAATTTTCTCATCCTGGCCCTCATATCAAGAACCATCTCCGGAGCATACCTTGACAGCTGGGTGAACTTTAGGCTGTACTCTTTGGCGGTCATACCCTCCTGCTTTAAGTTCACAAACTCTTCAACCTTGGCTTCCCTTAACTCTTGGGGAAAGAAATGATCGAGAAAAGCACTCTCGAACTCTTCCCACTCGGCTGGTTCAGCACTTTCACCTCTGACATCCTCCCATTGGTTGTACCTAATGTTGGCCACATCCTTAAGTTGATATGAGACCAACTCCACTGCTTCAATCTCACTTGCATGCATTGCCCTTAGGATCTTGCGCATTTCATCACTAAAGTTTTGCGGATCCTCCTCAACCTTAGAACCTGTATAGACTGGCGGATTCATCGTCAAAAAATCTCTGAGCCTGGAAGCAGCAGTTGGCTCTTGGGAACTGGAGCTTGGGGCCTGGGGACCACGACTGCCACTTTGCGAGGCCACCAACTGGGTGAGCATGGCAATGGCTCCCCTGAAGTCTGCCTCTGAAGTGGGGGCTGACTGTGCTGGGGGTGCTGGTGGAGCCTCAGCAGCTCTAGCTGGTCGTCCCCGTCTCCTTACCTCACGTTCTGGCAAGGGGTTCTCAGTACTTGGGACAGAACCATCTCTTTGGGCAGCAGTGCGTTTTGGAGGCATTATCTGTAAACGCGTAACGCACGAGTTAAAGAGGTTTGCTTAAAGTCAAGCTCTAGCGCACGACTCAGAACATCAAAGAAGTGGAACCATTTCCTAATGCCCTGTAGCATCCTGTTTATGAAGTGTGGTGCACAACACACGCATAAACGAGACTCTACTAGACACGGCTTTGTAGACTCCCTAGGACTCTTGAACTCTGTGCTCTGATACCAAGTTTGTCACGCCCCGGGAGGGTACCCTAGGCGTGGCCGGCACTCAGAGACTATTGCTAGCCCCCAAGCGAACCACTTAGCTTCATCACATCATTCATTATAGACATTGCGGAAGGAAATAGTAAACAATACTTTAAAATAGTGGGCCAATGGCCAAACCTCAATTTGATCATCAAAACCAAGCAAGGAATTATTGCTCAGTTGTCAAAACATTCACCTTGACTACATCATTATGTCTACAAAGCCTCTAACATTCCTTAAAACATCTAAGAAGAGGACCATGACAAACCATGGCTACTCGACTCAAAAGAACAGGATAACGTTCACAAATAAAGGTTTCCTCTGGAAACAAGGAGGCTCACCACAGTCAGAACTTGGAAACACTTGACCTCAACGGGGCGGCTGCTGAAGTCCTCTAGATCCTGTATCTGCATCATGAAACGATGCAGCGCCAAATGGCGTCAGTACGTGGAATGTACTGGCATGTAAAATAGCTGAAAACACATTGTTAGGAATATACAAACATAACGCACATCATCATGGGACCGTATCATTTACATCAGGGAAACCTTAACATTGACCTTTTCATTAACATTGACCATTTCATTGGAGTACCCTTAGAAAACCCTTTTCAAGAAGGTCTAACTGGGAGTTTCTTTAACCGACAACCATCACTTATGAGCCAGTGATGATACAACGAAGCGATGCCGTTGCTACATCCGTCCAATACCCTGCGCGGGGCAAAGGACATTCATTAGAAAATATTAGTCCTCATTTGGGACAAGAAAGGTGCCATCAGCGTTGCGGTTCAATCCTCTCTTCCTACGCGGGCCACGTAGTTAATGGATTCAGGTGGGACTCACCTTTCTATCCATTTCGGTGCTCAATACTCCTCCCAGGACTCGACATTGCTCATAAAACATTAACATTCATTAGTCCCATAGGGACGCATTTCATCATCATTAGTCCCCATAGGGGCCAAATACATTATCATCGGCATCAACATTCATTTGTCCCATAGGGACACATTACATTATCATTAGCATCTCTTTTACATCAACATTAACATCATTGTCATTCCATCTCATTAACATCAACATCATTGACTTTAGGGACACTCGTTTAGGAACTTTGACTCTCAACTTAGAGACAATCCCACACTCACATTCTCAACATTCATCATTCATTAATTTATCATTACTCTAGACTCTACACACACACCCATGTTCATCATGCATGCTTTTCCAGGATACATATACAATAGGTATGGGGTTTTTGACTAAATGCTTTTCAAGAAAATAGTTTAAAAAGGATGCATGAGGGTTTTTATGAGGGTCATCATCAATGCAGGAAAATATATAGGTTTATGCATAAAATAATGGCATTTATTCATTACATTACATGAATTAACATGTTTCACTTCATTACCCTAACATCATTCACCATTAGACTCTAATACATTACTCATGGGGCACATGGGAGGACATTCCCATGCTTTAAGTATAGCCTTACATACCTGAAAGAAGATAGTCACACTAAAGCACCTTCTTTCCTCTTGCTCTCTTCAACCTCCTTCAAGCCCTAGCCTTAAGAACCTTAGGAAGACTTCTTCAATGGGGTTTTTCAACCCTTTTTTCGTGAAAACCGACCTATATAGGTCATAGGGGTACGTTTAGGATAGGTGGGATTGGACCATAATGCCCTTGGAAATTTTAAGAAATTAAATCCCGTCCTGAAGTAACACAGTCCGCGACGCGGACTGGTCGCGGACAGTGTATTTTCGGAAATTCAACTCCGTCAAAATTTTCGGGAAAAGATAAGTGTGTCTCCGCGACCAGTCCGCGTCGCAGTTCCGTCGCGGAGGCTCACTATTTTTCGTTTTGGAACGAAAAATTATCTTTTGACTCGGTTGCTCTAAAATTCGACCGAGACCTTTCCCCCACTCCATTTTCAGTGCTGATCATGAATCCGCTCTCGGATTTTCGATCCGAGCATCGGAAAGCACGTTTCTCGCACACCTCTCCTTGAGGGGTATTTCGGTAATTTCGCGGGCGTTACACTTTGTGTATGGAGAACATGGATGAATAAGACACCAGTTGATATGCAAATATTTTGTCAACCCTCACCAAGTGACTATAGAACACTTTTTTCTTACTGTGGATTTTGCTATTAAATATAATACTGCAACTAGAATAAAGGGCCCTTTATTAAGATGAAATAAAATGTGATATAGTGGTGATGAACAAAATCTATGCACAAGTTGAAAGCTTAGATAAAAGCTACTCTTGCAATTATAAGGCACCTCTAGAAGCAGAGAATCAATTGATAATGGGGTTACTATATCAAGAAGTAGAGTTTACTGTTACATAGATCATAACCTACAACATTTTCTACAATGAAGTATCCTTGGATTGAAAACGTTTCTAACACAAGCCTCTACTAGTTCAATCTTTGAAGAATATTCTTCATGAATTAGTTTCAAAGATATTCGTGAGAAAAGTTCACCAAGTGGCATTTGTAAATATGACATAAATGGTCCATCCAAGAGAAACCTTAGCCGAAGTTCATGGGCCTTCTATTTTAGAGATTATATAAGAGATTTTAAGGCTGTCACTACTAGGAAGTAAGACGTTAATGAGTCTCGCACTTAGAGAAGGAGGCTAATGCTAGAGATCAAGGAAAGTTATGATAATTAATCACAATTCAGAAATATTGACCTGGATATTGCTTACGGTCCTTTTGCAACTCTATTGGGATAAAAAACTAAGACATGGTTAGAAAAAATTGTATCAGATGGCAGCTAACATAGACAATGAAAAAAATAGTCCTACAATGCCTCCCTAAAAATTTAAGGACATCAATATCTCTTTCATAAATCAATGAACTTATAAGACAATCATTTTAACTACTAACATCCATTGTCTTTTGTATGAAACTGGAAACACATTTCTATCAAGGTGGAGAACGGAAAATAACATTACATGGTCTAGCAGATCAAACGAAAGAAGACAGATCAATATAATCTATTTAAGATGGATGGTTGTTCTAAGGAAAACTTTTGAATGGCCAGAACGGGTACACACTCAAAAACCATCAAGGAGATAATCATGGACATCTTGGACTTCTATGGTAGCCAAACAACAATTATACTTAAGTCAAGATTGTGCTCACAGGGATAAATTGATGGTTTAGTAAATGCCAACTTCAATGTACAGGTCATATTAGACTATCTAATGATAGTAATAATGGTTATAAAAGGGACCAATATTCCCTAGAAACATTAATAAATCATTGTGAAAATAAGAAATCTTATGAGATAGGAAAGCTATGTAATTAATCACTACTACAGAAAATCTAATTTACAAAGTGACAGACAAAGCTTGCAAATATAGGAATAACATATAAACAAATCTCTATTTTCATAATTGCAATTTCTTTGCCTGGGCAAGTTGGAAATATGTACTTATTTATATTTGTGTCAACATGATTCAATATATGTGATTGTATTGAAGAAAAAATAGCAAACATCTGTTGAAGAAAATGGACGATTCACTCACACCGGAAGGTTCAAATAACAATCTCAAATAGAAATCAGGTGCCTGAGTTGTGTATGTATAAATACACATAGCAAATACTTATTTATTACTATCACGTATAAACAAATACTAGAAAAAATGAACCAAACAAAAGTGTAAATAAATAAAAAATGAAGACATTTTTTGGAAAAATAAAGTTACTTTGGGAGAAAAAGAGAAATACCTTTTAACAGAGAGAATGAAACCACAGTCAGTAGTCCCAAACAATTCACGTTAGCTACAATATACAATAAAAGCAAATCAGTGAGCAATTTACTTCATAAAAACAAATAAAAGTACATGATTGAACCCTAAGTCCAAATTCTTGCTTGAACCCTAACCCTGATTTTCAGAAAATCTTAGATCTAAAAAATTTCAATTTTAAGAACACCAAACTGCTAAAACCCCTATTTTCAGAACACTCAAACAACTAAAATTCTTACTTCTAGAACACCAAAACTATTAAATTCTATTCTGAGAGAACCTATTTTCGAGCTAAATAAAATGGAAAGAGTTGAAAGTGTAAACCCCCTATTTTCAAACATCAGAACTACTAAAACCCATTTTCATGGCACCTATTTTCAAGCTAAATTAAATAAAAAGAGTTAAAAACTCCTATTTTCATAATACCCAACCTTACTTCATTGGAGATAGAGAGCTAAATTAAATTGAAAGAGATGAGAGTTTGAGAGCTCATTGGAGAAGAGGAAACATTACTTTTGAGATGGAGATAGAACGACTTGAAGGTTTCAGCGTAGATGGAGATGGAGAGGTCGAGAAGCAACGAAGATAGAGAGTTCATGCAAAGAGGGAATGTTCTGGAGATATAGATACTTTCTTAAGGGAAATGGCTCAGATGTGTCATCGAACTTTGAGAAAAGATTTTTTTATGCCATCCATTAAAAGTTTGACTCATTTATGCCATTACCGTTTTAGAAAAGGTTCATTTATGTCATTATCTTTTAACTCTAGTATTGCAAAACAACTTAAACAACTTTAAATATTTTTAAATTAGTGTTTTGGATCAAATGTAGTTTTTTTGGATATTCTTCTTCAAGAATGCCAAGAACACAAGAAGAAAACTAGGAACTCCAAGAACTATTTTTCAAATATTCATGAAATCACCCCAAATTTCAAGAGTGGCATTCCTACGAATTAGATATCAAAACTTAATATTGTTTGACCTCGAATTAAACATAACTCAACAAGACCAACTTGAAATTTTTCTTTAAAGGTTCCCAAGACTAGGTGAAAAACAATTCCAAAGAAAAAGATAAATCACTCCCAAAATTTTAAAAATTTACTTTAATTCATATTTTTATTGTTGTTTTTTTTATACAAGATACATATTCCTTATTAATTTTTGAGTCTACGTTCAAAATTTCATTAATTTAGAGTTGAGGAAAAAATTTTACCATTAAAGAAGGATAAAGTTTTGAAAATTTGAAGAAAACTTTCAAGTGGGTCTTATTGTGTTAGGTTGACTCCGAGCTCAAATGATATTGAGTTTTCATATATAGCTCGAAGGAACGCTACTCTTTAAATTTGAGGTGATTTCGTGAAGATTTGAAGAAGTAAAAAATTTGAGAGTTCTTGGTGTTCTTCATGTGTTCATGGTATTCTTGAAGAAGAATAACAAAAAAAATTATACTTTATCTAAAACTCTAATTAAAAGAATCCAAAGTTGTTTAAGTGGTCTTGCAAAATTGGAGTTAAAAAATAATGGCATACATGAGCTTTTTCTCAAATGGGAATGATATAAATGAGTCAAACTTTTGATAGATGGAATAGATGAGCCTTTTCTCAAAGTTCGATGGCATATTTGAGCCTTTTCCTTTTATGAATCACTACAAGAAAATAGGTCTTTAACAAGGGGAAATTCGATCGTTAAAAGTATAAATCCGGTCATTATTAGTCAATAACGACCGATACAAATCCCGTCGTCACCGGTCGTTAGTAGCTCCGACGTTAAAAGTTAATGACCGGATTAAATTCCGTCGTCAAAAGTTAACGACCGAATTAAATTTGATCGTTACAAAAGCTTTAATGATGACAAAAATCCGGTTGTTATACCTTTTTTGTAGCAACCAAATTTTTCGTGCACTTCCAAGGAGGGGTCTAACCACAAGAATCTATTGTAGAGTAGTCTTACCTTGCAATTCTGCCAGATGATGTTACTAAGGTTTGAACCCATGACCTTCTAGTCACATGACAACATCTTTACCAGTTACTCCAAGGCTCTCTTCAGTTCTAGTTATTAAAACCTTAATTATAACCACAAATCAAATCAGCATAAGTGCAAACTCCATATAGATTTTACACATAGAAACATACAAAAACATGCACATATGAAAATATACAAATTTATTATATTTATATAATATTATATTTTTTAACTCTTAATAAAATAAAAATTAAACTAGAATATTTTAAAATAATTTTTGAAATATGAAATGCATTCTTCCTATGCTTCAAAATTTTCTGTTGCTTATACATCTTTACACTTTTTCTGAGGATGAGTTCTTCAAACTACATGACCTTTCAAAAAACAAGTATAAAAACTTCATGTAAAGTTATTAATAATACTCCTAATAACTATTATCTTCCTTTTACTTTTTCGCAAAATCAAAGATTAACCACAATAAAATATAAAATTTGTTTCTGTTCTCACAACCATATAAAAAGAAAGTTGGGATTCCTAGTTCTAGACTTAAAATTGTTTGTTTTGTATTTTGCACCTTAAGATATTGACTTTTTGCACATTGCTTCATGGATAAAACCCCCAACTTCTTTTAGTTTCACTTTTTATACTAATGATATACACCTAATATAAATAATTCAATATCATTAAAATTATTATGAAGATACAAATCAATTATATCATCTTAAATTTTAAATAATAAAAAAATTACGATTTCTTAATTAATTAGTTGTTGATTATATGTCATGTAAAGTTTTTAAATTTTCTGTTTGTAAAATTTCACGTTATACTTTTCTAACTTAAACAAATGATTTTTCTTTGTATACACTTGTTGGTTTCACAACCAATAATGGAATAAAAAATCAGCACAATATATTTTTTTTTATTAGAAGAAACATTATTACTGGATACTGATTCTTAAATCTATTGATCGAGGTACTTTGCAAGTGGAGAAACATCTTTCCTCTTGAGAAAATTACTTACGATCAAATTTATTTAACTTTTCTACCTTAAATTAATCTCATAAGCTCATAATTATATATTTAATGTTATTACTTTTATTGTTAATTTTTTGTTTCATTACAATTTTTTGTTTTGACCTACTTCATCTTGCATCTTTAAAAATGTCAAGTAAAGATAAATAAATTGTCTCTCAAAATAAAAACATATATAAAAACTATATCAAGAAAATATTTAAGTTAAAAAAATTATGTCAAAAAGATTGTAACTAAATATTTTTATAATATTTCAAAATTTTATATATTTGAATATAATACAAATGATGGATAGAGTTACTAGAAAATAATAAATTAATATGTTTTTCTTTTTATTAAACTTTTTTTATGGAATAAGCAAAATTATAAAAGATGGAGGATTTTTATCAGAATGATTAACAAAACACCTCTTGTTACACTTATAACATGATTTGGTTTGATCTCTTTATTCTCATATTAGTTAAACATATTTTTACACTAACTAATATGTTTTAACAATGGCATGTTATGCTTTTTAAAAATCAAATTTGTCCCCTCGTTAATGTTAGATTAAAATTTATTTTTAATGACCGAAAAAAGATTTGGTCGCTATAAGTGTATTTATAATAATCGGAAAAAAATTGGTCACTATAAGTGTATTTGTAACGACCGTAAAATAATTTGGTCGCTATAAGTATATTTATAACGATCGGAAAAAAAATTGGTCACTATAGGTTTATTTTTAACGACTGGAAGAATATTTGGTCACTATAAGTAAATTTATAACGACCGGAAAAGAATTTAGTCACTATAAGTATATTTATAACGACCAGATTCATTTCTCGTCGTTAAGAGATGGTCGTTAAAAGTCTCTTTTCTTGTAGTGAATAATAAATTTCCCCAATGGATTTTTTTATCACTAGATAATATAGGTTTTATAAAATTATATTTGAAAGTCTAGCAACCATTTTTCCATCACTAATTTCGTCACAGAATTTTAATTAAATTTGTCCCTCCTACTTTGTTTGCTAAATCCATAGGAAAATTAGGCGTCAAAATTTCGTGCTAATATTTAGAGACGAAATAAATGTTCCATCATTCATCCATCGGTATTTCATAACATAAAAAATTATTTGTTATTTTTGCAACAAAATAATTGTTCCTTTGCGAATCTGGAGTTATTTAGTGACGAAATATTATTCGTCGCTAGTATTCATCGCTAACCGCTATTTTTTTAGTAGTACTGTAGTTTTCAGAAGAAATAAAGCTAGTAAATAGAATGTCTAATTATATCCATAAATGAGAAGAATACCTTCTAGTGGCGATCCTTTGGGCTGCTTTTGAACTAGAAATTTGAAGTACAATACATTAATATCCGATCAGCGATTTTGAGTATCCTGTGATGGAAACAAATTAATATCTTTAAGCTCCTCAAGCATAAAATCACATGAGTTAGTAGCTTTCAACATTTTCAAAATCACAAATAGCTATTAATTTTACAAATCTAGATGTATAAAAGGATACCTGTATCTCTAGACCTTTTGGCGCTTCGATTTCCTAGTTGAAGAAGTTGAAATCCACCCTAGAAGACATGATGGTGCAACTTTGAGACATCTGGGTACAGAAGCTTAAAAGTTTGTCCAAGGCTTTTGGCTTTCCTTTTCTTGTTTCTAGATTGTTTGATAGTTTCTTTTTTTATTATTTTGGATTGGATCCAACTTTTTGGATATGGTTGCTTTTTTTGGCTCATTTTCAGCTTTTGATAAATGTGATCCAATCTTAGTCCTTAAAAAAATTTTTTAAAAATAAAGATAAATATTTTCTTTGTACCAAAATTTTTAATATACATGCACGACTATTTAATCATGAATATCATATATTCTTTTGGCAAATAAATTAATTATGACTTGAATAGATAAAATCATAAAATATTAGTTTGTATTAGTTAGTAATTCATAAATTTAAATTTTACAATATTAGAAAATCTATATATTTTAAAAACTATTTTTTTAAAAAAAATTAGAAAGTTACAACAATTAATATAACTCTTTCCTATTCTTTTAATTAAGAAAAACTAGTTTTTTAACACGTGTGTTGCACGTGGTTACCGATTCAGGAAATATATGTTATAGTAAAATAGGATTGATATTATTTAATAATATAATAATTTAAATATTTATTAATAATAGTCAAAGCTAATGTGCTAAGTTCGATTCCAGAATGAGCGCGTGACAGGTGTGCGACATGCACCTTCCGCGGACGAACACTTTATTTTGTTCCAAAAATTTTCTATGGGATTAGAAACCTCGTTTAGAGAATTTTTGATGTAAAAATTTGAAATTTGACACTGTCCGCATCGCGGACCCCATGTCCCGAGATGAACCTTTTTGAGTTTCGTAAGGGGCATTCCAGACCTTTCCAAACCCCTCCTAGACTTAAATCATGATCAAAATGGGTCGTTTTAAGCGTAAAAGGGATTTTAAACCCTATTCTAAGTCCTTGGAAAAGACTCGGGATAAAGAGAAGACAAGAAGAGCACAAAATTGAGGACTCGAGGAGAGTTCTCAAGGATTGATTGTCCAAAAGCTTCACACCAGGTATGTAAGGCATAACTAAGGCCTGTGATTGTTCTCCCATGTGTCCCATACATGGTAATAGAGGAGGTGAGAGTCCATGAGTCCCCATATATGAATCTTGAAATACTTAAATGATTTTTTTTTAAAATTATGCCTATTACATGTATTTTTCCAGATACTCAGCCTATTTTTATTCCTCCATATCGGATGGCATCGGTAAAATTGAAAGAGCTAAAGGAGCAGTTAAAGGACCTATTGGAGAAGGGTTTTATTCGGCCCAGTGCATCACCGTGGGGTGCTCCCGTGTTGTTTGTAAGGAAGAAGGACGGGCCCCTCCGTATGTGTATTGACTACAGGCAGCTGAATTAGGTGACTATTAAGAACAAGTACGTGTTGCCCAGGATTGATGACTTGTTTGATAAGCTTCAAGGTGCCACTCACTTCTCAAAAATTGAACTCCGTTCTGGGTAACATCAGTTAAAGGTGAGGGAATTTGATATCCCCAAAACACCTTTTTAAACGAGGTATGGGCATTTCAAATTTGTGGTGATGTCGTTTGGCCTAACTAATGCTCTGGCCATATTTATAGACCTGATGAACCGAGTGTTTAAACCATTCCTAGACAGCTTTTTGGTGGTCTTCAATGACAACATTCTCATTTACTCCCGAAGTGAGCAGGAGCACGGGAATCACATGAGGATGGCCCTCCGATTCAAACTCTAAGGGAAAAGAAATTGTATGCCAAGTTTAGCAAGTGTGAATTCTAGTTGGGTGAAGTGGCCTTCCTCGGTCATGTGGTGTTCGGAGACGGTATCAAGGTGGATCCGAGGAAAACCAAGGCCATGAGGAATTGGCCTAGACCATTGACTCCTACGGATATCTGTTGTTTCCTTGGGTTGGCCGGGTACTACAGAAGGTTCGTGGAAGGTTTCTCATCTATTGCATCACCATTGACAAAGTTGACCCAGAAGCAGGCTAAATTTATATGGCCGGATGAATGTGAGAGAAGTTTTCAAACTTTAAAGGATCGGCTTACGTCGGCTCCTGTCTTGGCCTTGTCAAATGGTTTAGAGGGGTTCGTAGTGTATTGTGATACCTCATGGATCAGACTGGGTTGTGTGCTTATGTAGAATAGTAAGGTGATAGCGTATGCATCAAGATAGTTTAAGGTGCATGAACGAAACTACCCTACGCATGACCTTGAATTGGCAGTGGTGGTCTTTGCTTTGAAGATTTGGAGACATTATTTGTACGGGGTTCATGTTGATATGTTCACGGATCACAAGGTTTTGGAATATGTTTTCACCCAAAGGGATCTTAACCTGAGGCAAAGGAGGTGATTGGAGTTTCTGAAGGATTATGATATGAGTGTTCTATATCATTTGGGCAAAGCTAATGTTGTGGCCGACGCTCTCAGTAGATTGTATATGGGAAGTGTGGCGCATGTTTGTGATGGAAGAAGAAATTGGTAAGGGATGTTCACCGGTTTTCTAGGTTGGGTGTCAGGTTGACTGATTCCAGCGAGGGTGGTTTTTGGGTTTAGAATGGGACAGAATCTTCCGTGGTGAACGAGGTAATAGCTAAGCAAGATCTAGACCCCTCGTTAGTTGAGTTGAAGAAGTTGGTTGCTGCAAAGGAGATCGAGGTATTCTCCTAAGAGGGAGATGATGTACTCCGGTACCAAGACTGGCTTTGTGTTCCTGATGTGGATGACCTTAGGAGAGTGATTATGAGTGAGGCTCACAACTCTTGTTACTCTATTCACCCGGGATCTACCAAGATGTATCGGGATCTTAAGGAGGTGTATTGGTGGCATTGTATGAAGAGGGATATTGCTAAGTTCGTGTCTGAATGCCCAAGTTATCAACAGGTGAAGGTGGAACACCAAAGGCCTGGTGGTTTGGCCCAAGACATTAAAATTCCCACATGGAAATGGGAGGATGTGAATATGGACTTTGTGGTTGGATTGCCTCAGACCAGAAGGCAATTCGACTTCATCTGGGTTGTCGTGGGTCGGATGATGAAATCGGCTCACTTTCTACTGGTCAAGGCTACTTTTAGTGTCGAGGACTATGCGAGGTAGTATATCCAGGAGTTGGTGAGGTTGCATGGTGTACCTAGATCCATCATATCGGATTGTGGTGCTCAATTCACTTCCCACTTTTGGAGGTCTTATCTGAAGGGCCTTGGGACTAAGATTAAGTTGAGCTTCGCTTTTCACCCTCAAACCGATGGCCAAGCAGAGAGGACTATAGAGAGGGCTATTCAAACCTTGGAGGACATGTTGAGAGCATGTGTGTTGAAGTTTAAAGGGAATTGGGATGACCATCTTGCACTCATCGAGTTTGCTTACAATAATAACTTTCATGCTAGCATTGGTATGGCGCCGTTTGAAGTGTTGTATGGGAGAAGGTGTAGGTCACCGGTAGGGTGGTTTGAGTTGGGAGAGATGGCTATAGTTGGCCCATATTTAGTATTGGATGCTATAGAAAAGGTAAAGGTTATTAGGGAAAGACTGAAAGCAGCCCAAAGTCGTCAAAAGTCCTATTCGAATATTAGGAGGAGGGACCTTGAATTTCATGTCAGGGATTGGGTGTATGTGAAAGTTTCACCTATGAAGGGTGTGATGCATTTCGGTAAGAAGGGCAAGCTAAGCCCCAACATTAAGCCCCCGCTATGTTGGTCCTTATGAGATTGTTGAGTGGATTGGAGGCATGGCTTACAAGTTGGAGTTACCTCCGGATTTAAGTTCCATTCATCCGGTCTTCCATGTGTCTATGTTGAGGAAGCTAATTGGTGATCCTAGCACCATTGTGCCTTGGAAGGAATTGAGGTTAAAGAAAAATTGTCTTATGAAGAAATGGCTGTGGCAATCTTAGATAGGCAAGTAAATCGACTTTGAACAAGGATGTGGTTTCGGTGAAGGTACTTTGGAGAAATCAACAAGTGGAGAGTGCTACTTAGGAGGTGGAGCTGGACATGATGAATCGATACCCTCATCTTTCCAATCTACTCAAGCCTAAGGTACTAGGAATCTTCCTTATCTATTGGTGCCATTTCTTTCCTTCTTGAGTCTCATGACATGACATGCATATGTGTGCACTAAAAGATCTTTTTCTTTTACAAGTGATTTGATTGCAATCTTGATTTGAGCTTAAGGGTCTTGAACTATTATTTTTGAATGATGCTTTTGGTACAAAACCTTTTTATTTTTTATTTGAATTATGCATTGTATCTTGTGTCGGATGTATCTTGCCCTAACTCTAACCTTTCAAGCCTTGTTCTTGCACATTCAGGAACGAATGTTCCCAAGGGGGAGATGATGTAAAGCCCCATATTATTCTCTCACTGGCGTAAGCTTGAGGTCCTACAATTTTCCTAGGAAAACAACAAGGCATAACTTCACTGAAGAGCCTACACGGCCCGTGAGGAGCCACACGGTCCGTATGGCCTCCCGTGGAGTGACATTTAATCAGTTTTTCGTTGGGGCACACCTAGTATGTGGGAATATTTTCCAAGTGAAGGTATACAGGCCTTCACACGATCCGTGTGACGCCACGCTCTGCCTGTACCTGACGTAGTGGCCCTCTAGTCCCTCCGACTGGTGGGGCAGATGCAGTGGATTGAGCTCGGCCAGCTCACTGCGGACATTCTCTATGATAGTGACCCACTTGGCCACATTTTTAGCATCCATTCTCCCCTTCACGACATCTTCCCATGTGCAACTTACCACACTTATCACACGGCGGTTTACCTAGCGAACCTTGGGCTACACTAGCTTGTGACTGGGATCCGTGGGCTCTAGCATTATGGAGCCTCTGATCATCCCTGATTCTAGGGGTGGGTGCACTAGTAGATGATGGTGCTGGAAATCGGTTAACATTGCCTTTCCTTCCAACCTCATAGCTAGATGTTTTGGCCTTCTTGTGCCTGAACTCCTCCTTGTCATGCTGCCTCTCCTTATCAGCTTGTTGCACAAATGTCATCAGTCGCCCGATGTCCATATCACTCACAAGCATCGCTCCCCTAATATCCCTCTTGGGGCCTCTATTCAACCCATCGACATACATTCCCATCCTCCCCCTCATGTCTGCAACCATGTCCGGAGCATAGCAGGATAATTGTGTGATTTCAAACCATACTACTGCATGGTCATAGAGCCCTGTTTTAGATTTAGGAACTCTCTCTGCTTAGCCTCTCATTTCTCCCTCGGGAAAAAGCATCCCAAGAAAGCCTCCTCAAATATTGCCCAAGTCAAACATGGGGCTCATCCCTTCTACTCTTCCTCCACTGGTCGAACCACAATCTTGCCACACCCTTGAGTTGGTAGGCAGCTAGTTGAACCCTATCAGCATCGGTCACATGCATTACCTGGAACACCTTCTCAAGTTCCTCCACATAGTTCTCGGGATCGTCATTGGATGTAAACCCCGTGAACTCAAGCGGATTCATCCTAAAAAATTCTCGGATTCTAGAGGTGTCATGGGTGTCCTGCCCCTTTGCTCTTTGCCTCATGACCGATGCTGTGACATCCTAGGCGAGAGCTTGAATAGCCCGGCGTAGCTCAGTATTAGAGACCTCATCTTGAGAGGATTGCTCAATCGGGACAGATTGTAAGCCTTAATAATAGATTTTAAGGTGTGATTAGAAAAAAAAGGGAATGACAAAAAATAAAAAAATAAAAAAATTGCGCAGCCTTTCTAAATTACTTTTAATTTAATATATCTTTTCCCTTAAGGTAAGTTGGTCCCAAGACTTTAGATAAACCTTATAAACTCCATCATAGCTGTATATTTGATAAAATCACGAAAACAATCAGTCCCTTTGAGGAAAAATCAAGAAACCCCTACCTTTTGCAAAGTAGTTAAATTTTGTCTTGAAACTGTGTAATGTTTAGTAATTGTGGAATATCTCATGGTATATAGCTGTGTTTGTAGTGTGTAAATATGTCTTGGAAAGCTGATTTATACATCTACAAATTTTATGTAAAATTCTGAATTTTCTTGTATGGTCCTGAAAAACGGGACGAAACACAGTGGAAGTTCTTGCCAGTTTCTTTTGTCTTCCATGCCTTCAGTTCAGAAGCTACTTCTACGATTACTTGCCAGACTTGAGGAAGCTTCTCCCACTTCCATTATTCTTGATGCACCGGTTTCTACAGTGCCGGTTGGCCCTTCTATAGGTCCAGTGGATCCATCTATAGTGCATGTTGGCCCTTCATTAGGTCTAGTGTATCCTCCCATGGCTTGTATTATTCTACCTCTAACTTCACGGCCGAGGACTGGGTCACAGCTTTAGGGTTTGTTTTTGCACTTCCCAGATTTCTAGTGCCACCATCTTCTACCATCCCTACTATGTCTATTGTGGAGTAGAAGACTTTTGAGAGGTTTGTCCAGTTAGCTCCTCCCATGTTTGATGGTACACCCGGTGACATAGCTTATGACTTTCTATCAAAATGTGAAGTTCCATTTAGTAATTTTGCTATCCTTGAGACACATGGAGTTGCTAATACCTCCATCAATTCACTGGCTTGGCCAAGGAATGGTGGAGATCAATTTTCACTTAGAGATTAGCTTTCTGGCCTTAAGGTAGGAAATAAATTTACCCTTAGGCACAAAAGAATTACCTTTCCACTTCATAACAAGCTCATTTAGAAATTGGAATTTGACTGTCTGAGTTCTATAATTTACAGAGGCATACAGACATGAAGCCAGTCCATGCCAAGGATCATATTGAAATCAATCATCTCCAACTCAACCAAATCTATAAGAGTATCCCTATGATGGATGGACACTAAACAAGCTCTATAGATTCTCTCAGCTCGAATAGACTCACCCATTGGGGTAGAAACATCAAAGGCTTCAAGAAGACTCTCAAGGGTTCTATCAAATCTACTTGCCACATAAGGAGATACAAACGACAACATGGCACCCTGATCCATCAAAACATAAAAATCAAAAGTAAAGACTTGAATCATACCCATCACAAAATCTGGGGAGTTCTCCTAATCTTGGCGACTACCCATGGCATACAAATAGTTTGTAGCTCCACTTGTGCCTAACATAGCACACCTCTGGTTTCCTCTAACTAGTGGGGCTAGTGTAGAAGATTGAGCCTGGTCAGCCCACTTTTGACAGTCCTTTTGTTAGTGACCCGCTTGGCCATATTTGTAGCATACATCATTCCCCTCACAACATCTCCCTAAGTGCATCTTGCCACACTTACCAAAATAATCAAGGGAGGAACTTTCTGGAAATTCCTCTTATCCGACAACAACCAACTATGATCCAGTGAATGTACAACAGTCAAGATGATATTGCCACAGCCATTTCAAACTTGCTAGGTAGGGAACAAATCAAATACTCTAAGGGAAACAACAATCAACTAAGTCCTCTATTGCTTTCAGGGACTTCTAATCAAGAGGGAACTACAATATAGTATGATGGTTCTAATCCTCACCTACATTTGGTGATGTAGTTTGACGAATGCAAGTCGGACTAACTCTTACTCATCGATGCTTGATACTCCTCTCATGACTCAATGCTCATAAGACAATCAATCCAATCATCGGGACTTTTAACCCAATCATCAACTAATCTTTTAGGGGATTTAACCCTTCCATCAATCAACATCTCTTAGAGACTCTAACCCTTTCATCGATCAAGCTCATAGGGGCTTTAACCCTTTCATCAATCAATCTTATCAATGACCCAATACTTAGAACAGTCATTAGGAAACAATCGAATGGACATGTCGGTGAAGTTCATTTATGGAAACTCATAGGACTATTAAATTCTATCAACTCAACATTAGTCTCTCATCACAATCGACAATCTCAACTCAAGGCTCTAGATGCAATTCTTATGTTCATTAGACATGCTTTAAAAAATAGTCATGTAGGGTTATGCAATTCCTCATGAAAATGATTAATTCAAGGAAACAAGTTTATGATGATCATCAACATAGGAAAACATGAGAATTTACATAAATTTTCAAGAAAAACCATCAAGGATCATATATGTAGTCTCTTCGAACCATCAACTAATATATGACCATCTTTGGGGCACATGAGAGAACAATCTCATGCTTTTAGTTTAGCCTTACAAGCCTAAGATGAAATTATCAATCAATCACGTCAAGGATCTCCACTCGAATTGCTCAACCTCAAGCTCTTCTCCTCTTTTCTCAAGTCCTAGCCTTGTTAGATTATTGAAATAGGACTTAAAATAGGGTTTTTAGACCCTTTTTACATCAAAATGACCTAATTAGATCATTCATAGAGTTTAGGAGGGGTCCGAAATAGACCGGAATGCCCCTTGTAAAATTTAGAATTTTTTTTCCAAATCAGAGAAGCCCAGTCCGCAACGCGGATTGGTCGCGCACTGTGCATTTTTAGAAAAAGTTTCTGAATGATTTTTCTCAATCCCATCGAAAATTTTCAAATAACGTATAAGTGCAAATCTGTGACACAGGCGCGACGGCTCCTATCGCGCACCAACATTGTTTTGCATTTGGATAAAAAATTTATCTTTTGATCGGGTCATTCTAAAAATCGACTGCGACCATCTTCCCACTCAATTTTTTATGCTGATTACAAATCCAGCCTCAGATTTACCATACAAGCATTGGAAAATTTGGTATGCGCATACCCTCCCTCTAGGGGCATTTTGGTAATTTTACTAGGCATTACATCACCCGAGAAAGGCGAATGTGGTGGCATATTCCTTGAGTCATAAGGCCTCACTATAGGGAGTTTGGCATTCTTGAGGGTGGAGGAGAGACCCTTAGCTTTGAAGGTTCATTCACTTGCTCGACAACTGGTTTAGGTAGATATTATCCTCCTTAGAGATTTCTAGCCGTTGTGGAGGCTAGGTCTTTATTACTTTATTAGATACGTGCTCACTAGTTTGATGATGCTAGATTATGCTTGATTGGTTATATGGTTTTAAAAGGTGAAACAAAAGTGGGTACTATTGATTCTAAGGGTGTTTTGAGGATTAATGGTCGAGTTTATATGCCTAAGGTAGGAGATTTGGTGAGATTGATATTGGAGGAGGCTCATTGTACTAGATATTCTATCTATCCTGATGTGGAAAAGATGTATCATGAGTTGAAACAACAGTATTGGTGGTGTGGGATAAGGAGATATATTGCTGAGTTTGTGGAAAAGTGCTTGAACTGTCAAAATGTCAAATATAAGCACCACAATCCTGGAGGTTCAATGCAAATGATGCCCTTTCTCGAGTGGAAATGGAAGCATATTACTATGGATTTTGTTGCTGGTCCATGGGTAAGTTTGATTCAGTTTTGGTGATTGTCGATCGATTGACTAAGTTAGCTCACTTCTTACTTGTGAAGACTAGCCACTGTGTAGAGCAATTGGTTAGGTTTTATATCTTGGATATTGTTATATTGCACAGGGTGCTGGTGTCTATAGTGTCGTACAGAGGATCTTTGTTAACTTCAAATTTTTGGAAGGCTCTATAGTATGGTTTGGGTACTCAATTGGATTTGAGTTTAACTTTCCACCCTCAACTAACGCACAGTCCAAAAGAGCACTATTCAGGTGTTAAAGGATATGCTTCAGACATGTGTGGTTGATTTTGGGGCTTGATGTGATTAGCATTTGCCTTTGGTGGAGTTTTTTTACAACAACAGTTATCACTCCAACATTCAGATGGCACCATTTGAGGCAATGTATGCTCGGAGGTTTAGGTCATCTATCAGTTGGTTTGATTCGGGTTCAACTAATTCTTTGGGTGTTGATTTTCTTAAAGATGCGATGGATTGGGTCTGGTTGATACAATGTAGGTCGTTGATATCCTAGATCTGCTACAAGAGTTATGCTGAAAAGAGAACTAGACCTATAAAGTTCACGGTTAGATATAGTGTGTGGCTAAAAGTATCACCCATGAAGGGTGTGATGAGCTATGGAAAGAAGGGCAAGCTCAGCCCTAGGTTTATTGGCCTATTTGAGATTTTGAAGAGGGTAGTTGAGGTTGGTTATGAGAAAGCACTGCCACCAAGACTGATAACAATTTATCTTGTATTTCATATCTCCATGCTCCACCGACACATTCCAAATGAGTCATATATGATTTCCTATGATTCAATTGAGTTGGGTTCAGACTTGTCATATGAGGAGGATTCGGTAGCTATTTTAGATAGACAGGTCTGGAGGTTGAGGACCATGGACATACCTTTAGTGAAGGTTCAGTGGCGACACAATCCTATTAAGGAGGCTACTTGGGAGTTGAAGTCAGACATACGAGCTAGATATCCTAATCTTTCTTAGGCTTCAGGTACCTTCTTTTCTCTTATGTTTGAGGATGAACATTATGTTTAGCGGTGAATGATGTAATGACCTTGTCGGTCATTTTTGAGCTTATCTATGAAAATTACTATTTTTCCCTTTCATAAGTTGTTTTGGACCTATTTTAAACTATTTGTGTTTTTGGAATTGAGATCCTCTGTTTAAAATGTGGAAAAATATGAGTTTTGACAGTTTTTGGAGCTTAAGTTGTTGAAAAATGGGTTTTTGCACGATTTTGAGTTTCGGGTGTTAGAACGGGAATTCGTCAATTCCTTTAGCTCTAGAACATCAAATTAGGTATGGGTGAAGTTACAGAACAAAATTTGAAGTTAAATTGGAAATTTTAGACCCAAAGTTGCATTTTCAGTAGATTCTAGAGCCTAAGATTGACTTTGTAAACATTCAGAGTTTAGAATCTCTAATTGAACAGTTTTTGAATTGGTAGACTAGTTTAAAACTCAAAATACCAAAACTTCTCGAACTATTGATTCAAAAATTGTTCGATTAGAGCTTTAGAACTCCGAATGTTGACCAAATTCAAACTTTTATTTCTAAAACAACTAAAATCACAACTTTGGGCGTAAAAACCTCATTCTAACTCTGAATTAAGTTCTGTAACTTCTCATAGACCAGTTTTGACATTTCGGGGCTAATGGTATTGATGGATCTCTTATCCGACTCCCAAAACTCAAAATGGTATGAAAAATCACTTTTTCAACAACTAAAGCTTCCAAAAATGTAAAAACCCATACTTTCAATTTTTAAAGCTCAGAATTTCAGTACCAACAATACATATAGTCCAAAATAAGCCCAAAACAACTTATTAAAGGGTAAAATAGTAATTTCTACAATAAAGTAAAAAATTACCAACTAGATCATTATACTTTCATTCGAAATCACCATGTAGAATCATTAGTATTTGGTATACTAACATATTTTATAATCATCTGAGTGCAGATTATAGAGGTTGTAGATTATTATGATTGTATATATGGTGTGTAATATATGTAGCCAAAAAGATTGTCATAGATGATGGTGTCCATATGTGTGAGAATTATAATAAACAATGTGAAATTCTTATTGAGAGGTTTAAGGTACACGTGAAGATGAAAGATATGACTGATGATATTATAACTGTAGCACCCTACCATTGAGTAGGAAAGTTAGAAATCGAGTTTCAAAGAAAGTTACCTAGAAATAAATTCAACTTTCAAGACTCAAGTACCGTTCACAAATCCCACACAGGTCGTAAAAAGTTCTATGAGTCATGTAGCAACTAGTGGGGTAGCTTTGAAAGTTTCTAAGGAAGCACAACTAGGTAAATGACCCCTGGTCCATTATACGGGTCGTATGATGTCTCATGGAACCCGGTCATGGCCGAAGGAACAAAGTCCCCGGACCACGACCCCAGCACAAGAGGTGGTCTCTTGTACACGCCGTATGGGAGCTCATACACCCTGCACTTAGCAACTTCCCAAGATCTCTTTGGCAAGCTCCCGCGCACGAACTTTTATATGGTCCATATTATCTTTTATGATTTGTATAGGGTCCCGTACAACGGAGTTCGTCAGTTTTAATGCAGGGGTATTTGGTCTTTCCCCACCCTTCCTAGACTAAAATCCCATTATTTTAGGACAAAAACTCCACTTCAAAAGCAATTAGAGTACTTTAGAAATAGTGATTACAGGAGAGGACAAAAGCTAGGGTTTGAGCATCTTCTTGGAAATTCTTTAAGAAACTTCATGCCCAGGTATGCAAGGCTACATAAAAGCTTGCTCTCATGCCTTATCCATGCTTTTCCCAAGAAATTGAGCTATTAGTCAAGTTTACATAATTCCTATTAAATTTCATGCAAAATTCTAGGATTTTAACAAGTATTTCTTGCTAAATTTCAATATTTTATTTCAGTGATCATAGTGTTGAGTAAACTCCTTTAAAGTTGTGAAACAAAATACCATCTACAAGAACTATAGAGAAGCTTTTCTATCATTTTTATATGTCTTTCTTGAATTGAAGGAAGATTATTTCTTACAGTACATATAGTGTTTGAGCGTAATTTTACGTAAATGATCCATTTAATTACATATTTAGCATGAATATAGGTATTTTAAATGTTCATCTTGAAATTGAGTTGAGAAGAAAATCTATATCTTATGCATTCCTTGAATAAAAATCAAAACTACAAATAAGAAGTAGTAAGTTGAGAAAAGCTAAAGCTAGGCTAAGTTCCAAAAGATTTAGTAAGGTATTTGAGTAAATTTCAGTCTTAAGTTATCAGCATATAAATGACATTTTTGGGAGTAGTATTGAGCACCGATAGGGTAAAAGTAATAATAACTCAAACTCATAAACTACATAACTAGTGTAGGATAAGATCATACCAAACTTGTACAACTCCTCACTTGTCTCTGAAAAAGCCTATAAGATAGATCCATAAGTTAAGTTTGTTCTTTACCCTGGCAAGGTATTGGAAGGCTCTAGCAAAGTGTGCAAGTCATTGGGTCATTCCAAAGCTCATAGTAATGGTTGTTAGTTAAAGAAATTGCCCAAGTTTTAAGTATTATATTTATTTCTACACTTTGAGTTGCATTCTTTAAAAGTGTTAAAGCTTATGTTTTTCTTACGCAATATATCCATATTAACTGAGCTAGACCAGAATTAAGTTCTAAAGTTGCAAATTTTTGTCATGCCCTTCTCTCTTTGGTATCGGGGGTGTGATCGATTAGAATACTCCTTCCTCTTTGTAGTGATCCAACTCAGGCCGTGATGGCATCTACCCCAACCCACCAGTATGTAATCCTATCTTGCAGCTCGAAACCATAGGCAACAGAATACCCAATGGAACACAACCCTAATGAGTAAAAGCTGCCACAATGAAGAAAATAGATACAAGCACCTAAGAAAATAACATACAGATACCCACCCAAGAGCTTACATCAGTCAGTATTCAAGCTTCAAATACATAAAATAAGAGAACAAGCCTTTATCAAATACAACATCAGTACAGACTATCTTTAAATATAAAATATATATAAGTCCAAATGTAGTAAGATGGAAATTGACAACTTTGGACACTAAGAGCTCACCAAGATCTCTTAAATCCTCAGCTAGCCTTGCACAAAATAAATCAATTGTGGGGACTCGCACAATGATTTGCAGGGTGCAGAAGTGTAGTACAAGTACCAAACAAATAGTTCTCAGTAGGCACAGGCCTACTAAGTTCCATACATAAATCTAGTATAAACAACAAGAAAATAAGGCAAGTATGTAGCACAAATATAAAATATGGACAGGATAACACCAAATTAGGTAATACCAAATAATGAGAAGAAGATGAGAAGCATATCTGGGAGAATCAGGTCTATTGTCTACTAGCATGAAAGACAGGTTGCAAAGTCCAATCGACAATAACCATGAAAGAAAATACAGAGTTTGAGCTTATCCTTCAACCTAGAAACTAGTCCAAATCAAACTAGGAGGGTACATGCTCAACCTAAAAAGAACAGATCACGCCGACCATGACTATAGAATCACCACAACAGAATAACATAAGCATAACAAGTATAAGCTAACAAAGCCAATAGGTGTCCCATACCAGGTAGTACAAATAACAAATAGAGCCCTCGCTAAAATCCCATACTACCCAGGACCAAGTAACAAATAATATACTGGGGATGACAACATATGTGAATGCAATACATGATACATGTCCATTGTAATATTCTATGGAAGGTCGAGGCTGAGACTATTCAATACCCAGAATTTACGCCTGATTAATAAGGAGGTCAAGGTTGGGACCATCCAATATCTAAAATGCTTGCCTGATTAATAAGAAGATCAAGATCGAGACTATCCAATACCAGAATGTTTGCATTATTAAAAGGGGGTCGAGACTGGGACTATTAAATACCCAAAATGCTCGCTTGATTAATAAAGGATGTTAAGGCCAAGTCTATCTAATACTCGAAATGCTTGCCTGATTAATAAGGATGTCGAGGCTGGGACTATCCATTACCCAAAATGCTCGCTTGATTAAAAGGAGGTGAAGGTTGGGACTATACAATACCCAAAGTGCTCGCCTGATTAATAAGGAGGTTGAGGGTGCGACTATCAAATACCTAGAATGCCTGTCTGATTAAGATAAGAAAGGTTGAGGCTGGGAATATCAAATACTCAGAATGCTTGGCAGATTAAGATAAAAAGGGTCGAGGTCGAGAATATCCAATACAAGGAATGCTCGCCTAAAACTAGTTGAGTGTGGTAAATTTTCCTCCTTCCAGTCTGAACATTGACAATTATTGAGGATTGCCTTTTTAAATGAATTGAGCTAATAAAACCACCAAGTCATTAATCAAAATCAAAACCAAATTCAAAAATAGAATCTAACTACCAAATTTGGGAATTGTGGACGAAGGGGTTCGCTCGAGCCATTTACAGCTAAGACTTGACTACAAGTCTCTAGTCTACTGTGCCATTCTAGGCCGAAAGAACGTTGAGGCATCCTAAGTAGGTTTTCATCCATCCGAGAAGACATAATCAAGGATTCATTATAAAAAATGATACTAATAGTTATCCACAGATCCAAGTGGTACGAATTGTGTTAAAATATGTTAAGAAAACTCTAGTAAATATCCAACAAATAAAGCAGTCCGTGTTAATGCCATACAAGTAGTATAGAGTACCATTTAGCATCCTTACTCTTGGTGCTTAAGGATGAATTTGTGACACTCTAAGTCCCATTAAGGAGGACTGGCACCCGTTGCCGACAAGGCTCGGGAGAACAAACATATAACCATACACTTTGTATGAACGTTATAAGAGGTTTTCACATTTAACATGGTTTCAAAAAAAAGTAAACAGTATTAACAAGCCAAAAGAAAATGCATAAGACTAGGTTGTTGGAGCCACGATGTCTAAAGTAAAATACTTGACCACACTTTACTTAACATAGTCTACAAAGCCTCTAGATAAGAAACAGTATCTAAATGGATCGGGATAGGCCACGCCTCATCATAAACTATACAATACAAAAAATATAAGATCTAGACACACAAAGCCCCAAAGCAACTTGGAGCTTAGTAACAGCAGCTGGATGCCCTGTACTCCTACTAAGGATATCTAGTAGATCCTGTACCTGCAGCATGAAATGCAGTTCCCCCATAAGGGACGTCAATACGAGATAATGTACTGAATTTGTAAGGTAGGAAGTATTGTATATGAAATAAGATCTCAAATGAAATCACACACTGGTGTGTGAGGATAAAAGACCACCTTTAGTTATACAGTGGAATCATATACTTTATGTCCTTTTTGTTACTTGACCACCTTTAGTTATATTGTGGAATCATATACTTTATGTCCTTTTTGTTACTTTACCTTTCTTTACTATATAATTTATGCATAATATATCATGGAAATGACCAGCTCATCAGTGGTAAATCAATATCGGGATTGACACATACTAGACTTTCCATTCACCCCTGGGATTGGGATCGACCCATGCTAGGTGATTCTTCCATCCCTGAGACACCACCCATCAATAAGCAACTTCAGCTGACCTTTTATTTACTTTTGAGATGATTCTTTTGGTGGCTATAATCTTTAGAGCTATAGGACTATAGACATAATATGTGACATGTAACAATCATACAAGACAGTACCATAACTAAAAGAGTAAGTTACACGACTAATGAATTACGTAGGAGATGAAGTAACACATGGATTTTATTAGCAACAAAAGGAACACAGGTATCTTTGCATCCAAAGTACGTATGCAGGATTGACAATGTCCATGTATGGGAGCATATGAACATGCTAAAGAGTGGAGACACAATTAGTAACCATGTCAGAGTTTTCAAGTGCCTTTATGTGCCAAGGAATAACCTATATTCATGCAAAATAATACGAAAATGAGTAGCCTTACATACCTCGTTGTACTATGTCCTTATTACCTCGAAGTAATATCCTCTTCCTCCAAATACTTATCTAATATAGTAGGTGATAAAATTAGTATTAGCAGCTAATAAACACACCTTGGTAGTCCAATTCCACCCAAAAATAATGTCCGGGCAGCAAGCTCATAAATATCAACCAAAGAGTATTCTTTTAACCTGTCCAAAATTCCTGCACAAGTATAACCAGCATACACTTCATGTTTTTCATGGAAACGTTGCACTAAATACATAGGCATTCTTACTTACCTTGACCCCCAAGACGTAGGGCTACTCCAAGAACCCCTAAAGTCTTGTTGTGGCTGCTTTGTAATGGAAAGAGAAAGCAAGGAGAAACTTGAAAAAATCTGATTTTTGGCTAAGTGAAAAATACTTAATGTTGCTGGATTTTAATCCCTATTAAAGGGACACTTTTGGCCGATTTTCTCTTGTGTTTTCAGCCACATTTTGTCAAGGTAGTGATGATCCTACTTGTCCCTTTAAATTGGGCCTTATTGGGTTTTAATTGGATGGGCTTTGCTGCAAATATTTCTTTTACATCCACTTAGTTTGGGCCCTTTTTGTGAATTGGGTTGTGAATGTAATTTGGCCTCTTTCCTATTCATCTTGGGCTGCCTATATTATCCCTATATAATGCTAAACCATGGGCCCAAATTACTCCCTTAACTCGAGGTTTATTCTTTATCAGACTTGAACAAATTTGGTGTTGGGCCTTATCTCCGTCTACCTAGCCTATTTAAGCTAAGCACGTGGGTGACTAACCTGCTAGCTTCCTAAGTCCCACAGGCACCTCACTTCTTTCACTTCATTTAAGACCACGATCTCCTCAATTTGACTTAAAACGTATATACATTCGGTCATCTTGAGCGTTAGACATACATATAGCCCTCTAATCTGAAATTCAAGCACTTTTTAAAATGTGTGCTGGTTTGACCCCGCCATATCATGTTTCATATGAGTAGGAGTAGTACATGTAAGATGTTGGGTGTTACATCCTCCCCCCTTAGGCACATTTGTCCTCGAATGTAAGCATAATTCGATAGGTTAAACAAGTTCAAACCATCATTTAAACAAACTTTGGACAACATAACAAGCATTTAACCGCACATACCTCTTAATGCCCTAACTCTGCATCTTGGAATTCTCTTTAGCTTCAAACTAGGGTACTTAGATCTCATAGCTTCCTCAGCCTCCCACGTCTTCTCTTCTAGTTGCTGGTTCCTCTAAAGTACCTTTATAAAAGTATTTCCTTATTCCTTATCTTTCTAACTTGACGATCTAGGATAGAAATTGGTATCTCTTCATAGGTGAGATCTTCCATAACCTGCATATCTTCAACAGGAGTGATGCGAGATGGGTAACCTATGCATTTTCGAAACATTGGGACGTGGAAAACTGGATGAACCATTTAGAGCTCATGGGGTAGCTCTAATTCATATGCAACCTGTCCAAACCATTTAATAATCTTATATGACCCTATGTAACGTGGGCTTAGTTTTCCTTTCTTACCGAATCTCATAACTCCTTTCATTAGGGACACCTTCAAGAATACCCAATCTCTGACTGAGAATTCCATTCCTCCCCTTCTAGCATCCGCATATGATTTGTGATGACTTTGGGCTATTTCTAGCCGCTGTCGTATTACCTTGACTTTTTCCTTGGCTTGTTGGACTAGATCTGGACCAAGCAAGGTGGTTTCATCCATTTTAAACCATCCTATTGGTGATCTAAATTTCATTCCATACAAAGCTTCATAAGGTGCCATCTTAATGCTTGAATGGTAGCTATTATTATAGGAAAATTCAATAAGTGGCAAATGGTCCACCCAAATACCTTTGAAGTCTAATGCACAAGCCCGCAACATATCTTCAAGTGTTTTAATGGTGCATTCTTCTTGACCATCTGTTTGAGGGTGAAAATTTCTATTTAAATTTACTTGTGTCCCTAAGCTCCTTTGAAAGGACTTCCAAAACTTTGCAGTGAATTGAGCTCCCCGATCAGATATAATGGAGATTGGGACCACATGTAGCCTAACTATCTCTTTGAGTTATAAGTTTGCATACTCTTCAGCTGTATAATCACTCTTAACTTGCAAGAAGTATGCTGACTTTGTGAGCCTATAAACTATCATATATATGGAGTCAAACTTCTGAAATGAGCGAGGCAACCCAGTAACAAAATCTATATAAATCATATCCCACTTCCATGTTGGAAGTATACATTGCATATAACCTCCTGGCTTTTGGTGCTCTACCTTAACTTGTTGGCAATTCGAACATTAAGCCATAAATTCTGCAAGGTCCATCTAATGGATCCCCACCAAAACATTCCCTTCAGGTCATGATACATCTTAGTTGATCCTGGATGGATGAAATATCTTAAATGATGGGCTTCTTTCATTATTCTCCTTCTTAGTCCATTAACATTAGGAACACACAATCTATTTTGGCAATAAAGTACTCCATTCTGTGTAAGTTCAAAGCCCTTCATCGTACCTTGACCCACCTTCTCCTTAAGTCGACGTAGAATAGGATCCTTCAACTGCTTTTCTCTTACCTCCATTATTAATGAAGACTCTGCAGCATTATGCACAACAACCCCTTCCTTTGGAGGTTCAAGGAGGCGAACTCCCAAATTGGCTAGTTAGCGTAGATCCTTAGCCATTCCTTGACTTACCACGGTTTGATCACCAATATTCATAATTGTCTTACGACTCAGAGCATCGGCTACCACATTTTCTTTCCCTAGATGGTATAGTATATCAATGTCGTAATCCTTTATTAGCTCTAGCCATCTCCGATGTTTTAAATTTAGGTCTTTCTGCTTAAAGATGTACTTTAAGCTCTTATGATAAGTATATATGTCAACATGAACTCCATACAAATAGTGACGCCATATTTTCAAGGCAAACATAACAGCTACTAGCTCAAGGTCATGTGTTGGGTAGTTTATCTCATACGACCGCAATTGTCTCGAGGCATAAGCAATTACCCTACCATGTTGTGACAGTACACACCCTAAGCCAACTCCTAAAGCATCACAATATACCGCATATCCCTCCGTGCCTTTTGGTAGCACTAGCACAGGTGCAGAAGTTAGCTTGGTTTTCAACTCTTAGAAACTCCTTTCACATGCATCATTCAATTGAAACTTGGTTGCCTTATGTGCCAACTTTGTTAGAGGTGCAGAAATAGAAGGAAAACCCTCAACAAACCTTCTGTAATAACCTGCCAACCCTAGGAAGCTTCGAAATTCTGTGGGTGTTATTGGCCTTGGCCAATCTTTTAGCGCCTCTATCTTTTGTGAATCAACTCCTGTTCCTTCATCGGATACAATATGACCCAAGAATGCCACTTATTTTAACCAAAATTCACATTTGGAAAACTTGGCGTACAATTGTTGATCACGGAGAACTTGTAATACCTGTCCTACGTGATTTGCATGGTCCTCTTCTGATCTTGAATATACCAAAATATCATCTATAGATATTATCACAAATACATCTAAGAATGTCTTGAATACCCTGTTCATTAAATCCATAAAAATTGCTGGTGCATTTGTTAGCCCAAATGACATAACAAGAAATTCAAAGTGACCATAGCGTGTCCTAAAGGCTATCTTGGGTATATCTTTCTCCTTCACCCTCACTTGGTGATAACCTGATCTGAAATCAATTTTCGAAAAGCATTTGGGACCCTGTAATGGATAAAATAAATCATCAATCCTAGGGAATGGGTATTTATTCTTAATTGTCATCCTATTCAATTGCTGATAATCAATACACATTATAAAGGTTCCATCCCTTTTACGTACAAATACCACTGGTGTACTCCAAGGGGACAAACTAGGTCTTATAAAACCCTTCTCTAGCAAGTCTTTTAATTACTCCTTTAATTCACGTAATTCTGCCGAGGCCATTCTATATGGAGGGATAGAAATAGGTTGAGTGCCTGGAAGTAAGTCAATACTAAAATCAACTTCTTGTTCTAGAGGTAAACCCCGGAGCTCTTCAGGCAACACATCAACAAATTTATTTACTGGAACAACAGATTGAAGAGTTGGTGATTTTGCCTCCATATCTCTTACTCTAACTAGATGACATATATATCCCTTTGACATCATCTTCCTTGCCTTAAAATAGGAAACAAACTTACCCTTTGGTGCCCCAACACTGCCTTCCCATTCAAGGACCGCCTCATTTGGAAAGTTGAAATATACCCTCTTAGTTCGGCAATATATAGTGGCATAGCAAGAAGCTAACTAATCCATACCCATTATAACATCAAATTCCACCATTTCCATCTCAATAAGGTCAGCCAATGTGTCACGGTCACAAACATTTACTACACAGTTATAATAAACTATTTTAGCTATAATCGATTCACCGATTGGTGTAGACACTTCAAATGAATTGTTCAATAATTTAGGTGTTCTCTTAAGCTTCCCAATAACTAGTGGAGTGATGTATGATAATGTAGAACCAAGTTCGATTAATGCATACACATTATGTGAAAAGATGAACAATGTACATGTGACCACATCGGGTGAAGCTTCAAAATTTTACTGACTCCCTAGAGCGTAAGTGCGATTCTGGGCTCCACTAGAGCTAGCTGCCCCTCTACCACCTCTACAACGACCTGCAGGTGTTTGTTGACCCCTACCTAATGGAGGAACTGATGATGATGATGCAACCACTGACCCAGTAGGTTGTGCTATATCACATATATGTCTTCTCGGCCAATTTCTCATCATATACCCAGGTACACCACACTAATAACAAGCATCTGTCCCAAAATGACATGTACCTAAATGAATCTTTCCACATTGTTTGCAAGGCTCTATAGGAGGAATTTGATGGCTTGCCGAATATCCTATTGTCCGGGGGGACTCACTTCTTTGACTAAACTTATTACCTTTAGACTATTGAAGTTGTGGTGGAGTACTAACTATAGAGTAGGAGGATGATGGTCTACGTGGCCTATTAGAAAACCGAGGCCTAAGCTCACCTTGGGATGGCACAAACTGCCCTGTAGATCTGGCCCTCTTGGATTGCACCCTTCCTAACTCTTGTGTCCTTCTTCTTTGCTGCTGGTCCTCTAGTTTTTGTGCGAATGCTTGCATCCTCGCTATATCCATGTTTTTATTCAAAGAAGCAATGGTACAGTCTCTGACAAGATACGGATCCGAACTATTCACATATCGATGAACTCTATCTGCCATAGTAGCAACTCCATTAGGAGCATACCTAGCCAGGGAATTAAATTGAAGGCTCTCACGCTCATATTCCCTTGGTGGAGATTCGAAAACGGATCTGCATGGGCCTCTCAGATCTAATGGCAAGTAATGGTCAAGAAATGTCTCTTTGAGCTCCTTCCAGGTAGTTGGAGGTGCATCTATACCCTTAGATTGCTTCCAAGTTTCATACCACAAAATAGCCACACCCTTCAATCTATATGTTGCAAGCTCCACAGCTTATGTACCACTTATATGCTTAACATCCAAAGTGCGTTGGATCTGGTCAATGAAGTCTTGTGGATCTTCATTGGGGACCCGGTAAAAGATGGAGGGTCCAAATTAAGGAAATCTCGTATTCTCGTGCTAGCTGCCCTATTTGCACCACCTGCACCTATAACTGGGCCTTCTTGTCTTTGACCTTGGCCAGCAACTATACGAGTCAATAATCGGACCGCATTCCTTAAATATTGCTCAATAGCATTAATAGGAGGCTCTTGAGGTGCTGCTGCCCTCCTTAGCTCCTCTGGAGGTAGAGGAGTCGGGGAACTTTGTGATAAGGACTCATCTGTAATCTCACTTTGGTTAGGCGTAGCTCATGATTGACTCTTCCCTTCTCCAAAATCTATCTGCTTACCGGTACTTCTTCTCCTTATGACAGGCATCTTTTGCTATATATAAGCATAAACAATTTAGGGGTTAGATATAATTCACCTACCATAATGGCTCTATGGAACAAACTAGAGTAAATGCCACGTAGCCTCCTACTTATAAATGTGGTGCACAACACATTCATAAACAAGACTCTACATAGACACAACTTTGTAGACTCCCTAGGATAACCCACTCTGATACAACTTTTGTCACACCCTAAGTCCCATTAAGGCGGATTGGCACGCGTTGTCGACAAGGCTCGGGAGAACCAACATATAACCATACACTTCCTATGAATATTATAAGAGGTTTCCATATTCAACATGCTTTCAAAAAAAAAAAAGTAAACAGTATTAACAAGCCAAAAAGAAATGCATAAGACTAGATCGTTGAAGCCATGATGTCTAAAGTACGATTATTGACCACACTTTACTTTACATAGTCTACAAATCCTCTAGATAAGAAAAAATATCTAAATTGATCGGGACAGGCCCCGCCTCATCACCAACTATACAATACAAAAAATATAAGTTCTAGACACACAAAGCCCCGAAGCAACCTGGAGCTAAGTAACATCAGTTGGATGTCCTATACTCCAACTAGGGAGATCTAGTAGCTCTTGTACCTGCAGCATAAAATGCAGGTCCCCCGTAAGGGACATCAGTACAAGATAATGTACTGAATATGTAAGGCAGGAAGTACTGTATATGAAATAAGATCTCAAATGAAATCACCCACTGGTGTGTAGAGATAAAAAGACCACCTTTAGTCATGTTGTGGAATCATGTACTTTATGTCCTTTTTATTACTTTACCTTTCTTTACAGTATAATCTGTGCACAATATATCATGCAAATGACCACATGATCAGTGATAATATCACGATTGAGCCATGCTAGACTTTCCTTTCACCTCTGGGATACCCCCCGTAATATGGGATCGACCATGCTAGGTGATTCTTCCACCCCTAGGATACCATCCATCAATAAGCAACTTCAATTATTCTTTTATTTACTTTTAAGATGATTCTTTTGGTGGCCATAATCTTTAGAGCTGTAGGAATATAGACATAATATGTGACATGTAACAATAATACAAGACAGTACCATAATGAAAAGAGTAAGTTACACGACTAATGAATTACGTAGGAGATGAAGTAACACGTGGATTTTATTAGCAACAAAAGGAACTCATGTATCTTTGCATCCAAAGTACGTATGCAAAATTGACAATGGCCATGTATGAGAGCATATGAACATGTTAAAGAGTGGAGACACAGTTAGTAGCCATGTCGGAGTTTGCAAGTGCCTTTATGTGCCAAGGAATAACCTAGATTCATGCCAAATAATACGAAAATGAATAGCCTTACATACCTCGTTGTACTACGTCCTTACTACCTCAAAGTAGTATCCTCTTCCTCCAAAGACTTATCTACAATATAGTAGGTGATAAAACTAGTATTAGCAGCTAATAAACACACCATGGTAGTCAAATTCCACCCAAAAATAATATCCGGGCAACAAGCTCGTATTTATTAACCAAAGAGTATTCTTTCAACCTTTCCACTCCTAATCATATTTTCTAATACACATTCTCATATACATGTCATATCCAGCTTCTTTTAGTCCCATAACAGTGTTACAAGAGCTTATATGGTACAACATACAACAACGTTCACAACATGCAAGTAAGCAACGTAACATTACGTCCTTTCGCTATATTTGGACGTCAACAATTCCAAATCTATTTCAACCTCAACCAAACTGTCCTCAACATATTTGCACACAAAATAAGGCCTAATACAGTCCAAAAACAGTCCCCAAGAAGATGGAGGACGTGCAACAACAATTCCCAATTATCAGTCCACAAATTCCTACTAAGAGCGCAATTAAGATATCATATAAGAACTCATCTTTGGGAAAGATAGAAATGGTGCAGCAGACTTCTTTCATCACTACAGAACTAATCCTTATTAAAAACATAAACCTTACTTCATAATTCAGCTAACCAACAAGAGAAATATTGCACTAAACACATAGGCATTCTTAGAACACATGCTGTCCAAAATTCCCGAACAAGTATAACCAGCATACTTTTCATGTTTTTCTTGGAAATATTGCACTAAACACATAGGCATTCTTACTTACTTTAACCTCTAAGATGTAGGGCTACTCTAAGAACCCTAAAGTCTTTTTGTTGCTTCTTTGTAATGGAAAGAGAGAGCAAGGAGAAACTTTGAAAAAATCTGATTTTTGGCTAAGTGAAAATGACTTAATGTTGCTGGATTTTAATCCCTTATAAAGGGACACTTTTGGCCGACTTTCTCTTGTCGTTTCAGCTACATTTTGCCAAGGTGGTGATGCACCTACTTCGCCCCTTCAAGTGGGCCTTATTAATTGGATGGGCTTTGTTGCAAATATTTCTCTTTTACATCCACTTAGTTTGGGCCCTATTTGTGAATTGGGTTGTGAATGTAATTTGGCCCTTTTCCTATTCATCTTGGGCTGCCTATATTGTCCCTTTATAATTCTAAACCATGCCCAAATTACTCCCTTAACTCGGGGTTTATTCTTTATTGGACTTGAACATATTCGGTGTTGGGCCTCGTCTCCGTCTACCTAGCCTATTTAAGCTAAGCACGTGGGTGACTTACCAGCTAGCTTCCTAAGTCCCACAAGCACCTCACTTCTTTTACTTCATTTAAGACCACGATCTCCTCAATTTGAATTAATACTTATGTACACTCGGTCATCTTGAGCGTTAGACATACATATAACCCTCTAATCTGAAATTCAAGCACTTTTGAAAATGTGTGCTGGTTTGACCCCGCCATATCATGTTTCATATGCGTAGGACTAGTAAATGTATGATGTTGGGTGTTACAGAATCAATGCATGATAGGGATCATACCAGAATAACATGTATGAATGAATAACCAATGCGATTCATGCCATCCTAGTATCCAAACAAGTCAACAACATCAAAGGAAACAAACCGATACCAGTCCCGAGGCAAAGGCTGAGAGGACTAACATGGGATCCAGCTGCTCAAAAATCAAAAACTTGGGCCCAACAATAGATAACCATATATATACATGAATTCAAAGGATACTTCATAAGTCAACAACCAACAGTACAACTAAAGAGTCCCAGTAATCATTGCTCTATGTTTATAATTGAGCCAGCTGAACGAACCTATAGCCACAATAATCCTCTTAATTCTAAGAATATACACAAGGTACATTACTTAACATCAAGCCTCCTCCAATACCATGGTCGCGAACATAGAACGAAGTATTGATAAGTCAAACTATGGCTACAGTAGTCTACTAGAAACTCGGGCACTAGCTCAAATATTTAACCACGAATAAACTCTTACCGGAAGTCAAGACTAACTATAACCACTATAAAGGTTCACAACGATTTGGACTCTTGAATCACTAGAATCAGACCTGTATTGCTCAAGAAATCACTTTCCAAAAATTCCCAAAAATCCAATGGGAAATTGGCACATAACAGTAGCTAAATTTGTAAATTAATAAGAAATGTATGGTCTAAAATGAATTCCAACAACACCATGTTCTCCTCAAAACACCACATAAGATTGCCTCAAAAATTACCAAAATGAAACTCAAAATGGAGAAAATAAGTCGCAAAACATCCAAAAACTAAGATCATGAAATGACCATGGCAGCAGGTATAAATAAGATTTTACCTCAAAACAAAGCTCCCAAATTAGTTTTCTGAGCACACCAATGCATTTCTCGGTAAAAATCCCGTAGAATAGACTTTTGAATCACTCAATTCAGGGGCTCCTAGATCAAGATATTAACTTTCGAAGTTGAGTAAAAATCTGAAATGAGGTTTTTTGAAATCCAAATCTAGTCCTGAAAATCCCAAAATTTGGTCCCTAAAAGGGTTGCACCAGATTAAGCTTTTCCTATTTTTTAAAAAGTGTTCAAACGGACCCTTGGAATTCGTTTGAAACCTGACAAAACTAACATATATTCCACCTCATCAAATTTTGTATTCTAGACTCAACGTAGTTAAAATTTTCAATGGAGATCTTCATGACTAAATGTGGGTCCCACTCCCAAGGCCACTTTTAACCTAATTCCATGTAGGGTCTCAGAATGAGTCCAAAAGCCTTGGGATTCTAACGAAAGGTCTTCTTAGACCAAACTCGATGTTTTAGAGCTAACAGTGCTATCATATTTTCCATTCAGGTGCAGTTTCCAAAAATGTTAACCAAAGGCAACTTTAAGTCAAATTTCAACTTCCAAATGCTAAATAAGCTAAACTTGCACCATAGGACACGATGGTCTAACGGACCATGGTTTTAGCCTATTTTGACCTTTCTAGAGCTGAGAGATTTGTCATAATTCCAATATGAGGATGTATTCCTAGAGATTTTACCAAAGTCATTCGTTTAAACTCTAGAAACTCCAAAGCACAAAAATTGGCATAAAAACCAATTGAATGAATAAGCAACTGAGCTATCAGTGCCAGCAAGTCATAAATGATCCGAGGTCACTACAATAAAATTGTTAATGCTGAAAAGAACGAGGAGCAATAAAATAACCTGGTGGGTCATTACACTATTTTTCTCGGAAGAGGATATGTCTCAAAGCAAAGGAAAGTGATTGACTTGATGTTCTCCAAAAAGAGCCAAAATAGACGCGGATGCAGAGTTAGCACTATCGTGCTTCCATACCCTATCTCACCTTGTTTTCTTATGCCGACCATTTCATTTGGTCACTAGTGGTATAATTAGTCATAGTTTTCTTCTTCGTAGGGTTGTTTACCTTCTTATACGGGTTGAGATTAGACAAATAGGCTTTTTCTTTCTGTACAAGGTCTTTGTTAATCCCTATCAATATGTTGCATCTCATAGTAGAAGAGCATGAAAGTGGAGTCTTTCATCGTAAGAATTAATTGATAGACATTTTGTTTGAGGAATAAAATCCAAGATGAACGTTTTTTCCATTCGTTATGCAATTACTAGATGCATACCCACATGATCAATTGATGGACGGGAGAATTGCGTGAATAATGAGACTAGAAAACACCAAAGTCAAGGAGCTTCCCTTTCTTATGATGAATTTTGGTAACAACTACATCTATGACTATTTCTGTTCTTTCTAGGGGCATATTTTGTACCCTTTTTTTAATCATAGCAACAATAATGTCACCAATACGAGCATATCAACGGTTGCTAGCTCCTATGATTCGAATACATATTAATTCTTTAGCCCTGCTATTATCTGCTACATTTAAATGGGTCTGAGGGTGAATCATTTTAATCCATTCTTTGAGTGCAAAGGACAAAGAAACAAAGAAATACTTTTGTCCCAAAAAAAGAATCATGCAGTTTTGTTTCATATCTAAGAGCTCCTTCTACATTTTTTCTATTACTTTATGAAATATTGAATTGAGGTCCTATAAGCATTTTTGTCATGACCCGGGGCTAAGGCCTAGATGTGACACGGCGAATGGGAACCCGAGTCTCCCCAAACAAGCCTCAACTATCTATATTTTACATCATTGGTTTAACAAAAACATTCAAATAGTAACACATAGTTCTATGGGACGGGGGAAATATGACTCACACAATGGGGGCAAAACGGGGAATTGGGACTTACCACACTAATACCCATAAACATATAATCAAGTACAAGATTTCCATAAATCAATTCATAGGGGTACGTAAACCAAATATTTTGCATGGCATAAAGACTTTAAGGAGTCTACATGATATCCAACAATGCCTCTAGTCAAAATGGAATAGGGGCCGGAACAAGTTTCGGGCTCACCCTCAAATAAGGAAGAACATTCTGAAATAACATAAGGAAAGGCAGTTGGCTCGTCCTCAGAAGATGGGACTCACAACAGTATACTTCTGGATCGGGCTATTCGTCAAACGATTGGTAATCAAAGTGCTTGACCCCTACATGTTAAAATCATGTAGGAATAGAGTATGTGTTAGTACGTTTGAATGTACTAAGTATGCGGGCATGCAATGCATATTACGTACCAAACCTGTATGTCAATGTTAGATAACAAGGACATATAATATAGAAAGAATCATATAACCAATGGAAGTGTATACAAGATGCCATGAAATTTATAATGCATGAAATGCAACAATGCTCATATATAGTGGGGATGGACTTTAACCGACAAATCAAATCCATGCGAGCTATTACATAAATTAGTCCGATAAAAACCTCCTATCAGTAGGAGAAGATTACTTGCCAAAGGTAATCTACATCACATCTTACGGAACACACCATTTTAGTGGATGGTCACCTTTCTTACGAAAATCACCATTTCAGAAGGATTTTCCATAATCATACATATCATATCATAATCATAAATGAATAACCATTCCTTACGACCTGATCATTTCGGTAATGGCTAACATTCCTATGTTGGCATATAGTTCACGGTAAGGGAGAGGGCCAGGCCTAGATGTGACACGACGAACGGGAACCCGAGAGTCTCCAAACAAGCCTCAAGTATCTATATTCACATCATAAGATTAAGAAAAACATTCAAATAGTAACACACAGTTCTAAGGGACGGGGAATAGGACTCACGCTATAGGGGTAAAATAGGGAATTGGGATTTTCCACACTAATACCCATAAACACCCGGCTACTTCTTCAACCCTGATTTCAAAATGTCCTACTCTTGGTAGAGATGGGTTCCAAAACCATCTCTATGTATTATCCTCTTTCATAGAATCCAAGACTTTTTTGGATGTTCTCACGAGTATGTTACTTGTCGTTTCTTAGAATTGTTATGTTTAACTTGACCCCGATGCTACACTTTTATATGTGTTTTTTTTTGTTCTATGGGTTTTAAGATTAATCCTAAAGGTATCCCCAAACCCTACTCCATTTCCTCTCCTATTGGTGAGTCTATTATTGCTAGAAGGGTCTATAAAACTTATGTGGTGGGATTTTTGAATTAAAAAACTGTGGTGGATTTAATAGAGCTTACTATGATAGATTTTGATGTAATTTTAGAGATTGATTAGCTTCATTCATGCTTTGCGTCTTTGGATTGTAGAACCCAAAAAGTTACATTTTATTTTTCAAATGAACCTGTATTGGAATAGGAAGGTATCTCTATAGCACCTAAAGGCAGGTTTATCTCTTATGTTAGATCTTGTATAATTATTTCCAAGGGAGTCGATGTGATCTTATTAACGTAAAAAATTCTCATGTTGAAAATCCCGCACTTTAGTTAGCTTTGGCAATTACTGATTTTCTTGAGATTTTCCCTGAGGATCTTCCCGAAGTTAAACCTAATAGGAAAATAGGGTTTGGAATCAATTTCCTGCCTGATAGTCAATCAATGTTCATTCAACCTTATAGAATAGTGCTTACGGAGTTATAGGAATTTAAGCACCAGTTGAAGGACCTCCTTGATACAGGTTTCATCCATCCTAGTTTGTCAGCTTAGAGTGATCTCGTACTTGATAAATGTTTCATCCATCCTAGTTTGTCAACTTAGAGTGCTCTCATCATGCAGAAAAAGAATGGGTGTATTTGCATATGTATAGATTATTGACAATTGAATAAGTCTATGGTAAAAAATAAGTACCTACCTCTTTGGTTAGCTCCAGGTGCAAAGTGTTTCTCGCATATAGATCTCTGGTCAGGTTAATATCAATTGAAAGTGTGAGATGATGATATTTCTAAGAAAGCTTTTCATACCTGGTACAGTCACTTCAAATTCTTGGTTATGTCTTTTTGTTTAACTAATGCTCCTACAACATTTAGCTAAAGCAGTTCATACCTAGTAAGGTTATTAAGTTGTATCTAGATTCTTCTGTAATTGTATTTATTGCTGATGACTTGGTGTATTCTCAGAATGAGGAGAAGCATGTTGATCATCTCAAAATTGTACTTCAAACTCTTAAAGACCGAGAATTATATGCCAAATTCTCTATATGTGAGTTTGTCTAGTCTTCAGGGCTTTTCTTGGTAATATTATTTCTGTTGATTGAATTAAAGTGGTTCCTCAGAAAGTGGGGCAATGAAGAAATGGCTTAGACCCACAACTTTGACATTAGAAGTTCATTGGGTTCGGCAAATCACTATAGGTGGTTTTTGGAGAGTATTTCATCTATAGTGTCACCATCATAAAAGTTGACCTAGAAAAGTTAAAGTTCCAATAGTCGGAGGCTTGAGAAGAATGATTTGAAAAATTAAAAGAAAGATTAACTATTGCTCATTTTTTGACCCTACCCGACGGTGCCAAAGCATTTGTGGTTTATTATGATATATCTAGAGTTGAACATAGGTGTGTTCTTATGTAACATAATAAGTTCATGGCCTATGCTTCTATTAAACTCAAGAAGCACGAGTTAAATTATCCAACCCATAACTTTGAATTGATGGCCATTGTTTTTGCACTTAAGATTTGGCATCAGTACTTGTATGGGAATGTCACGACCCAGTTCTGGTCATGATGGTGCCTGCTAGATCCCACCCACAAGAAATCCAATTCTCCAAATCCAAGGGTACCTGTCCTACATATCTATTCATAAAACTAACAAGTACAGCGATATAAATCAATGCAGCCTACCCAGAACCTGGAAATCTACTGTACAGAGCTGCAATAGACATAAGTACATACCAACTGCATGTGTAGTTTATAATGTTGTGGGGTTATATCCTTGTGTTGGTGACTGTATTAGTTGTAACTTCGATATTGGCTTGGTTCTGGTACTATTGACTCTTGGGAGGCATGGTAAAGGTCATAATGGGCTGATCTTGTGGCAGGTATGTATTCTGACCTAACTCTTATTTGCATGAGCATGTAACCCGATGCTACAGAGGTGTGCTAGCTATGAGGTCGTTCGTTGATTATATTCCGTACTGTGACTTGGTTTAGGTGTGGATATGACCACATTGGATGTAATTATTATAGATACTTGTGTTATAACTATAGTTGCCCTTGTTTTTTTCTTATACCTGTTGTTGGCTAAGTTGTGGCACACCTGACCTTGTCAAGCCTAACTTTATTCTTGTCTGAAACATATACTCTCTCATATACTGTTATTAGTCGTTATACATTGGGTCTTCTTACCAGAGATCAGGGTTAACTATTGTTTTTTGAGAGAGATAATGTAAGGAAGGATTTTCAAGTGGCCTTGCCCAAATTTCCTGGAAATTTTCCCAGGTGAATTGTCATGCACCCCTCCACAGAGGAGCCTGCACGGCCCGTGCGGCCTCCCGTGAAGAGGGACCAGGCCTAGTTCACGGTTGGGGACAACTTTGGGATGTAAGGGGACTGTGGCCAAATGAAGGCACACGGACACTCACACAGTCCGTGTGAGGTGACACGGCCCGTGTGTCTCTCCGTGTGACACACTACGTGAAAATTATTCTAAGTATAAAATTACCATCTCGTAACTTTGTCGTGAAAAAATTAATTCAAGTACCTCTACACGGCTGATGTCACGGACTGTGTGGTGTCACACGTACCGTGTTATCGACCGTATGGTACCACTTAGTTCCATAAGTTTTTCCTTTGCAAGAATTTAAGTGTTGGGTCACGGCCACTGTTCACGGTCCGTGTGACGCTACACGGACCATGTAGTGAGTCATGTGACCCTCACGGACCAAATTTAGGTCTGTTTCATTAAGCGCATTTATGTAATTCTAGTTTGTTTCAATTAAGAATTGTGACTTTTTACCTTTCCTAAACCCCTAATTCAGCTATTATCCCTCCCTTCTTACTTCATTCTCCCAAAAACACTTTTACCCTCACAAGATCGCCCTCCTATCTCTTCCAATCTCTCCCCCCCCCCTCAAGGATCAAGCTAGGGTTCCAAGTAGAGCTTGATTCAAACCTAATTTATTCTCCTCAATCAAGGTATGTGGAATTGATTCTTGGTCCTTTCCAACCAAGAAGACCCAAAATTCCTTTCCATTTATTTCATGAATTTTAGTCACTTCAAATATGAAATTTTATGATTTGATTTTATTAAATATAATTAGTGTGTGGGTTGTATTTTACTTATTATTTCAAATCATTTTGATTACTATTATGATGATATACATTGAGTTATGAAATTATAAACATACATATCCCCTTCGAAATTGATTTATGCATGGGTGACAATTACTATGATTTAGATGTTGATCTAATTATGGATTTATTAAACTCCATATTATGGTGTTGATTTTAACTTGAATCTATGTTACCCATGCTAACCTCACATTAATGCATTGCATTCCATTCATGAGCATTGATATGTGGAAATTATAAAGAGCTAAGCCCAATTTTGTTTTATGAAATGATTATGACATGATTTTGGTAAGGCATTGGTTATGACAAGAAGGTGATCACTGATATGTCTATGATTTTGGCTCATCAAGCATTCTGGGCGCTTGCACCATTCTGTTTATGTGAATGAGTTATTCCCTGCATGAGCATCACAAGTATGAACTATGATTTGGCATTTGAGCCTAAATAATTATTGAATGATTTAGTACAAACAATACATTTTCTAAAAGCGCATATATGCATAAGTATTCAAGTGGGATGTTATTGACTTAGCATGGATGGATTAGGGGTGTTAGGTGTGACGCCCGGTAAATTTACCGAAAGGCCCCTAGAGTGAGGGTACGCGCGTAATGCATCTTCCGGGGTTCGTATGGCAAATCAGAGACCGGATTCGTGATCAGCATGAAAAATGGAGTGAGAAAATGGTCCGGGTCGAATTTTAGGACGACCCGATCGAAAGATAAATTTTCGATCCAAGTCACAAAACAGTGACTGTCCGCGACAGAGGCGCGACGCGCACCTGCCGCGGAGGGACACTTATATAATTTTCCAGATTTTCGACGGGATGGAGAAAACTCGTTTAAGAATACTTTTTCCAAAAATACACAGTGCGCGATAGGTCCGCGTCGCGGACCGTGTAAATTCCGAACTGAAAATTTCTAATTGATTTCGAGGGGCATTCCGGTCAATCCCTAACCTCTCCTAAACACTAATACAAGGCTAGTAAGGTCGTTTCTAGACGAAAAGAGCCTAACAAAACCTATTCTAAGTCCTATTCTAAAATCTAACAAGGCTAGGGCTTGAGGAGAGGAGAGAAAGGCTTGGGGTGAGGAACACGAGAAGAGAATTCTCGACATCACCCGGTTGAACAGTGCATCACAGGTATGTAAGGCTAAACTAAAACATGAGATTGTTCTTTCATGTGCCCCATAGAGGTCATAGACGAATTGATGATTGAAGGGTCTACATGCATGATTTCTTTAATGTATTTTCTTGAAAATTATATTTGAAATTACATGTTTTCTATGTTGATGATCATCATACTATTTGTTCTCTTAAATTGAACACTTTCATGGAATTTGCATAACCCTACATGACTATTTTGAAGAGCATGCATACTGAATTTAAGACTTGAACCTAGAGCCTTGCGTTGGGATTGTTGACTGTGATGATGAGTTGATGAAATCTTGATTGTTGTATGAGTCTCTATAAATGAACTCTACCGGTGTGTTTATTCACTTGTTTCCTAATGACTGTTATATACTCTTGGGTCATTGAGAAGGTGTTGATGATAGGGTTAAAGTCCCTATGAGATATTGATGATAGGGTTAAAATCCCTACGAGATGTTTGATGATAGGGTGGAAGTCCCTATGAGATAATTGATGAAAAGGGGCCAAGGTCCCGGTGAAATATCAGTCGTGGACGGGGAGTGGGTCCCTATGAGACTGGCAGTCGTTGACGGGGAGTGAATCCCTATGAGACTGGTTGAGGTTGATTTTATGAGCATTGAGTCGGGAGGAGTATTGAGCACCGAAATGAGCAGGAGTGAGTCCCACTCGAACTCATTAACTACGTCGCCAAACGTAGGAGAGGCTTAAACCATCACATACATACATATGGTTTCCCTCGAGGTTTAACAGTCCCTGAAAGCAATAGAGGATCTGTTCAGTTTGATTCCATGTCGGGTATATTGATATGGGATCCAGTGTTCCTTACCTGGCAAGTTTGGGACCACTGTGGCAACATCAGGGTGATTGTTGTACATTCACTGGCTCATAAGTGAGTGTTGTCGGCTAAGAGAAACTCCCGGGAAAAATTCGTACCTTATTCTGAGTCTAGATGAGATGTGATGAGAGGGGGGGGGGGTGAACTCCTCTGAGATGATCCATGTGATGGGTTGAGACTTTGATGAGTCTGAGATAATGATGTGTCACTTGCCCACTCTGTACTTTTTCGCAGACAGGCAAGCTGGCGGTTAATGTGATTATGATGTCTATTTTGACTTGATATTATTTTCCATATTTTCTACCGGTTTCTGTTTCATTCAGCTATTTTACATACCAGTACATTCCAAGTACTGACGTCCACTCTGGACTGCATCGTTTTATGATGTAGAGGCAGGTACTAGAGATCCTCAACAGGCGCTCCGTTGAAGATCAGAGATCCGAAGTTGATTTGGTGAGCCTCCCCTACTTCGGAGGAACCATTATTTTATTTCATCATGCTTTAGAGTTAGGATTGGACTATTATCTTATTTTGTTTTTGGGTAGCCATGGGTCTGTCATTGGCACCACATGATTTAGTGATAGAGGCTTCATAGATCGGTGTCGAGCATTGATGTTGATATTGTGAGCTAGTTCTTTCTACTAGCCTTCGTTATTTTGCTTATATTATATTGAGAACTTTAGATGAACTGCGTCCACTGCTTGCATATACTTTCCGCTGATCAGTAGAAGTATGATTGAATGATGTGATGAGACTAGGTGGTTCGCTTGGGGACTAGCAATAGTCTTCGAGTGCCGGCCACGCCAAGGGTACCCTCCCGGGGCGTGACAAACTTGGTATCAGAGCACAGAGTTCAAGTGTCCTAGGGAGTCTATGAAGCCGTGTCTAGTAGAGTCTTGTTTATGGGTGTGTTGTCGACCACACTTCATAAGCAGGAGGCTATGGGACATTAGGAATGGTTACACTTCTTTCTTATTCTAAATCGTGCGATAGAGTTGAACTCTATGAAAACTATCCTCTAATTCGTGCGTTACACGTGCAGAATCGATAACATGCCTCCCAGAAGAGCTGTCAGAGGAAGGGGACGTCCTGCCAGGCAAGCTGTTAACCCACCTGAGCCTCAAGTACCCGAGGGGCCCGTGGATCCAGCTGTCCCTGTTGGGCAACCTCCTCAAGCTGAGATCTCGAATGCTGAGCTACGCCAAGCCATTCAAACTTTGGCCCAGGCTGTCGCAGCACCTGCTGTGAGGCAAGGTGCGGGTGGGACAGACTCTCATGGCACGTCTAGAGTCCGAGAATTTCTGAGGATGAACCCGCCCGAGTTCACGGGGTCGGCATCTACTGAAGACCCCGAGAACTATATGGAGGAACTTGAGAAGGTGTTCCAAGTGATGCACGTGGCTGATGCTGATAGGGTTGAATTGGTTGCCTATCAACTCAAAGGGGTGTCCAGGCTGTGGTTCGACCAATGGAAGAAGGGCCAAGGGGACGATGCTTCATATGTAACTTGGGCGGTATTTGAGGAGGCTTTCTTGGGACGTTTTTTCCCAAGGGAGAAAAGAGAGGCTAAGGTGAGGGAGTTACTGAATTTGAAACAGGGCTCCATGACCGTGCAGGAGTATGGATTGAAATTTATGCAACTATCCCGCTATGCCCCAGACATGGTTGCTAACATGCGGGGAAGGATGGGAATGTATGTAGATGGGTTGAACAGAGGACCCAAGAGAGATGGAAGAGGAGCTATGCTTGTGAGTGACATGGACATCGGGCGACTGATGACATTCGTGCAGCAAGCTGACGAAGAAAGACAACAGGACAGGGAAGAGTTCAAGCGCAAGAGAGCTAAGACATCCAGCCACGAAGGTGGAAGGAGGGGTAATGGGAATCGATTTCCAGCACCCTCAGCTGCTAGCGCACCTGTGCCTAAAGGACCGTATGATCAGAGGTTCCGGAATACAGGGAACCACGGACCTCAGTCCCAAGCTAGTGTGGCTCAAGGTTCTCAGAGTAGACCACAGTGTGATAACTGTGGGAAGGTGCATTGGGGGAGATGTCGTGATAAGAATGACGCATGCTTCGGGTGTGGCCAAGTAGGCCACTACAAGAAGGATTGTCCAAAGCGGGCTAGCCAGGCTCAGTCTGGGGCATCGGCCCCACCGGTTAGAGGGAACCCAAGGGCCACTACGTCAGGTGCAGGCGGGGCCACAAACCGCTTGTATAATATGGGGAGTCGCCAAGACCAGGAAAATTCTCCAGACGTCGTGACGGGTATGATCCGAGTCTTTACTCTTGATTGTTATGTTTTGATGGATCCTGGTGCCACATTGTCGTTTGTAACTCCTTATGTGGCCAGTAAATTTGATAAAACCCCCGAGAGTCTTCTTGAACCCTTTGATGTTTCTACTCCGGTGGGTGAGTCGATTCGAGCTGAAAGAGTCTATAGAGCTTGTGTATTGTCCATCCATCATAGGGACACCATTATTGATTTGATCGAGTTAAAAATGGTTGACTTTGATTTGATCCTCGGCATGGATTGGCTTCACGCCTGTTATGCCTCTGTGGATTGTAGATCCCGAACGGTTCAGTTCCAATTTCCAAATGAACCAGTTCTAGAGTGGAAGGGTGACTCAGTGACACCTAGGGGGAGGTTTATCTCATATCTTAAAGCCCGGAAGTTAATTTCCAAAGGTTGTATCTATCACTTGGTGAGAGTGAAATCTGATGATGTTGAGTCCCCAACTCTTGAGTCAGTTCCGGTTGTCAACGAGTTTCCAGAAGTCTTTCCTGATGCTCTTAGCAGGTTATCAATGGGTAGCACAGCCCATGTGGAGGAAGGAAAGAAGGAGTTAGCCAAGGACGTGCACCGGTTGGCTCGATTAGGAGTCCGACTCGAAGAGAACAACGAAGGAGGAATTAATGTCCAGGACGGGTCTGCTTCCTCGTTAGTGGTGGAGGTGAAGGAAAAACAAGACCAAGACCCTGTCCTACTCCAATTGAAGGAGGATGTCCAAAATCAAAGGGTGATGGTCTTCTCCAAAGGGGAAGATGGAGTGTTGAGATATCAGAGTCGATTGTGTGTCCCAGATGTTGATGGCATACGAGACAGAATCATGGAAGAAGCTCATAACACTAGATATTCCATTCATCCTGGCTCCACAAAAATGTACCATGACTTAAGGGAGGTCTATTGGTGGAATGGAATGAAGAGAGACATCGCGGAGTTCGTTTCGAAATGCCCAAATTGCCAACAAGTGAAGGTTGAGCATCAAAGGCCATGTGGATTGGCTCAGAACTTTGAAATTCCGGAGTGGAAATGGGAGATGATTAATATGGACTTTATCACTGGGCTTCCAAAGTCTCGAAAGCAACATGATTCGATATGGGTGATAGTGGACAGAATGACTAAATTAGCTCACTTCCTGGCAGTCAAGACAACGAACACTGCCGAAGAGTATGCCAAGTTGTACATCCAGGAGATTGTGAGGTTGCACGGAGTCCCCTTGTCCATCATCACGGACAGAGGAGCTCAATTTACCTCCCAATTCTAGAGGTCATTTCAGAAAAGCTTGGGTACTAAGGTGAACCTGAGTACGGCTTTCCACCCACAGACGGATGGTCAGGCGGAGCATACAATTCAAACACTAGAGGATATGTTGAGAGCTTGCGTCCTTGATTTCAAAGGGAATTGGGATGATCATTTGCCTCTGGCTGAATTTGCATATAACAATAGTTATCATGCGAGCATCCAAATGGCTCCTTATGAAGCCTTGTACGGAAGGAGGTGTAGATCGCCCATTGGGTGGTTTGAGGTTGGAGAAGCGGAGCTCATTAGACCTGATCTTGTTCACCAGTCGATGGAGAAGGTCAAGGTCATTAGAGAGAGGTTAAAGACTGCCCAGAGTCGCCAAAAATCTTACACTGACGTGAGGAGAAGAGATTTGGAGTTCGAAGTAGATGATTGGGTGTACTTGAAGGTGTCACCTATGAAGGGTGTCCTAAGGTTTGGGAAGAAGGGAAAGTTGAGTCCACGTTATGTTGGACCCTATCAAATCATAAGGATAATTGGGAAGGTGGCCTACGAGCTAGAGTTGCCTTCCGAGCTAGATGGGGTACACCCGGTGTTCCATGTGTCTATGCTAAAGAAATGCTTGGGAAACCTGGCCTTGGTGATCTCTGTTGATAGAATTGGGGTGAAGGATAACCTATCTTACGAAGAGGTTCCGGTTCAAATTCTTGATCGTCAGATTCGTAAACTAAGGAACAAAGAAATAGTCTCAGTCAAAGTCCTGTGGAGGAATCAATTCGTTGATGAAGCCACATGGGAAGCTGAGGAGGAGATGAAGGCAAAGTATCCGCACCTGTTCGTGCCAACTGATGGTGAAAGCACTGAAGGTAAATCCTTGCTCTTCACTAAGCTAAGTATCCTATTCTTGTATCTAACTTACTATTATTGAATTGAGTGTGGGAATGAGTCGTAAGTCTATTCGTGCCTTAATGCCCACCTCCACTCCTCATTCGAGGACGAATGATTCCAAGGGGGAGATGATGTGACGCCCGGTAAATTTACCGAAAGGCCCCTAGAGTGAGGGTACGCGCGTAATGCATCTTCCGGGGTTCGTATGGCAAATCCGAGACTGGATTCGTGATCAGCATGAAAAATGGAGTGAGAAAATGGTCCGGGTCGAATTTTAGGACGACCCGATCGAAAGATAAATTTTCGATCCAAGTCACAAAACAGTGACTGTCCGCGACAGAGGCGCGACGCGCACCTGCCGCAGAGGGACACTTATATATTTTTCCAGATTTTCAACGGGATGGAGAAAACTCGTTTAAGAATACTTTTTCCAAAAATACACAGTGCGCGATAGGTCCGCGTCGCGGACCGTGTAAATTCCGAACTGAAAATTTCTAATTGATTTCGAGGGGCATTCCGGTCAATCCCTAACCTCTCCTAAACACTAATACACGGCTAGTAAGGTCGTTTCTACACGAAAAGAGCCTAACAAAACCTATTCTAAGTCTTATTCTAAAATCTAACAAGGCTAGGGCTTGAGGAGAGGAGAGAAAGGCTTGGGGTGAGGAACACGAGAAGAGAATCCTCGACATCACCCGGTTGAACAGTGCATCACAGGTATGTAAGGGTAAACTAAAACATGAGATTGTTCTTTCATGTGCCCCATAGAGGTCATAGACGAATTGATGATTGAAGGGTCTACATGCATGATTTCTTTAATGGATTTTCTTGAAAATTATATTTGAAATTACATGTTTTCTATGTTGATGATCATCATACTATTTGTTCTCTTAAATTGAACACTTTCATGGAATTTGCATAACCCTACATGACTATTTTGAAGAGCATGCATACTGAATTTAAGACTTGAACCTAGAGCCTTGCATTGGGATTGTTGACTGTGATGATGAGTTGATGAAATCTTGATTGTTGTATGAGTCTCTATAAATGAACTCTACCGGTGTGTTTATTCACTTGTTTCCTAATGACTGTTATATACTCTTGGGTCATTGAGAAGGTGTTGATGATAGGGTTAAAGTCCCTATGAGATATTGATGATAGGGTTAAAATCCCTACGAGATGTTTGATGATAGGGTGGAAGTCCCTATGAGATAATTGATGAAAAGGGGCCAAGGTCCCGGTGAAATATCAGTCGTGGACGGGGAGTGGGTCCCTATGAGACTGGCAGTCGTTGACGGGGAGTGAATCCCTATGAGACTGGTTGAGGTTGATTTTATGAGCATTGAGTCGGGAGGAGTATTGAGCACCGAAATGAGCAGGAGTGAGTCCCACTCGAACTCATTAACTACGTCGCCAAACGTAGGAGAGGCTTAAACCATCACATACATACATATGGTTTCCCTCGAGGTTTAACAGTCCCTGAAAGCAATAGAGGATCTGTTCAGTTTGATTCCATGTCGGGTATATTGATATGGGATCCAGTGTTCCTTACCTGGAAAGTTTGGGACCACTGTGGCAACATCAGGGTGATTGTTGTACATTCACTGGCTCATAAGTGAGTGTTGTCGGTTAAGAGAAACTCCCGGGAAAAATTCGAACCTTATTCTGAGTCTAGATGAGATGTGATGAGAGGGGGGGGGTGAACTCCTCTGAGATGATCCATGTGATGGGTTGAGACTTTGATGAGTCTGAGATAATGATGTGTCACTTGCCCACTCTGTACTTTTTCGCAGACAGGCAAGCTGGCGGTTAATGTGATTATGATGTCTATTTTGACTTAATATTATTTTCCATATTTTCTACCGGTTTCTGTTTCATTCAGCTATTTTACATACCAGTACATTCCAAGTACTGACGTCCACTCTGGACTGCATCATTTTATGATGTAGAGGCAGGTACTAGAGATCCTCAACAGGCGCTCCGTTGAAGATCAGAGATCCGAAGTTGATTTGGTGAGCCTCCCCTACTCCGGAGGAACCATTATTATATTTCATCATTAGAGTTAGGATTGGACTATTATCTTATTTTGTTTTTGGGTAGCCATGGGTCTGTCATTGGCACCACATGATTTAGTGATAGAGGCTTCATAGATCGGTGTCGAGCATTGATGTTGATATTGTGAGCTAGTTCTTTCTACTAGCCTTCGTTATTTTGCTTATATTATATTGAGAACTTTAGATGAACTGCGTCCACTGCTTGCATATACTTTCCGCTGATCAGTAGAAGTATGATTGAATGATGTGATGAGACTAGGTGGTTCGCTTGGGGACTAGCAATAGTCTTCGAGTGCCGGCCACGCCAAGGGTACCCTCCCGGGGCGTGACATTAGGGCAAGGTCCCTCTCCCTTTCCTTGAACTATGTGCCAACATAGGGACGTTATACGTATATGATTCTGAAAATCCTTCCGAAATGGTGATTCCCGTAAGGAAGGTGACCATCCCCCGAAATGGTGAGCTCCGTAAGGTGTGATGTAGATTACCTTTGGCAAGTAGTCTTCTCCCTACCAGCGGGAGGTCCCAATTGGTTTAATTCATGTAATAGCTCGCATGGATTTGATTTTTCGGTTATAGTCCATCCCCGCTATATAGGAGTATTATCGCATTGCATGCATCATGGATTTCATGGCATCTTGTATACTCCTTCCTTTAGAAATATGGTTCCTTCTATATTATGTGCCTTGTCATCTAACATTGAAATACAGGTTAATAAGTCATAAGCATTGCATGCCCGCATACTTAGTACATTCAAATGTACTAACGCATACTCTATGCCTACATGATTTCACCATGTAGGGACCGAGCATTTTGAGTACCAACCCCTTGATGAATAGTTCATTCTTGGAGATTATTGTGGTGAGTCTCGTCTTTCGAGGGCAAGCCAACTATCTTTCTTATTGTTATTATAGATGTTCTTTTATTGAGGGTGACCCCGAAACTTGTCCTAGCCCTGTTCCTTTGACTAGAGGCATTGTTGGGCACTATGTGAATTCTTCTTAGACTTGGTTACTATGACTGTCGTATGGCTTTCCTATTAATAGAATGATTCCTGATATCTAATTTGGCTATAAAGTTATATGTGTTTTGATGCTATTCTTGAACCGATGACGTGGATATTGATATTTGAGGCTTGTTTGGAGACTCTCGGGTTCCCATTCCCCATGTCACATCTAGACCCTAACCCCGGGTCGTGACAGATGATGGTTATTCTTAGTTGGGTTGTGTAATTCTTGTCTTGAGACACTGACTTCAGATGTTCGAATTCAGGTAGACTAGTTGAGTTGATGATTGTTCTTATGCTCGAGTCCTAGATGACAACCCCGTGGTTCATGTCCCAATGGCCACATTCGAGAATTCGAGTCCTGAGTGATGCGCCCCGTGATTTGAGTCCCGGTGGTCACGTCCAAAAGTTTGAGTTCTAGGGGTCAATTTCGAGGTCCGAGCACTAGTAATAGTCACTCATGCATAAGTAAATTTTAAAGGGGACATGCATGTTCGTAACTTCATAACTCAATGTAAATTATCATAATAGTGTTCAATGTATTTTAAAATCATAGGTAGAGTGCAGCTCATACATTGATTGGATTTAATAATATCAAATAATGAAAACCCATATTGAAAATAAACTAAAATTTATGAAATCAATTGAAAGGAATTTTGGGTCTTCTTGGTTGAAAGGGATCAAGAATCAATCCCACATACCTTGATTAGGAAAATGAATTTGAGAAGAATTTAGTTTGCATTTGAAACATCAGTTGAATCCTAGCTTGAATCTTGAAGATGAGACTTGGAGAGAATTTTGAGAGCCTAATTCTAGAATTTAGGTGTTAGTCTTGAATGAGGGTTTAGAATTAGTGTAGGAGAAGTTTAGGAATACAAAGGTCTTAAAGGTCATGATAAAAAAAAATAACTCAATAAGACGCCCCTTTAAATTTTAAACCGAAGTTCCCACGGTTGGCTTCACGGGTCCGTAAAGGCCTCTCGTCTAGCCCAGACAGATTTTACCAAAAAGGGCATAACGTCTTGCTCTGAACTCAGAATGAGGTGAGACTGGATGCGTTGGAAAGATAATTCAAAGAACTTCAATTTGATAGGTCTTGGTCACCCAGTTTCTTTTTTGCTAAGAGATATGCCCATTTAAAGTTGACTCTTCTATCGGTATTTGTGTAATACTTAGCCAATGGAATTCCTTTGAACTTGACTTGATGTAGGAGACCCATGATGATCTTAAACAACATAAATAATCTTGAATTGGATGCTTCAAACTGAACTTAGCTTGAGCTTGAAGATCTCATACTTATAATTTTTCAACAAAGTCACCTTCATGGGAGAGTGCACGGACTGTGTAGTGTCACACGGGCCGTGACAATGCCCGTACCCCTCTCCTTAGAAAACTTTCACGATCAAGTTATGAGACGGTGATTCTATACTTAGAAAAATTTCACTCCGGAAGCTTTTTGGATGGCCTCACGGGCCGTGCCACCCCACACGGGTTGTGAACTTGGCCGTGTAACCATACCTGGTCCCAAAGCTATGGGATTTCAAGCCAAGTACATCACACGGTCTTTGAAGTGTCACACGGACCATGAAGGGTCCAAGTGTGGTGTGCCTTAGTTTAAAACACCACGTTTAAGGGCCGAACATCCTCCATGGGCCAAGGGCCACTTCGTAGAGTCTCCACATGGGCTATGTGACCTCACACGGACCGTGATGGCTCCCATGAAGTGTCACCTTGGTCCAAAACCTTTTCAAAACCAAATTTTCATGCTTCATTGAGGTCGTACAAAATTACGGGTCCTTACTGGGAACATTCTGGGAGTTTCTCTTATCTGACAACAAACACTTATGAGCTAGTGATTGTACAACATTCCGCCAGTGTTTCCACGACCATTTTGTACTTTCTAGTGGAGAACGAATTGACTCCACTAGGGATCCAACAGATCAACAAGTCCTCTATAGTATTTGAAGTGTTCTTTTTCGCTCATTCTTTTGCTATGTAAATGTACAAATAATTGATCTATGATTCTCGCAGACTCTTTTTCTTGATATTTTAAGTGAGGCTATTTGAAGAATAGGTTGTGAATAAGGGGAGATAAAGTTAAAAGAACACAGTTGTTTTTGTATGATGCAAGTAGATTTTACGCTAGCATTTTATATTTGCTCAATCTCTTAATTTTGTACTAGTATTGAATAGATGAATTTCATCAAGTTGATTACATATATTATTTCAAAATGACCATATTATGAGTGTTGACGGAGGTAACCTTTCAAAAGATTTTTAGAACGCCTCAAATAGTTACATTCTTTAATTCTAAGCTTGAAAGTTCTAAAATTTGAGTTTATTGAAAAAACTTCTTCATATATTGGTTTTCTTTACGATATGGTCTATTTCATTTAAAGAAACTTGTACTGGTATATCTCTATATTTTTTAAAAGTATAATTTTTTTTCTTCTCAGAAAGTCCCCACAGGTTATAAAATATTCAAGAGTGGAAAGTTACCTAGAAAAGTTATCCTTAGGGATCGATTTGGAAATAAGTGGCCTGTAGGAGTGATCAAACAAGGAAGAGATTTTTATTTTCAGTACGGATGGGAGAAGTTTATTGAAGATAACTCTCTAGAATTTGGAGACTTTTTAATATTTGATCTTAATGGAAAAGGAACATTTGACTTTAAATTACTTGGAACAAATGAATGTGTAAAGAAAGGTGTTGGAGGTAAAGAAGAGGAAAAAAAATGTTGAACACCAAAAGATTATAGAGTCAAAAGGGGAGACTTATGCTAACAATAGCACAATTAGTTCTAGTGAAGATGATAGTGATTCGGATTACATGGTAGAAAAAGAAGTTTCCAAAGAAGAGGCAGAAAAGGAAGAGAAAGAAGGGACTCAAGAAATGGCACCATGTTCAAAACGCAGATATGTGGAAGAGGAAAAATATGAATCACCATGTTCAAAATGTTGTCTTTGCATATTTGGATATAATCTAATAGTCTTAGAAACATCATAAATATTTAAGACTATAAGTTAATTTGTAAAATGTGGTTTGTTGAGAATGAGCCTAAGGGGATCTTTTATTAATTGTTTTTTAAAAGAAGAGAAATATAAATTTAAATATCATTTTCTAACTCACTACGCTGAAAATCTCCTTCTTTATTAAAGTCTATGTTCAATAAATTTTAGCAAATAGAGTGAAAAGGATAGAGCAGTTAAGACTTTTCATGATATTTTAGTTTGTGAACCTAGCTAGCTGACTTTCTTGATTTAGCTGGATGCCATGAAGCCACCGCTTGCAAGGTGAAGGATGTTCCTTACCATTATGGTGCAGATATATTCAAAAGGGGATGTGCAACTCAGCCAAAAAATCCTTACTTTGTAACAAAAATACAAGCAAAAAGAGAGTGATCATCTGGTAACTAAAGTCTATAACTATATTTTCTAGTGATATTTTATAGTTTAAATCTTATAGAGTTCTCTTTTAACAAAGTCTTTATTTCTAATCGTAGTACATCCCAATGGATGTGTGGCAAGACTATAAACTTCAACTCCCCTCAAGAATTACCATTCGTGACTCTGCTGGCAGAGAATTTGAGGCAAGTGTCAGAAAATGGAATGACGGTAGAGTGTGGCTAGTTTGAGGATGGCGCAACTTTTGTAGGTTGAACCTTGTGGAGGAAGATGACAGGTGCATCTGCGAATTTGTGATAGGTAAAGGCGACAAAGGGATTAACTTACAAGTTCAAGTTCTCCATGAAGGGTAAAGTTTCAATCCCAACAATGAATTGAAAAAAGGATTTGCTGCCATTTAACATAGCATTTTAATATTTATGGTTTCTAGCGGTGTTGTATGTAGACAAATTCTGAAGACTATAAGTACTATTGTTTGTTGCAAAAACTGAAGGTTATTTTAGTTAGTATTATCGTTTTGATAAAAGAATTGAAGACTATTTAAGATTGATTATGGATGAAATAAATATGTAAATATTTGTGTTGAATGATAGTAATTTGACTTTGCTTAATTCGTTATGGCTCTTATTTTTATGAATTCTAGATCTATAAATCTTCTTAAGAGTGAAAACTTCCACATATTGTTTAAATTGTAAATTGTTAGACTGTGTCAAATTTTATTTATTTGTGATCCACAATGTACTCTTCATTTACTAGAGTGATCTTAATCATGAATTATCTATATAAATTTTTGTTGGGGTGGTGATGAGGCGAAAATTCCAGAAAAAAAATTAACAACACATAATTTTATCTATACAGGAAACACATCTACAAAGTGCTCCTCTCGAATTGCAGTGCACCTTTTTAATTATTACATTTGTTTAAGCATGCACATATATTTTGTTGACAGTAGATGGTGAAACATTAACTCAACTTAGATTAATAGTACCTCAGTAAACATGCATTTAAATTTTTTAGATTTTTGTAATGCTCTACACATGCATTAAGCACATATAAATTAGAATTTACTAATAGATGGTGATGAAACTTAAATTCGTGAATGTTATTTATGTGCTGAAGGACTATAAACATGATACACCCTCAAGTATGACCATCCATGACACTTTTAGCAGGGAATCGTTGTAACACCCCCTAATTATTCAAAATCATATAAGTTTAGAAAGACCAACAGTATAATCTGGTCCCAATAGATAAATGTACAGACTGTAGAAGGCAGCTCGAAAGTCCCCTCAACACTTAGTAAAATTTTGAGTTTTTAAGAACACAGGTCTACAAGCCAATTGGATGAGTTGTACAATCATCGTTGACCCATAAAAGGGTTCATGATTTCAAACACACTAAAACTTATTCATAGTGTCACATTATTCTACGATGGGTTTTTATGATCTTAATAGGTTGTGGGATAAGTTTCCTGGTTTTTTTGGAGAGTATGCCAGTATGATCTTAATAGGTTGTGGGACTTTGCATCTGACATTCGTTCAGCTTCTCACTTCGGGAAGCTATGCCCTGGTCTTTTTGTGCAATAAACTACTCCAACCGGAGACTAGTGGTAGGTGATCCGATGGAGCTTTCGGAAAAGGGTAGCCTCCTGTGTAAGAACAACAGTGTACCACAGTAAACCCTCAGAAGACGTATCTAAGATTTGGGTATCCTCAGTAGTAGTGACCCTTTCACTCTTTCACGGACTAATACATATACTAAATGCTCATACGAGAAAGTTGACTCCTGGGTTTGGAACCTGGTGGATTGCTCTTAGAAATCCTCTATTTGACATCCACTCAGAGGGTACAGATACACCTATGTGGATTACATGTGACAGTTATAAGAATGGCGGGGAAGTTAACAGTACCCGACAACATGTAACACTCCCTAATTCATCCTACTTTGTCTGAGTAGATACCAAGAGAAAACTAAGAAAAATGATTTAGAAAAGTCGCTGGAAGAAAACCATGAAGGCCTACGACCTATAGGTGTGGGCTCGTAGGTGCCCATGTGACTTATTGGAATTTTTCTGAGTTTGAGGCCTATGTACAAGATAGTCTACGGACCGTACACCATCCCATGACCTGTAGATCATGTTTTATAGCTTGATGACTCAAAAATCAACTTTCTGGATATTAAATGATGAGTTACTAGATGCCCCGTCATCTTAGTTACGGCTCGTAAAAGTTGTTTCACAGGTTGAAGTTCCAGAAACCAAGATTTTGAGCTTGAAACGATGAGTTACCAAATGGCTCGTGGCTCATATTACGAGTCGTAGGATGTTTTTTTTAAGTCCCAACTCCTATTTCTGGTAACTCAATATCTGGAGGCTTTCACCCATGAGGGGTCAGTACAGCCCGTAAGTGGACCTACGACCCATAGATGGGGTCTTGTAGTTCTACTTGGCAGATTTTAAGAGGGTATTTTCGTCCTTTCCTACCCTTTTCAATTAAAACCTATGACGTTTTTGACTTAATTTATGTCCCTTATCAGTACCCTAGGTTTATTATTCCTCGTACACGCATAGAAAATCTTGAGAGCATCGTGTAAGGGAATAGAAGTGAGGGTTTTGAGTTCAAGCTTGAGGATCGTGAGAAGGGTTATCGTTCTTCAAAATTTGAGTATGCAAGGCTTCAAAAATCATAGGACTGAGTTTGTCCTCACGCCTTTCTCCCTTCTTGAGTTGAGTTGTGGATAATAATCGAGTATTGATAAATCCAATAATCCTAGTCTTGAGTTATTTGCATCTATTTCGACTTTCTATGAGTAATTATGAGTAAAACCATGAGTTACCTGCTGGTTATATGACATTCAGTTCTATAAATCTAGATTTGCATCATCCCATATAACTTTTGTTGCATTAATCCGATGAAGACCATAACTGTGATTGTCGAACTTAAGTAAATTGAGTATGATTAAGCATGAGGAGCATATTGCCTATTCATGCAAAATTAATGAGCAACTTACTTGTTTCACATGATGTTCATGATTGAGTGGAGTCTAATGATGTTTGAGTTTGAGTCAAGAGTCTTCATTTTGTGCATGGTTGATGATTTAGATTGGTTGAGTTGTCGAGTGATTGAGTTCAAGTGATTGGGATAATATAGAAGAGATGATTTTGAGTTGATTGACATGAGCATATTTTAGTCTTGGGAAGAGTATTGAGCACTGATATGGGAGCGAGTAAACAATTACTCTAACACATAAACTACATTGCCAGCATAGGATAGTTGTGCAATTAATTCTGGCAAGTCATGTCTCAAAAGATGGAAACTTTTTTTGTATCCAAGAGAAAGTCAATCGACCTTTACCTTGGTAAGTTTAGGACGGGTGTGGCAACAATGTCTCCTTCATTGTACATCACCAAACTAAAGGGGGTGGGAGTTATGTCAGTTAAGAGAAATTCCCAAGCAACACTTGATTGAGCATATTATGTTTAAATTGAGTTGCATATTACCGAGTTATTTTCAAAGAATGATTTCAAAACATAAACTTGCATATTCATTGAGTTGAGTTATGAGCTCTTGAGTCGATCTTTGAGTCGAGTTAACCGATTGAGTTTGAGTCTTTACTATTTCCTTGAGCAATTTTACGTACCTGTATATTCCATGTACTGACTTTCATTTGGGCATGAGTCGTTAATAATGCAGATACAGGTGATAGTGGACTTCAGCCAGTGCATCGTTGGGGTCCAGCTTATTGCTTTCAGAGTTGGTGAGCCCTCTTTGCCTTCAGAGGAGCCCTTTTTCTTTCATTTAGTATTCTTATTTTCTTTTGATTCGGGTAGCCATGGTCTTTCATGGTACTATCTTGATTTTTAGATAGAGACTTCGTAGACATTGAGTAGAGGATTGTTGATTGTTATTCTATTTTCAAACTTTATCCTTGGAAACATTATTTTTTTAATAGTTTTATTTATCTACTTGGTGTTTTTTCTTGAGCATTCTTCCGCTGTCGAGTATGATATGACGATGAGGCCAGATGATTCTCTTGGTAACTATCAATGGTTCTTCAAGTGTCAATCATGCTAAAGGTACCCTCCCTAGGCGTTAAAAACTTGGTATCATAGCCTAAAGTTTTAGTGTCCTATGGAGTCTATGAAGTTGTGTCTAGTAGAGTCTTATTTATGGGTTGTTTTACACCACACTTCATAAGCAGGAGGCTATAAGATATTAGGAGGAGTTACTTCTTTTGTATTCTGATTTTGTGCGATAACGTTTAACTCGATAAAACTCTTAACACGTGCTTATGCATTTGCAGATCATGCCTCCTAAGCATATCGTCATCCAAAGAAATACCTCAGCCGGCAATACTAGGAATTCCCCTTTAGAGATACCTCCCATGATAGAGGCGAGGGGTCAAGATTGACCAACCAAAGCTACTAGAATTCCAAAGGCACCTATTGCTCTTCCTACTCCTACTATAGAGGTTGATTTTAGAGGAGATATTACCATGCTCACACTATTACTAGCCTCCCCGAGTGGGAATTAGAGTTCACAGGCTCCTAGTTCTAGCTCCTAACAGCTAGCTGGTACCACCAGACTTAGAGATTTCTTGAGGTGAACCCACTGATCTTCACAGGGTCAAAGGTTGAGGAGGAACCCAAGAACTTCAGTGATGAGATGTGGAAGGTGTTTAAAGCTATGTATGAGACTGAGATTGAGGATGTTGAGCTTGCTTCCTATCAGCTTAATGATATGGCAAGTGTGTGGTATAATCAGTGGGAAGATGATCGAGGTAAGGTTGTCGAGTTTGTCAAGTGGAATGAATTTGAGAGTGGTTTCCTTGATCACTTCTTTCCCAAGGAGTAGAGGGAGGTGACGATTGAAGAATTCGGGAACTTGAAGCATGAGGGGCTGGCCTTTAAAGTGTATAGCCTCAAGTTCATCTATTTATCCAAATATGCTACAGAGATGGTCCTAGACATGAGGGAAAGGATGGGAAGTTCATATTTTGCTTAGGTAAACATGTGAAGAAGGAGTGTAAAGTGACATTGTTGATCCCGGGAATGGAAATCTCTAGGCTCATGGTTTATGCCCAACAACTTGAAGAGAGATAGAGAGGAGCATCTGAGCAAGATGTCTAAGTCAGCAGGGCTTCACCCTAGCCAGTCTAAGAAGAGTAAGGAAAACCGGTCCTACTAGAATAAGAGATCTATCAGATATGCACCATCCTCATCTGGTGTACCAGTTCTGAGTAACAAGAATGATCAGAAGTCCCAAAGTCAACAGAACTCCAGAGCATAGGGTCCTCAGTCTCAGGATAGTGTGACCCTTGGTTCAAAAAGGAAGTGAGATTGTGAGAAATATGGCAGGATAAATTTGGAAAAGTGTAGAGAGGGAGGTAATGGTTGTTTCAAGTATGACCAGATTGGTCACTTCCAGAGGGAGTATCCAATTTTGGGGCAATAAGGCACAGTTCTCAACTACAGCACCACCAGCCAAAGGTAATTAGAGAGGTGAAGACCAGGGACAAGTGGTGGAGCAAACCGTCTGTATGCGATGGGGAACCGACAGGACCAAGAGGCTGCACCAGATATTGTGACAGGTATGTTTCGAGTATTTACCTTTGATTGTTACACTTTGCTTGATCCCGGTGCAACTCTGTCCTGCGCGACACCATATGTGGCTAGTAGATTTGAGATTTTTATTTAGTGCTTTCTTGAGCCATATTACCATTTCAACTGTTGTTGGTGAGTTCATTCTAGCTGAAATGATATATAAGGGTTCTATAGTGTCTATCTATCATAGAGATACTTTCGCAGACTTATTAAGTTAGAGATGATTGATTTCAATGTGATCCTTGGCATGGACTGGCTTCATGCCTGTATGCCTCTGTAAATATAGAACTTACACAATCAAATTTCAATTTCCAAATGAGATTGTTATAAAGTGGAAAGGTAATTCTGTTGCGCCTAAGGGTAAATTTATTTCCTACCATAAGGCCAGCTTCACTTCTAGAGGGAGTATCCAATTTTGGGGCAATAACGCACAGTTCTCAACTACAGCACCACCAGCCAAAGGTAATTAGAGAGGTGCATACCAGGGACAAGTGGTGGAGCAAACCGTCTGTATGCAATGGCGAACCGACAGGACCAAAGGCTGCACCAGATATTGTGACAGGTATGTTTCGAGTCTTTACCTTTGATTATTATACTTTGCTTGATCCCGGTGCAACTCTGTCCTGCGCGACACCATATGTGGCTAGTAGATTTGAGATTTTTCTTGAGTGCTTTCTTGAGCCATATTACCGTTTCAACTCCTGTTGGTGAGTCCATTCTAGCTGAAATGATATATAAGGGTTCTATAGTGTCTATCTATCATAGAGATACTTTCGCAGACTTATTAAGTTAGAGATGATTGATTTCAATGTGATCCTTAGCATGGACTGGCTTCATGCCTATATGCCTCTTTAAATTATAGAACTTAGACAGCCAAATTCCAATTTCCAAATGAGCTTGTTATAAAGTGGAAAGGTAATTCTGTTGTGCCTAAGGGTAAATTTATTTCCTAACTTAAGGCCAGAAAGCTAATCGCTAAGCCAGAATTGATCTCCACCATTCCTTGGCCAATCTAGTGAATTGCTAGAAGGTATAAGCAACTTCGTGTTCTCAAGGATAGCAAAATTACTCAACCGAACCTCACACTTTGATAGAAAGTCATAAGCCATGTCACCGGGTGTACCATCAAACACGGGAGGAGCTAACTGGACAAACCTCTCAAAAGTCTTCTAATCCACAGTATACATAGTAGGGATGGTAGAGGATTGTGGCATCAGAAATCTGGGCAGTGCAAAGACAAACCCTGAAGCTGGGACCCAGTCCTCGGCCGTGAAGTTTGAGGTAGAATAATACAAGCCATGGGAGGAGACACTAGAGCTAATGAAGGGCCAACATGCACTATAGGTGGATCCACTAGACCTATAGAAGGGCCAACCGACACTGTAGAAACCGGTGCATCAAGAATAATGGAAGTAGGAGAAGCTTCCTCAAGTCTGGCCAATAATTGTACAAGTAGCTCCTGAACTGAAGGCATGGAATTTGGGGTTCTGTGGGTTGCTCAGATTCATATAAGTGGCCTATAGGAGTGATCAAACAAGGAAGAATGATTTATTTTCAGTGTGGATGGGAGACGTTCATTGAGGATAACACTGAAGAATTTGGGGACATTTTAATATTTGATAATGATGGAAAAGGAACATTTGACTTTAAATTACTTGAAACAAATGAATCTAAAGGAAAGGTAATACAGAAAAAAAGAAAGAGGAATAAATAAACGTTGAACATCAAAAGGTGGTGGAGTTAAAAGGGAAGACTTGTACTAACAATAGCAGCATTAGTTCTTCTGAAGATGATAGTGTTGAGGATTACATGGTAGAAGAAGTTTCCAAAGAATTGAAGACTATTTAAGTTTGATTATTTATGAATTATATATGTAAATTTCAATGTTGAATGGTAGTAACATGGCTCCACTTGACTCATTGTGAGTTAGCTATATTTTTGTAAATTCTAGCTCTATAAACCTTTTAAACTGTGAAAACTTTCATTTATTTTTGTAGATTGTAAATTGTTAGTGTGTGTGAAATCTATTTATTTGTTTATTTATTTTTGATCTTCAATGTTCTCTTCGTGTGCTTAGTTAATCTTAATCATGAATTACCGTTTTAATTGGGATGGTGATGAGGGGAAACTCCATAAAAAAAAACTAAGAACACACAATACTATCTATAGAGTAAACACATTTACAACATGCTCATATCGTGAATGCAACTTTTTAATTATTATATTTGTTTAATATGCTCATATATTTCGTTGATAGTTGATGGTGAGACGTGAACTCAACTCAAATAGATAATACTTCAAGGAACACTTTTATGGATCATTGTAATACTCTACACATGCATTAAGCACATATATTGGTGTTAAGTAATATTTTGAAATTGTGGATTCCTTGAGGACCGAGCCAAAAGATGTGTCAGTTGTTGTGTCAGCTATTAGTGATGCTAAATAATCTGACAGAAAATGACAATATTATTGGTATTAAGTTATGATTTGAATGTATGGATCCATTGAAAACTAAGCCAAAATGTGTCAGACAAAAAATGATAAAATTATTGGTGTTAAGTATTGTAGCAACCCTCATGGGAGGATGCCACATCTGTACAATCTGGGTTTACATAACAATATTAAGAATTTAATACACCATATATTAATCATAATTTAATAATGAATTCAATATAGTTAAAGGTATAAGATTTCGTTCTAAAGGTAGTTCAGTTGATTTCAAGTTCTAGCTTATGGCGTAAGTAGCTTTCAAAATAAGCTAAACCAATATCATGCGAGATTTTTATACATTACCCACACTATTGTAGTACACACTATAAATTATTACCAATATTAGAATACACAGACATAAAACTTACCAGTTTTTGTTTCATACAATTACCTCAAAATAATTGGTAAGTTAATATAAAACCAAGCTCGCCGACTCCAATTTAAATAAACAAGCCAAACTTTAAGTTACAAACCATGGTTTCATACTTTACACTAGCCTTTAAGATATACACATATATATGCAATAGGAGAATTATGCACATGTCTCAAAACGACTACAATATATATGTCTAGATGCAAATGTGATCTTCTGCATAGCTCCCAAAATTTATCTCTAATGACCATCCTCAAGCATCTGCGATAGAAACAACTATCTCTAAGCATGAAGGTTAGTGGTGTAAAAGTTATAAGTTAAAACCTATAGATTCCTCAATTTACCTTTCTTAATTCAAGGCAACATAAATGCAATAAAATAAGTAGACCAATTGAACAAATAGATCAATAGTATCAAGTATGATATTTAAAAGTGTCAAGAGTTCCTGAAAGCATTTTTATATGAAGGTCAAATAAAATTTTCGCCCAATATGTATGTCATGCCTTCACACCAAACATAACCAGGTATTAAGAAGGGCCACGGTGCTGTATCATGATGGGCTAAAACCCAATAATCAAGAGAACCAAGAACCATATTAAGTGTGGTTTTCTAGTTCATGCATAAAATTGACCGCTTCCATACTTAGGACGAACAAAAAGTCCATGGTCAAGATGGCAATTGACCTGAACAAGAGGCATGCCAATAGTGACAAAGTCATAGCCACAAGAAGGACAAAATCCACAAAGATGTCAAGTGATCAAGCAATCCCTACATATGGGCGATTTAAGCGAGTTCCTTGCAAGTCTCAAAATATATCAACACAAGGAGATAAAATGACTAGAACATAGCTGAGATACCAAGATAACATTCAAGTGTACTCGCACGTAACAAAAGCACAAGAACAAGTTTTTACACAAACCTTAGCCTTTTAGCACACAATGAACCTATCGAGTTCAAGTCATGGATCAACACGGCATCCTTTTCTTAAACAATTCCCTTAAGATTGTACAAGAGTTTAAGTACCTTAATGCCCAATTCAAATGTTGATTTAATATTCATCACTTTCAACAGGTAAAAACTAACAAGATAGATACCAAAACTGAGCCCCATTACTGCAAATCACACTCTTCTGGGGAGCTTTACGTCCTTGCATCGTAACAAAATTTTGAGTTTGTAAATGGAAAAACTAGACTTTTTAGTATACATAAAAGATGTAGGTATATGCATTTATGTTGAAATCAATAAAGAATCACTTAAATATACCCTTTTTACAATAATTTATAATCGAAACACTAACAGGTGCACACAAGGATTTCTAAGTCGAAAATCTGGACATAACTTGTCCTATATTGCATCCACTGTTTCGAATCCACTACTGCCAAATTAGGTCCCAACATCAACATACGAGTTGTAGCTACATGTCACGGGGTTGCAAAGAACTAAGAACCATCACAAAATACAGCTCACACGTCAAGATACGCTTAAAATACAAACAGCCGTACGAGAAGGCTTCTTAGACAAAAGAAACTGGCAAGAACTTCCATTGTGTTTCGTCCCCTTTTTCAGGACCATACAAGAAAATTCAGAATTTTACATAAAATTTGTAGATGTATAAATCAGCTTTCCAAGACATATTTACACACTACAAACGCAGGTATATACCATGAGATATTCCATAATTATTAAACATTACACAGTTTCAAGACAAAATTTAACTACTTTGCAAAGGGTAGGGGTTTCTTGATTTTTCCTCAAAGGGACTGATTGTTTTCGTGATTTTATCAAATATACAGCTATGATGCAGTTTATAAGGTGTATCTAAAGTCTGGGCACCAACTTACCTCAGGGGGAAAGATATATTAAATTAAAAGTAACTTAGAAAGGCTGCCCAATTTTTTTATTTTTTGTCATTCCCTTTTTTTTTTCTAATCACACCTTAACATCTATTATTAAGGCTTCAATAATAGATACAAGTTCATAAAGTAAACCAAATTGCACTAAGACAAGCCCCTCCCAACTTCCCTTTTTATGATTCACAAAAATCAATTCCTCTGACGACACAAATTCGAGTGAAAGAGTTGTGAAGTAGGGGTTGATTTTAACTTAAGGGAATACATTTTTGAAAGTGAATACATTATTTAATAATAAAGGCATTATAACTCTTTCCCCCTTAAGAAATTTCTTATCGAATTTTATCTTACGCTAGTCCCAGAACAAGTGCGGATATTGGGTCCGAATATCTTCTTCTCTCTCCCAAATTGTTTCTTTTCCAGAATGGTTCCTCCAAAGTACCTTCACTAACGGAATTTTCTTGTTTCTAAGTTGTTTTATGTCCCAAGATTGAATATGGATAGGTTCGTCATCATATGTTATGTCTTGATTAACCTCAATAGATACAACTGGTAGGACATGAGAGGGGTCAGAACTATATCTTCTGATCATTGACACGTGGAAGATATTGTGGATCTTGTCCAACTCAGGTGGTAATGCTACTTTCTATGCAACTGGCCCCACTCTTTCAAGTACCTCATAGGGTTCGATAAATCGTGGGCTAAGTTTTCCCTTTCGGCCAAATCTCAAAATCTTCATCCATGGAGATACCTTTAAGAATACCTTATCACCAACTTGATACTCGATATCATGCCTTTTAAGATCAACATGTGATTCTTGTCTACCTGAAGTGATCTTCAGACGATCCTTGATCACTTTTACCTTATCTTCTATTGGCTGCACAATTTCAGGACCAATAAGTTTTGTTTAACCAACTTCACTCTAACAAAGAGGGGTCCGGCATTTTCTTCCATATAAGGCTTCATAAGGAGGAATTCCAATGCTCGATTGATAGCTATTATTATATGCAAATTCTACTAAAGCCAAATGTTTGTCCCAACTACCCTCAAATTCCACGATGCACGCTCAAAACATATCCTCCAAAATTTGTATCACTCTTTCTGACTGATTGTCACGCCCCGAGAGGGTACCATAGACATGACCGACAGCCAGAAACTACTGCTAGTCCCCAAGCAAAATACTTGGCCTCATCACATTCATTCAATCAAATAACTCAAGACAATCAGTGAAAGACTAAGGAAAGTAATGGGCACATCTCACCTAGTCTCAAAATAATATCAATAAATAAAAGTGCTAGTAGAAAGAACTAGCTCAACAAGTCTTGACATCAACATTCGACTCTAGTCTATGAAGCCTCATCACTATCAGGGGGTGCCAATGACAGACCCATGGCTACCTCAAATCAAAGATAAAGCTAATCAAGTCTAATTCTATAAGCAAAATGAAATAAATGTAATGAATCCTCCAAAATATGGGAGGCTCACAAAATCAGTTGGATTGCTCAGATCCTCAATGATTCACATGTAGACAATCTCTAACACATGTATCTGCATCATGAAGCGATATAACACTGAATGCGTCCGTACGCGGAATGTACGGTATGTAAAATAGCTAAATACAACAGAAACATATAGAGTAATATGGAACAATCATCAACTCAGAATAATAACCAATCAGAATGTCAACTGTCTATCTAAATCAGGAATTAAGAGTAGACAAGTGACCAGTCAACCAATCAAACCTCATCGATCAAATCAGACTCATCTCAAAGGAACTCAACTCAACCCATCTCATCTCACCTCTTCTCGATTCAGAGCACTCAATATGGGAATGTCATGACCCGAACCTAGGGCCTAGATGTGACACAGCGAATGGGAACCCCAGAGTCCCCAAACAAGCCTCAATGTATCCAAATCCACATCATCAGCTCAGAAGCGCATTCAAATAGTAAACACATAGTTCTAAGGGATGGGAAATTAAGACTCACGCTATGGGGATATCGAAGGGAAAGGGATTTACATGCCACAAATAGCACATAGCACATAAAAACTAAGGGGCGGGTAAGTATGACTCACTCTATGGGGGCAATACGGGACTTAGGATCTTCCACCTATCCACATCAATCATACATATATATCATAATTCACATAATCAATCCATGATAGCCATACCCAATAGCTAACTAAATCATAAGCGTCAAATAAAACACATACCATATAGGATATACGGAAGTCTACAAGATGTCCAACAATCCCTCTACTCATAAGATGGGATGGGGGCCAAGACAGGTCCCTGGCTCATCCTCAATTAAGAAGATAAATGGAAAATAACATAGGTAGAGGGAAGGTGGTTTGTCCTTGGAAGATAGGACTCACCACAATATCAACTATCTGAATTCGAGCTACCCATCAAGCGGTGGATGATCGTAACACATGGTCTCTACATGGTAAAATCATGTAGGCATAGAGTATGTGTTAGTACGTTTGAATGTACTAAGTACGCGGGCATGCAATGCATATAACTTATCAACCTGAATTTCAATGTTAGATGACACGGGCACATAATATAGAAAGAATCATATATTTAAGGGAGAAGTATACAAGATGCCATGAAATTCATGATGCATGCAATGCGATAATTCTCCTATAGCAGGTATGGACTATAACCGACAAATCAAACTCATGCAAGTTATTACATGAATTAGACCGATTGGGATCTCCCACCGGTAGGGAGAAGATTACTTGCCAAAGGTAATTTACATCACACCTTATGACCATTCTTTTCGGTAGGTAGTCCCCTTCCTTACGACCACGCTTTTCAGAAGGATTTACATAATCATAGCATAAACATAATAGACGAATATTCATTCCTTACGACTCAGTCTTTTTGTAATGGCAAATGTTCCTATATTGGCACCTAGTTCAAGGAAACGGGGAGGCCCCCCAATCCATCGATGCTAACACTTCAATACTTATACATATACGTGCTCTCAAGAGATTCAATATTCATTTCTAAACGTTCAATGCATATATAGGCTCAAATGTCAAACCATAAATCATATTCATAATGCTCATGCAAGGAATAACTCATGTACATATACAAGATGGTGCAAGCACCCATAATGCTCAAAGAACAATAACCATAGACATACCGGTGATCACCTTTTTTTCATAGCTAATGCTTTACCAAAATAATATCATTATCATTTCATAAAACATAATTGGGCTTAACCCACTTCATAATTTCCATATATCAATGCTCATGAATTCAATGCAATACATAAAGTAAGGATAGCATGGATAACATAGATTCAAGTTAAAATCAACATCATAATATGAAATGGGATAAATCCATATTTAAAATCAACATCTAAATCATAGCAATAGTCACTCATGCATAAGTAAATTTTAAAGGGAACATGCATGTTCATAACTTAATAGCTCAATGTAAATCATCATAATAGTGTTCATAGTATTTTAAAATCATAGGTAGAGTGCAGCTCATACATCAATTGGATTTAATAATATCAAATAATGAAAACCCATATTGAAAGTAAACTAAAATTCATGAAATCAATTGAAAGGAATTTTACGTCTTCTTGGTCGAAAGAGATCAAGAATCAATCCCACATACCTTGATTAGGAAGATGAATTTGAGAAGAATGTAGCTTGAATTTGAAACATCAATTGAATCCTAGCTTGAATCTTGAAGATGAGACTTGGAGAGAATTTTGAGAGCCTAATTCTAGAATTTAGGTGTTAGTCTAATGAGGGTTTAGAATTAGTGTAGGAGAGGTTTAGGAATATAAAGGTCTTAAAGGTCAAGATATCAAAAATAACTCAATAAAACGTCCCTTTAAATTTTAAACCGAACTTCTCACGGTTTGCTTTATGGTCCGTGAAGGCCTCCCGTCTAGCCCAGAAAGATTTTATGAAAAAGGGCATAACGTCTCTCTCCAAACTCAGAATGAGGTGAGACTGGATGCTTGGAAAGATAATTCAAAGAACTTCAATTTTATAGGTTGTTGGCCACCAAGTTTCGTTTGTTCTAAGAGATATGCCCATTTAAAGTTGACCCTTCTATCGGTACATGTGTAATACTTAGCTAATGGAATTCGTTTGAACTTGACTTGAGGTAGGAGACCCATGATGATCTTAAACAACATAAATAAGCTTGAATTGGAAGCTTCAAAGTGAACTTAGCTTGAGCATGAAGATCCCGTACTTATAATTTTGCAACGAAGTCACCTTCACGGGAGGGTACACGGACCGTGTAGTGTCACATGGGCCGTGACACTGCCCGTACCCCTCTCCTTAGAAAATTCCACGATCAAGTTATGAGACGGTGATTCTATATGTAGAAAAATTTCACTCAGGAAGCTTTACGGATGGCCTCACGGGCCGTGCCACCCCACCCGGGTTGTGAACTTAGCCGTGTAACCATACCTAGTCCCAAAGTTGTGGGATTTCAAGCCAAGGCCATCACACGGTCCGTGAAGTGTCACACGGACCGTGAGGGGTCCAAGTGTGGTTTTCCTTAGTTTAAAACACCACGTTTAAGGGCCAAACATCCTCCATGGGTCAAGGACCACTTCTCGAGGCTCCACATGGGCTATGTGACCTCACACGGACCGTGATGGCTCCCATGAAGTGTCACCTTGGTTCAAATCTTTTTTAAAACCAAATTTTCATGCTTCATTGAGGTCGTAAAAAATTTCGAGTCCTTATTGGGAACATTTTAGCAGTTTCTCTTGTCTGACAATAATCACTTATGAGCTATTGATTGTACAACATCCTGCCAGTGTTTCCACGACCATTTTGTACTTCCCAAGTAAAGAACGAATTTATTCTACTAGTGATCCAACTGATCAACAAGTCCTCTATTGTTTCAGGGATTCTATCAAGAGGGAACTGTTAGGATCGATTACAACAACACTTTGGTGATTTCGAAGAACAATTCAAGAATTTAGACAGTTTCAGTAAACCTAAGAGAGAGAAAGTAATTTCGTGGTAACACCCGTAAAGGTAACCTCCACGGTGATGCAATATTTATATTAATAAAATAACACTGTTACAAAATACACGGAGATCGTTAATATATAAACAGTACATTTACATATTAATCAGGCTCCACATCCCAACAGTTCTCCCACTTGGAGACTGATCAAGTAACCAAATCAGTATTCTCTCAAATAGTGTAATCATAGCATCAATATTTCCTACTGCATCACAACATTGTAGAACTCATATCTGCAAAATTCCAACTGAGGTCTTGCACAACCCCAGTTTCCCCCTATCGACACATTTGGTCAACATGTCTGTAGGATTCTTTGCGCCCTCTATCTTCTCCACACACATATCACCATCCTCCACTGCCCAACGAGTGAAATGGTATCTTCTTCTGATGTGCTTTGTCTTCGAATGATAGACTGGGTTCCTCACTAATTGTATGGCACTCTAACTATCTGAATAAAGAATCTTCTCGCTTTGCTTCTTGCCCAATTCTTCCAAATAATCATCCAACCACACCATCTCCTTTCCAGCTTCAGCCATTGCCACATACTCAGCCTCAGTAGATGAAAGAGCAACACACTTCTGAAGCCTAGACATGCAGCTTATAGCTGTACCACCTATGGTGTAGATGTAACCAGATGTGCTCTTACTTGAGTCCACATCACCACCAAGATCAGCATCCACAAAGCCCTTCAAAACCACTTTATTCTTGCCAAAACAGAGTGAAGTATTAGAGGTACCTTTCAAATATCTTAGAAGCCACTTCACAGCTTCCCAATGTTCTTTTCCTGGGTTCGCCATATACCTGCTAACAACTCCCACTGCATGTGCTATATCTGGTCTGGTGCAGACCATAGCATACATCAAACTCCCAACTGCCGAAGCATATGGAACAAGTGCCATATGTTCTCGCTCCTCAGCTGTCTTGGGTGACTGCTCCTTTGACAACCTTTTGTGATTTGCCAAAGGAGTAGTTCAGGGCTTAGCATCAGTCATCCTGAATCTGGCCAACACTTTCTCGATATACTGCTCCTGGGATAGATTTAATGTGCCAGCAGATTTATCCCAAGAAATCTTCATCCCTAGAATCTGCTTCGCTGCACCCAAATCTTTCATATCAAAGGCTGAAGATAGACTTGCCTTCAGACTATTTATTTCCTGCATGCTGGATCCTGCAATGAAGATATCATCCACATACAAGAGTAAGAAAACAACAGACTCAGTGTATTTCTTGAAGTAATAACACTGATCCGTTTCAGTCCTGCTAAATCCATTCTTGATCATGAAGGAATCAAACTTTTTGTACCACTGCCTTGGTGCTTGCTTCAGTCCATACAAGCTCCTGTTGAGCTTGCATACCATGTGTTCCTTGCCCAGAACAACAAAACCTTCTGGCTGCTGCATATAAATCTCCTTGTCTATATCTCCATGTAAGAACGCAGTTTTTACATCCATTTGCTCAAGATGCAAATTCTCAGAAGCAACAATACTTAGTAAAATCCGGATAGTAGTTAACTTCACAACAGGAGAGAATATTTCAGCATAATCAATACCTTTCCTTTGTGAGTATCCCTTAACTACTAACCTTGCCTTGAATCTTCTTTTGCCGTCTGGTTCAACCTTGATTCTGAACACCCACCTGTTTGACAAAGCTTTCTTCCCCGTAGGTAACTCTGTCAGTACCCACGTATTATTCTTCTCAAGTGAACTCATCTCATCATCCATGGCTTGCTCCCACTTGGTTGAATTCTCCACTTGTACAACCTCATCATAGGATTCGGGTTCCCCTTCATCAGTCAGCAACAAATAGTGTAATGAAGGTGAATACCTGTCAGGTGCTCTGATGGTTCTGGATGATCTCCTCAACACCTGCTCAGGTGTCAATTGTTCACCCTCAGACTCTTTAGCAACAGTCTCTGGAATTGGTTGAGTTTCTGCAGCAACATCTTTGGGTAACTCAATGTCAACTCCCACTCGCTTTGTAGTTTCTGAATCTTTCTGCTCTCTGTGTTTGTATAGGACAGACTCATCAAACGTGACATCACAGTGCCTTAGGATTTTTCGATTTTCATCATCCCAAAACCTGTAGCCAAACATATCAGCACCATAGCCTATGAAATAAAACTTCACAGCCTTAGCATCAAGCTTGTCCCTCTTCTCTGGATCAATATGAACATAAGATGTGCAGCCAAATGTTCTCAAGTGCGAGTACTTGACTTCTTTCCCGGTCCACACCTCCTCTGGAATCTTGAACTCCAAGGGAACTGATGGTCCCCTGTTTATCAAGTAAGCCGCTGTGTTGACAGCATCTACCCAAAACATCTTAGGCAACCCACAGTGTATCCTCATGCTCCTTGCACGTTCATTCAATGTTCTGTTCATCCTTTCAGCAACTCCATTCTGTCTTGCCTTCCCCGAAACTGTCCTCATCAATCTGATACCCTCAGCACCACAAAATTCTTTGAACTCTGACTTGTCGTACTCTCCACCATTGTCAGATCTCAGGCATTTGATCTTCAAACTAGTCTGATTCTCAACTTCAGCCTTCCACTTCTTGAAAGTCGCAAACACATCAGCCTTATGCTTCAAGAAGTAGACCCAAACTTTTCTGCTAAAGTCATCAATGAAGGTTACATAGAATCTGGATCCTCCTACTGATGAAACTGGAGAAGGCCCCCAAATATCTGTATGAACCATCTCTAACCGCACCTTCTTTGGTTGTCTCGGAGTCTTTGTAAAACTAACTCGTTTTTGTTTGCCCATAACGCAGCTCTCACAAAGACCCATATCAACTGACTTCAGACCTTCCAATGCTCCTTTTGCAACCAGCATCTTCATTCCCTTAGCACTCATGTGTCCAAGTCTATTGTGCCACAAACACGAACCAGAACCACTTTCAGCAACAACGACCATATTCATGCACCCTGCAGTGGTGTACAAGGTTCCAATTTTTGTGCCACGAGCAACAACCATAGCCCCCTTCACAATCTTCCATGAACCATTCCCAAACTATATTGTGTAGCCCGTGCTATCCAACTGACCAATAGAGAGTAAATTTTTCTTAAGTTCGGGAACATATCTGACATCTTCCAATGTCCATTGGTTTCCTGATGGGGTCTTAATGCAGATATCCCCTTTTCCTTCAACCCTCAAGGGCTTGTTGTCTGCAAGGTACACTTTTTCAAAATAAGCAGTTTTGAAATTTTGGAACAGTTCCTTGCTCGAACAAGAATGAAAAGATGCACCAGAATCCAGAATCCAGGATTCAACCGGGCTGTCCACGCTCAGAATCAGAGCATCCGCAATATCATCCGCCGAATTTACAGAATCAGTATCATCTGCAGATTTCTTATTCTGCTTCTTCTTTGGTTTCGTGCAACTTGACTGATAGTGCCCTCTCTCTCCACAATTCCAACAAACCACATTGGGTCTGTTTGGAGACTTCCCACGATTCTTTGATTTTGATCGACCATGTTAATGCTGGCCTTTCGATTTGCTTCTCCCCCTTCCGTCAACGCTGAGAGCACTGCCCAATGAATCTCCCACTTCTCGTTTGCGAATACTTTCGCTGAGAACAACATCACGGATTTCATCAAACTTCAGTTTCTCAGACCCACGGGAACTGCTAATCGCAGAAACAACAGTATCCCAAGACTCGGGAAGAGAAGACATCAAAATCAACGCCTTAATCTCATCCTCGAAGTTAATCTCCACATAACACAGTTGACTCACAATCATATTGAACTCGTTTATGTGATCCGCTACAGATCCAGTCTCAGACATCTGCAAATTGAATAGCCTACGCATCAAATATACCTTGTTCATCGCTGATGGTTTTCATACATATTTAATAGCGCCTTCAACAGATCTGCTGTAGTCTTCTCCTTTGCGATGTTGAAAGCTACGTTCCTAGACAACGTCAACCGAATCAGCCCCAACGCCTGGCGATCCTTGAGTTTCCATACGTCATCTGCCATGGCTTCAGGCTTCTCCCCCGTCAAGGGTGCGTGAAGATCCTTCTGATAGAGATAATCTTCGATTTGCATCTTCCAGAAACTGAAATCAGATCCATCAAACTTCTCGATTCCAAGCTTCGAACTATCCATCTTCAGTGATCGTGTTGAATAACCTGGCTCTGATACCAGTTGTTAGGATCGATTACAACAACACTTCGGTGATTTCGAAGAACAATTCAAGAATTAAGACAGTTTTAGTAAACCTAAGAAAGAGAAAGTAATTTCGTGGTAACACCCGTAAAGGTAACCTCCACGGTGATGCAATATTTATATTAATAAAATAACACTATTATAAAATGCACGGAGAACCTCCACATCCCAACAGGAACCTCAATGTAATGTAATGGTTCTAATCCTCACCTATGCTTGACAACGTAATTAGTGAGTGCGAGTTGGCTTTACTCTTACCCATTTTCGGTGCTCGATACTCCTCCCAAATAATGCTCATAAGAGTCATCCTTCTCAAAATCATATCAAATGGGCCTCGTAGAGGCACACATCATTGAATCAGTCTCATAGAGACTCTCATCATCATCCATTCAACTCTTAATCAATAGCTCAAGGCTTAAATCAATCATTAGGAAACAATCGATTAGAAAATTCATTAGAGTTCATTTCGGAGACTCATGGGACCATCAATTTATATAAACTCATCATCAAGATCACATCACAATCACAATTAATATTCTCAAATCAAGGCTCTAGACTCAATCTAAGTTCATTCATGCATGCTTTGAAAAATTACATATAGGGTTTATATAACATTTCACGAAACATTTCAATTCAAGAAAACAAGTTTATGCTGATCATTAGCATATGAAGTAAATGTAATAGATATAATTTTCAAGAAAATATTCAAGAAACCATTCAAAAAACATGTACTTGTACTCATGAACTCTCAATTCCTCTATGACCTTCTATGGAGCACATGGGAGAATAATTTCATGCTTTAGTTTATCCTTACATACCTGGTGTGAAGCTTTCAACAATCAACTCTCGAGGATTCTCCCTTGAACTCTATAATCTTACGCTCCTTTTCTCTTCTATCAAGTCCTAGTCTTTTCAAGAACTTAGAATGGACTTTGAATGGGGTTTTAGTATCGTTTTTACGCTCAAAATGACCTATTTTGATCATGTTTTGAGTTTAGGAGGGGTTGGGAATTTTCTAGAATGCCCCTCATGAATTTTAGAAAACATATCACTTCGGAATAGTCCAATCCGCGACGCAGACCGGGCGTGTACATATGTATTTTTTCTAAAATTTTTTGAACGAGTTATTCCAATCCCATAAAAAAATTGAAAAAAATAACTCTATCACTGCGACATGGGTGCGACGCGCCTCTGCCGCACATCAACACTATTTTTTATTTTCGGATCGAAAAATTATCTTTTTATCTAGTTGCTCTAAAAATCAACCGACATCATTTTCCCACTCAAGTTTTCATGCTGATCGCATATCTGGTCTTGGATTTTCCATCTAAGCATGAGAAGATGTGTTATACACACATCTCTCCTCTAGGGGTGTTTTGGTAATTTTATTGGGTTTTACACTGACCGTTTGTTTGAGGATGAAATGAGGTTCTAAAATTCAACTTAGTACCCAAGGCCTCTTGCAAGCTAGACCAAAATCTAGATGTAAACCTGGGGTCTCGGCCAGAGACAATACAGATAGGGATTCCATGTAGGCTTACAATCTCATTAATGTATAATTCTACTAACCTCTCAAGTGAATAATCCCTCCTAATTTCTAAGAAGTGAGCACTCTTTGCTAATATTTCCACTATCACCCATATTGAATCATGATTCTTTTAAGTGTGACAATGTCCAGAAACAAAATCCATTGCTATTCTTTCTCATTTCCATTCTGGTAACAACAAGCGTTTGAGTAGCCCAACTGGGAGTTGATGTTCTACTTTCACTTGTTGACAAACCAAACATTTTGAAATATACTCTGCGATATCTTTCATCATACCATTCCACCAATAGTGTTCTTTAAGGGTCTGGTACATCTTTGTACCTTCAGGATGCATGGTATATGATGAAGTGTGTGATTTATTCAAAATTTCTCTCTTCAATCTTACATCATTAGGGACACACAACCTATTTTGATAAGATAAGACACCATTCTTTTTAAATGGAAAATCATGTTTTTCTCCATCTTGAACCTTTTTGGTCAGTTTCATGAGTTTATCATCTAACTTTTGTGGTTCACTAACCTGTTCAAGCAAGACGAGTTTAACTTGCAGTTGGGCAATAATTGGGCCATATAATAAAGTGTCATACGAACGTTCATGGCTCTTAATTCAAGAAGCAAAGGCAATGAACTCAAGGATAGGCTTGCAAAGGCTTTGCGACTTAAGGCATCTGCAACCACATTCGCTTTACCTGGATGATAACCGATAGTGCAATTATAATCCTTAATGAGCTCAAGCCATCTACATTGCTTTAGGTTCAACTCTTTTGGCGCACCCAAACATTTTAAGCTGTTGTGATCAGTCAATATATAACATTTCTTTCCTTACAGATAATGTCTCCATATCTTTAAGGCAAATACTATAGCAGCAAGTTCCAGATAATGAGTAAGATGAGTCAATTCATGTGGTTTTAATTTTTGAGAGGCATAAGAAATAACTTTCCCTTCCTACATCAAAACACACCCTAGACCACGATGAGATGCATCAATGTATATCACATATTCCTTCCCCTCCATTTGTAGGGTAAGTATAGGAGACCGAGTCAACAAGGATTTAAGAGTTTCAAAACTCTCTTGACATTGGTCGTCCCAAGTAAACCTTTTCTCTTTTTTCAAGAGTTTGGTCAAAGGGGAGGCTATAATTGAGAAGCCTTTCACGAACCTCTTATAGTATCCGGCCAAGGCCAAGAAGCTTCTTACTTTGGTTGGACTTTTGGGAGGTCTCCATTCAACAATTGCTTGGATTTTACTAGGATCCACCTTTATACCTTCGGCTGACACGATGTGTCCAAGAAAAGTCACTTCATTTAGCCAAAATTCGTACTTGGAAAATTTAGCATAAAGTACCTTCTCTTTTAGAATTTGTAAAATGATTCGGAGGTGCTTATCATGATCTTCACTACCCTTGAAATACACTAAAATATCATTTATAAAAACTACCACAAATCTATGTAGATATGGCTTGAATATTGGTTCATTAGACCCATGAATATCAGGAGAGCATTAGTCAATCCGAATGGCACTACCAAAAATTCATGATGACCATACCGAGTTGTATAAGCAGTTTTAGGAATATCTTTCTCTTTATTGCGTAGTTGATGATACCCAGACTTCAAATCGATCTTTAAGAATAAATTAGCACTCCTCAACTGATCAAATAAATCATCAATCCTTGGCAGTGGATATCTATTCTTTATTGTTATTTTGTTTAGTTGTCTGTAGTCAATACACAACCTAAGAGTTCCATCCTTCTTCTTTACAAAAAAAAACAGGGGCTCCCCTAGGAGAAACACTTTGACGGATAAAACCCTTCTCGAGAAGTTCTTATAACTGAGTTTTCAACTCTTTTACTTCTGGTAGAGCCATCTTACATGGAGTAATTAATATAAATAGGAGTAGACCCAGAAATAAGCTCGATTGGAAACTCGACTTCCCTTTCCGGGGGTAACCCAGGAAGATTTCTGAGAAGACTTCTGGAAAATGATACACAATAGGTATATCTTTAAAACTAGGCACTCTCCAAGCAAGTATCAACTTGTGACCAAGATAGGCATCACAGCCTTGCTGAATAATCCTTCTTGCCAAGGCCACAGAAATAATACTAAATGTCAATGATCTTTCACCTTGTACAATGATATGAGAAAATGGAGGGTCCTTAAAAGTCACATGCTTTGATATACAATCCACTACTGCATGATATTTATAAAGCCAATCCATCCCAATAATAACATCAATATCTTGGAAGGGCATTTCAATCAAATCAGCTGGGAAGATTAGGTCTTCGATCATGAAGGGACAAGCTCGGTAAATTCGATTACAAACAACTTGGTAGCCTAAGGGATTTCAACTAGTACATTATAATTAAGCCTCACAGACTTCAAATTTTCAGGAAGAACGAGAGATGCACAAATGTATGAATGTGTAGAACCAGGATCAAACAATGTAAACAACATATAAGACAAAAAAGTGAACTTTACCCACAACAATGTCTTGGACATCTTGATGATCCCTCTGTTTCATAGCATAAGCTATTGCAGTAGCCCTTAGCCCATTAGATTGATTTGCTCCACTTGCTCCTGTCGCCTAAATGTTTTTTGGTCTTGCACCTCTATTGGTTTGAGGAGGATTAGTAAAAGGCTTCTGAACTAAGCTTTGAGTGCGCAAGGAAGGAACTTGTTTTGGATCAGGGCAGCCCTTCACTTTACGATCAAATCTTCCACAGTTAAAACATGCACCAGAAGCTCTCCTGCAAAGACCATAATGTTTCTTCCCACATTGTTCACACTAGGAACACGAGTCCTGCCTTGGCCATTATTTGGAGTGCTGCCAGTAGAAAAATCTGATCAGCTTTGCTTGGGTTGAGATGACCTATTAATACCACTAGCCTTAGAATCATCAAACCTTCCGCTTTTGTATAGACCTCCGAAATCTGATCTGGGCTTCCGGAGTTTATTTTCATGTCTACAAGCTTCTTCCTTATCAAGTATTTCCCAGGTAAGAGCAGCGGAAACTAATTTACAGAAGTTCTCATGTTGCAACATTGCTACATTCTTTCTTATACAATATTTTAGACCATCTTCAAATCTCCCGTATTTATCTTTCTCCTCTTTAATAATATCTCCAGCATAATGAGAAAGCCTGAGGAACTATTGATATTCAGCAATAGACATGCCCTGCTACCTTAGACATAAAAACTCCTTTTTCTTAGCATCACAGTAGGCAGGTGGAACATACTTCATGCAAAACTCCTTAACAAAATCATCCCAAGTAAGAACTGGAGGCTTCACCTTGGCATTTGGAACACTTACCCACTAATCATAAGCACCTTTTTGCAATAGTGAGACAATAAACTTAAATTTTGCAACATCTAAACACTCCAATTGCATAAAAACTCTCTCCATGCATTCTAGCCATTGCTCATCATAAGTGGGATCAACTGTGCCTTAAAACTCTACTCTACCCATTTTCCTCATTTTCGCGAAGTTTATCCCATGAGGATCGTGCACCGGTTCAACCATGTGGTGGAAGAATTTAGTCATTTGTTGGAAAGAAGGATTCATAACTTGAGTACTATGGCTCATATGAGGATATGGGCTAGGTTACACTCTGTTGGTTTCCCACTCCAAACCCACTAGTGCGGGGGATGTATGGGTCCGAGAGATGTTCGCCAACCCCTTCTAGTGCATGACGTTGGGAATAAGAGTTATTTGATCCTTCCTGTGCTGCTTCCATAGGTTTATTTGAGGACGAGGCCATAATTTAATTCCTTCAAAAGGGAAAATCACATTGCATTAGGGACATGTACATGATGCATATGCACTCTACAAGCACTAAAATAGTATTAATCATGTAAATAAACAAATAACATAGCTTGGACCTTTTACAAAATAGACAAGTATACAAGTAATGCGCATCAAAAGTCCTAAAATCACAAGCCTAGGCTCTCATACCAACACTTGTAGCAACCCTCATGAGAGGATGCCACATGTTGGTTTTTTTAAAAGGATAAATGGGGCGGCAAAAATACTGGAAGAGTCTCTCAATGGATTGAAAAGCTATTAATAGCTTTCAATTATTTATTAACCATTGAGAGACTTTAAATAGCCAACATAAAATAATAATCAGCATAATTTGAAATTAAAACTAACATAAAATATATCAACAACTTAACTAAAATTCAAAATTCAAATTCATCTTAAACTAAATAATTTATTTTTTTAAAACTACTGCAGTAACTAAAAACAACTTTCAACACTCCTCCTTTGGTTTAGTTACTGCAATTTAAAAAAGTTGCTCTTCCTCAATTTCTGCTTCTGCTGCTTGAAGATTGTTTTTATGCTTGCACACTTTTGTAACATGACCTGCTTGCTTGTAATTTCCAGATATTGCATCATGTCTCCACCAACACAATCTTTTTAAGCGTGTTTTTCTTTTGCAGTGTTTGCAAAGAGGATAATTACCTTTTTCTTTTCTACTTTGTGCATAAAGAGCACCCTCAATAACACTGTCTTGTCTAAAAGCTCTTCTTTGCTCTTGTACTTGAAGTGCATTTGTTAATTCTTTAACAGATATAGTAGAGAGATCTTTAGACTCTTCCAAAGATGAAATTTTAGACACAAATCTCTCTGGAATTGTCACAAGAATTTTTTCTACTATTCTGGCATCTTTGAAATCCTCGACAATCAACATCATTTTATTAACAATCAAAGATACCTTGTCAGAATAGTTAACAATAGTTTCATTCTCTTGCATCCTAATAGATTCAAAATCTCTTTCCAAATTCAAAATTTGCATTTGTCTAACTCGATCACTTTCTTGGTATTCTTTTTTTAGTTTTTCCCAAGCTTTTTTTGTTGTCTCACAAGCAATGATTTTAGAAAAAAAATGAATCCGCTATTGACTTTTGAATTACAACTTTGGCTTTGAATTTTTTGGATTTTTCATCCAAATGAGCTTTAATCTGAGCAAGAGTAGGATTTGCAGGAAGAGGTTGCAAGAGTAGGATTTCCATAACAACTTCCCACAAATCATAGGCTTCAAGATATGATTTCATTTTTACTAGCCAAATCTGATAGTTTTCGCCAGTTAAAATTTTTGGGGCATTCAAGGAGAGACTGTTGCTTGTCATTCTTTTGTTCAAAAAAACCTGTGTGCTGAAAAGAGCATGAAAAATAGCCCTGACAGGTTAAAATGAGTTAAAAAGTAGCCCTTGTGGGTTAAAAATAGACCTCACGAGTTAAAAAAGGTAGCCCTTACGGGTTAAAAAAGGTATCCATCACGGGTTAAAAAGGTAGCCTTTGCGGGTTGAAAATGATATGGTAGTTCTTTGGAAGAACTCGCAAATCCCGTAAGATCAATGAGGCTCTGATTGCAAGATGTTTATACATTACCCATAATATTGTAGTACACGCTATAAATTATTAGTAATGTTAGAATACAAAGACATAAAGTGTACCAGTTTTTGTTTCATACAATCACCTCAAAAATGTCCAGCAATTTAATATAAAAACAAGCTCGCCGGTTCCAATCTAACTAAACAAGCCATGGTTTCATGAATTATACTAGCCTTTCAAATTTACATATACATATGCAACAGGAGAATCATGTACATGTCCCAAAACTACTACAATATGTATGTCTAGATGCAAATATGATCTTCTGCATAGCTCCAAAAGTTTATCTTCACTAGTCATCATCAAGCATCATCTCGGGTATTTCCTGCGATAGAAACAACTATTGCTAAGCATGAAGCTTAATGGTGCGAAAGTTACAAGCTGAAACCTTTAGATTCCTCAATTTACCTTTCTTAAGTGAAGACAACACAAATGCAATAAAATAAGTAGTCCAAGTGAACGAATCGATCAATAGTATCAAGTATGATATTTAAAGGTCTAAGTGTCAAGAGTTCTTGGAAGCATTTTTATGACAAAGACAAATAAAAAGTTCACCCAATATGTATGTCATGCCTTCACACCAAACATAATCAAGTATCAAGAAGGGCCTAGGCCTTGTATCATGAAGTTCTAAAACTCAATAATCAAGAGAATCAAGAACCATATTAAGAGTGGTTTTCTAGTTCGTGCTTAAAATGGACCGCTTCCATACTTAAGATGAACCAAAAATCCACAATAAAGATGGCAATTGATCCAAATAAGAGACATGTCGATATTGAAAAAGTCACAACCACAAGAAAGACAAAGTCAACAAGGATGTCAAGTGACCAAGCAATCCGTACAAATGGGTGAATTAAGCGAGTTCCTTGCAAGTCTCAAAAAATATCAGCACAACCAGATAAAATGACAAGCACATAGCTGAGATACGAAGATAACATTCAAATGTACCCGTAGGTAACAAAAGCACAAAAACAAGTTTTTAGACGAACCTTAACCTTTTAGTACACGACGACCCTAACAAGTTCAAGTCACCGATCAACACGGTATCATTTTATTCAACAATTCCCTTAAGATTGCACAAGAGAGTAAGTACCTTAATACCCGATTCAAATGCTCATTTAATTTTCAGTACTTTCAACAGGTAAAAACTAATAAGAGAGATACCAAAACTGAGCCTCATTTATGCAAATCGTGCTCTTCGTGGCAGCTTTACTGCCTTGCATCCTAATTAGATTTTGAATTGGTAAATGGAATAACTAGGCTTTTCAGTCTCATAAAAGGTGTAGATATATGTATTTAGGTTGAAATCAATCAAGAATCCCTACAAAATACCCTTTTACAAGAATTTATAATCAAAATACTAACAGGCGCACACAAAGGATTTCTAAGTCGAAAATCTGGACAGAACGTGTCCTATATTGCATCCAGTGTTTCGAATCCATAACTGTCAAATTAGGTACCAAAATCAGCATAAGAGTTGTAGATACATGTCTTGGAGTTACAAAGAACTAAGAACCATCACAAAATACAGCTCACACATAAAATACTAACAGCAGTACATAGAAGGTTTTCCAGACAGAAAAACTGGCAAGAACTTCCACTGTGTTTCATCCTCTTTTTATGTACTATACAGGCGAATTCAGAATTTTACATAAAAGTCGTAGATATGTGAATAAGATTTCCAAAACATATTTACACACTAAACATTCAACTATATACCATGAGATATTCCACAATTACTAAACGTTATACAGTTTCAAGACATAATTTAGCTACTTACCAAAGGACAGGGATTCTTGATGTTTGCTCAAAGGGACTGATTGTTTTAATGATTTTTATAAAATACATATCTATGAGGTGGTTTATAAGGCATCTCTAAGTCTTGGGGCCGACTTACCTCAGGGGGAAAGATATATATATTAAAAGTAACTTAGAAAGGCTGCCCAAAAAGTGGCTGCCCAAATTTCTTCTTTTTTTTTTTTTTGTCATTCCCTTTTTTATTTTTAATCACACCTTAACATATATTATTAAGGCTTGAATAATAGATACAAGTTCATAAAGTAAGCCAAATTACACGAAGACAAGCCCCTTCCTATTTCCCTTTTTTATGATTTACGAAAATCGATTCTTCTAACGACACAAATTCGAGTCAAAAAGTTGTGAAGTAGGGGTTGATTTTACCTCAAGGGAATACCTTTTCTTAAAGTGAATACATTATTTAATAATAATGGCATTACAAGTAATGTTTTAAAAGTGTGAGCCATAAGATGTTTGGGCCAACTAAGTCATGTGAACTTTTATAATCTTCTGCTTTGTTATACGTACACAAACATACAAACTTTTATGAATAAGTGAACATGAAAAATTTCTTCCTCAAGGTTTTCACTCCTACAACTAGTACAAAATATAATTTATTATAATTGTAGAGCTTTGCTTGCAATTTGACTAGAACTAAGGACCTGAACGGAATGCAATTTTAAAGCTCTCATGTGGTTATCTAAAGAATGAAGAACCGTTATCAAATGAGAGTAAGTGAAGTAAGTCAACACGGAACAAGCTAAGCAGAAATTGTAGAAATGATCTAATCAGGAATACGTCTGTTGAATTTTCAAACATAGACTACTTATGTGTGGCTAATTTAATAACACCTCTTAAAAAAAAGGTGGTGGTGGTGTGTAACGCCTCGAGAGGGTACCCTTGGCGTGGCCAGCACTCAGAGACTATTGCTAGTCCGCAATAAAACCACTTAGCCTCATCACAACATTCATTCAATAGACTCTACGTCAAACCAATCAACTCATAGGGACATTGGACCTATCTTCAATCAACGTCTCATAGGGGTTTTAGCCCTACGGATTTAACAAACAAAGTAGGAGGGACAAATTTAATTAAAATTTTGTGACGAAATTAGTGACGAAAAATGGTTGCTAGACTTTCAAATATAATTTTATAAAATCTCTATTATATAGTGACAAAAAAAATCCATTGGTGAAATTTATTATTTATAAAAGGGAGAAGGCTCAAATATGCCATCAAACTTTGAGAAAAGGCTCATCTATTCCATCTATCAAAAGTTTAGCTCGTTTAAGTCATTCCCATTTGAGGAAAAACTCATGTATGCCATTATTTTTCAACTCGAATTTTGCAAGACCACTTAAACAACTTTAGATACTTTTAAATAGAGTTTTAGATAAAGTATAATTTTTTTGGTTATTCTTCTTCAAGAATACCAAGAACACATAAAGAACACCAAGAACTCTCAAATTTTTGACTTCTTCAAATCTTCACAAAATCACCTCAAATTTCAAGAGTAGCGTTCCTTCGAGCTAGATACCAAAATCCACTTGAAAGTTTTCTTCAAATTTTCAAAACTTCAAACTTCTTTAATGGTAAAATTTTGTCCTCAACTCTAAATTAATGAAAATTTTAACATAGACTTAAAATTTAATAAGGAATACAGATGTAGTATTAAAAAAACAATAAAAATATGAATCAAAGTAAATTTTTAAAATTTTGAAAGTGATGTCTCTTTTTTTTTTGGAATTGTTTCTCACCTAGTCTTGTGAACCTTTAAAGAAAAAATTCAAGTAGGTCTTGTTGAGTTATGTTGAATTCGAGCTCAAACAATAATAAGTTTCGATGTCTAGCTCGGAGGGATGCCACTCTTGAAATTTGGGGTGATTTCATGAATATTTGAAAAAGTTAAAAATTTAGTAGTTCTTGGAGTTCCTGGTTTTCTTCTTGTGTTCTTGGCATTCTTGAAGAAGAATATCCAAAACACAAATTTAAAAATATTTAAAGTTGTTTAAGTTGTTTTGCAATATTAGAATTTAAAAATAATGGCATAAATGAACCTTTTCTCAAACGTTAATGGCATAAATGAGCCAAACTTGTAATGGATGGCATAAATGAGTCATTTCTCAAAGTTCGATGGCACATCTGAGTCTTTTCCCTTAATAAAAATATCTATGTGTTAGCAACGGATTTTATAATCCATCATTAAGACCGTTGCAAAATTTTTATTAAGTCATATATTCTAGGGCACGAATTTATTACAAAATTTATCTCCAGAACATTCCCTCTTTGCATGAACTCTCTATCTCCATTGCTGCTCGAACTCTCATCTCCATCTATGCTGAAACTTTTAAGTCGTTCTATTTCCATCTCAAAAGTAAGGTTTCCTCTTCTCCAATGAGCTCTCAAACTCTCATCTCTTTCAATTTTATATAGCTCTCCATCTCCAATGAAGTAAAGTTGGGTATTATGAAAATAGGAGTTTTTAACTCTTTTTATTTATTTTAGCTTGAAAATAGGTGCCATGAAAATGGGATTTTAGTAGTTCTGATGTTCTGAAAAGAGGGGGTTTACACTTTCAACTGTTTCCATTTTATTTAGCTCGAAAATAGGTTCTCTGAGAATAGATTTTAATAGTTTTGGTGGTCTAGAAGTAAGAATTTTAGTTGTTTTTGTGTTTTGAAAATAAGGGTTTTAGCAGTTTGGTATTCTTAAAATTGAAATTTTTTACATCTAAAATTTTCTGAAAATCGGGGTTAGGGTTCAAGCAAGAATTTAGACTTAGGGTTCAATCATGTACTTTTATTTGTTTTTATGAAGTAAATTGCTCACTGATTTGCTTTTATTGTATACTGCAGCTAACGTTTATTGTGTGTGATTACTGACTGTGGTCTCATTCTCTCTGTTAAAAGGTATTTCTCTTTTTCTCCCAAAGTAACTTTATTTTTCCAAAAAAAGTCTTAATTTTTTCTATTTATACTTTTTTTTGGTTCATTTTTTCTAGTATTGGTTTATACGTGATAGTAATAAATAAGTATTTGCTATGTGTACTTATACATACACAACTTAGGCACCTCATTTCTATTTGAGATTGTTATTTTGAACCTTCTGGTGTGAGTGAGTCATCCATTTTCTTCAACAGATGTTTGCTATTTTTTCTTCAATACAATCACATATATTGAATCATGTTTACACAAATATAAATAAGTACATAATTCCAACTTGCTCAGGCAAAGAAACTGCAGTTACGAAAAAAGAGATTTGTTTATATGTTATTCCTTTGCAAGCTTCATCTGTAACTTTGTTAATTAGCTTTTCTATAGTAGTGATTAATTACATAGCTTTCCTATCTCATAAGATTTCTTATTATCACAATGATTTATTAATGTTTCTAGGGAATATTAGAAACATTGAAGTCCCTTTTATAACCATTATTACAATCATCAGATAGTCTAATATGACCTGTACATTGAAGTAGGCATTTTGTAAAGCATCAATTTATCCCTGTGAGCACAATCTTGACTTAAGTATAATTGTTGTTTGGCTACCATAGAAGTCATAGATGTCCATGATTATCTCCTTGATGGTTTTTGAGTGTGCACCTCCTTCTGGCCATTCAAAAGTTTTTCTTAGAACAACCATCCATCTTAAATAGATTATATTGATCTGTCTTCATTTGTTTGATCTGTTTGACCATGTAATGTTATGTTCCCTTCTCCACCTTGATACAAATGTGTTTCCAGTTTCATACAAAAGACAAGGGATGTTAGTAGTTAAAATGATTGTCTTATAAGTTCATTGATTTATGAAAGAGATATTGATGTCCTTAAATTTTTAGGGAGGCATTGTAGGACCATTTTATTCATTGTCTATTGTAGCTGTCATCTGATACAATTCTATCTAATCATGTCTTAGTTTTTTATCTAATCTGTGTCATATTTACTAATGCCAATTGGTGAACTTTTCTCACGAATATCTTTGAAACTAATTCATGAAGAATATTCTTCAAAGATTGAACTAGTAGAGGCTTGTGTTAGAAACGTTTGCAATCCAAGGATACTTCATTGTAGAAAATGTTGTACGTTATGATCTATGTAATAGTTAACTATACTTCTTGATATAGTAACCCCATTATCAATAGATTCTCTGCTTCAAGAGGTTCCTTATATTAGCAGGAGTAGCTTTTATCTAAGCTTTCAACTTATGCATAGATTTTGTTCATCACCACTATATCACAGTTTGTTTCATCTTAATAGAGGGCCCTTTATTCTAGTTGCAGTATTATATCTACCTAATGTGCTAGTAGCAAAATCCACAGTAAGGAAAAAGTGTTCTATAGTCACTTGGTGAGGGTTCACACAATATTTGCATATGAAAGCTACAGAAATTCCGTATCTAGCTACAGTATCAACTGGTGTCTTATTCATCCATGTTCTCCATACACAAAACATATGGAAACATATGCAGTGATTTGTTATTATCAAGAGAGCTTTCTTCATTCATACATAATTTGGTAATAATATGACTACAATATTTTCAAGTTATTTGACTCTCAAGAACTCTTCACTCTAATGTCCTCCAATTACTCCTTTTACACACCTCTTCATTAGATAAGTTCTTTTGAAAATCAGGGGGTCTATTTTACTCAGAAAGCCTATCCTGTTCTAGTTGTCTTTGAGAAATTAGCATTACCACTCCTAGGCTCCCACCTTATAGCATGTTTGTGCTATCTCTTGCTTCCATTATCAATTTCCATAAATGAGGACCCTCCCCCCCCCCCCCCTTCCTCCGTTGTATTGAATTAGGACATTACTCTTACACTATCTGTTCCACATAAATTAGATGATAAGGTTCCTATAATTCTAAATCTCCATCATAACATAGTGAATACTGCCTTAGAGACTTCAATTAAGAATCTGATCCTAACCCACTCTTAATAATTATTATTTGAAATTTAAGATAATAAAAAAATATGAGTTTAAATTTCATTTTTTGTTCTTTGGAGTGAGAGCCATGTAGTAATGTGTACCTATTAGTTAGGACAAATTTTCTAGAATGAGTAATACATGGATAAACAATGTCAATTTATTATTTTATTATTTATTTTTGTTATTTTATTTTCTATATTTGAAGATATTAAAAAATTTGAGTTGAACTTGTCTGTCATTTTAAAATTTTGAACATTTTCCTCTAACACAAAACTTTCACACTAAAATTTTAAACTAACGCTCGGTGATCAGGTTATCTATATTAAGTAGTGATGGAAAAAACTAAGATCCCCTATATTTATGTAAATGTTTTTGTGGATTTCACTAAAATTTCATTTATTTTATAGGGTTACCATGTGTTGTTTTCCTCGGAATATAGATTTAAATTATTTTTAAAAATATCAAAATAGAATAATTGAGTTTTTTTCAAGTGATGCCCTTGTTTTTCTTTTTGAAATTACATATTTAAATTATTTTAAAAAATGGAAGCATTAAGTCTTACGGTTTAATTTTTTTTTTCAATAATAAAAAATCGCAAAATTTTATGGTGCTTGTATGTGGGACTTTTGGACACTTTTATTATATGTAAATAGATTGTAATTGCGACATTATCATTTTTAAGTATAAAAATATAGGCTTGTTATTTTCATGTGCTAGATGCAATTTTTAGGAAATTTATGTTTCTGATGACCATACATGGTGTAAACAAGGTTGATGAGAGAATAAGTAGTGTGAATAAAGCTGGTAAAATGATTAATGATGTGAATAAAGTTGGTAAAGTGATTAGTTGTGTGAACAAGACTTACAAGATAATATAACATTATTATTGTGTTAGCTATTGGTAATGCTAAATAACGTGACAGAAAGGAGTTAGAAAATGTGTTGAAAGTGTGGATCCCTTGGAAATGGAGCCAAAAGATGTGTCAAATGGAAAATGATAACATTATTGTTGTTAAGTAATGTGTTGAAAGTATGCATCCCTTGAAAAATGAGCCACATGATGTGTCAGCTATTGGTAACAATAATGTGACAGAAAATGATAAAATTATTGACGTTAAGTAATCTGTTGAAAGTGTGGATCGCTTGAAAACTGAGCCACATGATGTTGAGCCAAAATAGATTTCAACCAAGTTGTGTGAACTTTTGTACTCTTCTTCTTTGTTATATATATCCACAAATACGCACACTTTTATAAATAAGGATACTCTTTCAAATAAAAGAATTAAGCTTAAAGGATTAAGGTTGTGCAGGAAATTATTCTATTCCCTTATTGTTTGGCAACAAAAGCGAACATGGAAGGGCTTCTTCAAGGTTTTCATTCCTACCACCAGCGCAAAAGGGATGGTTAGTATACTTCCTTCTTGTTGGATTTTATTTTTTGAATTTTTTTCTTCTTGATTTGGAGATATGGGTAGCGGATATAGAATGGGAAATGCTTGGTGTAATTTAAATCTACAAAAGATAGATGTATATGAATTTAGATCCCATGGTCTTTCATAGTATTTGAAGTGTTCTTTTTCGCTTATTCTTTTGCTATGTAAATATACAAATAATTGATCTATGATTCTCGCTAACTCTTTTTCTTGATATTTTAAGTGATGCTTTTTGAAGAATAGGTTGTGAATAAGGGGAAATAAAGTTAAAAGAACACAGTTGTTTTTGTGTGATGCAAGTAGATTTTACGCTAGCATTTTATATTTGCTCAATCTCTTAATTTTGTACTAGTATTGAATAGATGAATTTCATCAGTTTGATGTCATAAATTACATATATTATTTCAAAATGACTATATTATGAGTGTTGACAAAGGTAACCTTTCAAAAGATTTTTTAGAATGCCTCAAATAGTTACATTATTTAATTCTAAGCTTGAAAGTTCTAAAATTTGAGTTTATTGAAAAAACTTCTTCATATATTGGTTTCGTTTACGATATGGTCTATTTGATTTAAAGAAACTTGTACTAGTGTATCTCTATATTTTTTAAGAGTATAATTGTTTTCTTCTCAGAAAGTCCCCACAGGTTATACAATATTCAAGAGTGGAAAGTTACCTAGAAAAGTTATCTTTAGGGATCGATTTGGAAATAAGTGGCCTGTAGGAGTAATCAAACACGGAAGAGATTTTTATTTTCAGTGTGGATGGGAGAAGTTTATTGAGGATAACACTCTAGAATTTGGAGACTTTTTAATAATTGATCTTGATGGAAAAGGAACATTTGACTTTAAATTACTTGGAACAAATGAATGTGTAGAGAAAGGTGTTGGAGGTAAAGAAGAAGAAAAAATGAATGTTGAACATCAAAAGATTGTAGCGTCAAAAGGGGAGACTTTTGCTAACAATAGCAGCATTAGTTCTAGTGAAGATGATAGTGATGCGGATTACATGGTAGAAGAAGAAGTTTCCAAAGAAGAGGTAGAAAAGGGAGAGAAAGAAGGGACTCAAGAAATGGCACCATGTTCAGAACGCAGATATGTGGAAGAGGAAAAATATGAAAAGACAAAAGAAGATGATGAAGATGACGAAAAGAATGAAAAGGCTAACACATAAGAAAAAAGAACAATGTTCAAAAGGTAAACATAATTATTAAATATCATTATATTAATTCCTGTGTTTCATTTTATATGCAATTGAATTCTTTTCTTGTTTGTATATTGCTGAAAAATGTTGTCTTTGCATATTTGGATATAATCTTATAAACATCATAAATATTTAAGACTATAAATTAATTTGTAAAATGTGGTTTGTTGAGGATGAGCCTAAGGGAATATTTTATTATTTTTTTTAAAAGAAGAGAAATATAAATTTAAATATCATTTTCTAACACACTACGCCGAAATTCTCCTTCTTTATTAAAGTCTATGTTCAATAAATTATCAGCAAGTAAAATGAAAAAGGATAGAGCGGTTAAGAGTTTTATGATATTTTAGTTTGTGAACCTAGCTAGCTGACTTTCTTGATTCAGCGATGCCAAAAAGCCACTCCTTGCAAGGTGAGGAATGTTCCTAACCATATGCAGATATATTCAAAAGCGGATGGCAACTTAGCCAAAAGATGCTTACTTTATAATAAAAATACAAGCAAAAGAGAGTGATCAACTGGTAACTAAAGTCTATAACTATATTTTCTAGTGAATATCTTATAGTTTAAATCTTATAGAGTTCTCTTTTAACAAAGTCTTTATTTCTAATCGTAGTACATCCCAATGGATGTGTGCCGAGACTATAAACTTCAACTCCCCTCAAGCATTACCATTCGTGACTCTGCTGGCAGAGAATTTGAGGCAAGTGTCAGAAAATGGAACGACGGTAGAATGTGTCTAGTTGGAGGATGGCGCAACTTTTGTGGCTGAACCTTGTGGAGGAAGATGACAGGTGTATCTGCGAATTTGTGATAGGAAAGGACGACAAAGGGATTTACTTACAAGTTCAAGTTCTCCATGAAGGATAAAGTTTCAATCCCAACAATGAATTGAAAAAACGATTTGCTGCTATTTAACGTAGCATTTTAATATTTATGGTTTCTAGTGGTGTTGTATGTGGACAAATTCTAAAGACTATAAGTACTATTGTTTGTTGCAAAAACTGAAGGTTATTTTACTTAGTATTATCGTTTTGATAAAAGAATTGAAGACTATTTAAGATTGATTATTTATGAATTAAATATGTAAATATTTGTGTTGAATGGCAGTAATTTGACTTCACTTAATTCGTTATGGCTCTTATTTTTATACATTCTAGATCTATAAATCTTCTTAAGAGTGAAAACTTCCACTTCTTTTTTTAAAATTTTAAATTGTTAGAATGTGTCAAATTATATTTATTTGTGATCCACAATGTGCTCTTCATATACTAGAGTGACTTAATCATGAATTATCTATGTAAATTTTTTGTTGGGGCAAAAATTCCACGTAAAAAATTAACAACACATAATACTATCTATACAGGAAACACATCTACAAAGTGCTCCTCTCGTATTGCAGTGCATCTTTTTAATTATTACATTTGTTTAAGCATGAACATATATTTTGTTGATAGTAGATGGTGAAACATTAACTCAACTTAGATTAATAATACCTCAATGAACATGTATTTAATATTTTCAGATTTTTGTAATGCTCTACACATGCATTAAGCACATATAAATTATAATTTACTAATAGATTGTGATGAAACTCAAACTCGTGAATGTTATTTATGTGCTAAAGGACTATAAACATGATACACCCTCAAGTATGACCATCCATGACACTTTTAGCAGGGAATCGTTGTAACACCCCCTAATTATTCAAAATAATATAAGTTTAGAAAGACCAATAGTTTAATCTGGTCGCCATAGATGAATCTACGGACCGTAGAAAGGAGCTCGAAAGTCCCCTTAACACTTAGTAAAATTTTGAGTTTCTACGATTCAATTGAATGACCTGTACAATCATCGTTGACCCATAAAAGGGTTCACGATTTCAAACACACTAAAAATTATTCATAGTGTCAGATTATTCTACGAAGGGTTTTTATGACCCCTACTCCTTTCCACGATCCATGGGATAAATTTCCTGGTTTTTTTTTTGAGAGTATGCCAGTATGATCTTAATAGGTTGTGGGACTTTGCATCTGACATTCGTTCAGCTTCTCACTTCGGGAAGCGATGCCCCGGTCTTTTTGTGCAATAAACTGCTCCAATCGGAGACTAGTGGTAGGTGATTTGATGGAGCTTTCAGAAAAGGGTAGCCTCCTAGAACAACAGTGTACCACAGTTACCCTCAGAAGACGTATCAAAGATTTGGGGATCCTCAGTATACCAAATGCTCATACGAGAAAGTTGACTCCTGGGTTTGGAACCTGGTGGGTTGCTCTTAGAAATCCTCTATTTGACATCCACTCATGGGGTGCAGATATCTATGTGGATTACATATGACAGTTATAAAAATGGCGGGGAAGTTAACAGTACCCGACAACATGTAACATGTAATGACCCGTTAGGTCATTTTAAAAATAAATACTCTCTCTTTCATAAAAGATTCTTTTAGTAAATTTAAATTGAAAATTTGGAACTATTTGATAATTACGGTCATTTAGTTGACGGATAATTTTAGATAATTAATTTAGTCGATGGGTTAAAATAATATTTTAATTAATATCCTATACTATTTATTCCATATTTGTTAAAAATAGGCTAATAAAATTTATGTATATTAAAATAAGTAAATAAATAAATAAGAAAGAAAATTATTAAAAAAAAAAAAGGATTAAAAGGTGTTAAGTTGGAGGGCAGCCGCAGCAGCCCTGTGAAAACAATGCAAACAGATGTGACGCAACTTACGAAAAAAACATGAAACGCGGGAAGGAAAAGAAAGAAAAAGAAGAGAAGAAAAATTATGATTTTCATCCCAAAACATCAAGGTAATTATTCTCATCCTTTCTATTATGTTTTCATGAGATTGCGAATAAATTTTTAGGGTAGAAACGTATATAATTTATGTTAAATTAAGAAAATATAGCCTAGGGTTCTTAGAATAAAATTTTGATTTGGGGGTCGAATAACGATCCGTATTAGCTGAAATTTGACGTATACGTTTAGTTTAATATGGGTAAATATAATCTGAAAGAAATTTCCAGATTCGGATATAAGGGCTCGGGGTGACTTTTTGACCCAATTTTTGAGCCAAAAATAAATGTAGCAATATGGGTGTCCTTGGATTCGTATTCTTATGTAGATTATGATTTTGAACAGATTTTGATCATCTGAAAGCGTTACGAAAGACTCAAGATTCGGAGTTTGATTCTATTAATTAAGGCAAGTGGATTTCTAAACTTTTGTTAAATATGTTGAACCTCGTATGCTTCCTTATGTTGTAATCTATGGGATGAGATCGTATCATGTGTTGGGTTGATAATTCTTATTGTGATGCCAGTGTGAGGGCTTTAATTGTCTATGTGTTGCTTTGAGAGCATGTGAATCCTAAATTGAGAATAGTGCGAATATGACGTATTGAGAAAGGGAGATAATCGTGATATATACTGAGGATCATGGGTTGTTTGAGGAAATAAAGTTACTAAAATGGGGTGAAATATCTTAAAAGAGAATTATACCCAAATATGTATAAAAGAGGGTGAATATTATAATTGCTAAACATTGAGAACTTTGATATTTATTGTACTTATTGAGAGGAATATTGCTTCTATAATTGTGTCTTGATTGCATGCATCCTCATACTCATGACATTTTAAGAAGTTGTTAATGGTGATTCGTATCATGAGTCCTTGACCACGGGCACTTGGGTGGCAAGGTAGTTGATACATTGAGATTCGTATCATGAGTTCTTGACCACGAGCACTTGGGTGGCAAGGTAGTTGATACATTGAGATTCGTATCATGAGTCCTTGACCACGAGCACCTGGGTGGCAAGGTAGTTGATACATCGAGATTCTTATCATGAGTCATTGACCACGAGCACTTGGGTGACAAGGTAGTTGATATATTGTGATTGAGGTATATGGCCTGCGAGGTCCCCATGGGTCCCCTTAGTCTTGGAGCCTTAGCTCGACGGGGTTATATACGACAGGCTGTGCGATGGTCTTGATACCACCTTGCATTGCATGACATTGCATCTCATCTTTGCATATTATTATGTGGCATGATGTTATTCATGTGATTGATTATGTTATCGCTTGTGAGTTATGGCTTGTGATTTGATAATTGTGATATACTGAAAAACTATCTTTACTATGTATTATGTGTTGCTGGGCTGGGACTTTTCTGAGTGCAGGTTTGTAGTTCGGCGGTATGTGGTTGGGTGTGAAGGAGTACTTGGTTCTTCATTGTTTTACTCTAGGTTAGTTCCATTTGCTGAGTACCGCATTGTTTTGGTACTCACCCCTTGCTACATTTTTTGTAGGTTGTGAGCCCGGTCCCTTTAGTTAGAATTTTCTCATTACAAGACCGAGATTCCGGATTATCCTTAAGGTAGCTGCTTATGTCACCGCTGGACCTTCAAGGAATCCATTATTATGTTACATTCTATTTGAGGACTAGACATTTGAGACATTTATTTTATTCGAGTACTATGTATTTAGAGGCTTGTACACGTGACACCAGGTCTTGGGGGATTTTAATTAAGTTGCCTTATTATCGTTAGTTAAAATTTTCACTTTGTATATCCTTTCATATTTTATGATTATAATTGGGTATTAGGCTGACTTGTCTTGGTGGGATAAGACGAGTGCCATCACGTCCATTTTCGGGTCGTGACATAACACTCCCTAATTCATCCTACTTTGTCTGGGTAGATACCAAGAGAAAACTGAGAAAAATGATTTAGAAAAGTCACTGGAAGAAAACCATGAATGCCTACGACCTGTAGATGTGGGCTCATAGGTGCCCATATGACTTATTGGAATTTTTCTGAGTCTGAGGCCCCTGTACAAGATAGTCTGCGGACCGTACACCATCCCACGACCCATAGATCATGTTTTATAGCTTGATGACTCAAAAATCAACTTTTCTGGACATTAAATGATGAGTTACTAGATGCCCCGTCATCTTAGTTATGGCTCGTAAAAGTTGTTTCACAGGTTGAAGTTCCAGAAACCAAGATTTTGAGCTTGAAATGATGCGTTACCAGATGGCCCGTGGCTCATATTACGAGCCATAGGAAGTTGTTTGTAAATCCCAGGTCCTATTTCTGGTAACTCAATATCTGGACGCTTTCACCCATGAGGGGTCAATTACAGCCCGTAAGTGAACCTACGGCCCATAGATGGGGTCTTGTAGTTCTACTTGGCAGATTTTAAGAGGGTATTTTCATCCTTTCCTACCCTTTTCAATTAAACCTATGACATTTTTGACTTAATTTATGTCCCTTATCAGTACCCTAGGTGTATTATTCCTCGTACACGCATAGAAAATCTTGAGAGCATCGTGTGAGGGAATAGAAGTGAGGGTTTTGTGTTCAAGCTCGAGGATCGTGAGAAGGGTGATCGTTCTTCAAAATTTGAGGTATGTAAGGCTTCAAAAATCATAGGACGGAGTCTGTCCTCGCGCCCTTCTCCCTTCTTGAGTTGAGTTGTGGATGATAATCGAGTGTTGATAAATCCTATAATCCTAGTCTTGAGTTATTTGCATCTATTTCAACTTTCTATGAGTAATTATGAGTAAAACCATGAGTTACTTGCTGGTTATATGACATTCAGTTCTATAAATCTTGATTTGCATCATCCCATATAACTTTTGTTGCATTAATCGGATTAAGACCATAATTGTGATTGTCGAACTTGAGTAAATTGAGCATGATTGAGCATGAGGAGCATATTTCCTATACATGCATAATTAATGAGCAACTTACTTGTTTCACATGATGTTCATAATTGAGTGGAGTCTAATGACGTTTGCATTTGAGTCAAGAGTCTTCATTTTGTGCATGGTCGATGATTCAGATTGGTTGAGTTGTCGAGTGATTGAGTTGAAGTGATTGGGATAATATAGAAGAGATGATTTTGAGTTGATTGACATGAGGATGTTTTAGTCTTGGGAAGAGTTTTGAGCACTAATATGGGAGCGAGTAAATAATTACTCTAATACATAAACTACATTGCCAGCGTAGGATAGTTGTGCAATTAACTCTGGCAAGTCATGTCTCAAAAGGTGGACACTTTTTTTGTATCCAAGAGAAAGTCAATCGACCTTTACCTTGATAAGTTTAGGACGGGCATGGCAACAATGTCTCCTTCGTTGTACATCACCAAACTTAAAGGGGTGGGAGTTATGTCAGTTAATAGAAATTCCCAAGCAACACTTGATTGAGCATATTATGTTTAAATTGAGTTGCATATTTCCGAGTTATTTTCAAAGCATGATTTCAAAACTTAAACTTGCATATTCATTGAGTCGAGTTGTGAGCTCTTGAGTCGATCTTTGAGTCGAGTTAACCGATTGAATTTGAGTCTTTACTATTTCCTTGAGCAATTTTACGTACCTGTATATTCTATGTACTGAATTTCATTTGAGTCTAAGTCGTTAAAGATGCAGATACAGGTGATAGTGGACTTCAGCCAGTGCATCGTTGGGGTCCAGCTTATTGCTTTTAGAGTTGGTGAGCCCTCTTTGCCTTCAGAGGAGCCCTTTTTCTTTCATTTAGTATTCTTATTTTCTTTTGATTAGGGTAGCCATGGTCTTTCATGGTACTATCTAGATTGTTAGATAGAGATTTCGTAGACATTGAGTAGAGATTGTTATTCTATTTCCAAACTTTATCCTTGGAAACATTATTTTTTTAATAGTTTTATTTATCTACTTCGTGTCTTTTCTTGAGCATTCTTCCGCTGTCAAGTATGATGTGACTATGAGGCCAGATGATTCTCTTGGTAACCATCAATGGTTCTTCAAGTTTCAACCATGCTAAGGGTACCCTCCCTAGGCGTTAAAAACTTGGTATCATAGCCCAAAGTTTTAGTGTCCTATGGAGTCTATGAAGTTGTGTCTAGTAGAGCCTTATTTATGGGTTGTTTTGCACCACACTTCATAAGCAGGAGGCTATAAGATATTAGGAGGGGTTACACTTCTTTTGTATTCTGAGTTTGTGCGATAAAGTTTAACTCTATAAAACTCCTAGCACGTGCTTATGCATTTGCAGATCATGCCTCCTAAGCATATCGTCACCCAAAGAAATACCTCAGCTGGCAATACTAAGAATTCCCCTTTAGAGGTACCTCCCGAGATAGAGGCGAGGGGTCAAGATCGACCAACCAAAGCTACTAGAATTCCAAAGGCACCTATTGCTCCTCCTACTCCTACTACAGAGGTTGATTTTAGAGGAGATATTACCATGCTCACCCTATTACTAGCCTCCTATAGTGGGAATTAGAGTTCACAGGCTCCTAGTTCTAGCTCCTAATAGCTAGCTGGTACCACCAGACTTAAAGATTTCTTGAGGTGAACCCACCAGTCTTTACAGGGTCAAAGGTTGAGGAGGAACCCAGAACTTCAGTGATGAGATGTGGAAGGTGTTTAAAGCTATGTATGAGACTGAGATTGAGGATGTTGAGCTTGCTTCCTATCAGCTTAATGATATGGCAAGTATGTGGTATAATCAGTGGGAAGATGGTCGAGGTGAGGTTGTCGAGTCTGCTGAGTGGAATGAATTTGAGAGTGGTTTCCTTGATCACTTTTTTCCCAAGGAGTAGAGGGAGGTGACGATTGAAGAGTTCGGGAACTTGAAGCATGAGGGGTTGGCCTTTAAAGTGTATAGCCTCAAGTTCATCTATTTATCCAGGTATGCTACAGAGATGGTCCTAGACATGAGGGCAAGGATGGGAAGTTCATATTTCGCTTAGGTAAACATGTGAAGGAGTGTAAAGCAACGTTGTTGATCCTGGACATGGAAATATCTAGGCTCATGGTTTGTGCCTAACAACTTGAAGAGAGATAGAAAGGAGCATCTGAGCATGATGTCTAAGTCAGTAGGGCTTCTGCCTAGCCAGTCTAAGAAGTGTAAGGAAAACCAGTCCTACTAGTGGAAGAGATCTATTAGATATGCACCATCCTCATCCAGTGCACCACATCTGAGTAACAGGAATGATCAGAAGTCCCAAAGTCAACAGAACTCCAGAGCATATGGTCCTTAGTCTCCGGCTAGTGTGACCCTTGGTTCAAAAGGGAAATGAGATTGTGAGAAATATGGCAGGATGAATTTGGAAAAGTGTAGAGAGGGAGGTAATGGTTGTTTCAAGTATGACCAGATTGGTCACTTCCAGAGGGAGTATCCAATTTTGGGGCAATAAGGCACAGTTCTCAACTACAGCACCACCAGCCAAAGGTAATTAGAGAGGTGCACACCAGGGACAAGTGGTGGAACAAACCGTTTGTATGCAATGGGGAACTGACAGGACCAAAAGGCTGCACCAGATATTGTGACAGGTATGTTTCGAGTCTTTACATTTGATTATTATGCTTTGCTTGATCCGGGTGCAATTTTGTCCTTCGCGACACCATATGTGGCTAGTAGATTTGAGATTTTTCTTGAGTGCTTTCTTGAGCCATTTTACCGTTTCAACTCCTGTTGGTGAGTCCATCCTAGTTGAAATGATATATAAGGGTTGTATAGTGTCTATCCACCATAGAGATACTTTCGCAGACTTATTAAGTTAGAGCTGATTGATTTCAATGTGAACCTTGGCATGGAATGGCTTCATGCCTGTATGCCTCTGTAAATTATAGAACTCAGACAGTCAAATTCCAATTTCCAAATGAGCTTGTTATAAAGTGGAAAGGTAATTTTGTTGTACCTAAGGATAAATTTATTTCCTACCTTAAGGCCAGAAAGCTAATCTCTAAGCCAAAATTGATCTCCACCATTCCTTGGCCAAGCCAGTGAATTGATAGGAGGTATAAGCAACTCCGTGTGTCTCAAGGATAGCAAAATTACTCAACTGAACCTCACCACTTTGATAGAAAGTCATAAGCCATGTCACCGGGTGTACGATGAAACATGGGAGGAGCTAACTTGACAAACCTCTCAAAAGTCTTCTACTCCACAGTAGACATAGTAGGGGTGGCAGAAGATGGTGGCACCAGAAATGTGGGCAGTGCATATTAAAGACAAACCTTGAAGTTGTGACCCAGTCCTCGGCCGAGAAGGTTGAGGTAGAATAATACAAGCCATGGGAGGACACACTAGAGCTCATGAAGGGCCAACATGCACTATAGGTGGATCCACTGGACCTGTAGAAGGGCCAACCGACACTGTAGAAACCGGTGCATCGAGAATAATGGAAGTACGAGAAGATTCCTCAAGTCTGACCAATAATCTTAGAAGTAGCTCCTAAACTGAAGGCATGGAATTTGGGGTTGACATTGGTGGATAAGGGTCTGTGGGTTGCTCAGATTCATACTCAGGCTATGGTGATGCTAATCTAGCCTGTCCCCTGGGTTGAACTGCCCCTCTAGCATGTCCACGACCCCTGAAACTAGCACGAGCCCTGCCTCGACCACGGGTGGGGGCCACATCAGCTAGCTCAGGCTCACCCACCACCCGTCAATCTCTAGTCATTGGCATCTGCGAAGGAGTAGATTGGATACTTTCAAAATAGTTTATATGAAGAAATGCATGCATAGAAACAAGACTGAAAGCTTTTCTTATTAAGTTCCCCGTAGCCTTCCAAAGATGGGTATGGACGTCTACATACCGATCCGTGAGACTCTACTAGGCAGCCTGCTCTTGACTCATGAGCCCAACGAATCTAGAGCTCCGGTACCAAACTTGTCACAACCCCAAACTGAATCGCGACTAAAGAAAATAAAACTACAGTAAAAGCAAACGCAACACTTAATTTAACTTCAAAATCTTGAGTAATGAGTACAAGAGCTCTAAGTAATATGAATGAATAAATACAAGGTTGTTTCATAAGGAAACTACATAGTCTGATATAGATGACAACAAATGAATTCTCAAAGGAACAACAACGACTTGAGGCCTGAGCCTTACTGCTTCATCTGGTAATGATATGAGTACCGTGTTTTTGGTGCTCACTCCTTGCTACATTTTGTAGGTTATGAGCCTGGTCCCTCTTGCTAGATATTTTTCATTTCAGGATCGGGATTCTGGATCACTTGTGACGTAGCTTCTTGTTTCTTCGGCAAACTTCGAGGATTCTATTTTGTATTTTGTTCTATTTCAGAACTGGACATTTGAAACTTGTATTTTCAGTAGAGCATTCTTATTATTAGAGGCTTGTACATGTGATAGCATTTCCGGGAGTGTTGTAGTTTCGGTTTCCTTATGTTATCCATTATATTAGACTATTTTAACTTTTCTTCTATAATTATATTGTATTGTTCAGGTTTTTGGCTAACTCTCCTTATTGGGTTAGGCGAGTTCCATCACACCTGGATTTCGAGTCGTGGTAGGATATAAGGTGGGAAAGGCTTGGTGAAATTCAAATCTACATGGTCTTTCACAATATTTGAAGTATTTTTTCCTCTCATTGTTTTGCTATGTAAAAACACAAATATTTGATTGGTGATTCTCGCTGATTCTTTTTCTTGATTTTATAAGTAATATTTTTTGAAGAATAGGTTGTAAAGTTAGCAGAAGACAAATGTCTTTGTGTGATGCAAGTAAATTTTATACTAGCATTTTATAAATGTTAAATCTCTCAACTTTATACTAGTATTATATAGGAATATTTCATCCAAATGATGTCCATAAATTAGATGTATTATTTTCTAATGACCATATTATTAGTGTTGATGGAAGTAACTTTTCAATAGATATTTTAGAATATCTCAAATAGTTACAATATGAATTATAAGATCCAAAGTCCTAAAATTTGAGTTTATTGAAAAATTAAATTTTGTATATTGATTGCGTTTATAATATGGTCTATTTGATTTAAAGAAATTAGTACTAGTGTATCACTATATTTTTTAAAGTATAAAGTGTTTTTTCTTCTCAAAAAATCTTCACAGGTTATACAATTTACAAGAATTAAAAGTTATGCTTAGGGATTGTATAATTTACGACCTTATTTTCTTAAACAATTCCCTTAAGATTGTACAAGAGCGTAACTACCTAATACCCAATTCAATTGTTCATTTAATATTCATCACTTTCAACAGGTAAAAACTAACAAGATAGATACCAAAACTGAGCCCCATTATTGCAAATCACACTCTTCTGGGGAGCTTTACTTCCTTGCATCGTAACAAAATTTTGAGTTTGTAAATGGAAAAACTGGACTTTTTAGTGTACATAAAAGATGTAGATATATGCATTGAAGTTGCAATCAATAATGAATCACTGAAATATACCCTTTTTACAATAATTTATAATCGAAACACTAACAGGCGCACGCAAAGGATTTCTAAGTCAAAAATCTGGACATAACTTTCCTATATTGCATCCACTGTTTCGAATCCATAACTGCCAAATTAGGTCCCAGAATCAACATATGAGTTGTAGCTACATTTCATGGGGTTGCAAAGAACTAAGAACCATCACAAAATACAGCTCACACATCAAGATACGCTTAAAATACTAACAGACGTACGTAGAAGGCTTCTTAGACAAAAGAAACTGGCCAGAACTTCCACTGTGTTTTGTCCCCTTTTTCAGGACCATACAAGAAAATTCAGAATTTTACATAAAATTTGTAGATGTATAAATCAGATTTCCTAGAAATATTTACACACTACAAACACAGCTATGTACCATGAGATATTCCAGAATTACTAAACGTTATACAGTTTCAACACAAAATTTAACTACTTTTCAAAGGGTGGAGGTTTCTTGATTATTGCTCAAAGGGACTGATTGTTTTCGTGATTTTTTCAAATATACGGCTATGATGGAGTTTAAAAGGTGTCTCTAAAGTCTTGGACCGACTTACCTTAGGGGGAAAGATATATTAAATTAAAAGTAACTTAGAAAGGTTGCCCAAATTTCATTTTTTTTTGTCATTCCCTTTTTTTTCTTATCACACCTTAACATCTATTATTAAGGCTTGAATAATACATACAAGTTCATAAATTAAACCAAATTACACTAATACAAGCCCCTCTCAACTTCCCTTTTTTATGATTCACAAAAATCAATTCCTCTAACGACACAAATTCAAGTCAAAGAGTTGTGAAGTAGGGGTTGATTTTAACTTAAGGGAATACATTTTTACAGTGAATACATTATTTGATAATAAGGGCATTATAACTCTCTCCCCCTTAAGAAATTTCTTATTGAATTTTATCTTACGCTAGTCCCGGAACAAGTGCAGATATTGGGTCCGCATATCTTCTTCTCTCTCCGAGGTGGCTTCTTTTCCAGAATGGTTCCTCCAAAGTACCTTCACTAATGGAATTTTCTTGTTTCTAAGTCATTTTATTTCCCAAGATTGAATATGTATAAGTTCCTCATCATATGTTAAGTCTTGATTTAACCTCAATAGATATAACTGGTAGGACACGAGAGGGGTTAGAACTTTATCTTCTGAGCATTGACATGTGAAAGACATTGTGGATGTTGTCCAACTCAGGTGGTAATGCTACTTTCTATGCAACTGGCCCAAATCTTTCAAGTACCTCATAGGGTCCGATAAATCGGGGGCTAAGTTTTCCCTTTTGGCCAAATCTCATAATCTTCATCCATGAAGATACTTTTAAGAATACCTTATCACCAACTTGATACTCAATATCACGCCTTTTAAGATCAACATATGATTCTTTTCTACCTGAAGTGATCTTCAGACGATCCTTGATCACTTTTACCTTAGCTTTTGTTTGCTGCACAATTTCAGGACCAATAAGTTTTCTTTAACCAACTTCACTATAACAAAGAGGGCTTCCTAAGGAGGCATTCCAATGCTCGATTGATAGCTATTAGTGTATGCAAATTCTACTAAAGCCAAATGTTTGTCCCAACTACCCTCAAATTCCATGATGCACGCTCAAAGCATATCCGCCAAAATTTGTATCACTCTTTCTGACTGACTCACACGCCCCAAGAGGGTACCATAGACGTGGCTGGCAGTTAGAGACTATTGCTGGTCCCCAAGCGAACTACTTGGCTTCATCACATGTATACAATAAAATAACCCAAGACAATCAGTGGAAGAATAAGGAAAGTAATGGGCATATCTCATCTAATCTCAAAATAATATCAATAAAGCCTCTATCACTACCAAGCAGTGCCAATGACAGACCATGACTACCTCAAATCAAAGATAAAGATAATTAAGTCTAACTCTATAAGCAAGACGAAATAAATGTAATGGATCCTCTGAAATATAGGAGGCTCACCAAATTAGATGGACTGCTCAGATCCTCAATAATTCACCTGTTGACAATCTCTAACACATGTATCTGCATTATGAAATGATGTAGCACTGAATGCGTCAATACATGAAATGTACGGTATGTAAAATAGCTAAATACAACAAAAACAGGTAGAATAATATGGAACAATCATCAACTCAGAATAATAACCAATCAGAATAATAATTGTCTATCTAAATCAAGAATTAAGAGTATACACATGACCAATCAACCAATCAAACCTCATCAATCAAATCAGACTTTTCTCAAAGGAACTCAACGAAACCCATATCATCTTACATCTTCTCGTTTCAGAGCACTCAATATGAGAATGTCACGACCCGGACCTAGGGCCTAGATGTGACATGGCGAATGGGAACCCTAGAGTCCCCAAACAAGCCTCAAAATATCCAAATCCACATCATCGATTCATAAGTGCATTCTAATAGTAAACACATAGTTCTAAGGGATGGGAAAGTAGGACTCACACTATGGGGATATCGAAGGGAAAGGGATTTACATGGATTCACATTGCACATAGCACATACGAACTAAGGGGCGGGTAAGTATGACTCACTCTATGGGGGCAATACGGGACTTAGGATCTTCCACATTTCACCATCAATCATATATACATATCATAATTTCCATAATCAATCAATGATAGCCATACCCAATAGATAAATAAAGCATAAGCTTCAAATACAACACATAACATATAGGATCTACGAAAGTCTACAAGATATCCAACAATGCCTCTAGTCATAAGATAGGATGGGGGCCAAGACATGTCCCAGGCTCACCCTCAATTAAGAAGATAAATGGAAAATAGCATAGGTAAAGGGAAGGTGGTTTGTCCTTGGAAGATAGGACTCACCATAATATCAACTATCCGAATTCGAGCTACCCATCAAGCAGTGGATGATCGTAACACATGGTCTCGACATGGTAAAATCATGTAGGCTTAGAGTATGCGTTAGTACGTTTGAATGTACTAAGTACGCGGGCATGCAATGCATATGACTTATCAACCTGCATTTCAATGTTAAATGACAAGGGGACATAATATAGAAAGAATCATATATCCAAGGGAGAAGTATACAAGATGCCATGAAATTCATGATGTATGAAATGCGATAATGCTCCTATATAGCGGGGATAAACTATAACCAACAAATCAAGCCCATGCGAGCTAATACATGAATTAGACCGATAGGGACCTCCCGCCAGTAGGGAGAAGATTACTTGCGAAAGATAATCTACACCATACCTTATGTCACGCCACGGGAGGGTACCCTTGGCGTGGCCGGCACTCAGAGACTATTGCTAGTCTCCAAGCGAACCACTTAGCCTCATCACATCATTCAATCAAATAAACTTTACTGAACAGCGGAAAATATAATTAGGTAATGGACACATCTCATCTAAAGTCTCAAAAGAGTATATAAAATAATGAAGGCTAGTAGAAAGAACTAGCTCACAATCTCAACATCAATACTCGACCCTCGTCTATGAAGCCTCTATCATTAATCATGTGGTGCTAATGACAAATCCATGGCTACCCAAATCAAAACAAAATCAATAGTCCAATCTAACTCTAAAGCATGATGAAATAAAAGTAGTGGATCCTCCGGAGTAGGGGAGGCTCACCAAATCAGCTTCGAATCTCAGACCTTCAACGGAGCGCCTGTTGATGATCTCTAGTACCTGCCTCTACATCATAAAACGATGCAGTCCAGAGTGGACGTCAGTACTTGGAATGTACTGGTATGTAAAATAGCTGAATGAAACAGACACCGGTAGAATAATATGGAAACAACAACAACTTAAAATACATATCAAATCACATCAGTAGTCAAATGTCTGTCTATGCAAGAATAAAGAGTAGACAAGTGACCTATCATCAACTCAAACCTCATCAATCATCTCAGACTCATCTCAAAGGAGCTCACCTCCTCTTATCTCATCACATTTCATTTCATCTCATCTCATCTCAGTGGAGCTCACCTCCTCTCATCTCTTTCCGACTCAGAATAGGGTAAGAAGTTTATGGGAGTTTCTCTTAACCGACAACAATCACTTATGAGCCAGTGATTGTACAACAATCCCGCCGGTGTTGCCACGGCCGTCCCGTACTTGCCAGGTAAAGACGAATCGAAACCATAATGGATAAATCCAAGATGGAGACAGAACAATCAACAAAGTCCGCTATTGATTTCAGGGACATAAACTCAAGAGGAAAACCTCATCTATGCTTGGCGACATAGTTTAATGGGTTCGAGTGGGACTCACTCTTTTCCATTTCGGTGCTTGATACTCCTCCCGACTCAATGCTCATAAAATCATCAATCCAATCAAACCAATCTCGTAGGGACTTTAACCCCGTCAACGATCGGTATCTCATAGGGACTCTAACCCTATCATCAATCAAACTCATAGGGACTTTAACCCTCTCATCAATCAATCTTATCAATGACTCAAGATTAGAACAATCATTAGGAATTAAATGAATAGACACATCGGTAGAGTTCATTTATAGAGACTCATAAGACAATCAAACTCTACCAACTCATCATCATTCTCTCATCACAATCACAATCACAATTCAACAATCACAATCTTAACTCAAGGCTCTAGACTCATCATTCTATCATCACAATCACAATCACCATCCAAGGCTCTAGACTCAATCCTCAAGTTCATTATGCATGCTTTTCAAAATAAATCATGTAGGGTTATGCAAATTCTCATGATAATATTCAACTTAAGAAAACCAATGGTATGATGATCATCAACATAGAAAACATATAGTTTCAATTATAATTTTATGAAAAACAATCAAAGGAATCATGCATGTAGACCCTTCAATCATCAACTCATCTATGACCTCTATGGGGCACATGAGAGGACAATCCCATGTTTTAGTTTAGCCTTACATACCTGTGATGCCGTTAGCAATCGAGTACTTTCGGGGTCTCCGCTCGAATTCTTCCCACAAGCTCTTCTCTCTTCTCCTCAAGCCCTAGCCTTGTTAGTTTCTAAGGGATAGGACATAGAATGAGGTTTTAGACCCTTTTCTTGTTGAAAACGACTTAATTAGTCGTGTACCAGTGTTTAAGAGGGACTAGGGATTGACTAGAATGCCCCTAGAATTAAATTAGGAATTTGCAGTTCGAAAAACACACTGTCCGCGACGCGGACCTATCGCGTACTGTGTAATTTTGGAAAAAGTGCTTTTGTACGAGTTCTCTCCATCCCGTCGAAAATTTTGGAAAACACACAAGTGCCACTCCGCGTCAGGTCCGCGACGCGCCTCCGTCGCGGACAGCCACTATTTTGTGACTTGATCCGAAAATTTATCTTTCGGTCGGGTCGCTCTAAAATCCGACCGAGACCATTTTCCTACTCCATTTTCAATGCTGATCACAAATTCGGTTTCGGATTCGCCATACGAGCATCGGAAGATGCGCTACGCGCATACCCTCACTCTAGGGGTATTTTGGTAATTTTACCGGGCGTTACATCATCTCCCCCTTGGGATCATTCGTCCTCGAATGATGAGTAGAGGTGGGGACTAAAGCACAAATAGACTCGAGACTCATCTTCCACTCAGTTCAATCAATCCATCCTCGACTAGGCAATAGTAAGTCGCATCAAAATAAAACAATTAGTTTAGTGAAGAGCAAGGATTTTTACCTTCAATGTTTCCATCATCCGTTGGCACGAATAGGTGCGGGTATTTGGCCCTCATCTCCTCCTCAGCTTCCCATGTGGCTTCTTCAACGAATCGATTCCTCCACAGGACTTTGACTGAGGCTATCTCTTTGTTCCTCAACCTGCGAATCTGACGATCAAGGATCTGAACCGGGACCTCTTCATAAGATAGGCTATCTTTCACTCCAAGGCCATCGATAGGAATCACCACGGCGGGATCTCCCAAGCCTTTCTTCAGCATCGACACATGGAATACCGGATGAACTCCCTCTAACTCGGAAGGTAACTCCAACTCGTAAGCAACCTTCCCAATCCTTTTTACGATCTGATATGGCCCAATATATCGTGGGCTTAACTTTCCCTTCTTTCCAAACCTTAGGACACCCTTCATAGGTGATACCTTCAAATACACCCAATCATCTATCTCAAACTCTAAGTCCCTTCTCCTTACGTCGGTGTAGGATTTTTGGCGACTTTGGGCAGTCTTTAGCCTCTCTCTAATGATCTTGACTTTTTCCATCGACTGGTGAACAAGGTCAGGTCCAATTAGCCCTGCTTCTCCAACCTCAAACCTCCCAATCGGCGATCTACATCTTCTCCCTTACAGGGCCTCATAAGGAGCCATCTGAATGCTCACATGATAACTATTGTTATATGCGAATTCGATCAAGGGTAGATGATCATCCCAATTTCCTTTGAAGTCAAGTACACAAGCGCTCAACATATCCTCGAGTGTTTGAATCGTACGCTCTGCCTGACCATCCGTCTGCAGGTGAAAAGCTGTACTCAGATTCACCTTAGTACCCAAACCTTTCTGAAACGATCTCCAGAACTGGGAGGTAAATTGAGCCCCTCTGTCCGAGATGATAGACAAAGGAACCCCATGCAACCCCACGATCTCCTGGACGTACAACCTGGCATACTCTTCCGCAGTGTTTGTTGTCTTTACTGCCAAGAAGTGAGCCAACTTTGTCATCCTATCCACGATCACCCATATCGAATCGTGTTGCTTTCGAGATTTCGGCAGGCCAGTGACAAAGTCCATGTTGATCATCTCCCATTTCCACTCCGGAATTTCAAAGTTCTGAGCCAATCCACATGGCCTTTGATGCTCAACCTTCACTTGTTGGCAATTTGGGCATTTCGAGACAAACTCTGCAACATCCCTCTTCATCCCATTCCACCAATAGACTTCCGTTAAGTCGTGGTACATTTTGGTGGAGCCAGGGTGAATGGAATATCTCGTGTTATGAGCTTCTGCCATGATTCTGTCCCGTATGTCATCAACATTTGGAACACACAATCGACTTTGATATCTCAGTACACCATCTCCCCCTTTGGAGAAGACCGTCACCTTCTGATTGTGGACATCCTCCTTTAATTGGAGTATGACTGGGTCTTGGTCTTGTTTTTCTTTCACTTCCATCACTAGCGAGGAAGCAGACCCGTTCTCCACATTAACTCCTCCTTCATTGTTCTCCTCAAGTCGGACCCCTAATCGGGCCAACCGGTGTACGTCCTTGGCTAATTCCCTCTTTCCTTCCTCCACATGGGCTGTGCTACCCATTGATAACCTGCTAAGAGCATCAGCAACAACGTTAGCTTTACCTAGATGATAGTGAATGCTCATGTCGTAATCCTTGAGCAATTCCAACCATCTCCTCTGTCGCAAGTTAAGCTCCTTCTGACTGAAAACATACTGCAAGCTCTTGTGGTCTGTGAACACATCAACGTGTACCCCATACAAGTAGTGACGCCAGATCTTAAGTGCGAACACTACCGCTGCCAACTCGAGGTCATGGGTTGGGTAATTCCTTTCATGGACCTTGAGTTGCCTGGAGGCATAGGCTATCACCTTCCCCCTTTGCATTAGTACACATCCCAGTCCGACCCTTGAGGCATCACAATAAATCACAAAGCCCTCATTTCCCTCGGGTAAAGTTAAGACTGGTGCAGTAGTCAATCTCGTTTTCAATTCCTGGAAACTCTTCTCACATTCCTCGGACCACTGAAACTTGACCTTTTTCTGGGTCAACTTGGTCAATGGTGCAGATAAGGAAGAAAATCCTTCTACAAACCTGCGGTAGTAGCCCGCCAACCCCAAGAAACTTCTAATGTCGGTCGGAGTGGTCGGTCGTGGCCAGTTCTTAACCGCTTCAATCTTCTGGGCGTCCACCTGAATACCATCACCGGAAACAACGTGGCCCAGGAAGGCTGCTGACTTAAGCCAGAACTCACACTTTGAAAATTTTGCATACAACTCATGGTCCCTAAGAGTTTGGAGGACAACTCTGAGGTGATTGGCATGCTCCTCCTCACTCCTTGAAAATATCAGAATATCATCGATGAATACAATCACAAACAAGTCAAGATACGATTTGAACACCCTGTTCATCAAGTCCATAAAGGCGGTAGGTGCATTCGTCAACCCAAAGGACATGACCAGGAATTCAAAATGGCCATATCTAGTCCTAAAGGTTGTCTTTGGAATGTCGCACTCTCTCACCTTCAGCTGATGGTAGCCAGATCTGAGGTCTATCTTAGAGAAACACGAGGCGCCCTGAAGTTGGTCAAACAAATCATCTATCCTTGGGAGAGGATATTTGTTCTTCACCGTGACCTTGTTCAGTTGCCTATAATCAACACACATTCTGAGAGACCCATCTTTCTTTCGCACGAATAGGACAGGAGCACCCCATGGTGAAACACTTGGCCTAATGAAGCCCTTCTCTAGCAAATCTTTTAGTTGCTCTTTCAATTCTTTCAACTCGGCGGGGGCCATCCTGCAAGGTGGAATCAAAACGGGTTGGGTATCAGGAAGAATGTCAATCCCGAAGTCAATCTCCCTATCAGGAGGGACTCCGGGCAGATCATCAGGAAACACTTCCGGATACTCACTAACAATCGGAACTGACTCAAGAGTTGGGGACTCAACCTCGTCTGATTTCACTCGTACTAGGTGATAGATACAACCTTTGGAAATTAACTTCCGGGCTTTAAGATATGAGATAAACCTCCCCCTCGATGTCACTGAGTCACCCTTCCACTCTAGAACTGGTTCATTTGGAAATTGGAACTTAACAATTTGGGATCTACAATCAACAGAGGCATAACAGGCGTGGAGCCAATCCATGCCAAGGATCAAGTCAAAATCAATCATCTCCAGCTCAATCAAATCAACAAGAGTGTCCCTATGATAGATGGACACTACGCAAGTCCTATAAACTCTGTCAGCTCGAATAGACTCACCCACTGGAGTAGAAACATCAAAAGGTTCAAAGAGACTCTTAGGGGTCATATCAAATTTACTGGCCACATAAGGAGATACAAATGACAGTGTGGCACCAGGGTCCATCAAGACATAACAATCAAAAGTAAAGACACGAATCATACCCGTCACAACATCTGGGGAGTTCTCCTGATCTTGGCGACTACCCATGGCGTACAAACGGTTTGTTGCTCCGCCTGTTCCTTACATAGTGGTCCTCTGGTTCCCTCCTACTGGTGGGGCCGATGCAGTGGATTGAGCTCGGCTAGCCCATCGAGGACAGTCTCTCTGATAGTGACCCACTTGGCCACATTTGTAGCACCCATCATTTCCCTCACGACATCTTTCCAGGTGCAACTTGCCACACTTTTTACACGACGGTTGACCCCGCGATCCTTGAGCCACGCTAGCATGTGACTGGGACCCATGGGCTCTAGTATTCTGGGACCTTTTATCATCCCTGATCCTAGGCGTGGGCGCACTAGCAGATGATGGTGTTGGAAATCGATGACCATTGCCTCTCCTTCCCGTCTCATAGCTAGACGTTTTGGCTTTCTTGCGCCTGAATTCCTCCTTGTCATGCTGCCTCTCCTCATCAGCTTGTTGTACAAATGTCATCAATCGCCCAATGTCCATATCACTCACCAGCATTGCCCCTCTGCCATCCCTTTTGGGCCCTCTATTCAACCCATCGACATACATTCCCATTCTCCCCCTCATGTCGGCAATCATATCTGGAGCATAGCGAGATAGCTGTGTGAACTTCAGGCCATACTCCTGCACGGTCATGGAGCCCTGTTTTAGATCCAGAAACTCCCTCACCTTAGCCTCTCTTTTCTCCCTTGGGAAGAAGCGTCCCAAGAAGGCCTCCTCAAACACTGCCCAGGTCACACATGAATCACCATCCACTCGGCCATTCTTCCATCGGTCGAACCACAGCCTGGCCACCCCTTTGAGTTGGTAGGCGGCCAATTCAACTCTATCCACATCCGCCACATGCATCACTTGGAACACCTTCTCAAGCTCCTCAATATAGCTCTCAGGGTCTTCAGTAGCTGCCGACCCCGTGAACTCAGGTGGGTTCATCCTCAGAAATTCCCGGACTCTGGAGGTGTCATGAGTGTCCAGTCTGCCCGCTCCCTGTCTCACAGGAGGTGCCGCAACAGCCTGGGCTAGAGCCCGAATAGCTTGGCGTAACTCGGCATTGGAGACCTCGTCCTGAGGGGGTTGTTCGACAGGAACCGCTGGATCCACGGGCCCCTCGGGTACTTGGGGTTCAGGTGGGTTAACAGCTTGCCTGGCAGGACGTCCCCTTCCTCTGACAGCTCTTCTGGGAGGCATGTTATTGATTCTGCACGTGTAACACACGAATTAGAGGATAGTTTTCATAGAGTTCAACTCCATCGCACGATTTAGAGTAAGAAAGAAGTGTAACCATTCCTAATGTCCCATAGCCTCCTGCTTATGAAGTGTGGTCGACAACACACCCATAAACAAGACTCTACTAGACACGTCCTCATAGACTCTCTAGGACACTTGAACTCTGTGCTCTGATACCAAGTTTGTCACGCCCCGGGAGGGTACCCTTGGCGTGGCCGGCACTCAGAGACTATTGCTAGTCTCCAAGCGAACCACTTAGCCTCATCACATCATTCAATCAAATAAACTTTACTGAACAACGGAAAATATAATTAGGTAATGGACACATCTCATCTAAAGTCTCAAAAGAGTATATAAAATAATGAAGGCTAGTAGAAAGAACTAGCTCACAATCTCAACATCAATACTCGACCCTCGTCTATGAAGCCTCTATCATTAATCATGTGGTGCCAATGACAATTCCATGGCTACCCAAATCAAAACAAAATCAATAGTCCAATCTAACTCTAAAGCATGATGAAATAAAAGTAGTGGATCCTCCGGAGTAGGGGAGGCGCACCAAATCAGCTTCGAATCTCAGACCTTCAACGGAGCGCCTGTTGATGATCTCTAGTACCTGCCTCTACATCATAAAACGATGCAGTCCAGAGTGGACGTCAGTACTTGGAATGTACTGGTATGTAAAATAGCTGAATGAAACAGACACCGGTAGAATAATATGGAAACAACAACAACTTAAAATACATATCAAATCACATCAGTAGTCAAATGTCTGTCTATGCAAGAATAAAGAGTAGACAAGTGACCTATCATCAACTCAAACCTCATCAATCATCTCAGACTCATCTCAAAGGAGCTCACCTCCTCTTATCTCATCACATTTCATTTCATCTCATCTCATCTCAGTGGAGCTCACCTCCTCTCATCTCTTTCCGACTCAGAATAGGGTAAGAAGTTTATGGGAGTTTCTCTTAACCGACAACAATCACTTATGAGCCAGTGATTGTACAACAATCCCGCCGGTGTTGCCACGGCCGTCCCGTACTTGCCAGGTAGAGACGAATCGAAACCATAATGGATAAATCCAAGATGGAGACAGAACAATCAACAAAGTCCGCTATTGATTTCAGGGACATAAACTCAAGAGGAAAACCTCATCTATGCTTGGCGACATAGTTTAATGGGTTCGAGTGGGACTCACTCTTTTCCATTTCGGTGCTTGATACTCCTCCCGACTCAATGCTCATAAAATCATCAATCCAATCAAACCAATCTCGTAGGGACTTTAACCCCGTCAACGATCGGTATCTCATAGGGACTCTAACCCTATCATCAATCAAACTCATAGGGACTTTAACCCTCTCATCAATCAATCTTATCAATGACTCAAGATTAGAACAATCATTAGGAATTAAATGAATAGACACATCGGTAGAGTTCATTTATAGAGACTCATAAGACAATCAAACTCTACCAACTCATCATCATTCTCTCATCACAATCACAATCACAATTCAACAATCACAATCTTAACTCAAGGCTCTAGACTCATCATTCTATCATCACAATCACAATCACCATCCAAGGCTCTAGACTCAATCCTCAAGTTCATTATGCATGCTTTTCAAAATAAATCATGTAGGGTTATGCAAATTCTCATGATAATATTCAACTTAAGAAAACCAATGGTATGATGATCATCAACATAGAAAACATATAGTTTCAATTATAATTTTATGAAAAACAATCAAAGGAATCATGCATGTAGACCCTTCAATCATCAACTCATCTATGACCTCTATGGGGCACATGAGAGGACAATCCCATGTTTTAGTTTAGCCTTACATACCTGTGATGCCGTTAGCAATCGAGTACTTTCGGGGTCTCCGCTCGAATTCTTTCCACAAGCTCTTCTCTCTTCTCCTCAAGCCCTAGCCTTGTTAGTTTCTAAGGGATAGGACATAGAATGAGGTTTTAGACCCTTTTCTTGTTGAAAACGACTTAATTAGTCGTGTACCAGTGTTTAAGAGGGACTAGGGATTGACTAGAATGCCCCTAGAATTAAATTAGGAATTTGCAGTTCGAAAAACACACTGTCCGCGACGCGGACCTATCGCGTACTGTGTAATTTTGGAAAAAGTGCTTTTGTACGAGTTCTCTCCATCCCGTCGAAAATTTTGGAAAACACACAAGTGCCACTCCGCGTCAGGTCCGCGACGCGCCTTCGTCACGAACAGCCACTATTTTGTGACTTGATCCGAAAATTTATCTTTCGATCGGGTCGCTCTAAAATCCGACCGAGACCATTTCCTACTCCATTTTCCATGCTGATCACAAATCCGGTTTCGGATTCGCCATACGAGCATCGGAAGATGCGTTATGCGCATACCCTCACTCCAGGGGTATTTTGGTAATTTTACCGGGCGTTACATCATCTCCCCCTTGGGATCATTCGTCCTCGAATGATGAGTAGAGGTGGGGACTAAAGCACAAATAGACTCGAGAATCATCTTCCACTCAGTTCAATCAATCCATCCTCGACTAGGCAATAGTAAGTCGCATCAAAATAAAACAATTAGTTTAGTGAAGAGCAAGGATTTTTACCTTCAATGTTTCCATCATCCGTTGGCACGAATAGGTGCGGGTATTTGGCCCTCATCTCCTCCTCAGCTTCCCATGTGGCTTCTTCAACGAATCGATTCCTCCACAGGACTTTGACTGAGGCTATCTCTTTGTTCCTCAACCTGTGAATCTGACGATCAAGGATCTGAACCGGGACCTCTTCATAAGATAGGCTATCTTTCACTCCAAGGCCATCGATAGGAATCACCACGGCGGGATCTCCCAAGCATTTCTTCAGCATCGACACATGGAATACCGGATGAACTCCCTCTAACTCGGAAGGTAACTCCAACTCGTAAGCAACCTTCCCAATCCTTTTTACGATCTGATATGGCCCAATATATCGTGGGCTTAACTTTCCCTTCTTTCCAAACCTTAGGACACCCTTCATAGGTGATACCTTCAAATACACCCAATCATCTATCTCAAACTCTAAGTCCCTTCTCCTTACGTCGGTGTAGGATTTTTGGCGACTTTGGGCAGTCTTTAGCCTCTCTCTAATGATCTTGACTTTTTCCATCGACTGGTGAACAAGGTCAGGTCCAATTAGCCCTGCTTCTCCAACCTCAAACCTCCCAATCGGCGATCTACATCTTCTCCCTTACAGGGCCTCATAAGGAGCCATCTGAATGCTCACATGATAACTATTGTTATATGCGAATTCGATCAAGGGTAGATGATCATCCCAATTTCCTTTGAAGTCAAGTACACAAGCGCTCAACATATCCTCGAGTGTTTGAATCGTACGCTCTGCCTGACCATCCGTCTGCAGGTGAAAAGCTGTACTCAGATTCACCTTAGTACCCAAACCTTTCTGAAACGATCTCCAGAACTGGGAGGTAAATTGAGCCCCTCTGTCCGAGATGATAGACAAAGGAACCCCATGCAACCCCACGATCTCCTGGACGTACAACCTGGCATACTCTTCCGCAGTGTTTGTTGTCTTTACTGCCAAGAAGTGAGCCAACTTTGTCATCCTATCCACGATCACCCATATCGAATCGTGTTGCTTTCGAGATTTCGGCAGGCCAGTGACAAAGTCCATGTTGATCATCTCCCATTTCCACTCCGGAATTTCAAAGTTCTGAGCCAATCCACATGGCCTTTGATGCTCAACCTTCACTTGTTGGCAATTTGGGCATTTCGAGACAAACTCTGCAACATCCCTCTTCATCCCATTCCACCAATAGACTTCCGTTAAGTCGTGGTACATTTTGGTGGAGCCAGGGTGAATGGAATATCTCGTGTTATGAGCTTCTGCCATGATTCTGTCCCGTATGTCATCAACATTTGGAACACACAATCGACTTTGATATCTCAGTACACCATCTCCCCCTTTGGAGAAGACCGTCACCTTCTGATTGTGGACATCCTCCTTTAATTGGAGTATGACTGGGTCTTGGTCTTGTTTTTCTTTCACTTCCATCACTAGCGAGGAAGCAGACCCGTTCTCCACATTAACTCCTCCTTCATTGTTCTCCTCAAGTCGGACCCCTAATCGGGCCAACCGGTGTACGTCCTTGGCTAATTCCCTCTTTCCTTCCTCCACATGGGCTGTGCTACCCATTGATAACCTGCTAAGAGCATCAGCAACAACGTTAGCTTTACCTAGATGATAGTGAATGCTCATGTCGTAATCCTTGAGCAATTCCAACCATCTCCTCTGTCGCAAGTTAAGCTCCTTCTGACTGAAAACATACTGCAAGCTCTTGTGGTCTGTGAACACATCAACGTGTACCCCATACAAGTAGTGACGCCAGATCTTAAGTGCGAACACTACCGCTGCCAACTCGAGGTCATGGGTTGGGTAATTCCTTTCATGGACCTTGAGTTGCCTGGAGGCATAGGCTATCACCTTCCCCCTTTGCATTAGTACACATCCCAGTCCGACCCTTGAGGCATCACAATAAATCACAAAGCCCTCATTTCCCTCGGGTAAAGTTAAGACTGGTGCAGTAGTCAATCTCGTTTTCAATTCCTGGAAACTCTTCTCACATTCCTCGGACCACTGAAACTTGACCTTTTTCTGGGTCAACTTGGTCAATGGTGCAGATAAGGAAGAAAATCCTTCTACAAACCTGCGGTAGTAGCCTGCCAACCCCAAGAAACTTCTAATGTCGGTCGGAGTGGTCGGTCGTGGCCAGTTCTTAACCGCTTCAATCTTCTGGACGTCCACCTGAATACCATCACCGGAAACAACGTGGCCCAGGAAGGCTGCTGACTTAAGCCAGAACTCACACTTTGAAAATTTTGCATACAACTCATGGTCCCTAAGAGTTTGGAGGACAACTCTGAGGTGATTGGCATGCTCCTCCTCACTCCTTGAAAATATCAGAATATCATCGATGAATACAATCACAAACAAGTCAAGATACGATTTGAACACCCTGTTCATCAAGTCCATAAAGGCGGTAGGTGCATTCGTCAACCCAAAGGACATGACCAGGAATTCAAAATGGCCATATCTAGTCCTAAAGGTTGTCTTTGGAATGTCGCACTCTCTCACCTTCAGCTGATGGTAGCCAGATCTGAGGTCTATCTTAGAGAAACACGAGGCGCCCTGAAGTTGGTCAAACAAATCATCTATCCTTGGGAGAGGATATTTGTTCTTCACCGTGACCTTGTTCAGTTGCCTATAATCAACACACATTCTGAGAGACCCATCTTTCTTTCGCACGAATAGGACAGGAGCACCCCATGGTGAAACACTTGGCCTAATGAAGCCCTTCTGTAGCAAATCTTTTAGTTGCTCTTTCAATTCTTTCAACTCGGCGGGGGCCATCCTGCAAGGTGGAATCAAAATGGGTTGGGTATCAGGAAGAATGTCAATCCCGAAGTCAATCTCCCTATCAGGAGGGACTCCGGGCAGATCATCAGGAAACACTTCCGGATACTCACTAACAATCGGAACTGACTCAAGAGTTGGGGACTCAACCTCGTCTGATTTCACTCGTACTAGGTGATAGATACAACCTTTGGAAATTAACTTCCGGGCTTTAAGATATGAGATAAACCTCCCCCTCGATGTCACTGAGTCACCCTTCCACTCTAGAACTGGTTCATTTGGAAATTGGAACTTAACAATTTGGGATCTACAATCAACAGAGGCATAACAGGCGTGGAGCCAATCCATGCCAAGGATCAAGTCAAAATCAATCATCTCCAGCTCAATCAAATCAACAAGAGTGTCCCTATGATAGATGGACACTACGCAAGTCCTATAAACTCTGTCAGCTCGAATAGACTCACCCACTGGAGTAGAAACATCAAAAGGTTCAAAGAGACTCTTAGGGGTCATATCAAATTTACTGGCCACATAAGGAGATACAAATGACAGTGTGGCACCAGGGTCCATCAAGACATAACAATCAAAAGTAAAGACACGAATCATACCCGTCACAACATCTGGGGAGTTCTCCTGATCTTGGCGACTACCCATGGCGTACAAACGGTTTGTTGCTCCGCCTGTTCCTGACATAGTGGTCCTCTGGTTCCCTCCTACTGGTGGGGCCGATGCAGTGGATTGAGCTCGGCTAGCCCATCGAGGACAGTCTCTCTGATAGTGACCCACTTGGCCACATTTGTAGCACCCATCATTTCCCTCACGACATCTTCCCAGGTGCAACTTGCCACACTTTTTACACGACGGTTGACCCCGCGATCCTTGAGCCACACTAGCTTGTGACTGGGACCCATGGGATCTAGTATTCTGGGACCTTTGATCATCCTTGATCCTGGGCGTGGGCGCACTAGCAGATGATGGTGTTGGAAATCGATGACCATTGCCTCTCCTTCCCGTCTCATAGCTAGACGTTTTGGCTTTCTTGCGCCTGAATTCCTCCTTGTCATGCTGCCTCTCCTCATCAGCTTGTTGTACAAATGTCATCAATCGCCCAATGTCCATATCACTCACCAGCATTGCCCCTCTGCCATCCCTTTTGGGCCCTCTATTCAACCCATCGACATACATTCCCATTCTCCCCCTCATGTCGGCAATCATATCTGGAGCATAGCGAGATAGCTGTGTGAACTTCAGGCCATACTCCTGCACGGTCATGGAGCCCTGTTTTAGATCCAGAAACTCCCTCACCTTAGCCTCTCTTTTCTCCCTTGGGAAGAAGCGTCCCAAGAAGGCCTCCTCAAACACTGCCCAGGTCACACATGAATCACCATCCACTCGGCCATTCTTCCATCGGTCGAACCACAGCCTGGCCACCCCTTTGAGTTGGTAGGCGGCCAATTCAACTCTATCCACATCCGCCACATGCATCACTTGGAACACCTTCTCAAGCTCCTCAATATAGCTCTCGGGGTCTTCAGTAGCTGCCGACCCCGTGAACTCAGGTGGGTTCATCCTCAGAAATTCCCGGACTCTGGAGGTGTCATGAGTGTCCAGTCTGCCCGCTCCCTGTCTCACAGGAGGTGCCGCAACAGCCTGGGCTAGAGCCCGAATAGCTTGGCGTAACTCGGCATTGGAGACCTCGTCCTGAGGGGGTTGTTCGACAGGAACCGCTGGATCCACGGGCCCCTCGGGTACTTGGGGTTCAGGTGGGTTAACAGCTTGCCTGGCAGGACGTCCCCTTCCTCTGACAGCTCTTCTGGGAGGCATGTTATTGATTCTGCACGTGTAACGCACGAATTAGAGGATAGTTTTCATAGAGTTCAACTCCATCGCACGATTTAGAGTAAGAAAGAAGTGTAACCATTCCTAATGTCCCATAGCCTCCTGCTTATGAAGTGTGGTCGACAACACACCCATAAACAAGACTCTACTAGACACGGCCTCATAGACTCTCTAGGACACTTGAACTCTGTGCTCTGATACCAAGTTTGTCACGCCCCGGGAGGGTACCCTTGGCGTGGCCGGCACTCAGAGACTATTGCTAGTCTCCAAGCGAACCACTTAGCCTCATCACATCATTCAATCAAATAAACTTTACTGAACAACGAAAAATATAATTAGGTAATGGACACATCTCATCTAAAGTCTCAAAAGAGTATATAAAATAATGAAGGCTAGTAGAAAGAACTAGCTCACAATCTCAACATCAATACTCGACCCTCGTCTATGAAGCCTCTATCATTAATCATGTGGTGCCAATGACAAATCCATGGCTACCCAAATCAAAACAAAATCAATAGTCCAATCTAACTCTAAAGCATGATGAAATAAAAGTAGTGGATCCTCCGGAGTAGGGGAGGCTCACCAAATCAGCTTCGAATCTCAGACCTTCAACGGAGCGCCTGTTGATGATCTCTAGTACCTGCCTCTACATCATAAAACGATGCAGTCCAGAGTGGACGTCAGTACTTGGAATGTACTGGTATGTAAAATAGCTGAATGAAACAGACACCGGTAGAATAATATGGAAACAACAACAACTTAAAATACATATCAAATCACATCAGTAGTCAAATGTCTGTCTATGCAAGAATAAAGAGTAGACAAGTGACCTATCATCAACTCAAACCTCATCAATCATCTCAGACTCATCTCAAAGGAGCTCACCTCCTCTTATCTCATCACATTTCATTTCATCTCATCTCATCTCAGTGGAGCTCACCTCCTCTCATCTCTTTCCGACTCAGAATAGGGTAAGAAGTTTATGGGAGTTTCTCTTAACCGACAACAATCACTTATGAGCCAGTGATTGTACAACAATCCCGCCGGTGTTGCCACGGCCGTCCCGTACTTGCCAGGTAGAGACGAATCGAAACCATAATGGATAAATCCAAGATGGAGACAGAACAATCAACAAAGTCCGCTATTGATTTCAGGGACATAAACTCAAGAGGAAAACCTCTTCTATGCTTGGCGACATAGTTTAATGGGTTCGAGTGGGACTCACTCTTTTCCATTTCGGTGCTCGATACTCCTCCCGACTCAATGCTCATAAAATCATCAATCCAATCAAACCAATCTCGTAGGGACTTTAACCCCGTCAACGATCGGTATCTCATAGGGACTCTAACCCTATCATCAATCAAACTCATAGGGACTTTAACCCTCTCATCAATCAATCTCATCAATGACTCAAGATTAGAACAATCATTAGGAATTAAATGAATAGACACATCGGTAGAGTTCATTTATAGAGACTCATAAGACAATCAAACTCTATCAACTCATCATCATTCTCTCATCACAATCACAATCACAATTCAACAATCACAATCTTAACTCAAGGCTCTAGACTCATCATTCTATCATCACAATCACAATCACCATCCAAGGCTCTAGACTCAATCCTCAAGTTCATTATGCATGCTTTTCAAAATAAATCATGTAGGGTTATGCAAATTCTCATGATAATATTCAACATAAGAAAACCAATGGTATGATGATCATCAACATAGAAAACATATAGTTTCAATTATAATTTTATGAAAAACCATCAAAGGAATCATGCATGTAGACCCTTCAATCATCAACTCATCTATGACCTCTATGGGGCACATGAGAGGACAATCCCATGTTTTAGTTTAGCCTTACATACCTGTGATGCCGTTAGCAATCGAGTACTTTTGGGGTCTCCGCTCGAATTCTTCCCACAAGCTCTTCTCTCTTCTCCTCAAGCCCTAGCCTTGTTAGTTTCTAAGGGATAGGACTTAGAATGAGGTTTTAGACCCTTTTCTGGTTGAAACGACTTAATTAGTCGTGTACCAGTGTTTAAGAGGGACTAGGGATTGACTAGAATGCCCCTAGAATTAAATTAGGAATTTGCAGTTCGGAAAACACACGGTCCGCGACGTGGACCTATCGCGTACTTTGTAATTTTGGAAAAAGTGCTTTTGTACGAGTTCTCTCCATCCCGTTGAAAATTTTGGAAAACACACAAGAGCCACTTCGCGTCAGGTCCGCGACGCGCCTTCGTCGCGGACAGCCACTGTTTTGTGACTTGATCCGAAAATTTATCTTTCGATCGGGTCGCTCTAAAATCCGATCGAGACCATTTTCCCGCTCCATTTTCCATGCTGATCACAAATCCGGTCTCGGATTCTCCATATGAGCATCGGAAGATGCGTTACGCGCATACCCTCACTCCAGGGGTATTTTGGTAATTTTACCGGGCGTTACACCTTATGACCACGCTTTTCGATGGATGGTCACCTTCCTTAAGACCATGCTCTTTAGAAGGATTTACATAATCATAGCATAAATATAATAGACGAATATACATTCCTTACGACCCGGTCTTTATGGTAATGGCAAACATTCCTATGTTGGCACATAGTTTAAGAAAAGGGGGAGGGTCCCCAATCTATCGGTGCTATCATCAACATCTCACTTGAATACTTATACATATACGTGCTCTCAAGTGATTCAATATTCATTTCAAAATGTTTAATGCATATATAGGCTCAAATGCCAAATCATAAATCATATTCATAATGCTCATGCAAGGAATAACTCATCTACATATACAAGATGGTGCAAGCACCCATAATGCTCAAAGAGCCATGATCATAGACATACCGGTGATCACCTTTTTGTCATAGCCAATGCCTTACCAAAATCATATCATAATTATTTCATAAAACATAATTGGGCTTAACCCACTTCATAATTTCTATATACCAATGCTCATGAATGTAATGCAATGCTTGACGTGAGGATAGCTTGGGTAACATAGGCTCAAGTTAAAATCAATATCATAATATGAAATTGGATAAACCCATATTTAAAATAACCACTAAATCATAGTAATAGTCACCCATGCATAAACAATTTTAAGGGGGACATGCATGTTCATAACTTCATAACTCAATGTAAATAATCATAACAGTGTTCAAAGTAGTTTAAAATCATAGGTAGAGTGCAGCTCACACATCAATTGGATTTAATAAAATCAAATAATGAAAACCCATATTGAAAGTAAACTAAAATTCATGATATCAATTGAAAGGAATTTTGGGTGTTCTTGGTTGAAAGGAACCAAGAGTCAATCCCACATACCTTGATTAGGAAGATGAATTTGAGAAGTGTTTAGCTTGAATTTGAAACCCCAATTAAATTCTAGCTTGAATCTTGAAGATGAGTCTTGGAGAGAATTTTGGGAGCCTAATTCTAGAATCTAGGTTTAGTCTTGAATGAGGGTTATGATTAGTGTAGGAGAAGTTTAGGAATATAAAGGGGGGGGGGGGGGAGGTCTTAAAAGCCTTGTGGATCGATCAAGATATCAAACATAACTCAATAAAATGCCACTTTAAATTTTAAACTGAAGTTCTCACAGTTAGCTTCACGGTCCGTGAAGCTCTTTACGGTCTGTGAAGGCCTCCATTTATCCTAGACAAAATTTATGAAAAAGGGCTAACTTCTTGCTCCGAACTCAGAGTGAGGTGAGACCAGATGCGTTGGAAAGATAATTCAAAGAGCTTAAATTTGATAGGTCGTGGGCCACCCAGTTCCTTTCATGCTAAGAGATAGGCCCATTTAAAGTTGACCCTTCTATAGGTGCTTGTGAAAAACTTAGCCAATGGAATTCCTTTGAACTTGACTTGATGTAGGAGACCCACGATGATCTTAAACAACATAAATAAGCTTGAATTGACGGCTTGAAAGTGAACTTAGAATGAGCATAAAGATCCCATACTTATAATTTTTCAACGAAGTCACCTTCAAGGAAGGGTACATAGACCGTGTTGTGTCACACAGGCCGTGACACTGCCCGTACCCCTCTCCTTAGAAAAATTCCATGATCAAGTTATGAGACGGTGATTCCATACTTAGAAAAATTTCACTCCGGAAGCTTTACAGATGGCCTCACGAGTCGTGCCACCTCACACGGGCCGTGAACTTGGTTGTGTAACCATACTTGGTCCCAAAGTTGTGGTATTTCAAGCCAAGGCCATCACACGGCCCACCACACGGTCTATGAAGTGTCACACGGACTGTAAGGGGTCCAAGTATGGTGTGCCTTAGTTTAAAACACCACGTTTAAGGGCCACACATTCTCCATGGGCCAAGGACCACTTCGTAGAGGCTCCACACGAGCCGTGTGACCTCACACGGACCGTGATGGCTCCCATGAACTGTCACCTTGGTCCAAAACCTTTCCAAAATCAAATTTGCATGCTTCATTGAGATCGTACAAAATTCTGAGTCCTTACAGTGAACTTTCTGTGAGTTTTTCTTATCTGATAACAATCACTTATGAGCTAGTGATTGTACAACATCCCTCTAGTGTTTCCACGACCATTCTATACTTTCCGGGTAGAGAACCAATTGAATCCAATAGGGATCCAACAGATCAACAAGTCCTTTAATGTTTCAGGGATTTTATCAAGAGGAAACCTCAATGTAATGTAATGGTTCTAATCCTCACCTATGCTTGACAACGTAGTTAGTGAGTGCAAGTTGGCTTTACTCTTACCCATTTCAGTGCTCGATACTCCTCCCAAATAATGCTCATAAGAGTCATCCATCTCAAAATCATCTCATATCAGCCTCATAGAGACACACATCATTGAATCAGTCTCATAGAGACTCTCATCATCATCAAATCAACTCCTAATCAATAGCTCAAGGCTTAGATCAATCATTAGGGAACAATCGATTATAAAATTCATTAGAGTTCATTTTGGAGACTCACAGGACCATCAATTTATATCAACTCATCATCAAGATCACTTCACAATCACAATCAATATTCTCAAATCAAGGCTATAGACTCAATCTAAGTTCATTCATGCATGCTTTCAAAAGTTACATATAAGGTTTATACAACATCTCATGAAAAGTTTCAATTCAAGAAAACAAGTTTATGATGATCATCAGCATATGAAGTACATGTAATAGATATATTTTTCAAGAAAATATCCAAGAAACTATGCAAGAAACATGTACTTGTACTCATGAACTGTCAATTCCTATTTGACCATATATGGAGCACATGAGAGAAAAATCTCATGCTTTAGTTTATCCTTACATACCTGGTATGAAGCTTTCAACAATAAACTCTCAAGGATTCTCCCTTGAACTCTTCAATCTTATGCTCCTCTTCTCTTCTCTCAGGCCCTAGTCTTTTCAAGAACTTAGAACAGACTTAGAATGGGGTTTTAGAATCATTTTTACGCTCAAAATGACTTATTTTGGTCGTGTTTTGAGTTTAGGAGGGGTTAGAAATTTTCTAGAATGCCCCTCATGAATTTTAGAAAACAAATCACTTCTAAATAGCCTAGTCCGCGACGCAGACTGGGTGCGCACATATGCATTTTTTCTAAAAAAATTCTGAATGAGTTTTTCCAATCCCGTCAAAAATTTTTAAAAAAATAACTCTATCTCCGTGACAAGGGTGTGACGCGCCTCTATCACGCACCAACACTATTTTGGATTTTCGGATCAAAAAATTATCTTTTGATCCGGTTGCTCTAAAAATCAATCGAGAGCATTTTCCTACTCAAGTTTTCATGCTGATCGCATATCCAATCTTGGATTTGCCATCTGAGCATGAGAAGATGCGTTATGCACACATCTCTCCTCTAGGGGCGTTTTGATAATTTTATCGGGTGTTACACCAGCCATTTGTTTGAGGATGAAATGAGGTTCTAAAATTCAACTTTGTACCCAAGGCCTCCTGCAAGCTAGACCAAAATCTAGATGTAAACCTCGGGTCTCGATCAGAGACAATAGAGATAGCGATTCCATCCAGGCTTAAAATCTCATTAATGTATAACTCTACTAACCTCTCAAGTGAATAATCCCTCCTAATTTCTAAGAAGTGAGCACTCTTTGCTAATCTATACGCTATCACCCATATTGAATCATGATTCTTTTAAGTGCAAGGATGTCCGAAAACAAAGTCTATTGTTATTTTCTCTCATTTCCATTCTAGCAACAACAAGCGTTAGAGCAGCCCAACTGGGAGTTGATGTTCTGCTTTCACTTGTTGACAAACCAAACATTTTGAAATATGCGCTGCAATATCTTTCTTCATACTATTCCACCAATAGTGTTCTTTAAGGGTCTGGTATATCTTCGTACCTCCAGGATGCATGCTATTTGATGAAGTGTGTGATTCATTCAAAATTTCTCTCTTCAATCTTACATCATTAGGGGCACACAACCTATTTTGATAAGATAGGACACCATCCTCTGTTAATGAAAAATCATGTTTCTCCATCTTGAACCTTTTTTGTCTGTTTCATGAGTTTCTCATCTAACTTTTGTGCTTCTCTAACTTGTTCAAGCAAGACGAGTTTAACTTGCAGTTGGGCAATAATTGGGCCGTATGAATAAAGTGTTATACAAACGATCATGGCTCTTAATTCAAGAAGCAAAGGCAATGAACTCAAGGATAGGCTTGGAAAGGCTTTGCGACTTAACGCATCTGTAACCACATTCACTTTACCCCGGATGATAATCGATAGTATAATCATAATCCTTAATGAGCTCAAGCCATCTACATTGCTTTAGGTTCAACTCTTTCTGTGTACCCAACTAGTTTAAGCTGTTGTCATCAATGAATATATAACATTTTTTCCATACAGATAATGTCTCCATATCTTTAAGGCAAATACTATAACAGCAAATTCCAGATAATGAGTAAGATAAGTCAATTCATGTGGTTTTAATTTTTGAGAGGCATAAGAAATAACTTTCCCTTTCTACATCAAAACACACCCTAGACCACGATGAGATGCATCACTGTATATCACATATTCTTTCCTTGTAGGGTAAGTATAGGAGCCCGAGTCAACAAGGATTTAAGAGTTTCAAAACTTTCTTGACATTTGTCATCCAAAGTAAACCTTTCCTCCTTCTTTAAGAGTTTGGTCAAAGGGGAGGCTATAATGGAGAAGCCTTTCATGAACCTCCTATAGTATCCGGCGAAGCCCAAGAAGCTTCTTACTTTGGTTGGACTTATGGGAGGTTTCCATTCAACAATTTCTTAGATTTTACTAGGATCCACCTTTATACCTTCAGCAGACACGATGTGTCCAAGAAAAGTCACTTCATTTAGCAAAAATTCGCACCTGGAAAATTTAGCATAAAGTACTCTCTTTCAGAATTTGAAAAATGATTTGGAGGTGCTTATCATGATCTTCACTACCCTTTAAATACACTAAAACATCATCTATGAAAACTACCACAAATTGATGTAGATACGGCTTGAATATTCGTTCATTAGATCCATGAATATATGGGGAGCATTAGTCAATCCAAATGGCATTACCAAAACTTCATAATGACCATACCGAGTTCTATAAGCCATTTTACAAATATCTTTCTCGCTAATCTGCAGTTGATAATACCCAGACCTCAATTCGATCTTTGAGAATAAATTAGCACCCCTCAAATGATCAAATAAATCATCAACCCTTGTCAGTGGATATCTATTCTTGATTGTTATTTTGTTTTGTTGTCTGTAGTCAATACACAATCTAAGAGTTGCATCCTTCTTCTTTACAAAAGAAAACAGGGGCTCCCCAAGGAGAAACACTTGGACAGATAAAACCCTTCTCGAGAAGTTCTTGTAATTGCATTTTAAACTCTTTTACTTCTACTGGAGCCATCCTATACGGAGTACTATCAATAAGAGTAGACCCAGAATTAAGCTCGATTAGATACTCCTTCCGTTTCCAGGGGTAAACCAGGAAGATTTTCTAGTAAGACTTCAGGAAAATCATACACAATAGGTATATCTTTAAAACTAGGCACTCTCCAAGCGAGTATCAACTTGTGAGCAAGACAGGCATCACAGCCTTGCCGAATAATCCTTCTTTCCAAGGCAGCGGAATAATACTAAATGTCAATGATTACTGGATGATATTTATAAAGCCAATCCATCCCAATTAATAACATCAAAATCTTGGAAGGGTATTTCAATCAAATCAGCTGGGAAGACTAGGTCTTCGATCATGAAGGGACAAGCTCGGTAAATTCGATTACAAACAACTTGGTATATCAAGGGATTTCAATTAGCACATTATAGTTAAGCCTCACAGACATCATATTTTCAGGAAGAACGAGAGATGAACAAATGTATAAAAATCTGGAGTGCTACCAGTAGAAAAATCTGATCTGCTTTGCTTGGGTTGAGATGACCTATTAATTCCACTAGCCTTAAAATCATCAAACCTTTTGCTTTTGTATAGACCTCCGAAATCTGATCTGGGCTTCCGGAGTTTATTATCATGTCTACAAGCTTCTTCGTCATCAAGTCTTTCCCAGGTAAGAGCAATGGAAACTAATTTACAGAAGTTCTCATGTTGCAACATTGCGACATTCTTTCTGATACAATATTTCAGACCATCTTCAAATCTCCCCCGTTTATCTTTCTCCTCTTTCATAATATCTCCAGCATAATGAGAAAGCCTTAGGAACTTTTGTTGATATTCAGCAATACACATGCCCTGCTGCCTTCGACTTATAAATTCCTTTTTCTTAGCATCACAGTAGGCAGGTGGAACATACTTCATGCGAAACTCCTTAACTAAATTATCCCAAGTAAGAATTGGAGGTTTCACCTTGGCATTTGGAATACTTACCCACCAATCATAAGAACCCTTTTATAATAGTGAGACAACATACTTAAATTTTGCAACATCTGAACTCTCCAATTGCTCAAAACCTCTCTCTATGCATTCTAATCATTACTCAGCATCAGCGGGATCAACAATGCCTTCAAACTCTACTCCACCCATTTTCCTCATTTTTGCGAAGTTTATCCCATTGGGATCATGCATCAGTTCAACTATGTGGTGGAAGAATTCAATCATTTGTTGGAAAGAATGATTCATAACTTGAGTACTATGTCTCATATGAGGATATGGGCTAGGTTACACCTTGTTGGTTTCCCACTCCGGACCCACTAGTGCGGGGGATGTGTGGGTCCGAAAGATGTTCGCCAACCCCTTCTAGTGCATGAGGTTGGGAATAAGAATTATTTGATCCTTCCTGTGCTGCTTCCATAAGTCTATTTGAGGAAGAGGCCATAATTTAATTCCTTCAAAAGGGAAAATCACATTGCATTAGGGACATGTACATGATGCATATGCACTCTCCAAGCACTAAAATAGTATTAATCATGTAAATAAAAAAATAACATAGTTTGGACCTTTTACAAAATAGACAAGTATACAAGTAATGCGCATCAAAAGTCCTAGAATCACAAGCCTAGGCTCTGATACCAATACTTGTAGCAACCCTCATGAGGGGATGCCACATGTTGGTTTTTTTAAAGGATGAATGGGGCAGCAAAAAGATTGAAAGAGTCTCTCAATGGATTGAAAAATTTTTAATAGCTTTCAATTATTTTATTAACCATTGAGAGGCTTTAAGTAGCCAACATAAAATAAAAATCGGCATAATTTGAAATTCAGACAAATCGAAAATATCTCAACAACTTAACTAAAATTCAAAATTCAAATTCATCTTAAACTAAATAATCTATTTTTTTAAAAACTACTGCAGTAACTAAAAACAACTTTCAACACTCCTCATTTGCTTAAGTTACTGCAATTTAAAAAAGTTGCTCCTCCTCAATTTCTGCTTCTGCTGCATGAAGATTGTTTTTATGCTTGCACACTTTTGTAACATGACCTGTTTGCTTGTAATTTCCACATATTGTATCAGGTCTCCACCAACAAAATTTTTCCAAGTGTGTTTTCCTTTTGCAGTGTTTGCAAAGAGGATAATTGCCTTTTTCTTTTCTACTTTGTGCATAAAGAGCACCCTCAATAACATTGTCTTGTCTAAAAGCTCTTCTTTGATCTTGTGCTTGAAGTGCACTTATTAATTCTTCAACAGATATAGTAGAGAGATCTTTACACTCTTCCAAAGATGAAATTTTATACTCAAATCTCTCTGTAATTGTCACAAGAATTTTTTCTACTATTCTGACATCTTTGAAATCCTCGCCAAGCAACCTCATTTTATTAACAATCAAAGATATCTTGTCAGAATAGTTAGCAATAGTTTCATTCTCTTACATCCTAAGAGATTCAAAATCTCTTTCCAAATTCAAAATTTGCATTTGTCTAACTCGATCACTTCCCTGGTATTCTCTTTTTAGTTTTTTCCAAGCTTCTTTTGTTGTCTCAATGATCTTAGAAAAAAATAAATCCGCAATTGAATTTTGAATTACAGTTTTGGCTTTTAATTTTTTGGCTTTTTCATCCGAATTAGCTTTAATCTGAGCATGAGTAGGATTTGCAGGAAGAGGTTGTAAGAGTATATCTTTCATCACAACTTCCCACAAATCATAGGCTTCAGGATATGATTTCATTTTTACTGACCAAATCTGATAGTTTTCGCCACTAAAAAGTTTTGGGGCATTCAAGGAGAGACTGCTGCTTCTCATTCTTTGGTTCAAAAAAACCTATGTGCTGAAAAAAGCACGGAAAATAGTCCTGACAGGTTAAAATGAGTTAAAAAGTAGCCCTCACGGATTAAAAAAGGTAGCCCTCATGGGTTAAAAAGATAGCCCTTGTGGATTGAAAATTATATGGTAGTTCTTTGGAAGAACTCACAGATCCCGTAAGATCAATGAGGCTTTGATACCACTGTTGGTTTTTTTAAAAGGATGAATGGGGCTGCAAAAAGATTGAAAGAGTCTCTCAATGGATTGAAAATCTTTTAATAGCTTTCAATTATTTTATTAAACATTGAGGGGCTTTAAATAGCCAACATAAAATAAAATCATCATAATTTGAAATTCAAACTAACCTAAAATATCTCAATAACTTAACTAAAATTCAAATTTCAAAATCATCTTAAACTAAATAATTTATTTTCCTAAACACTACTGCAGTAACTAAAAACAACTTTCAACACCACATCTATAGAATCTGGTATTACATAATACTTGTTAAAATATTAAGAGTTTAATACGCGACATTTAATTATAATTTAATAATAAATTCAAAATAGTTAAAGATATAGGATTTTGTTCTAAAGGTAGTTCAGTTGATTTCAAATTCCAGTTTATGGCGTAAGTACCTTTCAAAATAATCTAAACCAATATCTTGCAAGATGTTTATACATTACCCATAATGTTGTAGTACACGCTATAAATTATTACTAATGTTAGAATACAAAGACATAAAGTTTACCAGTTTTTGTTTCATACAATCACCACAAAATGTCCGGTAATTTAATATAAAAACAAGCTCAATGGTTCCAATCTAACTAAACAAGCCAAACTTTAAGTTACAAACCATGGTTTTATAAATTACACTAGCCTTTCAGATTTACATATACATATGCAACAGGAGAATCATGTACATGTCCCAAAACTACTACAATATATATGTCTAGATGCAAATGTGATCTTCTGCACAGCTCCAAAAATTTATCTTCAATGGTCATCCTCAAGCATCATCCCGGATATTTCCTAAGACAAAAAGAAACATTGCTAAGCATGAAGCTTAGTCGTGTAAAAGCTACAAGGTGAAACCTTTAGATTTCTCAATTTACTTTTCTTAAGTCAAGACAACACAAATGCAATAAAATACCAAGTGAATAAATAGATCAATAGTATCAAGTATGATATTTAAAAGTCTAAGTGTCAAGAGTTCCTGGAAGCATTTTTATGACACAGTCAAATAACAAGTTCGCCCAATATGTATGTCATGCCTTCACACCAAACATAATCAAGTATCAAGAAGGGCCTACGACTTATATCATGAAGCTCTAAAACCCAATAATCAGGAGAATCAAGAACCATATTAAGAGTGGCTTTCTAGTTCGTGCTTAAAATGGACCGCTTCCATACTTAGGACTAACCAAAAATTCACAATCAAGATTGCTATTGATCAAAACCAGAGGCATGCCGATATTGACAAAGTCACAGCCACAATAAGGACAAAGTCAACAAGGATGTCAAGTGACGAAGCAATCCGTACAAATGGGTTAATTAAGCGAGTTCCTTGCAAGTCTCAAAATAGATCAGCACAACCAGATAAAATGACAAGCACATAGTTGAGATACGAAGATAACATTCAAATGTACCAATAGGTAAAAAAAAAGCACAAAAACAAGTTTTAAGACGAACCTTAATCTTTTAGCACACGACGACCCTAACGAGTTTAAGACGTCGATCAACACGGTATTATTTTGTTCAACAATTCCCTTGAGATTGTACAAGAGAGTAAGTACCTTAATATCCAATTCAAATGTCCGTTTAATATTCAACAGTTTCAATAGGTAAAAACCTATAAGATAGATACCAAAACTGAACCCCATTTATGCAAATCACGCTCTTCGTGGCAGCTTTACTACCTTACATCCTAATTAGATTTTGAATTGGTAAATGGAAAAACTAGGATTTTCAGTCTCATAAAAGGTGTAGATATATGCATTTAGGTTGAAATCAATCAAGAATCCCTACAAAATACCCTTTTTACAAGAATTTAGATTCAAAACACTAACAGGCGCACACAAAGGATCTCTAAGTTGAAAATCTGGACAGAATATGTCCTATATTGCATCCAGTGTTTCGAATCCATAACTGCAAAATTAGGTACCAAAATCAGCATAAGAGTTGTAGCTACATGTCTTGGGGTTGAAAAGAACTAAGAACCATCACAAAATACAGCTCACACATCTACATTTGCTTAAAATACTAACAGCTGTACATAGAAGGTTTTTCAGACAGAAAAACTGGCCAGAACTTCCACTGTGTTTCGTCCTCTTTTTAAGTACTATACAAGCAAATTTAGAATTTTTCATCGAAGTTGTAGATATGTGAATAAGCTTTCAAAAACATATTTACACACTAAAAACTCAACTATATACCATGAGATATTCCACAATTACTAAACATTATACAGTTTCAAGACAAAATTTAGCAACTTACCAAAGGATAAGGGTTTCTTGATGTTTGCTCAAAGGGACTGACTGTTTTCATGATTTTTATAAAACACATATCTATGAGGGAGTTTATATGGTGTCTCTAAGTCTTGGGGCCCAAATTTCTTTTCTCTTTTTTTTTTTGCCATTCCCATTTTTTTTTTTTGTCACACCTTAACATCTATTATTAAGGCTTGAATAATAGATACAAGTTCATACAGTAAACTAAATTACACTAAGACAAGCCCCTCCCTATTTTCCTTTTTTATGATTTACGAAAATCGATCCTCTAACGACACAAATTCGAGTCAAAGAGTTGTGAAGTAGGGGTTGATTTTACCTCAAGGGAATACCTTTTTTAAAGTGAATACATTATTAAATAATAATGGCATTACAAATAATGTTTTAAAAGTGCGAATCCCTTTAAAACTGGGCCATAAGATGTTTGCGCCAAAATAGATTTCAACTAAGTCATGTAAACTTTTATAATCTTCTGCTTTGTTATATATACCCATACACACACACTTTTATGAACAAGTGAACATGAAAAATTGCTTCATACACACACACTTTTATGAACAAGTGAACATGAGAAATTGCTTCCTCAAGGTTTTCACTCCTACAACTAGTACAAAAAATTATTTATTATTATTGTAGAGCTCTGCTTGCAATTTGACTAGAACTAAGGACCTAAACGGAATGCAATTTTAAAGATCTCATGTGGTTATCTAAAGAATGAAGAACTGTTACCAAATGAGAGTAAGTGAAGTAATTCCACATGGAATAAGCTAAGTAGAAATTGTAGAAACGATCTAATTAGGAATACCTGTGTTGAATTTAAAACATAGGTTGCTTATGAGTGGTTGATTTAATAACACCTTTTTCAAAAAAAAGTGGTGGTGGTGTGTCACGCCCCGGGAGGGTACCCTTGGCGTGGCCAACACTCAGAGACTATTGCTAGACTCCAAGAAAACCACTTAGCCTCATCACAGAATCACCCTTCCACTCTAGAACCGATTCATTAGGAAATTGGAACTTAATGGTTTGGGATCTACAATCAACAGAAGCATAACAGGCATGAAGTCAATCCATGCCAAGGATCATATCAAAATCAACCATCTCCAACTAAAAAAAATCAACAAGAGTATCCCTCTGATGGATGGACACTACACAAGCTCTATAGATTCTCTCAGCTCGAATAGACTCACCCACTAGAGTAGAAACATCAAAGGGTTCAAGAAGACTCTCAGGGGTTCTATCAAATCTATTGGCTACATAAGGAGATACAAACGACAACGTGGCACCGGGATCCATCAAAACATAACAATCAAAAGTAAAGACTAGAATCATACCCATCACAACATTTGGGGGGTTCTCTTGATCTTGATGACTACTTATGGCATACATGAGGTTTTTCACTCCACCTGCGCCTGACGTAGAGTCCCTCTGGTTTCCTGTAACTGGCGGGGCGGGTGTAGAAGATTGAGCCCGGTCAGCCCACCTTAGATAATCTTTCTGGTAGTGATCCGGTTGACCAAATTTGTAGCACACATCATTCCCGTCACGACATCTCCCCAAGTGCAGTTTGCCACACTTATCACATGGTGTCTTATCCTACGGACCTTGAGCCATACTAGCTTGAGAATGAGGTTTATGACTCCCCACATTCTAGGATCTCTAATCATACCCGCCTCTAGGCGCAGGTGTACTAGCAGATGAAGGTGCTGGAAATCAGTTGCCATTTCCTTTCCTCCCAACCTCATGGCTAGATGTCTTTGCTTTCTTACGCTTGCAAGATCTGTAGTACCTGTTGCTGCATCATAAAATGATGCAGTCCATAGTGGACATCAGTATTTGGAATTTACTAAGATGTAAAATAACTGAGTGAAACAGAAACAGGTAGAATAATATGAAAGCAATATCAACTCAAAGTAATCAGAAAATAACATTAAATTGTCATATGTCTATCTATGCAAGAATAAAGAGTAGACAGGTGACACATCAATAACTCAAACTCATCAATCATCTCAGACTCATCCCAAAGAAGCTCACCTCTTCTCATCCCATCTCAAATCTCATCTCAGACATAGAGTACTCAAGATAGGAAATTTATGGGAGTTTCTCTTATCCTACAACAATCACTTATGAGCCGGTGAATGTACAACAATCATGCTGATGTTCCCACAGTCGTTCCAAACTTGCTAGGTAGGGAACAAATCGAAATTATATCCGCTCACCCAATATGGAGTTAGTCATCAATAAGTCCGCTATTGTTTCAGGGACCTCTAATCAAGAGGGAACCACAATATAAGTAATGGTTCTAAGCGACCAACATTTGGCAACGTAGTTTGATGAGTTCAAGTCGGACTAATTCTCACTCTTTCGGTGCTTGGTACTCCTCCTATGAGTCAATGCTTATAAAACCATCAATCCAATCAAACCAAACAACTCATAGGGACGTTGGCCCTATCATCAATCAACATCTCATAGGGGTTTTAGCCCTCTCATCAATCAACATCTCATAGGGACTTTAGCCCTCTCATCAATCAATATCTCATAAATACGTTAGCCCTCTCATCAATCACTCTTAATCGAAGACTCAAGATTTAGAACAATCATTAGGAAACAATTGAATAGACACATCAATAGAGTTCATTCATAGAGACTTATGAGATAATAAAATTCTATCAACTCATCATTATTCTCTCATCGCAATCAACAATCTCAACTCAAGGCTCTTGACTCAATTCTCATGTTCATTATGCATGCTTTTCAAATTAATCGTGTAGGGTTATGCAAGTTCTCATAAAAATGTTCAATTTAAGAAAGACAAATAGTATGATGATCATCAACATAGAAAACATGTAATTTCAAATCAATTTTCAAGAAAAACCATCAAAAATCATGCTTGTAAGCTCTCCAAATCATCAACTCATCTATAACCTCTATGGGGAACATAAGAGAACAATCCTATGTTTTTAGTTTAGCCTTACATACCTGGAAAGTTGATATTACAATCAAAATTTTATGAATACTAGGGGCACATGGAAGGACAATCCCATCTTTTAGTTTAGCCTTACATACCTAGAGAGTTAGTATTACAATTGAAATTTGATGAATACTAGCTTTCTTGGAGGAAATCCTCGATCTTGGTAGTTCTTTTAGAGTGATAGAAATTTAAAAGACATTGTTTGAAGGGATTCTCTTTGATTATTGAATTCTTGTCTTAGAATCTTTAGAGTTCTTGATGAAGAACCCTAATTTTTGAAGAAGAAGAATCAAGAAATTCTTTCTTGGAATTTTTGAATTCGTTTTCTTCAAACACTAGTTTAGAATTTAAGATTCTATTAGAGATTCATAAATGGATAAAGAAATTTGGGTTGGATAGATTGAAATTTATGAAGAATAACTTACCTTGAGGATGAATCTTGAAAGTTAACCCTAACATGATGATTTTCTTGATGATTCTTAAGTATTTATGTTTAGGAATGAAGGAGAGGATTTTACTTATGAAAACTGACGTTTTATGCATTTTGGGACCTTAAATAGACCCCCAAAAGTTTTAGGATAAAATTATCATCAAAATAAAATAAAAGAATGTCACTTAGCTTATCTAGAAAAGGTTCGCAACAAGTCCGCGATACGGAGTTGTCGCGGACCTTCAGATAGCTCTACACATTCTCACTAAATTGGTCATAACCTTTTACTGAGAAATGGGATTCGTTGGAAAGATAATTCAAATATCTTCAATTTGATATATTTTGGGTCACCTAAGTTGTTATACTTTAGGAGATATGGTCATTTAAAGTTAACCCTTCTATCAACTCATACGAAAACTTAGTCGGTAGAAATTCTTTTGACTTGGATTGATGTTAAAGATCCCTTATGACTCTAAATCACATATAATATATTTTAAAGATTTAAGAATTGATCCTAGCATGCATATACAACCTAAAAGTAATTGCTCCACCTAACGTTTATAAAATCTTACATTGGTTCTCAAACACTAAGAAAGTTTTTAGCTTAACTTCGTACAAGAGGGTCCGTGTGACCTTACATCATCTCCAATTCTATTTCCAAACTAAGAAATTGACTTTAACACCTATAATGAATTAGGAATCATCAATTAAAACTATATCATATGAAGGATGGCTCAGTCTTTGCTAAAATGAATTGGGGTGTTACATTATCTCCCTCTTGGGATAATTCATCCTCGAATGATCAGTTAACTAGGAGACCTATCAAGCATGAATACCATCAAGAACAAAAATACTCAGATACTCGAATACTCATTATCAAGAATAGACTTCAAACTCAATATTTAGAATTTAAAATTTATCTCTAACGTCATTATTAGGCACGAATACCATCAAGGACTTGCATACTCAAGTATGCAAAGACTCAAGAGGAACATCGACTCAAAGATAGAAACTCAACTAAATTATCACAATTTAGGAACACTCACTCTCTCTCATCACCCATAACTCATCTACTATCATCAACATTCTCATCAAGAGTGGAAAGGAGAATTACTAAAAGGGCTTCGAATGAAAAATCATTAGTATGCTTCAATCAAAAAATCTGATCTGACAACATTCATAACCTAATATGATCTCCCTCATCTTCCAAGGCTCATTCTGAGTCCATAGAACTATATATAGGGTAATACTCAAGTCATATCTCGTTCAACATAGATCTGGAAACTCTTAGATCTGTGAGATAAGATTAGAATTGCTAAATGAAGTTACCGCTTCTTATCTCAAAACTCAACATGAATGAGAATCAACTTGAGGTGTGTGGGACTAGGCCATAGGCATGGCAGTCATACACAAGAAGGGCATGAAATGTACCTCAACCGAAGTATAAGGACTATATGAGATGGAAAACAATTGGTATCGCATCTTGATCAACCCATCTCTATCTAAAAGTCAAAATCTACTCTGTTTTATCACCTCATCATATCCCCCTTAGCTAAAAGGTTGTCTCTCTAACTTTGCGAATCAATTCACCTTTCTAAGCTATAAGTATATATCTCCACATGGTCAGGGAATCACTATCCACAAGAACATCTTAAACTTTGTTATACTATAGTTGCATATATAAAATAACAACTAAGACTCCCTTCAATGATACCACTCTTAGCTTCATTCTGTCTCTATGGAAATCTTTCTATATTCACTATTCTTGTTGGCATACATAACCACTTTCCATAACTTTTACAATCTAACCTCTTCATTTGTCTGCTAATGCTCAACTTCTATGCTCCCATAAATTTAATAGTATAAGAGTTAGAATATCATGGAAAACTTATCATCATCTATCCAAAAGTGCCGATCGACTTCATTACTAGGGATGACAAAAAATGCTTATATTAGCCTACTTCATGTTGACAACTTAAATATGCTTTCTAGATTCTTATAGCAGTCATACCTTAGAGCTTCACACAACTTTACACAATCATGGATACACATCTCAAGCCTCTTCTTATCGATAAAGTTATCCCCGTTTAAGGGGCACTTGTACCCTACCTATAGCATCACTTTCCTTACAAATTAGCATCTTCTTCTCAAACATACACTATGGAAAGCCACTAAGAGCAAATCTCCAACTAAGACTATTACTATCACAATGCTATACCCTCTTTCATACTACTCCTTAAAATTCAAATTTAGGGTCTATTACTAACATGTGCATCACACACTTCCCTCATATTATACTAACCCATATCTACTACGTAAAAATTAGGAATATAGGCTTACTAAAATCTCATAGCCAATAATCAATCAACACATCCCCTCTTCACAACTCATGTGCCACTCACCCATTCAGTATACCTCCTTATTTGGCTTAGTTATAACTGTATGAATTTCACGGGGCTATCTCTTAGAATCATAAGCCTAGTTTAGATCTAACACCTCTGTCACGCCCGGGAGGGTACCCTTGGTGTGGCCAGGACTCAGAGACTATTGCTAGTCCCTAAGTAAACCACTTAGCCTCATCACATCATTCAATCAAATAATGTTTACAGAATAGCGGAAATTATAGTAATTAATGGGCATATCTCATCTAAATTCTCAAAAGAATATATAAAATAATAAAGGCTAATAGAAAAAACTAGCTCACATGTCTCAACATAACGCTCAACCATTGTCTATGAAGCCTCTATCACTAATCATGTGGTGCCAATGACAGATCCATGGCTACCTAAATTAAAATAAAAGAAAAAGTCTAATTTAACTCTAAAGCATGATGAAATAATAATAGTGGATCCTCTAGAGTAGTGGAGGCTCACCAATAAACTGAGAATCTCGAATCTTCAACGGAACACCTATTAACGATCTCTAGTACCTTCCTCTGCATCATAAAATGATGCGGTCTTGAGGGGACATCAGTACTTGGAATGTACTGGTATATAAAATAGCTGAGTAAAATAGAAACCGATAGAATAATATGGAAACCACACCAACTCAAAATAAACATCAAATCACATCAAATAGTCAAATGTCTATCTATGCAAGAACAAAGAGTAGACAAGTGACCCATCAACGACTCAACCTTATCAATCATCATAGACTCATCTCAAAGGAGCTCACCTCCTCTTATCTCATCAAAATGTCAACTCCTTATCAATTTCAATAATCTCTAATCAGACTCAAAGAATAGCTATATCAACTCAGAAATAGACGACTCAATTTAAATCAAAAGTGAGGAAATTACATCCAACATTCTCATCATCATTAGAATCAAGAACTCTCATTCTCTCTTGAATTCTTAAATCTCAAGCTCCTCTCCTCTTCTTTTAAGCCCTAGTTCTGTTCAATTGTTAGAAAAGGACTTAGGATTGGAATTTAGATCCTTTTAACGTCAAAATGACCAAATTAGATCGTGTATAGAGTTTAGGAGGGGTTGAGAATTAACCGGAATGCCCCTCACAAAATTTAAAAATTTTTGGCTTGGAAAAGGCCTAGTCTGCGACGTAGACTGGTCGCGCGTTGTATATTTTCAGAAAATTTTTTGAACGGGTTTTCTCATTCCCGTCAAAAACTTTTAAAAAAATATAAGTGCAGGTTCGCGACATAGGCGCGACGTGCCTCCATTATGCACCAACACTGCTTTGCGTTTCGGGTAAAAAAATTATCTTTTCATCGGGTCACTCTAAAAATCAACGGAGACCATTTTCCCACTCAATTTTTCATGTTGATCATAAATCTGGCCTTGGATTTGCCATATGAGCATTGGAAGATGCGTTGCGTGCATACCCTCCCCCTTTAGGGATATTTTGGTAATTTTATCGGGCATTACATCATCTCTCCCCTTGGCTCTCAAGGTCATTACTCTAAGTTTGCGAATCAATTCCCTTCAATAGGATATAAGTACATATCTCTACACGGTCAGAGAATCACTATCCACAAGAATATCTTAAACTCTTTTGTTATTCTATAGTCACATATATATAACTAGCCACTAAGGCTCTCTTCAAAGATACCACTCTTAGCTTCCTCCTGTCTCTATTGAAATCTTTCTATATTTGTTACTCATATTGGCATACATAACTACTCCTCATAACTCTTACAATCTAACCTTTTCTTTTGCCTGCTAACGCTCAACTTTTGAGCTCCCTTAAATTCATTTGTATAAGACCTAAACTATAATGGAAACTCATCATCACCAATCCATAAACCCCAATCAACTTTGTTCCTCGTGATGATAAGGAATACTTACATCAACCTACTCCACATTTACAACACAAATATGTACCCGGATTCTTATAGCAGTCATATCTTAGATCTTCACACATCTTTACACAATCATGGTTACACGTCTCAGGCCTTTTCTTATATATTGAGCTATCCTTGTCTCACTTGCCTTACCTAAGGAGCAATTATTCCTTGCCCATAGCATCACTTCCTCAAAATCAACGTCTTCATCTTCGAACATACACTATGGCAAGCCTCTTAAAGCAAATCTCTAACTAAGACTATCACTCTCACGATGTTGTCTCCTCTTAAACACTACTCCTCACAAATTCAAGCTTAGGGTCTAGTACTAATATGTGAATCTATCACACACCTCTAATACCAACTCACAACTACTTGGTAAAAATTTAGGGAACATAAGCCCACTAAGATCTCATAGTGAGTATTCAATCACACATCCCTTCCTCACAACTCAGTACCATTCACCTATTCAATCATATCTTCTTATCTGACTAAGCTCATAACTCGATGAGTCTCATGAACTGTCAATTAAAATCATAGGCCTAATTTAGATCTATCATAATGAAAGCACTCTTTTCCCCTATTCAACATCTACATTTCACCCTCAATAGTATGAATACTACAACATATCAACATAACTTCCTTCTAGTTTGAGCACGCTCTACCACATTCTAAAAATAACTCTTCCTTTATACCTCATCAAGAAAATCATAGGGTACTTACGACTCTTCAATCAAACTTATGGACATCAACTCATTACCTCATTACTTACCTAATAGGTACGTAACTCTAACTACAAGCCTCTATCAGCCATCACTTTTGCTATCTCACCCCTTTTTTCCATCATCATTCTTCTAACTTTGGGATGATTCAATTCTACTCAGGGTTTAAAAGACCTCACATCTCACTCTTAACTGGTAACTGGTAACAACTAACTCTTTAGAGATATAAGTTTCCTCTCTCATGGGTCACATCAGAAGCAAGTTTTGAAAAAAATGGTCTGGGTATATCTAGAGCTAGCTCAAATGCATGATTCATATAGGTAATAGTGCACTCTTTCTAGTAAATCAACTTAGCACACTAGTCGGCTCCTCTTAAGCCTAGTGCAATATCTCTATCATTCTGATTACTTTATCGCAGAGGATCTCATCTATAAGAGTTTAGAAATTACTGTCTCTATCACTTCGTAGATGATTCATAGGCGAAAGGTTTAGAGCGACACACAAATCATCATAGATTTCTTAAGAAATATTCCTATTGCACGATTTAGAATATGAAAGAAGGGATGTTTTTCCTAAATGTCCTATAGCTTCCAAGTTATGGATGTAGAGCTCTTCACACTAATAACAAGGACTCTACTAGACATGGCTTCACAGACTCTCTAAGACACTTGGACTCTATGCTCTGATACTAAGTTTTTCACGCCTTGGGAGAGTACCCTTGGCGTGGCCGGCACTTAGCGACTATTGCTAGTCTCCAAGCGAACCACTTAGCCACATCACATCCTTTAATCAAATAATGTTTACTGAACGGCAAAAATTATAAGTAAGTTATGGGCACATCTCATCTAAAGTCTCAAAAGAATATATAGAATAATGAAGGCTAGTAGAATGAACTAGCTCAGAAGTCTCAACATCAACGCTTAACCATCGTCTATGAAGTCTCTATCACTAATCATGTGGTGCCAATGACAGATCCATGGCTACCCAAATCAAAATAAAAGGAATAGCCCAATCTAGCTCTAAAGCATGATGAAATAATAAAAGTGGATCCTTAGGAGTAGGGGACGCTCACCAATCAGCTGAGTTAATGATCTCTAGTACCTGTCTCTGCATCATAAAACAATGCAGTCCAGAGGGGACATCAGTACTTGAAATGCACTGGTATGTAAAATAGCTGAGTGAAACATAAATCGGTAGAATAATATGAAAATGACATCGACTCAAAATAAACATCAAATCACATCAAATAGTCAAATGTCTATCTATTCAAGAATAAAGAGTAGACAAGTGACCCATCAATGACTCAACCTCATCAATAGTCTCAAACTCATCTCAAAAGAGCTCACCTCCTCTCATCTCATCTCATCTCTGGGGAGCTCACCTCCTCTCATCTCAACGCAAAACTCAACTCAGACTCAGAGTGCTCAAGGTAAGAAATTTATGGGAGTTTATCTTATATGACAACAATCACTTATGAGCCAGTGAATGCACAATAATCACACTAATGTTGCCATAGTCGTTCCAAAGTTTTCGGGTAGGGAACGCTCAAAAACCATATTAGCTCACCCAATATGGAGTCAGTACTCAATACGTCCTCTATTGTTTCAGGGACTATAAGGTGAGGACCTATCCGACTTTAAAGGACTTAATCTATAGAATGAGAACCTGTTCGACTCTAACAGACTTAGCCCTCCAGTGAGAATTTGTCCGACATTAAAGGACTTAGCTCTCAAGATAGGGACTTGTCCAACTCTAACAGACTTACTTCGCTCCTATATTTGGCAACATAGTTAATGAGTTTGAGTGGGACTCACTCTTACCTATTTCGGTGCTCGGTAGTTCTCTCGTGACTCAATGCTCATAAAACCTTCATCTTAACTAATCTCATAGGTACTAAAACCATGCCAACGAGCGGTATCTCATAAGGACTCGAACCCTATCATCATTCACCTCATAGGGACTTTAACCCTCTCATCAGTTCATCTCATTAATGACATAAGATTTAGAACAATCATTAGGAAGCAATTGAATAGACACATCGATAGAGTTCATTTATAGAGACTCGTAAGACAATCAAATTCTATCAACTCATCATCCTTCTCTCATTAGAATCAATAATCTCAACTCAAGGCTTTAGACTCAGTTCTCAAGTTTATTATGCATGCTTTTCAAATTAGTCATGTATGGTTTTGCAATTTCTCATGAAAATGTTCAATTCAAGAGAACAATTAGTATGATGATCATCAACATAGAAAACATGTACTTTCAAATCAATTTTTCAAGAAAAAACCTCAAGTATTCATGCATGTAGACTTTTCAACCATCAACTCATCTATGACCATCTATGAGGCACATGAGAGAACAATCTCATATTTTAGTTTGGCCTTACATGCTTGGAAAGTTGATATTACAATAAAAATTTGATGAATACTAGCCTTCTTGGAGAAAATCCTCGATCTCGGTAGTTCTTTCAGAGTGGAAGAACTTGGAAATACGTTGCTTGAAGGGCTTATCTTTGATTCCTAAATTATTGACTTAGAATCTTTAGAGTTCTTAATAAAGAACCCTAATTATTGAAAAAGAAGAATCAAGGAGTCCTTTTTTAGAATTCTTCTTTTTCTTGAACCCCTAGGTTATGATTTAAGACTCTATTAGAGATTCATGAATAGATGAAGAAATTTGGGTTGGGTAGATTGAAATTTATGAAGAATAGTTTACCTTGATGATGAATCTTGAAAACTATCCTTAACTTGATGATTCGTGAGTATTTATGTTTTAGGAGTGAAGGAGAGGGCTTTAATTATGAAAACTCACGTTTCATGCGTTTTCGGACCTTAAATACACCCCCAAAGGTTTTAGCATACAATTTACCCTCAAAATAAAATAAAAGGACGTCATTTAGCTTATCCAGAAAGGGTTTGCGATAGGTCAGCGACGCAGAGCAGTCGCAGATCTTCAAACCGCTCTGCAGGTCTTCAGTAAAATAGTCATAACTTTCTACTTCGAACTCTGATTAAAGAAAAATAAGATGCGTTGGAAAGCTAATTCCAAGATATTTAATTTGATATATTATGGGTCACCTAACTCATTATACTTTAGGAGATATGGTCATTTAAAGTTTTTCTTTCTATCAACTCGTATGAAAACTTAGTCGATAGAAATTCTTTGGACTTGACTTGATGCAAAAGAACCCTTATGACTCTAAATCACATCTACTATACTTTAAATACTTAGAAATTGATACTAGCATGTATATACAACCTAAGAGTCAGTGGTCCATATAATTTTTATAAAATTTTACATTTGAACTGCGACCTTTTACCATCTTCAATTCTATTCCACACTAAGAAATTGTCTTTAACATTTGTGCTCATTTAAGAATCATCAACTAAAATCCTATATCAAATGAAGGATGACTCGATCTTAGCTTAGAAAAAAACAATAATAATAAAAATTAGGGTGTTACAACCTCAAATGGTCTCAGCTCCCCCTATTCAGCATCTATACTTCACCCTAACTAATACAAATATCAGAATACATCAACATAAAACTTTTTCTTGTAAGAGCACACTTCAACACATTCTAACAATAACTCTTTCTCTATACCTCATCATGAAAATCATAGGGTATGTATGACATTTTCATCAAACTTATGGAAACCGACTCATCACCCCATTATTTACCTAATAGATACATAACTTTAACTACAAGCCTCAATCAGCTATCACTCTTGCTATCTCATCCCTTGATTTCCATCATCGTCCTTCTAACTTTGGGATGATTCAATTCTACTCAGGGTTTATAAGACCTCAAATCTCACTCTTAGGTGGTAACATTATACATTTAGAGACATAACTTCTCTTTCATCGGTAACATCGAAAGAAAGTTTTGGATAAGAGGGTCTGGGTACATCTAGAGCAAACTCAAATGCAGGATTTACATGAGTAATAACACATCCTTTTGAAATCAATTAACTCAACACACTAATTGTCTTTGCTCAAGTCTGATGCAATTTCTTTACCATTCTGGTTATTTTATCGCAGAGGAAATTATCGGCGAGGGTTTGAACATTACTATTTCCATCACCTCATAGATTATACATAGTTGAAACGTTTAGAGTAATACATGAATTATCATAAGTTTCATAGGTAATATCTTGATTGCACGATTTAGAATATGAAAGAAGTGAGACAATTCCTAATGCCCTATAACCTCCCTATAATGGATATGGCGCGCTTCACACCAATAATAAGGACTCTACTAGACACGACTTCATAGAATCCCTAGGAAACTTGAACTCTGTGGTCTGACACCAAGTTTGTCATACCTCGGGAGGGTACCTTAGGCGTGGCCGGCACTCAAAAATCATTGCTGGCTCCCAAGCGAACTACTTGTCCTTATTACATTCATTCAATTAGTAGAAAACTTAAAATAAAGAGAAAATAAGATGCGCAAATCAAATCATCAAGCTGTCTCAATATAAAAAGGCCATAGGCCAACAATAAAACACCAATTCTGTGACATAAGAATAGTTTTAAAAGAAATCATTTAAGAGATAAAGGTCTCAATATCAATTCATTACTATGTAGTCTATGAAGCTTCTAACTCTACTATCTAGATGGTACCAAGGACAGGTTCATGGCTACCTCAAATCAAATAAAAGAATATCTAAACTCTAGTAGCTAGATGATAGTAATATAGAAATCCTCCAAAAATAAGGAGGTCACACCGATCAGTTGAATGTGAATAGATCCTCAACGAATCGCCTGTTGATGATCCTCATAAAATCATGTAGTTCAAATGGCTACCTCAAATCAAATAAAAGAATATCTAAACTCTAGTAGCTAGATGATAGTAATATAGAAATCCTCCAAAAATAAGGAGGTCACACCGATCAGTTGAATGTGAATAGATCCTCAACGAATCGCCTGTTGATGATCCTCATAAAATCATGTAGTTCAAATGGATGTCAGTACGTGTAATGTATGAGTATGTAAAATGGATGAAAGAAATAGATATACGTAGAATAACATCAACTCAGAATATACTCAATCAGAAAGTCAAATGTCTATATAAAGCAAGAACAAAGAGTGGACAATGATCAATCAATACCAATCCAATCCAATCAAATTAGAGTACTATAGGTATAGAATCTATCTGGGAGTTTCTCTAACCGAGAACTATCACCTATGGGCTAGTGATGATACAACGAAGAAATGTCGTTGCCACATCCATTCAGTAGCTTACCAGGGTAAAGGACATTAAATCGGTGGATCCATAATAAATAACATCAATTCCTCTTTTGGGACAAAGGAAACATCCAGTTTTACAGTTCAATCCTCTCTTACGTTGGCCATGTAGTTATTGAGTTTGAGTTGTTATCTACTCTTACTCAATTCAGTGCTCAATACTCCTCCAAGGACTCAACATGCTTATAAGATATCAATCATCTGGATTACTCATCTAACTAGTCTCATTGGATATTTGTCAAATCAATTCATCACATCAACCATCAATTCTTTGGTTAGGAACATTCTTTTAGAATTAGATCGGGACCTTTAAGACTCTAGGAATATCAAGTTTCATCATCAGCATTCTCATATCAGGATCACAATCACAGTCACATGTGTATTCATACTGTCAAGGATCTAGACCCATCTCCTTAGTTCATTCTTGTAATTTTATGAAATAACACGCAGGGTTTTCTAAAATAACTCTTGAAAATATTTTAAACGGTAAAATCAAGTTTAGGATGATCATCAACATCTGAAAATACATAGAATGTATAGAATTTACAAGCAAACATTCAAGAAACATGCATGGAGACTCAATACACTCACAATCTTTCTATTAACGTCAATAGGGGCACATGGAAGTATAATCCCATATTTTAGTTTAGCCTAACATACCAGGATAGTTGGTATTACAATTGAAAATTTGAGAAATATTAGCTTTCTTGGAGAAAATCATCGATCTTGGTAGTCCTTTTAGAGTGGAAAAACTTGGAAAGGCTATGTTTGAAGGGCTTCTCTTTGATTCTTAAATCCTTGACTTAGAATCTTTTAGATGTCTTATTGAAGAACCCTAATTCTTGAAGAAGAAGAATCAAAATATCCTTTCTTGGAATTCTTGAATTCATTTTCTTGAAACCCTAGGTTATGATTTAAGAATCTATTAGAGATTCATTAGTAGATGAACAAATTTGGGTTGGGTAGATTGAAATTTATGAAGAATAACTTATCTTGAGTATGTATCTTGAAGCTAACCCTAACTTGATGATTTTCTTGATGATTCTTGAGCATTTACGTTTAGGAGTGGAGGAGAGGGTTTTACTTTTGAAAACTAATGTTTGATGCATTTCAGGACCTTAGATAGACCACCAAAGACTTTAGGATAAAAGTACCCTCAAAATTAAATAAAAAGACTTCACTTAGCTTATTCTGAAAGGTTCGTATCAAGTCCGTGACGCGGAGCTGTTGCGGACCCTCAGACAGCTCTGCACATCTTCACTAAAATGGTCTTAACATTTTAATCCAAACTCCGATTCAGGCGAAATTTGATGCGTCAGAAAGTTAATTCAAATATCTTTAATTGGATATATTATGGGTCACCTAACTCATTATACTTTAGGAGATATGGGCATTTGAAGATGACCCTTCCATCAACTCATACGAAAACTTAGTAAAAATTCGTTAGACTTGGCTTGATATAAAGGATTCCTTTATGACTCTAAATCACATCTAATATACTTTCAATACTTAAGACTTGATCCTAGAATGTATATACAACCTAAAAGTCATTGGTCCACTTAAACGCTAAGAATGTTTTTAGCTTAACTTGGTACTGGAGGGTTTGTGTGACCTTATATCATCTCCAATTCTATTTCCAAAATAAGAAATTGACTTTAACACCTATACTCAATTAGGAATCATCAATTAGAATATTATATCATATGAAGGATGGCTCACTCTTAGCTAAAAGAAATTGGGGTATTACATGATTTATGGACTTGTCTAAGTTAAAATAATTGGGGGATGTTACAATATCTCCCCCCTTGAGGTTATTCATCCTCAAATAAAGGCCAAACTAAGAGTAGACTCAAAGAACAAATGCAGCTCAACTCAGGTATTCAAATAATCAATTAGTCAAAATTCCTAATTACTAAAACTCGAGGATGCTCATTGACTCTAAGACCGGGATAAGGAATATTACCTCCAATCTCATCATTAGAAGACATGAATAGATAGGGATACCTAGCCTTCATGTCCTTCTTAGTTTTCAATGTAGTTTCCTTAGTAGACGGACTTTTCCCTAAAACATTAACTGAAGCAATCTCCTTGGAGCTTAATTTATGGACTTGGCAGTCAAGGATATATATCGAAATCTCCTCGTAAGACAAGCTATCTATAAATCTAATATAATGTTTTCAACAGGCACCACTAAAGAAGGATCTCCCAAGAACTTCTTAAGAATTGAAATGTGAAATACCGCATTGATCGCAGCCAACTCTGGTGGTAATTTCAAATTATAAGCAATGTTACCAATTCTCCTAATGATCCGATAAGGGTCGATAAATTACGGACTAAGCATTCCCTTTTTCCAAAACCTCATAATGCCTTTCATTGGTGAAACCTTTAGGTACACCTAGTCATTGACCTCAAATTCTATGTCCCTCTTCTAACATCTATGTAAGACTTCTCAATGCTTTTGGCGGTCCTTAACCTTCCTTGAATAACTTTGACCTTTTTCATAGCCTATCAAACTAAGTTGTCCCAATCAATCCCACTTCACCAACCTCGAACCAACCAATAGGTGTCCTACATCTCCTCCCATAAAGAGCCTCATATATATCCATTTGTATACTAGCATGAAAGTTGTTGTACGCAAACTTAATGAGTCACAAATGATTATCCCAATTTCCCTTGAAGTCCGAAACATATGCCCTAAACATGTCTTCAAGGGTTTGGATGACACACTCTACCTTTCCATTTGTCTGAGGGTGAAAGGTCATGGTAAGGTTCACCTTCAAGCTAAGCTCTTTCTTGAAAGACATCCAAAACTTTGATGTGAACTAGGCACCTCTGTCGGAGACGATGGATAGTGGGACCTCATATAATCCAAAAATCTCCTGAATGTATAATTTGGCATAGTCCTTAGTAGTAAAGGTCGTCTTGACCGATAGAAGTGAACTGATTTGGTCATTTGTCTACTATTACCCAGATGGAGTCTTATTATTTGCAAGACCATGGCAACCCAGTTATGAAATCCATATTGATCATCTCTCACTTCCACTCAGGAATGTCTATATTCTGAGCCACACCACTTTGATGTTCCATGTTAACCTATTGACAATTCAGGTACTTGGACACAAACTCTACAATGTCTCTCTTCATGCCATTCCACCAATAATTCTCTCGCAAATCTCTTTACATATTTGTCGAACCGTAATGGATGGTATATTTGGTTCTATGGGCCTTAACGAAAAATCCTATCCTATAGACCATCAACACTCGGGACACATAGCCTGCTTTGGTATCTCAACACCTCATCTCCCCCTTTTTTAAAGACTAATACTTTCTGCTTCTTTTTTATATTTGAGAAGAATGGGATCTTGATCCTACTTTTCCTTTACTTCTACTACTAATAAGGACTTGGCTCCATTCTAAATATTTACACCTCCCTCCTTTGTATCAATGAGTTGTATATTTGTGAACTTTGTGGTTAACTCCTTCTTATCTTCCTCAATATGTGTTGTGCTTTCCATCGATAGACTGCTAAGAGCATCAACAGTAATGTTAGCTTTACTTGGATGGTCGAGGATGCCCATGTCATATCCCTTGAGCAATTCCAGACATCTCCTCTGCCTTAGGTTCAACTCTTTCTAACTGAACACATACTGCAAGCTTTTATGATCAGTGAATGCATCAACATGTCCGCGATAGAGATGGTGCATTGAAACCTTGAGTGTGAACTCCATCACAACTAACTCAAGGTCATGAGTTGGGTAATTCTTCTTATTGGTCTTGAAATATGTAGAAGCACGTGCTATCACCTTACCTTTGTATATCAATAACGGCCAAGCCTAGCTCAAGATGCATCACAATAAATAACAAAATTGTCTTTAACTCCTAAAAACTCTTCTCGCATGCCTCCGATCATTGAAAGTTTACCTTCTTCTGGGCTAGCCTAGTTAGTGGAGCTGACATAGATGAAACATCCTCTATAAAATGCCTATAATATCCTGCTAACCCCAAGAAACTCCTTCTCTACATTTGGGAAGTGGGTCTTCGCAAGTTCTTTATTGTCTCAATCTTTTGAGAGTCAATGTGAATATGTTTTTCAAACACAATGTGACCTAGGAATGCCATGAATGCCAATAAAAACTCACATTGTGAAAAGTTAGGATAGAATCTCTGGTCCTTGAGGGTCTTGAGGATGGTTCTAAGATGGTCGGCATGCTCCCCCTTATTTCTAGAGTATATCAGGATATCATCTATGAACAAGATGATGAACATGTCTAAATATTGCCTCAACACTTGGTTCATAAGGTCCATGAAGGCCACAGGAGCATTAGTCAATACAAAGAACATAACAAGGTAATCATAATGCCCATAGCAGGTTCTGACGGTTGTCTTTGAGATGTCAATTTCTCTAACTTTCAATTGATTTGAGGTCTATCTTAGAGAAACATGTAGCACCCAAAAGCTAATCGAAGAAATCATCAATTTTGGGAAAGGGTATACTTACTTTTTATGGTGGCCATGTTTAATTGATCGTAGTCTATGCACATCCTAAGGAAACCATTGTTATTTCACGCGAATAGAACTATAGCATGCCAAGACAAGACACTAGGTCTAAATTAAACTTTTAATTAGAAGATCTTTCAACTACTCTTTCAAATCATTTAGCTCTGCTGGCTCTTTTCTATATTGTAGGACCGATATTGGCTGAGTGCCTGGAAGGACATCTATTCCAAAGTCTATCTCCCGATCCAAAGGGACTCTAGGTTGATCATCAAGAAAAGCTTCAAGAAATTCATTTACGATTGGGGCTAACTAAAGGATTGGTGCCTCGACACTGGGATCTTTGACTTTAACTATATTATAGATGCACCCCTTGGAAATTAACTTCTTGGCCCTAAGATATGAAATAAAATGACCCTTGGGCATAGTTGGACCACCCCTCCACTCTAAGACTAGCTCACGTGGAAATTAAAACTTAACAACTTTAGTTCTATAGTCTGTGAAAGCATAACAAGCATGAAACTAGGTCATGCCAAGAATGATATTAAAAAATCTACCATATGTAACTCAACTTGATCAACTAAAGTATCTTTTTGGTAGATCGACACTGGACAATCTCTATAGAGCTGTTGATCTAGAATAGACTCACCAACTAGAGTAGAAACATTAAAAGGCTCAATAAGACACTCAAGACTAATTTAAACTTCATATCTATGTAGGGAGTCATGAAAGATAGAGTAGAATCTCAGTCTAGTAATGCAAAACATTATGCGTAAAGACTTTGAGCATACCAATGATAACATTTGGAAAGGTCCCCTGATACTGATGGCTATCCAAAACATACAAATGGCTTGTGGCCTTGCCTATTCCTGGGATAGTACCCTTAGAAACCACCTTACCTTGTGGAGATGATGTAGATGATTGTGCTTTGTTGCCCTAAAGCTTTGTGTCATCACTGAACAATCCTTTCAAATATTCCCTTCCAACCCATACTTGTGGCAACTGCTAGTGCGAATGAGGCACTCTTCGCAATGGGACCTACCACACTTTCCATACAAGGGGTGGCTACAGGGCCCTTGAGCCACACTCTCTTGTGATTGGAAACCTTGAGCTTTGAAGTTTTGCGACCCTTATTCATTCCTGACCCTTGGTGTAGCTACACTGGAAGATGACTGTATTGGACCAGCTAACTTGGGCTAAAAGGATGACCGACTCCCACTTATTGCCCACTTTTTACCAGTCTAAAGGCTAGATATCATGGACCTCTTGTTTTGATACTCCTCTAGTTCCTTCAACTTCTCCCCTCCATCTACTACACATAGGTCATTGTTTTGTCCATATCTATGTCCCCTATCAACATAGCTTCCCTTCCTTACTTGTTAGTCAATCGGGAAAACCCAACTATGAACAAACTCATTTTGCTCCTCATATCCACCACCATATCCAAAGCGTAGCGGTACAATGTGTGAACTTAAGGCCATCAAATATTGAGCTTCATCAATGTTGAGCTAGCATTACCAATAATGAGTTCAAATAGTTGTCCCGCTACGCTTCGGATATGATGGCGGATATGATGAACAGGATGTGTTTTTCCATAGCTGCACTTGCCTAGTTGACTAACAAAGAGGCGGAATAGCTATGTTGATACTGGAAATAGATATATCCAAGCTACTAACTTATGTACAACAAGCGGAGGAGGAGAATTTGAAGGATTGGGAGAAGTAATGAAATAAAAGGGCCAAGACTTCCATCCATGAAACTATCAAAAAGTAGGCAACAACTGGGAGTAGGTCATCCTTTAAGCCAAAGTCATCCAGGCCAGTACAGTCATTTGCCCATGTGCCTGCACTAAGAGTTAGGAGTGAACATAGGTTGCAGAACTTTAGAGCTTCAGGTTCTAATCACAAGAAAGTGTGGCTCAAGGGCCCTTTCACCAACCCTCGTGTGGAAAGTGCGGTAGGTACCATCTCAGAGAGTGCCTTATTAGCACTATTGGTTGCTACATGTGCGGGTAGGTAGGGAACTTTTTGAAGTATTGCCCAAAGATGAGATAGAACATTAGGTGCAACAAGGCTCAATCATCTATATCAGCTCCACAAGGTAAGGTGGATCCTAGGGTAAGTACCTTAGGAACAAGAAAGGCCACAAATCGTCTATATCTTTTGACCAGACATCAGGGTCAGTAGAATTTGCCAAATATTATCAATGGTATACTCAAAGTCTTTACATATGTTGTTTTTGCATTACTAGACTCAAGTGCTACTCTATCTTTTGTGACTCCCTACATAGCGATAAGTTTGAAATCAGTTTTGAATGTCTTAATGAACCTTTCAGTGTTTTCACTCCGGTCGGTGAGTTTATTCTAGGTAAAAGAGTCTATAGAGTTTATCTGATGTCAATTTACCATAAAGATACTTTAGCTAATCAAGTTGAGTTAGATATGGTAGATTTCGACATCATTCTTTGCATGGATTGGCTTCATACTTGTTATTCTTCCATAAATTGTAGAATTAGAGTTGTCAAGTTTTAGTTTCAAGGTGAGCAAATCTTAGAGTAGAGGGATAGTTCAACTGGGACATGGGCATGGCAGTCATACACCAGGCGGGAATAGAGTATCACCTTATTTGAAGTATATGGAATATATGAGATGGAAAGAAATTGATGTGTCATCTTGATCGGCCCATCACTATCAAAAACTCAAGATCTACTTTGGTTAATCACTTCATCATCTCCCCTTACCTCAAAGGTCATCTCCCTAAGTTTGCGAATCAATTCCTTTTACTAAGCTATTAGTACATATCTCCACACAGTCAGGGAATCACTTTACTATCCACAAGAACATCTTCAACTCTTTTGTTATACTATAGTCGCATGTATAGAATAGCTACTAAGACTTTCTTCGAAGATACCACTCTTAGCATCCTTTTATACTTATGGGAATCTTTCTATAATTACAGCTCATATTAATAGCCGCTTTCTACTCCTTATGACATAACCTCTTCTTTTAGTCTTCTAACACTCAACTTCTATGCTTCTATGTGTTTGACTGTAGAAAACTTGGATTATCATGGAAAAGTCATCATCATCTATAGATAAGTCTCCATCGACCTAATTACTAAGGTTTACAAAGAGTACTTACATTAGCTTGCTCTATATCATAATTCAATTATACTATCTAGGTTCCATAGCAAGTCATAACTTAGAGCTTCACACAATTTACACTATCATAGATACACATCTTAAGCCTCTTCTTATCTAATCATTTATCCTCTATTTACCATATCCATCTAAGGGGTATTGACACTATACTCACCGTATCACATTCCTCACAAGTCAACATTCTGATCTTAAACACACATCATGGCAAACCTCTTAGAGCAAATATCCAACTAAGACTATCACTTTCACAATGTTATCTCCTCTTTTACACTACTCCTCGAAATTCAAGCTTAGGGTCTAATACTAAAATGTGCATCACACACTTCTCTTATATCATACCAACTTACGACTACTACGTAAAAATTTGGGAGCATAGGCTCACTAAAATCTCATATAGAATACTTTATCAACACATCCCCTGTTTTACAACACAAGCGCTATCACCCATCCATTATACCTCCTTATATGGCTAAGCTCATAATTCTATGAATTTCACACAGGGATCTCTCTTCGGGATCATAAGCCTAGTCTAGATATATCACCTTAAAAGCACTATACTCTCCTATTCAACATCTATTCTTCACCCTCACTCATACGAATACTATAACACATCAACATAAACCTCTTTCTTGTTTAAACACACTCTAACATATCCTAATAATAACTCTTTCTCTATACCTCATCATGAAGATCAAAGGGTACTTACTACTTTTTTATCAAAACTTATGGGAACCGAATCATCACCATATTACTTAATTAATAGACATATAACTTTAGTCACAAGCTTCAATCAACTATTACTCTCACTATCCTATCCCTTCCTTTCCATCATCGTCATTCTAGCTATAGGATGACGCTCTACTTATGGTTTACAAGACCTCAAGTCACACTCTTAGGTGGTAACATCAAACCTTTAGAGACATACATTCCTCTCGTGGGTAACATTGAAAGCAAGTCTCAGATAAGAGAGCCTAGTGTCAGGACCCGCCACTAGTTCTAAGTATGTGACACTAGGGTGCATCTCGACTAGCTCCACTAAGTCATATATGGTATCTTTGTGATATATTGGCACAAAACAATCTCTATAGACCCTCTCAGCTAGAATAGTATCATTAATAGAAGTAAATACACTAAAAGGTTCAAAAAGACACTTGGGAGTTTTATCAAATGTACTAGCCACATAAGGAGACACATCTGATGGGGTGACACCAAGGTCTATCAAAGCATAACAATCCAGAGTAAAGACTTGAATCATACCCATCACAAAATCTAAGAGACATCTAGAGAATCTTCCTGATCTTGGCGACTACCCAAGACATACAACTAGTATGTGGCCCTACATGTGCAAGAAGTAGAACCTCTCTGATTTTCTCTAACTGGTGGTGCCAGTGTAGAAGCTTGAGCTTTGTTGGCCCACTTAGGACATTCCCTTTGAAGGTGACTTACTTGGCCACACTTTGTAACATCCAACGCTCCCTCCATGGTACTCCCCCAAGTGAAATTTGTCACATAGTGGCTTGCCTTGGGACCCATGAGCCACACTAGCTTGTGACTGAGATCCCTGAGCTCTAAGGTTTTGAGGCCCTATTTGAAAGTGACTACCATTCCTATTCCTCCTCGGCCTCTTGAACTCAAGTGGGTTCATCCTAAAGAACTCATGAACTTGAGATGTATTTAGAACACCCTGCTTGCCTACTTCCTACCTAGCAACTTGTGTTGTCACAGCCTGGGCCAAAGTCTGGATAGCCTGGCAAAGCTCAACATTTCTGATGTCAGCCTGTGCTTGCTATTCAGGGATGGCTGGCCCCATGAGTTCATCATATTCTGGGGCTCAGGTGGTTGGCATTCTGTCTAGATGGATGCGCTCTTTTATAATAGCTCTTCTTGGAGACATGGTCATAATTCTTCAAATGTGTAACACATGAATTAGAAGAGAGTTTTCATAGAGTTTTACTCTATCGCACGAATCAGAATATGAAGAAGTGTAACCATTCCTAATGTCCCATAGCCTCCTGCTTATGAAGTGTGGTGCACAACATACCCATAAACAAGAATCATAGTTTCATAGACTCCTTAGGACACTTGAATTCTATACTCTAATACCAAGTTTGTCACACCCCGATAGGATACCCTAGACGTGGTCAGCATTCAAAGTCTAGTGCTAGTCTGCAAGAGAATCACTTGACCTCATCATATTCATTCAATCATAGTTTAATCATCTTAGCGGAAGACTAAAGATGATAAAAGGTGGAAAACCTCAATATATAGAGGCCCAACAAATCAAACTCTAATTCTCTTATATAAAAATAGTTATAATGGAAATCCGTCAGAAGATAAAGATTTTAACGTCAACAAATCACTATCTAGCCTATGAAGCATCTAACTCTACTATCTAGATGGTGTCAATGACAAGTTCATGGCTACCTAAAATAAGAGAAAATCAAAACTTTGGTAGCAAGATGATATTAATATAAATATCTTCTGAAAACAAGGAGGTCTCACTGATCAAAAGAATGCGAATAGATCATCAATGAAGCTCTTATTGGTAATCTTTAATACCTATCTCTACATCATAAGATGATGCATTCTAAGTGGACTTCAGTACTTAGAATGTACGAGTGTGTAAAGTGGTTGAATGAAACAGATATAGGCTGAACAATAATCAATGTAGAAATACTCAATCGATATGTCAAATGTATATCTAAAGCAAGAATAAAGACTAGACAATGACCAATCAAAGACCATCTAATCATTCCAAACAATCTAATCCAATTAGAGTACTATCCGTATCAAACTTGTATGAGAGTTTCTCTTATGTAACAACAATCACTTATGAGCCAGTTATCATACAATAATCCCATTGATGTTGCCACAACCGTTCAGTAGTTGCCAGGTAAAGAAAAAATTGATCCACATTGGATTAGAAAAAGAGTCCTCTATTGTTTCAAGGACCTTTCAAGAGGAAACATCTGACCTAACGGTGTAATCCTCACCTACGCTTGGCAATATAGTTAATGAGTTTGAGTCAGACTTTCTCTCACTCAATTCGATGCTCGATACTCCTCCCAAGACTCAATACTGATAAAACAACCAAATCAAGTTAACTAAATTAGTGAGCCTCTTAATGAACTCTTTTCAGCTCATTAGTTCTATCAAACCAATCTTTCAACGATTCGAGAATTCAATCCCATTAATCTTTCACGAGTGAACTAGACAATCACGTTGGAGTACTTCCAACCTAGACTAATCTTTATAGTTCAATTATGCAGACTCATAGGACCAATAAGTTCTATCAACATATTGTCATGCTCACATCATAATCACAATCAACATTCCCAAATCAAGGCTCTAGATTCAATCCCTAGGTTCATTCATGCAGTCTTTATAAAATAACATATAGGGTTTATGTAATACTCATGTAAAAGTATTTGTTCAGCAAATCAAGTTTATGATGATTATCAATCATATAAGATAGGTAATATATATATATATATATATATATATATATATATATATATATATATATATATAGTTACGAGAAGACCTTCAAGAAAACATACATACAGACTCAATACTTTCACAATCTTTCTACTGTAACACCCCACATCTTAGGTGTACTAGTTCTATGCATATGAAACATGATATGATTTTGTAGAAGGAGCACCAACTTTAAAAGTGCCTAACGTTTAGACTGGAGGTCTATATTTACATCTAATGCTTAAGACTAGTGAGTGTATATTAGTTTTAAGACAAATTGAGGAGATAGCGGCATTAAATGAAGTGAAAAAAATGAGGTGCTACTAGGACTTAGGAAGCTAATAGGTGAGTCATCAACGTGCTTAGCTTAAATATGCTAGGTAGACGGAGACGAGGCCCAACACCGAATATGTTCAAGCCCGATAATGAATAAAGCCGAAGTTAAGGGTGTAATTTTGGGCCATGGTTTAGCATCGTAAAGGAACAATATTTGCAGCCCAAGATGAATAAAAAAAATCCCAAGTACATTCACAACCCACTTGACGATTTGGGCCCAAACTAAGTGAAGGGAAAAGAGAAAAAATAGGCAGCCAAGGCCCATCAAATTGGAGCCCAATAACGCCCAAGTGAAAGGGCCAAGAAGGTACATCACCACCTTGCTAAATGTGGCTTAAATTAAAGGGGAAATTTGGCCAACAGTGGCCCTTTAAAGGGATTACAAACCAGCAACTTTAAGTCATCTTAACATAGCCAAAAAATAGATTTTTCAAAGTTTTCTCCTTGCTCTCTCTTGCTTTTACAAAGCAGCCACAACAAAATTTTAGGGTTCTTGGAGAATCCCAACTCCTTGGAGGTTAAGGTAAGTAAGAATACATATGTATTTAGTGTAATTCTTTCCATGAAAGACAGGAGAAGTAAGCTTGTTGTACTTGTGCAAAATATTAGATAGCATGTGTTCCAAGAGTTGTTGCTCACTTTCCTTATATTTTTAGAGACTTCTCTCTTCTTGGTTGGCTTGATTATGAAGGGAGGTTGATGTTTCTAGTGAGGTTTAGTTCAGGAATGATGTAACCAGGTCGCTGCACCATTTTTATTTTCCTTGCAAATGAGTTCTTGCATGATATTAAAATTGTGCTTTTAATAGGAACTTGTGGGCTCGTAATTGGATATTGTTGTCTCACGTCCTCCATCTACTTTGGGACTGTACTTTGGACTTTTTTAGGACTGTTTTTATGTGTAAATATGTTGGGAACAGTTTGGTTGAAGTTGGAATAGATTTGGGATTGTTGACGTCGAAATGTAGAAAAGGGACGTCATGTTATGTTGCCTACTTGTGTGTGGTGTAGAGTTGTTATGTGTTGTACTTTGTGAGCTATTGTAAGCCTGTTATAAGACTAAAACAAGTTTGATATGATATGTATACGAGAATGTGTACTAGAAAATATGATTAGACGTGGAAAGGTTTAAAGAATATTCTTGGATCGATAATTACAAGCTTGTTGCTCAAGTGTTATTTTTATGAGATTGGACTGCCAAGATGTGTTTATTAGCTATTACTACTAGTTTTATCACCTACTATATTGTAGATAAATATTTGGAGGAAACAGGTATAACGAGGTCGTACAGCGAGGTATGTAAGGCTACTCGATTTCCTATTATTTGGCATAAAATCTATGTTCTTCCTTGGCACTTAGAGGTACATACAAACTCCAGCATAACTAATAATCGTGTCTTCATTCTTTAACATGTTCATATGCTCCCATATATAGCCCATGTCAAATCTGCATACATACTTGGTGTAATGACCCGTTAGGTCATTTTGAGAACGAATCCTCACTTTTCATAAAGGACCCTTTCCGTAAATTTAAATTGAAAATTTTGGATTGTTCGATAATTACGATTATTTAGTTAATGGATAATTTTGAATAATTAATTTAATTGATGGATTAAATTGATAATTTACTTAATAAACTATACCGTTTATTTTATATATGTTAAAATAAAAATTAGTAAAATTAATCACTTTTAATACTTAATAGTTTAGAAAGAAATTAAAAATAAATAAATAAATAAGAGAAAGAAAATTTAAAAAAAAAAAAATCTAAGTTGAAAGGGCAGAAGAAAAATTAGGATTTTCGTCCGAAACCATCAAGGTAATTATTCTCATCCTTTCTATGAAGTTTTTATATGATTATAAACAAGTTTTAGGGTAAAAACCTGTATAATTTATGCTTAATTAAGAAAATATAGCCTAGGATTCTTAAAATAAAATCCTGATTTGAGGGTCGAATAATGATCCGTTTTAGCTGAAATTTGACGTGTACGTTTAGTTTCTTATGGATAAACATAATCTGAAAGAAATTTTCAGATTCGAATTTGAGGGCTTGAGATGACTTTTTGACCCGATTTTTAAAATAAAAATAAGTATAGCAATATGAGTGACATTGGATTCGTATTCTTATGTAGATTATGTGTTTGAACAGATTTTGATCATCTGAAAGCGTTACGAAAGACTCAAGATTTGGAGTGTTATTTTATTAATTGAGGCAAGTGAACTTTCAAAACTTTGTAATTCTTGTAGAATTCACAAATATTCCTTTCTTCTATCTGTGATTCGTAAAATATTTTAATATTATAAAAATGAGGTGATTAGATGCAAATGTGAATTTGTGTGATGTTGTGGCACTTGAATTTGAAAATGTCGCTAAGTGATGAGAATTCTATTTTTGAGATATATTGTTGTGGTTGGTGATTATGAGTGGATTTGTTGTAGACGTCATCTCATGTTCATTTATTTTATGTCACACATATTTGCATTGGTTCTGGATATTGATGTGAGTGAAATGGTAAAAATTGGGGCCGAGGTCTCTACCGGTCGAGATATGATGCCGAGATCTTTGCCGGCGAGATTGTGATGTTGAGATCTTTACCAGTGATATTATGATTCCGAGGTCTTTTCCGGTGATGATAATATGTCGAAGTCTTTACCGGCAATGTTGTGATGTTGAGGTATTTTTTAGTGATATTGTGATGTCGAGGTCTTTGCTGGCGATGATAATATGCCGAGGTCTTTACCGATGATGTTGTGATGTTGAGGTATTTTTCAGTGATATTATGATGCCGAGGTCATTATCGGTGATTATTTCATAAGCATTGCATCTCATCCTTGCATATTCTTGCGTGGCATGATATTATTCCTGTGTTTGACTGTGTTATCACTTGTGAGTTGTAGCTGGCGATGTTGAATTGTGACATTGTGAAAACTATCTTTATTATGTATTATGTGTTGCTAGGCTGGACTGGACTGATTTTCTGTACAGGTTATAATTGTGGAGATCGGTTGGGATGAAAAGACTTTGTGTATTCTGTTGGGCTTGCTTTATTTTGTTAGTTGACTTGCTGGGTACCGTGTGGTTGGTACTTACCCCTTACTTCTACATTTTTGTAGGTTATGCGCTTGGATCTTTGTGATACTCTCTCTGTTTTTTTTATCTGAGGCCTTCTTGGAAGATTAATGAGGTAGCTATTTGTCATCTCAGCGAGCCTCATCCTCCTATTTATGATCTTGTTCTACTTTAGAGACAACATCATTTGTGACTTTATTTTATTTCAATTCTATTGTAACACATTAGAGGCTTGTGCACGTGACAACTAGGTCTTGGAGGATTTTAATTAAATTGACTTTTTGTCGGTAGTTAAAATTTTCACTTTGTATTATCCTTCCATATTTTATGGTTATAATTGGGTTTTGGGCTGACTTGTCTTGGTGGGATAAGACGAGTGTCATCACGTCCATTTTTGGGTCGTGACAAATGTTATTAGAGAACCAGGTTCATAGGTCTCACGTGTGTATAAGCCGAGTCTAGTAAAGTCTCAAGGACCTGTATGGAGACGTCTATATTTATCTTCGAGAGGTTGTGAAGATTGTAAGGAAACTTCCTTTTGTTTATTCTTTCTCCATCGTGCATCCCTGATTCAGTGTGATTCTTATTATTTTATTCATTCTCCCTCATTTATAGAGATGATTTGTGCTTGGTTCTTTAAATGAGTAGTTAGTGGGTTGTATATGCCTTGAATGATAGATCTAGTACTAAAAGGTGAGTGGTATACTTATAAGAATTAAAATGTTCGACGATTAGAAAATATTAAGTAAGGTGATGACTCGATGATGCAGTTTGAGGATATTTGAGTGGTAAGGTCAAACAATGGATTGAGGGATTTTATGAATGTGTTATCCTTTTTGGGGTTAGTTATCCAACAGCACAAACAGTATTAATGTTGTATATATGATATCGAAATTGGTTCAACAATTTAAGGTGGAATGTTAAAAGGATAGGTGGATCACAAATTTTGTTCAATAAACTAATACTACTAAAGTTTTCATAACATGTATGGATTGCTTAGATAATGATAAGAATGATCTTGTGCCAATTGAGGTTAGAATCTCTATTATGGTTTCATAGATCGAGTGGATATCAAGAAGGGTCATGATACGACTATCACCACGATACCAATGCGCACTTGATTCGAGTTATGGAGTATGTTACTTTTGCTAGCGAATGAATTTATGAACAGAATGTTTATTATTTAGGATAGAGTCATGATGGATTGGATAACGTTTTGCAGCTATTGATAGGTAGAAGCATGCGGGCTAGTTTGGTGCTATTTTCATGATAGGTATGAGGTGTTCTAGTGGTGGATTTGATGGACTTTCACGATATAGTACTAGTGGCATATAAATATTGATATGTCCATTGTCAAGCGTGAATACAAACTATTTTAGAAATTTTTAGTGTATCACGGGCTCATCTAATAAGGTTTAATGTTGTACTCATATTCGAGAAATCAACTAGTTTGCTACTCTGGATGCTTGGATTAAGTATTACTTATAAGGAAAAATTTTAGTGGTGGGTCTTGGGTATAATTAATGTATTTAAGTTGTGAGGTGTATTCGGGGGATTTTAAATGAGGACTATTACTCCATAATAAGATCCAAGGGAGTTAGTTCTTTATATTTGACTGATATAGTTTTGGTGTCATACCAATGATGAGGGTAACCTTGAGATGATGGCAATGGCTATAGAGCACAATGGTAATAAGAGTTCGTAATGGATTATGATCAAGATGCAATCATATGATGAAAACTTTTGATTGAGTGAATTCAGTATTGTAAACACAATCTCTAGGTATCAAAAGTTGCGTTTGCTACTATTTGATGAGTAACGTGATCATAAGCAAGATGTAAAATGTGTTGAGATACTGCTTCAATAGAATTGAAATGAGATAGAGTCATAAATGAATAAATTAATGAGATGTAGGGATATTCACTTTGATAGTAAAGGCCAAAAATATATCTTTCGAGAGAGTAGAGAATTGAATTTAAAGCCACCCAGTTTTATTTATTTTGCTTTGGTTATGGTGATAGTATTAAGTATCATTGGTCTTGGCTAGAAAACTGTTGGATAATATTTGAGGAAAACAAAATCTACAATGTTAATGGGCTTGAATATGGTGATAATCTTTTTTATTTTATTTTGAGTATGGTATTAGTACATTGAATTTTTTTATAAAGGATATGGTAAAGTCGATAAATAGGTGATCAATATTAAGTTAAGATATATGAATTCATAAAGATCTCAAGTATGAGCTCTTGTCAATAGATAAAGAAATTGGGGTACAAGTAAAATAAAGATTCAAGTTTTTCATTGTTAGTCTCTATTTTGGTAGTATATATATTTTTCCAAGATATTTATTGATAAGATAAGAAATAATGGATAGCAATTAGTATTCAACATTTGGAAGAACCTGCATGTGGTTTGGGTCATAAATTTAGTTTTTTTTTATTGTTGAAGGACCTAAAGAAGTGCTCCACTTAAAGTTTTAGCTTAGAACATGAGGTGAAATGTCATGTGTTGTTGGTCAGAGAATAAAGTTGATAAATGAGTTAGTGAAGGAATAGGAATCTAATATATTGAAGAGTTTAGGGTATCTAAAATTTGTGTCATAGGAAGAATTTAAGAAAGTGAGGAAATAAGACCTCCTGTATGGACCCTTGGTTTAGAATTAAAGGTTTTACTTATTTTGCCTTTGAGATCAAACATGATAATGCAATGCATACTTGTTTAGCACAGATTTTCTAGGATTTACTCGTGACTTTTATGAAGATTGAGTTTTGATTCGAGTGACAAATAATAATGTTTGAAATAACTGCATTTTTATATTGGTCTAGATTGTCCAATCATGATAGATGACTTATGAGAGCACTACGATATAAACCTATAGCTCTACACGCATATTGAGGATATTGAGGGGGTTGAGATTACTTTGTTAATGGGACTACATAGATTATTGTGATGTGTTACATAGACACTTGATGATGACTAGAGGTTATGTACTTATGGTATACAAAATTATTAAGATGATTGAATCTCTCTAAGTTTTGGCATGAGGTATATGATGATTTTAATAGTAGTTGAAATTCGGTATGTGAAAGCTTGCATGAAATTGACTTTAGGTATAATTAAATATCTTCACCTCGATGAGAAAAGTACTATCAAATTTGAAATTAATGCTATCAGCTTTGTGTGTGATTTATGTCTATAAAAAAATACTTAAATAAAAAGAGAGGAAACCATAGTTTGAAATATTTGAAGGTGATGATATGTATCTAAGAAGACTTTAATACTAATAACAATTTGAGAGAATGGTAAATGACAAGTATGACTATGATATTATGTTAGTCTTAAGAGCATTGTCTTTGATGCAGTATTGTAAGGAATATGTGGAGTTTCATAATTAAGTATGTGTACGATTGTATTGGGGACCATACAGGTTGATTGTGATTAGCAAAAAAATTTTAAAAAAAGATGGGGTGAGATGAATGAAAACGTTTGATAGGAGCACTATGAAAGGAGTATCTTGTATCATTCGACTTTAATTTCGTGCATTCTTATGTGACTACCTACCTCATTATGGACATGTTTTAGAGTATTACTCCTTTTCTATTCCTACTCGTGTCTTCATTTTTGTAGGCGGTTCCTTAGTGGTGGATCGGGTGAACCGATCCTACAATTTTCTCTTAGTAAGATAGGATGCTTGTGCAAACTTAATTATTTCAATCTTGAAATATTTAATATTATTTGGGACAGTTGAGGTATACAAGTGGTTCTACACACAACTTTGTTTGTCTGAATTTATAGAAGAGCTACCATGAATTTTTATAGTTGTCCAACAGTCTTGAGATTCATCTCGTCGTTGAGGTTATATTCGGGCTATGTATGATTGAATATGAGGATTCTTGGATCTAGCTCTATCACTCTTAAGGGTTAAGGGTGTTTATAGTCACTTGTATTAATCTAGTACTTTTGATAGTGTTGTTAGAGGTTCTATATGTTTGAAATGTATATGTTTTAATATATTATTCGCTAAACGGTTGCCTAATCCATTCTTTCGTTGGGTCAGAAGAAATTGATTTTCTATGATAAGTGTTCAATGTCTAAAAATCACATTTTATAACTTAATATCGTGGAAAGATTTGATTGTGAGAATGAAATCTTTACAAGATCCATTGTGCATTAGGAGTGCGGGATAATTTCTTCAGGTTCGCTTTTGATTATGATTTAAAATTTTACTATGGTTATATGAGAAAAGATTTGTCCTAATTATTGAGTTATGGACTAGTGGTTTGTTATTTAAATAGAGTTCATGGGTTAGCCTGTGGCTTGAAATCACCACTAAATTGTAAATCTATCAAGGTTTTATTCGAAAAATTCAGTTCTTAATAGTGAGCTTTGGTGGAATGGTCTTAAGGAGGAACTTACTTGGAGAGATAAATACTAATTTTGGAAGATCATAACTTATGAATTTTGGTAATGTCCATTATTTTTCCTTCTCCTTCTTTATGTTTCAGGACGAACATGATTTATAGTAGTGGATGATGTAATGACCCGTTATGTCATTTTAAGAACGAATCCTCACTTTTTCATAAAGGACTGTAAATTTAAATTGAAAATTTTGGATTGTTCGATAATTACGATTATTTAGTTAATGGATAATTTTGAATAATTAATTTAATTGATGGATTAAATTGATAATTTACTTAATAACCTATACCATTTATTCTATATATGTTAAAATAAAAATTAGTAAAATTAATCACTTTTAATACTTAATTAATTTAGAAAGAAATTAAAATAAATAAATAAATAAGAGAAAGAATTTTTTTTAAAAAAAAAGAAAAAAAATTAAGTTGAAAGGGCTGTTGTGCAACCCTAGGAAATCACAAGAAAACTAAAATAAAAGGGGAGCGACGCGCGTAGACATACGGAGAAAACGAATAAATGCGGGAAGAAAAAGAAAGAAAAGGAGGAGAAGAAAAATTAGGATTTTCGTCCTACACCATCAAGGTAATTATTCTCATCCTTTCTATGAAGTTTTTATATGATTATGAACAAGTTTTAGGGTAAAAACATGTATAATTTATGCTTAATTAAGAAAATATAGCCTAGGATTCTTAAAATAAAATCCTGATTTGAGGGTCGAATAACGATCCGTTTTAGCTGAAATTTGACATGTACATTTAGTTTATTGTGGATAAACATAATCTGAAAGAAATTTTCAAATTCGAATTTGAAGGCTTGAGATGACTTTTTGACCCGATTTTTGAAAAAAAAAGTATAGCAATATGAGTGTCATTGGATTCGTATTCTTATGTAAATTATGTATTTGAACAGATTTTATCGTTACGAAAGACTCAAGATTTGGAGTGTTATTTTATTAATTGAGGCAAGTGAACTTTGAAAGCTTTGTAATTCTTGTAGAATTCTCAAATATTCCTTTCTTCTATCTGTGATTCGTGAAATATTTTAATATTATAAAAATGAGGTGATTAGATGCAAATGTGAGTTGGTGTGATGTTATGACACTTGAATTTAAAAATGTGGCTAAGTGATGAGAACTCTATTTTTGAGATATATTGTTGTGGTTGGTGATTATGAGTGGATTTGTTGTGGACTTCATCTCATGTTCATTTATTCTATGTCACACATATTTGCATTGGTTCTGGATATTGATGTGAGTGAGATGGTAAAAATTGGGGCTGAGGTCTTTACCGGTCAAGATATGATGCCGAGGTCTTTGCCGGCGAGATTGTGATGTTGAGATCATTACTGGTGATATTATGATGCCGAGATCTTTGCTGGTGATGATAATATGTTGAGGTCTTTATCGGCGATGTTGTGATGTTGAGGTATTTTTTAGTGATATTGTGATGCCGAGGTCTTTGCCGGCGATGATAATATGCCGAGGTCTTTACAGACGATGTTGTGATGTTAAGATATTTTTCAGTGATATTATGGTGCTGAAGTCATTACCGGTGATTATTGCATAAGCATTGCATCTCATCCTTGCATATTCTTGCATGGCATGATGTTATTCCTGTGTTTGACTGTGTTATCACTTGTGAGTTGTGGCTGGCGATGTTGAATTGTGACATTGTGAAAACTATCTTTATTATGTATTATGTGTTGCTAGGCTGGACTGGACTGATTTTCTGTGCAGGTTATAGTTGTGGAGATCGGTTGGGATGAAAGGACTTTGTGTATTCTGTTGGACTTGCTTTGTTTTGTTAGTTGACTTGCTAGGTACCGTGTGATTGGTAATCACCCCTTACTTCTACATTTTTGTAGGTTATGCGCTTGGATCTTTGTGATACTCTCTCTCTCGTTTTTTTATCGAGGCTTTCTTGGGAGATTAATGAGTTAGTTATTTGTCATCTCAGCAAGTCTCATCCTCCTATTTATGATCTTGTTCTAGTTTAAAGACAATTTCATTTGTGACTTGTATTTTATTTCAAATCTATTGTAACACATTAGAGGCTTGTGCACGTGACAACTAGGTCTTGGGGGATTTTAATTAAGTTGACTTATTGTCGGTAGTTAAATTTTTACTTTGTATTATCCTTCCATATTTTATGGTTATAATTGGGTTTTAGGCTGACTTGTCTTGGTAGGATAAGACGAGTGCCATCACGTCCATTTTTGGGTCGTGACACTTGGATACCAAAGATATAAGAGTTCCCTTTTGCTAAGTAAAGTCCATGTGTCGTTTTATCTCCTATGAATTTTTTTAGTAGTGTAACTTACTCTTTTTATTGCGGCATTATCTTGCATGATTATTTATATGCCACATTTTATATTTATAGTGCTACAGATCTAAAATGTTATAACCACCAAAAGAACAATCTCAAAAGTAAATAAAAGATAAAGTAAAGTTTCTTATTGATGGGTTGTATCCTAGGGGTGGAAGAATCACCTAGAATGGGTTGATCCCATATTACGGGGGTATCCCAAGGGTGAGAGGAAAGCCTAGCAAAGGTCAATCCTAATTTTGATTTACCACTGATCAGCTTGTAATGTGTATCATATACTGTGCACAGATTATACTGTAAAGAGAGGTAAAGTAAAGAAAAAGACATAATGCACATTATTCCACTGTATGACTCAGAGGTGGTCTCTTATCATTACACTAATGCATGATTTCATTTGAGTTCTTATCTCATATATAGTACTTCTTGCCTTATATATTCAATACATTATCTCGTACTGACGTCCCTTACGGGGGACCTGCATTTCATGTTGCAGGTACAGGCTCCTTAGTAGGAGTACAAGATATCCAGTTGTTGTTACTGAGCTCTAGGTTGTTTCGGGGATTTGTGTGTCTAGAGCTTATATTTTTGTATTGTATAGCTGGTCATGAGGCAGGGCCTGTCCTGATCCTTATAAATACTGATCCTTATCCAAAGGCTTTGTAGACTATGAAAGTGTGGCCATGTATCGTACTTTAGACATTGTGACTATAATGTCCTACTCATACGCATTTCCTTTTGGATTGTTATTACTGACTACTTTCTTGAAAGAATATTGAATGTGGTAACCCCTTATAATGTTCATAAAAAGTGTAGGGTTATATGTTGGTTCTCCCGAGCATTGTCGGCAATGGGTGCCAGTCCGCCTTAATAGGACTTTAGGTGTGACATCTATTTCCATCGATGAGGTACATGGAAAAATAATTCCATGCTTTATGTTAGCCTTACATTCTTGGTACGAAGCTTCACAGTGAATTCCTAAGGGTTTTTGCTCAAGTCACTTGAATCCCTCGCTCTTTCCTCCTCTTCTTAGCCCTAGTTTCTCAATTAGTACGTAGTAGGGACTTAGGAATGGGTTTTCAAACCCTTTTCAGGCCAAAAATAACCTATGTTGGACGTTGGTTAAGTCTAGGAGGGGTGGGGAAAATTCTAGAATGCCCCTCGAATGATTTGAAATTTTAAACTTTGGTGGAATAGGTCGGTGGACCAGGTCAGCAACGTGCGGACCTATCGCATACCCATTCATTATTTTTCAAAAACATTTCAATCAATTTTCCAATCCCATAGAAAATATTAAAGCCCCAGTTCACTGCCAATCCGTGACAAATCTGTGATATAGACATATCGCGTACTTTTCTGGAACTGCATTTTTTCCCTAAAAAATTATTTTTCAATCCGATTGCTCTAAAAATCAGCCAGGATCATTTTTCCACATAATCTATTTGCTGATCATGTTTTCAGCATCATATTTTCCATAAGAGTTAGGGAAGACATGTTACGCAAGCGTCTCTCATCCAGGGGCATTTTTATAATTTTTATCGAGTGTAACACTAGGGCCTTGCCATCCTCAGAGTTTTCTTAGAGGAGAAATAATCCCTTATATAATGACCTGACTCACCATATATGTAGCATGTGTTTTCTACTATATTACACCACCCTTGGTGCATCTTCCCATAAGTATGGTAAGGTGGATGATATATGCAGACTGAGACGCACTATTATATCAATTTGGTTGGACTAAGATTTTTGTCCATTTTCAGGCTTTGGTATGGGTTCACTAGTAGATGAAGGAGTTAATCCCTAAGATTTCCTTCGAGAGAAGCTATCCCCTTGCCCACCACTATCCTGATGTTGTGTCTTGTTAGGGTTTCCTAATATTTTTACGTAGTTGCTCCTCTTTAACCACTCTCTTCTTATTCTTATTCTTCTTCTTTTCAATAACTTGTTGTGCATAAATAATTAACCTAGCTATATCCAACTTATTGTTAAGTGATGCCACACTTTATTCGAGGGCTACCTCATCTAAAACTGCTAACACAAACCTTCACATCATAGACCTTATATTGAACACCAACTCTAGGGAATAATAAGACAAGTAGGTGAACTTCATACCATAATCCTTTACACTTATCTTTGACTATTTCAAATTCATAAACTCTTTTGCTTTTGCCTCTCTCAATTCTTAAGGAAAGAAGTGATTAAAAAAAAGGCTCATACTAGTCTTCCCAAATAGCATGCTCAACATCCTCACTAAGAATCTCCTCCTAGTGATAATACCATGATAAGATACACCCTGGAGTTGATATGCATCCAAATCAACTTCTTCAGTCTCATCAACATGCATCACTTTGAAGATTTTCTCCATTTCCTTCAAAACCTCTTGAGGATCTTCCTCAACCTTGGTACCAATAAAACTTGGAGGATTCAACCTCATAAAATGACACAATAGAGTAGCATCTAAAGCAACTTGAGAATCATAACCACTAGCAACTGGTCTATCTACGTGGGATTTCACATTTTGAACTAGCATCTACATTATATGTATAAACTTAACATTAGTCACATCACCTTAAGAAGATTAAGGTTGAATAGGGACAGATTGGGAGCCTTGGAACGATTCACAGGGGATGGTAATGCCCTGATAGAAGTCAATCCAACATACCTCACAATAGGTTTGTATTATTGAGTAAGGCAAACCACTTTAGCATTTTCCCTTGCAGGGACTGAGGTTCTCATATTTGAAGTTCGACCGTTAATTCCTCATGGAGGCATAATCTTAAAGAATGGGAAGTGTAGGAGTTAGAATGAATTCACTAGAGATACACTCTATAGCACGACACTAGAAAATGAAGACAAAGAAACATTTTTTAAATGTCAAGTAGCCTCCTCATTATAAGTGTGGTGTGCTACACATTCATAAAAAGGACTCTACATAACAAGGTTTTGTATACACCCTAGGACACTTGAATCTTATGATTTGATACAGAGTTTGCCATGCCCCAAAACCCCACCCTAGATGTGACAAGAAACTCAAAGCCCTATTAGGCTTGAGCGCATCAAACTACCTACTTAACGAAGATAATGCAAAACTAATAACAATTTAAAACCAATGTTAAACACAACACCCATTCTAATTAACATTTAGGAAATTCAAAAGAGGAAAACCAATTCTTAAGGAATCCAAATCCAACTAACTATAGGTCTACGGAACCTCTACTAATAATAACTATGCCGAGAATGGTCCTTGAATTACCATAAAACCAAATGAAAAATCTGTTTTCTAGAAGATGAAACCTTGCCACAACATTGACTATTATCCTTGAAGGATAAACTACTACCTGAAACCATGAACTTGTGCCTCCAATCCTACATTATGAAATGATATAGAGTCTGAGGATAAGCAGTATGCTGAGTACTAATATGCAACCCTGAGAAGAGATTTAAAATATACATACATATAGTATAACTATAAAACAAAGGAAAAATCAAAAGTGTAGTCCCAAAGCATTTAGACATCGAGCTTTTGAGAATATTTAATCTTGTATAGGGTACTACTCACCAATATAAAGTGGCCCAGGGGCTATATGGGTCTAACCTCTGCCTGACTGAGGGTATCAATCCATGTATGCCGCATGAATTTAGAAATATAAGAATCTGGTGAATCAAATGGTCTAAAAGAAAATATTGTAGAGGCTACTCCAATTAGTAACATACATTGCTCATCCATATATCATGACTAGACCTCCCACATTGACAACTGTAATCTTGGGTGATGAGTCAGAAGGACCTTAAACCTTCTAGGTGTGTAAGGAAAATTAACGGGGCAAGAACAATGGGTCGTACCATTTTCATCGATGTTGAAAGTGTTTTGTTATCCCACCTAAAAATTCATCCCAAGGTATCATTCCATTTCTCTAGGAAGACGGATCGTTGTTCACAAACCAAATTCCTTTTTGTGTGATTTGATGAATAAAGGATTCTCAATCCTTTACTGGTTTTTGCAATTCAATTTTATGGTAGTTTTTGAAGTCAGGTTGTTTTCAAACTTTTAACTAGCTTTTCAATCTGCAATATTGCACTTCTCTCTTTCCCACTAGGAGTCAACCACTCTCCAATAAAATAGAGGAGTAGTTGGGCGGTTATAACCCCCTCCTTAATGGACAATAACTGTCCATTCTTATCCTTTTAGAATAAGGTTGGGCAGTTATTAAATAATTACACCACCACAGATTAAAACCAGATACACGGTTCGGGTTAAAATTTGATCGAGTCGGTCTACATGGGCGACCTACAATCCCAAAAAATCTTACATCTCCCACTTTGCACACGGTGGACAAGACCCGAGTCAATATTACATCAACTTAACATACACAATTCATATGGAAAATGGTTCATGCGACCTATGAGCATAAAGGCTTGCCTTTAAGGCCTTATAAGCCTTATGAATTCAATCACATATGGAAAGAATCCACTATCACAACAAGGATATCTATACTCATAATACCCCAGATTTTAACTACTCCAATAATTAATCATCTTATCTCTCATCCTCTTTAAGTGGTGAACTTGCAAGTTTATATTCAATTTCAGTTTCTATAGTCTTCTCTTTCTACTCGAATCTGTCTATTTTAAATCAACTGCTTTCCTAGACATGCACTGCATTGCCAAATCATACATGGCTATTAATAACATGCTAAAGTAGAAACATCGATTGAAATTTCAAGAGATAGTAAAAGGTCAAAGGGTATTCAATTTAAAAGTTCAACTCTGATTTTTCAAGGTCTCACACAATGAAGAAGCATGGATCATTCTTTCATTAACCCTCCTATCGCATAACACATGTGTATGAAGCATGTGTTGTGATGTGCTCACCTTGTACAGGTGTATGTATCTTACTCCAACATTGTATAGACCTTGGTCTAGACATTTTCAATGTCTAACCCTTGTTTCTCTCTACAATCTTCCTCAAACTCATTTTCTTAGAGAGACTCTGTCTGGTTTCCAAAATAAGTCTAAATATGGTAGTGATATTTATTTCTTCACGTTCCCCAACGGAAAAGGTGATTGCTCGTGTGAGAGAGCCAATCTCGTGACTTGTTCGACACATTGAACATTACCACATGCCTTTAAGATATAAATCAATAATCTTATATTTGTGAGAATGTTATAACAACAAAGTTATATATCAATATAAATCACATCCCATGTAATCATAGAGACTTAAAATATTTCTCAAACAAGTCTCTTGATATCGCCTTCGTAAAGGGATCAATTACCATATCACGAGTAGGAATGTATTGTAAATTCACTTCTCCGCTTGCTACGATATCTCTCAAAAAATTATACTTAATATCAATGTGTTTGGTTTTTCTGTGATACTTAGGATCCTTTGTATATGCTATAGCCACCTGACTATTACAATATAAAGTCATGGGACCCTTAGGATTCTTTGCAATATTCAAATGCTCAAAGAATCGCTTCAACCAAATAGCTTCTTGTATAGCAGATGCACAAGCTACAAACTCAAATTCTATGGTTGAAAGAGTTGTGCATGTTTGTTTCTTATTTTTCCATGAAATAGTACCACCATTGAGAAAGAAAACATAACCGGAAATTTTCTATCACTTCGATCACCAACCCAATCATCATCCGTGTAGCCTCTCAAGAACAAATCAGATCCACTATAACATAGTAAATAATCTGCAGTTCCCTTTAGATATCAAAATATTCTCTTCACTGCCTTCCAAAGATCTCTTCCAGTATTTAATTGATACCTACTTACCATACTTACGACATAACAAATATTTGGTCGAGTAAACATCATAACATACATCAAATTTCCAATAGCACTAGAATATGGAACTTAAGACATTTGTTCCTTCTCTTTATCACTTATGGGACATATTTCAAGGCTTAAAGATTCACCTCTAGATATTAGAGTATCCATGGGCTTGCAACTACTCATTCTAAAACGTTCCAATATTTTCCTTATGTAGGTTTCTTGAGATAAACTCAAAGATTTCTTTGAACGATCTCTTTGTATGTTTACACCCAATATGTAGTCTGCTTCACTCATACCTTTCATATCAAACGACTTTGAAAACCATGACTTGATAGTTTTCAGATACTCCAAATCATTTTCGGCTTATAGTATATCATCCACGTAAAGTGAAAGAATTACAAACTTTCCATTGGATCTTTTCACATAAACACAATAGTCTTCATCAATCATGGTGAAATCTAATGAAATCACCTCTTTATGAAATCTCAAGTACCATTGCCTTGAAGATTACTTTAGGCCATAAATGGATCTATTTAATTTACAAACTTTCTTTTCATGGCCTTTAACAATGAACCCTACAGGTTATTCCATGTTGATTTCCTTGTTTAATCCTCCATTGAGAAAAGCAGTCTTCACGTTTATTTGGTGTAATTCTTAATCTAAATGTGCAACTATAGCCAAAAGTAGCCGAATAGAGGTAAACTTTACAACTAGTAAAAAAGTTCCATCATAATTTATTCCAGCTTCATGAGTAAAACCTTTAGCCACGAGTCAAGCTTTGTGTCTTTCTATTAACCCATCCAATTTACGTTTAACCTTGAGAATCCACTTATTCTAAATAGCTTTACGTCCTTGTGGAAGGCCAACTAGATCCCAGAACTTTGTTGGTTTTCATGGACTATAATTCTCCTTCCACTGCTTTCAACCATCTATCCTTATCAGGACTTGATAAAGTCTCATTTACAGAGGTATATTCGTCCAACTCCGTGGGAGATACCAAGAAAACATAATCTTCAATCTGATAAGATCGTTTAGGTACTCCTTTTCTTTTACTCTTATGTAGTAGAAATTCAGATTTCTCTGTAGGAATTTGGGATTTAAAACTCCCACATGGACCAAGAATCATCTCTTGAGCATTTGCCTCATCGAATGTATCCGATGACATTATCTGGTCTTCTAAATTTAACATTTCGTACAAAGGCTCACCTTCAATTATATCATTCCTTTTTGGAAAAAATATTTTCCGAAAATCTGACATTTTCTGATTCAATTTCAGTCACACTTCCATCTTCTAACTCATCAATGAACACATAACCTTTGGAGTGTTCTGAGTATCTTATAAAGATACATTTCTTTCCTTTTGTACTTAATTTACTAAACTCACCCAAATGATCTTTAATGTAAGCAGCACAACCCCAAGGTCCTAGATCATCTAAGTTTATTTTATGATCAGTCCAAAGTTCAAAAGGAGTGAAAATTACTGATTTAGAAGGCAACTTATTCAACACGTAGGTCGCAGTCAATAATGCATCCCCCCAAAAGGAGATAGGCAAATTTGCTTGTGCCATCATTGACCTTACCATATCCTATAATGTCCTATTCCTTTTTTCAGCCACACCATTTTGTTGGGATGTGTAAGAAGTAGTTAACTGTCTGATAATGTCCTTTTCATTACATAACTCTTTAAATTGATTTGACATATATTAACGTCCTCGGTCGATTCTCAGAACCTTTATTCCTTTATCAAATTGATTTTTAACTTCACTCATATATCTTTTAAAGTATTCAAGTGCTCCAGATTTATGAGAAATCAAGTAGATATAATCAAAGCGCGTGAAATCATCAATGAATGTAATGAAATATGTGGAACCATATTTTTCCTTCACATTCATTGGACCACAAATATCATAATGGATTCATTGAAGTGGAAACTCAGCTCTCTTGGTTTTCCCAAATGATTTTTGCATAATATTTCCAGCAAGACAATTTTCACAAGTGAGCAATTCAATTTTGGATAAAGGACCTCAATGTCCTTCTTTTGCTAACCTATTTATTCGTTCTTGCCCTATGTGACCTAATCTTAAATGCGATGTAACAACATCTATATCATTATTACTTGAAGAATGTGCCATTACACAATGGTCAACATAATAGTCATAAGTTGAAAGATTACAATCTAAAATGATAAAATGATCATAACGTAGTCCAAAACCATACAAAATATTATCTAGTGTTATTCTGATACCATTGCGACTAAAAAACAAATCACAATCATCATCTAAAAGCACTGAGACAGATACTAAGTTTCGTTGGATCTGTGGTGTCACGACCCGAAATTCGGGCGTGATGGCACTCGTCTTATCCCACCAAGACAAGTCAGCCTAATACCCAATTATAATCATAAAATATGAAAGAATATACAAAGTGAAAATTTTAACTAACGATAATAAGGTAACTTAATTAAAATCCCCCAAGACCTGGTGTCACGTGTACAAGCCTCTAAATACATACTACTCGAATAAAATAAATGTCTCAAATGTCTAGTTCTCAAATAGAACGTAACATAATAATAGATTCCTTGAAGGTCCACGGTGACATAAGCAGCTACCTTAAGGATAATCCGAAAGCTCGGTCTTGCAATGAGAAAATTCTAACTAGAGGGACCGGGCTCGCAACCTACAAAAATGTAGCAAGGGGTGAGTACCAAAACAACACGGTACTCAGCAAATGGAACTAACCTAGAGTAAAACAATGAAGAACCAAGTAACTCCTTTACACCCAACCACATACCGCCGAACTACAAACCTGCACTCAGAAAAGTCCCAACCCAGCAACACATAATACACAATAAAGATAGTTTGTCAGTATATCACAATTATCAAATTACAAGCCATAACTCACAAGAGGTAACATAATCAATCACATGAATAACATCATACCACATAATAATATGCAAGGATGAGATGCAATGTCGTGCAATGCAAGGTGGTATCAAGACCGTCGCACAGCCTGTCGTATATACCCCCGTCGAGCTAAGGCTCCCAGACTAAGGGGACCCATGGGGACCTCGCAGGCCATATACCTCAATCACAATATATCAACTACCTTGCCACCCAAGTGCTCGTGGCCAAGGACTCATGATAAGAATCTCGATGTATCAACTACCTTGCCACCCAAGTGCTCGTGGTCAAGGACTCATGATAAGAATCTCGATGTATCAACTACCTTGCCACCCAGGTGCTCGTGGTCAAGGACTCATGATACGAATCTCGATGTATCAACTACCTTGCCACCCAAGTGCTCGTGGTCAAGGACTCATGATACGAATCACCATTAACAACTTCTCAAAATGTCATGAGTATGAGGATGCATGCAATCAAGACACAATTATAGAAGCAATATTCCTCTCAATAAGTACAATAAATATCAACATTCTCAATGTTTAGCAATTATAATATTCACCCTCTTTTATACATATTTGGGTACAATTCTCTTTTAAGATATTTCACCCCATTTTGGTAACTTTATTTCCTCAAACAACCCGTGATCCTCAGTATATATCACGATTATCTCCCTTTCTCAACACGTCATATTCACACTATTCTCAATTTAGGATTCACATGCTCTCGAAGCAACACATAGACAAATTAAACCCTCACACTTGCATCACAATAAGAATTATCAAGTCAACACATGATACGATCTCATCCCATAGATTATAGCATAAGGAAGCATACGAGGTTCAACATATTTAACAAAAGTTTAGAAATCCACTTGCCTCAATTAATAGAATCACAATCTGAATCTTGAGTCTTTCGTAACACTTTCAGATGATCACAATCTGTTCAAATATGTAATCTACATAAGAATACGAATCCAATGACACCCATATTGCTACATTTATTTTTGGCCCAAAAATCGGGTCAAAAAGTCACCCCGAGCCCTTAAATTCGAATCTGGAAATTTCTTTCAGATTATGTTTATCCATAATAAACTAAATGCATACGTCAAATTTCAGCTAAAACGGATCGTTATTCGACACCCAAATTCAAATTTTATTCTAAGAACCCTAGGGCTATATTTTCTTAATTGTACACGTTTCTACCCTAAAATATTTATTCATAATCTCATGAAAACTTAATAGAAAGGATGAGAATAATTACCTTAATGTTTTGGGATGAAAATCATAATTTTTCTTCTCTTCTTTTTCTTTCTTTTCCTTCCCGCGTTTTTTATTTTCTCCGTATATATGTTGCGTCTCATCCGTTTTTGCTTTCTGCTTCTTTTCTCATCCCAGCAGCCTTTTATTGTTTTTTTTTTCCTTTCTTTCTTTCTTTTTCTTTCTTTATTTGTTTGTTTTTATTTATTTATTTATTTATTTTAATATACTAAAAGTAATAAATTCTATTAGCCTATTTTTGATAAATATGGAATAATTAGTATAGGCTACTAAATAAAAATATTATTTTAATCCACCAATTAAATTAATTATTTAAAATTATTCATCAACTAAATGACAGTAATTATCGAATAGTTCCAAATTACCCATAAAAAATTTACAAGAATGATCTTTTATAAAAGAGAGAGGATTTATTTTTAAAATGACCTAACGGGTCATTACATTATCCACCACTAAAAATCATGTTCATCCTCGAACATAAGAAGGAGAAGGAAGAATAATCGATATTATTAAAATCCTAAGTTATGATCTTCCAAAGTCAGTATTCCATCTCTCCAAGTAAGTTCCCCCTTTAAGACCATTCCATCAAAATCTTCTATTAAGAACTGAACCTTCGAATCAAACCTTGAAAGATTTTTAAATCGATAGTGATTTTCAAGCCACAAGCTAACCCATGAACTCGATATGAACAACAAAACACTAGTCCATAACTCAATAAATCTTTCTCACACAATCATGATAAAATTCTAAATCAATACCCGTCATAATTAAAAGCAAACCTAAATCAACCATCTCACACTTCTAATGCACAAACCCTCATAGATTTTGTTAAGAATACATTCTCACAATCAAATCTTCCCATGATCTTAAGTTATAAAATGCGATCTTTATACATTGAACACTCATCATAGAGAATCAAATTCTTTTCTAACCCAATGGAGAAAATGATTTAAGTACCCACTTAGCGAATGATTCATTCAAACATACAAAATCTCTAATAACACTATCAAGAATACTATACCGATAGCAGTGATTATAAACAACCCTTTTAGAGTGGTAGAACTAGACCCAATATGCCTCACATTCATTCATGCATAGCCAGAACATTACCTCAACGACAAGATAAGCCTTAAAACTGTTGGACAAGTATAAGTATTCATGGTAGCTCTTCTATAAATTCACATAAGCAAAATTGTGTGTAGAACCACTTGTATGCTTCAACTATCCCAATTAACATTAAATATGTCAACATTGAAATAATCAAATCTGCATAAGCATCCTATCTTACTAAGAGAAAATTGCAGGATCGATTCACCCGATCCACCACTAAGGATCCGTCTACAAAAGTGAAGACACGAGTGAAAATAGGCAGGTATTCCCATAATAAAGTAGGTAGCCACACCAGAATGCACAGAATCAAGGCCGAATACTACAAGATACTCCTTTCATAGTGCCTCTATCAAACATTTTCATTCATTTGACCCTATCTTTTTTTTTAATTCCCTTTTTAGCTGCACATAATCAACCTGTCTAGTCCCAATACAATCGTACACATACTTAATTTTTCAAACTTCATATACTCTTCACAGTATTGCATCAAAAGCAATGCTCTTAATACTAACAGAATATCATAATCATACTAGTCATTTACCATTCTCTCAAGTTATTACTAGTATCAAAGTCTTCTTAGCAAGACATTATCACCTTCAAATAATTCAAATTATGGCTTTCTCCTTTTTTATTTAAGCACTTCTTATAGATATGAGTCACACCCAAAGTTGATAGCATGGATTTCAAATTTTATAGTACTTTTCTCATCGAGGTAAGGTTTTTTAATTGTACCTAAAATCAATTTCATGCAATCTTTCATATACCAAATTTCAACTACCATTCAAAACATCATATACCTCATGACAAAACTTAGAGAGATTCAGTCACCTCAATAATTCTGCATACCATAAGCACATAACCTCTAGTCATCACAATAATCTATGTAATCCCATTAACAGAGTAATTTCAACCCCCTCAATATCCTCAATAAGTGTGTAGAGCTATAGATCTATATCGAAGTGCCCTCATAAGTCATCTATCATAATTGGACAATCTAGACCAATATAAAAACGTAGCATACTTCAAACATCATTATGTGTCACTCAGATCAAAACTCAGTCTTTATAAAAGTCACGAGTAACTCCTAGAAAATCTGTACTAAACAAGTACCCATTGCATTATCATGTTTGAGCTCAACTGCAAAAAAATAAGTAAAACCTTTAATTCCGAACCAGGGGTCCATACAGGAGGTCCTATTCCTTCACTTTCTTGAATTCTTCCTATGATACAAATTTCAGATACCCTGAACTCTTCAATATATTAGATTCTCATTCCTTCACTAACTCACTTATCAACTTTATTCTCTGACCAACAACACATGACATTTTACCTCATGTTCTAAGCTAAAGCTTTAAGTGGAGCACTTCTTTAGGTCCTCAAAATAAGAAAAATAACTAAATTTTTTACCCAAACCATATGCAAGTTCTTCCAAATATTGAATACTCGTTGCTATCAATTATTTCTTATCTTATTAATAATTATCTTGGCAAGATATATAAACTACCAAAAATATATACTAACAACGAAAAACTCGAATCTTTATTTTAACTTGTACCCCAATTTCTTTACCTATTGGCATTAGTTCATACTTGAGATCTTTATGAATTCATATATCTTAACTTATGATTGATCCCCTCTTTATTGACCCTACAATATCGTTTATAACAATTCAATGTACTAATTACCATACTCAAAATCACAAAAGAGGTTATCACCATATTCAAGCCCATTATTGTAGATTTTTATTTCTCAAATATTATCCAACGGTTTTCCAGCCAAGACCAATGATACTTAATACTATCACCATAACCAAAACAAAACAAATGAAACCACATGGCTTTAAATTCAATTTCCTACTCTCTTGAAAGTTATATTTTTTTTTTTTACCTTTACCATCAAAGTGAATATCTCTACATCTCACTAATTTATTCCTTTATGACTCTAGCTCATTTTATTTCTATCGAAGCAGTATCTCAACACATTTTACATTTTTCTTATGATCATGTTACTCATCAAATAGTAGCAACGTAACTTTTGATACCTGCAGATTGTGTTTACCATACTGAATTCACTCAATAAAGAATTCTCATCATATGATTGCATCTTGATCATAATCCATCACGAACTCTTATTACCATTATGCTCTTATAGCCCTTGTCATCTCTCAAGGTCACCCTCATCATTGATATGACACCAAAACTATATCGGTCGAATATAAAGAACTAACTCCCTTGGATCTTATTATGGAGGAATAGTCCTCATTTAGAATCCCCCAAATACACCTCACAACTTAAATACATTAATTGTACCAAAGATCCACCACTAAAATCTTTCTTATAAATAATACTTAATCCAAGCATCTAGAGTAGCAAACTAGTTGATTTCTCGAATATGAGTACAACATTGAACATTATTAAATGAGCCCACGATATACAAAAAAATTTCTAAAATAATTTGTATTCATGCTTGACAATTGACATATCCATTTTCATGTCACTAGTACTATATCGTGAAAGTCCATTAGATCCACCACTAGAACACATCATACCTATCAAGAAGGTAGCACCAAACTAGCCCACATGCTTCTACCTATCCTTTTAACATCCCACCTTAAATTGTTAAACCATTTTCGATATCATATATATACCACATTAATAATGTTTGTGTTGTTGGATAACCAACCCCAAAAAGGATAACACATTCATAAAATCCCTCAATCCACTGTTTGACCTTATCACTCCAACATCCTCAAAGTGTATCGTCAAGTCATCACCTTACTCAACCTGTTTTAATCATTGAATCTTTTAAATATAACCACAGATCCTTTTTACAAGTATGTCACTTACACTTTAGTACTAGATCTAACATTCAAGTCTATATACAACACATTAACTACTCACATAAAGAATCACGCATGAATCATCTCTATAAGTGAGAGGGAATGGAATAAAGCGGTAAGAATCACACCGAACCACGGACGCACGATAGAGAAAGAATAAAGAAAAGAAAGTTTCCTAACAGTCTTCATAGCCTCTCGAAGATAAGTATAGACGTCTCCATACCGATCCTCGAGACACTACTAGACTCGGCTTATACACACGTGAGACCTATGAACCTAGTGCTCTGATACCAACTATCACGACCCGAAATTCGGGCGTGATGGCACTCGTCTTATCCCACCAAGACAAGTCAGCCTAATACCCAATTATAATCATAAAATATGAAAGGATATACAAAGTGAAAATTTTAACTAACGATAATAAGGTAACTTAATTAAAATCCCCCAAGACCTGGTGTCACGTGTACAAGCCTCTAAATACATAGTACTCGAATAAAATAAATGTCTCAAATGTCTAGTTCTCAAATAGAACGTAACATAATAATAGATTCCTTGAAGGTCCACCGGACATAAGCAGCTACCTTAAGGATAATCCGAAAGTTCGGTCTTGCAATGAGAAAATTCTAACTAGAGGGACCGGGCTTGCAACCTACAAAAATGTAGCAAGGGGTGAGTACCAAAACAACACGGTACTCAGCAAATGGAACTAACCTAGAGTAAAACAATAAAGAACCAAGTAACTCCTTCACACCCAACCACATACCGCCGAACTACAAACCTGCACTCAGAAAAGTCCCAACCCAGCAACACATAATACACAATAAAGATAGTTTGTCAGTATATCACAATTATCAAATTACAAGCCATAACTCACAAGAGGTAACATAATCAATCACATGAATAACATCATACCACATAATAATATGCAAGGATGAGATGCAATGTCGTGCAATGCAAGGTGGTATCAAGACCGCCGTACAGCCTGTCGTATATACCCCCGTCGAGCTAAGGCTCCCAGACTAAGGGGACCCATGGGGACCTCGCAGGCCATATACCTCAATCACAATATATCAACTACCTTGCCACCCAAGTGCTCGTGGCCAAGGACTCATGATAAGAATCTCGATGTATCAACTACCTTGCCACCCAAGTGCTCGTGGTCAAGGACTCATGATAAGAATCTCGATGTATCAACTACCTTGCCACCCAGGTGCTCGTGGTCAAGGACTCATGATACGAATCTCGATGTATCAACTACCTTGCCACCCAAGTGCTCGTGGTCAAGGACTCATGATACGAATCACCATTAACAACTTCTCAAAATGTCATGAGTATGAGGATGCATGCAATCAAGACACAATTATAGAAGCAATATTCCTCTCAATAAGTACAATAAATATCAACGTTCTCAATGTTTAGCAATTATAAGATTCACCCTCTTTTATACATATTTGGGTACAATTCTCTTTTAAGATATTTCACCCCATTTTGGTAACTTTATTTCCTCAAACAACCCGTGATCCTCAGTATATATCACGATTATCTCCCTTTCTCAACACGTCATATTCACACTATTCTCAATTTAGGATTCACATGCTCTCGAAGCAACACATAGACAAATTAAACCCTCACACTTGCATCACAATAAGAATTATCAAGTCAACACATGATACGATCTCATCCCATAGATTATAGCATAAGGAAGCATACGAGGTTCAACATATTTAACAAAAGTTTAGAAATTCACTTGCCTCAATTAATAGAATCACAATCCGAATCTTGAGTCTTTCGTAACACTTTCAGATGATCACAATCTGTTCAAATACGTAATCTACATAAGAATACGAATCCAATGACACCCATATTGCTACATTTATTTTTGGCTCAAAAATCGGGTCAAAAAGTCACCCCGAGCCCTTAAATTCGAATCTGGAAATTTCTTTCAGATTATGTTTATCCATAATAAACTAAATGCATACGTCAAATTTCAGCTAAAACGGATCGTTATTCGACACCCAAATCCAAATTTTATTCTAAGAACCCTAGGGCTATATTTTCTTAATTGTAAACGTTTCTACCCTAAAAAATTTATTCATAATCTCATGAAAACTTAATAGAAATGATGAGAATAATTACCTTAATGTTTTGGGATGAAAATCATAATTTTTCTTCTCTTCTTTTTCTTTCTTTTCCTTCCCACGTTTCTTATTTTCTCCGTATATATGTTGCGTCTCATCCGTTTTTGCTTTCTGCTTCTTTTCTCATCCCAGGGCTGCTGCGCAGCCTTTAATTGTTTTTTTTTTTCCTTTCTTTCTTTTTCTTTCTTTATTTGTTTGTTTTTATTTATTTATTTATTTATTTTAATATACTAAAAGTAATAAATTCTATTAGCCTATTTTTGATAAATATGGAATAATTAGTATAGGCTACTAAATAAAAATATTATTTTAATCCACCAATTAAATTAATTATCTAAAATTATTCATCAACTAAATGACCGTAATTATCGAATAGTTCCAAATTACCCATAAAAAATTTACAAGAATGATCTTTTATAAAAGAGAGAGGATTTATTTTTAAAATGACCTAACGGGTCATTACATGTGGAGCATACAAAACATCATGCAACATCAAGGATCGGCCACCACACAAGTTTATTTTGCAAGTGGCATTCCCTTGGCTTCCAGTCTTGCATTATTCCCCACATAAATCCATCTAGATCCAGATGTAACTTGATGAAATTCCACAAACGCATCTTAATCTCAACTCACGTGGTTGGTAGATCCTGAGTCTACAATCCACATAGAATAAGATTCAGTTAGTAAAGAAGTGCTTACAACATATACAACACTTAGAGAATCATTTAGGAATGCTACCTTTTTCAGCTCGGTATACTCACGAGCGAAATGTCCCAGAGCTTGGCAATTGTAGCACTTCAACTTGCTCTTGTCTCTTTTCTTAAAAAACCATTTTCCTTTCTTGGAATTTGGTTTATGCTTTTTCTCAGAGGGTCCTTCTTCGGTCTTCTTACCCTTTCCTTTCTTATTCCAATCTTTCTTGCACTTGAAGCCTAAAGATTTCGTACCACTTGATTCAGCCACAAAGGCATTAGTAGTCATTTTAGCAGCACCAAGCCGCTCGTCTTGAAGTTTAACATGTCGTGCAACATTAGAAAAAGTTTTATGCTTTCATTATGGGTTAGGTTAACCTTCAAATATTCCCAACTATTGGGAAGGGATCGGATAACTACTTGAACCTGTTATTTATCAGACAGAATGTGACCAGTACTCTTAAGTTGTGTTATCATGTTCTACATCACTCTAAGATATTGCTTGATACTTTGGTCATGACACTTTTTGAAAGTGTCAAACTTGATGGTTAGTTGTCTCAGGTGGGTCATAGAAGTGCCCCCATACGTTCCTCGCAAGTGTGTCTAGATCGCATGAGCATTAGGAAATTTCTCACATTTAGGAATCATTTCATCAACCACAGAGCTTATAATAATTCCACGTGCAATAAAATCTGCCCTTTTCTAGGCTTTGTAAGTTTCAAGTTCTCTCCTGTGTTGAATAGTGTTACTCTCTTCTGGCTGACTAAGTACATGGTTTATGCCTTCGAGCGTGTTTTGCTCGTCTAGGACATACCATATCTTATGACTCCAAATGTCGTAATTGTCACCATTTAGTTTTTTGCCTTTTGTTTAAGTTAGCTATGATACTTTTAGTTGCCATGTATGTAAGTTAGACATAATTTAAGCAAGTTTACTCATGACTGTAGTTGCCATGTCATGTCTCAATGTATATTTGATAAAGACTTATACACCAAGATTACTAAGTCTTAGTTCAATCTCATATAAAAGGATACCATAATATAAATAATCCAAGTCTTTTAGGAAAAATGAACGAATATTATGATAATCTATAACGTGTCCAAAAACAAGACATCGAAACAACATGTCCATCAATAAAGAAAATATGCATCAGGATAAATGCCAGTAATCTTGACCTATTTAACTTATAGGAACAACACAAATTCCCATAATGATTTGCCAGGCTCAAATTCTTCACATTCGTCAATTAATGCTTTTTTCCAAAAAGATGAAAGGGAATCATACAAAAACGAAGGGCTTCCTCTTTTTCAGAAACAATATATTTTTTCATTTCATCAAATTTCTCAGTAAAAATTCTGAGGAATTCCAGGAGAGAACCTAACTCATCCATTTCAATTTTCTTGAAAGCAATGAGCAATTTATTCATTCTCTTTTTTATGCCCTCAAGTCTCTCTTTTGATTATGTTCCTTAATGGAATAAATTCTTATGACTTCCGGGTCAGAATCAGAATCATGAAGTGATCTTTTCTTCTGGCGTCGTATCCTCTTTCTTTTTGCTCCTTCAACAAGATTACTCCCACCTGGAGTAACAGGAGCATATTCCCGTTCAGCCATATCTGAAATAGGAACCAAAAATTCAACATTATGGCATATACCATTCAAATAGTGACAACAAATGTCACCAATTTCTAACAGAGAATAACAGACCACACTCAGGGCTTAAAATATGAAAAATTGCTCTACTAAGTCCAAGAAAATCAACCCAAATCACAAAGAAATAGCAACTGATTTTTAAGAAGAAATGTCAAAAAAAACTACCCTTTATTCACACAATCATATCTCACTCATTTTACAATTGTTTTCTGTTACAATATAGTTTCGGAAAGATTGAAACGAGTAGATTATGGAAATAGAAAATTTGGGCTATATTGACTGGAATTTTTCGAAAAAAAGGCAAAATAGTAGCAGATGCGTCAAAAAACACAGTAAAAAAACTGCCAAACTTCAAAAGATCATAACTCACTCGTTTTTAATCTGATTCGCTATTATAATATAGTTTCAAAAACCTTGAAATGATTAGATTAGCTGTATATGAAAATTAGGCCCAAAAAGTTATTAAACATATGTCAAAATGGAAATAAACAGAATCTGTCTTTTCAAAAAAATTGCCAAAAACACCAATCATCAAATAATTCATCTTTTAACCATAAATAGACGAACATAAAGGCATTTAAACATGGAATCAACAATCAAAGCAGTTATCCTATGATACCATATGTAAGGAAAAGGGGAAAGAACAAAGGTCCGTACCTTTTTCGCCGATGTTGCAAGCGTTGTTATGCCACCAACAAATTTAGCCCCAAATAATGTTCAGTTTCTCTAGGAACATGGATTGTTATTCACAAACCAAATGTATTTTTGTGTGATTTGATGAATAAAGGATTCTCAATCCTTTACTGGTTTTTGCAATTCAATCTTATGGTAGTTTTTGAAGTCAGGTTGTTTTCAAACTTTTAACTAACTTTTACTCTACAGTATTTCACTTCTCTCTTTCCCATTAGGAGTCAACTTGTCATGCCCCGGGAGGGTATCCAAGACGTGGCCAGCACCTAGTGACTATTGGTAGTCCCTAAGCGAACCACTTTCCTCATCACATTCATTCAATTAAGTAACTCAAGACAATCAGCGAAAGACTAAGGAAGTAAATGGGCACATCTCATCTAGTTCTCAAAATAATAAAGGTAATAGAAGAAGGGTAGTAGATAGAACTAGCTCACAATCTTAACAATCAACATCCAACTCGAGTCTATGAAGCCTTTATCATTATCAAGTGGTGCCAATGACAGATCCTTGGCTACCTCAATAAAAATTAAGTTGGTCTAGTCTAACTTTAAAGCAAGATGAAATAAAGGTAGTGAATCCTCCGGAGTGGGGGGGCTCACCAATTAGCTGAATGTCTCGGATCCTCAACGGTGCACCTGTTGACGATCTCTAATCCCTGTGTATGCATTATAAAATGATGTAGTGCCGAGTGGTATCAGTACGTGGAATGTACGACATGTAATATAGCTGAATGAAATAGAAATAGGTAGAATAATATGGAAATAACATCAACTCAGAATAATAACCAAATCAGAATGACACATGTCTGTCTAAAGAAAGAGTAAAGATTAGACAAGTGACTTATCAACCTCATCAATCAACTCAACTCAATGGAAATCAATGGAACTCAATGTAACTCAACTCAACTCGACTCGACTCAAAGTGCTCAAGGTAGGAACCTTTTGAGAGTTTCTCTTATCCAACAACAATCACTTATGAGCCAGCGATTGTACAACGAAGTGATGTCACTGCCACACCCATCCATTACCTTGCCGGGCTAAAGGACAACTCAAATCTATAATGGATCCAGACAATTAACCAATCAAGTCCTATTGTTTTAAGACAATAAGGTGGGGACCTTTTCGACTTTAATAAACTCAATCTATAGAATAAGAACTTGTCTGACTCTAACGGACTTAGCCCGCGAGTGAGAACTTATCTGACTTTAACGTACTTAGGCCTCAAGTGAGAACTTTTCTGACTTTAACGGACTTATCCCTCAAGTGAGAACTTGTCCAACTTTAACGGACTTAGCCATCAAGACACGGACTTGTCCGACTCTAACGGACTTAGTCCACTCTTGCAACGTAGTTAATGAGTGTGAGTTGGACTTGCTCTTACTCTTACTCACTTTGATGCTTGATACTCCTCCCAAGACTCAATGCTCATAAGACTCCTCATCTCAACTCAATTATCTCAAATTAGCCTCGTAGAGACTCTCATTATCTCATTAACTCAAACTCAAGGGTCCTCTATTATTTCAGGGACTTTAACTCATCTTGGATAACTCAATTCTCATTTAAGAACTCAAGGACTCATATCGTCAATTAAAAGAAGTCGATTAGTCAAAACTCAATTATGAAGACTCATAGGTTCATCAAGCTCAAATAACTCAACCTCATACTCACATGAAGACTTCTCTCAACATACTCAAACTAAGGCTCTAGACTCCATTCCTAGGTTCATTATGCATGCTTTAACAAATTAACATATAGAGTTTATACAATATCTCATGAAAAGTATAAAATCAAGAAAACAAGTTTATGATGATCATCAACCTATGAAAATACATGTAATAGGCATAATTTTCAAGAATATAATTAAGAAAGAATTTCAATAACATATATGGGGACTTATGGACTCTCAGCTCCTCTATTACCATCTTTGGGGCACATGAGAGAACAATCTCATGCTTTTAGTTTATCTTTACATACCGGGGATGAAGCTCTCAAAAATTGCTTCGAGGATTTCCTCTTGAATTCCTCAATATCAAGCTCTTCTCCTCTTTCCTCAAGCCCTAGTCTTTTTGTTAAAGGTTTTGAAGGACTTCAAATAGGGTTTATAACCCTTTTTATAGTTAAAACGACCTGTTTTGATCATATATTAAGTCCAAGAGGGGTTTGGAAAGGTCTAGAATGCCCCTCATGAAAATCGAAAAAAGTCTGTCTTGGGACATGGAGTCCGCGACGCGGACTTGGTTTATTTTTGGCATTTTTCACCGAAAATTCTCCGAATGAGGTTTCTAATATCGTAGAAAATTTTAAGGATAATACCAAGTGTTGGTCTGTGGGAGATGCACATCGCACACCTGTCGCCCACCCTCATTGGTTTGCGTTTTTGGATCAAAAATTTATCTTTTGATCCGGTTGCTCTAAAAATCAATCGAGATCGTTTTCCTACTCAATTCTTCGTACTGATCACAAATCCGGCCTTGAATTTACATTTGAACATGGGAAGATGCGTTATGCGCACATCTCTCTTCTAGGGGTATTTTTGTAATTTTGTCGGGTGTTACAATATCTCCCCCTTGGGATCATTCATCCTCAAATGATGAGTAAAGGTGGATACCGAGGCACGAATAAACTCAAGACTCATCTCAATACTCACGTCCATCAATTAAATTTTCGACTGCTCATCCATCTCAATCAACTCTATTCACACTCAAGAATGGACATATCAACTCAAGGATAGAAACATCAATTTAATCAAAAGTAAGAACATTACCTTCAACATTCTCATCATCAGGCACGAATAGAACATCGAAACTTAATCAATTCGAATCATTTAAACAGTACGTCAATTAGTTGTTTAAACTCAAGAAGGAAGTCATCAACTCTAATAGAGAAAAGGGATCATCGTAATATACAAGACTATATGGACATTCTCAAGCTCTACTCTCCACCTCAATTGTGCTCCCTTTCATGGCACTCTACTCCATCGACTTCAACTTATAGCTCCTGTTCAACTCCCTTCCTATCCACATCCTCTTATCTCATTGAAGCCTACCTTTGGGTCTCACAACACTATTGTTAAGATGATCATATTTGTACAAGGATAACCCTCAATACTCAAGCCCTATCCTCTTCCAGGGACTTTCCCTAAGGAGATGACTAATCCTTTTCACTACCCCACTATCCTTGCTTGAAACACTCATCACGAAGTCTTCAACAGTCTATCATCAATACTCGCATAATAACAACCACACATTCAAGCCTATCAATCTAACCACTTCAACTGCCTCTAAGATATTTTGAGCCTACTAAGCACTTCTACCTTCGCCACTCAATGAGCTTCCACTCAAAGACACTCAAACATACTCTTACCTATTTGTTGTATATCATAATGTCTCATCTCCCCCTTTAGCGAACCCTACATTTTTTACCTCTCCACGCAAAAATAAGCATGATTATATATATAAAATGTGATACTCTCAATCCTACCATCCACAATGGCATATCAAGCCTATGGCCAGTTTGTGCGTAAGATGTCATCGGAATCATTCACATTCAACTCAAACAAATCCACTATGGTACCTCTATGGTGGATAGGAAGGGTACAGTCATCGTCGGCTCACTCAATTAGGATAAAGGCATTAGTAAGGGGAGGGTCACAAAAGATACGACACCCGAATCAAACCAATCATAGTTATAGTAGGGACTCAAACATACCAGTGACATCACCTGGTGGTGTTGGCACAGATAATTGGGCTTTGTAGGACCACATTAGACATTCCCTCTGTAGGTGACCTATTTGGCCACACTTGTAACATTCGGTACTCTCCCCGTGACATTCTCCCAAGTGAAACTTGCCACACGTGCTACAACATGTCTTACCTTGGGGAGGTCAAGCCACACTTGTTTATGACTGAGATCCCTGAGCTCTAAAATTATGAGATCCTTGTCTATTTTTGGGTGCAGGTGCACTAGTAGATGAAGTCCCCCTTTGAAGGCGGCTCCCGTTCCTATTCTCTCTCTTACCAACCGCGTTGCCAAATGTCTTTTCTTTCTTATTTTTAAACTCTTCTCTGTCATACTGCCCCTCCTCATCAGCTTGTTGCACATAAATCATCAACCTCGTGATGTCCATGTCACTCACCAGCATAGCTCCTCTCCCATCCTTCTTTGGTCCTCTGTTTAGCCCATCAACATACATCCCCATTCTCCCCATCATGTCAGCAACCATATCTAGAGCATAGCGAGATAGCTGGGTGAACTTAAATCCATACTCTTGTACAGTCATAGAGCCCTATTTCAGATTTAAGAACTCTCTTACCTTGGCCTCCCTTCGTTCTCTTAGAAAGAAGTGCTCCAAGAAAGCTTCCTCGAACACTGTCCAAGCTAGCAACGGGCCTTCCTCTTCTCCCCCCTTCTTCCATTGGTCGAACCATAGTCTGGCCATGCCTTTGATTTGGTAAGTAGCCAGTTTAACTCTATCAGCATCAGCCACATGCATCACCTGGAACACCTTCATAAGCTCACCCATGTAGTTCTCTGGGTCCTCATTTGGTGTAGACCCTATGAACTCAGGTGGGTTAATTCTCAAGAACGCACGGACCCTAGATGTAGTTGGAGCATCTTGTCTACCCACACCTTGTCCAGTATAAGGTGCTCTTATAGCCTATGCTAAAGTCTGGATAGCCTGGCGAAGCTCAGCATTCGAGACTTCAGCTTGAGGGGATTGCTCAGCAGGGATAGTTGGGCCTGTGGGTTCTTCATGATTCTGGGTCTTAGATTGATTAGCATTTTGTCTTTAGAAGGACATCCTCTTCCTCTAACAGCTCTTTTTGGAGGCATGATCACAACTCTGCAACGCGTAAAGCATGAATTAGAATAGAGCTTTCATAGAGTTTAACTCTATCGCACAAATTGGAATAAGAAAGAAGAGTAACAATTCCTAATGCCTTATAGACGCCTGCTTATGAAGTGTGGTCGAAAACACACCCATAAATAAGACTCTACTAGATACGGCTTCATAGAGTCCCTAGAACACTTGAACTCATGCTCTAATACCAAGTTTGTCATGCCCCGGGAGGGTACCCAAGACGTGGCTGGCACCTAGAGATTATTGCTAGTCCCCAAGTGAACCACTTAGCCTCATTACATTTATTCAATCGAATAACTCAAGACAATCAGCGAAAGACTAAGGAAAGTAAATGGGCACATCTCATCTAGTTCTCAAAATAATAAATGTAATAGAAAAAGGCTAGTAGATAGAACTAGCTCACAATCTTAACAATCAACATCCAACTCTAGTCTATGAAGACTCTATCACTATCAAGTGGTGCCAATAATAGACCCATGGCTACCTCAATCAAAATTAAGTTGGTCTATTCCAACTCTAAAGCAAGATGAAATAAAGGTAGTGAATCCTTCGGAGTAGGGAAGGCTCACCAATTAGCTGAATGTCTCAGATCCTTAACAGTGTGCCTGTTAATGATCTCTAAGTCCTATAACTACATCATAAAATGATGCAGCGCTGAGTAGCGTCAGTATGTGAAATGTAGGGTATGTAAAATAGTTGAATGATATAGAAACAGGTAGAATAATATGGAAGTAACATCAACTCAGAATAATAACCAAATCAAAATGTCACATGTCTATCTAAAGAAAGAGTAAAGATTAGACAAGTGACCCATCAACCAATCAACCTTATCACTCAACTCAACTCAACTCAATAAAACTCAAGTCAACTCAACTTAGAGTACTCAAGGTAGGAACTTTTCAGGAGTTTCTCTTATCCGACAACAATCCCGTATGAGCCAGTGATTGTATAACAAAGAGATGTTGTTGCTACACCCATCTAGTACCTTGCCAAGGTAAAGGAAAACTCAAATCTATAATGGATCTGGACAATTAACCAATCAAGTCCTATTGTTTCAGGGCAATAAGGTGAGGACTTGTCCGACTTTAACGGACTTAATCCATAGAATGAGAACTTGTCCGACTATAATGAACTTAGCCCACGAGTGAGAACTTGTCTGACTTTAACGGACTTAGCCCTCAAGTGAGAACTTTTCCAACTTTAACAGACTTATCCCTCAAGTGAGAACTTGTCCGACTTTAACGGACTTAGCCCTCAAGTGAGAACTTGTCCAACTTTAACGGACTTAGCCCTCAAGTGAGAACTTGTCTGACTTTAACAGACTTAGCCCTCAAGATAGGGACTTGTCTAACTCTAATGGACTTAGTCCACTCCTATGCTTGGTGACGTAGTTAATGAGTACGAGTTGGACTTGCTCTTACTCTTACTCATTTCGGTGCTCCATACTCCTCCCAAGACACAATGCTCATAAGACTCCCCACTCAATTATCTCAAATTAGCCTCGTAGAGACTCTCATTATCTCATTAACTCAAACTCAAGGGTCCTCTATTATTTCAGGGACTTTAAATCATCTCGGCTAACTCAATTCTCATTTAAGAACTCAAGGACTCATATCATCAATTAGAAGAACTCGTTTAGTCAGAACTCAAAACTCAATTATGAAGACACATAGGATCATCAAGCTCAATTAACTCAACCTCACACTCATATCAAGACTTCTCTCAACATACACAAACCAAGGCTCTAAACTCCATTCCTAGGTTCATTATGCATGGTTAACAAATTAACATACAGAGTTTATACAATATCTCATGAAAGTATTTAAGTCAAGAAAACAAGTTTATGATGATCATCAACATATGAAAATACATGTAATAGGCATAATTTTCAAGAATCTAATCAAGAAAGTACTTCAAGCGCATATATGGGGACTCATGGACTCTCAACTCTTATATTATCATCTATGGGGCGCATGAGAGGACAATATCATGCTTTTAGTTTAGCCTTACATACCTAGGAAGAAGCTCTTAACAATCGCATCAAGGATTTCCTCTTGAATTCCTCAATCTCAAGCTTTTCTCCTCTTTCCTCAAGTCCTAGTCGTTTTGTTGAAGGTTTTGAAGGACTTAAAATAGGGTTTATAACCCTTTTTATAGATAAAACGACCTGTTTTGATCATATATTAAGTCCCGAAAGGGTTTGGAAAGGTCTAGAATACCCCTCACAAAATTCGAAAAAAGTTTATCTCAGGACATGGTATCCGGGATGCGGATTGGGTTTATTTTCAGTATTTTTCATCGAAAATTCTCTGAATGAGGTTTCTGATCCCATAAAAAATAATTTAGGATTAAACCAAGTGTTGGTCAGTGGCAGGAGCGCATCGCACACCTATTGTGCACCCTCACTGGTTCACATTTTCTCATTGAAAAATTATCTTTTGATTCGGTTGCTCTAAAAATCAACCAAGACCATTTTTCCACTCAATTCTTTATGCTGATCGTAAATCTGGCCTCAGATTTACCATTTGAGCATGGGAAGACGCGTTATACGCATATCTCTCTTCTAGGGGTAATTTGGTAATTTCACTGGGTGTTACATAACTACTATCCCTTAAAATAGGAGAGTGGTTGGATGGTTACAACCGCCCTCCTTAATGGACAATAACTGTCCATTCTTATCCTCTTAGGATAAGACCACCACAAATTAAAACCAGATACATGGGTCGGGTTAAGATTGGATCGGGTCGGTTCATATGATTGACCTACAATCCTATAAAATCTTACGTGGTGAAACTACAAAACTATCTTTAAGCATCATTAAAATATTTACTAGTTTCATCTATTTATTGCTATCCAAAGAAGGCATATTTCATAGGTGTCGTCATACCAAAACTTGCAAGCCATTATAATCATGCCAAAATATATAATTAACCATTTAAACTCTTAACCCATCTTTTGAAAATCAAAGACTCATTTATGTGAAAGCATTCTATTCACTTCCGCCATCCAAATCTTTTTAAAATCACATGAGGTAATTCACTCATTTAAAAGCAACAATCCAAGTTTCAAAATCATGATAAAGTAATTTGAACACAATTAACAAGAGAGAAATACTTATAAATATTTTTTATGAAATCATCTCTCAACTCTAACCTCAATTTGTAATTTAGTAACTATGAATAATAAAGTATGAACCTTGTGTGAGTAGTAAGAAGTAGGGAGTGTTCAAACATACCTTTTGACGAAGCACATAGAAAAAGAACCTTGTGAATTAACCTTAGTTCTTGTTTCTTGAAGCCTTATGGGTTTTCAAACTTTTTGAGATAATGAAAAAGACGAGAGGTTTTTTATCGGGCATTATGGTTATTAGAAGTTTAGGGAATGTTTTAAATAGTTGAAGGGAAATTTCAATGAAGGAAAGTACCAAACTACCCCTTAAAAAGCTATTTAAAAAAGCGAAGAAAATACCATCTGATGGTTTGGATGATGGACCTCAGGCTCTTGATGAACCGACATCAAAACCATCACAAAGTGTCTAAAATATGGGATTGCTTGTTTGGTCTGATGGAGTGACCCGATGGACCATTAGAACTTGCATTGGCCATCATCCAGATCGTAACATAATATGAGGGTTCTCACTCTGGCCGTCGAATTTTGGCCAACAGGTACCTTCTAGTGAATTGACAATAACATTTTACTCCAAACACATGATGATGCAAATTTGGTGGATTTGAAAAGAAGATTCAAATACCTTTAATTTGATAGGTCATTTGTAACGCTCAGTAAAATTACCAAAAATACCCCTAAAGGAGAGGTATGCGCGTAATGCATTTTTCAATGCTTGTATAGCAAATTCGAGGCAAGATTTATGATCAGCACAAAAATTGAGTAGGAAAATAGTCTCAGTCAATTTTTAAAAGCGACCGGATCAAAAGATAATTTTTCAACCCAAAAATGAGAAATAGTGTCGTGTGCAACGAAGGCGCATCGCGCCTCTATATCGGACCTACACTTATTTTTTTTCAAAAATTTTCGACAGGATTAGGAATTGATTGTATATTCTTGAGTCCAAGTAGAGTTTATTGAGGTTGAAGAAGAGTCGAGAGTTTGATTGGTTGAGATGAGTGTTGAGATGGGTCTTGAGTCTATTCGTACCTTGATACCCACCTTTACTCATCATTTTTTGAGGACGAATAATCCCAAGGGGGGAGATGATGTAATGCCTAATAAAATTACCAAAAATATGCCTAGAGGAGAGGTGTGCGTGTAACGCATCTTCCAATGCTCGTATAGCAAATCCTAGGCTTGATTTGTAATCAGCACAAAATTTTGAGTGGGAAAATGGTCTCAGTCGATTTTAAAGCGACCGGATCAAAAGATAATTTTTCATCCCGAAAATGAAAAACAGTGTCGGTGTGCGAAGGAGGCGTCGTGCATTTGTAGCGGACCTACACTTAATTTTTTCAAAATCTTTTATGGGATTGGAAAAACTCGTTCAGAAACTTCTCAGAGAAAAATACATTGTGCGGACCAGTCTACGTCACGTACTGAGTTATTTCAAAACTGAAAAATTTCTAAATTTTGTGAGGGGAATTCTAGTCAATTCTCAAATCCTTCTAAACTCTATACACGATCTAATTAGGTCATTTTTTACATTAAAAAGGTCTAAATCCCCATTCTAAGTCCCATTTTAATGATCTAACAAGACTAGGGCTTGAGGACAGAGGAGAAGAGCTGGAGATTGAGGGATTCAAGAGGAATTCTTGAAGGTGTGATTGTTGATAGATTCATACCAGGTATGTAAGGCTAAACTAAAATCATGATATTGTCCTCTCATGTGCCCCGTAGAAAGTCATAGAGGAGTTTAAAGTCTAATGAGTCTACATACATGATTCTTGATGGTTTTATTGAAAATCTTATTAAATTCATATATTTTCCTATGTTGATGATCATCATAAACTTATTTTCTTGAATTGAATATTTTCATGAGAAATTGCATAACTCTAAATGATTATTTTGAAAGCATACACGAATGAACTTAAGAATTGAGTCCAGAGCCTTGATTGGATAATGTCGATAGTGATTGTGATGGTGATTGTGATGAGAGAATGATGATGAGTTGATAGAACTTGATAGTCCTAGGAGTCTCCATAAATGAACTCTACTGATTTGTCTTTTAGATTGTTCCCCTATGATTGTTCTAAATCTTGAGCCATTGATTGAAATGTTTCTTGATGAGAGGGTTAAAGTCCCTATGAGATTGATTGATGAGAGGGTTAAAGCCCTTATTATATTGATTGATGATAGGGTTAAAAAATCCCTATGATTTGATTGGTTTGATTGGATTGATTGTCTTATGAGCATTGAGTCATGGGAGGAGTATCGAGCACTGAAAGAGTAAGAGTTAGTCTGACTCACACTCGTCAAACTACGTTGCTGAACATAGGTGAGGCATAGAACCATCACATTCTACTATGATTCCCTCTTGATTAGAAGTCCTTGAAAGCAATGGAGGACTTAGTTGATTGTATTTCCCTCTGGGATTCGATTCGTTCCTTACTTGGCAAGTTTGGAATGGTTGTGGCAACATCAGCTTGATTGTTGTACATTTACTAGCTCATTAGTGATTGTTGTCGAATAAGAGAAACTCACAAAAAGTTCCTACCTTGAGTACTCTGAGTCGAGATGAAATAAGATGTGATGAGATGAGTTCCTCTGAGATGAGTCTGATTTGATTGATGAGGTTGATAGGTCACTTGTCTACTCTTGATTCTTGCATAAATAGACATTTAGCAGTTTGATTAGATTTGATGATTGTTCAGAGCCGATGTTTGTTTCATATTATTCTTCTGATTTCTATTTCATTCAGCTATTTTACATATCGTATGTTACACGTACTGATGCCACTCGATGCTGCATCATTTTATGATGTCGATATAGGGATTAGGCATCGTCAACAGGCGTATTGTTAAAGATCCAGGACGTTCAGCTTATTGGTAAGCCTCCGCTACTCCGGAGGATCCCCTATTATTGATTTTATCATGCTTTTGAGTTGAACTAGACTAGCCTTATAATTGATTTCGCTAGCCATGGGTCTGTCATTGGCACCACTTGATTAGTGATAGGGCTTCATAGATGATAAGTCGAACGTTTATGTTAGGATTATGACCTAGTTCTTTCTACTACCCTTTATTATTAATCTATTATTATTTGAGACATTAGATGAGATGAGCCCATTTACTTTCATTTACTTCCACAGATCTGTTGAGTTGTTGGATTCAATGGATGTGATGAGGCCAAGTGGTTCGCTTAGGGACTAGCAATAGTATCTAGGTGTCGGCCACATCTTGGGTACCCTCCCTAGGCGTGACAAACTTGGTATTAGAGCATAAAATTCAAGTGTCTTAGGGTGTCTACGAAGCTGTGTCTAGTAGAGTCCTTATTATTGGTGTGAAGAGCTCCATACCCATAATTTGAAGGCTATAGGACATTTAGGAATTGTTTCACTTATTTCATGTTCTAAGTCGTGCAACGGAGTTATACTCTATAAAAGGTTTTCTTCTAATTCATGCTCTATTCATTGTAGAGTTATGATCATGCCTCCCAGAAGACACATCAGAGGTAAGGGACGTCCTGCCAGGGAAAATGTTAACACACTTGAGCCTCAAGGACACGAGGAGCCTACAGACCAAGCTTTACCTGTTGAGCAACCCTCGCAAGATGAGGTCTCCAATGCTGAGCTACTCCAGGCTATTCAAACTTTAGCCTAGGTTATCACAGCACGTGCTGCGAGACAAGGAGTGGGTAGACAAGATTCCCATGACACGTCTAGAGTTTGGGAATTCTTGAGGATGAATCCGCCTGAGTTCACAGGGTCTGCATCCACTGAAGATCCTGAGAACTATGTGGGGAAACTCCAAAAAGTGTTCCAAGTGATCTATGTCGCTGATGCTGACAGGGTTGAATTGGGTGCTTACCAACTCAAGGGTGTGTACAGACTATGGTTCGACCAGTGGAAGAAAGGTAGAGGAGATGATGCTCCATTGTTGACTTGGGCAATGTTCGAGAAAACCTTCTTGGGATGCTTCTTCTAAAGAGAACGAAGAGAGACTAAGGTAAGAGAGTTCTTAAATCTTAAACAGGGCTCTATGATTGTGCAAGAGTATGGGTTAAAGTTCATACAACTATCACGCAATGCTCCGAACATGGTTGCTAACATGAGGGGAAGAATGGGGATGTATGTTGATGGGTTTAATAGAGGACCCAAGAGAGATGGGAGGGAAGCAATGCTCATACTAATATGGATATTAGGAGATTGATGACATTCGTGCAACAAGACGATGAGGAGAGACAACAGGAAAAGGAAGAGTTCAGAAGTAAGAGAGCAAAGACATCAAACCAAGAGGTTGGAAGAAAAAGTAATGATAACTGATTCCCAGCACCATCATCTGCTAGTGCACCTACGCCTAGAGGCAGGTATGATCAAAGGTCTCAGAATGTCGGAACCCACGGATCTCAGTCACAAGCTAGTATGGCTCAAGGTTCACAAGGTAAGCCACTATGTGATAAGTGTAGCAAAATGCACTTGGGGAGATGTCGTGAAGGGAATGATGTATGCTACAAATGTGGCCAAGTGGGTCACTACCATAAGAACTGTCCAAAGTGGGCTGACCGGGCTTAATTTTCTGCACCAGCCCTGCCAGTTAGAGGAAACCAGAGGGTCGTCAGTTGATGAGTCACTTGTCTACTCTTGATTCTTTCATAGATTGACATTTGGCATTTTGATTAGATTTGATGTTTGTTATGAGTCGATGATTGTTTCATATTATTCTACCGGTTCTATTTCATTCAGCTCTTTTACATACCGTACATTCCATGTAATGACGCCACTCGACGCTACATCATTTTATGATGCAGATACAGGGATTAGGGATCATCAATAGGCGCATCATTGAAGATCCAGGACGTTCAGCTTATTGGTGAGCCTCCCCTACTCCGGAGGATCCCCTATTATTTATTTCATCATGCTTTTGAGTTGAACTAGACTAGCCTTATAATTAATTTCGGTAGCCATGGGTCTGTCATTGGCACCACTTAATTAGTCATAGAGGCTTCATAGATGATAAGTTGGACATTGATGTTGGGATTGTGACCTAGTTCTTCCTACTAGCCTTTATTACTAATCAATTATTATTTGAGACATTAGATGAGATGAGCCCATTTACTTTCATTTACTTCCGCTGATCTGTAGAGTTGTTGGATTGACTAGATGTGATGAGGCAAAGTGGTTCGCTTGGGGATTAGCAATAGTCTCTAGGTGTCGGCCACATCTTGGGTACCCTCCCGAGATGTGACATCATGAACCATTTAATGTTTTATACATTAGGAGATATAATCATTTGACGTTGATCCTAATAAAATTTTATACAAAAGTAAATTGGTAAAGAAGCTTTCAACTTAACCTTAAGCTATAAGTTCATTAAGACCTTAATTCACATTCAAAGCTCCTACAGTAGTAAGGAATTGGTTTCAATACCTGCGAGACATTAGAAAACATCAAGTTTAGGGTCTATACACATGTAAAGAATGACTCGGATCATCATAGTTTGGAAATTCGACATGCTATATTCTACTTATTAAGCATGTTTGTATATGATATAATATAATGCATTTCTTAATGTAAAGTATGACTACGAATATCAATTCAAGGCAATTATAAAGTAAGATTAGGTTGAGCTCAATCATATTAAAAAAATTTAAACTAAAAAAAAATTAACATATCACAAAAAATGCATTCCTACTAAATAAGTTGTATCACAAAAAATGCAGTCCTATAATCTCTATTTCTAATTATCTATCTTTAGGTTGAAAATCTATTTAGTTTTATTTTATTAATGAAATGTTTTCGTATAAAATAAATCAAAGTTTAATCCATTTAAATTAATCATCAAGCTAACTAACAAAAAAATAAACCTAACCTAAAGTAATTGAATCATGAATAAAGCATATAATCATTTCATATTTTTAAATTTTATAAATGCTCTGATCAACTCGGTTGACTAGCAAGCTCCTATTCGCCAACATGCCCATTTGTTGATGGAAGATATTTTTGTAAACTTATATTTAATGAAGTGATATGACTGGGGTAAAAGTGAACCTTGACATAAAAAGTTGCCCACAATCTTTATGTAAACACGTGCTACCAAAAAGGACCTCATCTTAACTCTTCACTGATTGTTGTTTTAAGATAATAATTTTTATTTTATTTTTAAAAACCTAACTAGTGTATGGAATATATATTCCTATTGTCTAATAATTGATGCATGTATAATCTTATTATTTGATAAATATGTATGCATAATTTCATCGTCTAATGAATGGTGTCTATTTACTTTTTGTTAACAAATTGAATTAGAAAATTTTAAAATCAATAATTAATTCAAACATTTTCATGTGACTTATAAAATTACCTAAATCATTTTTTGTATTTCTACCTGGCCCAACTAATTAACAACTAGAAATATTTAAAAATTATATAAAAATTTATTTGGCTCTCCTCATTTCATCTGTGCCACATAAATTGAAATATATAAAGTAAAATGTATTCATTCCCGTGAAGGGGCACTAGGTGCAGTCCACGGTTGGGATGATTTTGGGATGGAAGGGGACTGTGGTCAGGTGAGGGCACACGAACACTCACACGATCCGTGTGATGTGACATGGCCCGTGTGTCTCTCCGTGTAACTCACTACATAAAAATTATTCTAAGTATGGAAGTACCGTTTCGTAACTATGTCGTGCGGAAAATATTTCAAGTACTGTTACACGGTCGGTGTCACGACCTGTGTAAATTCACACAGACCATTTATCCGTCCGTGTGAAACCACTTTGTTCCATAAAATTTTCCTCCATGAGAGTCTAAGTAGGGGATCACGGCCACAGTTCACAGTCCATGTGACATTTCACGGACTGTGTAGTGGACCGTGTGAGCCTGACGGGACTAATTTTGGTCTGTTTCATTAATGGCGTTTATGTAATTTTGGTTTATTGTGACCTTTTACCTATCCTAAACCCTAAATTCAGTTGAAACCCATCCCCTCTTAATTTATTCTTCTACAACATTCTATCCATCATAAGATCACCTCCCTACTCCTCTCTACACTCCCCTCTCAAGGATCAAAGCTAGGGTTCCATTGGAGTTCGATTCAAGCCCAATTCACCCCTCAAATTTAGCTCATCAATAAACGTATGTGGGATTGATTCTTGGTCCCTTTCAACCAAGAAGACCCAAAATTCCTTTCAATTGATTTCATGAATTTTAGCCACTTTAAATATGAGATTTCATTATTTGATTCATTAAGTCTAATTGATGTGTGGGCTGTATTTTACCTATGATTTCAATTCACTTTGATCACTATTATGAAGATTTACGTTGAGTTATAAAGTATGAACATGCATGTCCCTCTTCAAAGTTGATTTATGCATGAGTAATCTATACTACTATTTATATGTGGATTTAATTATGGGTTTACTAAATCTAGTATTGTGATATTGAATTTCTACTTAAATCTATGTTATCCATGCAATCCTCACATCATGTTTTGCATTGCATCCATGAACATTGATATATGGAAATTATGAAGTGGGTTAAACCCAACCATTTGATGAAATGATTTGATAAGATATTGGTTATGACAAAAAGGTGATCACCAGTATGTCTATAACCAAGGCTCATTGAGCAACATGGGTGAGCATTTACAAGTATGAACTATGATTTGGCATTTGAGCCTAAATGTGCATTGAATGGTTTGATTTGAACATTGCATTTCTTGAAAGCTCGTATATGTATAAGTATTCAAGTGGGATGTTATTGACTTAGCACCGATGGATTGGGGGTGTTAGGGCTATCCCTAAGGGCCCTCTCCCTTTTCTTGAACTTTGTACCAACATAGGAACGTTCACCATTATCAAAATGACCGGGTCGTAAGGAGTGGTTATACATATATGGAAATCTTATACAATATCAAAAAGGCTGCAAATCCTTTCGAAATAGTGGGTCCATAAGGAAGGTGACTATCCACTGAAATGGTGGGTCCAGAAGGTGTGATGTAGATTACCTTTGGAAAGTACTCTATCGGTGGGAGGTCCCAATCGGTCTAATTCATATAATAGCTCGCATGATTTTGATATGTTGATTACATTCCATGTCAATTACATTCCATCCCCATTATATATGATCATCATCACATTTCATGCATCATGACTTTCATGGCATCTTTGTAGATATTAATCTATTGAATATACAATTCTTCTATATTATATGCCTTTGTTATCTAACATCGGAATACAGGTTTGGTAAGTCATATACATTGCATGCCCGCATGCTTAGTACATTCAAACGTACTAACGTATACTCTATGCCAACATGATTTTACCATGTAGGGGCCAAGCACTTTGATTACCAACAGGTGGACGAATAGCCCAATCCCAAAGTTTGTTGTGGTGAGTCTCATCTTTTAGGGATGAGCCAACTACCTTTCTTTATGCTATTTCAAAACATTCTTACTTATTAAGGGTCATCCCGGAACTTGTCCTGGCCCCGTTCTTTGACTAAAGGCATTGTTGGATATTGTGGAAACTCTTCTGAGATCTCTTCATTATGACTGGTATTTTGCTTATGTATTGTGCGAATGAATTATGATAAAATCCCATTGACTATCTATGTATCTATATATATGTGTGTGTTTAGATGTAATTCTTGAACCGATGATGTGGATATTAATATCTGAGGCTTTTTGGGGACTCCTGGGTTCCCATTCGCCATGTCATATCTAGACCCTAACCTCGGGTCATGACAAAAGATAGTATTAGAGAACTAGGTTTATAAATGATCCTCGGAGTCCAACATGTCCCGTTGAGTAGAGTCCTATTCATGGGTGTGAAGTGCACCATACCTATGAGTGGGAGGCTACAAAGATGTTTTAGGAATTGCCTTACGTCTTCATGTCTTTTGTCGTGCTATGGCTAGTATATATAGTTCCCTTATTTAACGGTGTCATTGATTTATTTTAGAAGATGCCTCAAGGAAGACCCCCTCTACTAAGGCCAGCTCTGGCTAATGAAGATCAGCTCCCCACGAGCATGTGGATGAACTCATCTCAAATGGGGAATTCTATACGGCCTTCGCCATGCTTGCTCAGGTGGTGACTTCTCAGGCAAGGCAGGCTAACTTACCATAGGATCCTACACCTGCTTCTAGGGTGAGGGATTTCACCCGGATGAATACTCAGGAGTTCTATGGGTCAAAGGTTGGCAAGGATGCTCAGGAGTTCATTGATGAACTTACCAAGGTACTGAACATCATGGGTGTCACTTCTGAAGAGAAGGCTGAACTGGCTGCCTATCAGTTGAAAGATGTGGCTCAAGTGTGGTATACTCAATGGTCTTTTTGAAAGTGTTTGTGGTGGTGATGTCAATTGGGAAAAGTTTAAATTTGCTTTCCTTGATCGCTTCTTTCCACTTGAGCTTAGGGAGGCCAAAATGACTGAGTTCATCAACCTCAAGCAAGGGAGTATGAGTGTGAGGGACTATGCCCACAAATTCCCGAAGCTTTCCAGATATGCTCCGTCACTGGTGGCTGACCCCTGTGCAAGGATGCACAAGTTTGTTTTGGGTATCTCTGATTTACTTTTGAAAGAATGTTGTACTACTATGCTTATAAGGGACATGGATATTACCAGACTCATGGTGTATGCTGAACAGATCGAAGGAGAGAAACTCAAGGAAAGAAGGGTCCACGATTCCAAGAGGACACGCTTTGATGGTGGATTCTCTAGTTCTCGAAGTGGTGGTTTCGGTCGCTTCCAGCAGGGCTAAGGTTCCGGTACTCGGGTTGCTAATGATCAGGTGCCTCCTCCTAGAGCACCGGGTGGTGGCAGTCAGGGGTATCCTCTGTGTGGCAGATGTGGGAAGCCCCACCCAAGAGTCTGTTGGAGAGATTTGGATGTTAGCTTTAAATGTGATGATAAAAATCATAAGGCTGTTGATTATCCTAGAAATGCCCGTAAAGGCCAAGGTTAGGTGACTGAAAGCGGGCAAGGCCAAAAAGGAGCTCCTCAAGGTGTTGCCCCAAGAAACAACCGGTTCTATGCACTCCATGCCCGCCAGGATGTTGAGAAAGCTCTGGATGTTGTGACCGGTATGTTGAATGTCTTTAATTTTGATGCTTATGTTTTGCTTGATCCAGGTGCAAATTTGTCTTTTGTGACTCCTCTGTTGGTTGTTAAATTTGGTTTGAGTCCCAAGGTTTTGAGGAACCCTTTCTCAGTTTATACTCCCGTGGGTGAATCTATTATTACCCATAGGGTCTATTATGGTTGCCCTGTTTTTGTGTTGCATAAAGTTTTTGTGTGTGATCATGTTGAACTTGAGATGTTAGATTTTGACGTAATTCTTGGAATGGATTGGTTGCATGCATCATATGCCTCTATAGATTGTACGTCCCGGAAGGTCAAGTCCCAACCTCCCGGTCAGCCCATTCTAGAATGGAAGGGTGATGACTCCTCTATTAAAGGTCGGTTTATTTTCTACCTCAAGGCGCAGAGAATGATTTCTATGGGGTGCATTTATCATATTGTGAGGGTCAAGGATATGGAGTCTGAAATGCCTACACCTGAGTCGGTCCCTCTGGTGAATGAGTTTTCGGATGTGTTTCTCGTAGACTTACCAGGTATCCCTTCAAAAAGGGAGGTAGACTTCGGCATAGATCTTCTTCCGAATACTCAGCCTATCTCTATTCCTCCTTATCGTATGGCTCCGGGGGAGTTGAAAGAATTAAAGAAGCAATTAAAGGACCTACTATAGAATGGTTTCATTCGGCCTAGTATGTCGCCATGGGGTGCTCCAGTGTTGTTTGTAAGCAAGAAGGACAGAACTCTTCGGATGTGCAATAATTACAGGCAACTAAATAAGGTGACCGTTAAGAATAACTACCCATTGCCCAGGATTGATGACTTGTTCGATCAGCTCCAAGGGGTACTCATTTCTCAAAGATTGATCTTCGCTCTGGGTATCATCAGTTGAAGTTTAGGGAGTGTGATATTCCCAAAGCGGCTTTTCAGACAAGGTATGGGTACTTTGAGTTTGTGGTGATGTCATTTGGACTAACCAATGCCCCGGCCGTGTTTATGGACCTAATAAACCGGGTGTTTAAGCCATTCCTTGACAGTTTTGTGGTGGTCTTCATTGATGACATTCTCATCTACTCCTGAAGTGAGAAGGAGCATGGGAGCCACTTGAGAATGGTTCTCCAGACTTTGAGGGAGAAGAAACTGTATGCCAAGTTTAGCAAGTGTGAATTTTGGTTGAACAAAGTGGCTTTCCTTGGCCATGTGGTGTCCGGTGATGGCATCAAGGTGGATTCGAAGAAAACCGAGGTCATAAAGAACTGGCCCATACCATTGACTCCGTTAGGTATTCACAGTTTTCTTAGGTTTGTTGGGTATTACAAAAGGTTTGTTGAAGGGTTGTCTTCAATTGCATCTCCATTGACCAAGTTGACCCAAAAGCAAGCTAAGTTTGTATGGTCAGATGAATGCAAGAAGAGTTTTCAAACTTTAAAGGATCAGCTTACATCGGCTCCCGTCTTGACTCTACCTAATGATTTGGAAGGATTCGTGGTGTATTGTGATGCCTCACGGATCGGTTTAGGTTGTGTGCTTATGCAACAGGGTAAGGTAATAGTTTATGCATCAAGGCAGTTGAAGGTACATGAACATAATTACCCAACACACGACCTTGAATTGGCAGCGGTGGTTTTTGCTTTAAAGATTTGGAGACATTACTTATATAGGGTTCATGTTGATGTGTTCACCGATCACAAGAGTTTGCAGTATGTGTTCACTCAGAGAGATCTCAATTTAAGGCAGAGGAGGTGGTTGGAACTCCTAAAAGATTACAACATGAGTATTCTATATCATCCGAGCAAGGCCAATGTTGTGGCCGATGCTCTCAGCAGGTTGTCTATGGGGAGTGTGGCGCATGTTGGGGAAGCAAAGAAGGAGTTGTCAAGAGATGTTCACCGGTTGGCTAGGTTGGGTGTCAGGTTGGCTGATTCGAGCGATGGTGGTATTCATGTTCAAAGCGGGGCAGAATCTTCCATGGTAAGTGATGTAAAGGTTAAGCAAGATTTAGACCTATCGCTACTTGAATTGAAGAAGTTGGTTGCTGAAAAGAAGATCGAGGTGTTCTCCCAAGGGGGAGATGGTGTACTCCGGTACCAAGACCGACTTTGTGTTCTAGATGTGGACGATCTTACAAGAGTGATTATGAGTGAGGCTCACAACTCTCATTATTCTATTCACCCTGGCTCTACCAAAATGTATTGGAATTTGAAGGAGGTGTATTGGTGGCATGGTATGAAGAAAGACATCGCTAAGTTCGTATCTGAATGCCCGAGTTGTCAACAGGTGAAGGTAGAGCACCAAAGGCCTGGTGGTTTAGCACAAGACATTGAAATTCCCACATGGAAATGGGAAGATGTGAACATGGATTTTCTAGTTGGGTTGCCTCGGATTCGAAGGCAATTTGATTCCATTTGGGATGTTGTGGATCGGATGACGAAGTTGGCTCATTTTCTACCGGTCAAGACTACTTTCAGCGCCGAGGATTACACAAGGTTGTATGTCCAAGAGTTGGTGAGGTTGCATGGTGTATCTAGGTCCATCATATTGTATCGTGGTACCCAATTTACTTCCCACTTTTGGAGGTCTTTTCAGAAGGGACTTAGAACTAAGATTAAGTTGAGCACCGCTTTTCACCCTCAAACTGATGGCCAAGCGGAGAGGACTATACAAACCTTGGAGGATATGTTGAGGGCTTGTGTGTTGGAGTTTAAGGGAAATTGGGATGAACATCTTCCATTCATTGAGTTTGCTTATAATAATAGCTTCGATGCTAGCATTGGTATGGCACCATTTGTAGCTTTGTATGGGAGAAGGTGTAGATCGTCGGTGGGGTGGTTTGAATTGGGAGAGATGGTACTAGTTGGTCCAAATTTGGTGATGGAGGCCATAAAGAAGGTGAAAGTGATTAGGGAGAGATTGAAAACGGCCCAAAGTCGTCAAAAGCCTTATTCGGACGTTAGGAGAAGGGACCTTGAATTTCATGTTGATGATTAGGTGTATGTTAAGGTTTCGCCTATGAAGGGTGTGATGTGTTTTGGTAAGAAGGGCAAGCTAAGCCCCCAGTATATTAGCCCTCATGAGATTTTTGAGCGAATTGGGGGTGTGGCTTATAAGTTGGAGTTACCTCCAGATTTGAGTTCCATTCACCCGATTTTCCATGTGTCCATGTTGAGGAAGCGAATTGGTGATCCTAGCATCATTGTGCCTTTGGAAGGAATTGAGGTTGAAGAAAACTTGTCTTATGAGGAAAATTTGGTGGAAATCTTGCATAGGCAAGTAAAGTGGCTTCGTAACAAGGACATGTCTTCGATGAAGGTACTTTGGAGAAATCAACAAGTAGAGAGTGCTACTTGGGAGGTGGAGTTGGACATGGTGAAGCGATACCCTCATCTTTTCCAAACTACTCAAGCCTAAGGTATTAGGATTCTTCCTTGTCTAATGGTGTCATTTCTTTTCCTCTTGAGTCTCATAACATGATATGCATACATGTGCACTAAAAGGATTTTTATAATGTTTTGAGTAACTTAAATATGATTTTGATATGAGCTTAAAGGTCTTGAACCATGGTTTTGAATAATGCTTTTGGTACGATTTTGAATAATGAATTATGCATTGTATCTTATGTTAGGTGTTTCATGCTCTAAGTCAAGCCTTGTTTTTGCACATTCGGGGATGAATGTTCCCAAGGAAGAGATGATATAAGGACCCAAATTTTTCGAGTGGCATTACCCCAAGTATCTTGGAATTTTCCCAGGTGAAGTGCCAAGTGTAACTCCACGGAGGAGCCTGCACAGCCTGTGTGAAGCCACACGGATCGTGTGGCCTCCTGTGAATAGGCACTAGGTCCAGTCCACGGTAGGGACGACTTTGGGACGGAGGGGGACTGTGGTCAAGTGAGGGCACACAAACACTCACATGGTCCGTGTGATGTGAGACGGCCCATGTGGCTCTCCGTGTAACACACTATGTAAAAATTATTCTAAGTATAGAAGTACTATCTCGTAACTTTGTTGTGCAAAAAATTTTTCAAGTACCGTTACACGGTTGGTGTCACGGCCCGTGTAAAGTCACATGGACCGTGTAGCCATCCGTGTGATACCACTTAGTTCTGTAAAATTTTCCTCTGTGAGAGTCTAAGTGAGGGATCACTGCCACTGTTCACGGTCCATGTGACATTTCACGGACCGTGTAGTGGACTGTGTGAGCCTGACGGGACTTACTTTGGTCCATTTCATTAATAGCATTTATGTAATTTTGGTTTATTTTGATCATGAATTTTGACCTTTTACCTATCCTAAACCCCTAATTCAACTGAAACTCCTCCCCTCTTAATTCATTCTTCTACAACATTCTACCCATCACAAGGTCACCTCCCTAGTCCTCTCTACACTCCCCTCTCAAGGATCAAAGCTAGGGTCCCATTGGAGTCCAATCAAGCCTAGTTCACCCCTCAAATTCAGCTCATCAATCAACGTATGTGGGATTGATTCTTGGTCCCTTTCAACCAAGAAGACCAAAAATTCCTTTCAATTGATTTCATGAATTTTAGCCACTTTAAATATGAGATTTCATTATTTGATTTCATTAAATCTAATTGATGTGTGGGTTGTATTTTACCTATGATTTCAATTCACTTTGATCACTATTATGATGATATATATTGAGTTATAAAGTATGAACATGCATGTCCCTCTTTAAAGTTGATTTATGCATGGGTGATCTATACTACTATTTATATGTGGATTTAGTTATGGGTTTACTAAATCTAGTATTGTGATATTGAATTTCTACTTGAATGTATGTTACCCATGCAATCCTCACATCATGTATTGCATTGTATCCATGAACATTGATATATGGAAACTATGAAGTGGGTTAAGCCCAACTATTTGATGAAATGATTTGATAAGATATTGGCTATGACAAAAAGGTGATCACCGGTATGTCTATAACTCAGGCTCATTGAGCAACATGGGTGCTTGCACCATCACATATATATGAATGAGTTATTCCCTGCATGAGCATTTACAAGTATGAACTATGATTTGGCATTTGAGCCTAAATGTGCATTGAATGGTTTGAACTAAACATTGCATTTCCTAAAAGCATGTATATGTATAAGTATTCAAGTGGGATGTTATTGACTTAGCACCGATGGATTGGGGGTGTTAGGGCTATCCCCAAGGGCCCTCTCCCTTTCCTTGAACTATAAGCCAACATAGGAACGTTTACCACTATCGAAATGACGGGGTCATAAGGAATGGTTATACGTATATGAAAATCTGATATAATATGAAAAAGGCTGCAAATCCTTCCGGAATAGTGGGTCCGTAAGGAAGGTGATCATCCATCGAAATGGTGGGTCCGTAAGGTGTGATGTAGATTACCTTTGGCAAGTAATCTTCTTCCTACCGGTGGGGACTCTCAATCGGCCTAATTCATGTAATAGCTCGCATGAGTTTGACATGCCGGTTACAATCCATCCCCATTATATATGAGCATTATCACATTTGATGCATCATGACTTTATGGCGTCTTGTATATATTTATCTATTGAATATACAATTCTTCTATATTAGGTGCCTTTGTTATCTAACATCATAATGCAGGTTTGGTAAGTCATATACATTGCATGCACGCGTACTTAGTACATTCAAACGTACTAACGCATACTCTATGCGTACATGATTTTACCATGTAGGGGCCGAGCACTTTGATTACCAACAGGTGGATGAATAGCCCAATCCTAGAGTTTGATATGGTGAATCTCGTCTTCTGAGGACAAACCAACTACCTTTCTTTATCTATTTCAAAACGTTCTTACCTATTGAGGGTGAGCTCGAAACTTGTCCTGGCCCCGTCCTTTGACTAGAGGCATTGTTGGATACTGTGTAAACTCTTTTGAGATATCTTTGTTATGCCTGATATTTTGCTTATGTATTGTGCGAATGAATTATGAGAAACTCTCATTGAATATCTATTTGTCTATATATATGTGTGTGTTTAGATATTATTCTTGAATCGATAATGTGGATATTGATATCTGAGGCTTGTTTGGGGACTCTCGGATTCCCATTCGCCGTGTCACATCTAGACCCTAACCCGGGGTCGTGACAAATATTCTCTCCAAGTCCTTCTATCAAGACTCGAGCTAGGATCCAAATAGGAGTCCAACTTTAAGCTCAATTCTTCTCCAATTCCTCTTCCTAAGCAAGGTATGTGGGATTGATTCTTGGTCCCTTTCAAATAAAAAGACCCAAACCCTTTTCAATTGATTTTCACGAAATTATGCTTACTTTAAATATGGGTTTGAAGAATTATTGTTTAATAAATTCAAGCGAAGTATGGGACGTACTTTATTTATGATTTTAAGTTACTTTAAGCCTTAATATGATGGCTTGCATTGAGATTATGAAGTTATGAAAGTCCATGTCCCCTTTAAGACTTGTTTTGTGCATGGGTGATCTATATTATGATTTCAATGTAGATTTAATTATGTATTTACTTCAATTTCGTATTATATAGTTTATTTTAGATTGAATCTCAATTATCCATGTTATTCCCACATCATTCATGGCATGTGCATTTATGAGCATTGGATTTTATGTAAATTATGAAGGGGTAAGGCCAATTATGTTTTATGATATGATTTTGATAAGAATATGGTTATGACAAGAATGTGATCACATATATGTGTTATGATTATGGCTCTTTGAGCATTACGGATGCCTGCACCATTCTGTATATGTAAATAAGTTATTCTTATGCATGAGTATTTTGACTAAGAGCTATGATTTGACATTGGAGCCTAAGTATGATTTATTATGAATTATTTTGACTTTTGAGCCTAAATGCGCATTGAAAGATTGGAAATGAGTATTGTCTCTTGAAAGGATATATATATACGTATACATATTCTCGTGAGATGCCGACTTAGCACTGATGGATTGAGGGTTTTCACTCTCTCCTTGAATTATATGCCTAGCATAGTTTATGCTAAAATCTTATCCGAAATAGGGTAGCCCGTAAGGAAGGTTGCTTCATACAAAATGGGGTAGCCCATAAGGTGAAGTATGATATGATATGATATGTTATATGTGAAAATCCTATCCGGAATGGGGTATCCCATAAGGAAGGTTGCTTCATATGAAATGGGGTAGCCCGTAAGGTGAAGTATGGTTTACCTTTGGCAAGTAGGCCACCTCTTTACCGCTGAGGGGATTTCATCGGGATTCCAAGTAATAGCTCGCTTGGTCTTACTCTTGTTGGTTGAGGTCACATCCTCACTATATATAAGCATTATAGCATTTCATGCATCATGGACTTCATGGCATATTGTATACTACTCTTCTATGGATATATGATTCTTTCTATACTATATGCCCTTGTCATCTAACATTGGAATGCAGGTTTGATAATTCATATACATTGCATGCCCGCATACTTAGTACGTTCAAACGTACTAACACATATTTTTTGCCTACATGATTTCACCATATAGGAATTGATGGATACGATCATCCTTTGTTTGACGCTTAGCTTGAGCTCGGAGATTTGATATTCGTGGTGAGTCCTATCTTCCAAGGACAAACCACCTTCCTTCTATCTATGTCATTTTACGTTTACTATCTTAATTGAGGGTGGGCCTGGGACATGTTTTGGCCCTCGTCCTATCTTAAAGTAAAGGCATTATTAGACACCCTATAGACTATTGTCAACTCTTTACGCTATTTGTGGTATATGAAGCTTTTGCCAAGGTTACCTATTTTATGTGGTCATCATGTATATGTTATGGAATTGTCTATTGATATGATTGTTTGAAATGAAAGTGTGGAAGGTCCTAAGCCCCGTATTGCCCTGATAGAGCGAGTCCTACTTATCCGCCCCTTAGCCCTTGTGTGCTACAGGTTATGTGTTTCCATGTTAATCCCTTTCCCTATGATATCCTCATAGCATGATTTCTATTTTTTCCCGTCCCTTAGATTTATATGGTTACTATTGAATGCGCTTCCAAACTGATGATGTGGATTTAAATACTTTGAGGCTTTTTTGGGGACTCCTGGGTTCTTATTCGTCGTGTCACTTCTATGCCCTAGGTCCGGGTCATGACAAAGATGGTATCAGAGCCCTAGGTTTGTAAATGATCATCAGAGTCCAACATGCCGCGTCAAGTAGAGTCCTATTCATGGGTGTGAAGTGCACTATACCTATGAGTGGGAGGCTACGAAGATGTTCTAGGAATTTTCTCACTTCTTCAAGTCATATGCCGTGCTATAGCTTGTATAATTGAGTTTCCCTCATCGTGATGGTGTCATTGCTCCATTTCAGAATGTGCCTCGAGAAAGGCCCCATCTGCCAAGGCCAGCTTCGGCTAATGAGGACCAAGCACCTCAAGGGCCTATGGATGAACAAACCTCCAATGGTGAATTTCATACGGCCTTTGCCATGCTGGCTCAAGTGGTAACATCTCAGGCTAGACAGACTAACCTTTTACGGGACCCCACTCTGGCTTCTAAGGTGAGGGATTTCACTTGAATGAACCCTCCTGATTTTTATGGGTCAAAGGATAATGAGGATCTCGGGAGTTTATTGATGAGCTCAACAAGGTGTTGCCTATTATGGGGGTCACTTCTAAGGAGAAGGCTGCATTAGATGCCTATTAGATGTGGCTCAGGTGTGGTACACCCAGTGGTCTATGGAGAGGGTTTGTGGTGATGTTGTTAATTTGGAGGAGTTCAAGTTTGCCTTCCTGGATCATTTCTTCCCACTTGAGTTTAGGAAAGCCAAGATGACCGAATTCATCAACCTTAAGCAAGGGGATATGAGTGTAAGGGACTATGCCCTCAAATTCACAAAACTCTCCAAGTATGCTCCATCACTTGTGGCTGGCCCTCGTGCAAGGATGCACAAGTTCGTTTCTGATATCTCTGATTTTCTTGTGAAAAAATGTCGTACAGCTATGCTTATGCAGGATATGAATATTTCCAGTCTCATAGTATATGTTGAGCAGATCAAAAGGAAGAAACTCAAGGAGAGGAGAATGCATGATCCTAAAAAGGGTCCATTTCGATGGTGGGTTCTCTAGTTCTCGGGGTGGTATTTTTGGTCGCTTCCAACGGGGCCAAGGTTCTGGTTCTAGGGTTGCTAATGCCAAAGTGCCTCCTCCCAAGGCACCAGGTGGTAGTGGGTCGTCGTATCCGTTGTATGACAAGTGTGGGAAACATCACACGGGTGCTTGCTGGAGGAATTTGGGCGCCTGCTTTGGGTGCAATGATAAGAACCACAAGATTGTCGATTGTCCTAAGAGTGCTCAGGGTGGTCAGGGCCAGCAAAGAGCTCCCCAAGGTGTTTCCCCGAGAAATAACAGGTTTTATGCTCTTCATGCCCGTCAAGAGGTTGAGGAAGCTCTAGATGTTGTGACCGATATATTAAAAGTCTTTGATTTTGATGCTTATGTTTTGCTTGACCCGAGTACAAATTTATCTTTTTGACTCCTCTGTTGGCTATTAAGTTTGGTTTGAGTCCCAAGATTTTGAATGATCCCTTCTCAGTTTATACTCTCGTAGGTGAATCTGTTGTTCCATATAGGGTTTATCGTGGTTGTCCTATTACTGTGTTACATAAAGTCTTCCCCTGTGATCTTGTGGAACTTGAAATGTTTGACTTTGACGTGATTCTCGGGATGGATTGGTTGCATACATCTTATGCCACTATTGATTGTAAAACCCGGAAGGTCAAGTACCAACCTCCTGGTGAACCTATTCTCGAATGGGAGGGCAATGACTCTCCATTAAGGGTCGGTTTATTTCATATCTCAAGGCTCGGAAGATGATCTCCAAGGGGTGTATTTATCATATTGTGAGGGTCAAGGATATGGAATCCGAGTTACCTTTTCTTGAGTCGGTTTTGGTGGTGAAAGAGTTTCTGGATGTGTTTTCCGAAGACTTGCCCAGCATTCCTCCCCATAGAGAAGTGGATTTTGGCATTAATCTTCTCCCGGATACTCAACCTATCTCTATTCCTCCCTATCATATGGCACCGGCTGAGTTGAAAGAGATAAAGGATCAATTAAAGGATTTGTTGGAGAAAGGTTTCATTGGGCCAATTATATCACCATGGGGCACTCCAATACTATTTGTAAGGAAGAAAGATGGATCTCTTCGGATGTGTATCGATTATATACAGATAAATAAGGTGACCATCAAAAACAAGTACCCGTTACCTAGGATTGATGACTTGTTCGACCAACTTCAAGGGGCGACTCACTTCTCTAAGATTGATCTCCGTTCTGTGTACCATCAGTTGAAGGTTAGAGAATGTAATATCCCCAAGCAGCTTTTCGGACAAGGTATGGGCATTTTGAGTTCGTGGTGATGTCGTTTCGCCTAACTAATGCTCCATCAATGTTCATGGACCTTATGGATCGGGTGTTCAATCCATTCCTTGACAATTTTATGGTCATCTTCATTGATGATATTCTCATTTATTCCCAAAATGAATAGGAGCACCTAGGTCATTTGAGATTGTTACTACAAACGTTGTGGGAGGAGAAGTTATATGCCAAGTTTAGCAAATATGAATTTTGGTTGGGTGAAGTATCTTTCCTTAGCCGTGTCATGTTCGGTGATGGTATAAAAGTGGATCCAAAGAAGACTGAGGCCGTAAAGAATTGGCCTAGACCAATGACTCCTTCGGATATTCGGAGCTTTCTAGGATTGGCCGGTTATTATAGGAGATTCGTCGATGGGTTCTTCTCTATTGCATCTCCATTGACTAAATTGACATAAAAGAAGGCTAAGTTTGTGTGGTTGGACGAATGCGAGAAGAGTTTCTAAACCTTGAAGGATCGATTTACATCGGCTCCTGTCTTGACTCTATCTAATGGCTTAGAAGGGTTCGTAGTGTATTGTGATGCCTCACGGATCGGGTTGGGTTGTGTACTTATGCAAAGGTAAGGTAATAGCTTACGCATCAAGGAAATTTAAGGTGCATGAGTGTAATTACCCGAACATGATCTTGAGTTAGCGACGTTGGTATTCGCCTTGAAGATTTGGAGTCACTACTTGTATGGGGTTCATATTGATGTATTCACCGATCACAAGAGTTTGCAATATGTGTTCACTCAAAGGAATCTCAACTTGGGGCAAAGAAGATGGTTGGAACTCCTAAAGGACTACGACATGAGTGTTCAATATTATCTTGGCAAGGCAAATGTGGTAGCCGATGCTCTTAGTAGGCTATCTATAGGTAGTGTGGCTTATGTTGGAGAGGAGAAGAGGGAGTTAGCAAAGGATGTCCACCGGTTGGCTAGGTTGGGTGTTAGGTTGGCTGACTCTAATGATGGTGGTTTTCGTGTTCAAAACGGGGTCGAATCTTCTGTGGTAGTTGATGTGAAAGCTAAGAAAGATTTAGATCCATCGTTGGTTGAATTGAAGAAGATTATCGAGAAGGAGATTGAGGTACTCTCCAAGGGGGAGATGGTGTGCTTCGGTACCAAGACCAGCTATGTGTTCCGGATGTGGATAATCTTAGAGGGGTGATCATCAATGAAGCTCACAACTCTCATTATTATATACACCCAAGATCCACTAAGATGTATCGGGATTTGAAAGAGGTATATTGGTGGCATGGGATGAAGAAGGATATAGCCAAGTTCGTGTCCGAGTGCCCAAGTTGTCAACAAGTTAAAGTGGAGTACCAAAGGCCCGGTGGCCTAGCGCAAGACATTGAGATTCCCACTTGGAAGTGAGAAGATGTGAATATGGACTTTGTGGTTGGGTCGCCTCGGACCCCAAAGCAATTTGACTCCATTTGGGTTATTATTGATCGGATGACTAAGTCGGGTCACTTTTTACCGGTCAAGACTATCTATACTGCCGAAGATTATGCAAAGTAGTACATTCGAGAGTTGGTAAGGTTGCATGGCGTGCATAGATCTAACATATCGGATCGTGGCACTCAATTCACTTCCCACTTTTGGAGGTCGTTTCAAAAAGGACTTGGCACCAAAGTGAAGTTGAGCACCGCCTTCCATCCTCAAACCAATGGGCAAGCCGAGAGGACAATTCAAACCTTAGAGGACATGTTAAGGGCGTGTGTGTTAGAGTTCAAAGGTAATTGAGATGACCACCTTCCCCTCATTGAGTTTTCTAAAAACAATAGTTTTCATGTTAGCATTGGTATGGCACCATTTAAGGCATTGTACGGAAGGATGTGTAGATCACCGGTGGGGTAGTTTGAGTTGGGGGAAATGGCATTGATTGGCTCGGATTTGGTGTTGGAGGTCATGGAGAAGGTGAGGTTGATTAGAGAGAGATTGAAGACGACTCGCCAAAAGTCCTATTCAGATGTTAGGAGGAGGGATCTTGAATTTCATGTCAGTGATTGAGTGTATGTGAAGGTTTCACCTATGAAGGGTGTGATACGTTTTGGTAAGAAAGGCAAGTTAATTCCCCCGGTATGTTGTCACTTATGAGATTGTGGAGCGGATTGGAAACGTGGCTTATAGATTGGAGATGCCCCTGGATTTGAATTCCATTCACCCAGTTTTCCATGTGTCTATGTTGAGGAAGTTGGTTGGGGATCCCGACGCTATTGTGCCTTTAGAAGGAATCAAAATTGAGGAGAACTTGTCTTATGAGGAAGTCCCAGTGGATATTTTGGATAGGCAAGTGAAGCGGCTCCTTAACAAGAATGTGGCCTCGGTAAAGGGTCACATCTAGTCCGTAAAAATTTAAAATGACACTTTGAACAATCTTTCATGAATAGTTGCAAATATCATCCAGATTTTTCTTAAATGAATATGTTTAATGAGATTATTGCAGAAGCGTAAGTGTGGTTAACAAAAAAAATGATTTTGACAAATGAACATTGCACAAGGATGGAAGTAGAAGATGGGGCATGCTAATAACAAACAACTTTTAGTTATTTAATGGGAGGCTTAAGTTAGTCAGGGGCCTAATTTACTACAATGATGAGACTTATTTACAATCAAATGTGAAATTGTTTATCATATATAAGATCAAAATTTGTCAATTAGTTATTACAATAAAATCAACGATGGATGCCTAAATCGTTCAAAATCTTTGAGAATAATCGTAAAAAGTCACAGCGTTACACGTTCATCAATTATCACCAACAAAGAGAGAACTTATTTGAGGTGCAAATGCAAATACACCATGATCGTGGTGGTAATAAACACATTATGAATACGTCGAAAGGAATATATCAATGTGGTAGACAATCATAGCACATTTTGTGGTTTCATACAATAAAGGGATTTGATCAAATTGGGTACCAAGGTCGTTTGGTAGAGTGTATTAGCAAAAATAATACATGCATTAATTTGATGTATTAGTATTGCCATGTTTGGTACACTTTTTCATGGTATGTATAACTAATATCTATTCTGTATTAAGGTGTGCATTATCAATACCATGGAAATCTCTATATTAGTAATGCAAAGGGATTTAATGCATGTAATAGCATGGCTAAAAATTCAATTGCCCCTCAAATTTTCTTTGTACATCTTTTCTACCATAAATGTGGAGGGTATTTCTGAAAGTAAATCTTTTTATGCAATGCATGCTATTTTTAATGTATCAAATCAAACAATGCATAAAAATACTCTAGTATAATTAATGCTAGCATAACTAATGCAAGCATTGTTAATACTCTCTGTTTAGCATTACTTTTATACATGATACCAAATAATTTTTCGGTGTGCATAATTAAAAAAAAAAACTACTCTGGACAATTCAATTCACTTGAGGTGAAACATATTGGACTAATAGTCCTTTACTAAGATAGCAAATAAAAAATATTTACAAAAGATAGGCATAAATAAAATCACTCGTAAACACAATGAAATGGACATTTCAACAAGTACATTTACTAGCAATCCTTGACGTGCAAATAATTACCTGATAGGCGCAACGATGCCTCATAATCTCTAAATACTTCATGCGGTAAAAGTACTTCAAAAGAATCTTTTGATTATATTAATTTATTTACATAGCAATTTATATGTAATCTTTTATTTTAATTAATTTGATTTGATTGCTTTAAACAACTTAGATAACTGAACAAGTCATTTTCCTATTTTCATATTTTTTTTCATTCACTTTTTTCTCAAAAAAGATCCATACACAAAATGTATTTTCAGTTAATTTCTAAAAATTATATTGACGGCTAGTAAAATTATATACAAGATTATAAATAATACTAGACTTCTCAACTCTTCTTTGAAATTTGTAAAATATCTTTCGGCCTAGGTATGGTATACCTTTCATTGTCTTTGTTATCCCTCTTCCTCTTCTTGGCGGGAAGATCCTTCATGTTCACATTCTTTATAACTCTCTTAAAAAAAAAAAACCTTTCGGGTGCTTGAGGCATATCATCCATTGGTATAATGAAAGTAATATCTGGAGATGAGAGTGGAGACAATGTAGTATGAATCTACAAAATAAGATAATGTGATTAAATTAGTGGTGAATATTATGAAAGATTAGTAACCAATAGGAGCCACAAAGTAGTAATAACTTATATAATTAAAGTTAAAAAAATATTTAAATAAACCTGTGTATCATCAGGATCTCTAGTAAATATCAGGATGACATTTTCTGTGATCCTCATGGAACTAGGATCTATATGGATGACAATTTTGTAGTATGAATCTAAAATAAAATAAAAAATAAATTTAATATAAATATTAATAAATAATAAAAATTTAAAACTATTTTTAAATAAATAAATACACTTCATCAAGATCTTCAGTAAATGTCGGAACAACATCTTTCATGACTGTCGTGAAGCTTGAATTTACAGTGGACGAAAGCTCTATAGTATGAATCAAAAAATAAAATAAAAAATTAATTTAATATAAGTATTAATAAATAATAAAAATTAAAAATATTTTAACATAAATTAGTGCCTCATCAGGTTTTCCGATAAATGTCCGAATGACATCTTCTATGATTGTCGTGGACGTAGGATCTATGGTGGACGAAAGCTCTATAGTATGAATTTTAAAAATAAAATTAAAAATTAATTTAATATAAGCATTAGTGAATAATAAAAATATAAAAATATTTTAAGTTTAATAAAATAAAATAAATAAAATATTATTGTTTCTTTGCCAGTTCAAGATCTTTATGGAGTGTCCACTAATGTTCTTTAAGTTGAAAATTGACTAAGGAGTAATGTTTTAGCTCTCTATCCAGCTACAAACATCACCACTATCCTGGTTGGTCACACTCCTTTGTGCAAATAAAAAAAATCAAGAAAACAGAATGAGCTTAATTTTGTCATCAGTTAAAAACATTTATTATTCTCTTACATGGAGTGACTATCTACGAAAAGCACATGTTAATATCTAGTTATTTTACTTATGGGTTGTTGAGTCGAGGGTTCACAGGAAACAGCCTCTCTACTTCTTACGAGGTAGTGGGAAGGTCTGCGTACATTTCTACCCTCCCCAGACCCCACTTATGGGATTCAACTGGGTATGTTGTCGTTGTTGTTTTACATGGTGGGGTTTGCATCTACTTATCTTCTTCCAACTTTTTGGACCAAGATTCTAATTTGTATAATATTTTTGTCTTTTAAGTGATTGTTTGGTATGCGCAATGTGATAAATAAAGATATACTAAAGGTTGACATATTTTATAGAATTTTTTTATCTTAAATATTTAGTATAAATTATAATTTAAAATGATTAGTTAATAATTCAAATCCAACATGAAATAAAGTTGATATCAATTTTCATCTCAAAATTATTATTCTTATTTCACATATCTTCGAGTATTTCGGGCTTTTTAATTAAGGGTTACAAAGTAGTTTTGAAATTAAAAAAAAGTGATTAAGTTTTAATAATTAAGTGTAGGTGACAAAATTATAATTAATAGTTCATGATGTTAGACTATTTTCAAAAAGGTCCCCAAGTTTATTTTTATACACTTTAACCCACCAAAAAAAATACCCTAATTCCCCCCCCCCCCAAAATCCCCAACGACCCCATCGGTTACCCTCACGTTTTCCGCACTTTTTTCCCCATTTTCATCGGTTCTTGGTTGCTTCTTCTTGTTGTTGTAGTTGTTGTTGTTGTTCTTCTTCTTCTTCTTCTTCTTCTTGTTCTCCTTCTTCTTCTTCTTAAGATTTGAGCTTCAAATTTGGGTGAAAAGAAATCAATTTTTTTGGGATATTTGTTCGGATAGCCTTCGAAATTACTTGAAAGTTAAGTTTTAATCATTATTATGACTGATTAAAGTGTATGTGGTGCTATTTATTTGGGTTTTGTGTTTTTGTTGATGTTTCCACCATTGTTGCCATTTTTTCACTGTTGAGCCATTTTGGGAAGACGCAGCAGCTGCTGGACTGAGTGCAGCAGCTGCTGGACTAACAAACTTGATTTTCTCATGTTTCCTCATGTTGCGCTTTTAACTGTTACTTATATATGTACCTTCAAGATCATCCATGGGAGACAAAATAGTATTAGGAGTTGATTGTCGTGGTGAATGGGTTGAGTCGGACAATCATTTTATTTGGCGTTGGAAAGGCAAAGAAATGATCGAGACGATAGTGATGATTGTGAATCGAGATATCTCGTATGAGGATTTTGTAAATCAAATTATTTTTAGGTGTGAATTAAATTGTGAGCCGGAAGATATCGTCATCACTTACATGCATTCTTGTGGTGAAAAACAGAGAGTGGCTCCATTTAGAATAAAAAATCAAGTGAGTTTACAGATTTATTTGGAAGATGAAGGAAGACCCATTCTACGGGTATACATGGTTGAAAGGGTGGTGGAGAACCAAAATTCACATCAAAATCTAGAAATTGTGAATGATGAATGTCCTGGGAATTTCCCAGCAGCTGCTGTACATTTCCCAGCAACTTGCCAACTTGCTATAACAAGTACTATCTCAATGTCTAAGATCTCTACCGATTCCACCTCAACGCATAAGATAACTAGTATTATATTACAAAACGTATCGACGCAACCAAGTAATAGTCAATTTACTTAGTCACCATCACTTAGATATGCAATTGCTCAATAGGTTGTTTATTACTTGTGAGTAAGCGAAGTCAATGCATAAGATCACTCATGAATTTAGTATTTTATTTGAAGTCGGAGTAACAAAACTCAACTTATCAATACATATGGCTGATATCATCCCCTTATAGTCATTTTACTATAGGTACTAACGAAAAATCAAAGGTCGGGTCCAGCAACTGCTGGGAATTCCCCAGCAGCTGCTGTACATTTCCCAGCAAATGCTGAGAATTTCCCAGCAGCTGCTGAGAATTTCCCAGCAACTTGCCAACTTGCAACAACAAGTTCTAGCAAAATGTTTTCCATCGAGTTATTTCTAGTGTTGAATTGGACTAAAATTGCTATATTCATCCATAACCATGATCAAATGGACTAATTAATGGAAAAAGCCACTGAAATAAGTGTGATTTAGATCTGCCATCATATTACTTGTGTAAGTACTATCTCAATGTCTAAGATCTCTACTGATTCCACCTCAACGCATAAGATAACTAGTAATATATTACAAAACGTATCGACGCAACCAATTAATAGTCAATTTACTTAGTCACCATCACTTAGATATGCAATTGCTCAATAGATTGTTTATTACTTGTGAGTAAGCGAAGTCAATGTATAAGATCACTCATGAATTTAGCATTTTATTTGAAGTCGGAGTAACAAAACTCAACTTATCAATACATATGGCTGATACCATCACCCTATAGTCATCTTACTATAGGTACTAACGAAAAATCAAAGGTTGGGTCCAGCAACTGCTGGGAATTCCCCAGCAGCTGCTGTACATTTCCCAGCAAATGCTGTACATTTCCCAGCAGCTGCTGTACATTCCCCAGCTATCATCGATTCCCATTAATCCGTCGTTCAATATTGAATTTTTTTTGTTTGGACTAAGTGGTGTTGATGTTTTTAAACTATTTGCATTGTTCGGTGATTTAGTGATTTTGTTTGAATTTGTTATAGCAAGTTGGCTACTTGCTGGACTAGTTGTCGCAATTGCTGTAAAATATTACAGCAAGTTATTAAGTTGTTGGATTATTCACAGCAATTGCTGGGACAAATCCCAGCATTTGCTGTAAATCGCATAGCAAATGCTCAAATGTGTTGGTACGCGACGTCTCCGCGATGCGGACACGTCGCGGAGGGTCACTGTTTTCGTGCCCAAAATTTTTGGAATTTTTCGCTAGGAGCCCCGAAAAATTCACCGAACACCTACACATCCTCCAAAACATTAAGACATGTTGGTTCACCAAAAAAAAACTATCAAAAAAACTCCCGGGTCGAACGAAAACAATGAAACATTTACTCAACTGAAAACATGCTGGTACGCGACTCCTCCGCGACGCGGACATGTCGCGGAGGGTCACTGTTTTCGTGCCCAAATTTTTTGGGATTTTTCGCGACGGGCCCCGAAAAATTCACCGAACACCTACACATCCTTCAAAACATTAAGACATGTTGGTTCACCAAAAAAAAACTCTTAAAAAAAACTCCCGTGTCGAACGAAAACGACGCAACATTTTCTCCACTAAAAAAGTGCTGGTACGCGACGCCTCTGCGACGCGGACACGTCGCAGAGGGTCACTGTTTTTGTGCTCAAATTTTTTGGGATTTTTCGCTACGGGCGCCGAAAAATTCAGCGCCACACCTACACATCCTTCAAAACATTAAGACATGTTGGTTCACCTAAAAGAACTCTAAAAAAACTCCCGGGTCGAACGAAAAGGACGCAACATTTTCTCCACTGAAAACGTGCTGGTATGCGACGCCTCCGCGACGCGTACACGTCGCGGAGGGTCACTGTTATTTTTGAAAATTTTAAATAATTTTAGCTACAAGCTCCGAAAAATTCACCGAAGAATGCACTACGCTTCAAAATAACAATATTTGTTATTTCAACCAAACAAATGAAAAAAACAAACCACGGATTTCGGAAAAAAATGATGTTACAATTTTGGACCCAAAACAGTTTATCAACTGTGTCCGCGCGACGCATCCGCAACGCGGACGTGTCGCGGAGTGTCCGAAATGTTGCGACTGGATTTTTTTTTTTAAAAAAAATAAGTTTTTTTTGTAACAAATGAGTTTCAAAAGTTTTTAAATCATTAACTTAATCACATCATTAACTTAATTAATGAGAAGTTTGACCGGTCAAGGTCAAATTTGTTACCAATACTAATTTTAAAATTTATTTGTCACCCTCTTTTCAATTTTCACGAGTATTTCTCTTTCCGTAATTCTAAATTTACGATTTTCTAAGACATTCTTTTCTAGCATCAAATTGATCGATTGATGTGGGGTGGGATTGATTTGTAGGGTGGAAATTTGGGGGAACCAGGAGAAAAAATTTAAGTTACGCCGCTGCCAAAACCCTTTAAACCCATCTTCTTCTCTTCACTCTCAAATTCATCATCATGGGTTTCTTCGACCTTAACATACCCTACTACGAATCTGATAGAAACATCATTACAGACAAAAAAACTCTAAAAGCTACTCGTCTCAAGCTCATAGTCAAGGCAATCGAATTGGGTTACACAGGAATAGCATACAATCGTACTTTCAAAGGTGTAATGTCGGAATCAGATCGTTGTTGTATCCCGTTATTCCCGCTTTCTTCTGTTCTGAAACTTGCTCCTTCACTTTCCTCAGCCGTAGAGTTTCACAGAAAACTCTTAAACGTCCCGGTTTCATCCCCTTTTCGGCAGTACACGCGTTTGACTGTTGTGGTTGATAGTTCGTCTCAGGCATCCGCTCTTAATTCTGGAAATCCAATTCTGAAAACCTATGATATTGTTGCTGTGAGACCACTCAATCAGCAGGCCTTTGAACAGGCTTGCCAGGTTTCCGAGGTTTGTTTGACTGGAAACAAAGTTTAAGAAATAAAGATACTAGTACATTTTTGAATATTGATGATGGTGTAATCCTTTTTGGTCTTAAACATGTCTGATGGAGTATTGAAATTGAAAAACTTGCTAAATATCTTTCAGGACAGACCAAAAAGTAGAGTAATACTTCCTCCATTCAATTTTAGTTACTACATGACTGCATAAATGCATTGTACAAAGTGAAATCTTCATGGAGTATATGATGGTTCAGTGAAGTATTAGTTAGATAGGGATCCAAAATGTTTAATCAGCAGTACCACTGACTACCACTCTGTGATAATAGGTGGGGAGTAGCATAACTAGATGGTTTTGACCAAATTTCAACTATTCATATTTAGTTTGAGTTGATAACATTGTACAAACCATAGTAAATCTGGCACTGGTACGAGCAGCTATTAGAAAAAAAAGGACAATGCTGGTGAATTCTTTTGATGATGTATTAGAAGTGCATGATCATTCTACACCATACACTAGAAGCTGCAGGTTGCCTGTAATAATGGAGCACTCTTTATTATTCCAATAATTGAATGTTTTGGTTGGAGATGAGTCAAATGTTGATTTTGTTGAACTTGTTATGTCAATATATCATGCTTGTCTCTATTATCTGTCTATTTCCTTGGAGACTTTAGATGTTGCATTTATGCGTTTCTGATACACTATCTTTTTGGTGTGCTTACCGTCTTCTTTTCAACTTTAAGGTGGACATAATTGCTATTGATTTCTCGGATAAGTTACCATTTAGGTTGAAGCAATCTATGATTAAAGCTGCAATTCAGGTATGCCCTTTATCAATGTAATACTCATATTTATGATGCGAATCCTACTGCATCTGCACTTCATGAAATATTGGAACTATACACTATTGATAAATTAAAAAACTGAATGAGAAAGTATAGAGGAAGTAGAACAATAGGTAGATTTGTTAGGTTCACTGTAGTTAGCCTTTTTCTCTCCTTTCCTTGTTAGCAACTTTTTGAAGGTCCCGGCAAGTCCTTAAATGCTGAAGAATACAGTTGCATTTCAAAATAAAGGAGAAGTCTGAATGAGTCCAATATTGTTAGAGATGTGGTGGGTCACTTTCAAGGGCCTAAGGGTTTTTAAGAAAGATTATTCATCATTGGAACTCTGATTATAATGAAGCAGTCATCTTTAATATGAACATGCAATGGACAAAGGTAGTGCTCAACTACTTTCTTTTTTTTATTTGGGATAGAATGGTTGAAGAGGATTGGACATGTGGGGAGTAAAAATTGGTTTCTCAATATATTGTTAATTTCTACAAAATTTCGGTTGTAAAGAATATTAGTGTGTGCTCCTAAAAGAGAATACTATTAAGTGAAATAAAAAAGTAAAATTGAAAAGAGGACTGCTTACTTTTGCTGGTGAACAGGTGATTTGGATGAAAGTCTATCCCTTGACTTTATACCTGTTTCGGAAAAAAAGAAGAAAGTCATTTCCTTGCTTGTTCTGATGACCTGTGATTCTTCTTTTTTGCTTTCATTAAGTGGACAAAGCATTATGTAACTGTCTTATAAGACCCAATCATATGAGCAAAGCTGCAGAGGTTATTGCAGATCACATTTTGCAATATATGGAACATTTATCCTAGCCAAAGACGTGCTGACTGCATGGCTTTTGATCCTCATGCATGATACAAACATTTCTAAAATTGAAACTGAACATGCATCATGTCATTAACATGACAAATGATTTTTTATGTATAGACATTATACGCAAGGGATGCAGAACAGATGGTTTAAGCTCCTCTATCATGTAGTATAATCCAAAGATAGATAGCATTACCAGACTGAGAACCTCTCATGCATAAATCATCCAAAGATCAAAGTATGCCCCTTAATACTAATAATTGTCTACATGCTCCTGTTGGATTTTAGTTTGTCATATTATTTCCTCCAATAGCTGGTCCAAACAATTGGATCGAGAGGTAGTTGTGATATTATTTCCTCTTTTGGTCAGTATATATGCATGATGTGATTAATCTCACTGAGGTAAACCAATTGCAGAGGATTTCTTATTTAGCATGTCAGATTTGATTATTAAGTCTTGCAACTGGGTTAGGAATAAATGCCGTGCAAGCAATTGAATCTCCATACTTGAGGAGCTGTATGCTGATGAATTCGTCATTATTACAAGTAAAACTCCTTAAGAGATATCTATGTTCATTTGCTGTTATTTTATCCTTTAAAGACAGCTTATTGTCCCAGACTTTTGGTATGCGAAATCTAAACCACTAAGATGGGTAAATCATAACTTTCTTACTGAGACTAATTTGTCGAAGGAACTTCTAAGTGTGGAGGAAAAAACGAGTGGCATCCAAAGATGGTGTATGCTTGAAGTTAGCTGAACCATGTCTAAGTTTAGTTGTTTATGGTTTTCTGGATGATTGACAGTTGTGTTTTTTTTTAATTGCAGCGTGGAGTATATTTTGAGATTACTTACTCTAGTCTTGTTTTGGATGCCCAAATGAGAAGGCAAGTTCTATCTAATGCTAAGGTGAGTCTGGTAACTTCTGGTTTTGTTCTTTTCTAATTGGTTATAGTAGTTGGTATAGTATGGATTCAAAAAAAGACATGAAATCCTCTTGTTGATATAGAAGACACTTTAATCTCTCACTAGGGGTTTTCTACCTTATAAAAAAATTTAAAAAAAATTAAGCTTTCATGCTGAATTCATCGGAGCTATTGCATGTTCTCTAGTATGTGTTAAAGAGTTATCAAGCCTGACTGGTCTACATTTTCACCTTCTTTTTCCTTTTACGCCCCACAACAAGTAATCCTCAATGCCGATCTATTTGCAGTTGGCCATGTGAATCCTCACTGTCCATTTTGTTCCATTTTAAACTCGCCTTTCTTTTTTCATTAATGAAGATAAATTAGTAGTCCGCAGCTCCTTTCTTACATGTGAAGCACCTATACCAAATCAAAGAATGGCTTTTGAACATTTCTCGAGTTTTGGTAGTTTGCATCACAGCTTCTATTTTCCTTATCTATAGTGAACCCAAATTTATATTCTCTTTCTCGCCTTCTATGCACTCCTCATGTACCTTATCGCATAAACAATTATACCTTTATTAGCTAGACAATTTTTGCAATAAAAAATGGAAGTCCTTACTTTGAAGTACAAGCCATTTCCTTTTTGTGTGGCCTTGCCTATACTGGAGATTTTTATTTGAATTTTGTTGGACCTAAAGGTAGTTGGCATTCTTAGATGATTATGAGGCTTTCTTCTTAGATTTCAAGATACTTAATGCTGTACATACGTTGTGACTTTATTCTATGTCATTCATGGATTTGAACATAAGACCAGGGGAATGGTATTCTGCTAACCTGGCTAGGACCCAAAATAAGTGAAAATGGGAAGCACAATATTTGACAATATAAGCATAGAGCAAAATGTAGGATAGAGCAAAGATATGAATGTCACTAATTCATAGAACTCAAAATGTAGGAAATACTGTTAAATGAAATAGAATCTTACAGCAGACCATCAACCTCAAGATCCAGGGTTGAGGTAATAGTTCTTACTGCATGTAATGTTACATGGGCATTTAATAAAGCTTCTTAACCAGAACCATGGCTCCTCACGGCATGATCTTTTCTAGTATACGGTGACACTAGCCTGATGTTTTGGCAGGGATTTCTCAATTCAAAATGTAACATATTCAACCTAATTTAAGAGTTACGGTTTATATTTTCTTTACTATCTTTGGTGCCTAGAGTGTAGATCTGATCTGATTTAATTGCTAAATATCCAGTTGCTGGTGGATTGGACTCGAGGAAAGAATCTTCTTTTCTCCAGTGCTGCTCCTTCTGTAACCGAACTTAGAGGTCCATATGATGTAGCGAATTTGGCATCTTTGCTTGGTCTCCAACTGGAACGTGCTAAAGCAGCACTTTCCAAAAATTGTAGGTAACTTACGGAAATTACTTCATTTTTTGAGTTGCCTGCACTTTCGCATGATGGATTTTGAAGTATTCTATCCCTTTGGCAGAACTGTTATAACTAATGCATTAAGGAAAAAGTGTTACCACAAGGAGGCCATTAAGGTTGAGCCAATAACATCAGGCATCGAGGAACCTGAATTCGATGATTGGCTCAAATGGGATCCTATCTCTAGTGGTGAGGGTGATTTGCTGTTAGACGACATCAAGAAATCTTTTTCTGTCTCCAGAAATGTACCAAAAGATGTGAAACGCATCGACTTTAGTTCGGTTGTGAATAACCTGCCTGCACATGGACTCCAGATTAAAGATTTGATATCTTCAACAATGTCGGGGCAGGTTCCTGTGGATACTATTGCAGAGTTGGCAGGTGTTCAGGTGGATGAGATGGCTCTTCCAAGTTCTGGAATATCACAACAACCAGGTGGTATCAATTTTCTTCCTGTAGAATGTTCAATTCTAAAAGATGACCCAGATAAAAACCAACAGAGTTCTGGTTCTGAAAGTGTTAAGGTGCCTTGTTTGTCCATTGCTCCTCTAAATGATCCTGCTAATTTGGGGAGAAAAGAGGACAACAGTAGGATTGATAATGAGGATATACAATTTACAATGAAGTTAGATATAGAAGGTGCATCTGGGACCAAAATGGATGATTTGCAAACAAAAACTAGTTCAGATAGTTGTGAAGGAAATGCGGTCTTGCTAGATGGTGTGACAATACACACCTGCAGAAGAGATATTGAAGTCGGAGAAAATAGTATGATGGACAATGAGGAAATGAAAATTACAGATAAGTTTGACGTGCAAGATACTACTTCTGAGAACAAAATACGTGATTTTCAACCTGGAACTTGTTCACCTAGTGGTGATGAATCTGCTGTCTTGCCAGAGAGTACAGCAAACTATACTTGCAGAACAGATTCTGAAGTCACTCTCTCTGCTAGTTCTTCCTTGGTGGATGTTACACTTTCAAAGGATGAAAATTACACTGGTTCAAATGTTCAGCAGCTTGGGATCTCAGGTAAATTCCACACAGATTTCCCTGATCGAAATGACACAGATGGTTTAGTGTTGATTGAGACACGAGTTAGTGACAATCCAATGGATAAAGAACAATTTAGGGAGAAAAGATATCATTCTACTACCTTACCTGATGGATCATTCAACAGTGAGCATAGCAATCCAATGGAAGTGGATAATGAGTATTTAGTTGCTGAGAAGGTGCTGAGCAAAGATGTTACAGAGGAAGAGTTCAAACATGCTGATGATGATGCTGGACTAAGTCATCAGATCCTGGGTGGATCTTTGTCAGGTGTAAATCTATTAGTTTTGTGAGTGATTGTCCAACTTTGCTTCCTCAGGGCAACTTAACTTGTTTTTCATTTGGTTTTGAACACCAATAACTATTCTCACAACATATTTTAAATTATTAATGAGAAAATGATGTTAAATTAAATTGTTTCTCTGTGAGTCCCGAAAAACACTAACCAGGTCAAATGAAATGCAGCATAAGATTTGAAGTGGACGGAATAGTCATCATTGTCATAGAAAGATTATTCACTGATATAATATTCATATAACCATTCATTTCTCCTTTTCCCTCTTATCTTCATGGTCTCTGTTGCGAAGGTTCTTTTCTTGCTAGTATCATCACATGTTGATTCCAGTAGCTTTTGATTAGACCTGATATTTGTATTAGGAGATCCATTACATTTGTATAAGTTTTAATTGTGAAACCAGTTACTAAATGAGCTATCGATTCAATGGCTAGTTTAGAACCCACAAACTTATCCTGGCTTTGCATTTGGTTGAGTAAACTATTTTTGTCTTTGGGTCGCCTGTTAGTGTTTATTGGTTACCATTAGCATTTGATGCCCTGCCATGGTCCAAATTTGTTGTTACCTCCTTACGATTGGATGTCTTTTTGGTGGGGATGGTTGGAAACTTTCAAGTTCAATAGCTCTGCATAGTGTCTTTTCCTTAAGATAATTATCATATTTATCTTGTGTTGTCCTGTTCTTCTAATAAATTTTCCTTTTAGTTTCTACCTAAGCATATGTTTTAACGCTTCTATCCATCCTTTGCAGGAAAGATGAAACGTAGGGCATCTTATCGGCCTTCGTTGTTTCCTTTCAAGCGCTTGTTGACTCGTCGGCCTTCAACTTTTAGAGGCTGAATCAATTTACAACTTTGTGAGGTTTGTCTGGTTGTTTATTTAAGTCAATTGGCATGTTTAATATCATTAAAGATGCAACTATACATTTAATTCTCCTCTGCTGTTTGTTCCATGTGTAATGCCCTCTTGGGTTCTTTCTGGGTCATGATTCTAATTATACTGTTATGATGAGGTCTAGTGTTTGTGTATTGTGCATCTTATTACATTATATGCACTTGGAATATTGTATTGTTCATTAATATTGTATCTATCAACAGGATTAATCAAACTCCTCTCTTGGCACTTGCCATACTTGGCTATTTAGTTCCAGTTATATAAATGAGATTTGATATGGATGTCAATACTTAAAGTACTTGGATCGAGAAACTTCAATCAGTTTGATTAAGTTTATATCAGGCAGTGGTACAAAAAAGCATTTTCCGCTTGTCTATGGTGTTTTATATGTTTTTACTTTCGCCCCTCACAATTGTCCCTTATTGATGAGGGAAAGACTACTTCCAACACTCATGATTAACATTTCACCATCTCAACTGTTTTTTCTTTTTGTTATCTTCACTATTTTTTCCTTTCCTCACTTTGCTGGTATTTGATCTTGGAGGAGATTTGCCTCTTTATAGGATAAATTATTGGTCGAGAGAATATGATAATTATTAATGATTTATGCATGTTGCCACTTCCAAGTGTGATCATTTTCTTATGAGGTTCGTGTACAAACAAGTGCTGTATTGCATATTCATAATTTCTTGAATATATTTCAACTTTAGGTTTCTATCTTACAATAATTCTTATATTATGTTGCAAACAACAAACTGTGTGCATCCTCTGGCACCCATCTCCCTTCTACCCCCACCCAAAAGAAGGGGGAGAAAAAACGAAAAAAGAAATTCCTAGTTCATTTTGTAGTTACTTTAGGTACTTTCATCTCCTGTATACTGCTCTCTATACTTGATAGTTCTTCCTTCTGCACTGAGCTTAGAGGTTCAAGCCTCTCAACAGAGAAAGCAATTGCCGCGCCAGATTTGCTAGCTAACCAGTGTTATGGAAGGCGCTCGCCTCTGAACCTAAGGCGAGAGGTGAGAGGCGAGGCGAGGCGATGTCATGTCTCCATTTATAGGTGAGGCGAGGCGCAGGTTCTAAAGGCGACCTAAGGCGAGAGGCCCGCAGGCGAGGCGAGGCGCATAGGCATCACTTTTTGAATTTTTTTTAAAAAAGGACCTGATTAAATGATTTTTACAAAAAAATTAGGATTTAGTAGGCATGACTCTCTTCACTTCCGCGACTCTCGTCTTTGTTCAGCCTATTCACGACTCTCTTCAGTCTTCAGCGACGCGAGTCGCGACTCTGTTCTTCAGTTCCAGTTCGTCCAGGCGTCCAGCAGTCCAGTCTCCAGCGAGCTCGCGAGTCATGACTCTGTTCTTCAAGTAAGCTCGCGTCTCTGTTCTTCCTTTCTTCTTCTTCTTCTTCTCTTCTTTATTCTTTCTTCCTTCTTCTTTCTTCTTTCTTCTTCTTTCCCTTTTTTTCCTTCTTCAGGTTCACTTCTTAATTTCTTATCTTCTTCTTCTCCAGTTTCTGTTCCAGTTCAGTTCTTTTCCTCTTTCTCTGTTTTTAAATACAGAATAGTGAATACTGCCCAGTGCCCATATTTTTAAAAAGTTTGTAATCTAATTTATTAATAAAATTATATACTAATTTATATTAATTTGTCTGCTGCCCAGTGCCCATCTTTGTATACTGCCCAGTGCCCAGTGTCCATCTTTGTATACTAATTTATATTAAATTGTAATCTCCAATGTGATTGACTGATTCAATGGCGGCTGATCAAAGCAAAAATAAGGACATTGGATGGAATTATGGCATACAAGAACCGACAAGAGATTCTGTTATTTGTATGTTCTGTGAAGTTACGTATAATGGTGGAATTAGTCGACACAAGCAACACTTGATGGGTAGAAATAGCTACAGTGTTAGCTACTGTGTTTTGGACGGCAAAAGGCGACAAGGCGCTACGTCGCCTCGCGGCAAGGCGCTCGCCTTTTTGAATTGAGGCGCCAATTTATAGCAAATTCTTAAAATATTTAATTGCATATATAAATATCCAAAATCTCAATAGCAATAACATATATTAGCAAATATTTCAATCACACTATTCATGGACAAATTAATATTAATTAGTATACAACACAATTGTATTAATAAAGAAGATTACAATTTTTTTTTAAATATGGGCACTGGGCAGAAGTCGGAACTGCACTACTGCAATGTTCTTTATTTAAAAACAGAGATATAAGAAAAGAAGTAAACTGAACTGGAACACTGGAGAAGAAGAAGATAGGAACTGAAGAAGGAAAAAAAGAAGAAGAAAGAAGAGAAAAAGAAACGAAGAACAGAGACGCGAGCTTACCTGAAGAACAGAGTCGTGAGCTTGCTGGAGTGCTGTATGAAGGCTGAACTGGAACAGAGAGTCGCGTCACTGAAGAGAGAAGAGATTCACGAGAAGGCTGAAAAGTGAAGAGAGTCGTGTAAGTGAAGAGAAAAGAGAGTCGCGCCTATTAAACCCTAATTTTTTTAAAATCATTTAATCAGGTCCTTTTTTAAAAAAAATTTCAAAAGGCGACGCCTATGCAACTCGCCTCGCCTGTACGCCTCTCGCCTTTCGTAGTTGCGCCTCGCCTTAACTGTAAAAGGCGACATGCCATCGCCTCGCCTCTCGCCTTGGGCGCAGAGGCGAGCGCGTTTCATAACACTGTCAGCCAATCGTCAGTCCTGCCTTCTCAATGACACTCAATTCCATGCTGACCAAGTAAACATGCCAAAACTGTGTAGTTACCCCCAGATTCAACTACAAGGTTCCTTACCAAACAAGTGCTTAGTCAATTAGTTTATTTTAGGTCCAGTCGTTTAGTTGAGATCTGTAGAAGATATAGATATGGCGAGGGAAGATTCATACAACTGAGTCAACTTGCTTGAGATTGAAGCGTAGTTGTTAGTTTCTCTTAATCTAAGCACCAAATCTTTGCAATTTGTTTTGCTATATTAGATCCTTCCTTGCTTCTCATTTCCTCATAAACATGTATCTGTCCTGTGTGTTATGATGCAGATTTCCAGTATTAAGATTCACGACTTGTGCACATCAGAAGGGCAAAGAAGTTAAGATTATGATGATACTGATTAAAGTTCTTTTTTGGGGGTTCCCATCAGGTGTTTGGTAGTTATGATGAAGCTGCTTGAAGTTATGAAGCTGCTTTAAGTTTTCTCTTTTTTTGGCTTTCCATCAAGTGTTCGTATCCATATTGGGTTTCCTACTAATTTGAGTTCATGCCATGTAATACCTATTTAAGGGGAAAGTGCTCCCTAATAGTATTTTTTGGTACCCCAGTTCAAATGCAAGAACTTTGATTGAGGATAGATTCTATCCATTTCACAACCCTTGTCGGTGATAGAAGTCTACAACTGGTAAATGCACATCGTTTTAAGTATCTTCTTTTTAGTAGATTATTTGTCTTGAGTTGGTGAGTGTACAATCCACTGCCATCTGACAAGAATGAACCAGCCAACCTCCCGCTTTTAGGGGCCACCTTGATAAGTAAAATAGCCTTGATTTAAAAGAAGTCCAGATTCAGATTCTAGTTCTAATAGACCGTTAATTTCCTAGTGGTTACAACAATGCTTCAAGTCATGATTCAGTAACATGCGATGCCAAATGATTAGTGTAAAGGGATATCATTGATGTCTATTATAACGGAGAGAGAGACAGGCTCTTAAAGACAAGTATTCCCATGCAAGTTGAGGTTCTTTTTTTGGGGGTGGGGGGTGGGGGGGATATATGTTAGTGTAGCCCTAGCCCCCATGGAACTTTGATTTCTTGGTCTTAAAGAAACATAGAGAAGATCATATAAGCTGATTCTGTGATTTCAACTTGTTTTTAATCTTTTGATTGAGAAGTTAGTGTATAGACAGACATACATAGGCTTTGATCTCAAGAATTTTTTAGAAGGATCCTCTGTTTGCAAATTCCTTCGTTTTCTCCATTATATTATGCTTATTTTTTTCTAGTTGTTTTTTCTTGAAAGTGTGCCACCATGCCTAAAGAAAGATGTATGTTTTAAACATCTTGTCGTGGATGTTATTAAATATTATAGTTGTTTGACTGATTGGTTCTCCGATTTTTTTTCCTTATCAAAATTTTTTTGATCAAAGTGCCTGCTTAGTGGTTCCAAACCCTACATTATGTCGAATCAAAGGTATTCTATTTTACTGCAATTACCTCCAAGTTCTGTTTAAACTTTTTTTGCCTTTTGGCTTTTGAAGTTCATAAAGGAGGGGGCAAGCCAGCACGGTAGGGTGGGTGGCCAGGGTGAGTTAATAGGGGGACCAGTGTGGATTTGTTGCAACATCTGTTTAACTTTTTCTTCAATCTCAACAGCTTTAATCTTTTCTACTAATATTTTTCCATGCAATTTATTAGTCAAGTATGGTTTTTTAAGTCTCCAAATTCGATTATATAAAATGGTCAGTTTGACTAGGAAAACGTCTGCTTTGGAATTTGTTGCACTGAGAATTTCATGAGTTATTTTATTCTTTACTCACGAAATTACTAGCGCTCCTTGCTAGCCAAGCCGGAGGTCAAGCAACTCCCACCTATCCTGGCTCCTTTATTTAATGAGTTATTTGATCCCTGGCTTGCTCCAAGTACACCTCTCAGAGACCTGCATTTTCAAGCCCTTCTCCCAGATTTTGCGATCAAGCACCTTGTGCTCTACATGTTGCTCCCCATTGGACAATGCAATTTTGGTACACAGTTATTCCAATTTCAACCTAAACTTTTGCAGTGTGTTTACAACATTTATGTCCCCACCTGTATCTTCACTGCACGACTCATTTCGTTGGAATTTCAATCCGCTTGGTTTACTTTGTAGTTAAATCTCTTTCACCTCTTACTCATCTCCAATTCTGGAAATACGTCCTTCTGTTGGATTTGGAAACTGAAAATTCCGCTTAAATTCAAACACATTTTATGGCTTTGTTGTCATGATAAACTACCTATTGTTCAAGTAGTATCATCATGTTGGCATTATCGACAACTCTGCATGTTCACTTTGCAACGAGCCAAAGATCAATTGCAACTGACTTGTGGATCAGCCTTCAAATATTTACATACATATCACACTCACATAACATGAGCTGATTACCCTGTTCCCAATACTCTCCATTCTGAATGGCACTTTCATTCCCTTTTGTCTATGGTGCATTTGGTTACATTGCAACTTAAAGCTCTTTTTAGAGGAATTAATATCTATTGACTACTTACAAATATATAAAGTGACAGTGAATCCGCACTCGTCCAATTTATAAAGACAAATCTATTAGTTTTTTTTGGGTAACTAAGCATTACATATGTATAGCCACTCAACACAGCTGGTTATCTTTTGAAATTGAAAACTATATGCCCAACCAGTTAACTAAGGTAGAGAGAAAATTAGAACATTAGTTGGTGAACAAAGTTCCTGATGCCCCTAGAGGCTCTCACATTGCATAAAATGCAATATTTATGGCGATGCTATACATTAGCTTGAAAAGCTGAGCTGTTTGAGTCTTCCCTTTAGAACTCCTGATTATCCACTGGATATGTTGATTCCAGTCTGCATTAAAAAATTGTGATCTTCTTATCTAGTGCATTAGCTTGGTCCAGATTTGGAGAGAGATTCACAGTGGAGGAACAGATGATCTCTGGACTCATGATGGGCTTTGCACAATACATGTATAATATTCACTTGTATTCCCCAATTTGCTAACCTGTCAGTAGTGAGCATTTTAGAGTGAACGGAGCTTTAGGCCTAGATGCATTATGAAACACCATATATTTCCACAGCAACTGAGGTCCATCTCTAAGCAGATGTAGGTATGTTTGTTTAATGATGCTCTTAAGTATTCTCTGCATTTGTTGAAATGTATTTCTAGCTGCTAGTATCTTTCTCACCAACCAAGATGCTTGTTGGGGTATAGGATTAGAGAATATGTGGTTCTTTATATAAAACACATGGATCCATTTTATTCATAACTTATCTTACTTGTGTGCCAAATTCCAGCATGTCTTTGCAATTGCAGCTTTGTTAAGGTTTTGCCCTCCTGCCGACTTTAGCAAATGTACTCTATCCCAAGCTACCTAGGCCTTTTTGTGATTGTATTTGTTCCTGATCACACATAAGATATAAAATAAGAGATGATTGCAGTCAACACCTTGGGTTGGAATTAGAAAAAACTGAGCCCAGTATGCGTGTACTCCAAATAATACTGATTGTGCCAATTAAAACTCTTCCAGCATGGACAACTTATTGACTGTCCAAGAGGAAATTTTGGCCATAATCTTCTATTAGAGGTATCCATTGGACCAGAGACAGCTTCTTAGTTGCCAAGGGTATGCCCAAGTATTCGAATGTCAACTCACCCTCTGTGAACCCAAGCTAGTTGATAGTGTTGTCTTGTAACAGTTAGTACCCTCCCAAGTTCACAAAATTCTTCCCCATACTGGCTTGAAGTCCTGATGTAACAGAAAGTATTGAAACACTGGCATAAAACATCCACAGAATCGTAGTCCCCTCTAGCAAAGAGTAGCAAGTCATCTGCAAAACACATGAGAGTAATCCTCAGTTTCGTACACTTATATCAAACTTGAAACTCTTGTTAGAGCTCATTCCATTGAGGAGCTTGCTCAAATACTTTATTGCAATGGCAAACAAACGTGGGGGGAGGGGGAGGGGGCGTGTTCTCCATTAACTAATATAGAATAATGGACAGTTTTCGCCAACCCATAATCCCTGTAAGAAACTGGATTGGAAAGCCTGAAGATCTTAAGCTGTTCTAGGAAAGCCCACTCCACAAAATCAGGTTTTCAGGAGGTCAATTTTTAGCATGCATCTAGGAGATACATGTTTCTAGTGTATCCTTTGACTAATTCTTGAGCCAAAATTATGTCATCTGCTATATTCCTGCTAGGTATAAATCCAGATTGAGCTTGGCTTGGCTTATAATGATGGTCATAACTCCTTACATTCTGGAAGCTATGACTTTGGCTATTGCTTTGTACATCATAGTAAACATGCAAATGGTTGAAAATCTCTTAGCTGTAGAGAGATTGGCAACCTTGGGCTATAAACTGATTGATGTACAATTATATGATTTTTGTTGCAACTGGTGGAATATATTTTATGAAATACTCAGCTCTAGCTTCTGTGAGGTTGCTCTACTAGCTGTCAGATCCTTCGATTAATGTGTCACCTTTAGAACTTTTTTAATGTCTTATTCATGTTTCACTAATATGAAAAAATTACGAACTAAATGCTTGATTTCTAAATTCTCAGGTCGCACAGCCAGTGGAGAACATTATGCCTAACATCAATCCTGAAAATTCAACTTATGCTCCTAATCATATGGGAGAAAAAATCTTTAACGTGATGCCGTGAACATGGTTGAAAACAATTGACAAGTTTTCATTCTTTCCAGGATGGACCTGACATAAATGTGTACTCGTCTCTGACACGAGCATATTTACTGTTGTGACAGTTAATCCGATCTCATGGATCGCTCCGGTTGGGAATACAGGTTTGTTGGTTGGTGGACAGGGGCCTTCTGATACAGCCCTGCTAAATGTACCAGAGAGTTCCTGTCCGACTAAACCTAAACTGATGGATGAGAGGTTCAGTTATCAAGTGAGAGTCTGCTTTTGGGACTTCTGATCTTGTGAAGTGTGCTGTTTTTTCTCTGAGCTCATATCTAGGGTTCCCCAAAGCAACTTATTGTAACTAGGGGTTACAAATTTCACCAAAGAGCACAGTTTTGCCGTTTTGATGTTGCTTTAGTCTGAGTTTAGGGGTTTTATGAGCAGAATATATATACTCTGAAGACTTATTTTCTGTGTTTATGTTAAGTTTAGCTGAGCATGTGAATATATATATATGTAGGGTTTTGCTTTGGTCCGAGTGTAGTAGGGTTTTGAGTACGCGAATGGAACCAAATCTTCTCCAGAACCTTTTGATGCGGGTTTTGTTTGTACGCTGGCTTCAGAAATTTCACATGTAGTTTAAACAAGAATTTTTACACAAATATATAACTTTATCCCATAAATTACACTTTAAAATTTATTTACCAAAATATCAAAAAATTACACTCTTTTTCATTTTCCAACACTTTATATCACATCACACACTACAATAATCACACTCAAAACACTTTCTCTCCTACTATTGTAAATAAAGTTGGTATTTTACATATAATTTTCAAAAGGTTAGTGGGCCCTTGTAATTTTATCCCCAAACTTGTATATATGTGAAAGATCCCCTTTAAACAATCTCGTCTTTGCCATTTATACTGTTGGATGTTTGAACTGCTTTTAAATTTTTACTCCCAAGTCAAACTCAATGTACATTAAGATAAATGACCTATACAATTTGACTCGCTCAATCTTAATAATTTTAATATATTATTATTTATTTTTGGTAAAAGGCGCAAATATGCCATCAAATTTTAACAAAAGATTCATTTATGTCATTCATTAAAAGTTTGGTTCAAATATGCCATTATTGTTAAGGAAAAGACTTATTCATGTCATTATTTTTTAACAATGATTTTGCAAAACCACTTTTTACATATGACATGTTTTAATTCGGTCACATCATTTAAAAAAAAAACAAATTCTAAATAAAATTAAGAAAAAATTCACCCAAATAAAGTCCCACCAAATTATTAAAAAAAAAACCGTAACACTCGCAATCTTTTCTTCGCATCTCTAATACGAACGAGTGTTAACAACTCTTCTTCAAATTCTTCTGAGAAGATTAAAGAGGTAAATTTTCATATTAATACTTAATATTTGTTTAACTTGGTGGGTAGAGAATCTCAAGAAATATACATGTGGGGTCTTAAGTTATGTGGATTTATTATTTTTGTCCGTAAAAAGGCATTGTTTAATAGGTATGTTTCTTACTTGAATGATTCTTATTTGTTTCTTTCTATTGTGCTCCCGAATTAGATTCGTATTCATTTGTCAAATTTAGGATTTTTTACACTTGCTCTGTGAATAATGCATAACATTATTTTATTGTTAAAATTTTTTGACATTATTTCAATTGTTCTTTTGGCATGTGTCCATTACTAAAGAATGATCAATAAAGTAACAATATTTTTCCATTATGGGGGTGAATAGGTCTTCTCTCCTCAGCTACTGTACACTAAGAAGTTGATACATATGTGGCATCAATTTGATCCAGACTTCTTGTCTTACAAAGACCTTTGTGAAGAATTTAAAAAGGAACTTGGTTTTTTTGAAGTCAAACAACTCTTAGTTGCTGGACCATCTGGTAGATACTACATAATTGAAGGTGATGAAGGTATTCGGGCTTTACAATACCTTATTTGTCATGAGTTTAAGAATATTGACTTATTTGCTGTAGATGATATAGATTTGATAGTTCATATTCATAGCATTCTTCATCTATTAGAGAGATATCATGTAGATGTTGAAATTGCATCAGATGATGAACATGTGTTGGGAGATTCCGATTGTGAGATTGATACTCCATCTGATGTGGAGTATGATGAAGAAAGACTTGAGTTGTTTGAGAAACAAAGAAAGAGTATCGTAAGTGATAAGTTGGAGCATTATAAGGAATTAGAGAAGGGAATGTCACTTGCTACCATTGAGGAAGCTAGACAGACAATGAACTACTTTGCTGTAACTAATCACCGTGGACTGAAGATTGAAAAAACTGATTGTACTAAGGCTAGGTATGTTTGTCAAGTTGGATGTCCTTTTAAAAGTAACATTTCATGGGATAAAAAAAGGGACTTCTGGATTTAGTATAAAAAATTTGATAAACGAACATACTTGTTTTCCATGCTTCAAAAATTCGAGGATTGATTCAAAGACATTAGCCTAATACTTCAAAAGTAAATTACAAGAAAATCCTAAGTACACTGTGAAGGATATGAGAGGAGAATTATCAACTGATTTTGATTTGAATGTGACAAAATCCAAGCTAAAGAGGTCTAAGGTGATGATTCTTGAAAAATAGACGGGAGTTTCAAGGATGACTTTAACAAACTTGAAGCATATGGGGCTAAATTAAGACGGTCTAATCCAAAAACTAATATTGAAATAAAACATTTCAAAAGATGCTTTTGAGAAAGGTAGAAGAAAGTTCTCGAGGATGCACATATGTTTTAACGCCTTGAAGTAAGGTTGGAGAAGTGGATTGAGACCACTTATTGGTTTGGATGGTACTTTCTTTAAGGATAGGATTAAACGTCAATTGTTAGTTGCGGACAGACAAGATTGTATGAATCAATTCTATCCACTTGCATGGGCAGTGGTTGAAAAAGAAACTACAAGAACATGGTCATGGTTTGTGGAGCTTTTGAAGAGGTCTTTTGACTTAAAAGATGGAAGTGGAGTGACTTTTATTTCAGACATGGAAAAGGTATATCATCTTTTAAAATATGCTTCATTATATTTTTTGACTTATTTTTTATTTTGATTGTGAGCACCATCTGTGGAGTTCCACTGGGTATGTTGTTGTTATTGTGACCACCACCTGATTGTTATATTTTTTTAAAATCTAACAGGGATTACTAGATGTTGTGAGCAACGTACTTCCTGCAGCTCATCAAAGATTTTGTGTTAGACGCATTGAATCTAATTGGCTAAAAAAATGGAGTGGGGAAATGAGAAAGTTGATGTGGTGGTACGCTTGGAGCACATATGATAAAGAGTTCAAAGATCAACTCAACAAGCTAGGCAAATTGGATAAAGATGTTGCTAAGGACTTGATTGGTAGACCACCCCAGACATAGTGTATAGCCTACTTTGACACACAATGTAAGTGTAAGGACCCAGACCTGGTATGACCTTTATGATGCTTGGATTTTGATTCTGGAAAGTTTTTTATCAAGGTGACGCCCCATGGGCACCTCCACGGGCCGTGTGACTCACCATGGGCCATGTGGAGGGGCCATGAGGTGACCCTTGGCCTTGTGCAACAAGTGTTGACCTTAACTTGGAGTTTAACACCAAGGAAGGTACCACATGAACCCCGCACAGTCCGTTGTGGCATTTTATGGACCTTGTGGTGGCTTATGTGACTGAGCCTTGGCCTTGAAAACCACATTTTGGCTAAGTCTTGTCACACATAAACCTCTCACGGACCGTATACCCCCTTCACTGTCTGTGAGGCCTTCCATATGGGCGTCGAAGTGAAAATTTTCTAAGTATGAGATCATCGTCTCGAAACTTTGTCGATGGAGAATTTTTCTAAGTGAAGCATCACGGGAAGCCACACAATTCGTGTGACCTCTATACGGGTTGTGAAGCCCTCCGTATGGGTGTTGGAGCGCAAATTTTCTAAGTATAGAATTACCGTTTCGGACCTTCGACAGTGGAAATTTTCTAAATGTTGGATCATTGAATGGTCACACGGTCCGTGTGACCTTGTACGAACCACGAGACCCCAGCAACATTTTCCTATTCGATTCATCAATGGCATTTTCGTAATTACAGCTACTCCTAAGAGATTTTTGTGACTTTCTATGCTATCCTAAGACATTCAAATGACCTATACTCTTCTTCCCTCATTCAAATTCATTCTTACACGTAGAATTATTTCAACTTGCTCTTAAGAACTCCTCTCAAAGACTCTAGTGAAGACTTAGCTTGCGAATCAAGGGAAGACTCTTTTCTTCATCAAATTCTTCTTGTTTCTTCTTGGTTAGCTAAAGGTATGTGGAATTGATTCATGGTTCCTTTCAACCATGAAGACGCCAACCTTTTTACACTTGATTTTATGAAATTTAAGCTTATTTTAAATATGAATTTTTAAGATTATTGTTTATTTAATCAATTGAGATATGAGCTATGTTTTATTGTTGATTTTAAAGTGATTTAAGCCCTAATATGTTGAACTGCATTAATATTATGAATATTGAATATGCATTGTCCCTTTAAAGTTAGATTCAAGCATGTGTAATCTAAATTGTGATTTGAATGTGGATTTTACATGTGGATTTACATGAATTTCATATTGAATTGTTGATTAAAAATTGAATCTATATTGCTCATTGCTATTCACATATCATTCATGGCATTTGCATACATGAGCATTGGATTTTCGTGAAAATGAAGTAGTGGGTTAAGCTCACCTATGTCTATGAAAATGAATTGGTGTGTTAAGCTCCTCATATGGTTATGACAAGCATGTAATCACATAAATGTCTATAATATTAGCTATTTGAGCATATTGGGTGTTTACACCTCATTGGAAATTGTGAATGGGCTATTCCTATGCATAAAATGTATGATATGAATTGTGATTTGGCTTTTGAGCCCAAGTATGAACGATTATGAATATGTTTGGCTTTTAAGCCCAAGTATGCATTGAAATGATTTGAAATGACTTGCACCTCTTTGAAAACATGTTGACATATATGTATTCTCGTGGGATGATGAATTAACACCGATGAGATTGAAGACGTCAAATCTATTCCCAAGGATCCTCTTCCTTTCTCTTGAACTTGTGCCACCACAGGTATATGTATATGGTAACCCTTGACAAAATGGGAGACCCGTAAGGTGCTTTTACAACAATGATATGATACGACAAAATTGTGAAAATCCTATCCGAAATGGGAGGCCCATAAAGAGATGTATGATTTACCTTTGGCAAGTAGACCACCTCTTTTCCGATGTGGGGATAACTTTGGGATTCCAAGTAATAGTCGCTTGGTATTATAAGTCGGTTGAGGTCTTATCCCCTCTTTATATAAGCATTATGCATTTCATGCATCATGAATTTCATGGCATATTGTCATACTACTCTTCTTTGGTTATATATTTCTTTCTATATTATGTGCCCTTGTCATCTAACATTGAATGCAGGTTTGATAAGTCATATGCATTGCATGCTCACATACTTAGTACATTCAAATTTACTAACACATAATTTTTCCTACATGATCTAACCATGTAGGGATCGGAGACTACCTTCATCCACTGTTTGACGGCTAGATCGGATTTGAGACACTGTTGTGGTGAGTCCTATCTTCCAAGGACAAGCCACCATTCCTCTACCTATGTTGCTTTCTTTTATGCTATTTACTTTGAGGGTGAGCCCGGGACATGTCTTGGCCCCCCGTCCTATCTTATGACTAGAGACATTGTTGGACATCTTATAGACTCTTATGCGGATATATGCTATGTGTTGTATTAGGAGATTATGATTATGGTTACGGTTACCTATTATATATAGTTATTATGGATTGATTCTGAGTATTATGATATGTGATTATGTTATGATATGGAAATGTGGAAGATCGTAAGTTCCATATTGCCCTCATAGAGTGAGTCATACTTACCTGCCCCTTAGTTCTTATATGCTATGTGTTATGTGAATTCATGTTAATCCCTATTCCTATGACATCCCCCTAGCGTAAGTCCTACTATCTCGGCCCTTAGAACTATGTATTTATTATCTATATACACTTCTGAACCGATGATGTGAATATGGATACTTTGAGGCTTGTTTGGGGACTCTCGGGTTCCCATTCACCATGTCATTTCTAGGCCCTAGGTCCGGATCATGACAAGCTTGGTATCAGAGCACTATGTTTATAAATGATCCTCAGATTCCAACATGCCGTGTCGAGTAGAGTCTTATTCATGGGTTTGAAGTGCACCATGCTTATGAGTAGGAGGCTATGATGGCGTTCTAGGAATTGTCTTACTTCTTCATGTCTTATGTCTTGCTTTGGACCGTATATTAAGACTTCCTAATCCTGATGATGTCCTTGCTATATTACAGAAGATGCCTCTATGAAGAGCTTCTCTACCAAGACTGCCCCGGCTAATGAGGACCAAGCCCCTCAAGGGCCTATGGAAGAGCCTATCACTAATGGTGAATTATAAACTACTATTGCTATGCTTGCCCAAGTGGTGATCACTCAGACTAGACAGGCTAATCTTCCTCTCTATGATCCCACTCCAATTGCTAGAGTGAGAGATTTCGCCTGGATGAATTCTACGGAATTCTATGGATCAAAGGTTGATAAGGATGCTCAAGAGTTAATTAATGAGCTCTCTAAGGTGTTGACATTGTGGGGGTTACTTTTGAGAAGAAGGCCGACTTAGTTGCTTATCAGTTGAAAGATGAGGCTCAAGTGAGGTACAGTCAATGGTTGATGGAGAGGGTTTATAGTAATGTTGTTGATTGGGAAGAGTTCAAGTTTGCATTTCTGGATCGTTTCTTCCCTCTTGAACTTAGGGAAGCTAAGATGACAGAATTTATCAACCTCAAGCAGGGTGGTATGTGTGTGAGGGACTATGCCCTCAAGTTCACAAAGCTCTCCAAGTATGATCCTATGCTTGTGGCTGACCCCCGTGCAACAATGCACAAGTTTATTTCTAGGATCTCTGAGTTAATTGTGAAAGAATGTCGTATCGCTATGCTTATTCGGGATATGGACATCTCCAAGCTCATGATTAAAGGGGAAAAGCTCAAGGATAAGAGGGTGTATGATTCTAAGAGGGCCCGTTATGATGGTGGGTTCTCCAACTCCAAGAGTGGTGGTGGTTATGGTGGCTTCCAACAGGGCAAGGTTCTAATGCAAGGGTTGCCAATGCTAGGGTGCATCCTCCCAAGGAACAGGTTGGAGGTTAGCCCATGCCTCCTCCGTGTACTACATGTGGAAAGAATCACTCGGATACTTGTTGGAGAGATTTGGGTGCATGCTATGGGTATGGTGATGAGAACCACAAGGTTGCTGATTGTCCTAAAGTGCCCAGAACGGTCAGGGTCAGGTGGCCCTAGGAGGTCAAGGCCAGCAAAGAGCTCCACAAGGTGGTGCCCCAAGGCACAACAGTTTCTATGCTTTGCATGCTCGTCAGGAGGTTGAGAAGACTACGGATGTTGTGATGGTATGTTAAAAGTCTTTGATTTTGATACTTATGCTTTGCTTGATCCGGGTGTAAATTTATCTTTTGTGACTCCTCTTTGGCTATTAAGTTTGGTTTGAGCCTTCAAATTCTAAGGGAGCTCTTCTCGGTGTATACTCCCGTGGGTGAGTCTATTGTTGCCCGAAGAGTTTATCAGGGTTGTCCTATTTCTATTTTGCATAAAGTCTTCCCGTGTGATCTTGTGGAATTTGAGATGTTTGATTTTGATGTTATTCTCGGGATGGATTGGTTGCATGCTTCATATGCCTCTATAGATTGTAGAGCCCGAAAAGTCAAGTTTCAATTTTCGGATGAGCTCGTTCTTGAATGGAAGGGTAGTGACTTCGTTATTAACAGTTAGTTTATTTCCTGCCTTAAGGCCCGAAAGATAATTTCTAAGGGGTGTGTCTATCATATTTTAAGGGTCAAAGATGTGGAGTCTGAGTCACCTACTCTTGAATCGGTTCCGGTGGTGAATGAGTTTTCGAATGTGTTTCCCGAAGACTTGCCCGGTATTCCTCCCAAAAGGGAAGTAAACTTTGGCATAGATCTTTTCCCGGATACTCAACCCATATCTATTCTTTCTTATTGTATGACACCGGCTGAGTTGAAAGAGTTGAAAGATCAGTTGAAGGATTTGTTGGAGAAAGGCTTCATTAAGCCAAGTACATCTCCATAGGGTGCTCCGGTGTTATTTGTAAGAAAGAAACATGGGTCTCTTCGGATGTGCATTGGTTATAGGTAATTGAATAAGGTGACCATCAAGAATAAATACCCGTTACCAAGGATCGACGACTTGTTTGACCAACTTCAAGGGGCCACTCATTTCTCAAAGATTGACCTCCTTTCCGGTTATCATCAATTGAAGGTTAGAGAGTGTGACATTCCCAAAACGGCTTTTCAGACTAGATATGGGCACTTTGAATTTGCGGTGATGTCGTTTGATTTGACTAATGCCTCAGCTGTATTTATGGATCTTATAAATCATGCGTTCAAGTCATTCCTTGATAGTTTTGTGGTTGTCTTCATCGATGATATCCTTATTTATTCCCGAAGTGAGCGGGAGCATATGGATCATTTGAGGTTGGTTCTTCAGACTTTGAGGGAGAAGCAATTGTATGCTAAGTTTAGCAAATGTGAGTTTTGGTTGGGTGAAGTAGCTTTTCTTGGTCATGTAGTGTCCGGTGATGGTATAAAGATTGACGCGAAGAAGACTGAGACCGTGAAGAATTGGCCTAGACTGTTGACTCCTTCAGATATTCAAAGCTTTCTTGGGTTGGCTGGTTATTATAGAAGGTTTGTTGAAAGTTTCTCATCTATTGCATCTCCATTGACCAAGTTGACTTAAAAAAGAAGGTCAAGTTTGTATGGTCGGACGAATGTGAGAAGAGTTTTCAGACTTTGAAAAATTGACTTATATCGGCTCCTGTCTTGACTCTACCGGAGGACTTGGATGGATTCGTGGTATATTGTGATGCTTCTCAGATTGGGTTGAGTTGTATACTTATGCAACATGGTAAGGTGATAGCTTATGCATCAAGGCAATTGAAGGTGCATGAGCGAAATTACCCGACCCATGATCTTGAGCTAGCACCTGTGGTGTTTGCTTTAAAGATTTGGAGATATTATTTGTATGGAGTTCATGTTGATATTTTCATCGATCATAAGAGTTTGCAATATGTGTTCACCCAAAGGGATCTTAACTTGAGGCAATGGAGGTGGTTGGAACTCCTTAAGGACTATGACATGAGTGTGCAATATCATTTCAGAAGCAAATGTTGTAGCTGACGCTCTTAGTAGACTATCCATGGGGAGTGTACCTCATGTTGATGAAAGGAAGAAAGAGTTGGAAAAAGATGTTCACCATTTGGCTAGATTGGGTGTTAGGTTGTCTGACTATAGTAACGACAGTATTCATGTTCAAAATGGGGCCGAATCTTCTGTGGTTGTTAATGTCAAAGCTAAGCAAGACTTAGACTCGTCATTGGTTGAGTTGAAGAAGTTGGTTGCCTAAAGAAAGATAGTGATTTTCTCCCAAGGGGATGATGGTGTGCTTCAGTATCAAGATCGGTTGTGTGTTCCGGATGTTGATGAGCTTAGGAGTGTGATCATGAGTGAAGCCCATAACTCTCATTATTCTATTCACCCGGGATCTACCAAAATGTATCGGGATTTGGGAGAAGTGTATTGGTGGCATGGTACGAAGAAAGATATAGCCAAGTTTGTGTCTGAATGCCCTAATTGTCAACAAGTGAAAGTAGAGCACCAAAGACCCGGTGGTTTGGCTCAAGATATTGAGATTCCTATTTGGAAGTGGGAAGATGTGAACATGAATTTTGTGGTGGTTGGTTTGTCCCAAACCCGAGGACAGTTTGATTCAATTTGGATTATTGTTGATCGGATGACTAAATCAGCGCATTTCCTACCGGTCAAAACTATCTTTAGTGCCAAAGATTACGCAAGGTTGTACAACCAAAAGTTAGTGAGGTTGCATGGTGTGCCTAGGTCTATCATATCAGATCGTGGCACCCAATTTACTTCTCACTTTTGGAGGTTGTTTCAAAGAGGACTTGACACCAAGGTGAAGTTAAGTACAACTTTTCATCCTCAAACCGATGGACAAGCCGAAAGGACAATTCAAACTTTGGAATACATGTTGAGGACTTATGTGTTGAAGTTCAAGGGTAGTTGGGATGATTATCTACCACTCATTGAGTTCGCATATAACAATAGCTTTCATGCTAGCACTGGTATGGAGTCATTTGAAGCTTTGTATGGTAAGAGATGTAGATCTCTGGTGGGGTGGTTTGAGTTGAGAGAGATGACCTTGATTGGCCCTGATTTGGTGTTAGAGGCTATGGAAAAGGTGAAGTTGATTAGGGAGATATTGAAAATGGCTCAAAGTCGTCAAAAGTCTTATTCGGATTTTAGAAAAAGAGATCTCAAGTTTCATGTGGGTGATTGGGTGTATGTGAAGGTCTATCCCATGAAAGGTGTAATGTGTTTTGGTAAGAAGGGCAAGTTAAGTCCCCGATATGTAGGTCCTTATGAGATTGTTGAGTGGATTGCGAATGTGGCTTATAGATTAGATTTGCCTTCGGATTTGAGTTCTATTCACTTGGTTTTCCATGTGTCTATGTTAAGGAAATTGGTTGGTGATCCTAGTACCATTGTGCCTTTGGAAGGTGTTGAGGTTGAGGAGAACTTGTCTTATGAGGAAGTCCCGGTTGAGATCCTGGATTGACAAGTGAAGCGGCTTCGCAAACAAGGATGTGCCTTCGGTTAAGGTGCTTTGGAGAAATCAACATGGTGGAGAGTGCTACATGGGAGACGGAGTTGGACATAATGAAATCATATCCCCATCTTTTCCAATCTACTCAAGCCTTAGGTATTAGGTTTTCCCTATTCCAAGTGGTCCTAACTTTTGTCTTTCATGACATGACATGCATACATATGCATGAAAATGTTTTTTAGATGTTTTGAATGATTTGAATACGTTTTGATATGAGTTTTAATGACTTTATGATTTTCAAGTGACGAAATATGCATTGTATCTTATGTTCGGATGTTTCATGTTCTAATCGAGGACGAATGTTCCCAAGGGGAAGATGATGTAAGGACCCGGACTTGGTAAGACCTTTATGGTTCTTGGATTTTGGTTTCGAAAAGTTTTTGACTAAGGTGACGCCCCATGGGCATCTCTATGGACCGTGTGACTCACCACGGGTCGTGTGGAGGGGCCTTGAGGTGACCCTTGGCCTTGTGCAACAAGTGTGAGCCTTAACTTGGAGTTTAAGACCAAGGCACGCACCACATGAACCCCACACGGTCCGTGTGGCACTTTATGGACCATGTGGTGGCTTGTGTGATTGAGCCTTGGCCTTGAAAACCACATTTTGGCCAAGTCTTGTCATGCATGAACCTCTCACGGACCGTATACCCCCTTCACGGTCTGTGAAGCTTTCTGTATGGGCGTTGGAGTGAAAATTTTCTAAGTATAGGATCATCATCACGGAACTTTATCGATGGAGAATTTTTCTAAGTGAAGCATCACGGGAGGCCACACGGCCCGTGACCTCTATACGGGTCGTGAAGCCCTTCGTATGGGTGTTGGAGTGCAAATTTTCTAAGTATGGAATTATCATTTCGAACCATTGACAGTGGAATTTTCTAAGTGTTGGATCACGGAAGGGTCACAGGATCCATGTGACCTTGTACGGACCGTGAGACCTTCCCACGGTACCCCTAGCAACATTTTCTATTCGTTTCATTAATGGCGTTTTTGTAATTACGGCTACTCCTAAGGAACTTTTGTGGCTTTCTATGCTATCTTAAGACATTCAAATGACCTATCCTCTTCTTCCCTCATTCAAATTCATTCTTACAGTTAGAATTATTTCAACTCACTCTTAAGAACTCCTCTCAAAGACTTTAGTGAAGACTTAACTTTGGAATCAAGGGAAGGCTCTTATCTTCATCAAATTCTTCTTGTTTCTTCTTTGTGAGCTAAGGTATGTGGGATTGATTCATGGCCCCTTTTAACCATGAAGACCTCAACTCTTTTACACTTGATTTTATGAAATTGAAGCTTACTTTAAATGTGAGTTTTTAAGATTTTTGTTTATTTGATTCAATTGAGATATGAGCTATGTTTTATTGTTGATTTTAAAGTGATTTAAGCCCTAATATGTTGAATTGCATTGATATTATGAATATTGAATATGCATTAACCTTTAAAGTTAGATTCAAGCATGGGTAATCTAAATTGTGATTTGAATGTGGATTTTACATATGGATTTACATGAATTTCATATTGAATTGTTGATTAAAGATTGAATCTATATTGCCCATTGTTATTCACATATCATTCATGGCATTTGCATACATGAGCATTGGATTTTTGTGAAAATGAAGTAGTGGGTTAAGCTCACCTATGTCTATGCAAATGAATTGGTGTGTTAAGCTCCTCATATGGTTATGACAAGAATATGATCACATAAATGTCTATAATATTAGCTCTTTGAGCATATTGGATGTTTACACCTCATAGGAAATTGTGAATGAGCTATTCTTATGCATAAAAAGTATGATATGAATTGTGATTTGGCTTTTGAGCTGATATGAATTGTGATTTGGCTTTTGAGCCCAAGTATGAACGATTATGAATTTGTTTGGCTTTTAAGCCCAAGTATGCATTGAAATGATTTGAAATGACTTGCACCTCTTTGAAAGCATGTTTACATATATGTATTCTCGTGGGATGATGAATTAACACCAATGAGATTGGAGACGTCAAATCTATTCCCAAGGATCCTCTTCCTTTCTCTTGAACTTGTGCTAGCATAGGTATATGTATATGGTAACCGTTACCAAAATGGGAGACCCGTAAGGTGTGGTTACCACATTGATATGATATGACAAAATTGTGAAAATCCTATCCGAAATGGGAGGCCCGTAAGGAGAAGTATGGTTTACCTTTGGCAAGTAGACCACCTCTTTTTCGATGTGGGGATAACTTTGGGATTCCAAGTAATATATCATTTGGTCTTATATGTCGGTTGAGGTTTCATCCCCTCTTTATATAAGCATTGTGCATTTCATACATCATGAATTTCATGGCATATTGTTATACTACTCTTCTTTGGTTATATATTTCTTTCTATATTATGTGCCCTTGTCATCTAACATTGAATGCAGGTTTGATAAGTCATATGCACTGCATACCTGCCTACTTAGTACATCCAAACGTACTAACGCATACTTTTTCCTACATGATCTAACCATGTAAGGACCGAAGACTACCTTCATCCATCGTTTGACGGCTAGATCGGATTTGACACATTGTTGTGGTGATACCTATCTTCCAAGGACAAGCCACCATTTCTCTACCTATGTTGCTTTCTTTTATGCTATTTACTTTGAGGGTGAGCCCGGGACATGCCTTGCCCCCCGTCCTATCTTATGACTAGAGACATTATTGAACATCTTGTAGACTCTTGTGCGGATATATGTTATGTGTTGTATTCGGAGATTATGATTATGGTTACCTATTGGATATGGTTATTATGGATTGATTATGAGTATTATGATATGTAATTATGTTATGATATGGAAATGTGGAAGATCCTAAGTCACATATTGCCCCCATAGAGTGAGTCATACTTACGCGCCCCTTAGTTCTTATGTGTTATGTGAATCCATGTTAATCTCTATCTCTATGACATCCCCATAGTGTGAGTCCTACTATCCCTTCCTTGGAACTATGTATTTATTATTTATGTACGCTTCCGAATGATGTGAATATGGATACTTGAGGCTTGTTTGGGGACTCTCGAGTTCCAGTTTGCCATGTCACTTCTAGGCCCTGGGTCCGGGTCGTGATAGTAAGAACACAATGGTTGATAATAATTTTACGGAATCCTTCAATGCTTGGACTTTAGAAGCAAGGAATATGTCAATTATCACAATACAACAACAACAACATACCCAGTGGAATCCCACAAGTAGGGTCTGGGCTGGGGAGAGTAGATTGTACACAGACCTTACCACTACCTCACAGAAGTAGAGAGGTTATTTCCTGGGAACCCTCGTCTCAACAACCCATAAGTAGAATAAACTAGATATGACAAAAAGGAAAGGAATAGGAAGAGCGACTACTAATGAAAAGCACATGATATTATGTAAATACGATAAATTTAACTCATATAATACAGGTAAAGACAACACATGATATACGGACTCGACAAAACCTACTATCCTAAAATACTCCACGACTAGACATCAACCTAACCCTGCTAACCTATTAACCTTCTACTCTAATTCGCGACCTACACTCCTTATCTAAGGTCATGTCCTCGATGAGATCAAGTTTTGCTATATCCTGTCTAATCACCTCTCCCCAATACTTCTTCGGTCTACCTCTACTTCTCCTAGTGACTCCTAAATCCAACCTCTCTCACCTCCTTACAGGAGCATTGGTACCTCTTCTCTACACATGTCCAAACCATCGCAGTCTCGCTTCCCTCATCTTATCAGTCATCGGGGCCACCTCTAGCTTCTCCCGAATGGTCTCATTCCTAATCTTATCTCTCCTTGTGTGCCCACACATCTATCTCAGCATTCTCATTTCTACGACATGCATCTTCTGAACATGTGCATTTTTATTGGCCAACACTCCACCCCATACAGTAAAGACGGTCTAACCACTGTTCTGTAAAACTTACCTTTGAATTTAGGTGGTATCTTTTTGTCACACAATACTCCAGAGGCAAGCCTCCATTTAGACCATGCTGCCCAAATACGATGTGTGACATCATCGTCGATATCGCCACTACTCTGGATGATGGACCCAGATACTTAAAGTTTTCCCTCTTGGGGATAGGTTGAGTGGCAAGCCTCACATTAATGTCTGTTTCATCCCTCGCAACACTAAATTTGCACTCCAAGTATTTTGTTTTGGTCCTGCTCAGTTTGAATCCTTTGAACTCCAAGGCGTGTCCCCACACTTCCAACCTATCATTAACTTTAGTCCGGGTCTCATCAATCAATACTATGTCATCTGCAAATAGCATACACCATGGAACCTCCTCCTGGATAGGTCACGTCAGCTTATCCATCACTGGGGCAAAGTGGAAACGGCTCAACACAGATCCTTGATGGAGTCCCATCACAACAAGGAAATTGAGTCTCCTCCCACCGTTCTTACCCGATTTTTGGCTCCGTCGTACATGTCCTTAATCGCCCTGATATATGTCATTGGGACACCTTTCACCTCTAGGCACCTCCATAGGACATCCCTTGGCACTTTGTCACAGCCCTTCTCGAGATCAATGAACACCATATGAAGGTCCTTCTTTCATTCCTTATATTTCTCCACTAATCTCCGAACAAGGTGAATTATTTCAGTAGTCGACCGGCCCGACATGAATCCAAACTGATTCTCCAAAGTAAACACAACCTTTCTCTCCCTCATCTCTACCACTCTCTCCCAGACCTTCATAGTGTGATAACAACTTAATGCCCCTGTAATTGTTACAGTTTTGAATATCCCCTTTGTTCTTGTACAATGGAACCATTGTACTCCTCCTCCATTCATCAGGCATCTTGGCAGTCTTCATAATAGCATTGAACAGTCTAGTCAACCACTCTACGCCATCCTTGGCCATGTTCTTCCAAAAATCTACCGGAATCTCATTGGGTCCGACCGCCCTCCCTCTGTTCATCCTACTGATAGCCCTTCTAACCTCCTAAACTCTAAACCACCTACAATAACCGAAATCATGATGACTTTCGGAGTGTGTCAACTCACCCAGCATTACATAAATGCAAATAAAGAGTCTTAAACGGGTTGAAATTGGAGATTAAATTGAGCTCAATTGGAGATACTTTTGATATGGGTTAAAGCTTGAATGGGTTGAAATTGAACCCAATTAAAATTATTTTGAACCCAACCCATAAAATTTGGGACGGGTTGCGCGAATTACCTTATTTGGGCTCATTTTGATACTCTTATTTCAGACTAGGAGGGTAAATCCTTTGTCAACTGAAATATACACAGAAAGATGCATTCTGGAAAGAGATGAAAATATCACTCCTCATTGACATAAGAAATATTTAGTACTATACAGCATTCTGGAAATTTGTCCAACAACTAGTTCTGCAGAAACAGCACAGATAGGTCGTGTCAATAGGACATTTGAGGTAGTGGAAGTTGAGAGACAAGGTACAAGGAAAGGACCCGACACACACCAAGAGCTAACATTGTTACGTGACATTTAAAGAGCAATTAAACTTGATGCAATCTAACACTAAAAGTTGGAAAAATAACAACTCCCATACAAGAGATGAGCCATCTATAGTTTGGCTAATCGATTTGATATGTGATCTTGCCAATAATAGAGCTAAATTCGTCAAGGTTCCAAAAGTGCTTCAGGAAAAAGCTACTTTTTTTTAGCTTATGAAAAACAGCTTCTTCTACTACTATAAGAAACATTATTTTTTCCTAAAATTTTGACCGAACAACTAACCTCCTTAAAATAGGCTATCAATCTACTTTTTTTTTCTCCAATTTATTTAATTACTAGTTGTTATACACGTGCATCGTAGTGTACAACAACAACATACCCAGTGGAATTCCACAAGAGGGGTCTGGGGAGGGTAGAATGTACGCAAACCTTACTACCACCTCATAGAGTTGCATCGTAGTGTACCTCATTTAATTTGTGTCGACTCATCTGAACAGTATATATTTATGAAATGGAAAAGGGCCAAAAATGCCCTCAAACTATTGAAAATAGTACAAAAATACCCTTCATCTACCTATTTGACCCTAAAATGCCCCTATCATCCACCTTTGGATCCAAAAATGTCCTTCATTAACCTTTTTAACTCGTTTATACCCTTGAAATTAACAACCCTCTATTTTTTCTTTTTCTTTTTTAGAAATTTATTATATTTCATTTTCTTAGGAAAAAAGAGATCATTTCCTACTACATAGGAACAAAAATTCAATCGTTCAAAGTGACCACAGAACACTCTTTAATTAAAAGAAATCAATAATAATCCCTCATAACAAGATGAATAACCTTTTCTTTTGTTTAAATAAATTGTGGCACATTAAACTGGAAAAAGTAGTGCAGTAGATGGACCCAAGCATGCCGATATTTACTAAATTTAAGGGCATGATCCATTTGTTTTTCGTCTTCTTCATCACCCTCATCATCTAATAACCTCATTGTATGTAAGCATTTAAACAGTTCAGCTCATCTCTATGCTCACTTACAAAAGCATGGACAATATTGACGACAGACACCATACCTGTCATCGTGCCAGTCTGATCAACAAAGAACTATGTGATTGATGCTGTAACCTAGCAAGTGACATGTCATATAAAAAAATATATATAGAAACACAGTTTTGAAGCGTGACAGCTTATTGTTCTTAAAGAAGATATTGCATGTACACTGTTTAGGGAAAAACAAACAAATTTCATCAAATAGACAAGAAACCTAAAAATACACTGCAAATTGATGGAAACTATCTGGGAGGGCACAATTTACAGAAGTTGAACAAGGCTATGCGGAAAAAGTATCTTATTTCATGAAAGGTATTTCAGTTAGAATACAACAACATACCCAGTGAAATCTCACAAGTGACGTTTGGCGAGGGTAGAGCATAAGCATATCATTCCCTTACCTGTTTGAAAGTTCTCTAGGGTCCAAGTCATTACATATACAAACATGTATATGAGATATGACAGTTACTTATTCCAAGACACTTGGTGGACTTCCAATATTTAAACTTTCAAAAAAACCCTTGTCCCAACTGATGTGGGACTTCCACTGCTCAGCAAACCAGTGCAACTTACTCTTAACATGTTGCAAGGTATTCAAGCTATTCTTCTTGTGTTTAAAAAAGCAAATACACTAAGAGAAGGTTTAAGAGATAAAGCACCTTTCATCAGTTGCATCACTTTAATTTCTGGTGTGACAGTGATGAGCTTGTTCTGCAAAGCCACAAACATACAAATTTGACATCATGTAATAAAATGTCTCACAATCTAACAACACATTTCCTTTATGACGAGAAGAGGCTTTTAGGTTTACCTCTTTTGTCATAATGTCCCCAACTTTCACTGACTTGGATGCTCTTCTATGTGCTATGATTTTTCCTGAGATATTCTGGTTCAAGAGAGTTAATGAGAGAAGAAAGGGGGGATGAGAAACAGAAGAAAGTACAAAGATCATTTGGCAGTAGAAAATTGAGACTCAAATCTTTTCAGCCTGGCAATTATCTGGATTGTGAGCTTTGAAAATTCATAAACTTCAAATGCACTTTATTATGTTGATGAAGGAGAATTTAATTAATAAAACATCTAGCTGACATTCATATTATTCTAGAAACGAGGTTAATTCTTGACAGAAAATGATTGCACTGAAAACAAAAACATCCGAAGATAACACATACTTTATTCTTATCTAATAGTGTCCACATGATTCAATATTCCATAGACAACTGAATATCTTGGACAACAACTATGACCATGTAGCCTACATGTGGAGACATGATCATCGAAAGCTCTATTGTATAACTAACTAAGGTTACCAATAACACAGTGCTGAAGTATATGATAAGACATGGGTCCCTTTTTCCCCAGATTCTTAAAATAACAAGTAGAGTATACACTTAAAAGTGAAAATGCATAATCTAAAATACAGAAATAAACAATTGCAGTAGAGAACTGCAAACAGATTTTTATATCTGAAAAAGGAAATTCCTTCCCTCCATCTTCAAAGTTAGTTGCCAATGATGAAATGAAGGACAAATAGCAATCATTATCAAAGAGATTATCTTAGACAACACTATTGTTCTATGAAATTGCTTCAAATTCCATCAGATCCAAACTTGTTTCATCTCAAAACAACAACAACATACCCAGTGGAATCCCACAAGTGGGCTCTGGGGAACCCACTTGTTTCATCTCACTTTCAGAAAAGAAAAATTGTTCATACTATATGATTCAGGCAGAAAGATGGCCTTGATCTTGTCAGCTTTGGTGTTCTATTTATGGAAAGATATAACTACGACTTAAGAAACTACCAACAATTTTGTTCCTGTACCAATTTCTAAGTTAAAGGCGATTGTTATTGATTCTTTAAATAAAAATAGAAAATGATTACACTAGAAGATAACTAAATAGCATTGAAAACGATATTACTAGACTTGTAATATTTACAAAGGAAAACTTACCATTATTATTATTATTATCAGTATGGTCACAATTTTTTCTCATATTAAGAGTGCACAATCATTTGATTTCTAAGAAAAAGAAGACCGGATGAAAAACACTCAAAACATAAAAACTGCGTGCCTCTTCAAAAGAAAACTCAAGCAACATACTGATTCCCATCAACTTCTTCCATTCCATTGGCTGTCATTTTTTTTTTTGCAGGAATAAAAAAGAAATTGTATCAAATCCATACCATAGCCAAATAAACCAAGTGAAAGAAATATTCACTTCTTATTTTTCAAGTGAAGCTCTGGTATCATATCAAGGACAGAATGATTCTCCCTTAAAACATCAATCAAAAGCTGGCTTGTAGTTGAATCAAATGAGAAGCCCCTTCCGGCAATTTCCTTCGTGAAAGCTGCCATTTCACTAATTCTGCCAGAACCTTAGAAATCCTTGCACAATAACATTGTAAGTGACATTGTTTGGAAAGCAACCCTTGTCTTCCATTTTTCTGAGAATCTCTTTAGCTTCATCAAACATTCCTTTTAGACAAAATCCATTTATCATTGCACTGTATGTTCTCACATTCGGAAGCAATCCAATGAAAGAAAGCTTCTCAAAAATAGCACGAGCTTCATTGAGTTTACCATTTTTGCATAATCCATCAATGACAACATTGTACAATACAATACTAGCATCTTCTCTCTTTCTTTCCAACTTTTTTAAGAGTGACATAGCTTCTTCAACAAGTCTATACTTAAAATAACCATTAGCAAAGTAGTATGAGTGTATATAGTAGGTTTGGGGCCGTAGATAGCATCTCGGCATAAATTTTTTCCGCATCGCCAATTCTTCCAACTTCCATAAGACCTTGCAAGATAGTATTGTAGGTAATAGTATCAGACTTGATCCCTTTTGAGAAATTTCACAAAACAATTGCATGGCCTCATCCAGTTTATTTTTCTTACAATATCCATTTACTAGTATGTTACAGCTAATAATGTCAGGCTCAATGCACTTATCTATCATGATATCAAATATTCTCCTTGCTCTATCCAATTCACCACGCAAACAATATCCATCCATTATCGTGTTGTAGGTGAATATATCAGGCTCTACACTTTTTCCGACCATATGTTTCATTACTTCCTCGGTATCTTCGACTTTCCATTCTTTGCATAGTCCATTAATCATTATGTTGAAGGTGTACACATCTGGATAAATATTAAGGTTCACCATGTCAGAGAACAAATTCCTAGCCTTCGACCACTGACCAAGCTTAATGGAACCATCAATCAATGAGTTATAGGTAAGTATGTCTGGAGGAATGTCTCTCTCCTTCATCTCATTCAAAAGGTTGATAGCACATTAAGCGTAGCAAACTTAAAGTCTTGTTTGAATGACCCATTTTGCCGAGCCCATTCATTAAGGTTCCATACATGCGTTGGTCAGGCTCACAAATCTTGTCTCTCACCACCTTTTTGAACAATTCAACCGCCTCTTTGACCTTATTTTCATCAAACATCCCCCTTATTAGAGTGTTAAAACATGAAGTGGAATGCCATTCTTGAGGTAAATGGGTAACACAGAAAATGCACAATCAACACGATGCATCAGGCAATAACTATTAACCACGCTATTCAAGATGACTTCGTTAATTGGAAGACCCAATTTCTGCATATCTCGAAAAAGTAAAAGTAGAGCAGAGAAATGCTTCCCGGTTATCATAGTCTTAAATAATTGAGAAAAGGCGAAAAGAGGCTTCGTTCTCACCATTTGGTTAAAGAGAATGACAGCATCATCTAAACACTTTACCTTCTTTTCAAAATTGGATGTATTACTAGCTCTGACCAAACAAGCTGAAGAGATAAAGGGAATACCGTTAACTCTTCTCATCGTCAATGCCGGCTAAGAAATTGCCCTAATTTTGTAGAAAACTGGGTCTCACACCATAAATTTGTTAGCTGCGAAAAATGAATAGGAAGTTTCAAGTGTTGACACTTTTGTAGGAAAAAGGGTCACCTTCACTACCGTCGTCCTCCTTGTGGCCTTCAACATCCTCCTCCTTGTCTTGCTTCTCTACCAAAAGCTTCAAATATACACTCATCAATCTACCTTTTTGTCCACATCTACTTTTAAAACCAATAACTTATTATTTTTTTAATTATTCCTATTATTATTTACTGCAAATATTTAAAAAAATATAATAATATTTTAATAGTTTAACTCATAAAAGACACTCATTTTTCACTTAGACACCTAAACTAAGACAAGTTCCTAATAGACACCTCAACTGCTAAGATTTGATCCCATTAAACACTTTTATCCTACTTGGCACTCTCCGCAGTCCCTTTTCATGTTAATTATACTGTTTTTTTTATTTTTTAACCAAAAATAAATTATTGCGGTCGCAAAAAAAAATATTGGTTTTACCGAGTAAAACTAAAATTTACAATCTAAAATATTAAAAAACACACTATTAAGACTAGGATAATTTTAAAAACAAATTAGATTTAAATAATAATAAATCATTTGGAGATAGTCTTATTAGGTAAAATTTAACTATCAAGTGTTTATAAAAAATGAATATACGACATATGATTACACATGCTCTTCTCTTACACAATAATAACATATGTTAGTTATATTTAAATTAAAATAGGCTTAACTCATAAACAGACACCTAAACTTGTCCTCATTTTTCACTTAGACACATAAACTAAGACAAGTTCCTAATAAACACCTCAACTGTTAAGATTTGATCCTATTCAACACTTTTATTCTACTTGGCACTCTCCGCAGTCCTTTTTCATGTTAATTGTTGCGACCGCAACAATTTATTTTTGGATAAAAAATAAAAAAAAAATACAATTAACATGAAAAAGGACTGCGGAGAGTGCCAAGTAGGATAAAAGTGTTTAATGGGATCAAATCTTAGCAGTTGAGGTGTCTATTAGGAACTTGTCTTAGTTTAGGTGTCTAAGTGAAAAATGAGGACAAGTTTAGGTGTCTGTTTATGAGTTAAGCCTATTTTAATTTAAATATAACTAACATATGTTATTGTTGTGTAAGAGAAGAGCATGTATAATCATATGTCGTATATCCATTTTATATAAATACTTAATAATTAAATTTTACCTAATAAGACTATCTCCAAATGATTTATTATTATTTAAATCTAATTTGTTTTAAAAATTATCTTAGTCTTAATAGTGTGTTTTTTAATATTTTAGATTGTAAATTTTAGTTTACTCGATAAAACCAAAATAAAAAAGTTTTATTGGTTTTACCGAGTAAAACTAAAATTTACAATCTAAAAGGTTAAAAAAAACACTATTAAGACTAGGATAATTTTTAAAAAAAGAGATTTAAATAATAATAAATCATTTGAAGATAGTATTATTAGGTAAAATTTAACTATCAAGTGTTTATATAAAATGAATATACGATATATGATTACACATGTTCTTCTCTTACACAATAATAATATATGTTAGTTATATTTAAATTAAAATATTATTATATTTTTTAAATATTCGCGCAATATGCGGACACCTATACTAGTCGTAATGAATAATTCAATACCTCTCTATTCTCACATAGTTTGACGTATTTATCATTGCTTCTACAAAATCAAAATAATATATACATAATTAATTGTCAGAAAAATAAAATAACTAACAATTTAAATTCTTATACTTAGCCACAGTATTAATTTATTAAACTTTTGCAACATCTCATTATTGCAATATAAATTAAGTCTTCCTAAGGAATCAAAGATCACTATTTATTGAATTTAAAATTTTTAAAAATTATCAAAATAAAAATTATACTACTAAACTAACAAAGAGAAATGTTAAAAATAACTATACCAAAAAATACTTAATATACAAATGAATAGTTTCATGTGAATTTTTTGCAAGTATAACTTAAAAAATATAAGTATTTATTTATAAAATATCAAATGAATAAAGAGAACTTTACCTTTCATGGTATAATAATTTATAAAATACGAATTTTACAAAATAAATTTTCATGGTAAAGTATAACCAAAAAAAAAATACTCCTATGGTTACTCTTCATCAATCTAAAAAAGACCATTTTTTGAAAACTAAAAAATATCTCAAAAAGAGAATCATCCTATATTTTTACCATTACTATAATTTAACAAAACATAACATGTCGCGCCCCATTTTTCCTCGCGGAGAAAACGGGTACCTGGACGACGTCGTGGTAACGACTCTTTTAGGATTTTTCAATAGGAAGAGTCGCCACCTAATGAATTAAGGTGCATTAGGACACCATTCTAGCCTAAGGGTCGAAGTTAACCAGAGAGAGGGTAAGAGCTCAAATTACCTCGAAGGGAAGGTGTTAAGCACCCTTCGAGGTCCGCAAATGTGGGTCCCAACTGTGTCTCATGTTTACGTGGGAGTTGCAAATAACAAGTAGGGTCTCTTAATTTAAAAAAAAAATCCTAAATTATTCTAAGTGACAAAATTAAATAAGCAATTTAATTAAAAAAAGAAACAATAAATGAGACGAGATGAGAATTAAATAAGTTATTTACTCGGATCAGTTACTCAGCTTTATTTTCGGATTTAGCTTCACATGGCTTATTAAAAGCCTATATAGACAAAACCAAGGTTTGTCCTATTTAAGCACGAGTTATAGATCATCATCTCCGAGGGTCCTATTTACCCCTACCCCCCTCCTAAGTTGATTTATTTTTAAACTTAAGAGCGAACTATAAAGAAGATGAAAAATCTAGCGTTCCTTAAATGTGTCTAGCGTCCCGCCTAATGTCCAAGAGGCATTGAACTTCTATTTTAGGTGGTTTTAGACTTAAAGGGAATATAGGTTTCCTAGTTAGGTTCACGTCACAACAAAACAGATAGGACACCAATTAGCACATAAAATCTCACATATGCCTCTAAACACACAAAAAAAAAAAATGCAAGATGTTTTGACATGCTAAACGTGCACAAAATACGTTCAAATATTTAAAACTTAACAAGAGATTTTTAATTCCTAATATATTATCATATTAAAATTTATGACAAAAGAAATTCCAGGAGGGTCAATGGGTTTTATTAAAGATATTTCTATCGTACATTCAAAAATTGAGAAAGTACTATGAAATATTTCTAGTTATAGCATGTGGAAAAATGTTACCTCATATAGGCGTGATTTCTGACACTTCTTTAAGAGATTAAGCAATATTACTTAACTAGTTGAAAACCTCTTAAGCGTGATAAGAAATTATTGAAAATTCATAAAATGATTTCACAAGTAATGATCCTCTAATATTTAATTATTTAAACTCCTATAGGCATGATATCTAAACGATTCAAGAGAAAGAATTTACAGACAAACTTTCTAAATCCACAAACTCGTATACAAGTTTTAAGACTCAAAACATAAATTTTAAATCATGAAATAATTTCTAACTTGAAAACTTGTACTTATGTAACATATTAAAAATATGACTAAAATTATATTAAAACGCATGAAATCCTATAGGCATGACATCTAAATATATATATATATATATATTTTAAATAGAGAACAGTAATGTTTGTTAAGCAAGTTATTCACACGGTTTTCTTCTTATTATTATTTATTTCGTTTTATTTATTTATTTTTTCCTAAATTTTGCCTACGTGAATTCCGCAATAGAGAGAACATGTAGCACGTAGTCCCCCACCCCTTTTTACTAGATCCCCAAGTTATTTTAATACATCATGGCATAAAAAATAAAATAAAAGAAATAATAATAATAACAATAAACACATAAAGTAAATTTTCAGGTCCACCAAATTTGTATCATCCCTAACTTGAATTTTCAGACCTGTGCAGACAAGAGAAGCGAAAGTAACATACGTTAATAAAGAGAAAAGAATACTAACCGAAAATGATAATACAGAGCAAAACACCAAAAGAACTTTGAATATGATCTTGAAGCCTTCAAGACTCCTCCTTTCTATCTTTTCCTTTTTTTTTTTAGAGGGAAGATCTAAGAAATTTTCTTTTCGTTCTGTTTTCTTTTTCTGCCCTTTTTTTTTTCTCTTTGTGAGATTTTTTTTTTCATCCCTCCTATTCTAAAGATGAGCCACTTATATAGTAGAGCAAAGAACAAGCATAAAAGGTAACAAATCAATCAGAATTTTTCCATAACAAGTTAACATAATATAAGGAAAATAAATCAAGCAGCATTTTCCATAAAAGAGTTAACGAATCAATCAAAATTTCCATAAAAAGTTAACATAATAAATCAATCGAAATTCTCTATAAAATAGTTAATCAGTCAAAATATCAAGAATTAAGAGTAGCTAAATGAGGAAAAGATTTTTAAGAAAAGGAAAAAAACAAATACCTACAAATTTCTATACAATTGAAGCTAATTAGTCTGCCAAACTTAGTCAAATACGAGACAAACTTTCCTTGTAGGTTAATTGAAAAATAACTTAACCAAGCTACTACAGATTTGGGGAAAATCAACCAATATCACAAATCAGGTCAATTAGAGCCAAATTTACATAATCATCAACTAGTTTGGTGCAAAAACCAATCTATTCAGAACAAATCAGTGGAGCATCAACTATGTAAAAATATCGGAGAATCAGCACCACAATGATCCTACTTTACCCAGAATCACAATCAGATTGTGCCCATTGGTCTCAAAATTGAACAGCAACATAAACCAAAAAATAAAACTGCGGAGTTATGTTATATTATATTCACGATACTGTGCCAAAACAGAAGCATAATGAATTTTTTTTCAAACTTCACCAGTATAAGTTTAATTTTGAAAGCGCGAAACATGAAATCAAACCGGAAATCCGAGTGCTTCGCAATCTTAATCGCTCCTTCGTTGTTGGAGTCCTCATCGATGCTTGTATAGAGGTTTTCCGGTGGGGTTTTCTGGCGATGAGGGGGCAATGAGGTAGCGGGAGAAGGAGGAGCGGTTGTGATGGGGGTGCCGGCAGCCACGGAGGCTGCGCGGGCGGGGGTGATGGTGCGGCTGTGGGTTGTTGTCGCGGTTGGCTGCATGGGGAAAGGAGAGGCGCCGCTGGGTGGTTTGGTGGTGGAGCCGACGGCAGCTGCGCACAGAGGGGAGGCGAACTGGTGGGGCGGTTGTGGGTTGTTGTCGCGGCTGGCTGCATGGGGAAAGGAGAGGGAAGGTGGGGCGGCTAGGGTGTGGGGAGAGAGAATGGAAAATGAAATGGAAATTAGGGTTTTGGGGTTAAAAAATGGGAAGTGGGTTATTGGGTCGGATCCGGGTTGGAAAACGGGTACCCGAATTTAAGAGTTAGCCATAAATTGGTGAAATTTAAAATCAAGCCATAATCAGATTTAAATTGGGTTAAAAGTGCAAAATCTTGGTAAAGGAAGACTATAATTGAAATAATTTCAAGGAAATTGATCAAAATTGAAACTAAATCTCAAGGACTTGATTAAAACCGAAATAATTTTATTTAAAGGATTACGAATTGAACAAATATGGATAACATTTAAATAATAAAAAAATGCAATATTTTGACTTGTAAACTTGTGTAATAGAGCACATAATTCACGCCAAAATCACTACGAAAAGTATTAAAATTATCCTTTTAAATAAAACGACTCAAGAGATGTTATTTAAAAATGATTCGCTACGCGTATAACAAACATTAAAATAACGAAGGTAGAAATAATAATAATAAATTATATGAACAATTAAAATATTACTACCACTTGCTTGCTAGCATAATGTATCTGCTTATTTATTATTATTATTATTATTATTATTATTATTATTATTATTATTATTATTATTATTATTATTATTATTATTATTATTATTATTATTATTATTATTATTATTATTATTATTATTATTATTATTATTATTATTATTATTATTATTATTATTATTATTATTATTATTATTATTATTATTATTATTATTAGTAGTAGTAGTAGTAGTAGTAGTAGTAGTAGTAGTAGTAGTAGATAAATAAAGGATATAAAGAATATATTTTGGAGGTGAAATAATTTCGTTTATTTCGCAAATTATTAGAATACCATATTCAAATAATAGAAAACATAATTTAAGGGTCGGTCAAAATCGGGTGTCAACAGTTGTCCCTTCTTTGCTCGGTAATGAAGGATGAATTGTCGGGCAAAGAAAGTTGACGAAGTAGCCGATTTTATTCGACCGATAAGATATTATCGGAGGAAAAAGACATGAGGGATTGTGAAAATATTACGGCCGAGACTTCGATTTCAAGTCGCCTACATATCTCTGGTTATATGAGAATCAGGCCGTGTGTAGTTCTAGATTTAGGAACGGATAAAATTCCTAAAACTAAAATTAACGGTGCAGATCTTGAGGTAGGTACGATAGTAGCTTGAATTGAAAGGATAAGATGGTACGAAAGCGAAAATAGCTGATGGGGTTCGAAGGGTAGCAGAAGAATGAGAGCAAGGTATAGTACGGACGGTGTGAAAAAATGTCAGGGGTTTGGTTGCGAGAGGCATGTATCCGAACCGAATGTTGTAATATACAGAACTCCATAAAATTCGAAATCTGTAACCTTAGAAACACTAGGTAAAATGGTTAGAACATGTATATTAAATAATGAAGTGAATTCATAAGCATGATGCAAGTTCCCATTTAGACCATGAGATTTACCATAAAACGATAAGGATGACGTTTTAGGCTATGATGTCTTGGGCCATGCTAATTATATCCTCGGGTCATGAAATGATGTCCGTAGGCCATGAAGGATGATGCCATTGGACGATGATACCTTCGGATCATGATAAACATAAATTAAATCCCCAGGCCATGAAATGACGTCCTTAGGCCATGAAAATGATGCCTTTGGACTATGACGCCTTAAGGGTATGCTGTTTTCATGCGATTTTTCAGGCCGATGCAAAATTTCCGAAAGGAGGCCGTGCAATATCAGTAGGCAAGATGTAGTTTCAGAAGGCCATGTAAAAAAAATTTATTTTAAAATATAAATGCGATTTCAGTAGGCCATGCAAAGTTTTCAAAAAAGGCAACGTAGTAGGCCAAAAGTGATGTTTTAATAGGCCATGCCGTTTTCAATGTATCCTTGGTAGGCCAAATACGAATCTCATTCTCTCAAAAATGTCATTTTATGCAAAATGTAATTTTAGTAGGCCGATGCAAAATGCAATTTCAGTAAGTTTAGTAGGCCAATGCAAAGATGCAATCTTCAGTAATATTAGTAGGCCCATGCAAAAGTGCAATTTTCAATAATTTTAGTAGGCCAATGTCAAAATGCAACGTTCAGTAATTTTAGTAGGCCTATGCAAGAATGTAATTTCATGTAATTCTAGTAATCCAATGTAAAAATGCAAAGTTCAGTAGGCCAATGTAAGATGCAATCTCATATAGTTTTAGTAGGCCAATGTAGAAAAGGGTAATTTCACGAGATTTAAGTAGGCTGATGCAAGAATGAAATTTTTAGTAGACCACTGTACATAAAAAAAATGTATATGTTTCTTTGCGATTTTTGTAGGCCAAATAATGCATAATGCAATTTTATCTAAGTAGGCCAAATGCAACTCCCTTTTCATGTCATCTTGGTAGGCCAAGTACGATTTCAGTAGCAACCAGAAGTAGATTGATACAAAAGGAGTAAGATAATCTGACCTTCGCCCATTGCGAGAAAACGTCAATTGCTTTGTATGATACGAAGAGGCTATTCCAAGCATGTATGCCAGTCTACATTCAAAGAAAAGTCATTAGTTTGAAAAAAGGGGGTTGATCTGTAGCCCACACTTCCTTTTATTGATATCTCGCCTTTCGTCTTGATGTCCTCGTTGTCGGTTTTCAGTTAGAAATTTTTGAGAGTTGCTCAAAAATTTCTGCCCCTGTTTGTAGAAAATAATCTAAGGAAATTTTGAGATCCTCTAAAAAAATTCTGCCCCAGTTGTCTTGTCTACTTATGCTCTCTTTCCAAAAGAATTTTTGAGGTCCTCTCAAAAATTCTGCCCCTCAAAAATTCTGCCCCAGTCTGCGGTCAAGTGGGGAAATAAGATTTTTATTATGGTAAGACCGAACTCCATAGGAGCGCCTACGTATCCCTCTTAAACGGGAATCATGTCTGACGTAGTTCCAAATACAAGGATGAAAGAGCATTAAATAAAACACTTGAAATAGAAGGATGCCAAATTCCTAGTTTATTCTGCTGATGTAGATGTTTCTTCCATAGAATTCGAGCAAGGCAAACCTTTCCTTAGACAACACAGTTATGAATATAACTTCAACATGCTCATTGATGATTTGGTAGTAGATTGTTAGATGTATTTGGTGTAGGATCCTTCAAATGTATGACCTTAGTATCAATCAAGTTTTGAACCTTATCCTTCAATGCGCAACATGCGTCAGTTGTGTGTCCCTTCATTCCTGAGTGGTATGCGCAAACTTTATTTGGATCATACCATTTGGATTGAGTGTCTGGATTCAAAGCAGGAATAGGAGTGATATAGCCAGCTTCTTTCAATCTTTCGTAGAGTTGGGCTATGGGTTCAGCTAGAGGAGTGTAGTTTTTGGTAGGTTTTCTTTCATAGTTGGGACGATTTCTGTAGCTCGGTCGTTGAGGAGGTGGAGGTGGAGGTGTTTGAAAGTACCTTGGTTGGGTATGATAAACGGGGTATGCAGGCTGTTGATATGGAGCGGGAGGAGTTTGATAAGGAGTAGGTGGTGGATAAAAGGGGGAAGGTGTGCTGTATGAAGACGTAGGATAGTGGGGGAATGGCGGAGTCCAGATTTGGTGTCTGGTAGGAGCTTTATGTGCCATCATTACTGAACCCACCTCTTTCTTCTTTCGCATATCGGGCATACCTCCAGACTGCAAAGCTTTGTTGGTAGCTTGTAAGGCCTCTAGGTTGATAATTGTGCCATTTTTTATACCCTCCTCAATTCTTTCACCCAACTTGATGATGTCTGCAAAGCTCTTTTCTGCCACAAGCATCATTCGATCATAATATTGAGGCTCTTGGGCCCGAATAAAATAATCCTTCATTTGAGATTCCTCCATGGGAGGCTTAGCTCTAGCAGCTTCGGACCTCCATCTTATAGCGTAGTCTCGGAATGATTCACTTGGCTTCTTCTTTAGGTTTTGAATATAGAACCAATCTGGTGCATTCTCAGTGTTGAACTCAAACCTATTCATGAAATCAGAAGCCAGATCCTCCCACCTTGTCCACTTTCGTGAATCTTGTTCTATATACCATGTCAAAGCTTCCCCTGTGAGGCTTCTTATGAACAACTTCATTCTGATTTTTTCATCCTTTCCAACCCCTACCAATTTATCACAATACATGCGTAAATGAGCCTTCGGATCTCCAATACCACTGTACAGTTCAAATTTTGGAGGTTTGTATCCTTCTGGTAACTCGACGTCTGGGTGCATGCATAGATCTTCATAGCTCAAGCCAATTACCCCTTTATTTTCTTCTACATGTCGCATGCGATTGCTCAGACTATCCAATCTCTCAGTCAGGGATTTAATCAACATATCCTTTTGAGAGGATTCTGATTCATGGTAGTTGTGGATAAAAGGAGATATCTCGACATATATAGGATTATGGGCGTGAATTCCAGAGGCATGGGCTTTTAAAATGTTGGCAGTGGACTTGGGAGGCATGTCTTGAACGTAGGTGGGATTTTGTGGGTACCATGTTGGTTCATAAGTGCTCAGTTGATATGTATTTTGATGACTGCAATTTGAAAATTGAGTGCTCAAAGGTGGTTTATAAGTGGGGTTGGACTGGCTTTGGGAGGTTGGATGAGTTGGTGGAAGATGATTTGAGAGGGTGGTTTGAGTTGTAGTGGCTGGGTCATCCATGTGGTCTCCGAAAGGAGTGCCGAGAGAAATGGATAGTCTGGCCAAGTTGCGCATGCTGGCCATTTCATCCTCCAACTCTTGAATTTTCCTTTCCAACCTTAGAGTTAGATCATCCGGTTGGACTCCCCTTTCAGAAGACTCCACTCTTTCAATGGCATTATTGTCAGTCATTTTATCCCTTCTTTGGTGACTTAAACTTGGAGGAGTAGGCGGAGGACCTTTCGATCGTGTATGGTAGGCCAGGGTGTGTGCACAGATCAACCTTTGGGAAAGGGGAAGACACGACAATAAAAGTACAAAAAGAGATAAGAAGAGAGAAGTAAAAATAAAGTTAGTGTCATGATAACAAAAGTATAAATTTAATTAAGTAAAAAAAAATGAATAAACGCCCTAAAATGCAGGGGACCTCTTTGAGCCAGAGGTAGGCCTAACACGACAAGCAAGTGATTCTCGATAATTAATCCAAGCCTTAGATTATTAATTGGAGTTTTAGAGTTAGAGATGAATAATTAAAAAACATACTATTTTATTCCTTAAATAAGCAATGAAACAAAGGGAAAGCTAAAACATCTGACACTTTTAATGAAGAAAAACAAAAGCTAGGCCTAAGGGACAATAAGGGAAATAAACTTTTAAGAGATAAAAAAGATAAGTCTTCTAGGGATGGTGGTCATCTTGATCAATCTCCTCAGCATCTCTTGTAATCCACTCGGAGTACTCTGGCGTGATATGAGGCTGATACTCGAAAAGGCTGATGACGATAGATCTCTCCCACCTCCTCATTATGCCACGAACTTGTGGGACTCCTGGCCCCAAATCATACTCGGAGACCCTCATGTCATCTATTGGTGGAACCCTTTGGATCTGCCCAAACTGTCGAAGAACTCGCAATGGAGCATATGGTTGGACACCAGTCAGGCCAATGAGCTCAAGATAGCACAATTCCTCTCCTCTTGTCATAGCGCGGTATATGTTTAACCAAGGGTACATCCATTGAACGTGAAGAGCAGAAAAGTCTCTCAAGAAAACATACCATTCCTCAGTTCCTTCAGGAGCAACAAACCCGATCATTCTTCTTGAATGATTGTGAATTTTGTTCTGCAACCCACTTCGAATATTATTTTGATGGAAGTGTTCGATGGCCCATAATTGGAGTAGCATGTTGCATCCCTCAAAGAACCTTCCACCTCTGACACACTTGGAGGATGCCCTCATTATCTCTGCGACGATCATATGTACCAGAGTCGTATTGCTTTGATTTCTAGCTAGTACCTGAACCACATAACCCAAAGAAGTATCTATTTTTCCATCCTTTTTAGGGAAGACTAGGGTGCCCAATAATGCAATGGCGAAAGCATTTACACGATATCTTTCCCATGCTTCCGCTGAACAAAAGAAATCTTCGCTAAAATTTTTGTACCCATCTTGATGTCCAAATCGCGAATACAGAAAATCCACCGAAACCCAATTGTAATCCAAGGTAATTACCCATGGCATGTACTTCAGTACTAAAGATCTCAAGAACCTGTTTGGCATTTGTTTGTGGGGTATAATCATGCTCCCCCCATAATATTTTAGATCAGTAAAACCCCCAATTTCCTCGATAGTTGGGGTCAGTTCGAAGTGTTCAAATTTGAACACTGCCCTAATGGGGTTCCACAACTTCAGCAAGGCCTTGATAAGATACCGATCTGGGATGACATAAATGAGGAAGGTCAATCCCCCCACCAATCGGGCTATCTCTGCGGCGCGATCTTGTCTTATATTTTCCCACCATAGTTGAAGACTGGGATTGACATCCACCACCATCTCAGTGTCGGGAAAGTTTGGGAAGGCCATTTCAGTTCTGCACACAAAAAGACAAAAACATGTTCTAGAACTCCGGTTTGACAATAATTAGGCTTGGATTAATTACGGTAATCACATAGGCACATAATATGCATTATTTTGTCTTGGAGGGTGATTGGACCCTTGAGACTTAACAAGGGTGGCTACAATTATGTAGATTGGACCTCATGGGGCCAAACTACCTAGAGTTTATGCATGCATGACTTAAATTTGAGGTGGATAACTCTATCCTAGGTTTCTATGAGAGTAGGTTAGACACAGACTGGGTATTCTTATATGAGAAGCACGTGGTCCAACGGTAGTAAGACTATCCGCCATTTACCACGCAAGCGCTTACTCTCTAAAATTTGGGTTTGAAAGAAGTCGGGAGAAGTGCAAAGGCACAACATCACCTTAAAAGAAAATAAAGAGGGTCCCAAGTGGGGGAGTTTATGAACGGAATGCCAGTTTAATTCAAAGCAGTAACATTTAGCAATTATGGCAATGTTAAACAGGTAATTTAAAGTAGGCAAATAAACAAAGGGAAAAGGGAGTTAGAGGGGATAAGGGAAAGGAAAAGGAAAAGAAATTAGTAGGGGATAATAATAAAAAGAAGTAAAGCAATTTGAATAAATAAGTAAAGGTAAAAAAATATAACCCCCATAAAACCAAACACGTAATGGTAAGAGCCTAAGATCCCCAGCAGAGTCGCCATTCTGTCGCGCCCCATTTTTCCTCGCGGAGAAAACGGGTACCTGGACGACGTCGTGGCAACGACTCTTTTGGGATTTTTCAATAGGAAGAGTCGCCACCTAATGAATTAAGGTGCATTAGGACACCATTCTAGCCTAAGGGTCGAAGTTAACCAGAGAGAGGGTAAGGGCTCAAATTACCTCGAAGGGAAGGTGTTAAGCACCCTTCGAGGTCCGCAAATGCGGGTCCCGACCGTGTCTCATGTTTACGTGGGGGTTGCAAATAACAAGTAGGGTCTCTTAATTTTAAAAAACAAATCCTAAATTATTCTAAGTGACAAAATTAAATAAGCAATTTAATTAAAAAAAGAAACAATAAATGAGACGAGATGAGAATTAAATAAGTTATTTACTCGGATCAGTTACTCGGCTTTATTTCCGGATTTAGCTTCACATGGCTTATTAAAAGCCTATAGACAAAACCAAGGTTTGTCCTATTTAAGCACGAGTTATAGATCATCATCTCCGAGGGTCCTATTTACCCCTACCCCCCTCCTAAGTTGATTTATTTTTAAACTTAAGAGTGAACTATAAAAAAGATGAAAAATCTAGCGTTCCTTAAATGTGTCTAGCGTCCCGCCTAATGTCCAAGAGGCATTGAACTTCTATTTTAGGTGATTTTAGACTTAAAGGGAATATAGGTTTCCTAGTTAGGTTCACGTCACAACAAAACAAATAGGACGCCAATTAGCACATAAAATCTCACATATGCCTCTAAACACACAAAGAAAAAATACAAGATGTTTTGACATGCTAAACGTGCACAAAATACGTTCAAATATTTAAAACTTAACAAGAGATTTTTAATTCCTAATATATTATCATATTAAAATTTATGACAAAAGAAATTCCAGGAGGGTCAATGGGTTTTATTAAAGATATTTATATCGTACATTCAAAAATTGAGAAAGTACTATGAAATATTTCTAGTTATAGCATGTGGAAAAATGTTGCCTCATATAGGTGTGATTTCTGACACTTCTTTAAGAGATTAAGCAATATTACTTAACTAGTTGAAAACCTCTTAAGCGTGATAAGAAATTATTGAAAATTCATAAAATGATTTCACAAGTAATGATCCTCTAATATTTAATTATTTAAACTCCTATAGGCATGATATCTAAACGATTCAAGAGAAAGAATTTACAGACAAACTTTCTAAATCCACAAACTCGTATACAAGTTTTAAGACTCAAAACATAAATTTTAAATCATGAAATAATTTCTAACTTGAAAACTTGTACTTATGTAACATATTAAAAATATGACTAAAATTATAATAAAACGCATGAAATCCTATAGGCATGACATCTAAAATATATATATTTAAATAGAGAACAGTAATGTTTGTTAAGCAAGTTATTCCCACGGTTTTCTTCTTATTATTATTTATTTCGTTTTATTTATTTATTTTTTTCTAAATTTTGCTTACGTGAATTCTGCAATAGAGAGAACATGTAGCACGTAGTCCCTCACCCCTTTTTACTAGATCCCCAAGTTATTTTAATACATCATGGCATAAAAAACAAAATAAAAGAAATAATAATAATAACAATAAACACATAAAGTAAATTTTCAGGTCCACCAAATCTGTATCATCCCTAACTTGAATTTTCAGACCTGTGCAGACAAGAGAAGCGAAAGTAACATACGTTAATAAAGAGAAAAGAATACTAACCGAAAATGATAATACAGAGCAAAACACCAAAAGAACTTTGAATATGATCTTGAAGCCTTCAAGACTCCTCCTTTCCATCTTTTCATTTTTTTTTAGAGGGAAGATCTAAGAAATTTTCTTTTCGTTCTGTTTTCTTTTTCTGCCCTTTTTTTTTTCTCTCTGTGAGATTTTTTTTTCATCCCTCCTATTCTAAAGATGAGCCACTTATATAGTAGAGCAAAAAACAAGCATAAAAGATAAACAAATCAATCAGAATGTTTCCATAACAAGTTAACATAATATAAGGAAAATAAATCAAGCAGCATTTTCCATAAAAGAGTTAACAAATCAATCAAAATTTCCATAAAAAGTTAACATAATAAATCAATCGAAATTCTCTATAAAATAGTTAATCAGTCAAAATATCAAGAATTAAGAGTAGCTAAATGAGGAAAAGATTTTTAAGAAAAAGAAAAAAATAAATACCTACAAATTTCTATACAATTGAAGCTAATTAGTCTGCCAAACTTAGTCAAATACGAGACAAACTTTCCTTGTAGGTTAATTGAAAAATAACTTAACCAAGATACTACAGATTTGGGGAAAATCAACCAATATCACAAATCAGGTCAATTAGAGCCAAATTTACATAATCATCAACTAGTTTGGTGCAAAAACCAATCTATTCAGAACAAATCAGTGGAGTATCAACTATGTAAAAATATCGAAGAATCAGCACCACAATGATCCTACTTTACCCAGAATCACAATCAGATTGTGCCCATTAGTCTCAAAATTGAACATCAACATAAACCAAAAAATAAAACTGCGGAGTTATGTTATATTATATTCACGATACTGTGCCAAAACAGAAGCATAATGAATGTTTTTTCAAACTTCACCAGTATAAGTTTAATTTTGAAAGCGCGAAACATGAAATCAAACCGGAAATCCGAGTGCTCCGCAATCTTAATCGCTCCTTCGTTGTTGGAGTCCTCATCGATGCTTGTATAGAGGTTTTTCGACGGGGTTTTCTGGCGATGAGGGGGCAATGAGGTAGCGGGAGAAGGAGGAGCGGTTGTGATGGGGGTGCCGGCAGCCACGGAGGCTGCGCGGGCAGGGGTGATGGTGCGGCTGTGGGTTGTTGTCGCGGCTGGCTGCATGGGGAAAGGAGAGGCGCCGCTGGGTGGTTTGGTGGTGGAGCCGGCGGCAGCTGCGCACAGAGGGGAGGCGAACTGGTGGGGCGGTTGTGGGTTGTTGTCGTGGCTGGCTGCATGGGGAAAGGAGAGGGAAGAAGCGGCTGCCGGCGGGGGTGATGGAGGCGCAGCCGCCGGATAAGGGAGAGAGAGAGGAAGGTGGGGCGGCTAGGGTGTGGGGAGAGAGAATGGAAAATGAAATGGAAATTAGGTTTTGGGGTTAAAAAATGGGAAGTGGGTTATTGGGTCGGATCCGGGTTGGAAAACGGGTACCCGAATTTAAGAGTTAGCCATAAATTGTTGAAATTTAAAATCAAGCCATAATCAGATTTAAATTGGGTTAAAAGTGCAAAAGCTTGGTAAAGAAAGGCTATAATTGAAATAATTTCAAGGAAATTGATCAAAATTGAAACTAAATCTCAAGGACTTGATTAAAACCGAAATAATTTTATTTAAAGGATTACGAATTGAACAAATATGGATAACATTTAAATAATAAAAAAAGCAATATTTTGACTTGTAAACTTATATAATAAAGCACATAATTCACGCCAAAATCACTACGAAAAGTATTAAAATTATCCTTTTAAATAAAACGACTCAAGAGATTTTATTTAAAAGTGATTCGATACGCGTATAACAAACATTAAAATAACGAAGATAGAAATAATAATAATAAATTATATGAACAATTAAAATATTACTACCACTTGCTTGCTAGCATAATGTATCTGCTTATTTATTATTATTATTATTATTATTATTATTATTATTATTATTATTATTATTAGTAGTAGTAGTAGTAGTAGTAGTAGTAGTAGTAGTAGATAAATAAAGGATATAAAGAATATATTTTGGAGGTGAAATAATTTCGTTTATTTCGCAAATTATTAGAATACCATATTCAAATAATAGAAAACATAATTTAAGGGTTGGTCAAAATCGGGTGTCAGCATAACAAACTTTTATATTAAAAAATATAAAACATTTGTTAAAAAAATCTACAAGCATAAATTATTAGAATGTAGAAGTGGAAAGTATTACTTTTAATTTGTACTTTTATTTAAGGTATTAAATTTTAATGAAGATGTATGATCCTAAAAGTGATTGCTTGTGTTTAAAATTTAAAAGATTTGTGGTACTTATAATTAGGAATAAACGATAATAGTGATGGATGAAGATCATATACTAAAAGTTAATGTGGCTAATTTATTGAGATATTTAAGGTCAAATGGTTATTTGGTAAATGGTCAAAATTACCCTCGAACTATTCGAAATAGCTCACATATATCCTTCAACTATTTTTGCAATCAAAAGTACCCTTTCCGTCTATGTTTTGGACCACAAATGCCCTTAAAAGACATTTTTGCCACATGATAGTCCACGTAGATATCCACGTGGCAATAAAAGGGTCAAAATTACCCTGAAACTATTCAAAATAGTTCAAATATGCCCTTCGACTATTTTTGAGATCAGATTTACCCTTGTCGTCTATGTTTTGGACCACAAATGCCTTTACACTGTTGTCGAAATGGAAAAAAGAAATTATATATATATATATACACACACCCACCCCCACACACACACACTACTTTTTCCACTATTTTTTGGATAAATAATTTATCATAGTAGAAAAAGATGTGAATGATAAATAAGAACTATTATTCATGAACAAATTTAAAAGACATCTTAAATTTTTCATGTGATCTATTCAAACTATATATTTTAGAAATTAAAAATAAATTGTGTATATATAAAATTTACTTAAATAATAAGTTTATATTGATATAGTTTATATTAATATTGAATTAAAATGTAAATTTATTTTATTTTATTTTATTTTTTAGAAAAAAAATATTAAAGTACTCAGTTTTTATAATGTTAACAGCTTGAAGGATATTTCAGATATTTTAATTAAAAAAAGTGTTTAACAACACTTATGTGCCAAATACCCTTGCGATTTGCAGGCTATTGCACAAGAGAGGGTTTACCTAGTGCGCACAGTATCCTACGATGTGGTGTAGACTATGACCCACAAAGGTGGTTTAGACAGTGTCCCACGGTGTGGTGTAAATTGTGTCCCACAAAAAGTGGTGTAGACAGTGTCCCACCTGTAGTGTAGACTGTAGCGGCTGCGGGGTTGCCTTGGTATTCCAAAAAAAAAAAAATTATTACTCATGAACAAAATTAAAAGACATCTTAAAATTTTCATGTAATCTATTCAAACTATATATTTCAAAAATTTAATAAATTGTGCATATAAAATTTACTTAAATAATATATATATATATATATATATATATATATATATATATATATATATATATATATATATATATATATATATATATATATATATATTTCTTCACTATTGTTTTTATAAAATAAGGACATTTGTGGTCCAAAACATAGACGACAAGGGTAGTTTTGATCTCAAAAATAGTCGAAGGGCATATTTGAGCTATTTTGAATAGTTTAGCGTAATTTTGACCCTCTTATTACCACGTGGATATCTACGTGGACTGTCATGTGGCAAAGATAACGGCGTAAGGGCATTTGTGGTCCAAAACATAGACGGCAAGGACAGTTTTGATCCCAAAAATAGTTGAAGTATATATGTGAGCTATTTCGAATAGTTCAAGGATAATTTTGAACCTTTTTCGTAATTAAAAAATAAAAAGCTGTTAGTTTTTAAGGGTAGTGTAACACCCCAACCTTTTTTTTTACTAAGATTGAGCCATACTTCATATGATAAAATCAATTCCTGAGTATTTAAAGTATATTAGATGTGATTTAGAGTTATAAATGATCTTTTACATCAAGTCAAGTCTCAAGAAATTCTAGCGACTAAGTTTTCGTATGAGTTGATGGAAGGGTCAACTTCAAATGGCTATATCTCCTAAGGTATAATGAGTTAGGTGACCCATAATATATCAAATTAAAGATCTTTGAGTTATCTTTCCAACGCATCTTATTTCGTGTTAAACAGAGTTCGGAGTAGAGAGTTATGACCATTTTACTGGAGACCTACAGAGCTGTCTGAAGGTCCGCGACGGCTCCGCGACGTGGACCTATCGCGAACCCTTTCTGGATAAGCTAACCGAAATTCCTTTATTTTATTTTGAGGGTACTTTTACCCTAAAGCCTTTGGGGGTCTATTTAAGGTCCCAAAACGCATAATACGTCAGTTTCATGAGTCAAAACCCTCTCTTCCACTCCTAAACATAAAACGCTCAAGAATCATCAAGAAAGTCATCAAGTTAGGATTAACTTTCAAGATTCTTCATCAAGGTGAGTTATTTTTCCTAATCTTTAAGCTAATTTCTCTATCTATTCATGAAATCCCTAATAGAATCTTAAATCCTAACCTAGGGTTTCAAGAAACGAATTCAAGAATCCCAAGAAAGGATTCTTCGATTCTTCTTTCCATGAATTAGGGTTCTTTATCAAGAAACTCTAAATATTCTAAGTCAAGAAGTCAAGAATCAAAAAGAAGTTCTTCAAACAATGTCTTTCCAAGTTCTTCCACTCTAAAAGAACAACGAGATTGAGGATTTTCTCCAAGAAACGAGTATTCATCAAATTTTGATTGTAATATCAAATTTCCAGGTATGTAAGGCTTCACTTAAAGCATGGGAATGTCCTCCCATGTGCCCCATGAGTAATGTAATGAAGTTTAATGGTGATGAATTGAAACATGTTTAATTCATGTAATGTAATGAATAATTGCCATTATTTTATGCATAAACCTACATATTTTTCTGCATTGATGATGATCATCACAAAATTTCTATATACCCTAAATCATTTTTGTGAAGTGCATATGATTTAAAAACCTTATAATTATGATGATTGGAAAAGCCTGCATAATGAACGTAGGGTGGCATGTCTAGAGCCTTGAAGAATGATATTGATGTTATGATGACTGATGTTGATGTCTCTAAGTTGAGAGGCAAAGTTCCTAAACTAGTATTCCTAAAGTCTATGATGTTGAAGTAAATGTTAATACAATGAGATGATGATGATGTTAATGTTAATGCAATGAAATGATGATGATGTTAATGTTAATGCAATGAGATGATGATGATGTTAATGTTAATGCAATGAGGTGATGATGGTATTAATGCAAATGAGATGCTAATGATGATGTACTACACCCTATGCGGACTAATGATGATGTAATGTGTCCCTATGGGACTGGTGATGTTAATATTTTATGAGCATGTCGAGTTCCAGGAGGAGTATTGAGCACCGAAATGGGTAAGAGTGAGTCCCACTTGAACTCATTAACTACGTGGCCCGCGTAGGAAGAGAGGATTGAACCGCAACGCGGATGGCTCCTTTCTTGTCCCAAATGAGGACTAATGTTTTTTTCTAAGGTTATGTCCTTTACCCCGGGCAGGGTATTGGATGGATGTGGCAACGACATCGCTTCGTTGTATCATCACTGGCTCATAAGTGATGGTTGTCGGTTAAAGAAACTCCCAGTTAGGCCTCTCAGAAAGGTTTCATTGATAGGACTCAAATGTCAATGTTAATGTCATGGCTAAGTTGATGTTTCCCCGTTGTAAATGTAAGGTCTCTTGATGATGATGGGTGTTGTATCTTGATGTTGCTAATGCTTTGATTAAGCTATTTTACATGCCAGTACATTCCACGTACTGACGCCATTTGGCGCCGCATCGTTTCATGATGCAGATACAGGAGCTAGAGGACTTCAGCAGCCGCCCCATTGAGGTCAAGTGTTTTCAAGTTCAGATTGTGGTGAGCCTCCTTGTTTTCGGAGGAAACCTTTATTTGATATTATCCTATTTTCTTATGGAGTCGGGTAGCCATGGTATGTCATGGTCCCCTTCTTAGACAGTCTAGATAACGTTAGAGGCTTCATGGACCTAATGTTGAGGTTAATGGAAAAAGTTTTGTTTTAGACTGAGAAATCTTCTCTTGTTTGTTTTAATAATGAAGACTAATGTTTGGCCATTGGCCCACTATTTTAAGGTATTGTTTACTATTTCCTTCCGCGATGTCTATAATGAATGATGTGATGAGGCTAAGTGGTTCGCTTGGGGGCTAGCAATAGTCTCTGAGTGCCGGCCACGCCTAGGGTACCCTCCCGGGGCGTGACAAACTTGGTATCGAGCACAGAGTTCAAGTGTCCTAGGAAGTCTATGAAGCCGTGTCTAGTAGAGTCCTTATTATTGGTGTGAAGCGCGTCACATCCATAATGGGGATGCTATAGGACATTTAGGATAAGTTTCCCTTCTTTCTGATTCTGATCGTGCGATACAGCTATTTCCTAAGAAATCTGCGATGATTCGTGCGTTGCTCTAAATCTTTCGACGATGCCTCGTCTACGAGGTGATAACGATAGTAATTTTCTAACTCTTACGGATGAGATCTTCTAAGATAAAGTAACCAGAATGGTAGAGAGACTATCTAGGCTTGTGAAAAGCCGACTGAGATGCGAAGTTGATTGACGAGGAAGAGTGCACTATTATTCATATGAATCGTGCATTTGAGTTATCTCTAGATGTACCTAGACCCATTTGTTTTTATAAATTATCTTCCAAGGTGACCCATGAGGGAGAAACTTATGTCTCTAAAGAGTTTGATGTTACCACTTAAGAGTGAGATGTGAGGTCTTATAAATTCTGAGTAGAATCGAATCATCCCAGAGTTAGAAGGATGATGATGGAAAGAAAGGGACGAGATAACGAGAGTGATGGCTGATTGAGGCTCGTAGTTCGAGTTACATATTTATTAGGTAAGTAATGATGTGCTGAGTTGATTGCCATAAGTTTGATGAAAGATTCATAAGTACTCTAGTGATTTTCATGATGAGGTATAGAGGAAGAGTTGTTGTTAGAATGTGGTAGAGCATGCTCAAACTAGAAGGAAGTTATGTTGATGTGTTGTAGTATTCATACTATTGAGAGTGAAGTGTAGAAGTTGAATAGAGGAAAAGAGTGCTTTCAATGTGATAGATCTAAATTAGGCTTATGATTTTTTTAATTGTGAGTTCATGAGACTCATCGAGTTATGAGGTTAGACAGATAAGAAGAGGCTTGAGATATGTATCAATGATTGTGTAAAGATGTGTGAAGCTCTAAGTTATAACTGCTATAAGAATCTAGATAGTATATTTGAGTTATCGATGTGGAGTAGGCTGATGTAAGTAAACTTAATCATCATGAGTAACTAAGTTGATTTGGGGTTTATCAATAGATGATGACGAGTTTCCATGATAGACTGATTTGTATGCATTTAAATTTATGGGAGCACAGAAGTTGAGCGCCAGCAAGCAAAGAAGGGGTTAGATTGTGAGAGTTATGAGAAGTGGTTATGTACGCCATAAGAATAGCAAATATAGAGATTTACATAGAGACTTGAGGGAGCTAAGAGTGATAGAGTTGAAAAGAGTCCGAGTGGCTAGTTATATGTATGCGACTACAGCATAACAAAAGAGTTTAAGATATTCTTGTGGATAGTGATTCCTTGACCATATGGAGGTATATACTTATAACCTAGTAGAGGAAATTGATTTATGAATTTAGAGAGAGGACCTTGAGAGCTAAGGAAGAGTTGATGTAAGGTCCGGTAAAATTACCAAAGTACTCTAGAGGAGAGATGTGCGCATAACACGTCTTCCGATGTTCGGATGGCGAATTCGAGGCTGGATTTGTGATCAACACAAAAATTTGAGTGGGGGAAGGGCCTCGATTGATTTTTAGAGTAACCGAGTGAAAAGATAATTTTTCGTTCCGAAACGAAAACAGTGAAGGTTCGCGACAGAGCCGCGTCGCGGACCTATCGCGGAGAGGGACTTGCATTTTTTCAAAACTTTTCGACGGGATTGAGAAAAACTCGTTCAGAAAATTTTTGCAGAAAATGTACTGTTCGCGACCAGTCCGCGTCTCGGACTGAGTCACTTCGAGGCTGGAAATTTCTAAAATTTTGAGGGGCATTCTGGTCCATTTCTAATACCTTATAAACTCCCTATACGACTAATATAAGTTGTTTTAACATGAAAAGGGTCTAAAACCTCATTCTAAGTCCTTTTCTAACAATTGAATTGGACTAGAGCTTGAGAGAAGAGGAGAAGAGCTTGAGATGGAAGAATTCAATGAGTGAGTAAGAGTTCTTAATTCTGATGATGATGTGATGCCATTTCCTTTTAAGGTTATAGATGAGGAGGAGCAGTTAGAGAAATTGTGAAGAGTCTATAGACAGGCAAAACCATATTAGTATTCCCCCGAGGTAAGAGTTCATGCGATCGAGGGTGTAAGCTGCTATGATAGGCTTAAATATGTGGATGTTATTATGCAAATGTATTAGAGTGATGAGGACGAGCAGTATTCTCTAAGTACAGGTTACTATGGAGTAAGAGTTCTTGATTACGATGTCATCATACACGTGTACTGACCTTCGGCTTATTATGCCATTATTGATGATATGATGTAGAGTATCAAATTTTAGAGGTATAGTCATGCTTATGCTGCATGGAGAGGTGGTGTCACGCCCCGGGAGGGTACCCTAGGCGTGGCCGGCACTCAGAGACTATTGCTAGTCCCCAAGCAAACCACTTGGACTCATCGTCACATCATACTCAACAGCGGAAGAAACATCCTCAAGGAAAAGACCTTAATATAATTAAAATAATCAAGCCTTTATACAAAATGTTAATTTCCAACAAAGAATAGTTGGAAAAACAATACATCACATCCTCTACTCAGTGTCTATGAAGCCTCTAACTCAAACATCTCAATGGTACCATGACAGGCCATGGTTACCCAACTCAAGGAAAATAAAGTACAACTCAAGCTAGATGATAAAAATATGGAAATCCTCCGAAAACAAGGAGGTCTCACCAATCAGCTGAATGCGAATAGATCCTCAACGAAGCGCCTGTTAATGATCTCTAATACCTGCCTCTGCATCATAAAACGATGCAGTCCCAGAAGGGGACATCAGTACTTGGAATGTACTAGTATGTAAAATAGCTGAGTGAAATAGAAACAAGTAGAATAATATAGGAATAACATCAACTCAACATCATACTCCATCAGAATGTCAAATGTCTATCTAAAGAAAGAATAAAGAGTAGACAATGACCCATCAACATCTCATCAATACATCATCAATACATCAGACTCACCTCAAGGAAACTCAACTCGACTCAACTCAACTCAACTCGACTCGACTCAACTCAACTCAACTCAAGGAACATCAACATCAACTCAACTCAACTCAGGAACATCGACATCAACTCAACTCAAGGAACATCAACATCAACTCATCTCAGGGAACATCGACATCAACTCAACTCAGGGAACTCGACTCAAACATCACATCAACATCAACATCAGAGTCCTATCAAAAGGAACCTAACTGGGACTTTCTCTAACCGACAACCATCACTTATGAGCCAGTGATGATACAACGAAGCGATGCCGTTGCCACATCCATCCAATACCCTGCCCGGGGTAAAGGACATCACATCAGTGGATCCACAAAAACATGAAACATCAGTCCTCTTTTGGGACAAGATAGGAGCCATCCGCATTGCGGTTCAATCCTCTCTTCCTACGCGGGCCACGTAGTTAATGGGTTTGAGTGGGACTCACTCTCTACCCATTTCGGTGCTCAATACTCCTCCCAGAACTCGACATGCTCATAAAACATCATCATCATCAGTCCCATAGGGACATAATACATCATCATCAGTCACATAAGGACATGATATAATACCTCAACATCAACATCGGTCCCAGAGGGACATAGTACATCATCTCAACATCAACATCAGTCCCATGGGGACATATTATAAAACCTCAACATCAACATCGGTCCCAGAGGGACATAGTACCTCACCTCATAACATCAACATCAACATCATAGACTCAAGATACTCTTTTAGAAATTAAACTTCCCATTTTAAGACATCATAAAACGTCATTCTCATCAACATCATCATCAAGACTCTCATCAAATGTGAAACACAATCACAACATCACAACATCATCATCGTCAAGGCTCTAGACTCATCCCTAAGTTCATTATGCATGCTTTTCAAATAATCATGTAAGGTTATGCAAAATCTCATGAAAAATGTTAACTTCAAGAAAACAAATAGTATGATGATCATCAACTTAGAAAACATGTAATTTCAAATCAATTTTTCAATGAAAAACTCTCAAATATTCATGCACACATACTCTTCAACCATCAACTCATCTTTGACCTCTATGGGGCACATGAGAGAACAAACTCATGCTTTTAGTTTAGCCTTACATACCTGGAAATTTGATATTTCAATCAAAATTTGATGAATATTCGTTTCTTGGAGAAAATCCTCAATCTCGTTGTTCTTTTAGAATGAAAGAACTTGGAAAGACATCGTTTGAAGAGCTTTTTTTTTTATTCTTGACTTCTTGACTCAGAATCTTTAGAGTTTCTTGATGAAGAACCCTAATTCATGGAAAGAAGAATCAAGGAATCCTTTGTTGAGATTCTTGAATTCGCTTTCTTGAAACCCTAGGTTAGGATTTAAGATTCTATTAGGGATTTCATGAATAGATAGAGAAATTAGCTTAAAGCTTGTGAAGAATAACTCACCTTGATGAAGAATCTTGGAAGTTAATCCTAACTTGATGACTTTCTTGATGATTCTTGAGCGTTTTATGTTTAGGAGTGAAAGAGAGGGTTTTGACTTATGAAAACTGATGTTTTAGGCGTCTTGGAACCTTAAATAGACCCCCAAAGGCTTTAGGGTAAAAGTACCCTCAAAATAAAATAAAGAAACTTCGGTTAGCTTATCCAGAGAGGGTTCGCGATAGGTCCGCGTCGCGGAGCCGTCGCGGACCTTCAGACAGCTCTGCAGGTCTCCAGTAAAATGGTCATAACTCTCTACTCCGAACTCCGTTTAACGCGAAATAAGATGCGTTGGAAAGATAATTCAAAGATCTTTAATTTGATATATTATGGGTCACCTAACTCATTATACTTTAGGAGATATGATCATTTGAACTTGACCCTTTCATCAACTCATATGAAAACTTAGTCACTAGAAATTCTTTGGACTTGGCTTGATGTAAAAGATCCTTTATAACTCTAAATCACATCTAATATACTTTAAATACTCAGGAATTGATTCTATCATATGAAGGATGCCTCAATCTTAGTAAAAAAAAAGTTGGGGTGTTACATTATCTCCCCCTTGGGATCATTCGTCCTCGAATGATGAGTAAAGTAGACATCAAGGCACGAATAAGAATCAGAACTCTTCTCAAAACTCACTCAATCAAATAAACTCTCGACTTCTCATCAATCTTAAACCATCTCCATTCAGACTCAAGAATAATCAAGAGTAAGGAAATTACATCTTACATTCTCTTCATCAAGCACGAATGGAACATCGAAACTCAATCAATTTGAATCATTTAGACACCTTGTCAATCAGTCTTTTGAACTCAGGAAGGAAGCCATCAACTCAAATCGAGAATAGGAACATCGTATAAACAAGACTCTGAGGACACTCTCATGCTCAAGTCCCCACCTCAATTGTGCCCTTTTTTTTTCATGGCACTTTACCCCATCAATGCAAACTCATAGCTCTTATTCAAACCTCTACCTAACCACCTTTCTTCTTTCATTCAGGCCCAGTTCTAAGCCTCAAGGTGTCATTCTTAAGGTGATCATATTCATACAAAGCTAATCCTCAATACTCAGCTCTATACTCGAAATATTTATTATGAAGTCTTCAATAGTCTATCATTCATACTCGCACAATAACATCCTCTTTATCTATGTCTCAGAATTTTTCAAGCCTACTTGTCACTTCTACCTCCACCATTCAATGAACTCTCACTCAAAGTCACATCAACATACTCTTACCTATCTATTGTGCATCATACGATCTCATCTCTTTCCTCCTTCTTATCTCTATCCTTACATGACACAAGTTTAACACCGATATCACAATAAGGATATATTCACTCCTTCTCATCCACCTCATTCTCAGTCTACTATTATCCACATCATTATTTGGACGTGGAGGAATTCATCATCTCCCCCTTTGACGAAACCCCCAAACTACCACCTCTCCATGCAGTATAAGCATGATTATACCTCTAAAATTTGATACCCTACATCATACTATCAACAATGGCATAATAAGCCGAAGGTCAGTACACGTGTAAGATGACATCAGAATCAAGAACCCTCACTCAATAGTAACTTGTACTTAGAGAATAATGCTCGTCCTCATCACTCTAATACACTCGCATTATAGCATCCACGCATTTAAGCCTACCATAGCAGCTTACACTCTCGATTACATGAACTCTTACCTCGGGAGATACTAATATGATTTTACCTATTTGTTAGACTCCTCACGATTTCTCTAACTGCTTCTCCTCATCTATAACCTTAAAAGGAAATGGCATTACATCATCATCAGAATTAAGAACTCTTATTCACTCTTGAATTCGTCTACCTCAAGCTCTTCTCCTCTTCTCTCAAGCTCTAGTCCTATTCAATTGTTAGAAAAGGACTTAGAATGGGATTTTAGACTCTTTTCATGTCGAAACGACTTATATTAGTCGTATAGGGAATTTATAAGGTGTTAGGAATGGACCAGAATGCCCCTCAATAATTTTAGAAATTTCCAGCCTCGAAGTGACTCAGTCCGCGACGCGGACTGGTCGCGAACAGTACATTTTCTTCAAAAATTTTCTGAACGAGTTTTCTCAATCCCGTTGAAAAATTTTGAAAAAACGCAAGTGTCACTCCGCTACAGGTGCGCGACGCGCCTCTGTCGCGCACCGACACTGTTTCGGTGTTTGGATCGAAAAATTATCTTTTCACTCGGTCACTCTAAAAATCGACCGAGGCCCTTCCCCCACTCAATTTTTTGTGCTGATCACAAATCCGGCCTCGAATTCGCTACCCGAGCATCAGAAGACGTGTTATGCGCACATCTCTCCTCTAGGGGTACTTTGGTAATTTTACCGGGCCTTACATTAACTCTTCCTTAGCCCTCAAGGTCCTCTCTCTAAGTTTATAAATCAATTTCCTCTACTAGGCTATAAGCATATACCTCCACATGGTCAAGGAATCACTATCCACAAGAATATCTTAAACTCTTCTGTTATGCTATAGTCGCATACATATAGCTAGCCACTCAGACTCTTTTCAACGCTATTACTCTTAGCTCCTTCCAGTCTCTATGGAATTCTCTCTATGTTTGCTATTCTTATGGCGTACATAACCACTTCCCACAACTCTCACAATCTAACCTCTTCTTTTGCCTGCTGGCACTCAACTTCTGTGCTCCCATAAATTTAATTACATGAGAATTAGTCTACCATGGAAACTCGTTATCATCTATTGATGAGCCCCAAATCAACTTAGTTACTCATGATGATTAAGATTACTTACATCAGCGTACTTTACATCGATAACTCAAATATACTATCTAGATTCTTATAGCAGTTATAACTTAGAGCTTCACACATCTTTACACAATCATGGATACATATCTTAAGCCTCTTCTTATCTGTCTAACCTCATAACTTGGTGAGTCTCATGAACTCACACTTAAAAATCATAAGCCTAATTTAGATCTATCAAATCGAAAGCACTCTTTTTCCTCTATTCAACATCTACACTTCACCATCAATAGTATGAATACTACAACATATCAACATAACTTCCTACTAGTCTGAGCACGCCCTACCACATTCTAACAACAACTCTTCCAATATACCTCATCATGAAAATCACTAGAGTACTTATGACTCTTTCATCAACTTATGGCAATCAACTCAGCACATCATTACTTACCTAATAAATACTTAACTCTAACTACAAGCCTCACCCAGTCATCACTCTTGTCATCTCGTCCCTTTCTTTCCATCATCATCCTTCTAACTCTGGGATGATTCGATTCTACTCAGGATTTATAAGACCTCATATCTCACTCTTAGGTGGTAACATCAAACTCTTTAGAGACATAGGTTCTCCTTTCATGGGTCACATCGGAAGCAAGTTTTGAAAAACAAATGGGTCTAGGTATATCTAGAGATGACTCAAATGCACGATTCATATGATTAATAGTGCACTTTTTCTAGTCAATCAACTTCGCATCTCAGTCGGCTTTTCTTAAGCCTAGACAGTCTCTCTACCATTCCGATTACTTTATCTCAAAGGGTCTCATCTGTAAGAGTTAGAAATTTACTGTCTCTATCACCTCGTGGACGAGGCATAGTCGAACGGCTTAGAGCAATGCACGAATCATCACAGATTTCTTAGGAAATAGCTCTATCGCACGATCAGAATCAGAAAGAAGGGAAACTTATCCTAAATGTCCTATAGCCTTCCCATTATGGATGTGGCGTGCTTCACACCAATAATAAGGACTCTACTAGACACGGCTTCATAGACTCCCTAGGACACTTGAACTCTGTGCTCTGATACCAAGTTTGTCACGCCCCGGGAAGGTACCCTAGGCGTGGCCGGCACTCAGAGACTATTGCTAGTCCCCAAGCGAACCACTTGGACTCATCGTCACATCATACTCAACAGCGGAAGAAACATCCTCAAGGAAAAGACCTTAATATAATTAAAATAATCAAGCCTTTATACAAAATGTTAATTTCCAACAAAGAATAGTTGGAAAAATAATACATCACATCCTCTACTCAGTGTCTATGAAGCCTCTAACTCAAACATCTCAATGGTACCATGACAGGCCATGGTTACCCAACTCAAGGAAAATAAAGTACAACTCAAGCTAGATGATAAAAATATGGAAATCCTCCGAAAACAAGGAGGTCTCACCAATCAGCTGAATGCGAATAGATCCTCAACGAAGCGCCTGTTAATGATCTCTAATACCTGCCTCTGCATCATAAAACGATGCAGTCCCAGAAGGGGACATCAGTACTTGGAATGTACTAGTATGTAAAATAGCTGAGTGAAATAGAAACAAGTAGAATAATATAGGAATAACATCAACTCAACATCATACTCCATCAGAATGTCAAATGTCTATCTAAAGAAAGAATAAAGAGTAGACAATGACCCATCAACATCTCATCAATACATCATCAATACATCAGACTCACCTCAAGGAAACTCAACTCGACTCAACTCAACTCAACTCGACTCGACTCAACTCAACTCAACTCAAGGAACATCAACATCAACTCAACTCAACTCAGGAACATCGACATCAACTCAACTCAAGGAACATCAACATCAACTCATCTCAGGGAACATCGACATCAACTCAACTCAGGGAACTCGACTCAAACATCACATCAACATCAACATCAGAGTCCTATCAAAAGGAACCTAACTGGGACTTTCTCTAACCGACAACCATCACTTATGAGCCAGTGATGATACAACGAAGCGATGCCGTTGCCACATCCATCCAATACCCTGCCCGGGGTAAAGGACATCACATCAGTGGATCCACAAAAACATGAAACATCAGTCCTCTTTTGGGACAAGATAGGAGCCATCCGCATTGCGGTTCAATCCTCTCTTCCTACGCGGGCCACGTAGTTAATGGGTTTGAGTGGGACTCACTCTCTACCCATTTCGGTGCTCAATACTCCTCCCAGAACTCGACATGCTCATAAAACATCATCATCATCAGTCCCATAGGGACATAATACATCATCATCAGTCACATAAGGACATGATATAATACCTCAACATCAACATCGGTCCCAGAGGGACATAGTACATCATCTCAACATCAACATCAGTCCCATGGGGACATATTATAAAACCTCAACATCAACATCGGTCCCAGAGGGACATAGTACCTCACCTCATAACATCAACATCAACATCATAGACTCAAGATACTCTTTTAGAAATTAAACTTCCCATTTTAAGACATCATAAAACGTCATTCTCATCAACATCATCATCAAGACTCTCATCAAATGTGAAACACAATCACAACATCACAACATCATCATCGTCAAGGCTCTAGACTCATCCCTAAGTTCATTATGCATGCTTTTCAAATAATCATGTAAGGTTATGCAAAATCTCATGAAAAATGTTAACTTCAAGAAAACAAATAGTATGATGATCATCAACTTAGAAAACATGTAATTTCAAATCAATTTTTCAATGAAAAACTCTCAAATATTCATGCACACATACTCTTCAACCATCAACTCATCTTTGACCTCTATGGGGCACATGAGAGAACAAACTCATGCTTTTAGTTTAGCCTTACATACCTGGAAATTTGATATTTCAATCAAAATTTGATGAATATTCGTTTCTTGGAGAAAATCCTCAATCTCGTTGTTCTTTTAGAATGAAAGAACTTGGAAAGACATCGTTTGAAGAGCTTTTTTTTTTATTCTTGACTTCTTGACTCAGAATCTTTAGAGTTTCTTGATGAAGAACCCTAATTCATGGAAAGAAGAATCAAGGAATCCTTTGTTGAGATTCTTGAATTCGCTTTCTTGAAACCCTAGGTTAGGATTTAAGATTCTATTAGGGATTTCATGAATAGATAGAGAAATTAGCTTAAAGCTTGTGAAGAATAACTCACCTTGATGAAGAATCTTGGAAGTTAATCCTAACTTGATGACTTTCTTGATGATTCTTGAGCGTTTTATGTTTAGGAGTGAAAGAGAGGGTTTTGACTTATGAAAACTGATGTTTTAGGCGTCTTGGAACCTTAAATAGACCCTCAAAGGCTTTAGGGTAAAAGTACCCTCAAAATAAAATAAAGAAACTTCGGTTAGCTTATCCAGAGAGGGTTCGCGATAGGTCCGCGTCGCGGAGCCGTCGCGGACCTTCAGACAGCTCTGCAGGTCTCCAGTAAAATGGTCATAACTCTCTACTACGAACTCCGTTTAACGCGAAATAAGATGCGTTGGAAAGATAATTCAAAGATCTTTAATTTGATATATTATGGGTCACCTAACTCATTATACTTTAGGAGATATGATCATTTGAACTTGACCCTTTCATCAACTCATATGAAAACTTAGTCACTAGAAATTCTTTGGACTTGGCTTGATGTAAAAGATCCTTTATAACTCTAAATCACATCTAATATACTTTAAATACTCAGGAATTGATTCTATCATATGAAGGATGCCTCAATCTTAGTAAAAAAAAAAGTTGGGGTGTTACAGGTGGTAGTTTGGGGGTTTCGTCAAAGGGGGAGATGATGAGTTCCTCCACGTCCAAATAGTGATGTTGATAATAGTAGACTGAGAGTGAGGGTAAATGAGAAGGAGTGAATGTATCCTTATTGTGATATTGGTATTAAACTTAGGTTATGTAAGGATAGAGATAGGGATGAGGAAAGAGATGAGATCATATGATACGCAATAGATAGGTAAGAGTATGCTGATGTGACTTTGAGTGGGAGCTCATTGAATGGTGGAGGTAGAAGTGACAAGTAGGCTTGAAAAAATCCGAGACATAATTAATGTGGTTGTCATTGTGCGAGTATGCATAATAGACTATTGAAGACCTCATAATAAGTGTTTCGAGTATAGAGTTGAGTATTGAGGATTAGCTTTGTATGAATATGATCACCTTAAGAATAACACCTTGAGGCTTAGAAACTGGGCCTGGATGAAAGAAGGAGGGGTGGTTAGGTAGAGGTTTGCATAAGAGCTATGAGCTTGCATTGATGGAGTAGAGTTCCAAAAAAAAAGAAAAAAAAAAGAGCACAATTGAGGTGGGGACTTGAGCATGAGAGTGTCCTCAGAGTCTTGTTTATACGATGTTCCTATTCTCGATTTGAGTTGATGGCTTCCTTCCTGAGTTCGAAGGACTGATTGACGAGGTGTCTAAACGATTCAAATTGATTGAGTTTCGACGTTCCATTCGTGCTTGATGAAGAGAATGTAAGATGTAATTTCCTTACTCTTGATTTAAATTGAGTTTTCTATTTCTGAGTTGATGTGTCCATTCCTGAGTCTGAATGGAGATGGTTTAAGATTGATGAGAAGTTGAGGGTTTGATTGATTGAGTGAGTTTTGAGAAGAGTTTTGATTCTTATTCGTGCCTTGATGTCTACCTTACTCATCATTCGAGGACGAATGATCCCAAGGGGGAGATAGTGTAACACCCCAACCTTTTTTTTTACTAAGATTGAGCCATACTTCATATGATAAAATCAATTCCTGAGTATTTAAAGTATATGAGATGTGATTTAGAGTTATAAATGATCTTTTACATCAAGTCAAGTCTAAAGAAATTCTAGCGACTAAGTTTTCGTATGAGTTGATGGAAGGGTCAAATTCAAATGGCTATATCTCCTAGAGTATAATGAGTTAGGTGGCCCATAATATATCAAATTAAATATCTTTGAGTTATCTTTCCAACGCATCTTATTTCGCGTTAAACGAAGTTTGGAGTAGAGAGTTATGACCATTTTACTTGAGACCTACAGAGCTGTCTGAAGGTCCGCGACGGCTCCGCGACGCGGACCTATCGCGAACCCTTTCTGGATAAGCTAACCGAAGTTCCTTTATTTTATTTTGAGGGTACTTTTACCCTAAAGCCTTTGGGGGTCTATTTAAGGTCCCAAAACGCATAATACGTCAGTTTCATGAGTCAAAACCCTCTCTTCCACTCCTAAACATAAAACGCTCAAGAATCATCAAGAAAGTCATCAAGTTAGGATTAACTTTCAAGATTCTTCATCAAGGTGAGTTATTTTTCCTAATCTTTAAGCTAATTTCTCTATCTATTCATGAAATCCCTAATAGAATCTTAAATCCTAACCTAGGGTTTCAAGAAACGAATTCAAGAATCCCAAGAAAGGATTCTTCGATTCTTCTTTCCATGAATTAGGGTTCTTTATCAAGAAACTCTAGAGATTCTAAGTCAAGAAGTCAAGAATCAAAAAGAAGTTCTTCAAACAATGTCTTTCCAAGTTCTTCCACTCTAAAAGAACAACGAGATTGAGGATTTTCTCCAAGAAACGAGTATTCATCAAATTTTGATTGTAATATCAAATTTCCAGGTATGTAAGGCTTCACTTAAAGCATGGGAATGTCCTCCCATGTGCCCCATGAGTAATGTATTGAAGTTTAATGGTGATGATGTTAGGGTGATGAATTGAAACATGTTTAATTCATGTAATGTAATGAATAATTGCCATTATTTTATGCATAAACCTACATATTTTTCTGCATTGATGATGATCATCATAAAATTTCTATATACCCTAAATCATTTTTGTGAAGTGCATATGTTTTAAAAACCTTATAATTATGATGATTGGAAAAGCCTGCATAATGAACGTAGGGTGGCATGTCTAGAGCCTTGAAGAATGATATTGATGTTATGATGACTGATGTTGATGTCTCTAAGTTGAGAGGCAAAGTTCCTAAACTAGTATTCCTAAAGTCTATGATGTTGAAGTAAATGTTAATGCAATGAGATGATGATGATGTTAATGTTAATGCAATGAGATGACGATGATGTTAATGTTAATGCAATGAGATGATGATGATGTTAATGTTAATGCAATGAGGTGATGATGGTATTAATGCAAATGAGATGCTAATGATGATGTACTACACCCTATGGGGACTAATGATGATGTAATGTGTCCCTATGGGACTGGTGATGTTAATGTTTTATGAGCATGTCGAGTTCTGGGAGGAGTATTGAGCACCGAAATGGGTAAGAGTGAGTCTCACTTGAACCCATTAACTACGTGGCCCGCGTAGGAAGAGAGGATTGAACCGCAACGTGGATGGCTCCTTTCTTGTCCCAAATGAGGACTAATGTTTTTTTTCTAAGGTTATGTCCTTTACCCCGGGCAGGGTATTGGATGGATGTGGCAACGACATCGCTTCGTTGTATCATCACTGGCTCATAAGTGATGGTTGTCGGTTAAAGAAACTCCCAGTTAGACCTCTCAGAAAGGTTTCATTGATAGGACTCAAATGTCAATGTTAATGTTATGGCTAAGTTGATGTTTCCCCGTTGTAAATGTAAGGTCTCTTGATGATGGGTGTTGTATCTTGATGTTGCTAATGCTTTGATTCAGCTATTTTACATGCCAGTACATTCCACGTACTGATGCCATTTGGCGCTGCATCGTTTCATGATGCAGATACAGGAGCTAGAGGACTTCAGCAGCCGCCCCGTTGAGGTCAAGTGTTTTCAAGTTCAGATTGTGGTGAGCCTCCTTGTTTTCGGAGGAAACCTTTATTTGATGTTATCCTGTTTTCTTATGGAGTCGGGTAGCCATAGTATGTCATGGTCCCCTTCTTAGACAGTCTAGATAACGTTAGAGGCTTCATGGACCTAATGTTGAGGTTAATGGAAAAAGTTTTGTTTTAGACTGAGAAATCTTCTCTTGTTTGTTTTAATAATGAAGACTAATGTTTGGCCATTGGCCCACTATTTTAAGGTATTGTTTACTATTTCCTTCCGCGATGTCTATAATGAATGATATGATGAGGCTAAGTGGTTCGCTTGGGGGCTAGCAATAGTCTCTGAGTGCCGGCCACGCCTAGGGTACCCTCCCGGGGCGTGACAGGTAGATATAGACCAAAAAGGTAGACTAAAGAGTATTTTAACCCAATAGGCGGATGAGGGTATATTTGAACCTTTTCGTATAATCCAAAGGTATTTTTGGCCCTTTTCCGTTTAAAATTTGAAGACTTTTTTGTTTCTCCTCAATTAGGTTTTCAATTTTTCTTGTAAAAATAATTATTTAGGTTAAAGAAGATGAAAGAGTACATGCATTTCATAAATTTTGTTATTGCATGCCCTAATAAATATGTACTTGGGTTGTTCTTGTTGACAGTGGCGGATCCAAGATTTTAATTCAAGGAATTCGAAACATAAAATTATAAATTTGCAAATAAACCAACAGAATACAATTTAAAAAGGAAATAGTAATACATAGTCTAATATTATTTCATTACGTTTTAAAAAAAATAAAGTGAAATATCGGGTTGGATTCTCCAAAGCCAAAATTACATGAAAAGGAAATAATTATAGAGAAGCTAAAAAATAATGTTTTATGTGAGATTTGAACCATGAACTATGCTAGACTTTGCTTATTATTTAGGAGATTCAAGTTTAATATATATACAAAAATATAGAAAATTTACTTTATATATACGGTGTAGTTTTTTGCCGAACCCCTTCCCCCCTCCCTAGGTCCACCCCTACTTGTTGATGTTCTTAGATTATTGTACTCTTGGAAGTTTTTCGTATATATGTGTTGTTGTTCTTTGATTTTTGTTGTTGTACTCTTTGTGAGAAAAAATGTTAGTGATGATGGTTGATTCCTCCATTAAAGTATTTACAGAATTTGCTAAAACAGTTAACAATAATTGCTTTAACTTTTTAAAACAGTTAACGGAGCAATTGCTGAAGATTCTACCATAGCTCCTCAATAGAAATTCATTTCATTCGGAGATTGAAAATTGAAGAAGAAAAACATAAGTTTTTTGGGATGCTCATGCTCTTAAATATATATATTGTTCTTGAAAGTTAGGAATACTAAAATTAAATTTATTTTGTTACCTCAGACAATGGACCAATAAAAGTGAGAAGATTACATCAAATGACCTTCAAAGTGAAGAAGCAGGGGCTGCAGTAGCTGCCGAATCTTAAGCAATAAAAGTAATGAGTTGTCTAAGAGTAAAAATAAGATGAATGTCCACTGTAAAAAGGTAAATTGGAAATATAATGTTGGTTTGTAATGTAACTAAAAATATTTACAAAACTCTGCTTCTTTTTCTACTTCTTCTCCACTTATGGATCTAGATTACACTGCACATGTAGAAGCAAGAATCTCACTAGCTTAATTGACTTTTTTTTTAAAATCAAGAAAGATAAATATAATTAACTAGGCATTAGTAGATTGAATCCATGGCTGATACAAGTTTGTGTTTGAGATTTCCTCTTTGATCAGCTGTTTGCAAGTGCTACCACTTGCTTTATGACTTGAAACATGCCATTCAAGAGAATGTCCTCAAGTTCATATGTACAAGGGCATGATCCATTTATTTATGGTCATCATCATCTTTTAAATCAATTGTATGTAAGGATTAACATGGTTCAGCTCGTTCTTACGCTCTCTTGCATTTGCAACATCTCCGCCATGTCATTTCAGTCTTCAAGAATCAATCCCGTACCATAAGTCCAACCACCAATTCATTCCATATATATACACAGGATGTTGCTTGTTCGAGGACTCTTCATGGTCCTCAAAAATACCTTGTCTCAACCAATGTGAGACTTCAACAGCCCAAAATAGCACCTATTATCAGTTGCATAGCTTTAGAAATCTAACTACAGATCTAGCTACTAGAATTGCTTTTGACAGAAAGCATATTGCGATATACACATTATGTTTTGTACAAGGAGAGATTAAGTTTACCTCCCGGTCATTGACTTGGATGATCTTCCCTGTAATATGATTTTTCTGGAAAAATCTGGTTCAACAGAGTTAATGAGAGAGAGAAGGGATCAGAGAGAAAAACAAAGATCATTTGGAAGTAAATTACACGAGTATCAAACAACGACCAACTATTCGTGTTGGGATCCAGTAAGTCCAAGGATCTCATAATTTTGTTTCAACAATCAGATACTACAACAACAATTTATTACATGTCAATCCCAAACTAGTTCAGGTCAATTATATGAATCCTTTGCATCTATACTACTCTATTAGGAACCATTTCATTCTTCAAGAATCAATCCTAGTTATCATCCTTGGGGTAAATAGAGAAACCAAATAAAACAGCTCGAGAGTGTAATCAAGAAAGAAAGGAGCTCACCCTCATCCGTGAAAAACCATTTCTTGAATTCCTATACACAAAAGAAAGCATTTTGATACCCTTCGACGCTAACATGATTGGAAAGTTTCAGAATATATTTTTTGGCTCCATATCCAAAGAAGCCATTGCACTGAATTAGAATTGCCAGATTACACAGCCACAGTATTGTAATGGATAAAAGTATTCTATTACTACCGTTAGAGTATGTCATTATTAATAGTACTCTGAAAGGTTTTTGCCCTACTCAGACGGGTCTAAGTCAAGGTGATCCTCTCTTGCATCTATTCTTGCTTCTCGCACTGAAACATCTACTGTTCCTCTCCCTCCAAATAGACCATAAAATGCAGGAAGGAACAGCAATTGTGTAGTGGTCATTGTCCCTCGGTGAAGTTGCTCGTACCAGCTGCTTAGTGCAAGTTTAATGCACTTCTTTTGACAAATACTAAGAAAAGTAGGGCTTCATAATGGAAGAACAACACATCTTCCAGTGGAACATAGACAACAAGAAAATACTAATGAAATGCTGAGTTAAACAGCAAGTTAATTAATTCACCCTTAAAAAAGGCACGATAGAGAATAAGTATTAAACTTCTTAGCAAGAATTATTGCAGTAGGATAATGGCTAGGAGGATTTGAAAAGCATTATGGCAAAGCTTTAGAGACAAACTTCGTATCAGAAAGGACACAGCAGTCCATAAGATAATTTTGTAATGACCTTGAAAGTCATAAATAAATTTTTTTGAGAATTACCATTTTACCCCTCTCAGTAGTTGCTTCGAGTCTTATTTGACCAGATTATGGGGTTGATTTTGGAGTTCTATTGAAAAGTTGTGGAATTTAAGAGCTTTTTGCGTTTTAAAGGCTTTAGTTTAAAAGTGATTTTCGGCAACAGCCGGAGCTATGAGTCTTGGAATGGAATTCTGACACTTCCATTAACTTCGGAATGTCGAAATTGGTCTAGGAGTGTCATCGTTTTTGTTTTGGAGTTGTCTCGGGGATTGAGATCTTAAGTAGGAAGTTTGAATTAATTAGGATCAAGGTTTGACTTTGATCAACATTTTGAATTCGGGTGCTCAGATTGGATTTCTAATGATTCCATTGGATTCAGGACGTGATTTTAGGCTTAGAAAATTTTTGGTGTATTTTTGGGGGTTTGAGGGCATTTTGGTCCTTTTGAGTCCTAAGTTAGTTTAGTTGCAACTAATCAAATTCTGGATCAAGGAAACTTCGGATTTGATTTTTGACGGTTCCATCAAATCCAGAACGTTGATTTTTGTAAGGTAACATACAAGATTTATGTGTACGGGATTTTGAACGAATCCGGAGATTCCAATTGCAAGATTTTTGTTGTAGGAGTTGTGGTGTTCTGCTTTTGGTGTACCCTTCTTCGAGTTTGATGTGAGGTTTCTCATGTCCGCGAAGAGCTTGTGCCTAGACCTCCACGTTCGCATGGGCTAGACCGCGATCACGGAAGGTTCACCATCTTGCATTCGCAAGGAATGATTCTGCAATCATGAAGGGTAGGGTTTGTGACCTCCACAATCGTGGAGGGAAGGGGCCACTTTCGCAATGAAGAATTGACTTGGTAGTTGTTTGCAACAATTTTTAATATGATGGAAAATAAATTGCAATCACAAATAAAATATGAAGAAACATAATTTTATTGATAAACATGTGGATACAAATCTGGTGCTCCCTTGATTCTTCTCTCCTTAGATTTCTCCGTGATTCGAGGGCCGTTAGAGGCATATTTCTCGAATGTAGGATGATTTTGACCTCCTTGAACCATAATCTCTTGATGAATATCCCCAAAATTTATGGGATATTTGAGATCTTGATCTCTTTAGGAATACCCAAAATTTATGGAATATTTGAGATGTCTTTTCAAGGGAATATAATACCCTTTATATAGGCATGAATTAGGGTTTGGGGGTAGAGTAGCCTTCATGAAACCCTAGCTGAAACAGGACTCATCTTGTAGAATCCTACAAAATTTCAATATCTACAAATGTTCCTTGCTTCAAGACTTGTCGGAGTGTAGACTTGATGAAACTCAAAGACGAGACTTGAAGTACTTGCGGATTTGTAGCTTCAGATTTGCAGATTTGGTTTATGAGAGAAGAAATAAAGAGTAGATTTGGTCCCACTGGGCGTGCCAGTTTGTTTGCAACATATTTTAAAATGATGGAAAATAAATTGCAATCACATATAAAATATGAAGAAACATAATTTTATTCATAAACAATGTGAGTACAACTCTAGTTAGAGAAATACACCACTAACAGTCCTCGAATCACGGAGAAATCTTATGAGAGAAGAATCAAGGGAGAAACAGATTTGTACACATTGTTTATGAATAAAATTATGTTTCTTCATATTTTATTTGTGATTGCAATTTATTTTCTATCACTTTAAAATATGTTGCAAACAGCAGCATTTGATTTTTCTAAAATCAAGATTTCTTCCCCATTTTTCATTTTTAAGCTTTGGGAACTCTTGGGTGGTGATTTTAAAGAGGTTTATCAAGATAAATCCATTGGGCAAGTGATTTTAACTTATAGTCTTCATTTTTTATCGATTATTTCATGATTCCAACATTTAATTTTTTCTTTTGAACTTCAACTTTTATGATTTTGTCAAGAACACAAATTTTGGATATTTTGATGATTATAGGCTGATTTCAACTCCGAATTCAAATTAATTTTCACCGTTCATTTTCAAATGCTTTGAGTGACGCAATCACAAATTAATTTCCAATTATCCTTACCTTTTTGGTATGGAATTTTGGCCCTGATTTGGGTTTGGTTTTTCGAAAATTATGATTTGGGTAGTGTTCTTGTATTCTTATTTTGATTCAATATTTGAATAGATTTTGTTGAATCGGAGGCCCGATGAAAGGGAAAAGTTAAAGTGTTGGAGTAGTTAATTGATTATTTTGAGGCAAGTGATTTTTTAAACCTTAGTTGAGAGTGTTGAACTTTGTATCTCCTTCTACGTGTTTTTGGGAGTAAATAGGATTTGGTTACGGGATGAATTCTTTATGAATGAACTACTGATATGAGACAGGTAATAATATGGCTATGTGATTTGGTTTGACAATGTGATTCTTAAATTAGAAAACTTGCTTAAATGTTGTGAATCTTATATCGAGAGAAATTGTGGTGAATGCTGAATTGAGTGGATTTGTGGACTTCATCTCATACTCATACATTCTATGTATATGCTTATTTGCATTGGTTTCGAAAATTGATATGAGTGAGATAATGAAAATTAGAGCCGAGGTCTTTACTGGGTGAAGTTGATTGCTGAGGTCTCTTCCGGCAAGTATATTGATTGTCAAGGTCTTTTTCGGTTGTCGAGGTCTCTTCCGACGAATACATGATCTGTGTGGCCCCCGTGGATTCCGATTTGAGGTGATCGACAGATGTATATCGTAGGACAGACATGCATCACATTATTTGACATTGCATATGCACTATCTCACATTTTATTTATATGTTATGGTTGTGAATATCTTCTTATATGTCTCTTTTGGTGAATAAACTTTGTAATTGCGACACATTTACTTGTGACTTAATTGGAACAACATACTATATGGATTATGAATTGTGTAGGCTGACTTGTTTGTTTGTAGTGATGTAGTTTTGGAGGTTTGGTTGGGTGTAAAGGATACTTGTGTTCTTCATTGCTTTACTTTGAGTTTAGTATTTACTTGTTGGGTACCATGTTGTTTGGTACTCACCCCTTGCTTCTACGCCCGTGTAGATTGTGTGCCCGAATCCTCCTGATTTCTTTTCTTCATTTACTTGGACCAAGCATCAGGATTCTAGAGATAGCGGCTTGTCTTTTCAACAGAACCTCACGACTTCATTATTATATTATTTATTGTTCTATTTGAGAATCAAAGCCAAATACAAACAACAACAACATACCCAGTGGAATCCCACAAGTGGGGTCTGGGGAGGGTAGAATGTACGCATACCTTACCACTACCTCATAGATGTAGAGAGATTGTTTCATGGGAACCCTCGTCTCAACAACCTATAAGCAGAATAAACTAGATATGGCAAAAAGGAAAGGAAAAGAAAGGAATAGGAAGAGCGACTACTAATGAAAAGCACATGATATTATGTAAATACGATAAATTTAACACATATAATACAGATAAAGACAACACATGATATACGGACTCGACAACACCTACTACCCTACAATATCCCACGACTAGACATCGAACTAACCCTGCTAACCTATTAACCTTCTACTCTAATTCGCAACCTCCACTCCTTCCTATCTAAGGTCATGTCCTCGGTGAGATCAAGTTTCGTCATATCCTGTCTAATCACCTCTCCCCAATACTTCTTCGGTCAACCTCTACTTCTCCTAGTGACTCTTAAATCCAACCTCGCACCTCCTTACAGAAGCATTGGTACCTCTTCTCTCCACATGTCCAAACCATCGCAATCTCACTTCCCTCATCTTATCAGCCACCGGGGCCACCTCTAGCTTCTCCCGAATGGTCTCATTCCTAATATTATCCCTCCTTGTGTGCCCACACATCCATCTCAGCATCCTAATCTCTGCGACATGCATCTTTTGAACATGTGCATTTTTTATTAGCCAGCACTCCACCCCATACAACAAAGATGGTCTAACCACCGTTCTGTAAAACTTACCTTTGAGTTTAGGTGGTATCTTTTTGTCACACAATACTCCAGAAGCAAGCCTCCATTTAGACCATGCTGCCCCAATACGATGTGTGCATCATCGTTGATATCGCCACTACTCTGGATGATGCACCCAAATATTTAAAGTTTTCCCTCTTGGGAATAGGTTGAGTGGCAAGCCTCACATTAATGTCTGCTTCATCCCTCGCAACACTGAATTTACACTCCAAGTATTATGTTTTGGTCCTGCTCAGTATGAATCCTTTGGACTCTAAGGCGTGTCTCCACGCCTCCAGCCTATCATTAACTTTAGTCCGAGTCTCATCAATCAATACTATGTCATCTGCAAATAACATACACCATGGAACCTCCTCTGGGATAGATTGCGTCAGCTCATCCATCACTAGGGCAAACAGGAAAGGGCTCAACACAGATCCTTGATGGAGTCCTATCTTAATAGGAAAATATTCTGGGTCTCCTCCCACCATTCTTACCCAAGTTTTGGCTCCGTCGTACATGTCCTTAATCGCCCTGATATATGCCATTGGGACACTTTTCACCTCTAGGCACCTCCATAGGACATCCTTTGGCACTGTCATAGGCCTTCTCGAGATCAATGAATACCATATGAAGGTCCTTCTTTCTTTCCCTATATTTCTCCACTAATCTCCGAATAAGGTGAATTGCTTCAGTAGTCGACCGCCCCGGCATGAATCCAAACTGGTTCTCCGAAATAGACACTACCCTTCTCACCCTCATCTCCACCACTCTCTCCTTCGCATGTAATAGAGGCTTATTCATGCAACACCAGGTTTTGGGAAGACTTACTTAGATGTAGCTGTTTTACCATTATTGTTTCCGTTTTATTTTTGCCTTTTCTTGCATGATTGTTGTCCTGCACTGACTTGTCTTGGTGGGATAAGGCAAGTGTCATCTCACATGAGTTCGTGTTATGACAAATTTACATGTCAAGTCATCTACAGAATTCATACTGAAAAATCAGAATTCTTTTAGAATCTCAAGTACTCAACTTACATAGTAGTAATGGTGGAAGAAGTGAAAAAAATACTCTCCAATATCACAAGGTATGCATTCTCTTTCTTCTGAAGGTCATTGTGTACCTAACAGTGAGCAGAAAACATAGAACAAGCTTTCCTCTGTGATTATACAATATTCTACTGTTTCCATCTCACTAATTAAAATGAAGTTACCAGCACTAACACAATATTGAAGTATAAGATAAGACACAAAACCATTTTTACGCATATTCTTGAAATAACATGCAAATAATACATTACAAAGTTCATCTAAAATATCGAAACAAGCAATTACAGTAGAGAACTGCAGAATGATTTCTACATCTTAGGCAAAAACAAGAGGTAAAGGACCAATTAACTTTGCCAATTTTCATATGTCCAGTCCAGTTAGGCACTGTTTTCTCTTCTAAAGCTATACATACCCTTACTCTGATAATAAAATTCTTCATTTACCAGAAAAAAGTTAAGACAGTTTTATTGTTCTAAAAGTTCAATTCCTGATAAATCATCCAGTGCTTTTTGTTCATATATCAAGCTCTAAAAATATATCCTAAAAGAATTCAATTGTATTTACTGTCCATAATTGAATATATTCATACTACATGATTCTTTGATGGAAATATAGTCCAAACTTGTCAAAAGAATTGTTTCCATAATATAAGTTACAAGCAATTGTTATTGTTTCCTAAAATGATAGTACCAGAAGATAACTAAACAACACTCAAAATGATATCCCTAGACTTCTAAAGAGTACCCCTATTGGATTATTTATCTGATTTCCAAAACATAGAAGAGTGGAAAAACAATCAAAATATCAAGTGCCTGGAAAGCTCAAGCAACACTGTAACTGCCATTCTTTCAGCTACTGCAATTGCATTGGATGTGGTCTCTTTTGCAGGGGTGAAAAAGGAAACTGTATGATAGTGGCAGAGATTAGGCGAATAAACCAACCTAAGCGAGTGAAATGTTCACAGTTTTTTTTTTTGGAGTTAAGCTCTGGTATCGTATCAAGGACGGAAGGATTATCTCTTATCTAATCAACCAATAACCCAGCTGTAGTTGCATCAAAAGAGAAGCCCCTTCCAACCATTTCCTTCATGAAAGATGTCATTTCACTAATTTTATTGCACCTGAGAAATCCTTGCACAATTACATTGTAAGTGGCATTGTTTGGAAAGCAACCATTGTCTTCAAATTTCTTAGAATATCTTTAGCTTCATCAAACAACCCTTTAAGACAAAATCCATTTATCATTACAGTGTGTGTTCTCACATTCAAAAGCAATCCAGTGAAAGAAAGCTTATAAAAAATAGCATGAGCTTCGTCGAGTTTACCATTTTTGCACAATACATGAATGACAACACTGTAAAATGCAATACTAGCAACTTCTCTCTTTCTTTCCAACTTATTAAAGAGTGGCATAACTTCTTCAGCAAGCCCATACTTAAAATAACTATTGTTCAAAGTGCAGTGAATGTACAAACCAGGTATGGGCCCATAGAAAGCATCTCAGAATAATTTTTTCCGCATCACCAATTCTTCCAACTGCAAACAGATCTTGCAAGATAGTATTGTAGATAACAGGATTAGATTTTAATCCCTTTTGAGAAATTTCACAAAACAATTGCATGGCCTCGGCCAGTTTATTTTTCTTACAGTATCCATTTATTAGTATGTTATAGCTACCAATGTCAATGCACTTATCTATCATGATCTCAAAAATTCTCCTTGCTCCATCAAGTTGACCACAGAATCAATACCCAACCATTATTAGGATGGTAAAAGTGACAACATCAAATGGAATACCCTTCTTCAAGTAAATGGGTAGTTCTGAAAATGCAAAATCAGCATGATGCATCAGGGAATAATTGTTAATCACGGTAGTCAATATGAAATCATTAATTGGATACCCAATTTCTGCATTTCTCGAAAAAAGAGAAAGGACAACAGTGTAATGCATCATATTTAGCATAGTCTTAAGCAATTTAGAGAAGCTGACAACAGAAGGAAGAGGCTGTGTTCCGATCATCAGCCAACTTCCTAATCAAATTCTATCAGATTCAAACTAGTTTCATCTCAATTTCAGAAAAAAACAAATTGTTCATACTATATAATTCAGGCAGAAAGGTGGAATTGATCTTGTCAGCTTTGGTGTTCCTGTAACTACTAGTTTTAGAAACTACCAACAATTTTGTTCCTGTAGCAATTTCTAAGTTAAAGACGGTTGTTATTGGTTCTTTAAAAAAAATAGAAAATGATTACACCACAAGATACTAAATAGTATTGAAAATGATATTACTAGACTTATAACGTTTACAAAGGAAAACTCACCATTATTATTATTAAATTCAGTATGGTCACCATTTTTTTCTCATATTAAGAGTGCAGGGCACCATTTTTTTCAATATTAAGAGTGCACCATCACTTGATTTCTAAGAAAAAGAAGACCAGATGGAAAACACTCAAAACATAAAAATTGCAGTACCTCCTCAAAAGAAAACTCAAGCAACATTCCGATTCCCATCAACTTCTGCCATGCCATTGGCTGTCATTTTCTTTACAGGAACAAAAAAGAAATTGTATCAAATCCAACCATAGCCAAATAAACCAAATGAAAGAAGTATTCACTTCTTATTTTTCAAGTGAAGCTTTGGTATCATGTCAAGGACAGAATGATTCTCCCCTAAAACATTAACCAAAAGCTGGGTTGTAGTTGAATCAAATGAGAAGCCCCTTCCGGCGATTTCCTTCATGAAAGCTGCCATTTCACTAATTCTGCGGAACCTTAGAAATCCTTGCACAATAACATTGTAAGTGACATTGTTTGGAAAGCAACCCTTGTCTTCCATTTTTCTGAGAATCTCTTTAGCTTCATCAAACAACCCTTTTTGACAAAATCCATTTATCATTGCATTGTATGTTCTCACATTTGGAAGCAATCCAATGAAAGAAAGCTTCTCAAAAATAGCACGAGCTTCATCGAGTTTACCATTTTTGCATAATCCATTAATGACAACATTGTACAATACAATACTAGCATCTTCTCTCTTTCTTTCCAACTTTTTTAAGAGTGACATAGCTTCTTTAACAAGTCTATACTTAAAATAACCATTGAGCAAAGTAGTATGAGTGTATATAGTAGGTTTGGGGCCCGTAAATAGCATCTCGGCATAAAATTTTTCCGCATCGCCAATTCTTCCAACTTCCAAAAGACCTTGCAAGATAGTATTGTAGGTAATAGCATCAGACTTTGATCCCTTTTGAGAAATTTCACAAAACAATTGCATGGCCTCATCCAGTTTATTTTTCTTACAATATCCATTTACTAGTATGTTATAGCTAATAATGTCAGGCTCAATGCACTTATCTATCATGATATCAAATATTCTCCTTGCTCTATCCAATTGACCACGCAAACAATATCCATCCATTATCACGTTGTAGGTGAATATATTAGGCTCTACACCTTTTCCGACCATATGTTTCATTACTTCCTCGGCATCTTCGACTTTCCATTCTTTGCATAGTCCATTAATCATTATGTTGAAGGTGCGCACATCTGGATAAATATTAAGGTTCACCATGTCAGAGAACAAATTCCTAGCCTTTGACCACTGACCAAGCTTACAGGAACCATCAATCAATGAGTTATAGGTAAATATATCTGGAGGAATGTCTTTTTGCTTCATTTCATTCAAAAGGTTGATAGCATCATCTAACTTGCCATCTTTGGAAAGGGTATCCATGACGATGTTGTAGTTAAATATGTTGGGCTTAGTGTTCCCTTGTTCCATTAACCGTAGCAAACTTAAAATCTTGTCTGAATGACCCATTTTGCCGAGCCCATTCATTACGATTGCATACATGCGTTGATCAGGCTCACACATCTTTTCTCTCACCACCTTTTTGAACAATTCAACCGCCTCTTTGACCTTATTTTCAGCAAAGATTCCCCTTAATAGGATGTTAAAGGTGACAACATTATATAGAATTCCACTCTTGAAGTAAATGGGTAACACAGAAAATGCACAATCAACACGATGCATCAAGCAATAGCTGTTAATCACACTATTCAAAATGAATCTGTGAATTGGGATGCCCAATTTCCGCATTTCTTGAAATAGAGAAATGACAGCAGAATAATGCTTCACATTTATCATAGTGTTGAACAATTTAGAGAAGCATACAAGAGAAGGAAGAGGCTTCATTCTAACCATTTGGTTAAAGAGAATGACAGCATCATCTAAACACTTTACCTTCTTCTCAAAATTGGATGTATTACTACTACAAGCTCTGACCAAACAAGCTGAAGAAGGGAAAATAGCAAAAGAAGAGATAGAGGGAATACCATTAATTCTTCTCATCTTCAATGCCGGCTAAGAAATTGCCCTAATTTTGCAAAAAGAAAGAAAAAAATGGTCACACCACTTTTGTGTTAGGCTGTTAGCTGAGTATTTTGGGAAGTACGCCTGATTTTTTGGGAGAAAATGATCAAAAATTTTACTACATTGAGGATTGTCGTGTTGTTTCAATTGTCTTAGCTGCTTGAAGCTTAATTTTATATTATTAAAGTGTCTATTTAATTTTATTGTATTATTTTTATTAATTATTATTTAATTATTTTTTCATCTACTTCAATTATGAAATTACAATAACGCGTCTGCTTAATTTTATGGTGATTATCAAAGTGTTTACTTAAATTTACTATGTCATTTTTATTAATTATTATTTAATTATTTTTTCATCTACTCAACTATGAAATTACAATAATGTGGCTACTTAATTTTACGGTGCTTATTAAAGTGTCTACTTAATTTTACTATGTCATTTCTATTAATTATTATTTAATTATTTCTTCATCTATTTCAACTATGAAATTATAATTTTGCAGTGGCTATTAAAGTGTCTACTTAATTTTACTATGTCATTTCTATTCATTATTATTTAATTACTTCTTTATGTACCTCAACTATGAAATTACAATATTACCGATAATAAATTATTTTTCTGTGTCTGATTATAACGTGTCTGCTTAATTTTACAATGACTATTGACGTATCAACTTAATTTTACTATGACATTTCTATTAATTATTATTTAGTTATTTCTTCATTTATTTCAACTATGAAATTATAATATTACCCGTAATAAATTATTTTCTCATATAGGAGTAATGTATATTATTTAAAAACTACTAAAAATATTATAAATTCAAATAATTAAAAAATATATAAAATTATTGACTCTAAATTTAATTTAGATCACAGAAATTAAGAAAGAAAAATAATATATATTGAGAAGAAATAGATTTTGACTCAAAATAATTCAAAAATAAAATAATTTAAATAAATAATAATAGTTTTCAAAATCGATTTTGAGAAGAAAACAGACTCCACTCTAGCTCTATTTGACTCAATTTATGAAGCCTCTATCAACTCATAAAAAGGTACCGAGAGGGATCCACGATTACCTCAAAGAACTACTAAAAGAAAGCAACTCAATTAATAGATTCTTCTGATAGCAAGGAGGTCACATTACCTTTGCATCATAAGACGATGCAGCGTCGAGCGACGTCAGTACGTGAAATGTTCGATATGTAAGATAGCTGAGTAAAATTAGTGCATAAAGGTACTCAAAGAAAAATAAACTCAATTCAACATCAATATGCGATGCAAGTTCTAAAACAATATGAATAATGCTTTCGTCAATCATCAATATGTAGATACAACTCAGTAAAATAATATATTTTTACTCTTAGAGAGTTTTTCCAATCGACAATCATAACTATATGAGCGAGTGATGATATAACGAACTGATGTCATTGCCACAACTATCCATCACCTTGCCAAAGTAAGGGAGAAAACGTCAATAGATCCAATATAAAAGTCCTTTCTCGGGACAAGAGAGGTATAGCCCCTATACTACGTTGACTACGTAGTTTATGGAATTTGAGTTAATTATATTCTTACCCAAATGGTGCTCAATACTATTCCCAAAACACGTGCTCATATCTACGGAGTGAATTACTCAAAAATCATCTCGTGTTGTCTAATTGGACTTTAACTCAAAACATCAAGCTCGTTCAAAACATCATCATCATCTTTCATCAATAATAATACTTTAAAAATCATTTACATCTTTATTCTTGACTGTCACTTTATTCAGCTGGCAATAGTCCATACACATTATGAGGGACATATCTTTCTTTTGCGCGAATAAGACAGGAGCACCCCAAAGAGAAACACTCAGCCTAATAAAGCCCTTATCTAGCAAATCTTTCAACTGCTCTTTCAACTCTTTCAACTAAGTTGGGGTCATTCTATAAGGTGTAACAGAAATAGGCTAAGTATCGGAAAGAACATCAATTCCAAAGTCAATCTCCCTATCAGGAGGGACTCCGAGCATATCCTCAGGAAACTCATTCATAATCGGGACTAACTCAAGATTAGGAGGCTCAACATCATCAGTCTTAACTCGCACAAGGTGATAGTACATCCTTTAGAGATTAGCTTTCTGGCCTTAAGATAGGAAATAAACTTACCCTTAAGTGCAATAGTATGTCCTTACCACTCTACATCGGTTCATTTAGGAATTGGAATTTAACAGTTTGAGTCCTACAACCAATGGAGGCATAGCAGGAATAAAGATAATCCATGCTAAGAATCACATCAAAGTCAATCATTTCTAACTCTATCAAGTCAGCCAGAGTATCCCTAATCTTTATCGACCCTTTCGGCCAGGATTGACTCATCAACAAGAGTAGAAAAAGAAAGGGGTTCAAGAAAACACTCATGAAGAATCTCAAATCTACTAGCCACATAGTGTTACAAAAGATAGGGTGGCACCCAGATCAAGTAATGCATAACAATCAAAGGTAAAGACTTGAAGCATACCAATGACAACATTTGGTGCAACTTCCTCATCATATCGATTGCCCATCACATATAGATGGTTTGTTCTCCCGCTTGCATTCCTTCTGGAGGTGACCTATGTAGCCACACTTGTAGCAACCATTCCCTCCCTCTCTACACTCTTCCAAATGCATCTTACCATACTTTTCGCAAAGTGGCTTCCTTTTCAAACCAAAGGTTACACTGGCCTGAGACTGAGGACCTTGTGCTCTGAAGTTTTACTAACCCTGGGACTTCTGACCATACCTATTATGTTGGGCTGGCGTGCTCACTGAGGATGGTGTATAACTAGAAAATCTCTTCTCAAAGGAGGACTTATCTCCTTTATTTTGCTTATGTTGGCTAGGCTTAGGCCCTGTTGACTTAGCCTTCTTGCTCAAATGCTCCTCTTTATCCCTCTTCTTATCCTCCTCAAGTTGTTGTGCATAGATCATAAGCTTGGAGATTTCCATGCCTGGAATTAACAATGTCGCTTTGCACTCTTTTTTCATATGCTTGACTAAGCCAGATATGAACTTCCTCGTTCTTTCCTTAATGTCCTGGACTATCTCTGAAGCATACCGATGTACTTGAGGCTGTACTCCTTGACAGTCAATCCCTCCTGCTTCAAATTCACGAACTCTTTAATCTTTGACTTCCTCAACTCCTGGGGAAAGAAATGATCAAGGAAGGCATTCTCAAATTCACTCCACTTGGCAGGTTCAATCACTTTGACCCTCTTCCCATTGGTTGTACCAAACATTCGCCACATCCTTAAGCTGGTAGGAGGCAAGTTCGACTCCCTCAATCTCAATCGCATGCATAGCTTTCAGAACCTTCTACATCTCATCAATAAAATTCTAAGGGTATTTCTCAACCTTAGACCATGTGAAGATCGGTAGGCTCATCCTCAAGAAATTCCTAAGTCTGGTTTGGGAACTAGAATTCGGAGCATGTCAACTCCGATTACCACTCTGGGCTACAATCAACTAGGTGAGCATAGTGATAGCTCCCATAAATTCAGCCTTTGTAGTAGAAGCAGACGAAACAGTAGGTGTTTGTACCTTGGCCTCTCGTATCCATCCGAAATTATTTTTTTGGGAGATTCTCAGTGTTTGGGTGGCGGTACGCTTAGGAGGCATGATTCACAAACGCATAAATGCACCAATTAGAAAATAATTTTCATAGAGTTTAACTCCATAACACAAATCAGAATATGAGAGAAGTGTAACCTTTCCTAATGTCCTATAGCCTCTTGTTTATAAAGTGTGGCGCATAATATACCCATAAACAAGACTCTACTAAACACGACTTCATAGACTCCTTGGGACACTTGAACTCTGTGATCTGATTCCAAGTTTGTCATGCCCCGGGAGGGTACCCTAGATGTGACCGACACTCAGAGACTATTATTAGTCCCCAAGCGAACCACTTGGCCTTATCACATTCATCCGATCATAATTTAACATATCAGCGGAACACTAAAAATAATAAAAGGTGGACAATCTCAATATAGATAGTTAAACCAATAAGACTAGTATGAAAGGAACTAGCCCAAATTAATATCCAAATCAAACCAATCGACTCTAGTGTATGAAGCCTCTATCAAATGGTTCAATAGTTCCAATGATGGGTCCATGGCTACCTCAAATCAAAAGAAGCAAATCTAAAGTTTAAACTCAAAAGCTAGAATGAAGTAAATAATATGCATCCTCCGGAATTAGAGAGGACTCACCAATCAACTGAGAAGTGGAGGAGATCTTCAATAGAGCGCTTGTTCATAATCTCTTGTTGAAGATCTCTAGTACTTGTCTCTGCATAATTAAACAATGCAGGTCCAAATGGACATCCGTACGTGGAATGTGCGAGTATGTAAAATGCAAAAATGAAACAGATATAAAGTAGAACACAATCACCTCAAAATACTCAGTCAGATCGTCATATTTAGAGAAAGAATAAAGATTAGAAGGTGACTAATCATAGACAATCCAATTCAATCTAATCCGAATCAGAGCACTACCAAGACCTATTTGAAGTTTCTCTAACTGACAACCATCACCTATGAGTCGGTGATGATACCACGAAGAAGCGGTGTTGTTGCCCACCCATCCAATACCTTGCTAGGGTAAGGATACTCACAATCAATCAATCCCTCTTAAAAGACTTCAAAGGTATGACTTTTATCAATCATCCTATGTTGGCAGCATAGTTGTTGAGTTCAAGTTGGACTTACTTTTACTCAATTGGGTGCTCAATATCCTCCCAAGACTCAATGCTCATAAAACAATCAATCTCAATCGACGAGTCTCATAAGGACTCTTATCAATCAATATTAATCAAGCCTTTCGGCCTATCAATCGTTCAATCAGTTTTCAATCATACCTTTCAAGATGGGTTTAGACAATCTTAAGAGGACTATCAATTTAGACTAATCATTTGAGTTCAATTATGAAAATTCTCATGACCATCAAGTTCTATCAACATCATAATCATGCTCAATCACAATCATATTGTCAAGACTCTAGACTTAATCCCTAGGTTCATTCATGTAATTCATTTATTGAATAATATCTATGATTTATAAAATAACTTATGTAAAGATACTTGTTTAGTAAATCAAGTTCATGATGATCATCAAGTATGTAAAAATATAGAGAAAATATAGTTACTTTAGTTTCAAAGAAAACCTTCAAAGAAACATGCATTGAGACTCAATACTTTCACAATCTTTCTATCACCATCAGTGGGAGCACATTTGATAAGATCGAGGTTAGAAGGAGCATTAATATGGAGTGAATACTAGAAAGCGGAAGCAACAACAAAAAAGAAAAGAGAAAACTAATTAAAGATATGGGAAATTTGAAGGAAAGATCCAAGAATTTCCAAGGAATTGATATGATAAGACCTTCACAAGATCCAAGTAACAACGTAAATATTTGTGGGAGAAATCTAACACCTTTACTTGAGAAAATGAATCAAACCATAGATTCAGATTTTGACCGCTTTATGAGTAACTAAAGACAATAATTAGTATGTAAACTAATCACCTTCTAAAGAATACCCAAAAAAAATCAAAGATATCACAAGAAGGAATTACTTTATACCTCAAACTATGAACTAGTAAAGGTTCAAAGATAAATTCTCAAAGAACAAGTCACAAAGGTTCAAAAGAACTCTTTCAAATATTATTAATATCAATCTAATTGTCCTTCAATGGAGTAGAGCTTCGTATGATGCTATCCACATTGAAGAACAATTTCATGCTTCAGTTTAGCCTTACATACATACCTGGGATGAAGACAAACAATCAGATTGGCAAGATTCCGACTTGAATTTCTTCAATCCTAGCTCTTTTCTCCTCTCTTTAGCCCTAGATCTTTAGTTAGGATATGTAGAAGACTTAGGAATGGGTTTAAGAACCCTTTTTAGGTCGAAAATGACACTACATTAGTCGTGAGTTAAGTTTAGGAGGGGTAGGGAAAAGTCCCAAATGCCCCTCGAAAAACTAATAGTTTTGAACTGTCAAGGACCTAGTCCACGTCGCAAACCTAGTCCCTCACCGTATTATTTTTTACGAAATTTTTTTGATCGAATTTCTAATTTTGTCAAAAATAATAGAACCACAATTAAGTGCAAATGCGCAACAAGTCCGCGACGTGGAGGTGTCACGCACTCTGCTGGAAGTTGCACTTTTGCTCCGAAAAATTATCTTCTAATACGGTTGCTCTAAAATTCAACCAAGACCATTTTCTCTCATAATTTTTCGTGCCGATAGTGATTTTGACCTCAAATTTCCTAAAAAAGTTTGGGATCACGCGTTATGCAAACGTTCTCTCATCTAGAGGTATCTTGGTAATTTTTCAGGGTGTAACAAGTGACTAAGATGGTTTGGGCATGTGTAAAGGATGCATGTTGATGTTCCTATTAGGAGATGTGAGACGTTGAATTTAGGGATTACGCGGAGACGTAGAGGTGGACCAAAAAATATTGGGAGAGGTTATTAGATAAGATATAGTTCAATTTTGTATCACCGAGAACATGACCTTAGATAGGAAAAAATGCAGGCCGCTTATTAGGTTTAAAGGTTAATAAGCTAGTGGGGGTAGGATGTTGTCTTGTCTTGCGATATAGTAGGTTAGTAGGATTAGTCACATCTTTATATATTTTTTCATTATTCCTGTCAGTTAGTTTGCTATTTTTAGTTTTATTGGTATAATTGTCATTGCTTTTCATTTTAGTCACTTTTATGTATCTCTTGTCTCTCTTCTTTTGAGGTTCATATATTTGAGCCAGGGTACTTTCGAAAACATCTTTATCTCTAAGAGGTTGTGATAAGGTATGCGTACATTCTACCCTCCCCAAACCCCACTTGTGAGATTTCACTAGATATATTGTTGTTGTTGTTGTTTGGGAGTGAGTGGGTGGGGCTGGCTGGTGTGGTTGTAGGGGGTAGAGGGGAGTAAACAAATGAAATTTTTAAGATTTTGAAAATTTTTCAAAAATAAATTTTTAATTTTTTTTGTGTGTGTTTGGGGGGAAGGGGTGATGCAATGTTAGGGTATGGGATGGTGTAAAAAGATAAAATTTTCAAAATTTGAAATTTCTTTTAAAAGTAATTTTTTTTGTGTGTGTGTGAGTGCAGGTGGAGGGGAGGGGGCTACAACGGAGTAGAGGTACGAATGGGATAAACAAATAAAATTTTTAGAATTTAAAATATTTTTTAAAAATAAATGTAAAAATTTTCTTGTGGGGCTATGGGCAGCGGGTGCGGGAAAAATAAATTTTTTGGTTTTTTTAAAATAAACTTTTAATTTTTTTTAGGGGAGGGGGGAGTAGGTAGGTCGGCGTAGGGATGGGGTGGAAAAAATAAAAATTTCAAAATATGAAATATTTTTCAAAAACAAACTTTAATTTTGTTTTATTATGAAAAAATATATTTTTTGGGGAAAGAAGGGTCATGGTAGGGATGGGGTGAAAAAAATGTGTTAATTTGAGATTGGAAGAGAGTTTTGAAAATATTTTCATTAGTTTTTAAAGAGGAAGTCATTTTTCTTAAATTTGAGAAAAATGAGTTGATTTGAAAAACATTTATCAAAACATTTAAACCAACCAAACATTTGTGTCACGCCCCGGGAAGGTACCCTCAGCGTGGCTGGCACCCAGAGGCTATTGCTAGCCCCTAAGCAAACCACTTGTTCTTAAGACAGTCACTCAACCTCAATACAACGAAAATAAAGTAGTGAACCACCTCAATAAAAGGCCAATGGCCAATCTTAGTCTCAACATCATACTAAGTAAGTAAAAGTACTACTCAGTTCATAAAAAAACATCAATGTCAAACCTTGACTCATGTCTATGAAGCCTCTAACCTGACCCAATTGTCTAAGATGGTACCATGACAGGCCATAGTTACCTGACTCAATAAATAAAGAAAACATCAAATAGAAGGGTCTCCTCCGGATAGCAAGGAGGCTCACCAATGTCGGAACTCGAAATCTCTGACCTCAACGGTGCGTCTGCTGAATTCCTCTAACTCCTGTATCTGCATCATGAAACGATACAGCGCCAAATGGCATCAGTACGTGAAATGTACTAGTATGTAAAATAGCTGAATAACAATATAAGTACAACAACGTAGAGAAAAATATCAACTCAACATCATACTCCACCAGAATGTCAAATGTCTATCTAAAGAAAGAGATAAGAGTAGACAAATGACCCATCAACATCCCATCAACACCCCATCAATACATTAGACTCACCTCAAGGAACTTCGACTCAACTCAACTCAGAGAACATCAACATCAACTCAGCTCATGGAACATTGACATCAACTCAACTCAAAGGACTCGACTCAAACATCACATCAACATCAACATCGGAGTTCTATCAAAATGGAACCTAACTGGGAGTTTCTCTAACCGACAACAATCACCTATGAGCCAGTGATGATACAACGAAGCGATGTTGTTGTCACATCCATCCAATACCTTGCCCGGGGTAAAGGACATCAACCTCAGTGGATCCACAAGAAAACCTTAGTCCTCTTTTGGGACAAGAAAGGAGCCATCCGTATTGCGGTTCAATCCCCTCTTCCTACGCGGGCCACGTAGTTAATGGGTTCAAGTGGGACTCACTCTTACCCATTTCGGTGCTCAATACTCCTCCCAGAACTCGACATGCTCATAAAACCTCAACCTCATCAGTCCCATAGGGACATAATACCTCATCATCAGTCCCATAAGGACAGAATACCTCATCATCAACATCAATGTAATACCTCAACATCAACATCAGTCCCGTAGGGACATAATGTAATACCTCAATATCAATATCACCTCACCTCATTAACATCAACATCACGGACTCAAGATACTCTTTTAGAAATTAATCTTTCAACTCTACGACATCATAAAACATCATTCTCATCAACATCATCATCAAGACTCTCATCAAATGTGAAATACACTCACAACAATATCATCGTCAAGGCTCTAGACTCATCCCCTAAGTTCATTATGCATGCTTCTCAAATAAAATAATTATAGGGTTTTAAAATACACTCATAAAAATGAATTATGACACATGATAAGTTTGTGATGACCATCAATTTATGTAAAAATATATGCATAAAATAAAATTAATTATACATACTCAAACTCTTCACATTAACCTCATTATGTGTCAAGACACAATTCACTTTAATCGGAAGGGCACATGGGAGAACATTCCCATGCTTTAGGTTAGCTTTACATACCTAGAATGATTTGCTAACACAGTTCTTGCACGAACTTCTCTTGATCTCCTCAACCTCAACTCCCTTCAAGCCCTGACTTAGTGACTTCTAGGAAGAATGCTTTTGAATGGGGTTTTTGAAACCCTTTTCTTAGAAACTGACCTTTATTGGTCGTAGGGGAATGTTTAGGAACTATAGGAATGGACTAAAATGCCCTCCGTAATTTAAAAGAACTTTTTCTCGACCTGAAATAACATAGTCCACGACGCGGACCTGTCGCGAACAGTGTATTTTCGGAAACTCAACTCCGTCAAAAAATCATAGAAAAACATAAGTGTGGCTCCCCGATAGGTCCGCGCGCGGTTCCATCACGAAATCACACTGTTTTTCATTTTGGAACGAAAAATTATCTTTCGACTCGGTTGCTCTAAAAATCGACCGAGACCCTTCTCCCACTCAATTTTCAGTGCTGATCACGAATCCGCTCTCGGATTTTCAATCCGAGCATTGGAAGACATATTTTATGCACACCTCTTCCCTAGGGGTAATTTGGTAATTTATCGAGCGTTACATTATCTCCCCCTTGGGATCATTCGTCCTCAGATGATGAGTAGAAACGGTACTTTGGCACGAATAGACTCAAGACTCACCTCGATACTCACTTATCGACCTCAATAACATCTACTCAGACATCAATAATCATATATATATACTCATGGTAGGAACATCAATTTACATAAAAGTAAGAATGTTACCTCTAACATCTTCATCGACCTCGGGCACGAACAGGTGCAGGTATTTTGTTCTCATCTTTTCCTCAGCTTCCCATGTGGCTTCCTCAACAAACTGGTTCCTCCACAGATGCTTGACGGAGTTTATTTCTTTGTTTCTCAATATGTGAACCTATCGATCCAGGATTTGGACTGGAATTTTCTCATAGGACAAACTGTCTCTGACTCCTGTGCTCTCCACAGGAATTACCAAGGCAGGATCCCCCAAACACTTCTTCAACATCGAAATATGGAACACCGGATGGATTCCATCTAACTCGAAAGGTAATTCTAGCTCATAAGCAACCTTCCTAATTCTTCGCAAAATCTGATAAGGACCAATATAACAAGGACTTAATTTCCCCTTTTTCCGGAACCTCATGACACCCTTCATGGGTGATACCTTCAACTAAACCAATCGCTCACCTCAAACTCTAGGTTTCTTCTCCCCACGTCTATGTAAGATTTTTGACGGCTTTGGGCCGTCTTCAATTTTTCTCGAATAATCTTCACTTTCTCCATGGACTGGTGGACAGGTCAGGCCCAATCAACTCAGCCTCTCCAACTTCAAATCACCCAATGGGTGATCTACATCTCCTCCCATACAAGGCCTCATAAGGGGCCATTTGAATGCTTGCATGATAAATATTGTTATATGCGAATTCAATCAATGGTAAATGATCATCCCAATTTCCTTTGAAGTCAAGGACACATGCTCTCAACATATCTTCTACCGTCTGAATAATGCGCTCTGCCTGTCCATCCATCTGTGGATGAAAAGTTGTGCTCAAGTTCACTTTGGTACCAATCCTTTCTGGAAAGACTTCCAGAAATGAGAAGTAAATTGGGCTGCTCTATGAGATGATGGACAAGGGAACTCCATGCAACCTCACAATCTATTGGATATACAACTTGGCATAATCCTCTGCAGTGTTGGTCGTCTTGACTGCTAGGAAACGCGCTGACTTTGTCATCCTGTCTACGATCACCCATATGGAATCGTGCTGTCTCCGGGATCTCGGTAGGCCAGTGATGAAATCCATATTGACCATCTCCCACTTCCACTCTGGAATCTCGAAGTTTTCAGCCAAACCAGTTGGCCTTTGATGCTCAACCTTCACTTGTTGCCAATTTGGGCACCTTGAAACGAACTCCGCAATATCCCTCTTCATTCCACTCCACCAATAGACATCTCTCAAGTCGTGATACATCTTGGTGGAGCCCGGATGAATGGAGTATCTAGTGTTATGGGCCTCAGTCAGAATCCTCTCTCGAACACCATCAACATCAGGGACGCATAACCTACTCTGGTACCTCAATACCCCATCTCCCCCTTTAGAGAAGACCATCACTTTTTGTTTCTGAACATCCTCCTTCAATTGGAGTATAATAGGATCTCGATCCTGTTTCTCTTTTACCTCAGTCACTAGGGACAATGGAGACCCATTCAGAACATTAATTCTTCCCTCGTCATTCTCCTCACGTTGGACTCCCAGCCGAGCCAACCTATGCACTTCCTTCACTAGCTCTTTCTTTTCTTCCTCAAGGGGCTGTGCTACCCATAGACAACCTGATAAGAGCATTAGCACAACGTTAGCTTTGCCTGGGTGGTACATGATGCTCATTTCGTAATCTTTGAGCAACTCCAACCATCTCCTCTGTCGCAGGTTGAGCTCTCTCTGACTGAAGACATATTGCAAGCTCTTGTGATCCATGAACACGTCCACATGCACTCCATACAAGTAGTGGCGCCAGATTTTAAGTGCGAACACAACTGCCGCCAACTCCAGATCATGGGTCGGATAGTTCCTCTCATGAACTTTAAGCTGCCTGGAAGCATATGCCACCACTTTCTCTTTCTCCATTAATACACATCCCAACCCAACTCTTGATGCATCACAGTATATTACAAAACCTTCCGTCCCATCGGGCAAAGTTAAGACAGGTGCGGTGGTCAACCTAGTCTTTAACTCTTGGAAACTCTTTTCATATTTCTCAGACCACTGAAACTTGACCTTTTTCTGGGTCAGTTTGGTCAATGGCGCGGATAGGGAAGAAAATCTCTCAACAAATTTACGGTAGTAGCCTGCCAACCCCAAGAAACTCCTTATGTCCGTTGGAGAGGTTGGTCTTGGCCAGCTTGCAACCGCTTCAATCTTTTGGCTATCTTCGAATACCATCACCTGAAACAACATGGCCTAAGAAAGCCACTGACTTTAGCCAAAACTCACATTTGGAGAACTTCACATACAATTCATGTTCCTTAAGAGTTTGAAGGACAACTCTAAGATGTTTAGCATGCTCTTCCTCATTCCTCGAATATACCAAGATATCATCAATGAACACGATCACAAACATGTCAAGGTAGGGTCTGAACACCCTATTCATCAAATCCATGAAAGTTGTTGGTGCGTTCGTCAACCCAAAGGACATGACCAAGAACTCAAAGTGGCCATATCTTGTCCTGAAAGCTGTCTTTGGAACATCACATTGTTTCACCTTTAACTGGTGGTAACCCGATCTGAGGTCTATCTTTGAAAAGCATAAGGCATCCTGAAGTTGGTCAAATAAGTCATCTATCCTGGAAGAGGATATTTATTCTTGACCATGACCTTGTTCAGTTGCCTATAATCTATGCACGTTCTAAGAGACCCATCCTTCTTTCGTACAAACATAATGGGAGCACCCCAAGGAGAAACACTAGGTCTAATAAGACCCTTCTCTAACAGATCCTTCAATTGTTCATTCAACTCTTTCAACTCAGTGGGGGTCATCCTATATGGTGGAATCGAAATAGGCTGCGTGTCTGGTAGTACATCAATACCGAAGTCGATCTCCCTATCAGGAGGGACTCAAGGTAAATCCTCAGGGAACACCTCAGGGAACTCATTTACAATCGGGACCGACTCAAGAGTAGGGGACTCAACATCATCAGATTTAACTCGTACAAGGTGATAAATACACCCCTTAGAGATTAACCTCCTCGCCTTCGTGTAGGAAATAAATCTACCCTTGGGTGCGACATAACCTCTCTTCCACTCTAGGACCGGTTCATTCGGGAATTGAAATTTAACAACTCGGGTCCTACAATCTATGGATGCATGGCAAGCATGGAGCCAATCCATGCCGAGAATCACATCAAAATCGACCATCTCCAACTCTACCAAATTGGCCAAAATATCCCTATGATAGATGGACACTACACAGTCTCTGTAGACCTTCTTAGCCAAGATAGATTCACCAGTAGGAGTCGAAACAGTGTAAGGCTCAAGCAAACACTCTGGAAGAATCTCAAACTTATTGGCCACATAGGCCGTCACAAAAGATAAAGTGGCACCTGGGTCAAGCAATGCATAACAATTATATGAAAAGATTCGAAACATACCCGTAACAACATCTGGGGCAACCTCTTGATCCTGTCGATTATCACATACAAACGGTTCATCCCGCCTCCCGCATTTGCAGTAGTAGCCTTCTGATGACTGCCTGCAGGGGGCGCTGTAGAAGACTGGGCTCTATTACCTCTATCACTCCACCTCTGATTCCTCGTAGGGGACTCACCCTAGAAATGGCCACGCTGTCCACATGAAAAGCAAGTATTGGTGCCCTCACGGCACGCACCAAGATGCAACCTACCATATCTGCCACAAGGTGGCCTTCCTCTCGGACCTTGAGCAACACTAGCTTGGGACTGAGGTCCCTGTGCTCTGAAATTCTGGTGACCATAGGATTTCTGATCATACCTGTACTGCTGAACAGGTGCACTTGCCATCGAAGGTGCATAACTAGAAGATTTCTTCTGAAAGAAAGTTCTATCACCCTTATTCTGCTTCTGTTGATTAGGCTCATGCCCTGCCAATTTGGCCTTCTTACTCTGCTGCTCTTCCCTGTCCCTCTTCATGTCCTCCTCAGTCTACTGGGCATAGACCATAAGTCTAGAGATATCCATATCTGGAATCAGCAATGCTGCTCTTCACATGCCTGCCCAACCCAGACACGAACTTCCTCATCCTTGCCCTCATATCAAGGACCATCTCTGGAGCATATCTGGACAGCTGGATGAACTACAGGTTGTACTCTTTGACAGTCAACCCCTCTTGTTTTAGATTCACGAACTCTTCAACCTTTGCCTCTCTCAACTCTTGGGGAAAGAAGTGATCGAGAAAAGTACCCTCAAACTCTTCTCACTCAGCAGACTCAGCATTCTCACCTCTACCATCTTCCCACTGATTATACCAGACATTTGCAACATCCTTAAGCTGATACAAGACCAGCTCGACTCCTTCAACCTCACTCGCGTGCATGCCCTCGGGATCTTGCGCTTCTCATCAATAAAGTTTTGCGGATCCTCCTCAACCTTGGACCCCGTATAGACTGGCGGGTTCATCCCAAGGAAAACTCTGAGCTTGGATGCATCTGTAGGCTCTTGGGAGCTGGAGCTAGGGGCCTGGGGACCGCGACTGCTACTCTGAGAGGCCACCAACTGAGTGAGCATAGTAATAGCTCACCTGAAGTCTGCTTCCGAAGTAGAGGCTGATTGAGTAGGAGGTGCTGGTGGAGCCTCAGTAGCTCTGCCAGGTCGTCCCTGTCTCCTTGTCCCATGCTGGTTAGGAGCCTCTAGTAAGGGATTCTCAGTGTTAGGGACTGAGGCATCTCTTTGGGCAGCAGTGCGTTTTGGAGGCATTATCTGCAAATGCGTAAGCACGAATTAGAAAGGGGGTTTCATAGAGTCAAACTTTATCCTACGAACTCAGAACATCAAAGAAGTGTAACCATTCCTAATGTCTTATAGCTTCCTGTTTATGAAGTGTGGTGCACAACACACACATAAACAAGACTCTACTAGACACGGCTTCATAGACTCCCTAGGACTCTTGAACTCATACTCTGCTACCAAGTTTGTCACGCCCCGGGAGGGTACCCTCGGCGTGGTCGGCACCCAGAGGCTATTGCTAGCCCCTAAACGAACCACTTGTTCTCAGGACAGTCACTCAACCTCAATACAGCGGAAATAAAGTAGTGAACCACCTGAATAAAAGGCCAATGGCCAGTCTTAGTCTCAACATCATACTAAGTAAGTAACAGTACTACTCAATTCATAAAGAAAACATCAACGTCAAACCTTGACTCATGTCTATGAAGCCTCTAACCTGACCCAACTGTCTAAGATGGTACCATGACAGGCCATGGTTACCTGACTCAATAAATAAAGAAAACATCAAATAGAAGGGTCTCCTCCGGATAGCAAGGAGGCTCACCAATGTCGGAACTCGAAATCTCTGACCTCAACGTTGGGTCTACTGAAGTCCTCTAACTCCTGTATCTGCATCATGAAACGATGCAACACCAAATGGCGTCAGTACGTGAAATGTACTGGTATGTAAAATAGCTGAATAACAATATAAGTATAATAGCATAAAGAAAAACATCAACTCAACATCATACTCCACCAGAATGTCAAATGTCTATCTAAAGAAAGAGATAAGAGTAGACAAATGACCCATCAACATCCCATCAATACATTAGACTCACCTCAAGGAACTTCGACTCAACTCAACTCAGAGAACATCAACATCAACTCAGCTCATGGAACATCGACATCAACTCAACTCAAAGGACTCGACTCAAACATCACATTAACATCAACATCGGAGTTCTATCAAAATGGAACCTAACTGGGAGTTTCTCTAACCGACAACCATCACCTATGAGCCAGTGATGATACAACGAAGCGATGTCATTGCCACATCCATCCAATACCCTGCCGGGGGTAAAGGACATGAACCTCATAGGATCCACTAGAAAACCTCAGTCCTCATTTGGGACAAGAAAGGAGTCATCCGCATTGCGGTTCAATCCTCTCTTCCTACGCGGGCCACGTAGTTAATGGGTTCAAGTGGGACTCACTCTTACCCATTTCAGTGCTCAATACTCCTCCCAGAACTAGACATGCTCATAAAACCTCAACCTTATCAGTTCCATTGGGACATAATACCTCATCACCAGTCTCATAGGGATAGAATACCTCATCATCAACATCAAATGTAATACCTCAACATCAACATCACCTCACCTCATTAACATCAATATCATGGACTCAAGATACTCTTTTAGAAATTAATCTTCCAATTCTACGACATTATAAAACATCATTCTCATCAACATCATCATCAAGACTCTCATCAAATGTGAAATACACTCACAACATCATCATCGTCAAGGCTCTAGACTCATCCCCTAAGTTCATTATGGATGCTTCTCAAATAAAATATTTATAGGGTTTTAAAATACACTCATAAAAATGAATTTATGACACATGATAAGTTTGTGATGACCATCAATTTATGTAAAAATATATGCATAAAATAAAATTAATTATACATACTCAAACTCTTCATATTAACCTCATTATGTGTCAAGACACAATTCACTTTACTCGGAAGGGCACATGGGAGAACATTCTCATGCTTTAGGTTAGCTTTACATACCTGGAATGATTTGCTAACACAGTTCTTGCACGAACTTCTCTTGATCTCCTCAACCTCAACTCCCCTCAAGCCCTGACTTAATGACTTCTAGGAAGAATGCTTTTGAATGGGGTTTTTGAAACCCTTTTCTTAGAAACCGACCTTTATTGGTCGTAGGGGAATGTTTAGGAACTATAGGAATGGACTAAAATGCCCTCCATAATTTAAAAGAACTTTTTCCCGACCTGAAATAACATAGTCCACGACGCGGACCTATCGCGGACAGTGTATTTTCGAAAACTCAACTCCATCGAAAAATCACAAAAAAACATAAGTATGGCTCCGCGACAGGTTGGCGATGCAATTCCATCGCGAAGTCACACTGTTTTTCATTTTGGAACGAAAAATTATCTTTTGACTCGGTCACTCTAAAAATCGACCGAGACCCTTCTCCCACTCAATTTTCAATGTTGATCATGAATTCGCTCTCGGATTTTCAATCCGAGCATCGGAAGACGTGTTGTACGCACACCTCTTCCCTAAGGGTAATTTTGTAATTTATCGGGCCAATTTGTTTACATATCTTTTTGACACAAATATAATTATTAAAAGATATTAAAATAGTCATTTAATTTTGTTTGTCCAGCATAAAAAGAAAGACTCAATTTATAATTTTGTGTTTGTTTTATCCTAATGCTAATATTTGCATCACTTAAAATAATTGATTAAGGTCATTTAATAAAGTATAAATTTGATAAATACCAAACTGATTGAAGGAAATGTCCAAAATTATCGACTTTTATCAAAATTACTAATAATACAAACTTTTTTGTGAACTTTGATACACAAGCGTAGAACGACGATACCTAGAAAATTCCGGCTGATACCTAAAATTTATAGGCGAATATGGAAACATTTACGTATTTTTAGTAATTGTAACAGCTACTATAATCTGGTTCCTTAATCGACGAAAAATTGGTGATTAATAAGATTCAATCCCAAAAAGATCTGAAACAGATTCGCTAATCATAAACCTTTTTTTTAGAAAAAAAAATCCTTATGCTGTAATAATAATACAATTAATTGCATAATTAAAAAAATTTAATATGTATTAGGTATCGAAATTGTTATTTTCAGTTTATTTGTATATCAGTTTGTTAGTTTGGTCTGATACCTATAAGTGTGAGATGTTTGATACTTTTATCAGGTACCCATATTGTGATATCTGATACCTATATGTGCAAGAAAAGTCTGATACCCTTGCCTGATACCCATATTTTGAAATTCATTTGTGTGAGATATTAACATTTGAGGTATCACATAACGCAGTAATCAAAAATGACAATAGCACCTTGTGCAAAGTATCTTAACAATAGGCTCTAGTCAAAACTATGATAATCATATTGTGATAGCATTGTCTGATACCCTTGTCGGATACCTATAAGTATGAGACATATCTGATACCCTTGTCTGATACACATATTGTGATATTCATGTGAGTGAAAAAAACTTGAATAATAAACTAACAACGAAAGAATAACCTTTGTGAAATTATCTATTAGCATTCACTGGAATTATAATGTAGGGATGTAAATTGAATAACAATCATAAAGATATATCCAAAAAATATTGTAAATAACTTTTAATTACACAAAAAGAAGAATGTTGTTTATGTGTCAAAAAGAAAAAAAATGCAGTTATATTAATAGGTTCTTCCTAATCTGATTCTGCTACGAAGGAATCACGACGTTGTCGCTATCTGCTGGACGAGATGAATCTCTCGGCCTTGGAGGGTCGTCGTTTTCACTTTCAAAGGAAGGAGATTCCATCGGAAAAAATGGCAGAAAAATAAATGGTGACGCTGCATATGAAGGAAGAAGAAGAGAGATTGAGGGAAGGCGGAACAATAAAGAAAAAGTAAAAAAAGTAACTTTGAAAAGGGGACCTACGGTTTTGTGGGTTCCCAAAGTAAATTAAAAAAGGTAACTGCCAACAAATAAACCGGGAAAGGAAAAAAAATAATTAACTGCTTGATTTTAATTAGACTGTTACCATAAAAAAGGCATAGAAAAAAGAAGTGAACTTCTTATTAGTTTAGGTATCAAAAAAAGATGAAAAATTTTAAAAAAAAGGAATTTTAGTAATTAAATTAAATAGTAGGTAAAATTGGAGATTATGATAAAATTAATCGTGTATTTCTGTAAATTTCCCTTTAATAAAATTATAGTTGAAGAACCCAGAAAATGATCTATTAAGGAATATTGTAAAATCACAGCTGAAGAAACTGAAGAAATAATTAATTTGAAACAATATGTTAAAATCAAGCAGATGAAGCAAGTATGCGGAAGAGGTGCCTGCTTATTGACATTATGGGTGAAATGCCACTCGAACTTAGAGCTAGCTGGTTCCTTCCAAAATACGTTTAGGCACAACAATTGGTTGGACATCTAGAGGTAAAGCTAAAAAAATAATTTTTTTTATATATCAAAAATAATAAATAAAAATAAAAATATATTTTAGGATAAATGACAAGTGAAAATGAATGAAGGGAGCACTATTTATGTTTCATTTTTGAGTAAGATTAGAGTAATAAATGAGCTATGTTTATTTGAGTAATAAATGATTCAAGCAATTGCGAATGACATGATTAATAGATATGTTCCTCCCCACGTTAATATATTTCATTGTTTAGGGGGAATTCCACTTACTTTTTTGGATTTATCTACATAATTTTTTTTAAGAAAGTACTTTCTTTTTTACGCAACTAATGATTGAAAGAGATTAAAATAATTTTTTAATTTAATTTGTCCAATTTAAAAGGAAAATTTTAATTTATCATTTTGTGTTTGGTTTATCCTAATTATACTATTTTCATGACATAAAATAATTGTTTAGGGTGATATAGTAAAATCAAAGATAAAACAATTAGGAAAATATTTTATTAGCAGTACAATTATAAAAATCATAGTTGAAGCAACTGAAGAAATATTTATCATTTCTAAATATTTATTGAAATTTAATTAACAACTTATTTTGAATTTTAATATTGGGAATAGAAAAAGACAACATGAAATTCTTTTAAGAACTATATAAGGAAGAAATAGTGAGGATGGTTGGGGACGTGACACGTCAGCTGATAACATTTTTTTTAAATTAACATGACATTTAAGAAAAAAGAAAGACTTTTGAAACTTGTTGTCTAAAATTATTCTTAGATGTTGTGTAGCTGAAAATCATTTCATTAAAGGTAAAAGGGGAATTTTGAAGTTAAATTGTTGCCAATTAAAGTAACATGACATTCTTTTTGGAACAGATCAAAAAAAAATCACATAAAATGGGACAGAGAGAGTAATTTACAATTCTTTTTATAAGTACATAGAATTTTTATTACTTTCGAATTTTGTTTTAATTTTTCACATAACTGATATTAAATGACTTAATACAGAATTATATACATGTAGTCAACTCTAACTTGATTGAAATTGAAGCTCGATTATCACATTGTTTTAACTTGATTGAAATTGAGTTTTTGATTTGTTTAGATTGAAAGATTTAATGGATCAAATTGAGTTTTTGATTTGTTTAGATTGAATGATTTAATGGATCATTTCAACTTCAACATGTTAAGTGAAGTTATTCAATAGATCATATATCAATCCATTTAATTTTGAAAGTTAGGGGCACTAAAAATTAAATTTATTTTGTCACCTCATACAATGGAGCAATAAAAGTGAGAACATTACATCCAATGACCTTCAAAGTGAAAATTGTAAAATTTTAAGTTTAGAAATTATATGTACTTAAAATACATGTTGCAATGTATTTAACTTATCTTCTTGTGTTTGAAGCAAAAAAGAGACTTGGAGGCCTCAGAAATGAATTAGAATTGACAGATACAGTATTCTATCACTACTGTGTATCTGTTATTATGTTTTTATTTTATTTTTACTTACACCGGGTGTCCGAGTCTTTTTTTGAGCCCGACTAATCCGGGGGTGCACAGGCCCTCGGCAAGGAGTTTCCCGCAAGTGCACCACGGTTAATTCAGGTTTTACCCAGTCCGATGGCCCTCAGAAATTGTTTGCACCCAGTGAGTTTCGATCTTGAGACCTTGAAAGGGAGCAAACCCCAAGACTCAAGTCAATTACCACCAGGCCAACCCCTGAGGGTTTATCTGTCATTATTAATGGTACTCTGAAAGGTTTTTGCCCTACTCAGATGGGTCTAAAGCAAGGTGATCCTCTCTCGCATAGACATACCTTTTCATCCTTGCTTCTCGTCACTGAAACATCTATCATTCTTCTCCCTTCAAGTAGAGCAGAAAATGCAGGACGGAACAGCAATTTTGTAGTGCTCATTGTCGCTTGGTGAAGCTGGTCGTACCAGCTGCTTAGTGCAAGTTTAATGCATCCTGGCATGATCCATTGGACACCAAAATTAGCAGGAAACATTGTCCAGATCTGTTTACTGAAGGAGAAGTGAAGCAGTGGATGATTTACTAATTCATTGGCACTTTCACACAAAAAGTATCTGCTGCACAGAACAAGCTTCGGGAGTAGCGATCCAAGTGAAACATGTGGTCCTCGGGGATGCGGATTGTCTTCCGAACTGTTCTCCATGGTCAGTCCTTTTGAGAGTTTCCCATATTCCCCAAAAGATTTTATAACATATTTCGACAATAAAGTTGCCGTCTTTCTCAAATTTCCACCACAATGAGCCGAGACCTGATCATAGAGAGATAGACTTCAATATCAGCAGCAATTCATTTACATCTTCATATTCCCAATCAACTCCAACAAGTGAAAAAAAAATCCAACAAAAATGAGAGTTGCAGTGGCCTATTTCCATGCGACGAAAAATATTAGACACAAAATCAGTAGCCAAAGAACAAGTTTAAACTTATAGCCCTATCCCCACATCAGTCCTAACTCATAATAGGCTACTACCTTAATAGCACCTTCAACTAGCAAATAATGGTAGTTATTACATCATTTGGTAACAATTTAATGCACTTCTTTTGACAAATACTAAAAAAAGTAGGCTCGTAAGGAAGAACGACACATCCTCCAGTGAAACAAAGACAATAAGAAAATACTAATAAAATCCTGAGTTAAACAGCAAGTTAATTAATTCACCCTTAAAGAAGGTACATTAGAGAATAGGTATTAAAAGCTTCAGATACGAACTTAGTATCAGAAAGGACATAGCAGGTCATAAGATAACTTACCTGACAAGTCATCTGCAAAATTCACACTGAAAATCAGAATTCTTTTAGAAACTTAGGTGTAAAGTAGGTCTTCTTTAACTTACATAGTAATAATAGTGGAAGAAATGAAAATACATTCCAATATCACAAGGTATGCATTTTTTCTTCTGAAGTAAGGCGTGCAAAACATAACCAATCGATAAACCGAACCGAAAAAAATGATACTGGTTTATTGTTATTGAGTTATTAGGTTAACGGGCTTTTAATGGTTTTACAAAAACATTATTGGGGTATTGGTACGGTTTTAGTTTTTAGTATTGAGTTATTGTGTAAACCGACAAGCCATTACAACAACAACATACCCAGTGAAATGCCACAAGTGGAGTTTGGGGAGGGTAAAATGTACGCAAACCTTACCACTATCTCATAGAGATAGAGAGGTTGGTTCCAAAAGACCCTCGTCTCAAAAATATCATCTCCAAAAGCAGAAAATACTAGCTATAAAATGGCTAGAATGGACAGCAAATGAAAAATTATAAAGATAATAAAAATAACAAAATAAATGAAGAAACGACTACCTCTACTAACATACTATATCACAAGGCCCGACATCATCCTTTCCCTACTAGCCGTCTAACCTTCTACCCTGATACGCGACCTTGACTCCTTTCTATCTAAGGTCATGTCCTCGATGATACGAAGTTGCACCATATCCTGTCTAATTACCTCCCCCAAATACTTTATTTTATGAGCATTTTCTTATTGGGTAAACCAAAAATCAAACCCTTAAGGGCAAAAACCGATAAAAAAACATCTTATTGGTTTGTTATCGGTTTAACTTATTTAAAAATTGTGCTAGATAGGAATAGGTATATATAATCCTACTTAGAAGAGGAATGAGAATAGGAATACTAGTAGGAATGGAAATAGTAAATAGTATTCTACTTGTAAAGGATTGTATTGTAGTGACTATAAATAGGGTCTCTGTATAATAATGCAGAGACACAAATTTGATAATAATGTTTCTTCTATATTTCTCACATAGTATCATAACCTTTACAAAATGGAGGTTGGCCTCTGGAGTATTGTGTGATAAGAAGATACCACCTAAACTCAAAGGTAAGTTCTACAGAATGGTGGTTAGACCATCTTTGTTGCATGGGGTGGAGTGTTGGCCAATAAAAAATGTACATGTTCAGAAGATACAGGTCGCAGAAATGAGGATGTTAAGATGGATGTATGGTCACACCAGGAGTGATAAGATTAGGAACGAGGTCATTCGGGAGAAGTTAGAGGTGGCCCCTGTAGCTGACAAGATGAGGGAAGCGAGACTGCGATGGTTCGGACATGCGCAGAGGAGTACCGAAGCCCCTGTTAGAAGGTGTGAGAGGCTAGAGTTGGGAGCTACACGGAGGGGTAGAGATAGACCAAAGAAGTATTGGGGGAGGTGATTAGACATGTTATGGTGAAACTTGATCTCACCAAGGACATGACCTTAGACAGGAAGGAGTGGAGGTCGAGAATTAGAGTAGCAGGCTAATAGGGTAGATAGGAAGGAGTGGTAATTATCTGCCTTTTATATGTTAACTAACTGCCTTTATATGTTAACTATCCTGTATCTACGTATTATCATGTGTTCTTCTCTTTCTTGCCTGTTTATCATATCTAGCTTATTCTGCTGATGGGTTTTTGTGACGAGGGTTCCCAGGAAACAGCCTCTCTACCTATGTGAAAGTGGTAAGGTCTGCGTACATCTTAGCCTCCCCAGACCCCACTTGTGGGATTTCACTGGATATGTTGTTGTTGTTATCATAACCTTTACAGTCCGAGTAGAAAATCAAAGAGCTTTCGTTGTCGGTGGATGGGTATGACCTATATGTGCCGCCCGTCTGGCCAATGATTATGTTAGCAAAAAGATTAGGTCACTGTGTATTTTTCTAGTGACTACTTTCTCATATCTAATTTGTGTTGCACCGTACCATCTTTCCGGTGATTACTTTTTCATATTCAATTCGCGTAGCACTGTACCATCTTTTCGGTTACTACTTTCTTATTTGTATTAGATTGTGCCATCATTTCGACCCTATCTTTACAATTTCTCTTTTTCAGTAGGGTTGTGCCGTCAATATGACCCTACCTATATAATTTCTATTTCTAGTAGGGTCGTGCCATCATTTCGACCATAACCATATAATTCTCTTTCTCAATTGGGTCGTGTCATCACTCCGACCATACCGATATAATTTTATTTCTCAAGTTATGACCACTTTTAGTCATCAAATCTAATAATCCAACACATGAGCAAGTTCCAACTAGTTTTACAATGACTTTCTTGGGCGATTTTGAGATGATCCATATATTTGATATGAGATTTTGAGAACTTTTTGTTTCAAATTTACTTTTGCCACAAAAAAAGTTGGACATTGAGAATTTTTTTCTCCACACTGTTCTCAAGAAAGAAGTCTATATGGAGCAACCACCTAGTTTTGTTGCTCAAGAGAAGTCTGGTAGCCTTGTATATCAATTGTGTAGGTCACTCTATGATATGAAACAGTCTTCTCAAGCTTGGCTTGAAAAGTTTTAACACTATAAATTCAAGAATTTATCATTGTGTTTTATGGACATCATGAATCAAATTCAGTATTTCATGAGAAAACTATACATTGAGATTGACTGCCAATTTTGTGAAGTCGGGTATCAACTTGTAGATATCTCACCAAGCCCGTCATCGGTCCTCATATTAATTACATTCGTAACAAGCTAGGTACGTATGACTTGTATGCACCAGCTTGAGGGGGAGTGTTAGATAGGAATAGGTATGCACAATCCTACTTAGAAGAGAAATAGGAATAAGAATAGTAGTAGGAATAGAAATAGTAAATAGTATTCTACTTGGTAAAGGATTGTATTTTGTAGTGGCTATAAATAAGGTCTTTGTGTAATAATGTAGAGACACATTCAATAATAATTTTTCTCCTTTACTTCTTACAAATCGAAAACGGTAAACCGAACCGATAATACATAAAATTGGACCGAACTGAACCTACCAATGCACCCCCTATTCTGAAGGTCATTGCATACCTTACAATGAGTACAAAACATAGTGCAAGCTTTCCTTTGTGATTATACAATATTCTTCTGTACAGTTACCAGCACTAACACAGTGTTAAAGTATAAGATAAGACACAAAACTGGTTTTCTCTGCATATTCTTAAAATAACATTCAAAGAATACATTACATAGTTAATCTACAGTATAGCAATTACAGTAGAGAATTGAGAAAGAAAACTACGTCTTTAAGAAATTCCTTTCCTCCATTTTAGGCAAAGGACCAATTTAATTTGTCAATTTTTATATGTCCAAATCAGTTAGGAATTAAGTTGAATAGATGAAATAAAAGCGAAGTTTGCAGAAAAGTTGCAGGTACAGTGCTTCACAGCTAAGTTGCTCGGACTCGTCACTTTTGGTGCCACACCCGTGTCAACACGATATGGGTGTGGGATCCGTGTCCGATTTGGTCAACCGATTTTGGGTACTTTGACCAAAATCGGTGGGGAAAGTTTGGGTGGTCTTAATGATTTCTGTAATCAATACAAAAGCTAAATCTCCTTCTAGGATTCTTTTCAAGTTCTCCATATAATATCTCATAATTTAAGTTTTATCACTCTATTTTTAGATATTTTCATTATTTTTAGGCGAATCTCCATACCCGTATCCATATATGGATCCATATCCCCGAATCTTAAAAATTAGATCATGAAGGATCCGACCTCTAATCTGCACCCGTATCGGACATCTGCACCCGAGTCCGAGCAACTTAGCTCCACAGGCACTGTTCACAGTCCGTGAAGCCTTCTACGGTCCATGGAAGGGCATCAAGATCTCAGAAAAATCTTGGTCCATACCACGGAAGGGTCTACAACTTGTTGTATGGTGCACGGACAGTACGGGGTCCCCTGGAACTTGACTCCTTCAGCAGCTTAGGAGTCCCACCCTTCACAGACCTTTGTACGGCTTGTTATGAGTTGTATGGTCCGGATAGGATTCCATACACCCACTCTCTAGTGAGCCCAGACCCTTGCATCCCACGGACACTTGTATGGTCGTGGTATGTTGTACAAACCATATGGGGTTCCATCAGTTATTTCTCGAGGGTCAATTTGGTCTTTTTTCCATTCATTTAATATTGAAGTTATATCGTTTTTGATTTTTTTAATAATCGAGAGATCCGTCTATGGCCCGCCCTTTGGACCAACCACAACTTTCTAAACTCGATGAATAATGAGCCCGCTCCTCTACCCTTCTCCACTTAAATACCAGGCTTCCCTTTGCATGGCATAAGGCTTGAACTTGTGACCTTAGCCACAAATTCTCCACCCTTTGCCACTTGAGCTAGGCCTTGGGGCTCGTTTTTGGGTATTTTCCTGAGCCTAACTATCCAAACCCTCCATATTTCCCTCATTCCCATCAAACACTCTATAAAAAAGATTCTCTCTCTAGAATTCTCTTCCAAGGATATGTTCTTCTCCAAGCTAGAGGTTTCAAGGATCTTCAAGTTCGAGTTTCTCAATTCAATTTGCATTTAGGACTTTGTTTCACCAGATATGCGGGTATTCAAGGATTCCTCTATCCATGAAACCTAAAGAATTTTTCATATTTTTCCAATGAAATTTTCAATGCAAAAGCCTAGAGTTATTATGGTCTAGCATTGGGCTCCATTAGTTATGCTTTTACTCACTTCTATTGATTTAATTATGCATGAATTGACATTAATCTGATATTCTCAAGATTTTTCATGCAAATCCTTCTCGATGTAATCTAGGGTTCATGAAATTCTTTACGGTTCTTTCAATTATGATTCAATTGATATTATTCTACATGATCATGCATGAATTTGCTAGAATACATTATTTAAAGTTGATTCCCTATGAACCATGTAATTTACCCTAATTTTAATTATGAATTAAGATCATGATTTACAAGAATTTCATGCATGCTTTACGAAGATAATGAATTAACATTTAGTGATGCCTCACAAGACAGAGTGAATGAATGTGAAAGGATTTCTCACACACGAATGTTGATGAGCGATTTTCTCACCTACTTATGAATTTGTAATGCTAAAAGGACAATTCTCACACTACATGAATCCTAATTCAATGAGCTACTCCATGACTATGACTTTATAAACACATTGGAAATTTTTTACCAAAGTAAGCCATTATTTAAATCAATTTATCCAAATAACGTATTTTTGGAAATTTTACAAAACTAGTATAAACGTCTCTCAATAGTGTTTTAGGCTATATTTTGTTAAAAAAAATTAGTTGTGTGCTAGCAGCATTAACTAAAGAAACATTAATGTGAGTAACACTTGTAGCATAGTACGTTATCCTAAGACACGTTTTATACCTAAAATGTTACCCACAATAATGTTTGTTAAAAATCCAAATACAGACCATCAAATCCTACAAATATAGAATTAGATCCTGCAAATTTAGCTAGTCAATAACATTTTGACTTACAAGAATTTTTGACAATATCGTTTTAACTTAAAGATCTTATTGACAATAATATTTGGTGAAGTAGTTTAAATAATGGCTAAGTTAATTAAAAAAAATTGCAGTTTATTAAATGAGGACTTAACGTCGAAGGAAACTGATACTTCGAGAAACAGGATGAATTTGGTGATAAAACACATATCAGCAATAATGTCAAAGCTCGAAAAGACAAGGTAGAAACATGCTTTCATCAAAGTAGGATTGTAGAATTGGGCAATTAGTGTGATTGGGTGTTTTGTATGTTTTTCTCAATGTAGAAAGATCATAATAAGCTACGACTATGAGGATCAGTTTGTGAATTCACCAAACATTATTGTCAGTAATGCTTTTTAAGTAAAAACATTATTGTCAAAATTTTGTTTAAGTTAAAACGTTAGTGTCAATAATATTTTATAGCTAAATTCGCAGGATTCGTGATTGAAATCTGAAGAAACATTACTGTGAATAACATTTTAGGTGTAAAACATGTCTCAGAGTAGTGTACTACGAGACGTTACTATTAGTAATGTGTTATGCTAAAAATGTTACAGTAACGTTTCCTAAGTTAACGCTATCAGCATACCACTGAACTGATTCAAAAATAAAATATAACCTAAAGCGTTGTTGAGAAATACGATTATATTAATTTTGTAAAGTTTTGAAAAAAAGTATTATTTTGGTTAATTAGTTCAAATAATGGCTTACTTTGGTCAAAAATTCACGAATTGGTAGTTACTTATTGCCTTTCCACATGATATGCCTTAATGATTTGCTTTAATTATTTCGTTGGATTTGACTTAGTACATAGAGGACTTTGAGGTGGAGGCATTATAAGGGAGTCTCTAGTAGCAATCTCTAGTCCAATAACTACGTGCCATCGTAGGTTATCTTAATTGACTTAGCTAGTGGATCCACATATAGCAGATGCTATTACCTGTTTAACAAGGCAAAGTCTACCTTGGCAAATAGTCTCTCCTTTCTCTGGTGTAGGGGCAACATCCGAATTCATATTATAGCTCACATGGTCTTGTTGTCGGTTAAAGTTGATATTCACATATGTATAGTGACTTCTTCTGACTTACGCTTCTTTAATGTTTGCATTATGATTCTCAATTATGCATTGACCATACTCATGTTTTGTTTTTAATCATGCTTTAATTGAAAATACTTATTTTTGGTCAATTGCATATCATGATTTATGACATGTTACATTCACAAATACTCTATACATTCTCTAGTATTTGCCTATGTTGTTTTATAATATAGGTACAAACGCTCCATCCCGTTCGCGTGGCTAGTTGTGATTCCCCTTCAGATCCAGAGTGGTGAGTCCTTATGTTTCGAAGGCGTGCTTGTGTTTACATTCAGACTTTCTTATGATTTTAGTTTTATGTTTAGATATCAAGCTAGCTAGGGCCTATCCTAGTAGCTCATCTATGCCTTGAGACTTTTCAGACATATGTTGTAGCTTTGGAGTCCATGTACTTATTTCCATTCTATGTTGAGATTGTTTAGACTACCTTGCTTTTATTCTCTATTCTCTTATGTTTTTCGTATTCTTTCTTACATTATGTATGCTAGGAGGCTTGGTTGGAAGATTCAAATCACCGTGGGCCTAGTTTGGGTCGTGACAGTTAGGTACTTTGTTTTTCTTTTAAAGCTATACACACCCTTACTATGATCCCCCCCCCCCCCAAAAAAAAAAGTTAAACAGTTTTTATTGTTCTAAAAATTCAATTCCCAATAAATCAACCAGTGCTTTTGATTCATACATAATACATAAAGCTCTAAAAATATATCCTAAAATAATTCAAATTGAGTTGACCATCCATAATTGAAGATATGGTTCATTGACGGAAAGATAGTCGAACTTGTCAAAAAGAGTGTTTCCATAACATTTTAATTTACAGCCAATTGTTATCGATTCCCAAAATGATAGTAGCTGGCCTGAAGATACCTAAATAACACTCAAAATGATATCCCCAGACTTCTAAAGAGTACCCGAAAGGATTATTTATCTGATTTCCAAAACATAGAAGATTGGAAAAACAATCAAAATATCAAAAGTGACGTACCTCTGCAACAAGTGCCTGGAAAGCACAAGCAACATCTGACTGCCATTGTTTCAGCTACTGCAACTGCATGGGTGCCCTGTCTTTTGCAGGGGTGAAAAGGAAATCGTAAAATAGTGGCAAAGTATAGGTGGATACACCAAACCAAGCCAAAGGAATATTCACAATTTTTTTTCTGACTGAAGCTCTGGTATCATGTCAAGGACAAAAGGATTCTCCTTTAGAATGTTTACCAAAAGCTGAGATGAACTTGCATCAAATGAGAAGCCCCGTCCATCCATTTCCTTCATGAAAGATGCCACTTCACTAATTTTCCTCCCCCAGAGAAATCCTTGCACAATAACATTGTAAGTGACATTGTTTGGAAAGCAACCGTTGTCTTCAAATGAGAATATCTTTAGCTTCATCAAACAACCCTTTGAGACAAAATCCATTTATCATTACAGTGTATGTTCTCACATGTGGAAGCAATCCAATGGAAGAAAGCTTCTCAAAAATAGCATGAGCTTCGTCGAGTTTACCATTTTTGCACAATCCATTAATGACAACATCGTAAAATGCAATACCAGTATTTTTTCTCTCTCTTTCCAACTTATTAAAGAGTGACATAGCTTCTTCAACAAGTCCATACTTGAAATAACCATTGAGCACAGTGCAGTGAATGTAAAATCAAGTACAGGCCCTGCAGGCCCTGAAGATAGCATCTTGGCATAAATTTTTCTTGCATCGCCAATTCTTCCAACATCAAAAAGACCTTTCAAGATAATATTGTAGGTAACAGTATTTGACTTTAATCCCTTTTGGGAAATTTCACAAAACAATTGCATGGCCTCGGCCAGTTTATTTTTCTCACAGTATCCATTTATTAGTATGTTATAGCTAATAATATCAGGCTCAATGTACTTATCTATCATGGTATCAAATATTCTCCTTGCTCTATCCAATTGACCACGCAAACAATATCCATCCATTATCGCATTGTAGGTGAATATATTAGGCTCAACACCTTTTCCGACCATATGTTTCATTACTTCCTCGGCATCTTCGACTTTCCATTCTTTGCATAGTCCATTAATCATTATGTTGAAGGTGCGCACATTTGGATAAATATTAAGATTCACCATGTCAGAACAAATTCCTAGCCTTTGACCACTGACCAAGCTTACAGGAACCATCAATCAATGAGTTATAGGTAAATATATCTGGAGGAATACCTTTCTGTTTCATCTCATTCAAAAGGTTGATGGCAGCATCTAAGTTCCCATCTTTGCAAATTGTATCCATGACGATGTTGTAGTTAATTATGTTGGGCTTAGTGTTCCCTTGTTCCATTAACCATAGCAAACTTAAAATCTTGTCTGAATGACCCATTTTGCCGAGCCCATTCATTACGATTGCATACATGCGTTGATCAGGCTCTCAAATCTTGTCTCTCACCACCTTTTTGAACAATTCAACCGCCTCTTTGACCTTATTTTCATCAAACATCCCCCTTATTAGAGTGTTAAAGGTGACAACATTAAGTGGAATGCCATTCTTGAGGTAAATGGGTAACACAGAAAATGCACAATCAACACGATGCATCAGGCGATAGCTGTTAATCACACTATTCAAAACGAATCTGTCAATTGGGTTGCCCAATTTCCGCATTTCTAGAAAAAGAGAAATGACAGCAGAATAAATCTTCATATTTATCATAGTGTTGAACAATTTAGAGAAGCATACATGAGAAGGAAGAGGCTTCATCCTCACCATTTGGTTAAAGAGAATAAGAGCATCATCTAAACACTTTACCTCCTTCTCAAAATTGGATGTATAACTACTGGAAGCTCTGACCGAACAACAGAAGGGGGAAATAGCAAAAGAAGAGAACAAGGGAATACCATTAATTCTTCTCATCTTCAATGGCGGCCAAGAAAATCCCTATCTGTGCCCTAATTTTGTCGGCAAATGGTTACCGGCGACAAGTGACGCACACTGTTAGCTGAGAGTGAAGACTAATACTGCTATTAAAATAAGCATTTCTTTAACCTCCTAAAGCTTGGTTAAGATATGCTACACGTTTGATTTGGCGGGCACAAAAGGGAAATATATATATATATATATATATTAAAAAAATAGTAATCTTTTATTTACATAAAAATCGCTCAAAATTAGCGAAATTATACATAACTATACAATGTAATTTATCAAAAGCTATAGAAAGTATAAACTACTATACAATGTATATTACTTATACATTAGTTATATACTAAATATACATTATGATACACAAATATACATTGACTATATATGTGCATACAACACGAGCTATTTTTATTTTATTTTTTTTAATTTTTTAAGTTTAGTATCTCTCAATGTAATTTGCTCTATTTATCAAGGGGTGTGCACTGTTCAAATTGAAGAAGTAATCGTAAATGAAGGCAATAATAATTTATTACTCGTTCAAATTGAGAGTTTCAAAACATGATTAACAATAGATTGAACATTTACTATGTATACATAAAAAGTAAATTTGATGTTAGTATATAAATATATTGTGATAGCATCATGGATGGTTGCTTCAGTCCTTCAATGAGCCACTCTTCATTCTTCTATAATATCATCATGATATATCTATATACCAACAAAGTATAATTCACATTTGTGTCAATTCTTCAACACTTCTCAAAATATTAGTTTTAGTGTTTATTGTTTATTTTCAAATTATTTTTCAAATATAAAGACTAATAGTATGGGTGGCAGGGGTGAAACTATACGGACACCCTTCGTTAGAAAATTAGACGATTTATATAAGTAAAATAATACTTCAAATTGTTAAACAAATCATTTTGAACACCTTTGACACAACAAAGTTGCCCTTTTTCTAATCGTTAAATAAATCATTTTAGAAAATTATACGGTTTGGGACCATTTTTCTCTTTTTCCCGAATTATATGATTTTGGTGTCATTAGTTTTAAAATGTGATTGTGAACCTATTTTTTAATAGGTTGAGGTGTTTTGGATTCAAACGGGAAGGGGAAAAGCACTCTTGCTGGATTGATTTCTTGGCTCAATCAAGGCAAATAAATTTCAAAACGTTGTTGAGTTTAATCGAATTGACCCTTCTATCTTCCTTCTTTGTGTGTTGGGGAGTAATGAGAATTCGGAAGTGGATGAATAATCCATGAAATGACTTAATGTATATGATGGGGTAATAAAATAGTTATATGATAATGTGTGAAAACTTGACTTGCAACTTGATATATGATTGTTGTGTTGCTTGAGTATTTAAATAATGACAATTGGTGATGTTGGCTTTTGTGATTGAGATAATTGATTGAATTTTGATGATTCCCGTATTTGAGAGTTGTATAGCCTTCAGACTGACTCAAGCGTTGATTAATGAATTGCGTTATTGTTGAAAGTGATTATTGTGACATTATAAGTGTGATGTTGAAATGAATGTCGTCTAAGCTTGATATTGTGCTAGAAATTATTGAGGAACGCTTGCGGGGATAGTAACTCTTTAATGAGTAGGCTTGAATGGTGACGATAAATGGACTATTAAAAATTAAGAAATGATATGGTAATATTTTTTAATAACTCAATTTGGTGATAACTCTATAATTGGAGTAATAATAAAATTGATTTGACGTGATTATTGACTGTATGGATAGTGTGGACTCTTTGCATATTCTCATGCCCATTTGAAATGTGATTGTGTCGCGTTGAAACACTGATTGAGTACCACTATTGAGGAAAAGCCAAAGGAAAATTGTTCCGGCAAAGAGAAAAAGAAAAGAATGAAAAGTCGAAGGAAAATTATTTTTGCTAGATATGAAAGATAAATGCCGAAGAAAAATGGTTCCGGAGGATACATTGTCCATCTGAGGCCCCTATGGTTCCCATTTGATTATATCAACAGATGTGTATCGTAGGACAAACATGCATCACGATTATTTGACATTGCATGATAATACTTGCATTTCATGGCATCTCATTTTATTTCCTTCATGGCTTAAGTAGGAATATTTGTTCAAGTATGAATAATGTTTAATTTTGTTCTTGTAAATTGTTGAAATCTACAATAGAATGTTGTACACTGAATTTGTGAATTTATATATGTATGTATGTATGTATGCTGGGGTTTTCTGCGTGCAGGATTGTAGTTTCAGAGGTATGTGATTGGGATGGAAGGAGTACTTATGTTCTTTATTCTCTACCCAAGTTTAAATTTTCTTGCTGGGTACCGTATAGGCTGGTATTGACCTTACTTTTACATATGTGCATAGGATGTAAGCTAAGATCCAGTTGACGCTTCTTTTCCATTTTCGGATCAAACTTGGGATAATCTAAGAGGTAGCAACTTGTTCATTTCGGCAGACTTCTTAGATTTCTATCTATTTGTTGTTATTGTTCTATTCGAGAATCAAAGACATTGAGACTTGTATAAATTATCTTTCTAAATCAGTTGTAACAGAGGCTTGTGCATGTGAAACCAATCTTGGGATGGTTTTAGACTTTGGTTTTCAATTCCTTATGCTTATCTTTCCCTATTTAGATTGTATTATCGTATTAACTTCCGCATTACCTTGTTATATTCTTTTTAGGTTGACTTGCCTCAATGGGTAAATGCAAATGTCATCACATCTGATTTTGGGTCGTGATAGAAAATGTCACTGCAAATATTTGATATGTATGTTAGATAAACTACATAAGAAAAAGGTCAAACCAATTCAATTGATTGTATATAGCTACAAATTATTGTACTTCACTTTCAAATTTTAATTTGTCATTGTTTACATGTTTTGATATTGTTAGTATTATTTTAAAGTTAATTTATACTAATGGATATGAGATTAATGTGCAACGGACGTCCGCAAAGACTAGTATCAATAATTATGTATACTAACTAATTGTAAATGATCAATTAAAAAAGGAAATGTGTCTACTTTTTTTCGCTGATCACTTGATTTCAAGAGAGTGTACTCTCTACGCCATGTTCACATTTAGGGTGTATTTATTCCATTCTAAAATAGTTTAGGGATAATAGAAACCTAATTAAGTAAAGATATATAGTGGAATTTCGATTATAGTTTGGGGTTTACATATGCCTTATCGCGATGAAATTTTGATTGCAACTTCTCAACTAATTGGATGTTTGATTCTTATATATAGTGGAAATTGTCTACAGTAGGTTTGATGGAAGTCTCAAATGAACTATTACTGAATATTAAGTAGAAATTGAGTAGATGAATAAACAATCTCTTTAGATTTCCAGAAATGTGCCTATCATGAAACATTCAAAGACTGAAAGATTAACAGAGATTTTTCTTTTGATTTTATTGATAGCATAATGATATGATAAAAACGTTGCTTATGGTTGGGGTAGGTTTGAATTGTCTCTTAAAAAATACTTCTGAGCAGTTTTGATCCTAGAAAATTGTTAAAAGTGAGCAGTTTCGGTATTTATCAAATATTTAACAAACAGGAAAGACTAAACATATGTACAGCCAGTTAAGGATACTTAAGATATGATTGAGTATATCTTAATCAGTTTGTCAAAAAGGTAAGGTTGTGTTGAATGTCTCTTAATCAGTGGTCTCGGAGGAATGTATGAGAATTCAGACTTTAAGTTGTGTTTGGCGATTGAATCAATGGTTCGCCTTGCGAGTTGTGGCTTGTTAGATGTCAGTCCTAGCTTCAGAATTTGGGTAGTAACATGATCCCCATAATAGTCGTCAGGTAAATAATGGTGTCAATGTCTTCTTATGTCTGGCTATATCAAATTTGTATCCTGCTAGATAAAGTTTTATCTACCTTTTATACATCAGATCCTAAGAACTTGAAAGGGGAGGAAGAAGGAAAAGTTTCTTTGGCACTGACCAGAGAAAAATTTCAGTTATGGAAGGAGGAAAAGAAAATGAACGACAACAAGATAAATGAGCACGAGATTGTTGAATATGTCTTACCTCAGTTTCAATTAACGGCTGAGAGAGTAGGATGCTTCCTTTGCTATGATCAAATTGATGAAGAGTCTAGACACTTCAGGCTAGCTCATCTATTCTTGAAGATTATTCCAATTGAACTGGTGAACGCTTCATTAAGCAGCTCTTGGAAACCTCTCCGGACATTCTGATTCATCTACAAGAGCACATGGTAACTGTTATTACCGCAAGCAATTCAGGGGCTCGAAACATTCATGCCATAATAATAGAGTTCCTATCAATTGTTCTTACTGATATGCCTAAGGACTTCATTCATCCTGACAAATTATTTGATCTTATGGCACGTGTTGGATCACTTATGAGGAAGGTTTCAATTGTTATTTGTGACATAGAAGAGAAATCAAGAGATAAAGAGGGTATCGATGAAACAAATTGTGCAACTCTATACTTGCTAGAAAATATTGAACTCCTCGAGGAAGATCTCCAACATCTTTATCTGAAAGCCCCAGACTCGTTTCAATGTTGCTTCCCCATGAAAGATGGACCGCTCTTTATGCATCTGCTAGAGAAACACTTAAATGATTTGCTAGATTCCAATGCTTATTCAATTGCTTTGATAAAGGAACAAATTGAGCTAGTGAAAGAAGACTTAGAATTCATAATATCTTTCTTCACCGAAATTGAGCAAGAATTATATAAGGATCTATGGAGATGTATTATAAATGTATATTATCGTAAGAGATAATAATCTCTTACATCTTATTTTCTCACTTCCTATTACCATACAAAAGATCAAGCTTATCAAAGAGGATGTCTCCAATTTACTTGAGAAGATTCCAAGTTGTACACTGTACGAATAAGCCAGTTGAAAGCAAGTCATTGACAGCTGACAAAATAATTGTAGGTTTTAAGGAGGAGATACACTATATAATTAGGAAGCTCACCAGTGGACCAGCAGATTTTAGATGTCATTTCAATCACTGGTATGTCGGGTTCAGGCAAAACTACTTTGGCTTACAAAGTATACAATGATAAGTCAGTTTCTAGTCATTTTGACATTCGTGCATGGTGCATAGTTGGCCAAGAATACGACCAAAAGAAGTTGTTGGAGAAAGTTTATAATCAAGTTACTGACGGCTCAGATTCAATATTTAGTGAGAACATTGATGTTGCTGATGAGCTACAGAAACAACTGTATGGAAAGAGGTACCTTATTTCTTAGATGACTTGTGGGATACTGAAATATGGGATGAGTTAACCAAACCTTTTCCTAAGGTTGAGAAAGGTAATAGAATTATTTTTACTACTCGAGAAAAGGAAGTAGCTTTTCCAGAAACAGTCTCTCTATCTATATGAGGTAGTGGTAAGTTCTGAGTACACTTTACCCTCCCTAAGCCCCATTTGTGGGATTCCACTAGGTATGTTGTTGTTGAGAAAAGAAAGTAGCTTTGCATGGAAAACACCATAGTGATCCTCTTAATCTTCGATTGCTAAGATCAGGAGAAATTTGGGAGTAATTTGAGAAAAGAGCATCAAGGAAAAGAGATTTGACCTGATGAATGTTATGATCGATTACAATAACACCTTGTGAATTTCGAAGAACAATTGAAGAATCAAGAAAACTTTAGAGAGGAAAAAGATTTTGATAACCTAGAGAGAGAGAAAGTCAATTCGTGGTAACACCTTGTGGTAACCTCCACGGTGATGCAGTATTTATATTAATGATAACATTGTTACAAAATATACGGAGAAAAAATAAGTTGAACAGTACATCCTAAAAATGAACGGCGAGATCGTTAATATATAAAAAGAACCTTTACATATTAATCAGATTCCGCATCCCAACAATGAACTATTGGATGTTGGAAAAGAAATAGCCTAAAATTTTAAAGGGCTTCCTTTGGTGGCTGATCTGATTGCTGGAGGCATTGCAGGAAGCGAAAAGAAAAAGACATGTGGCTTGAAGTTCGAAATAATTTGAATTTCTTTATTTTCAAGGGTGAAGTGGAAGTGATGAAGGTTATAGATTTAAGTTATGAGCATTTACTAGCAGCATGGAATACTAAGGTGATGACGAATATGCCGACTTCACGATCTTGTGCATGACTTGTGTTAAATAAAAGCAAGACAGGAAAAGTTGATTGACTTAATAAGTTCAAGTACTTCATATTCTTCTCCGGATTAGGTGTCACATATAGTGATCCTGCATTATCCCAGAGACCTCTTTGGGCTTAACAATTTTTGTTTGCTCGGTTAAAAAAAAAAGGCATTCTGGCAAACACTTGTATTCTTTGAAGATAAGTGGAGACAAGTTGGATGATCGTCTTGCTGATACATGTTACCTGAGGCAACTTAAAGTGTTGATCTTGAACAACGCTTTTATCAATGTGAATGATTCTTTGCTGAATGAAATATGCATGTTGGTTCATTTGAGATACTTACACTTTGGGACAAAAATGAATTCTCTACCTTCATCTTTCTCTAACCTCTTGAATCTAGAAACCCTGTCGATATATATGGAACATAAGGGAGGATGACACCTTTGAGAATGTCAAATGTTTGAAGTTGCACAAAGTGACTCTTAAGAAGTTGAGTTTGGAGAGGAATCCTTTCTCGTCTTGAAATATTATCTCTGTTGGAATGCAATAAGCTTGAGGAGATTCTGGCTAATTTTGGGGATATTAGTTCAATAAAAATTATCAAACTTGTAGAGAGCCCTCAACTTGAAGATTCAGCTCTGAAGGTTAAGGAATATAGTGAAGATATGACTTGGCTCGAACAATATACCGTTATTTAAGCACCATGTTTGAAAGTAGTGCTCTTACTCTGGGAAAATATGCGACTACAAATGAACTTATTACCTACTCTATTTTATTTGGGTGTTTCACACAACTATACAAAAAAATGTTAGTATTTACAAGCCCCTACCAACTTTTGAATATTTATTATTAATACACTAATTTTATTTACAAAATAGGTAAGAGAAAGTGTTTTTAGATTAATTAATGTTGAAAAAGATATGATGTGATTTGTGTTGGGAAATGGGAAAATAGGCTATTATGGTAAATAAAATGGAAAGAGTAATTTGTATCCAAAAGTTGTATAATTGTGTAAAATTTCCTTTTATTTTATGTGACGGAGTTTGATTGGCACCGAGTTTAAGAAAAGTCATTCTTTTAAACATACCGAAAGAAAAAAGAGTCACTTAAAATACAGTAACGTTTTTTAATTTCATTTTTCAATTACTTTAGCAGTGTATTTTTATTTGAAGAGGCCATTTAAAGAAGATGGCTACAATTTCCCTTGACCAATACATCAGCTTTACTGGCCAAAAATAAATCCTCAGATATGCATTCTAGCTCCCAGCAAAATAGGGTACACAGCTGAACATTAAGGTGCTCGAACTCTCCAAAAATGTTGTCTCACCTATGTAAGATCCTTCAAAAATACACTATTTTTGGAGGATCCAACATGTACCCATCAACAGTCCTGAAGACTCCGAGTAATATAGGCTGAGCATGCCCTGTCCCATGCAAAAATACAGTAGCAGTCCTTACTGATATAGCACAACATGAAGAGTTTTAAACTCTTTCTTTGTAACTAATCTTTGTGAACTTGTTCAACAAAGGGTAAAATCAATGGAAAACAGTTATTCAACTGGCCCTTTCGTTAAACATATCTTGAGATGCATTAAGGGACGGAGAAGGGTTCAGGGAGTTCATCACGAACCTCTTATCGGTGGAAAATTACATTGTTTATTCATAGTTAAACTTATTATTTTATGTATATACAATAGATGTTGTACCTCCTTCGACTTCTTCGTATGTTTATTTCTCCTTAATCATTAGTATTAAGCTACCAAAACCTTTGAATCTACATTCAAATCAACTTTCATACAAGAATACTCATCTTGCAGGTCACTTTAGTATTCTATGCTTCTAGATTTTTAAATTCATCTATTGATGATTGGGGGTAGTACTTGTATTCAACCAGAAAATTAAATAACTTCTGTATATATATCCTTCATCAAATTTTGCAGGTGTAAGATGAAGAAAGTAATGGGGGAAACAACCACCAACTATAAAAATAAAATCGAAACAATGATTTGACAGGTTCTAAAACAATAAAGCTTCATAACAAAGACTGAACTTTTTAGATATCAGAGTCTGAAAAACCATCTGATGTATAATGATCTCCAATCATCTACAGCAGAAAAAGAGGTGATCAAGAAAAACTTAGCACTCAGTAGTAGTGTTACAACACAAGAGGATGAGTGTTTCTGTGCGCTAGCCTCACAATAGACTTCAGCATAAGCATACCTTCAACAATTAACTAAGAAAGTATTCCATCTACTCTTTGTGCTTATGCTGCAGTAGTCTAAGCAATTGTCAAATTCAAACACTTCTGTACACCCCGAGACCCCACCCTAGACTCACATGGCATTTGGAGCCCCATTAGGTCCGAGAGCACCAACCAACCTGTTTAACCCAGATAATCCAACACTAATACCAATTTAAAAAGAACGCGGAAAATAAGACCCATTTCAATTGATATTCAAGAAATTCAAAAGAGGAAAACAGATTCAACTCTTAATAAAATCCAACAAGCCATAGGTCTATGAAACCTCTATTAATAGAATAACAATATCTACATTGGGACATGGCCCACCGAAATACCATGAAAAGCAAAAGAAAGATGTATAAAAGAAAACTCCGCTTTTCGAAAAATGAAAAGCTCACCACAACGCTGGTTGCTGTCCCAGAAAGATCTATTGCTGCCCAGGACTACAAACCTGTGTCTCTAGTCCTACATCATGAAACGATGTAGCATCCGAGGATGGTCATTACAACGAGTACTGGTATGCAACTCGGGTGAAAGGACAACACTATACAATGCATATAATATAACCATAAAGGAAAGGCAAAATCAAAAGTACAATCACAAAGCATTTAGACATCGACCTTTCAAAAACCATTAATCTTGAGTAGGGTAGTATTCACTAACATAAAGCGACCCACAGGCTATATGGGTCCGGCCTCTACCGGACTGAAGTCCCCAATCCATGTATGCCACATGAATTGAGAAATATAAGAATCTGGTGAACCAAACTTCCCCAAAGAAAAGACCGTAGAGGTTTCTCCGATTAGCAACATACAACAGTTATCCATATTTCAGGACAAAGACCTTCCACGTCGACAAACGTGGTTTCAGGTGATGGGTCACGAGGACCTTACACCTTCTTGGTGAAACTACCAAACTCTTTTAAGCCTCATTAAAACATTTACAAGTTTTCATTTATTTAGAGTTATCCGGACAAGGCATATTTCCATAGATATCGTCATACCAAGACTTGCAAGCCATTATAACCATGTCAAAATATATAATTAACTATTTAAAACTCTTAACCCATCCTTTGAAAATCAACCACTCATTTATGTAAAAGCATTCCATATCAATGCCACCATCCAAGTCTTTTCAAAATCATATGTGGTAATTCAGTCATTCAAAACCAGCAATCCAAGCTCCAAAATCATAATAAAGTAATTCAAACACAATTAACAAGAGAAGAACATTTGTAAATATTTTTTATGAAATCGTCTCTCAACCCTAACCTCAATTCGTAATTCTGAAAAATACAAATATAAACTATGAACCTTGTATGAGTAGTTTTAAGTAGGGAATATTCAAACATACCTTATGACGAAGAACTTAGGAAAGGAATTTCAAGAATTAACCTTAGTTCTTTTTTCTTGAAGCCTTAAGGATTTTTAAACTTTTTGAGATGATGAGAGGAATAGTGAGGTTTTTAATCGTGCATTAGAGTTATTAGAAGTGTAGGGAACATTTTGGATAGTTGAGGAGCAGTTTCAGGTAAGGAAAGGACCAAACTATCCCTTAGAAAGCTATTCAAAAGTGCAGAAAAATTTCCCGAACCGTCATCAAAACTGTCATAAATGGTCAAAATTTGGCCTCATTGGTGCCATCACCCCGATCATCAAATTTTGACAGGCAGACACCTTCTAGTAAACTGAGCATAATGTTTTACTCTGAACTTAGAATGATGCAAACTTTGTGGCGTAGGAGAGAAGACTCAAACACCTTTGATTTGATAGGTCATGGGCTACCTGACTCTTTATATATTGAGAGAGATAATCATTTGAAAATCATCATAATAAAATTTTATACGAAAACTCAATCGATACAGAAGCTTTTAACTTAACCTTGAACTATAAGTTCCTTATGACCTTAATTTATATTAAAAGCTCCTACCAGAGTATATATAGAATTATTTTCAATACCTACGAGACATTAGAACACATCATTTTTGGGGTCCATACACATTTAAAGAAAGACCCGAATCATAGTTTGAAAATTCAGGGTGTTACAATATCCCCCCTTAGAATCATTCGTCCTCGAATGAGAAGTTAAGATATAATTAATATGATGTTAGGAATGCATTAATATGATAAAAGGAATGCAGACTACCAAAGGAATCTATGTAAGACATTAATCTCCAATACAATATTTTTAACACCACCAACCCAACAAAACACCTATGAACCCAACCTTAAGTATAGGCACGAAAAATAAGATTACAGTTACATAAAGATAAGAGTAAGATTGGTACCTTCATTAGTATCATCCGAAGGGGTGAACAAAAAGGGGTACCTAGACTTCATGTCTTCTACCGACTCCCAAGTAGCTTCTTCTATCTTTTAATTCCTCCATAATACTTTCATCGAAGCTATCTCCTTAGTTCTCAACTTCCGAACTTGACGATCTAGGAATCCAATAGGTACCTCCTCATAAGACACGGAATCTTTCACAACAATGTTTTCTACTGGAACCACAAGAGAACGATCACCTACATACTTTTTGAGCATAGATACATGAATTATGTGATGGATCGACGCCAAACTCGCGGGTAAGTCCAACTCATATGCAACATTGCCAATCTTCCTCATAATCTGATAGGGCTCAATGTATCAAGGGCTAACTTTTCTCTTCTTCTCAAATCTCATCACTCCTTTCGTAGGAGATACCTTAAGAATACCCAATCTTCCACCTAGAACTCCAACTATCTCCATCTCACGTTTGATGTAATGACCCTGAAGGTCATTTTTGGCATTTATAGAAATTTCCCATTTTATCTCTTCTGATAGTTGCCTCAAGTCCAATTTGATTGGTTGTAAATGTTGAATTTTGAAAATTCTATGAGAAGTTGAGATTTTTGCTAAAAAGTTGAGTTTTAGATGCTTAATTTTGAGTTTCGGAGTCATTTGGAGCTTCGAGTCTTGAAATGGAATTTTATCGATTCTATCAATTTTGAAATATGATAATTGGTCTAGGAGAGTTGTCAAAATCATATTTGAAGTCGTTATATCGATTTGAGGTTCGAAATTGAAAATTTAGTTGAAATTTGAAAGACGTTTGACTTCAGTTAGCGTTTTGAGTTTAGGTACTCGGATTGGATTTTTGATAGTTTCATTGCTTATGGAAGGTGATTTTATCTCTAGGATGAGCTTGGGTATAATTTTTGGGTATTCTGATAGCATCTTGATATTTTTAGTGTCTTTTTTTTTTTGAGAAAGTTAACAGTTGTATTAATAATCAAAGAGAAGAGACAGAACTAATTGAATTCTCGATCAAGGAAACCTCATATTCAATTTTTGGCGATTCAATTGAGTCAGGAACATTGAAATTAGTAGGGATGCATATGTGGTTTGTGAATACTAGGTTCCGAACGAATTTTGGGAGTCCATTCTGAAATTTTGTGCCTTATGTGAAATTGATGATATTTGGTGTTGGTTTCTTCTTCGCGGTTGCGGCACTATTGCTCGCGTTCGTGAAGCACAAGAAACCTACCCTATGCAATCACGAAGGGAGGCGCCCCATCACAAAGGATCCTGAGTTTCGTTCTCGCTTTTGCGGGCTAAGTGAGCCACGATAGCGAATGGTTAATGAGCCCTGAACTGTAAATGACCTCTTATGTCGGGTTTTGAATATTTTTCTCCATTTCGGACCTTGGGAGCTCGGGAGAGGGTGATTTCAAGTGGTTTTTCATGGAAATTTTGTTGGGTAAGTAATTTTGATCTAAAATCATCATTACACATTGATTACAACAACAACAAACAACATACCCAGTTAAATCCCACAAGTGGGGTCTGGGGAGGGTAGAAATGTACGCAGACCTTCCCACTACCGTTAGAAGTAGAGAGGCTGTTTCCTGTGAACCCTCGACTCAACAACCCATACGTAGAATAACTAGACATTGCAAAGGGAAGGAAATGGAACAGAGGGGGAAATAAAACTAGAAATCAAAATAAAAGGAGCGACTATCTACGAAAAGCACATGTCAATATGTAAATACGATAAATTCAACACACATTCGATAAACAACAATCTCGCCTACCCCTTCTACCTCACTAAACCTCGAGATCACCCATCCACCTAACCCTACCAACCAATCAGCCTGCTACTCTAATTTGCGACCTCTACTACTTCCTATCTAAGGTCATATCCTCGGTTAGATCCAAATTTGTCATATCTTGCCTGACCACCTCCCGCCAATACTTCTTCGGTCTACCTCTACCTCTCCGTGTAGCTCCAAAAACCAACCTCTCGCACCTCCTAACTGGAGCATCGGTACTTTGTCTCCGCGCATGTCCAAACCATCGCAGTCTCGCTTCCCTCATCTTATCAGTCACCGATGCCACCTCCAGCTTCTCCCGAATGATCTCATTCTTATCTTATCCCTCCTTGTGTGACCACACATCCATCTCAACATCCTCATCTCTGCGACATGCATCTTTTGAACATGTGCATTCTTTATTGGCCAACACTCCACCCATACAACAAAGATGGTCTAACCACCATTCTGTAAAACTTACCTTTGAGTTTAGGTGGTATCTTCTTGTCACACAACACTTCCGAGGCAAACCTCCATTTAGTCCAAGCTGCCCCAATACAATGTGTGACATCATCATCGATATCACCACTACTCTGGATGATAAACCCCAGATATTTAAAGTTTTCCCTCTTGGGGATAGTTTGAGTGGACAGCTTCACATCAGTGTTTGTTTTCTCCCTCACAACACTGAATTTGCACTCCATGTATTCTATTTTGGTCCTGCTCAGTTTGAATCCTTTGGACTCCAATGCGTGTCTCTCTCCAACCTATCATTAACTCTAGTCCGAGTCTCATCAATCAGTACTATGTCATCTCCAAATAGCATACACCATGGAACCTCCTCCTGGATAGATCGCGTCAGCTCATCCATCACTAGGGCAAACAGGAAAGGGCTTAACACCGATCCTTGATGGAGTCCCATCTCAACAGGAAAATACTCTAAGTATCCTCCCACCGTTCTTACCCAAGTCTTGGCTCCGTCATACATATCCTTAATCGCCCTGATATATGTCACTGGGACACCTTTCACCTCTAGACACCTCCATAAGACATCCCTTGGAACTTTTTCATAGGCCTTCTCGAGATCAATGAACACCATATGAAGATCCTTCTTTCTTTCCCTATACTTTTCCACTAATCTCTGGACAAGATGGATTGCTTCAGTAGTCGACCGCCCGGGCATGAATCCAAACTGATTTTCCGAAATAGACACTACTCTTCTCACCCTCATCTCCACCACTCTCTCCTAAACCTTCATAGTGTGACTTAACAACTTGATACCCCTGTAATTGTTACAGTTTTGAATATCCCCTTTGTTCTTGTACAATGGCACCATCTATTCCTCCTCCATTCATCGGGCATCTTGGCAGTCTTCATAATAACATTGAACAGTCTAGTCAACCGCTCTATGCCATCCTTGACCATGTTCTTCCAAAAATCTACCGGAATCTCATCTGGTCCAATCGCCCTCCCTCTCTTCATCCTACTAATAGCCCTTCTAACCTCCTCAGCTCTAAACCGCCTATAATAACCCAAGTCACGATGACTTTTAGAGCGTGCCAACTCCCCCAACTCAATATTTCTATCTCCTTTCCCATTTAAGAGTTTATGAAAGTAAGCTTGCCACCTTAATTTAATGGAGGTGTCATCCACCAACACCTCACCCCCCTCATCCTTGATGCACTTCACTTGGTCCAAGTCGCGAGCTTTCCTTTCTCTCACTTTAGCGAGCCTATACAATCTCTTGTCCCCCCCCCCTATCACTTAGCTCCTCATACAGGCGCTCAAATGTTGCAGTCTTAGCACTTGTCACCGCTATCTTTGTTTCTGACTTAGTTGTCTTATAAGCCTCTTTAAGCGTTTGCTTTTCATCTTCATCCCTACACTCCAACCACTTTGTTTAGGCAACCTTCTTATCTTTCACTTTAGCCTGAACTTCCTCATTCCACCACCAGTCACCCTGTCGTCCACCAAAGGCCCCTCTCGAAACCCCTAGTACCTCAGTAGCTACCTTTCTAATGCAGCCAGCAGTAATGTCCCACATATTGTTCACATTTCCGTCGCTACTCCAAGCCTCTAAGTCTCTCAACTTTTCTTCCATCTCTCGGGAAAGGGCAGGATTTAGGCATCCCATCTAATCCTCGATTGGGCATAAATAACATTCTTTTTCTTTCCTCTCTTAATCTCCAAATCCATCACTAGAAGCCTTTGTTGAGTGGAAATGTTTTCACTCGGAATAACCTTGCAATCCTTACATAGACTTCTATCGCCCTTCCGGAGAAGTAAGTAATCTATCTGAGTCTTAACTACCGTACTACGGTAGGTGATCAAGTGGTTTTCCCTTTTCTAGAAACACGAGTTAGCAATAACTAACTCGAAGGCTTTAGCAAAATCCAAGAGAGACGCCCCGGCTCCATTCCTATCCCCAAAACCAAAGCCTCCATGAACATCTTCAAACCCGCTAGTGTTTGCCCCGATATGCCCATTGAAGTCGCTCCCAATGAAGATTTCTGTCTCCGGTATGCCTCGCACAACCTCATCCAAATCTTCCCAGAAGAGCCTTTTGACTTCCTCATCTAGGCCTACTTAGGGCGCATAAACACTTACTACGTTCACTACGTGCCTACCAACCACGAGTTTGATGAACATCACCCTATCATTAACTCTCCTAACCTCAACCACATAATCCCTAAGGTCCTCGTCTACTAAGATACCTACACCATTTCTATCCCTAGAACCTCCTGAATACCACAACTTAAACCCATCCACTTCCCGCACTTTGGTACCTACCCATCTGGTCTCCTGAACACACGCTATATTAATATGTCTTCTCTTAAGACATTTTACTAGCTCTATGGATTTCCCTGTTAGAGATCCTATATTCCACGACGCTATCCTTAACTTACATAGGCATGTTACCCTCTCACCACCCCAACCCCTTACCCCTGTCCCCAACCCCAACCGACGACATGACCCTACTCTATCATTTGATCCTGACATCACTAAACTTAAAGTAATAGACTACCAACTTAAAGTATGCTAAGTAAGAACAAAGGCCACACACCGCCACCCAAAGATATAAACAATACAAATAAGGTATACTACTAACCAACTATATAAAAACAATCAGAAAAATAACGAATCGGAATAGTCAAATAAAGTCAAGACTCCCTAACAAATAACTTCTACAAATACACATCATTACACATTGATTATTTATTGTTTTTAACATATTGGTGAGTTCAATTGAAAAAATTTGGGGGGATTTGTTCATAAACTCAAGTTTTACAAATATGGTGATTATGAGTTGATTTTAACTTCATTTTTAAATGGTTTTCTCTAATGGATTTTTCTAATACCTTGGGAAAATTTTCATGCAAAAATTTTAGATTTCAACCATATTTTTCGGATTTAATTTTTGAGTCATTTTGCCTTTTTTTCAAATTTCATGATTTTGACATCGTTAGTCTTGAAATTTGATTGTGAATCATTATTTGAATAGATTGGTGATTCTGATACTAATTGAAATGGAAAGGCTCAAGTGTGGATTGATTTCTTGATTTTATCGAGGCAAATGGATTCCTAAATCTTGTTAAGTTTATTGAACCTTGCATTTTCCTTCTCTGCATGTTGGAGAGTAATGAGAATTTGAAAATGGATGATTTATTCATGAAATGACTTAATAAAAAGAACAAGGTAATAAAATGACTACATGATAGTATGTGATAATTGATTCATGATTTGATATGTGATGTTGCTTTGAGTGTTGACAAATATTGATTGATGATATCGATCCTTATATGGAGATAATTGGTTGATTATGTGATCGCCGTTGCTGAGAATTGTGGAATGCTAATATTGACTCAAGTGTTGAGTAATGATAACTGCTGATGGTTGAAGTAATTATTAAGGCATTATAAATGCGATATTGATACAAGTATTTTATAATCTTGATATTGTGGTAAAATTGTTGATGAATACCAGTGAAACTATTGACTCTTTGATGAGTAGTCTTGAATGATGATGATAAAGTAGTTATTGAGAACTTCGGAAACGATGTGACACTGCTATTGAATAACTCAATTGATGATGATTCTATTATTGAAAGACTGTGAGATTGATTGATTTGATTATTGAATGTACGAATTGCGTGGACTCGTTGCATACTCTCATGCCCCATTTGGAAGTGTTTATTGTGTTGAAAAGAAATATTGATTAAGTCCCACTATTGATGAAATCTTATGGGAAATGGTTTCGGCCAGATAGAGTAAGATATTTAGAAAAGGAGCCAAGGTCTTTACTGGTTGGTGATGATTGTCGAGATTTCTTCCGACGAGTATAGTGATAGCCAAGGTTTCTTGCGATGATGATGATTGATACCTGATCCATGATCCATGTGTGGCTCCCATGGGTACCAATCTGATTACATTAGCGGATGTGTATCGTAGGATAGACATGCACCAAGGATATTTGACATTGTATTACATCATTTGCACTTCATTTCATTCTGTTAGTGTGAATGCTGATGTAAAGTGATGAATTAACTATCTAAACTTGTATTTATGAATTGTGAATATAAGTGTTAGTCATACCTTAATATTGTGATTGTATGTGTGTGTATTATATATCGTGTATGTTGGCTTTCCTAAGTACAGATTGTAGTTATGGAGATTCGGTTGGTGCAGGAGGAGTACATGTGTTCCTTATTCTCTACTTATGTTTAGATCTTCTTGCTGGGTACTGTGTTGTTTGGTACTCACTCTTGCTTCTACACTTGTGTGTAGGTTGTGAGTCTTGTTCCGGTTGACGTTTCATTCTTACTTTGGAGCGAGCTTTGAAATAGTATGAGAGGTAGCAACTTGTCCATTTTAACACTCTTTCAGACTTCTATCTACTTGTTTTAACAAGCTCTTCAGACTTCTATCTACTTGTTTTTATTCTATTTGAGAATCAAGAACATTGAAGCTTGTAAACTTTCTTTATATTATCAAATGTAATAAAAACTTGTACATGTGACACCATTCTTCAGTTGATTTTAGAATTGTCACTCTACTCTTGTGTTGTTCCTTAGACTATACTTCAATTTTATCTTCCGCTTTATGGCGTGTGACTTGTCTTGGTGGGGATAAAAGCAAGTACCATCACACCCGATTTCGCGTCATGACATCTAGATAAGACTTTTGGAGGCTTTGAGTGGTCTTCAACCTCTCTCGAATCATCTTAACCTTCTCTACCACTTGGTATACCAAATTAGGACCTAACAACCTTGCCTCACCTACCTAATACCACCTAATAGGAGAACGATACCTTCTACTATATAATGCTTCAAAGGGAGCCATTTGGATGCTAGAGTGGTGCTATTGTTATAAGCAAATCCAATGAGAGGTAATTAATAAGAATAGTAAAACAAAAAAAATATTTCAAACTTGAAAACATGTGCTAGGAGCATGAAGGCTTTGTGAGCGCAGCAGAAAAATAGTGTAGTGAATTTGAGGTGATAGGTAACCAGATTTCATATTGGACAACAAAATGAAATTACTCAAAGTTAAACAGATAGGCTGGAACATACAAATTAATTTTTGGACAAGAAGCAGAAACAGAAACACTTTTCAACCACACATAGCTCAGAAGGTTAATAAACTAGGTCCTTTCAGAAATATTGCCTGAATAATAGCTAGGATCAAACAGGTTTTCAGGATACAGTAGAACATATACTACGAATCGATAAGCCGCTTTTAGAAACATACACAAATTTGACTATCTGCAATAAAATATCTTGCAGTCTGACCATAGATCGAGCTACTAGAATAGCTTTTGAAAGGAAGCATATTATGATGTTTTGTACTTCTTCTTATGGCAAGAAAAGGCTAATTACAGCCATAAATACCAGTAATCTTCCACTTTCAAATTTCTGCTAGCCTCCAAGAAGCCTTATTTATGATGCTCCCATTCTCATGGCCATGTCAAGGCAAGAGAATGCAAACAAGAAAATATCAGCATGAAATTCATAAACAGAAGATCACAGTTGGACTCAAATGATTCTAGAGATGGGGTTAATTTTAAACAAGATCGCAATTGAAAACTAAACATAGAAGAAATTAGATTGAGTATATGTTACTCTCATCATATAGTGTCCACAAGATCCAATAGTTTCATTGATAAGAAAACATCTTAAAACAACAGTATGACGAAGCTAGACATGGAAACATGATAGAACACTTCCCAAATTTTCATAACTAGTACAGAAAAACAAAGAGGTTCCACAACCAATTCTAAAAGCCAGCCTAGAAGAAGGTGATAACTTTTAGAAGTGGTTATAATTCCAGCGATTGATTTATTTTCCCAATGTTTCAAAACCACCAAGGCTCCAACATATTATATGCATATAAATACATAAATGTAATTAATTACTGGTGTAATGTCAATTGCCAATGGTGAGATGAGAAGTCAATCAAGTCCACCAAATAAACACAAGATTTTACAATTTACTGCAACATCCAAAAAAGAACACACTTCCGTTCCATCAATTTATTAAAACTCTGATCCCTAATACTTGGCCTATACAAAGTGGTTGGAGTGTAGGGAGGAGGATGAAAAACAAAGGCTTAAGGAGATTTATAAGCCGGCTAAGTCAGAAGCAAAGAGGGCGGTGACGAGTGCTAAGACAGCAGCGTTTGAGCGCCTATATGAGGAGCTAAGTGATAAAGGCGCGGACAAGCGAATGTATAGGCTTGCTAAAGAGAGAGAAAAGAAAGCTTGCGACTTGGATCAAGTGAAGTGCATCAAGGATGAGAAGGGTGAGGTGCTAGTGGATGTGACTTCCATTAAACAAAGGTGGCAAGCTTACTTTCATAAACTCTTAAATGAAAAAGGAGATAGTAATATTGAGCTAGGCAAGTTGGCACATTCAGAAAGTCACCGAGACTTTGGTTATTGCAGGCGGTTCAGAGTTGAGGAGGTTAGAAGGGCTATTAGTAGTATGAAGAGAGGGAGGGCACTCGGACCGGATGAGATTCCGATAGATTTTTGGAAGAGTATGGTCAAGGATGGCATAGAGTGGCTGACTAGACTGTTTAATACTATCATGAAGACGGCCAAGATGCCGGATGAATGGAGGAGGAGCACAATAGTCCCACTGTATAAGAACAAAGGTGATATTCAAAACTGTAATAATTACAGGGGTATCAAGTTGTTGAGTCATACTATGAAGGCATGGGAGAGAGTGGTGGAGATGAGGGTGAGAAAAGTAGTTTCTATCTCAGAAAACCAGTTTGGATTCATGCCAGGACGGTCGACTAGTGAAGCGATCCACCTTGTTCGGAGATTAGTGGAGAAATACAGGGAAAGTAAGAAGGACCTTCACATGGTGTTCATTGACCTTGAGAAGGCCTATGACAAAGTCCCGAGGATGTCCTATGGAGGTGTTTGGAGATGAAAGGCGTTCCAATGGCATATATTAGAGTGATAAAGGACATGTACGACGGGGCCATAACCCGGGTAAGAACGGTGGGAGGAGACTCTGAGTATTTTCCTGTTCAGATGGGACTTCATCAAGGGTCTGTGTTGAGCCCTTTTTTATTTGCCTTGGTGATGGATGAGCTGACGCGATCTATCCAGGAGGAAGTCCCGTGGTGTATGTTGTTTGCAGATGACATAGTATTGATTGATGAGACCCGGACCAAAGTTAATGATAGGTTGGAGGTTTGGAGACACGCTTTGGAGACCAAAGGATTCAAACTGAGCAGGACCAAAACAGAATACTTGGAGTGCAAATTCAGTGTTGCGAGGGATGAAGCAGACATTGATGTGAGACTTGCGGCTCACCTTATCCCCAAGAAGGAAAGCTTTAAGTATCTTGGGTCTATCATCCAGAGCAGCGGGGATATTGACAATGATGTCACTCATCGTATTGGGGCGGCTTGGACAAAGTGGAGGTTGGCCTCTGGAATATTGTGTGATAAGAAGATACCACCTAAACTCAAAGGTAAGTTCTACAGAATGGTGGTTAGACCATCTTTGTTGTATGGGGTGGAGTGTTGGCCAATAAAAAATGTACATGTTCAGAAGATGCAGGTCGCAGAAATGAGGATGTTAAGATGGATGTGTGGTCACACCAGGAGTGATAAGATTAGGAACGAGGTCATTCGGGAGAAGCTAGAGGTGGCCCCTGTAGCTGACAAGATGAGGGAAGCGAGACTGTGATGGTTTGGACATGTACAGAGAAGGAGTACCGATGCCCCTGTTAGAAGGTGTGAGAGGCTAGATTTGGGAGCTACAAGGAGGGGTAGAGGTAGACCAAAGAAGTATTGGAGGGAGGTGATTAGATATGATATGGTGAAACTTGATCTCACCAAAGACATGACCTTAGACAGGAAGGAGTGGAGGTCGAGAATTAGAGTAGCAGGATAATAGGGTAGATAGGAAGGAGTGGTAATTGTCTGCCTTTATATGTTATTTAGCTGCCTTTATATGTTACTATCCTGTATCTAAGTATTATCATGTGTTCTTCTCTTTCTTGCCTGTTTATCATATCTAGCTTATTCTGCTGATGGATTTTTGTGACGAGGGTTTCCAGGAAACAGCCTCTCTACCTGTGTGGTAGTGGTAAGGTCTGCGTACATCTTACCCTCCCCAGACCCCACTTGTGGGATTTCACTGGGTATGTTGTTGTTGTTGTTGTTGTCTGATCCCTAATACTAACAGATATTGACGTAATATGAAAGATTGAATTTCACTAAGGAAGAAAAAGAGCACAGATGACAATGCACTGATTGATCACAAAGAAATCTAATAAGCATCGTCACCCGCCCTTAGGCATGTAGCAGTAGAGTGCTTGTTGTTCCATTTTTCGAAGTTTTCCTTCTTTACTCTCCTCCTTTTCAGAAACATGAGAAAACAAAGGGCCAAACAGTGCCTTAAATGTCAGTTACCAGATGGAACTTTCTGTTCCTGAAATCCATGGGTCTAACTAGATGAAACCTAGTAATGACAAGCAGAGTCTACACTCGAAACTTAAAATCCATAATTGAAAATAAAGAAACAAAAAAAAGAACTAGGGGACCTTCCACATTTAAATTACGCTTACCATGTCGCAATGTATTTAAGCTTATCGTCAGTTTCTGGTGTGAGCATGGTGCGCCTATATTGTGAACCCACATATAAACAAAGTTGACATCATATAATAAAATGTGGTGATGTAACTACAGACCTAGTTGCTAGAATAGACTACAGGAAGCACAACATTTTGAACATCTGGGAATATATTCAACCTAAAGATACAAGATTTTAGATGCCTTCCAATCCAAAACAAATAAATAAAACCTAATATCTTATAGAGAAATATTTTGAACTTTACAACATCGAATTAAGAAAAAACTAAAACATTATTTTTCCATCAATTTATTGAAACCCTAATCACTAATGCTTACAAATTTTGACATAATAAGAAAGACAATGTCAAATATTAACAGATGGAATCTAATAAGCAGTAAGATGCTTCTTGTTCCATCTTCTAAGTCCTTGATTTTGTTGAAATTTTCCTTTTTCCCTCTCCTCCTTCTGTAGAAACAATGAGAAAACAAAAGGCCACAGGGTGCCTAAATGCCAGTCACAGGAAGGAATCTTCGGTCGTGACTGTTCTCTCCTGAAACCCATCGATCTCACTTTGTTTTCTTTCAACAATCTTACCTGTTTCGCTCTATTAGAACAGGCTTTATATTCATTCTTCAGCAATCAAGTCTAGCCAACGTCCTTGGGTAAATAGAGAAACAGTTCCAGAGTGTAATAAAGGAAGAACAGAACTCACTCTCAACAGTAAAAAAAAACCATTTCCTAAATCCCATGTAAGCCACTAGCCTGAACAAGCTTCTTCCTGCACCATAGGTACAGGGTTTTTAAACATCTATTGACCTGCTCTATGTTGTTTATCTTGTCATTGAGACATCTATCATTCCTCTCCATCCAAATAAACAAGAAAAGGCAGGAAGGAATAGAAGTTGTGCAGTGCTTGTTGCCCCTTGATTCGTGATACTTTCAAAAGAAGCATCTTCTGTACAAAACGATTCATCTTTTTGCAAGTTGTCATGGGTTAAACAAGCCTATATGGTTCAGGCAGTCGTAGTTACATCATCAGCAACCTGATCATGAAGAGAATACCTCCAATTTCAGCAGCAATTCAGTTACATCTTCAAAATCCCAATCAAATAGGTCCTTCGTAGGACCAATGAACTTTACTATATGGTTCGGGCAGAAGGATGGGGTTGATCTTGTCAGCTCTGGTGTTCCATTTATGGATAAGTAACTACGACTTCTAGAAACTAGCAAAAAGATTGATAGCAATTTCTAAGTTGAAAGCAGTTGTTATTGATTCTAAAGAAAATAGAAAATAATAACACCTGAAAAAAAAAATTAAAAAAAATACCTGAAGATAACTAAATAGCACTGAAGATGATATTACTAGACTTATGATGTGTACACATATGGAAATTCACCATTATAATTATTTGATCGATATGGTCACCATTTTTTGATCACCAATTTTTCTCATATTATGAGTGCAAAAACATTTGATTTCTAAGAAAAAGAAGAGCGGATAAAGAACTCAGAATATCAAAATTGAAGTACCTCCTCAATAACATTCCACTTCTAAGAAAACTGGAGCAACATTCTAATTTCCATCAACTTCGGCAATTGCATAGGATGACATTTCTTTTGCAAGGACAAAAGGGAAATTGTATCACAGCCATAGCATGACCAAATAAATCAAACGGAAGAAACATTCACTTCTTAGTTTTCAAGTGAAGCTTTGGTATCATGTCAAGGACGGAAGGATTCTCATTTATAACGTTTACCAGAAAACCAGCTGCACTTGCATCAAATGAGAAACCCCTTCCATCCATTTCCTTCATGAAAGATGCCATTTCATTAATTCTGCGGAATCTTAGAAATCCTTGCACCATAACATTGTAAGTGACATTGTCTGGACAGCAACCATTATCTTCCATTTTTCTTAGAATATCTTTAGCTTCGTCAAACAAACCTTTGAGACAAAATCCATTTATCATTGCACTGTATATTCTCACATCCGGAAGCAATCCAATGAAAGAAAGCTTCTCAAAAATAGCATGAGCTGTGTGGAGTTTACCATTTTTGCACAATCCATTAATGACAACATTGTAAAATGCAATACTAGTAACGTCTCCCTTTCGTTCCAACTTATTAAAGAGTGACATAGCTTCTTCAACAAGCCCGTACTTAAAATAACCATTGAGCAAAGTGATATGAGTGTATATATTAGGTCTATGGCCCGTAGACAACATCTCATCATAGATTTTTCTAGCAAATTCAATTCTTCCAACTTCCAAAAGACCTTGCATGATAGTAGTGTAGGTAACAATATTAGGTTTTGATCCTTTTTGAGAAATTTCATGAAACAATTGCATGGCCTCATCCAGTTTCTTTTTCTTACAATATCCATTTATTAGTATATTATAGCTAAATATGTCAGGCTCAATGCCCTTGTCTATCAAGATATAAAAAATTCTCCTTGCTCCATCCAGTTGACCACACAAACAATGTCCATCCATTATCGTATTGTAGGTGATTATACTAGGCTCTACACCTTTTCCGACCATGTGTCTCATTACTTCCTCGGCATCTTTGACTTTCCCTTCTTTGCATAGTCCATCAATTATTATGTTGAAGGTCCACACATCTGGATAAATATTAAGGTTCATGACCATCTCAGAGAACAAATTCCTAACCTGTTCCCACTGACCAAGCTTACAGGAACCATCAATTAATGAGTTATAGGTAAGTATGTTTGGAGGAATGCCTTTCTGCTTCATCTCATTCAAAAGGTTGATAGCATCATCTTAGTTGCCATCTTTGGAAAGGGTATCCATGACGATGTTGTAGTTAAATATGTTGGGCTTAGTGTTCCCTTGTTCCATTAACCGTAGCAAACTTAAAGCCTTGTGTGAATGACCCGTTTTGCCGAGCCCATTCATTACGGTTGCATACATGACTTGGTCAGGCTCACACATCTTTTCTCTCACCACCTTTTTGAACAATTCAACCGCATCTTTGACCTTATTTGCATCAAAGATTCCCCTTATTAGAGTGTTAAAGGTGACAACATTGAATGGAATGCCACTCTTCAAGTAAATGGGTAACACAGAAAATGCACAATCAATATGATGCATCAGGCAATAGCTGTTAATCACATTCTCAAAATGAATCCGTCGATTGGGATGCCCAATTTCGGCATTTCTCGAAAAAGAGAAATGACAGCAGAATAATGCTTCATATTTTTCAGAGTCTTGAACAATTTAGAGAAGCATGCCAGAGAAGGAAGAGGCTTCATTCTAACCATTTGGTTAAAGAGAGTAACAGCATCATTTAAACACTTGAGATTCTCAAAATTGATGGGTATCATTGCAGAATATGGTCTAACAGTTGTAATTGAAATGGAATTAGCAAAGAAAGAGAGAAACGGAATACCATTGCAGGAGTAACTCAAACGAAATCTCTTCATAAGAGTGCACAACTTTTGCTAGTTAAGCTTCAATTCCACAGTATAATTTGAAGTGAAAAAGCCCTTCAATTAAAGAAAAGGGGAAAAGGGATGAAAATACACAGGCAAAAAATAACTTTTTCTTTTAACACTTGTTTAAAAACATAATAGGCTACAATTTAATCATTTAAAATTAATTATAAATTAAAATTATCCTCATTCGCCCCAAGATAACCCTAACCCACCCCATATTAAATCCTTCACCCGTTAAAGTAAAAGAAAGAAAAAGAGGAACTTGGCGTTTAGTTTCCCCCAATTCTTCCTCTCGTCTTCCCCCATTCTTCTTTGATTACGACTCATCTGTGAACATCTTTGACTATAGGGTTACAGTTTTCCGTTCGCAATCTCGACTTCAACTCAATAAGAACTTTTTTGTAATTTATTTTCGCAGTTAGACTTTAGGATTTTATTTATATTACGTGTTCAGTGATTCGACGTATATTTATGATTATGTTGATGTTTCATGTGTTTTCACGACTGATTTGTGCTACGTTGTGCGTCGAATTAGGGTCCATTTTTATATTGTTGTCTCAAGTTTATTTTTTTCAGCTTTTATTCATCGTTATTCTATCTTTATTTCATGATTTTTTTTTATTTGTGTATTTGTTAGCTAGATGTATTTATGGTTTTTGAGTATGAGTGGTCCCTTTTCGTTTTTATTTGGGATGTTGTACTACATGATTTTTCAACAGGTGAGTCCTACCCCTTTATCCTTGTATTCATGTACAAAGTCATTTTATATTGATAGCTTCCCTTGTTTTTTTTTTTTTTAATTTACGTTTTGTTGCTATTTAATAGGACCGTCTTCTCTTTCTTTTATGTCTGTAATATGTCTTTCTTCAGGAATGAGTGAAAAAAATCATTCCGAAGAATTGTGTTTATATTGAAGAAAAGTAACTTTGATGAGTTATATTGATATTGAAGAACAATAGTTTCAACAAATATATGGACCATATGTGTTCTCATGAATTTCGACCTACTAGTCAATAAATATATCATAGAATAAACATGCACTACTTTACTTGACATTACATTGTATGGCATTGCACATAATTTATCTTTTGTGAATTGAATATACTCCTTCTGTGACTTTGTTAGTTGATGACTTGATATGTATAACTTGTCATGTGGATGACTTACTTTTAAATTATTTGCTAAGTGAATTGTGAATTGTTAGGTTGGACTGATTGTCATGCAGGTTGTAGTTGTGGAGGTTCGGCTGGGTGACAGGGGTATTCGTGTGCTTTATTTCTTTACTTCATGTTTAGTAATTTTTTCTATTCTTTTGATAAAGAATAGAGTAAAATTCAGAACCGTTCATATTTTACCCTCAAGCCCTTCCAAGTAACTCATTTCAACTCTATTGAAGCCTTTTACTGAAGATTTGGGAGTTCAACTTTGTTGCTCTCTTAATATAAACAAAGTAGATTTGATAATCGAGAATTCAAATTGACCATGTAATATTATAACAACTACTATGAAAATGAATCAAAATGATAAATTTATAATTACTGAAAATAATTTTATTGGGATAATATGATCATCGCAAACTTTGAAGGTCTACTTAAGAATAAGTGTAAGATAAAGAGGAACTTTATGCATTTCATCATATGTTATTGTTGTACTACTTTTTCTGTCTAGATTTAATTATGACTTAACTCATAAAGAGACATCTAAATTTATCCTCATTTTTCACTTAAATACCTAAACTAAGACAAGTTCCCAATAGACACTTCAACTGCTAAGATTTGATCTTATTAAACACTTTTATCCTACTTGGCACTCTCGACAGTCTTTTTTCATGTTAATTCTACTGTTTTTTTTAAAAAAAAATTACATGAAAAAAGACTGTGGAGAGTATCAAGTAGGATAAAAGTGTTTAATGAAATCAAATATAAGTTAAGCCTTTAATTATTTATATTTGACTTGACATAACTTTATTATATTACTGTAATCATGCAAATATCTAGAAACGAATAATACTTGAAATAAGCATATATAAAATTGAGAATTTTTTATTTTTTACAATAAGTGTAACAAAAAAAATGAATTTTATTTAGAATGTATTACATTTTCTACTATATATTGCAAAAACAATGTGAAAGTAACACTTGAAACGTATGATAAAAGGTTGATTGGTATAGTCTGAACGTGTGATACCCAATGGCGAATATACAATTATAGGTATACATTTTGAGAATTCAGTAATTTTTTTTTTTTGAGATCTATAATTATATTAGAAAATATTATAAATAAATCAGTAAAATAAGTTATATATGAAATTATTCCTTTTAAAATATTTTTTGTTTCAAATATAAAAAATAAATTTAAAAAATTATTTTTCCACACATTTTGTCTAATTGGTTTGAGTCTTCTTAGTCTAATTAGAGATTTTAATATCGACGTAGATAGTAATATGAAATTTGGAAATCTATAATTTTAGAGAGCCATTAATATGTTTTAAAGATATATGTTTTTTATTATTAAAATAAAAAGTATGCATATGAAACTATGATTTTAATTAAAGGGGCTCAATATTTGAAGAGTAAATATACGAACTAACTGAAGGGGGTTCGATATCTATTATATAAACATAAAAATTATTTCAATCTTATATAAATAATATAATTTTTCGCCGAAATTTTTTGAATGAATCCCCTCAATGTAAGCTGGCTCTACCACTAGAGCAATCTAATATGGATGACTCATATAATTAATTTAGTTAAAATGTTATTCATTGGAAGTTGCAAGACATTCCAAAAATGGTTTGACACATCAAATCAAAATAAAAAATTTGAAAAAATAAATATACAATCTCATTTCTATTTATGGGTCCACATTTCATTTGCAGGTTCAATGGTGGTATCGGTCGGGGCAAGCACAACACTCGTTCCCGCAACCCCTGTTACAGCTAATAGATTCAAAAGTAAGGGCACGAAAAGTTGTCCTAAACAAAAAATCTTCCAAATGGAAGCTACCATAACTTTCTTCCCTACTAGTGTAGCAAGTCTGGTTGCTGGAGTGTTGTTCATTCTAGCGATAGGCTCCAAATACGATTCTGATTCTCAATTTGGTTTTCTGTTCTGGAATGAATCTGTTCTAAAAAAAGCCAGGGTAAGGAGGGGGGGAGGAACAAACACACTTGGAGAGCGCAGTATAACAGAGAGTTGTATGGTGCGTTCAAGAAGAATGAATTGCTCTAAAAAAGGAATTTATTGATTCTCTCCCAATTGATTGGATCGTAGGTGCGATGATTTACTTCACGGGCAAGGTCTCTGGTTCAAGTCCAGGATGGCCAGCTACGTCAGGGTTTCGACTAGCGACTTATTACGGCCTGTCCAGAGAAACCACATCCCTCTCTTTCCTTTTTTTGCCCCATGTCGCCACACGGGGAACATAGGGACGTAAAAAAGGGGGTTCAAAAAATTTCGGGTCTTCCTTTTCATCTCCGATTATCGATAATTTCCACAAGCACATAAATCCAGATTGGCTAATTATTCTCAATTAGTCACCAATTCATAGAACAAACTATTACAAAAGAAAAAAAAAATTAAAATACAATCTTCACATGATTAATGAACAAAAAGTGGAATCAAAAGAGGAGCTAAGAAAAAAAGAAAAGAGGGTACAATTGTATACCATCTTTCAGGCAAATTTATCTTCCTTCAGACTTAACCAATTGTGAGAAAACTTTACTCATGGAAACTCCAGATAGATCATCCAGATTCGACGCTTCGAATTGCACAGCTGAAGTAGTGGCATCAACATGACTGAAATCGTTTACTTGAGGAGAGAGTTCTCCGATGAGATTGCTACTGTTCTCGTCAGGATCGGCTTGAATAACTGCCTCTTGTAGTTGAAGTGCATACTCGAGGTTCCACAGCACGTCGCCCATTGAAGGCCTGTCCACGCCAAAATCAGCCAAGCATTTCTCTGCTGTCTCACCAAACTTCCTGAGGGAATCCGGTCTTATTTTTCCAGCAAGATTGGGATCTATGATTTGCTCTAGTTGTCCCTTCTTCTGCCACTTCATTGCCCATTCGGCTAAATTAACCATCTCCCTCGGAAGAGAAGGATCGATTACAGGCCTAGCACAAAGAACTTCAAACAGAACAACACCAAAAGAGTAAACATCACTTTTTTCGGTCAATTGCTGCCTCCTGAAATATTCAGGATCTAGGTACCCGAAGCTCCCTTTTACTGCAGTGCTAACATGAGTTTGATCAAGCTCAGGTCCTGCCTTAGAAAGTCCGAAATCAGCTACTTTTGCCATCATATTCTCATCGAGCAATATGTTAGCGGATTTGACATCACGATGTATAACTGCTTTGGCGTAGCTAGTATGAAGGTAGTGTAGACCTCTGGCTGCCCCAATGCATATCTCCAGCCTCTGTTTCCAGCTCAAACTAGGCATATCCGAACCATACAGATGGCTCTTGAGTGTTCCATTCTCCATGTACTCATACACGAGAATCATCTCATTCTTTTCATCACAGTATCCAATCAATGAAACAAGATGACGATGACGGAACTGAGAGAGCATCTCTATTTCAGTTTGGAACTCTCTAAGACCTTGTTGGGAGCTAGGATTACCCCTCTTAATAGCTACCTTTGTGCCATCATTTAAAACACCCTTGAATACCTTACCAAAGCCACCTATACCAATGACCAAACTCTCATCGAACTTTTTAGTAGCTGCTAGCATGGCTGCAAAAGGTATGCGATAACTCAAGTTCGAAGCAGCACTTATGGTCGTTCCGTTTGAGTATTTGCTTCCCATAGTATGAGACAAGCCACCACCACCAATAGACAAAGGAATCCATGTTTTCGACAGGCCGAGTTGTTCCTGCTTTCTTCTTCTGCACATACAAAATAGAAAACCAACCATGAGCAACACAAGTGTCACTCCAACGCTTGCACCCACAATGACTCCGATATTCTTTTTCGAGCCCGAGCTTGAGGAAGGAGGAGCAGAGGAAACATCAGAAAGACTGCCTTGAGAATTATTCAACTTCAGCAGTTCCACTCCATTTAGAAAGGCATCGGGAAAACCACTCTTAGAAGATGGGCCAATACTAATGCTAATGTTGTTGCTATTCGCTCGTGGTGTCACAAAATCCATGTAGTAAGCAGTGGCCAATCTTCCCTGAACTTTGGAACTCAGATCAAAATCAGGAGCTACATTCGACGAATCAACATAGATATTGAACAACAGCTGATTAGCCCCAGTACTCACTATATCACACAAGTGTATTCGAATAAAATACTGGAAACCTACATCCACATTGAACACCCACGTCACGTTAAAATTAGCACTAGCATCATTACCAGCAGCATCAACATTCATCTTAGTACAGGTACCATAAACGCTCTGTGGTGCAATATCCGGTGTTGCACCACCCTGTGGATACTTCACAGATCCAATCTTCGACAAGGACTTTGCAACATCCGGCTGTGTCAAGTAATCTCGATCAGGAACCCAACTCCTCCACAGGGTATCATTTTCAAATGATACAGCTGGTCCACCCATGTTTACTCTAGCAACTGTTTCAAGTGCTTGTGCATAGATACCACTAAATACCCCAGATGGACCAAACGTCGAGGCATCATCAGTTATAAGACTATCAGGTACAGAGACAACTTCCAAAGCATTTATATAAGCAAATGAACCGCTCAAAGGAGAAAAAGTCACTACAAGATCACCCGTCGTTACGTTTACAGAAAATTCTTTAACAGAAACACCTTTTTTAGGACTAAAATTTCCAAGGAGAACATTCTGCTGAGTTGAAACAGAGAAAGTTGCTGAACTCATATCATAAGATTGGTATACAAATGGGGAAAAATAAAGACGGATCCAATGCCTCCCAACTTTAGTAATAGGGAATTTATAGCTAGATTGTTCAGTAAAAACTCTAGCTGTTTGATAAAGGGGTGAATCATTAGACTTTGTATTATCAGCTAATATATCTTGAGAAGCTGAAAGAAACTTTGAAGCAGATTTATCAGCAACAAAAACCCTGTTACCAACATTAGTATCTTTTGAAGATCCACAATCTATTAAGTAATTATCAGCAGGATCAAATCCAGAAGAAACACAGAAAAACCCCAACAACAATATAAACAAGAAACTATGTAATGACAACATTTCAAAGGCCCAAGAATCCTATTTCAAGAATTGGAACTATTTCTACTAGAACCCACAAAAGACAACTGTAGCAGAAGATGAAAAGATTGAACCTTTTCGATTAAATGTGCTCCAAGAACGAGATTACCCAGATTTGGAATGAGTGAATAGAAGCCAAATCACAAGTTTTTTTTTTTTTTTTGAGGGGTAGTAAAAAATATCCTTTTAGATAGACAAAAGCAAGAAAGAAAAGCAAAGGATGTTTCTTTGCAGAACAGCACAAATCTAGCAAGGCACAGGCCACCTTCAGATGCAGAACAGCTAGTGGAATAATAAAAACAAACATTTTAAATTTTTCCTGAAGATATTTCTTTTAAATTTTTTAACCTAAAATAAGTTACAGATGTGCAAAATAAATTTAAAACTAAATTTTGGAACTAAATTAAAAAAAAAAAAAAAAAAGAGAAGAATACTGTGTAATCTTTCTCACGTCAAAACATATACTTTAAAATACCTCCTTTAGTCCATACTCCCTCAGTTCACTTTTACCTATCACTATTTCACTTATTCAGATCAAATTATGGAATTTTGACCAACATTTTGAGATGTATTTTTTAGTCATATTAATATGAGAAGGATTATAACTTATATCATTTTTTTTGTATAGTTTTCAACCATCTAAATTTTAAATTTCAAATACTAAATTAATTAATTCAATTTAGCTTTTAAGTTTAGTCAAGTTGACCTCGAAACAATGACAATAAGTGAATATGTGAGCCAATGCACATTTATTAAAGAAAAAATCTACAACTTAAAGAATATTACTTTTCACTTTTGTCGTTTCAGTTATTTTTAGACTATTTTTGAAAATAAAAATAACTCAAAGTAAAATCATAAATATGAACAATTAATTTTTTTTATCACATAAAAAATGTAAAGCAAAAAATAAAAGTGTTAAATGCTATTTATTTTAAACTTTGAACAATTTATTTGTTTTGAACTTAAAAAAAATTCAAAAATTCATGTAATATGAAATAAAGGGAGTATTACGCAAAAATTGTTTAATTTGAATCAGAAGTCAGAACAAGTAAAAATTGAAGACTGGAAAATGTTGTAGGAGAATTCTTATAGGTCAATTAAATTGACATTAATTTGCTGAAAATTAATTACATTACATATATATAAATATAAAATTAAAAGAAGTATTTAATTTTTAAATAAATATTTTATTGCTCATGTTAGGAGGTGTGAGGGTTAAATTTAGCAGTTAAGCGGAGGAATAGAGGTAGACCGGAAAAATATTTAGGAAAGGTGATTAGACAGGATATGACCAAGCTTCATCTCATCGAGGACATGACCTTAGATAGAAAGCGGTGGAGGTCGTGTATTAGGGTAGAAAGTTGATGTCTGGCCTTGTGATATAGTAAGTTAGTAGGATTGGTCATGTCCTTATATCTTGTATTATTATTTTTTTCCGGCTTATATTTGTTATTATTATTGTATTTTATATATCATCATTTGCTTTATTTTTTTTTCATATCTAATATCTTTTGTTTTTGGAGATTTGATATTTTTTAGACGAGGAACTTCCAGAAACAACCTTTCTATCTCTATGAAATAGTGATAAGGCCTACATATATTTTACTCTCTCAATTCTCACTTGTAGGATTCAAGTGGGTATGTTGTTATTGTTGTTATAAGAGAAACAATAGTAACATTTTTATATGAAAAAATTAAGAAATATTTTAATATTTCAATGAGAATATATTTTTCACCATTTGTTTTTGATGAACTAGTTCGGTAAGAATAAAATGAAAAAGAAAATTATGTCCTACAATGTAAAATTAATTTGCGATTAAAAAAAAAACTCTATTTCCAACTGTACCTATATATATTTAAATATTTTTACCTACTTTTTTTTTTTTGCTGAATTTGTGGGTCACAGGTTGGCTATTTTGATATCCCATAATGTAGTGGCTACATCATGTGGCAATTTAAGTAAGAAGTTAGACCAACCACTTCTTATAATTATTGCTATTAACATGTCATTTCCTGGTTGTTCACATTAATTCTAAGACTTTTTAGCCATTAAGGAAATTGACTCTGGAGTCATTATTTATTCTGGGTTCGGACAAATTCAATTGCTTCTTATTAAATTTTATATTTATATTAAAATATATATATAGTTACAAACTCAATAACTAAAAGTAAATATGAATTTGTGATAAATTTTAAATTTTAATTTTAATTCTTTCTCTAATAGACTCAGAGTCCACTTTATTAAGGTCACTTTCTCTAGGTCTTGTTTCACCATCACATACGGTACCCCTCATCATGTGGATGTGATTTATCCATTTATAATTTCCGTCAAGTTGAAGCTCTATAAATAAGAACATAATTTTTTTTCTATTGATATATAAGAATGAGTAGAGGTCGCGTATTAGAGTAGAAAATTAAAAGGTTAGTAAAGGTGGAATGATGTCGGGCCTTGTGATTTAGTGAATTGATAGAAGTAGTCGTGTCATTTTATATTGTGTTGTTTTGTCCATCATTTATTTTGTTATTTTTATTGTCTTTATAAATTTTCGTTTGTTGCCCCTTCCAGTGGTTTCATATCTGGTATTTTCTACTATTGGTGATATTTTGTGATGAGGGCCTTTTGGAAATAGTCTCTCTATCTCTATGAGGTAGTGACAAGATCCGCATACATTTTACTTTTTTCAGACCCACTTGTAAAATTTTACTGAATATGTTATTATTTGTTGTTGATTTATAAGCAAGATTCAACTCAAATATAATGAAGAGCAAAATAATTCGTATAGTACAAGCACTTATTTGATCCTTTGCCCTACTATTTTTTTAATAAATTAAGTAATTTTTTATTATTATGTGTCGTTCACTTTATGTTATAGATCAATAATTTTACCTTTTATTAGAGAGAATTTGTCGAGTGAGGCTTATTGCAATGAATGAATATATTTAGTCATCAAAAAATTACTACTACTAAAAAATCGTTAAAAATTGAGGGTCAAAATCGAGGATCAATTTTGATTTTTTGTCTAAGACTCAACTATGTCAAAGAATGGTGGGTCGATTTAAGAAAATCAATGGATTGCCTCCGTTAAAACTGAGGGATGTCCATTAATTTTTCTAAAGTAAATTTGATATAGTTTTCTTTAAAAAATCGATGAATTGTGTAGATTTTATCCGTTATTTTTCATAAACATATATTAAATAAATGTAGGAACTTGAAATCAAACCTAAGTAATTTCTACAGTAATGAACAATTCTACCACTAAACCATAGATCTCTTTGACGAAATACTTCGTGAGTTATAATTTATATGTACTCTTTGATCGTAGTTTTTTCTTTAAAAAAACGATGGTGTCCCTCTATATTCATAGACGAAAATAAGGGTTTTTGTCGCTTTTTTAATTAATTTAAAAAAAAACATAATTGAGATTTGTATGTCATTTTTAAGAAGTCCAAAGGTTTATTAATAAAAAATTAGAAAAATCTATATAGTTTATCTGTTTTACCCTGTCAATTTTATTTTATTGTTCTTTAACATTTTTTAGTAGTGGACAAAGTAACCTATTTTGATATCGCTATTTAATTTGTACCATCTATATAAATCCTCCCCCCACCCCACCCCCCACCCCACACACATATATCCACTTCACACATGCAGATTTTGAAGTTAGATTTTATAAAATCAAACCTTAGACATTTTTATCTGAAGTTACATATAAGTGAAATTCATGAATTTTTTTTTTGTCAAAAATTTTCATAAAAATGATTAGACTTCAGTTATATATTATTGAATTAAATTCAAGTACTTCTATGTGACTTCAACCATTTATTTTTGAATTTTAGTCATTTGTACATGAACTTCAAATAGCAATGACTAAAGCTAGGCAAAAATGACACATGACTAAAATTCAAGCAAAAGATAGGTTAAAGTCAGACAAATATAATTAGATTTCAGTCATGTGAGACTAAAGTTCGAACATAAATGGCTAGACTTTTTTTTTTATATTCGTATATGACAAAAATGAAATAAGACACGTGGTCAAATTAAATGTAGACATGTGGAAGGTTTGATAAGTAGGAAATTTTAATTTAGACATGTGGAAGGTTTGATAAGTAGGAGATTTACGTTCACGAAGATGATACTGTCCACCTCGAAAAACATAAGCCACATAAAGAACATAACAATCAAAGGAAGAGGCAACGAGTGACAAAATTGTATCATGGGCTTATTCGGATCACTGGGTAAATTATTGTTGTTGTTGTTGTTAGAATTATTCGAATGATTTTAATCAAGTATATCATCAGAATCATGCTAAACAAACTTTATTAATATACTTTTTATTAACTTATTCAACTAATCTTGCTTTGTCCATATTTTTAGTATTTTGCTTACTTATTTCACAATCTCAATCGATTTTAATCCACATGTCTTTTAAACCTAACCTACAAATTCAAATAAATCTATTTTTGCGTAAATAATATGTGGTTCAATTTTAGTACTTCAATCATCTATGACTGAAGTTTAACAAAAAAAACTAATTAAATTTTAATTATATATATATATATATGAAATTAGACTTTATCAAAATTAACTTTCGATATTATATGTCTAAAATTATCCAAGAATGAGTAGATATGATTTTTTTTATATAAAAAATTTGAAAAGGACATTGTCAAAATCAGGTATCAATAAACTTCCCCAAACATGTGGAAGATAGGGAACATATTTTTCTTCTTGGCCTCTTAGGTGGGATGGAGAGGGAACAAAAATTACTACTCATATGTCCTTTTTGTCCATCATTTACATTTTCATTAAGAAGTTATTTAGTGGCATCAAAATTACTAGCATAGATGGATTTAAGAAGAGATGCAATAAAAGATATCTCCTATAAGAAATATAATACCCCCTTTGTCCCCCCCCCTCCCCCCTCCTTTTTTTTTTTGTTATATTATACTTTTCAAGAGTCAATTTGATTAAATCTTAAAGTTAAATTAGAATACGCGAATCTAATAATTTAAAACTAAAATTAAAATATTCAAAAACTATACAAAAAGGTACTATAAATTGTAACTTTTTCATATTAATATGATGAAAAAATACATCTTAAACTATATTAGTCAAAGATCATAATATTTGACTCTGGAAAAGAAATTGCAAATTACCAAAAAGGCAAGAAGGGAGTAATTAATAATAATATATTCAAGATATTTCACAAAGCGAAATTTGAGGAATAATAATAATTAAAAAAAATTATGATTATTAATAATTAACAAGAAGAAGATGGAACAACTAGGCCACATGGGAGGATATCACTCCATAATATCAATATCAAACAAAAGACTTAAAATAATTTGATAATGAAGGCTGTTGATTTAGTTTTTAAGGACAACTGTATAGTGTAGAATCATCTCCAGCTGTGAACAAAATGGGTTAAAACAACTAAACGAACTTGCTGGCTATTAGCTCATTTTTCAAACTAAATATTGGAGTCCCCATCATAAACCCAATATATGTCATTTTTTCTAGCCTAATTCATGTGATATTTATAAAATTTTTGTCAGGACTTCGAACAGATTGTGAGTAGCACATATTGTTGATATATATGCATTTTATTATTTAAATAAAATATTAAGTGCATGTGTTAGTGGTATAAATTGTGATAGAAATGGTTATTTGTTCTTGTAACTTATATGACAATTGGTTCTTATAACTCTTATGACCATTAGTTTCTTGTAACCATATGATCATTTGTGTCTTGTAACTCGTGTAACCACTAAGCCATGTTATTCATCCATTCATTCACCTACATTATTATCCATTTCATTCTTATTCAAGACAAGGAAGAATTCCTCACTTATAAATAGTGGTGATCTTTCTTTGTTTTCGGGAGAAGAGGTAATATGGACAGAAAAATGTGAAGTGTGGATAAAACATTGCAGTGTGTAGCGAAGTATGCAATAGTGAAAGGGAAAGTTGAGACAAAGAAAATATTCTAACTCTTTAACTATATTTACTATATAAAAAGAGAGTAATCATATGTCGAAGGAAGGTGTTCTTTTTGTGGAGCTTTGGACTCTTCAACCGATCCGGAGTTGTTTGAGTCATACTACGTTGTTAGGCTATTGTCTCCTGGAAGGGACAAGTCAAGTGTATTACTGCTAAATCGGTGTAGATTATGCCACAGTGGACTTGAATCTCCTTAAAGAGAGCGAGATATCCACGCCTCAGCTTAAAAGAGTATTTTTATTTAATTTTGTCATTCTATTTTTCAACTGTAATCTATTGTATATGTGGTATATTACACTAACACCAATCCTTCAATGGGAGAATCAATACCTTAACCCATACGAGCCAATATAACACAATTTGATAATTTAAGTTATGGAAGCAAGTTAAAATAAAAGAACTAATTGAGTTCCTATGTATGACCCTGAAGGTTATTTTTGGAGTTTTTGATAAAATTATAATTTTATCCTTCCCAACAATGACCTCGAGTCATGTCTAATTGGTTTTGAGAATCGATTTTAGAGAATCTTGTTAAAAAAATTAAGTTTTTGCTAAAAAGTTGATTTTTGAATGCTTAAGTTGTCTAATTTCAGAATTTTGAGTCATCCGGAGATTCGAGTCTTGGAACGAAATTTCATCAATCCCATCAGTTCTGCATGTGAAAATTGATTTAAGAGAGTTGTCAGAATCATATTTGGAGTTGTTATATGAATTTCAGGTATGGAATTGGAAATTGGATTAAAGTTTGACTTAGGTTTGATTTTGGTCAATATTTTGAGTTTTGGTGCTCAGATTGAATTACTAATGGGTCTATTGGTTCCATGAGGTGATTTTAATGCTGGCACAAGTTTTGTCATATTTGTTTAGCATTTTTCCAATAGCGTTTTGATAGTTCAAATGGCTTAAGTTAGTGTAGTTGTACCTTATCATACTTCGAGTTGAGAAGACCTCGAATTTACTTTTTGACGATTTCATTGAGTCTGGAATATTGACATTAGTAGGACTACATATATGATTTGTGTGAATGGGGTTCTGAAAGAATTTCAAAAGTTGATTTCGAGCTTTTGTATGAATTGTGAAAAATTTATTGTGTTCTAGTGCCTCAGGCCTCACTTTAGCGAGAGCTTGGTAGCTAGAGCGAGGCAAGGCTTGCTAAAGCGAAGGGTCGTTTTTGCGACTAGGCTTTGCTAAAGCGAAGCCCTCCTTATTGGTGGGTGTCACTTTAGAGACATCAAAGACCTGATTTGAGGTCTCTGGCCATGACTTTTAGACATTTTCTTTATTTTTAGACTTTGAGTTCAACTTGGACGATTTTCACTTGATTTTTCAAAGAGATTTCACTAAAAAAAAAAGAAGGTATTTTCAACTTTTTTTTCATTACCTGTTGATTATTTTTTGATTTTAACATTAAACTTGGAGTTTTCAATTGAGGAAATTGAGACTTTCTCGTGGACTTGAGTTTTTCACACAAATGATCATTATGAGCTCATTTTAGCTCCATTTTGAGTTGATTTTCACCAATAAATTCTTAATTGCATGGAGAACATGTTCATTTTAAAATTTCAGATTTTGGCCTCGATTTTTGGTGTTGAATTTTTGAAGTATTTTCCCCTTTTCCCGAATTACCTGATTTAGTATCGTTATTCTAGAAATGTGATTGCAAACCTATTCATGGCTAGATTGTGATGTGTTAGATTCAATTTGGAAGAGTAATACACTCTTGTTGAATTGATTGTTTGGCGCTAATTCAAGGCAAGTAGAATTCTAAACTTTGTTGAGTTTAATTGAACTAAGTATTTTCTTTTCCTTGTGTATTTAGGGATAGTGACATGATTTAGTGAATAAGATGAGGTAATAGGAATGTTGATGTGATATTATGTATTAATTGACTCTTGAATTGCTGCGTACTTGTTATTGATAATGATTCATGAGTTGATAATGTGAATTAAACTCGTAATTTCTGATTGTTGAAAGTAGAAATTTTTCATAATGATCTAGTTGTTGAGCATTGTCTCATGTTAACGTGGAAATACCTATTGAGATGCTCTTTTTATATATATATGATGTTGGGCTAGTTTGTATAATCAAGCATTAGTTAACGTTATTGAAATAAATACTAGTGAATGTGGATTCAATGAGGAGTAGTCCTAAGTTATGATGATACAGTGGTTACTGAAAACTTGAGTTATGATATGATGTAACTATTGTGTGATGCTTTTAATGATGATTCAAGTGTTGGAAGAACAATGAGAATTGATTGTTTAAAATGTTGAATAAATGAATTTTGTGGACATCTTTCAAATTCTCATGTTTATGAAATGTGATTATGTGTTGCATTGAAAAAATGAGTCGAAGGAAAATGATTTCGGCAAAAAGAAAAGAAAATAGAAGAAAAATGGTCCCGGCCAGATATGAAAGATAAATGCCAAAGGAAATGATTCTGATGGATACATGGTCCATGTTGGCCCCCATGAGTTCTGATCTGATATATCAACAAATGTGATCGTAGGATAGACATGCATCACGATTATTTGACATTGCATTGTATTGCTTGCATATCATGACATCTAATTTCATTCCATTCTATGTTTTAAATGTGTTACGTTGTACTAAGTGTGATATGTTGTTTGACTCTGTTCTTATAAACTACGAAGATTGAGCGGTTGAAATGTTGTGGACTGAGACTATGATTAAATATATATTTATATTGTGCATATACTAGCCTTTGTTGCGTGCAGGTTTGTAGCTTCAGAGGTATGTGGTTGGGATGGAAGGAGCACTTGAGTTCTTTATTCTCTACATACGTTTAGATCCTCTTTTTGGCCACTTATTAGTACTCACACTTGTTTTCTGCACATGTGTGAAGGTTGTGAGCCCGAATCCTGTTGAGGTTTTTATTTCCTTACGGACCAAGTCCGTGATAGATTGGGAGATAGTTGCTTGTTGCTCCAACCTACTCCCAAGAACTTCTTTATTGGTTTTGTTCTATTTGAGAAACAACAAATACTAAGACTTGTATTATTTTTCTTTGTGATTTTGTTGTAATAGAGGCTTGTATATGTGATTTCATTTCTGAGATGGTTTTAGACTATGATTATGTTTCTTGTGTTTTATCCTTTGCTAATTAGATTGTATTATTGCTTTAGCTTCTGCATTATTCTGTTATTATTTGTTTAGGTTAACTTGTCTTGATGGGTTAAAGGTAAATGTCATCACACCCGATTTCAAGTCGTGACATCCCAAAAACTCTACAAAACTTAACAATGTGAAAATATTCCCAAGAATTGAAAGTCAATGTACCAAAACCTTAAATACAAGTATAAACAGAAGGATGCAACCCTGAAACTAAAACCAATAAATAAATGAAAGTAGTCTTGTCATGCCCCGGGAGGGTACCCTTGGTGTGACCATCACTCAGAGACTATCGCTAGTCCCCAAGCGAACCGCTCGGCCTCATCACATTTATTCAATCACATTCTAGTAGCGAAAGACATCAATGATTAAGAATACCCAATGAGAAGCAATGACAACTGAAAATAGAAGGGCCAAAGGCTAGACAAGCTATCCATCAACTGAATAAGACTAGTGTGAAAGAAACTAATCAATAATAACATCCAATCATATCAACAATCTAGTCTATGGAGCCTCTAAAACATCTGACTAAATGGTGCCAATGACAGATCCATGACTACTTCTAAATAAAATAAAATACGTCTAAACTCAAATCTAGAATAGAAACATAATGTCCTCTGAGAGTAGGGGAGGCTCACCAATCAACTGAAAGCAAATAGGTCCTTAACGGGGCGCCCGCTGATGACCACTAATACCTGTATCTGCATCAAGAAAAAATGCAATCCCAAATGGACATCAGTACATGGAATGTACGAGTATGTAAAATGGCCTAAAGAAACATGTAAAGGAAGAATAACATCAACTCAAATAGCTCAACTCAAGAAATAAGAAACTCAATCATCATGTCAAGAGTCTAAAGTAAGAATACAGTTTAGACAACGACTACTCATCTATCATCTACGTCTCATCATCCACTCAGAGTACTATCAAGGCCTATTTGGGAGTTTCTTTAACCGACAACCATCACCTATGAGATGATGATGATACAACAAAGCGATGTCGTTACCACATCCATATTATACCTTGACGGGGGTACAAGACATCCCATCAATGGATCCAAAATCAGTAACATCAAGTCCTTATCTTGGGACAATAGGAAACATCTAGTTTTACAGTTCAATCCTCCCCTACACCGGCCACATAGATATTGAGTTCGAGTTGGACTTACTCTTACTTAATTCAATGCTTAATACTTCTTCCAAGACTCAATATGCACATAAGACATCAGCCTTATGGTTAACTCATTCATCTAGTCTCATTGGAAATTCATCAACTCAACTCATCACATCAACTATCAACCCCTTGGTTACATCATTTTAAGGTTCAAGGACTCAATCATGCATTGTTCTAACTCATGGCATTTAGGAGAATAAATGGAGAATTAAAGCATTAGGGATTTCATATACTCTTTAGGCTCAAATTATGCTCATGTAAGTAAAACAAGTGAAAATAATAAGAAATCATGCTAGGGTTCATATAGTATGGCAAAATAGTCTAATTCAAGCATTTAATCCACAAAAATGGTATTTCATGCAAAATTACATAGATATGCATTAGAATTTATGAAAAAACCTTTAAGAACCATTCATGGTAGGATCAATTCACTCACATCACCATCAATCTGGGTTATGGGGCACATGGAAGAACAAAATCCATGTTTTGGTTAGCCTTACATATCTAGGAATAGAAGAAATAATCAATCTCCTGTCGATCCTCGTGTTTGAATTGAAATCCTCGCTCCTCTCCGGGTTATGGGGCACATGGAAGAACAAAATCCATATTTTGGTTAGCCTTACATATCTGGGAATAGAAGAAATAATCAATCTCCTATCGATCCTCGCGTTTGAATTGAAATCCTCGCTCTTCTCCCTCTTCTGGTATTTCTCAAGAAATCCCTAAGCGTGAAGAATGGTGAAAATATCCTTAGAGTTTTGTTTTAAGACTTTAATTAAGTCTAAACTGTCCTAGAGTTTCATTAAAAGTGACATGAATATACAAAAATACTCCTCTTAAAACTGTCGACTAGGTCTACAAGACCCCATCTACGGGTCATAGAACATTTTACGGGCCGTAAACTACTTCTCATAAATACGGGGTCCTAAAATTTGAGTTACTAAATTTTGGGACGAAACCTCTTCCATGAGCCGTAAAATGTTTTACGAGCCGTCTGATAACTCATAACTCAAGATACTGAAAAGTTGATTTTTGGACCATGAATTCATGAAACTACTTTACAAGCTGTGGAACAGTTTACGGGCCGTAGGTGGTCTCGTATGTGGGCCTCAGACTTAGAAAATTCCACCAAGTCATTTGGTTGGGGGGTGGGGGCGGGTTACGAGACCTCGTCTATGAGCCGTAGATGGCTCTCGTGGACTCTCGTTTAGTAGCTTCTTTTCAGTCATTCTCTCAGTTTTATTTGTACATCTTCTCAAACTAGGTGGAAAGAATTAGGGAGTGTTATATTATTTCCCCCTTGGGATCGTTCATCCTCGAGTGATGAGTAATTAGGAGATCTATCAAGAAGGAACTCAAATACTTGGATACTCAAATACTCATACTTTAGAAATCAACCTCAACTCATCGAAAGACTACTTCTAACATTATCATTAGGCACGAATATAATTAAAGACATGCATACTCAAATACTCATAGACTCAAGAGAAACATCAATTCAAAGACAAGAACTCAACTCAACAATGGAAAAGTAACTTAGAGGGCAGAAATGAATTGTTACCATCAATTTCATCATTAGAATGAACGAATAGGTGAGGGTATTTAGCCTTCATATGCTCTTCAGCTTCCCATATAGCCTCTTCAATAGATTGACTTCTCCACAACACTTTTACAGATGCAACCTCTTTGGTTCTCAACTTACGAACCTGATGATCAAGGATTTCGACTAGGACCTCTTCATAACTCAAAATGCACTTCACTCCAATGCTTTCAACAGGCACAACCAAGGACGGTTCTCCCAAACACTTCTTAAGCGTAGAAATGTGAAAGACCGGATGAATGATTGCCAACTCTTGTGGTAGCTCTAACTCATAAGCTACATTTCCCACTCTCTTCACAATTTGGTAGGGACCAATGTATCGAGGAATTAACTTCCCCTTCTTACCGAATCTCATCACACCCTTCATAGGTGACACTTTCAGATGTACCTAATCGTTGACCTCAAACTCCAAGTCTGTTCTTCTAGCATTAGTGTAGGACTTCTGATGACTCTGTGCAGTTCTCAATCTCTATTGGATAATCTTTACCTTCTTCATAGCCTGATGTACCAAGTCTAGTCCAATTAACCCTGATTCACCCACCTCGAACCACCCAATCAGTGATCCACATCTCAGGGCCTCATAAGGAGCCATTTGGATGCTCGAATAGAAGTTGTTGTAGGAAAACTTAATCAAAGGCAAGTGGGCATCCCAATTACCTTTGAAGTAAATGATGCAATCCCTCAACATATCCTCCAAAGTATGTATCATCCGCTCTGCCTGACTATCAGTTTGAGGGTGGAAAGCAGTACTAAGGTTCACCTTTGAACCTAGCCCTTTCTGAAAGGACTTCCAAAATTAGGTAGTGAACTGAGCCCCTCTATTTGATATGAGGGACAAAGGAACTCCATGCAATCTGACAATCTCCCTTAGGTATAACCAAGAATAATCCTCTGCAATGTCTGTCATCTTTACTGATAAGAAGTATGAAAATTTTATCATCCGATCAACTATCACCCAAATTGAATCATGCTGTCTACGGGACCTCGGTAAGTGAGTGACGAAGTCCATGTTAATCACCTCCCATTTCCACTCTGGAATCTCAAAATTCTGAGCTACTCCATCTAACCTTTGGTGCTCAACTTTAACTTGTTGGCAATTCGGTCACTTGGAAATGAACTCAGCAATGTATTTCTTCATTCCACTCCACCAGTAGGCTTCTCTCAAGTCATGGTACATCTTGGTAGACCCTTGATGGATGGAATATCTAGAATTATGGGCCTCTTCCATGATTCTCTCTTGAACACCATCAACGTCTGGAACACACAATCTACTTTGGTATCTCAATACCCCTTATCCCCTTTGACGAATGCCATCACTTTCTGCTTATGCATCTCTTCCTTCAATTGGAGTAAGATGGGATCTCGATCTTACTTCTCCTTTACCGCCACTACAAGGGATTATGTATACCCATTATGTACACATATTCCACCTTCACTAGATTCATCTAGTTGAACTCCCAATCGTGCTGGTCGGTGAACTTCTTTGGCCAACTCTTTTTTCCATCACTCCACATAGGCAGTGCTCCCCATGGATAACCTGCTAAGAGCATCAACAACCACATTAGCTTTACCTGGATGGTAGAGGATGCTCATGTCGTAGTCTTTAAGCAACTCGATCCATTTCCTCTACCTCAAGTTAAGCTCTTTCTGGGTGAAGACATATTGCAGGCTCTTGTAGTTTGTGAATATATCCACATGTGCTCCATACAAGTAGTGGCACCAAACATTGAGTGCAAATACCACCGCAACAAATTCTAAGTCATGAGTTGGATAGTTCCTCTCATGGTTCTTGAGTTGCATGGAAGCATAGGCTATGACCTTACCTCTCTTCATCAGAATACATCCCAATCCCACTCTAGAAGCATCACAATAGATCACAAAATCATCCGTCCCTTTAGGTATAGTCAATACTGGTGCAGTCGTTAATCTGGTTTTCAACTTTTGAAAAATCTTCTCACATTCGTCAGGCCACTGAAACTTAGCTTTCTTTTTAGTTAGCTTAGTCAATGGTGAGGATAGAGAAGAGAATCCCTCAACAAATCTGTTGTAGTAGCCAACCAATCCCAGAAAACTCCTTATGTCAGGTGGAGAGGTGGGTCTAGGCCAGTTTTTAACTGCCTCAATCTTCTGCATGTCTACTCGAATACCATCACCCGATACAACATGGCCCAAGAATGACACCGACTCAAGCCATAACTCACACTTTTAAAATTTGGCATATAACTCCTTATCTTTGAGGGTCTGAAGAACAATTTGAAGATGATCGGCATGATTTTCCTCATCTTTGGAGTACACCAATATATCATTGATGAACACAATCAAGAACATGTGAAGGTACTATCTGAATACTCTATTCATCAAGTCCATGAAAGCGGCAGGAGCATTTGTCAATCCAAAGAATATTACTAGAAACTCAAAGTGATTGTATTGGGTTCGAAAAGCCATCTTTGGGATGTCACATTTTCTTACTTTCAACTGGTGATAGTCCGATCTGAGGTCTATCTTAGAGAAAACAACGACACCCTAAAGTTGGTCAAACAAGTCATCAATCCTCGGAAGGGGATATTTGTTCTTAATGATCACCTTATTCAACTGACGATAATCTATGCACATCTTGAGGGTACCATCTTTCTTTCGCATGAAAAGGACCGGAGCACCCCATGGTGAGACACTCAGCCTAATAAATCCCTTATCTAAAAGATCTATAACCTGCTCTTTCAGTTCTTTCAACTCTGTGGGGGCTATTCTATATGGCAGAATAGAGATAGGCCGGGTGTCGGGGAGAACATCGATCTTAAGTCAATCTCTCTATCAGGAGGGGCTCCAGGCGAATCATCAGGAAACTCATTGACAACTAGAACAGACTCCAAAGATGGAGACTCTACATCATCAGCCTTAACTCGCACGAGGTGATAGGTACATCCCTTTGAGATTAGCTTTCTGGACTTAAGGAAATAAACATACCCTTAGGCGCAATAAAATCACCCTTCCACTCTATGACAAGCTCATTTGGAAACTAATATTTGACAGTTTGGGTTCTACAATCAATAGAGGCATAACAGGCATGTAGCTAATCCATGCCAAGAATCACATTGTCACGCCCCGGGAGGGTACCCTGGACGTGGCCGGCACTCAGAGACTATTGCTAGTCCCCAAGAGAACCACTTAGCCTCATCACATCATTCAACATCAACACAGCGGGAATATTATCAAAGGAATATCTTAAATAAGGGCACCAATGGCCAGTATCAATCTCAACATCAACTAAGTAAGGGAAATATTACTCAGTTCAAAAGGAAAACATCTGCATCAACCTCGACATCATGTCTACGAAGCCTCTAACCTGACTCAACAGTTTAAGAATGGTGCCATGACATGCCATGGCTACCGGACTCAATAAATAAAGGAAAACATAAGGTAGAAGGGTTTCCTCCGGAAAGCAAGGAGGCTCACCAAACTCTGAACTCGAAATCTGCGGCTTTAACGGTGCGCCTGCTGAAGTCCTCTAATTCCTGTATCTGCATCATGAAACGATGCAGCGCCAAATGGCGTTAGTAGTTGGAATGTACTGGCATGTAAAATAGCTGCAAAACAGGGTAAGTACACAACAATAAAGAAACATTGACTCAACATCATACTCCATTGGAACGTCAAAAGTCTATCTAAGGCAAGAGATTAGAATAGACAATCGACTCGTCAACCTCTCATCAGTCATCAACATCACATTAAGCTCATCTCAAGGAACTTCGACATCGACTCACATAAAGAGAACATCATATCGGCTCAAGGGAACATCACATCGACTCAAGGAAACATCACATCGACTCAAGGGCTCGACTCAACATCACATCAACATCAACATCAACATCAACATCAGAGTTCTATCAAATGGAACCTAACTGGGAGTTTCTCTAACCAACAACCATCACTTATGAGCCAGTGACGATACAACGAAGCGATGCCGTTGCCACATCCATCCAATACCCTGCCCGGAGTAAAGGACATCACATCAGTGAATCCACAAAAATACATCAAACATCAGTCCTCTTTTGGGACAAGATAGGAGCCATCCGCATTGCGGTTCAATCCTCTCTTCCTACTCGGGCCACGTAGTCAATGGGTTTGAGTGGGACTCACTCTCACCCATTTCGGTGCTCAATACTCCTCCCAGAAACTCGACATGCTCATAAAACATCATCATCATCAGTCCCATAGGGACATAATACATCATCATCAGTCACATAAGGACATGATATAATACCTCAACATCAACATCGGTCCCAGAGGGACATAGTATGAAACCTCAACATCAACATCGGTCCCAGAGGGACATAGTACCTCAACTCATAACATCAACATCAACATCAAAACTCAAGGGACATCATTTAGCAATTACATTTTAATGCTAAGACATCATAGAACAATCATGCTCATCAACATCATCATATCATCATCAATACCTCATCATAACATCATCATGACATCGTCATCATCAAGGCCCTAGACATATTCCCTAATTTCATTATGCATGCTCTTTCCAAACACAATAATTACAGGTTTTAAAATGCACTTGATAAAAAGAACTATAATATAAAGCAAAATAATGATCATCAGTTTCCATAGGAAAGTTACTTATACATAAGATAAAGTAGATTTTTACATGCATCAAACTCTTCATATTAACTTTAGCACATCAAGACATGATACTAAATACTCAGGAGGGCATATGGGAGGACATTCCCATGCTTTAGGTTAGCCTTACATACCTGGAATGCTGTGCTAACAAAATTATGCAACACCTCCTCTTGATCTCTTCAACCTCAACTCCCTTCAAGCCCTAACTTTGGTGACCTTTAGAGAGAATACGCTTTAGAAATTGGGTTTTTGAAACCCTTTTCTTAGAAACTGACATTTATTAGTCGTAGGGGGATATTTAGGAATTATAGGAATGGACCAAATTGCCCTCCGTAGCTTAAAAGAATTTTCCCCCGAACTGAAATAACACAGTCCGCGACGCGGACCTGTCGCAGACAGTGTATTTTCAGAAAATTAAACTCCGTCGAAAAATTTACAGAAAACATAAGTGTGGCTCCGCAACCGGTCCATGACGCGGTCCTGTCGCGCAGGCACACTGTTTTTCGTTTTGGAATGAAAAATTATCTTTCGACTCGATCGCTCTAAAAATCGACCGAGACCCTCTTCCCACTCCATTTTCAGTGCTGATCACGAATCTACTCTCGGATTTTCAATCCGAGCATCGAAAGACTCATTTTTCGCGCACCTCTTTCCTAGGGGTATATTTATAATTTACCGGGTGTTACACACATCAAAGTCGACGAATCCCCATTAGCTCTGAAGCTGGGAAAAAATCCGCTATGTCCCTATTCGAATTCATTCTCTTAGAAAGACAACCATCTCTAACTCAACTAAGTCTGCCAAAGTATCTCTATGATAGATAGACTCCGTGCAATCTCTATATATCCTTTCAGCTAGAATGGATTCACCAGTAGGCGTATAAATACTAAAGGGATCAAGAAGACTTTTAGGAAAGATCTCAAACTTACTTGCCACATCTGGAGTTACAAATGATAAAGTGGCATTTGAGTCAAGCAAGACATACACATTATGTGAAAAGACTTAAAACATACTCGTGACAATATCTGGTGCAATGATTTCCCATCGCATACAGATGATTTGTACCCCCGCCCGTATTAGTTGTTGTACCTTTTTGTGGTGCTGCTAAAGACTGAGCCTTATTACCTCCATCAGCCCTCCTCCTCATTGGGCACTCATTCTAGAAGTGCGAAGTCTATCCGCACCTATAGAAAGTATTTGTGCCCTCACGACACTCACCTAGATGGAGTTTACCACACTTGCCACATGGTGGTTTCCCCCTCAAACCTTGAGTCACACTAGCTTAGGATTGAGAACCATGAGCTCTAAAATTTTGATAGCCTCTGAGGTTTCTGATTATACCTATCACTCGGAGCTAGTACACTTGCTGAGGATGGTGCATAGTTCGAAGAGCTCTTCTAAAAATAGGGCCTGTCCCCCTTACCTTGCTTATGTTGGCTAGGCTCATGCCCTGCTGACTTAGCCTTTTTGCTCAGGTCCTCCTCCCCATCTCCCCTCTTGTCCTCCTCAAGTTGTTGCACATAGACTATAAGCCTAGAGATATCCATGTCCTGAATCAGCAATGTCGCTTTGCACTCTCTTTTCACATGCTTGCCCAAGCAGGATATGAACTTTCTCATCTTAGACCTCATATTGAGGACCATCTCGGGAGCATACCTTGATAGCTGTATGAACCTAAGGCTATATTCTTTGATAGTCATCCCCTCCTGCTTCAAGTTGACAAACTCCTCCACCTTCGCTTCCCTCAACTCTCGTGGAAAGAAGTGATCAAGAAAGGCACTCTCAAAGTCATCCCAAATGGCAGGTTTGACATCCTCACCTCGGCTTTCTTCCCATTGATTCACCAGAACTTTGCCACATCTTTGAGTTTATAGGAATCAAGTTCAACTCCCTCTATCTCAATCACATGCATAGCTTTCAACACTTTCCACATATCATCAATGAAGTTTTGGGGGTCTTACTCAACCTTAGACAATGTGAAGACTGGTGGGTTCATCCTTAGAAAATTTCTAAGTCTTGTCGTAGTCTAGCTCTTGGGAGTTAGAGCTAGGAGCTTGCGAGCTCCGATTCCCACTCTGGGCAGCTACCAGTTGGGTGAGCATAGTGATAGCTCCCTTGAAGTCACCCTCTATAGTAGGAGTAGGCGAAGTGGTAAGTGCCTTGGGTGCCTCAGTAACTCCAGCTCGTCGACCTTGGCCTCTTGTCTCCATCTGAGAAGGCACCTCTGGTGGGGGATTCTCAGTGTTGCGAGCTGAAGTGTCCCTTTGGTTGGCGGTACGCTTAGGAGGCATGATCTATAAGCGCGTAACACATGAATTAGAAAGATGACACGACCTTTTATGACTATTGCTCATTTTGAGCATAAAGCGATTTTTTCCTATCCTTATGAATCGGACAATATTATGCTATTCCCAATATTTGTATTAGGACTCTTTACTTTGTTTATTAGAGCTATATGAATTCCTTTCAACCAGGAAGGAGTTAATTTGGATATCTTATCGAAATGGTTAGCTCCATCTATAAAACTTTTGCATCCAAAGTCCAATAATTCGATGAATTGGAATGAATTTTTAAAGGATGCAGTTCTTTCAGTCAGTATAGCTTATTTCGGAATATTTATATCATCCTTTTTATATAAACCCATTTATTCTTCTTTAAAAAATTTGGAGTTCATTAACTCTTTTGTTAAAAAGGGTCCTAAGAGAATTCTATAGGACAAAATTCTAAATGGTCATATAATCGTGCTTACATAGATGCTTTTTATACAAGAATTTTCTACTGTAATAGAGTTAAACTCTATCGCACGAACTCAGTATACAAGAAAGTGAAACAATTCTTAATGTCCAATAGCCTCCTGCTTATGAAGTGTGTTGCACAACATACCCATAAATAAGACTCTACTAGACACGGCTTCATAGACTCCCTATGACTTTTGAACTTTGTGCTCTGATGCCAAGTTTGTCATGCCCCGGGAGGGTACCCTTGGCGTGACCGACAATCAGAGACTATACTAGTCCTCAAGCGAACCTTTTGGCCTCATCATATTTGTTCAATCACATTCTGGTAGCGGAAGACATCAATGATAAGAATACCCAATGAGAAGCAATACCAACCGGTAATAGAAGGGCAAAAGGCTAAACAAGCTACCCATCAACTGAATAAGACTAGTGTGAAAGAAACTAGTCAATAATAACATCCAATCATATCAACAATTTAGTCTATGAAGACTTTAAAACATCTGACTAAATGGTGCCAATGACAGACCCATGGCTACCTCTAAATAGAATAAAATACGCCTAAACTCAAAGCTAGAATAGAAACATATTTTGGTTGGGTTGGTTTGCTTGCAGGTTGTAATTTGGAGGTTCGGTTGGTGTGGTAGGAGTACTGGCGTGTTTTGTTATTTTACTTCGTGTTTAGCAGTTTGCTGCCGAGTATTGTGTTGTTGGATGCTCAATCCTTGCTTCTACACTTGTATAGGTTGTGAGTTTGGATCTATTTGAGTGCATTCCTTTTCTCCGATCGAGCTTTCATTAGAGCCTCGAGAGGTAGCTCCTTGACATCTTAGCAAGACCTCGAGTTCCTCATTATGTTTTGTACTGTTTGAGAACCAAAGATACCTGAGACTTGTATTTTTCCTTTAGTATCTTGTACCTATTGGAGGCTTGTACATGTGACACCAGGTTATGGAGATATTTTAGAATTGTGGTTTTGTGATCATTATTTAGTTTATTTGTGTTTTTGCTTTCAGTTAATTTTGCTTATTTCTAGCTTTTACCTATTTTATCATCATCTGAGGCTGACTTGTCTTGATGGGTTAAGGTAAGTGCCATCGAACCCATGTTCGGATCATGACGTAATCTATGCATTATCATCTGTGTAGTATTAGTCCTTGTATAACTTGCTTTTAAACCAAACAACCCCATAAAATTTATATCTTGAATCCACCATGAATAGATGGGGAAAAAATGAAACAACCACAATACAACAGTAACAAATCTAATGTAGTTTCACAAAGTGGGGACCGAGGAGGAGAGAGTGTAGACAAAGTTATCCCACTTCAAAAGTAGAGATGTTATTTCCGATAGACCCTCGGCTCAACGAAAAAGATGAAACAAAAAGACAAAGCTTTCGATGAGATTTGATCTCTATATCCAAGTGATGCAGGTTATATAGCAACTACAGTTTCTGGTCAAGCTAACTAGTCTATTTTCTTTTGGAAATGCCTCTTAGACAAGAAGATTGAAGTTCACAAGGGAAAGATCTAAAGAGAGGAAAAAGACCCTTGTGATTACCAATATCTGAAACTAATTTCATGACACTATGATACAACAATAGTAGTGTCTAGCCAATTTGCAGGCACATATCGACTATTCCACTAAACACCTATTACCTCACGCGAATACATTTATCGAATGACTCTTCCCTAAGCAAATACCAAAAAGTCACATATCATATAGAACTTTAGGCAGGTACAATGAGATTAAATAGTGAGCAAGTCATTCACTAAGAGTAAAAAGGGTTAACCAAAACTTTCATAAGGTAATGCAACTACCTATAAATTGAGTGTTGCAACTGAAGAAAGAAAAGAAAAGAAAAAAAATTACAATTTGGGGCTAGATATATTCACCAGGACAAACTTTCTATATAACATATATTTTCATGTATTCATTGTTTAGAGCATCTGAATCTGAGTGGACTGATGACCGTGACCTGTTGGCCATAGAGTTCTTTCGAAAGCTCCTCTTGTTTGATGACCTTACACGGTTCTTCACGATCCAGTAAGACAATGTTCCCATTGTCACCAACATTATGACTGCTCCGATACAGGAATTTAATACAGGCATCCACAAATTGTGATCTCCAACAATAACATATGACATGGACAAGTAAGCAACTGAAAGGAACAAGCATGCCACCCACATTATCTTGTTTATAATTGCCATCATCTTTTTCTTGGCTCTGCTTTCTATTACAACGATTGTTGTTTGGACAACCACCACAGCAAGAGAGATAAATAAGGACAATGAGTTGAAGATGAAGAAAATTAAAAATGCTGGTTTTGTACCAATATTTGCTTCCCCAAGAGTATGATCAGCTGGGATTTTGTTTGGTTTATCAACCCATTGGCCATTGATTTGAAAGATTCCTCCAAATGCAACCGTGGCAATGAGCACAGCGACAACTGTGGTAGAATTAATTGCATTATTAAGGCCTTGGGCATGCATTTTATAGATGCGCTTGGCAATTTCTTGTACACGTCGTTTTGTTAGGGCAGTAGTCTCCAATTGATAGTGCACCCCGTGCTTTATGTCGCTTACAGTTTTCTTCAATTCTCTTGCTTGAGTTGTCGTCTGTGGCTTGATGGATCTAGCACTCTGAACTCCGTAGTCCTGCAAGATGGTTACTAATTCAGCGTGTCCTTGTTTCTCTGCAGTGTCAAGGGCTGACTCGTTAGCCTTGTTGATGATTGTAGTATCTATTTCGTTTCGCGCAAGCAACAATTTGACAATCTGCATTTGTCAAAACAAGTAGGAATGAATTGTGAAATTTTAACAAATAGTGCCTTTTCAAATCTCACAAAATGGAATCTACTTCAAACAAATATGCCACAGTTCCTTTATTCGACAGGATACAAATATATAAATGTATTAGGAACTAAAAATATAATATGGAAATAGGGGATTCATATAGCTGACTTCAACTTATTTTCGGTACTGAGATACGTTGTTGTTGTATTAGGAAAATAACATACCTGATCCCTGCCTTTCCGAACAGCAATATGCAAGGTGGTATTTCCCTTATTGTCAACCATATTTATCAGCGATGGATCAGCTGTAGTCAGCTCCTCCACAACTTCAAGATTTTGTCCTTTGACAGCCATATGGAGTGCAGTTTGCCCCTTTTTATCCATCCTTGTAGCGATCCCTGGCTCCTTATTCAAAAGCGCCTTCAGAACCTTTAAGTGTCCATTTCTTGCAGCAGAATGCAGCGCTGTTTTCCCATTACTTTTAGCTATTGTGGCCAAACTACTCTCTGCCTCCAGTAGATAATTCACCACCTCTATATGCCCTTGGTTTGCAGCTGTATGCAAAGCTGTAGTATTTGAAATATCAACTGTCATTGAGAGCTCTGGATGTGCTTCCATTAGTATCTTTACCATTTCTGCAACAATATGATACAGTAAATTCAGATTCATACTAAAATTGCCAGAATTATACATCAGAAAATAGAAAAGTAAAAGCTTGCAGTTCATACTGACATCATCTTCGTCGACAACAATAACAACTATGCCTTAATTCCAAAACAGTTGGGACAAACACCAACTCATACTACAATCAGACCTTGCTAATAATCATTTTATAGAACAACATTTCAAGATAATAGCGAGCTTTCTATGTGAACTAGTATTTCCATAATATGTTCTCTAAACAGTCATTTTTTATAACAATATTTCATTATAACAATATGTTTTCTGCATAAACTGATATTTCATGTTATGTTATATGATGCTTATGAGGGACATGTGAAGTTATTGGATTTACGTAGATGTTGATGTATTTATATTTTTTTTTCAAGCATGTTCATGTAAATTCACATTATTGAAATTAACGTTGATTTATACCTGGTTTTTCATTCTTATTGGTTCATATACAAATATCTTTTTATGAAATAGTGTATATAAAATTCTAAGGATAAAAGTATGTCAAATAAACAAAACGATAGGCCTATTTGTACAGACAATCACCTCTATTGATTGAATGACAGGTGGAGATGAGACTATTATAAATTAATTATTGTTAGAAATGATGATAATAGAGAGCTGAAAATTTATAATCAACATGTAGTTTGTTAGGCTGTGTTTAATCTTATGAAATTAAAATGAGTTAATCTGTTTCTAACGCCAGTTGTGAGTCATGAAGAATAAACTAATGAGTAGATTTGTAAACTGAAAGTTAGATATGAGCTGTCTAAAATATCATCTGTATAATCTTTAATTAATAAAAGACATATACTCCATTGAAAAGGAGTCAATACTGTGCTATACATATAGTGACTCATAAGGGCTATAGAGTTTAGTTTCACATTACAATGAGATTCAATTTGGTGTTTGCTATCTTAGTATGTCGTCAATAGATCATTCTTGATACAATCTGGCGGGACATTCCTAGAAAATCATATCACATTGAGATTAAGAAATAAATGAAGTGAGAAAGATCGTTGAATATTATCACATCAATTATATTCATTGACGTCCTTTATGCTTGTCTATGAGAAAAGTATATAATGATGAATTCAAAATTAAGAAAAAGAGATTATGGATGTGATAATGATCCATGATACTGCATACTATGATCTACTCAAGTTTTATTGATCTAGATATTGTATATTCCTAATAAATGTATAACAATGAAGCTCTCGAAGTATGCACTAGTTACAAAGTATAGTTCTCAAATATGAAAGTTTAAGAATAGGAATGAGAATTGATCCACTATGTATGAGCGGGAAATGAAGGAATCGAATCAGGTCAACCATGTGAGATAACCCGAATCCATATTAATAAATAAATAATATATTTTTACTTATTAATAAAAGGAAAGAGACACAACAGCTTAAAAAGTTGTGTCCTTTTGGGATTCTAATTAAAGGTTTCTCTTAAAGAGAAACAACACAGATTTTCATCACAAAAACAGAAAACAAAAACACATGTTCTTCTCTAATTCCTGAAAATTCCATCGAAGATTCTTGTGAAGATTTTTTCTCCGAAAGGAAACAAACTTCGGTAATAGATTACACGATTATAGACTCTAACTATTTTGGTGTAGTGTGTTTCATAAATATGTGATTGCACTATTAGACTAGTGAGATGAATTTAATGATCCTCCAAATTGTGTGTTTGCTTAAATTCTTCATTATGTTATATTATATGTTCTCTATAACAACATTTCACTAGGACCGTAGGTGCGATGATTTACTTCAGGGGCAAAGTCTCTTGTTCAAGTCCAGGATGGCCCAGCTGCGCCAGGGAAATGAATAGGAGAAGCATTTGACTACTTCATGCATGATGCTCCACTTGGCTCGGGAGATATAGCTCAATTTGTAGAGCTCCCCTCTTGCAATTGGGTCGTTATGATTAAGGGTTGGATGTTTAATTGTTCATGCGGTAATAATAGTATTTTGTACCTGAACCGGTGGTTCACTAGCCAAAAACAGGACAAATAACACCGTGCCAGAGTTGATTGTATAACTAACATGAACTTACCTAAATCTCCTTGTTTGGCAGCAATGTGCAAAGCATCATAACCGTTCCTTGCTTTGATTCCAGCAGCTACAAGATCATAGTACTGGATCATATCCATAACCACCTGATAATAACCATATTCTGCTGCAACATACAATGCAGTCTCTCCAGCTGAATTTTGCTTTATCATCAATTCTGCCAAATCTTCCTCCCCTGTCTTATCAAGAATCTCTCTTATCGCAACGAGATTTCCAGATCTAGCTGCTGCATGTAAGAAACTGTCATCCCTTTTCCCTGTCAATTGTTTTGTCATCTTTTTCCGTTGCGCCACTGGTCTAGCTGCCGGAGGATCCATCTTACCAAAAAACAATATTAACGCCTGGATTTGGTATTAGTTAGGTCCGGCTATATGAATCCTCTTCGCTCCTTTCACCACCTTTCAGCCAATGCAACAAAAAGAACTACGTACGCAAACTAGTCTGGATCGTCTATATGAATCCACAATATCCATTTGTTAATCTTTATCTATACCTGTAAGATCAAAAAATTGAATATACAATTCAATAACTTAATTCATAATCAAATATTTATAGCTATTTAACAAATTCTCAACATATATACAGGATAAAAGAAAAAATTACTAAATTCACGTGAACCTGTAACTTTTGTGCGAGCATGTAACTTCCAATGTTACATCCGCCCCAAAAAGATTGTCAAGTTCATAAAAGGCAAAGGAAACAAACAAATGTTTACCTGGATCTAATAAACTTCCCCTTGTTGTTCCTTTTTCTTAAATGAAAAGGGACATTAAAGGCACACAATGTATACAAAAAGCAAAATTTATTTGAAGAATCCGCGAAGCCGGAGAGCTCAAAATAAAAAAGGACCATATAAATGGCTCTTTTTTGCAATGTTGAGGATTAGGGTAATGTTTTGAATATTGAGAACCAAAAAATAAAATTATTTTGTGGGTGATATTTAGTTTTTGTTTTTCCTTCTTTTGGGAAAGAATTAGTAAGACAACAGAAAGGAAAACTAATACGAGTGATGAGGGGGGTAAAATGAACTAACAATATTACCAGAACCACGGGTTGACTGTTTCTTTTTATTTTTCACTCGATATTCGGAATATATTGGTATTAAAGTCCGACTTATTTGAATTCATTACTGAGCAATTTTAATTCTCGCAAAAAATTAATTAGTGATGCAGATAAATCATTATATATTCTAAAGTACACTAGATATTTAAGTTGTCGTTCTATTAATTAACTATACCATAGTATTTTAATTTGATTCTTTCTCAGTTTCAATTTAAGGATTTGTTTTATTTTATTTAAAAAGATATTTTTTCTCTTTTTTGATAATTCTTTTAATTTCAACATGACGGGTGTGTTTATTTTCCTCAAATTTAAGATGACTTCTTTATAAAACTAAGAAAAATATTTCAAACTCCCCTCCAATCTCAATTTTTTTGCGTCATCTCTTACCCCCCCCCCCCCCCCTCACACACACCAAAAAAAAAGTAAATAAATTAATTTTTAAAAATAAATTGAAAAATATTTCATATTTTGAATTTTTTTTACCTACCTAACCTCTCCCCCCTCCCGCCCAGAAAAATTTAAAAGTTCACTTTTTTACAAAAAAATAAAATTTGAACATTTTATTTTTTTTACACCACCCATTGTCCCGGCTCCTCCCCCGAACTAGCCCCCCACTTCTCACCCACCCATCCGCCCCAAAAAACTTAAAAAGTTATTTTTAAAAATTAGGTCTAGAGTTAGGTACGATCGGATTCCAGTTTAAAAGCCAAGGTCGAGTCAAAATCTAAAAGTCGAATCTAGGGTCGGAAGTTGAGTTGAGTCTCTCATCAAGATCTAGGGGTCGACAACTACTGCGAAGGAGCAGGAGGGATGCTGTAACCTCCCTGGCCGGTGGGCCTCTGCTGGGAACTGGAGGAACTCTGACATGAACTATAGGGATTACAGGGGCCTCGTTCTCCCTCTGAAGCTGGCAAGGCTGCATGAACCCCGTGATGCTGAAATAAACCTCCTCTTCTGACCATACCTCTGCCCCCAGATGAGGCACCTGAGTATTGACCTGATGTATGGACCCTTTTGGGGTCCCCAAACTCCTCTCTCTACATCAACTCCACCTCTATGGTGGCACTAACCACTGACTAGAAAGAAGCTCTATCTCTAAATACCCATAATATAGATTGTCTAATAGAAAAAACTAGCCCTCTCACAAACTGGTGAACTCTCTCTACCTCGGTCCGAAGTATAGCTTTAGCATGAAGAGCCAACTGGCAAAACCTGGTCTCGTACTATGAAATCGTCATAGTGCCCAGTCTCAAACTCTCGAATCTTAATAGGCTCTCCTCACGAACACTCCAAGGCACAAAATAATCGTAGAAGGCATCTGAAAATGTCTCCCAAGTCATCTGAGGAGACCCAACTGGAAGGAATCTTGTGTACGTCCTCCACCACTCGCTGGCTAGCCCACAGAGCTAGAGGGTGACATATCTCACACCATGTGTCTCTTCTAGTCCCACGCCATCCAGTAACTCTCTACAAGTAGTCAAAAACTCATGAGCATCCTCGGTCATCCCACCCTAAAACTGAGGTGGGTCCATCTTTCGAAATCTCTCATACCTTTGCTGCTCATCATTAGTGAAGAAAACTACTGGTGGAATCTCAATAATTGGAGCTGCAGAGAATGCTCTACCTAAACCTACGCCACGGGGGCCTGTTGCTGATCTGGGGCCGAACCCTAACCTTTGTCTGTAAAGTACCAAAAGTGTCAGTTCGGCCACCTGTCTACCCCAAAGTCTCCCACACATCCAAGACTCTCAAAAGTGTATCCTGAAGTAGTAGCATTGCAACAAACTCATGAGGAACCTGCTCCTGTCTAGGCTCCACAACTAGCTCGGGGCAGATGCCCTACTCAGAATTACTTGTCAGTGCTGACCCTCGGCCTCGGCCTCCAGCTCATCCTTAAGGGCATGACCCCTACGCCTAGGTGGGGTCTCAATAGCAACATCAGAGGCGGCCTCCCCTCGACCTGTAGTTGCAGTAGCTCTGATCCTCGCCATTTGTCGAAAGGACACATGAACACTCAATACCAAACCAAAACCCACACACGAATAGATTAGAATGGAGCAAAAGAGAGGTTCCTATCAGCCTTCATAGCTTCTTGAGGATAAGCAACAGATGTCTCTGCACCGTTACTCAAGACTTTACTATACTGGGCTTCTACACATGTGAGACTTATGAACCTAGGGTCTGATACCAAATTGTCACGATTTGAAATATGGGTGTGATGACACTCACCTAACCCACCAAGGCGAGTCATCCCGAAACCGAACAACTTAACAATAATGGTAAAAACGAAAGATAAAAGACTAATATAGATAGATAAACAGAAGAAATCAAAGTATAACCATCCCAAGAGCTGTTGTCACATGTGCAAGCCTCTAAGTTAACATGCTCAAATGAAATACAAGTCTTAATGTCTAGTACTCAAATAGAACAAAACATGATACTAGAATCTCCACAGGCTTGACGAAGGAACAAGCAATTACCTCTCGATAGATCCCAAAGCTCGATCCAAGAATAATCAGAAAGCTAGCAAGGTGAACCAGGATCACAACATACAAAAATGTAGCAAGGGGTAAGCACCAAACAAATGGGTACTCAGCGAAATGGAACTAACCTAAGGTATAGCAATAAAGAACGCAAGTAATCCTTAAATCTCAATCACAATCCACTGAACTACAACCCTGCACTCAAAAAAGTCCCAACAAAATATAATATACGTTTCACACTTAGTACAACCATACTCATCACCTAGTATAATATCTCAATACACAAGTATATAAGTCGATCCATTACTTACTCAAAATCAGGAATACAATACATATACAATCTCATAAATAATATACAACTAATATCAGTCAGATAAGGTATGAGATGGAGTCTATGCCATGAAATATGAAGAATGCAATGCAATTTCAAATAATCGTGATGCATGTATGTCCTATGGTACACATTCGCTAACTATATGGCTGACTCAATCGAAACCTATGGAGGCCACACATGGATCATGTATCCGCGGAACCATTTTCCTTAAGCAATAACTTTCATATCTAGCCGAAACTATTTTCCTTCAGTTTTTCATTTCTTTTCTTTCTTTTCTTTTTCACTAGCTGGAACCATTTTCCTTCGACTTTTCATCATCAATGGATCATCAAGAAAGTACATAATAATGGCACATTAATCATGTTAAAGGAAATAGAGTATGCAAGATGTCCATATGTATCATATATATCGACAATAGATATTGAATAATTCTCAAGTGTCTCAATATCACCACAATATCAATATACCAATCATATCACAGTATAAGAGCCATCTTGCTATCAATATCAAACGATTCACAAGATCACATAGGGTACAAATCCATCGTTAATTCATAAGTCAATATATTACCATAAGAATAATCATTCACTTCGAAATATCATGATCAAACCTATGATGATACAATTCTACCCCCAAGGTACTCAATTCTATACACATAGAAGCATATAAAGTTCATTCATACTTAACAAAAGGTTAGAAGTCCACTTGCCTCATATAAAGTCTCGAATTAAGCCGAAATCACCGCCGTCCCCCTTCTACGGTACTCCAACTCAACAAAATTTATTCAAATATAACATCACAATCACATAACGAATCTAATGACACTAAAATCTATTGATTCAGATGAAACGGGAAAAATGATAAAAAATCTCATGCCGAAAACCATAGCCAGAATCTTAAAATATTTCCAAGGTGACAATATTTCCAAGGTGACAAGGAGTTCAATGGTGAAAATGGGTTTGAAAATGGAAGTAAAATCAGGGACAATTCAACAATTAAAGTTTGAAAATTAAAGTCCTAGAAATTCTTAATTTACACCATTAAAATCCCAAAATTATGAGTTAAAAGCACTAATTAATTTATGTAAATCAATGAAATTGGTTAGAAAATAGTTACCCAACCGAATTATCTTGAAAATCCTTGAAATCTCCCTTGAAAACGAATCTTGAAGGGTTGAAAATGGTGGAAAAGGGTTTGATCAAGTCTTTTAAAAACTGAAACTATTCAGGCATTTTATGTAATCCGCGAATATGGATCCATATCCACGAACGCGGAGACATGGGAGACTCAACACTCCGCGAATGCAGAGTTATGGCTGACCATACTTCCCGAACATGGGCCCCAGCCCCACGAACACGGAGGTCAATTGCCATCACACTCCGCGAACACAGATGCGAACACGGAGAAGGGTGCTAACTGCACCAGAAACAGCCACACTCCAGCAAACACACAACACAAAAACTCAAGAATTTTCCTTTCAAAATTTATTTGGAATCCTGTGAACACAAACCAAATGCAGAATCCTTCCAGAAATGATGATCCAAACTTAATGGAACCATCACAATTTGAGTGCGGGATCTCCTTGGACCAAAACCCGAGAAAGATCATTTAAACCAGTTTCGGATTCAAAAATTCAAAATATTTATAGAAGCTCTAAAAGTTACTACAAAGCCATATCTAGGATTAGTTTCACCACTCAAAACTACTGGGATGGACGAAAGTTTTAAATAAGCCATCGAACTCCGAATGTTGACCGAAGTCAAACCTATGATCCAAAATGAACTAGAAATGCAACTCTGGGCCTAAAATCTCCATTTTAATTTCGAATTCAGTTCTGCAAGTTCTCCTAGATCATATCCGGCATTTCGGAACTTATGGAATCAACATAATTGAATTCCAACGCTCAAAACTTAATATGACCTCAAAACTTAAAATTTCCAACTTTAGGCCTTGTAAAACTCTTTTTTTGCAAAACTTCAACTTTTTACAAGATTTTCATAATTCAGCTTTTTGACTTAACCAAAAATAATCCAATGCAACTTTCAGGAAGGGCAAAATGGTAATTTGGTCGAAAATGCTAGAAATGACTTTCAAGGTCATTACACTTGGTGAAGTCTCTCTTCAATTGCAAACTCATCTAACTCCTTAAACGTGAATTTTATGGTCGGTTCCCCATGTACATATTGAATCGACTTCAATTTTGTTTTTGAGACAAATTGTGTGGGCATTTCAGATATAATTTATGCAGCATATGTAGATTTCAGTATTTTCTCTCCCTCAGCCATAGGCTGGGGAGAGGATGAAAAAGCCATGGAATGCCTTAAGTCGCCATCCCAGTCGCCTAGAGAGAAGAGAATGTTGTAGGGTTTTTGCAATTACAAATAAAATGTATTGTTGTCAGAAGTTGAGACTACAAGTAAATTCATTTTTTTCATTTTCAAACAAGGAGACTGCAAGTAAATATTTGTTTCATTTGCTTGAAATGTGTGGACTATAAGGTGATCATGTAGTAGTTTATGTCTTGTATGATTGTTGATACATTACAATGACGTGGATGATATATACACAGTTAGCAGAAGAGACCTTCATGTGTTGTGTCTTTACCTAATCACATGTAGGTGTACAAGTATAATAACTCTTCCAATGAGTTATTATGTCAACTTAAATTTGCTTGAGTTTGGAAAGGTCTGTGTAAGGCAATCCAAGTGAAAAATATTACTTCCAATGATGCCTAATTATTGTATTCTCATGGCGATTGTTTGCTTCTGTGTTGTTCAGTATTCTATTTTACGATAAAGTTTATCATTATGTGATTGTGTCAAAATCATGGTGAGCCACTCTCTCAATTATCTCCAGTGAGAAAAGTGCTTCTGAACTCTAGGTTACATCTATTTCTTGTTCTACAACAAACCACAGTAGCCACTCAGTTCATCACTAAGCATTAAGGGTAAGCCCGGTGCACTAAAGCTCCCACTATGTGTAGGGTCCAAGGAAGGGGCCGACTACAAGGGTCTATTGTACACAACCTTACCTTGCATTTCTGCTAGAGGCTGTTTCCGAGGCCTGAATCTATGACCTTCTAATCGTATGGTAACAACTTTAATAGTTACGCTAAGGCTATCCTTCATCAAGAAGCATCAAGATAATGGAAAAATCTTCATTAAATCTGAGTCGTCCAACCATGTCCCATCACATCTTGACGTTCTTCAAATGAACTTTATAAAATTAACTAGATTTTGGAACTATTACATTAAGTTGCCTCCTATTTAAGATTTTCTTGAGAGCCTTAAGTAAGATTTCCACTCCTGCTTCCTTCCTAAGTCCCCTGGGCCCCAAACAAAACAAAGTTGTGCAAGAACAAATAACAATTTTGCTTTAAACATTAAAATTGTCTATATTAACAATTGGCTGACAAATATGTGAAGAAAAAGTTAATATTACCATAGAATCATAAGATTTACACTCATCCATCTATAGATCAATGTTAATACTCGTAAAACACTTGTCTTTTAACTGCATACTAAGTCAAGAATAATAATACGTTTTGCTGTCAGTTGAACATCTGCAAAAGTAGCATTTCACTATCATATTAGGCACAATATTATTTAACTAATCTAAGAAAATCCAAAGTAAATTAGTGAGAAGTATATGCACCTTCCCAACAGGTTCTCTTTTAGATAAATAACCGCAAGCCATATCTCACTATTCTTGTGATATGATGGTTGAGGCTTAACGTTTCTGGCTAAAAGAAGAATTAGTCAAAACTAATTGGCAAAGCTATTTTGTGTGTGAAACAGTGTTCGATACAGTGAAAGTAGACAAGTAACCCACAAGCCATATTTCACTAGTGCTGTGATATAATGGTCGAGGATCAATACTTCTAGCTGAAATAAGAATGAAGTCCTGAAACTAGACTGCAAAAGCCATCCTGTAAGAACAAAAACATTAATCATTAAAATTGTCAAGTAATAAGATGAAACAAGCTACCACATTATTCGGATTGCATTTCTAACGTCCTCATAATCCGAAGAATCTAGTAGTTTATTCCATCTTAATTACTCGACAATTTTACTAACTAACAAAGTTGTTCTTTCAAATGGCTTTTCAATTTAGTTTAAGGACTTGTTTCTTAATTCAGCTGGAAGTATTGACCTTAGACCATTATATCACAACAGAAGTGAGATATGACCTATGTGTTACTTGTCTAGCTTACACCATATCGAACACTCGATCACACACAGTAGATTCCCCTCTCCACCGGTATCAGTGACAATGCTGGGGCAGTTGCTGCTGATTGTGCCGGTGCTGGTGAAGCATTTGGTTTCACACAGTGGACCATTTTCTTAGAGAAATAACATCATTTTCTGAGGGGAATCTAATGCTACTTACGCCATGGGTACCAAATCTTATGACAAGTTTGGTAGTAGTTGTGGAAATCCCTACACCGCCAACACTGGCACTGGAATCGATGACAATTCAATTGCCAGCAGTAAGTGGAGCCCTGCTAACAAGAGAAGTAAGGGAGGAGACTTGGGAGGAGGAGGCGAAGGAGGAGAGAAACATAAGTTTGAATTTTTGTAGTTCACACCTGGAATGTTGGTTTAGAAGGGTCATTTATAGTATCGTAGTAAAATTTTAAACCATTTTTGTTAACTTGATAAATTAAAATTCAAATTAAGAACCACATAAGAATAATTTTAACGTGGTTTGCGGTCTTTTTACGATTTTTTCAAAAAATGTAATACAGTTTGACTTGAATTTTCTCATTCATGTAACATTTATTTTAGTTTAGATGCTCAAATTGTAAGTTGCTTGTTTTTATAAGTTCAGATGCTCAAATTGTAAGTTGTTTGTTTCTATAAGTTCACTCATCACAATCATCTAAACAGATGACATACTGCAGAGCCAAAATTTGATTCATTTTCTTATTAAATTCAGTATATAGTCAGGATATTGATATATATATATATATATATATATACATATATATATATATACGCAAAGCCAAATCAACAACAACAATAGTATACCCAGTGGAATCCCACGGGTGTGTGGAGGGTAAAATGCACACAGACCTTACCACTACTTCATAGAGATAGAGAGGCAGTTTCTAAAAGACCCTCAACTCAAAAATGTCATGCCCAAACACAGAGCCCGATTGCAATGGAAAAATAAATTGGAACATACCTTCAACTATGGTTGTTGCAAGAGCCGTACAAATCACATTGGATCTCAGCAAAAATCGATTAGATATAGCATTGATTTAAAACTCAAAATAGTACAAACCCTAGAGGCTTATGGCATATAATTGCATCACTGAAATATATCAAATTGATGGAGTCAGATTCGTATTTATAGGTAGGCTAGGAACTTTTGCATGAAACTGTAACCCTAAGGAATGCTGCATAAATAATAAAGCTCATCGAATAATTTTAGGTTTGGGTGGAATTTTGATACAAAAAGGGAAGGAGATAACGTATGCTTCTAGAAAGTTGAAGATGCATGAGAGAAACTACCCTACCCATGATTTAGAGTTGGTTGTGATGGTGTTTGTATTGAAGTTGTGGCAACATTACCTTGTGGGTGCATTGCGAGATCGTTACCAATTACCAAAGTCTTATATACATCTTTTCTCAGCCTAATTTGAACATGAGACAATGTAGGTGGTTGGAGTTTCTAAAAGACTATGACATCTCTATTCTATATCACCGGGGCAAGGCAAATATGGTGTAGATGGTTTGAGCTGGAAGGCCTCTAATTTGGGCAGTTTGACATTTTTTAGGGCTGGGGAGAGGCCCTTATCTTTGGAAATTCAGTCACTTGCTAGACAGCTGGTTTGGTTGGATATTTCTCCTCTTTACATTATTCTAGCCTTTGTGGAGGCTAGGTCTTCATTACTCAATTCAGTATGTGCCTAACTAGTTTGATGATCCTAGATTGTGCTTGATTCATGATAAGGTGTTGAGGGGTGAAACAAAAGCGGATACTACTGATTTAGAGGGTATATTGAGGATTACTTGTCGAGAAGGTAAGAGATTGGGTAAATTGATACTGGAGGAAGCTCATTGTGCTAGATATTCGATCCATCCCGGTGTGGCAAATATATATCATGATCTAAAATAACATTATTATTCATTTGGGATAAGGAAAGACATAGTTGAGTTTGTGGCAAAGTGCTTGAATTATCAACAAGTCAAGTATGAGAACCAAAGGCCTGGGGATTTGATACAGAGGTTGCCCATCCCTGAGCGGAAATGGGAGTGTATCAGATAGATTTTGTTATTGGTTTGCCCATGGCCTTAGGTAGGTTTGATTTAATTTGGGTGATAGTTGATCGATTAACTAAGTCGGCTCACTTCTTACTGGTAAAGACTAGCTACAGTGGGGGAGTAGTTGGCTAGGTTATACATTCAGGATATTGTTAAATTACATAGGGTGCCAGTGTCTATAGTGTCAGATAGAGGATCATTGTTCATTCCCATTTTTAGAAGGCTCTACAACGTGGTTTAGGTACTTAGTTGGATTTGAGTTTAGTTTTCCACCCTTATAGTCGGTCCGAGCACACTATCCAGGTGTTAAAGGATATGCTTTGTGCATGTGTGATTGATCTTGGGGCCATATTGGATCAACACTTGCCTTTGGTGGAGTTTGCATACAATAACAATTATTATTCCAGCATCTAAATGGCACCATTTGAGGTGTTATATGGTTGGTGGTGTAGGACCCTATCGGGGAGTTTGATTCAGGTTTAGCTGAGGTGTTAGGGTAGTTATTTTCTCAGAGATACCATGGATCAGGTCTAGTTGATTCAAGGTAGATTGTTGACAGCCTAAAGCCGCCAGAAGTGTTATGCTGATATGAGAACTAGGCCTCTTGAGTTCATGGTTAGTGATAGTGTGTGGCTGAAGGTATCACCTGTAATGGGTGCGATGAGGTTTGGGAAGAAGGGAAAGCTTATTCCTAGATTTATTTGTCTGTTTAAGATCTTGAGGAGGGTAGGTAAGGTTGCTTATGAGCTAGCATTGCCACCGAGACTATTAGCAGTTCATCCTATATTTCATATCTCCATGCTCCGTCAGTACATTCTAGGTGAGTCACATGTGATTTCTTATGATTCATTTGAGTTGGATTCAAACTTGTATTATGAGGAGGAGTTGGTAGCTATATTGGATAGGCAGGTCCAAAAGTTGAGGTCCAAGGATATACGTTCAATGAAGGTTCCATGGTGACATCGTCCGGTTGAGGAGGCTACTAGAGAGTTGGAGTCAGACATGCGGGCTAAATATCCCAACCTTTTTAAAGCTTCAGGTACTTCCTTTTCCCTTATGTTCGAGAATAAATATTATTTTCGGTGGTGAATGATGTAATGACCTTGTAGGTCATTTTTGAGTTTATCTATGAAAATTACTAATTTTTCCTTTGGTCAGTTGCTTTGGGCCTATTTTGAACTATCTGTATTGTTGGAACTGAAATCCTGTGTTTTAAAGTGGGAAATATGAGTTTTGGCATTTTTGGAAGCTTAAGTTGTTGAAAAAGTGGATTTTTGTACCGATTCGAGTTTCAGGTGTCAAATTGGGAATCCATTGATTCCATTAGCTCCGAAACGTTGAAATTTATCTAGGAAAAATTGAATTTGGAGTTAAAATGGAGATTTTGATACAAGTTGCATTTTTAGTTGTTTTCAGAGCCAAAGTTTGAGCTTAGATCAACATTCAGAGTTTGGAAGCTCTGATTAAAATTCTGACAGTTCTAGTAGTTTCATATGGTGAAACTAATGCTAGAAATGGTCTCGCTGTAATTTTTGGAGTTTTTGAGGCTAGTTTTGGTACATTGAGTTTTAAACTAGTTTTATTTAGTGGCAATGGTAACTATGTTGGGGAGGTCTCGAAATTGAATTCTGATAATCTTGTTGAGTCTGGATCATTGTTTCTGGTATACATATATACCTGATTTGTGTAATTCAGGTTCAAAATGAATCCCGAGGGTCCATTTCTGAGTTGCAAATTGCCAGTAAAACTTTTGATCTGGCAGCTATTTACTCTTCTTCATGTTCGCGGAGGTGTATCCTTTCCCTTCTATGTGTTTGCAGATTGGGTCTTCGTGTTCACGGAGTACAACTTCCTAAGGATCCACATTCACGAGCCCCAGTCCCGTGTTCGCGGAGGTTATTATTATCTTGTGCTCCACAATTGTGGAGTACTTTTTCATCTGAGTCACTTTTAATTTCGTGAAATACCATTTTCACACAATTTACCATATTTCAAGCTCCTTGAGGCAATGTTTGATGAAGTGTTTTTTGGAAAACCCTTGGGTAGTGTTTCTTTAATAAAATTGAATTAATTTTCTTGATTTTTGTCTTGAATTTCATGATTTTGAATGCTAAAAATTAGGATTTTTATGTCTATGGTTTGAAAACTTTAAATGTCAATTTCTCCTTCATTTTGAGCTCAATTTTAATGGAATTTGACCCACGAACTCCTTTTTTCATGTAGAATCATAATTTCCGGTCAATTTCCAGATTCAAGAACTTCAAATTTTAACTCTAATTTTGACCATTTCCCCTAAGCCTTGTTCATGCCAATATGAGTGAAAAAATTCATCTCTTGACACGTTGTATCTTCTCTTAATAGTGGTGGGTTGACTTGGTGATTGTTTTGAGGCTTGGATTAATCTAAAGCTTGGTTTGAGTGCAGTTTCGGCGAGGTAGGTTCAATTAACCTTTTGGGATTGGATTTTAGTTATTGAATGTGTTTATGTGATAATTGTAGATTTAGGTTGTTTCATTAGTTATTGGATTGATATGATAGAATTTTGGTGAAATTGCGATATCGGTTATGTTGGAATTGGAGTAAATTGTGACTTTGTTGGTAAATTGAGATGTATTCTTGAGATTTTTGTATTTTGGATATTATTGTGATAATATGAGACTTGTGATATCATTTGGGAAGTTTTGCGAAAATTTTATGGTATTTGAGATACTTTTGGGAATCATGTTCATATTTTGGGACTTGTGAAGTTTAGTATCTTCGGTGTACTTGGTCATTGATGAGAGCATGGTGATTTGAGACATATTGATGACGTGTGGCACCAGTTGTGACTCTTGATATTATCTTCTGCTGATTAAGTGATGAATACTCATCGGTATTCTCTATATTGCTATTATATATATTGATATTGTGGAATTGACATGCATTCATCCCATATTGCATTTGTACAAATTTATTTAAAACCCCTTGACTATGTGGAGGTAGCAACGGAGATGTTTTCATTGGCCCCAGAGACGGTTATATTACTAGAGAGATGTATTCATTAGCCCTAGAGACGGTCGTGATACTTGAGAGATGTATCATCGGCCCCCGAGACGGTCGGGATACTTGATAGTTTTTGATATATGGTTTGAGGAGACCCCCCATGGATTCTACCTGGTAGCCTTAGCTCGGTAGATGTATAGACTAGTGCTAGAGTTCGCCGTGATTCCCTCCATGCATTTCATTCATACATTACATGTACATTGCATCATTAACTGATATTGTTATCTCATCCTGCTCTTATATTTATATATTGTGTACTAACACCTACATTTCAAGTGATAGGATTCTTCATTATTACATGCTTATTTGATTTCTTTGTAACGCTCGATAAAATTACCAAAATACCCCTAGAGGGAGGGTATGCGCGTAATGCATCTTCCAATGCTCGTATGGTAAATCCGAGGCTAGATTTGTGATCAGCACAAGAAATTGAGTGGGAAAATGGCCTCGGTTGATTTTTAGAGCGACCCGATCAAAAGATAATTTTTCGATTCGAAGTGCAAAATAGTATTGGTGCGTAACAGGAGCGCATCACGCCTCCATCGCGGACCAGCACTTATATTTTTCTGAAAATTTTTGACGGGATTGAGAAAACGCGTTCAGAAACATTTTCTGAAAATACACATAGCGCGACCAGTCCGCATTGTGGACTAGGTCTTCTCCGAGTTGAATTTTTTTAAATTATTACGAGGGGCATTCCGGTCAATTCCCCACCCCTCCTAAACTCTATGCATGATCTAATAAGGTTGCTTTGACATAAAAAGGGTATAAAACCCCCCATTCCAAGTCCTATTCCATAATCTAACAAGGCTAGGACTTGAGGAGAGAAAAGAAGAGGTTGAGTTTGAGAGATTCGAGAAGAAATCCTTGACGTGCTTGATTGGTAGCTGCATCCCAGGTATATAAGGGTAAACTAAAAGCATGAGATTGTTCTCTCATGTGCCCCATAGATGGTCATAAATGAGTTGATGGCTCAAGAGTCTCCATGCATGAATCCTTGATGGTTTTCTTAAAATTCTATTTGAATTCACATGTTTTTCTATGTTGATGATCATCATACTATTTGTTTTTTTGAATTGAACATTTTTCATGAGAATTTGCATAACGCTACATGACTAATTTGAAAAGCATGCATAATGAACTTGAGAACTGAGTCTAGAGCCTTGAGTTGAGATCCTTGATTGTGATGAGAATGATCATGAGTTAATAGAATTTGATTGTCTTATGAGTCTCTATAAATGAACTCTACAAATGTGTTTATTCAATTGATTCCTAATGATTGTTCTAAATCTTGATTCATTGATGAGATTGATTGATGAGAGGGTTAAAATCTCTATGAGTTGAATGATGATGAGGTAAGAATCCCTATAAAATATCGATTGTTGATGGAGTTCGAGTCCCTATGAGATGGTTGAGATGGAGATTTTTTATGAGCATTGAATTATGAGAGGAGTATCAAGCACCGAAATGGGTAAGAGTAGGTGAGGCATAGAACCATCACATATATTATGGTTCTCTCGAGGGTAACAATCCCTGAAAGCAATAACGGACTTGTTAAGTATTGACTCCATATTAGCTGAACTGATATGGTTTTGGAGCATTTCCTACCTGGCAAGTTTGGAACGACTGTGGTAACATCAATGAGATTGTTGTACATTCACTGGTTCACAGGTGATTGTTGTCGGATAAGAAAAACTCTCATAAATTTCCTATCCTGCGTACTCCAAGTTGAGATGAGATGAGATGAGAGGAGGTGAGCTCCTTTGAGATGAGTTTGAGTTGTTGATGGGTCACTTGTCTACTCTTTATTCTTGCATAGATAGACATTTGATGGTATGATGTTATTTGATGATTACTTTGAGTTGATGTTGTTTCCATATTATTCTACCTATTTATGTTTCACTCAGCTATTTTACATACCAGTACATTCCAAGTACTGATGTCCCCTTTGGACTGCATCATTTCATGATGCAGGGGTAGGTAGAGATCATCAATAGGCGCTCTGTTGAAGATCTTACACTCGCAGCTAATTTAGTGTGCCTCTCCTATTCCAAAGGATCCACTGCTTTTGTTTCATCATGTTTTAGAGTTAGATTGGACTATTTCCTTTACTTTGATTTGGGTAGCCATGGGTCTGCCATTGGCACCACATGAGTAGTAATAGAGGCTTCATAGATGATAGTTGAGCATTGATGTTGAGATTGTGAGCTAGTTCTTTCTACTAGCATTTATTGTTATCTATATCATTATGAGACCTTAGGATGAGATGTTCCTATTTTCTTACTTTTATTTCCGCTGTTTAGTAGAGTTTATTTGATTGAATGATGTGATGAAACTAAGTGGTTCTCTTGGGGACAAGCAATAGTCTCTAGGTGCCGGCCACACCAAGGGTACCCTCCCGGGGCATGACAAGCTTTGTATCAAAGCACAGAGTTCAAGTGTCTTAGGGAGTCTATGATGTCGTGTCTAGTAGAGTCTTGGTTATGGGTGTGTTGTCGACCACATTTCATAAGCAGGAGGCTATAGGACATTTGGAATTGTTACACTTTTCTTCTCATTCCAATTCATGCAATAAAGTTAAGCTCTATGAAAGCTCTTTTCTAATTCGTGCTCTACGCATGCAGAATTGATATCATACCTCCTAGAAGAGTTGTCAGAGGAAAGAGATGTCCTGCCAGGCAAGATGCTAACCCGTATGAGCCTCAAGTACACGAGGAGCCTGTGGGCCAAGCTGTCCCTGTTGAGCAATCCCCTCAAGCTGAGGTCTCCAATGTTGAGCTATGTCGGGCTATTCAAGCTCTACCCCAGGCTATCGCAACACCTGCTGTGAGACAAGGAGTGGGTAGATTAGATTCTCATGACCTTTAGCGTCAGAGAATTTTTTAGGATGAATCCGCCTGAGTTCACGGGGTCTGCATCCACTGAAGATCCTAAGAACTATGTGGAGGAACTTGGAAAGGTGTTCCAGGTGATGCATGTGGCTAATGTTGATAGGGTTGAACTAGCTGCTTACCAACTCAAGGGTGTGGCCAGAACATGGTTCGACCAGTAGAAGAAAAGTAGAAGGGATGATGCTCAATGTTTGACTTGGGCAGTGTTCAAGGAAGCCTTCTTGGGATGCTTCTTCCCAAGAGAGAAAAGAGAAGCTAAGGTGAGAGAGTCCTTAAATCTGAAGCAGGGCTCTATGAATATGTAAGAGTATGGTTTGAAGTTCATGCAACTATCTCACTATGCTCCAGATATGGTTGCTGACATGAGGGGAAGGATGGAAATGTGTGTTGATGGGTTGAATAGAGGACCTAGGAGAGATGGGAGAGGAGCCATGCTTGTGAGTGATATGGACATTGGAAGATTGATGACGTTTATGCAACAAGCTGATGAGGAGAGACAACATGATAAGGAAGAGTTCAAGCATAAGAAAGCTAAGACATCCAACCATGAGATTGCAAGGAAAGGCAATGGTAACCAATTTCCAGCAACATCATCTGCTAGTGCACCTGTGCCTAGAGTCAGGTATGATCAAAGGTCTCAGAATATTGGAACCCATGGATCCCAGTCACAAGCTAGTGTGGCTCAAGGTTCACAGGGTAAGCCACCGTGTGATAAGTTTGGCAAATTGCACTTGGGGAGATGTCATGACGAGAATGATGTGCGCTATAGATGTGGCCAAGCGGGTCACTACAAGAGGGATTGTCCAAAGTGGGCTGACCAGGCTCAATCTACTACACCAGTCCCACCAATTAGAGGAAACCAGAGGGCCACTATGTCAGGCGCAGGCAGAGCAATAAACTGCTTGTATGCCATGGGTAGTCTCCAAGATCAGGAGAACTCCCTAGATGTTGTGATGGGTATAATTCGAATCTTTACTTTTGATTGTTATGTTTTGATGGATCCGGGTGCCACATTGTCATTTCTATCTCCTTATGTGGCTAGTAAATTTGATAGAACCCCTGAGTCTTCTTGAACCCTTTGACATTTCTACTCTAGTGGGTGAGTCAATTCGAGCTGAGAGAATCTATAGAACTTCTGTAGTGTCCATCCATCATAAAGATACTCTTGTTGATTTGGTTGAGTTGGGGATGGTTGATTTTGATGTGATTCTTGGCATGGATTGGCTTCACACCTGTTATGTCTCTGTTGATTGTAGATCCCGAGCCGTTATGTTCCGATTTCCTACAAACCCGTCCTTGAGTGGAAGGGTGATTCTGTTGCACCTAGAGGAAAGTTTATCTCATATCTTAGAGCCAGAAAGTTGATTTCCAAAGGTTGTATTTGTAACCTCGTGCGAGTTAAATCAGATGATGTTTAGTCTCTTACTCTTGACTCAGTCCCGATTATTAATGTGTTTCCGGAAGTATTTCCTGAGTCCCTCCTGATAGGAAGATTAACTTTGGGATTGATGTTCTTCCTGATACCCAGCCTATTTCGATTCCACCTTATAGGATGGCTCCAGCTGAGTTGAAAGAGTTGAAAGAACAACTAAAAGATTTGCTAGAGAAAGGCTTCATTAGGCCAAGTGTTTCACCTTAGGGTGCTCCTGTCCTACCCGTGCAAAAGAAAGATGGGTCCCTCAGAATGTGTATCGACTACAGACAACTGAACAAGTTCATGATAAAGAATAAATATCCTCTCCCAAGGATAGATGATTTGCTTGACCAACTTCAGGACACCTTTTGTTTCTCCAAGATAGACCTTCATTTGGCTACCACTAGTTGAAGGTGAGGGAATGTGATATTCCAAAGATAGCCTTTAGGAATAGATATGACAATTATGAGTTCTTGGTCATGTCCTTTAGGTTGATGAATGCACCTGCAGCCTTTATGGATTTGATGAATAGAGTATTCAGACAATATCTAGATATGTTTGTGATTATGTTCATCGACAACATTTTGGTGTATTTGAGGAGTGAGGAGGAGCACGTTAATCATCTCAGAGTTGTCCTCCAAACACTTAAGGACCATAAGTTGTATGAAAAATTCTCAACGTGTGAGTTCTAACTTAAGTTAGAGGCTTTCCTAGGCCATGTTGTTTCCGGTGATGGTATACGAGTGGATGCCCAAAAGATTATAGCGGTAAAGAACTAACCTAGACCGACCACTCTGACTGACATTAGAAGTTTCTTGGGGTTGGCAGGCTCCTACCACAGATTTGTGGAGAGATTTCCTTTCCTATCTGCGCCATTGACTAAATTGACTTAGAAAAAGGTCAACTTTCAGCGATCCGAGGAATGCGAGAAGAATTTCCAAGATTTGAAAACGAGGTTGACTACTGTACCAGTGCTAACCTTACCCGATGGGACGGAGGACTTTGTGATTTACTGTGATGCTTCGAGGGTTGGATTGGAATGTGTACCGATGCAGAAATGGAAGGTGATAGCCTATGCTTCCAGGCAACTCAAGGTTCATGAGAGGAACTATCCAACCCATGATCTCGAGTTGGAAGCAGTGGTATTTGCACTTAAAATTTGGCACCACTCGGATCCATCAAAACTTAACAATCAAAAGTAAAGACTCAAATCATACTCGTCACAACATCTGGGGAGTTCTCCTGATCTTGGTGACTACCCATGGCATACAAATGGTTTGTTGCTCCGCTGGCGCCTGGCATAGCACCCCTCTAGTTCCCTTGAGCTCGTGGGGTTGGTGAAGAAGGTTGAGCCCGATTAATCCACTTTGGATAGTCTCTTTGTTAATGACCTGCTTAGCCACATTTGTAGCATACATTATCCCCTTCACGACATCTCCCCAAGTTAAATTTGCTAGACTTACCACATGGTGGTTTTCCCTATGAACCTTGAGCCACACTAGCTTGTGTATGAGATCCTCGGGTTCCAATATTTTGAGACCTCTGCTCATTCCTTCCTCTAGGAACAGGTGCATTAGCAGATGATGGTGCTGGAAATTAGTTACTATTCCCTCTCCTTCCAACTTCATGGCTGGATGTCTTAGCGTTCTTATTTCTGAACACTTCTCTATCATGTTGCCTCTCCTCATCAGCCTGTTGCACAAACATCACCAATCTCCCAATATCCATATCACTCACGAGCATTGCTCCCCTCCCGTCTCTCTTTGGCCCTCTGTTCATCCCATCCACATACATTTCCATCCTCCCCTTCATGTCAGTAACCATATCCGGAGCATAGTGAGATAGTTGTGTGAACTTCAACCCATACTTCTGCACATTTATAGAGCCCTATTTCAGATTTAAGAACTCTCTTACCTTGGCCTCTCTTTATTCCCTTTGAAAGAAATGCCCAAAGAAGGCTTTCTCGAACATTACCCAAGTCAATGATGGAGCATCATCTCCTCTACCGTTCTTTGATTGGTCGAACCATAGTCTAGCCATATCGTTGAGTTGGTAAGCATCCAGTTCAGCCCCGTCAACGTCAGCCACATGCATCACTTGGAACACCTTCTGAAGTTCTTCCACAGAGTTCTTAGGATCTTCAGTGGATACAGACCTTATGAACTCAGGCAAATTCATCCTCAAGAATTCCCGGACTCTAGACGTGTCATGGGAATCTTGTCTACCCATTCCTTGTCTTGCAACAAGTGTTGTGACATCCTGGGCTAGAGTTTGAATAGCATGGTGTAGCTCAGCATTGGAGACCTCATCTTGCGGGGGCTACTCAACTGGGAAAGCTTGGTTCGCAGACTCCTCGTGTCCTTGAGGCTCAGGTGGGTTAATGTTTTTCCTGGTAGGAAGTCCCCTACCTCTGACGGCTCTTCTGGGAGGCATAATCAGAACTCTGCAACGCGTAGAGCACGAATTAGAAAAGAACGTTTCATAGAGTTATTCTCTATCACAGGATTTAGAACATGAAAGAAGTGAAACAATTCCTAAATGTCCTATAGCCTCCATATTATGGATGTGGAACTCTTCACACCAATAATAAGGACTTTACTAGACACGGCTTCATAGACTCCCTTAGAAACTTGAACTCTGTGCTCTCATAAAAAGTGTGTCACATCCCGGGAGGGTACCCAAGACGTGGCTGGCACATAGAGACTATTACTAGTCCCCAAGCGAACCACTTGGCCTCATCACATCTATTCAATAAAACAACTCTACAAATCATCAGAAGTAAAAAAAGGTAAATGAGCTCATCTCATCTAATGTTTCAAACAGTATTAAAGGATAGTAGGAAGAACTAGCTCATAATCCTAACATCAACGTCCGACTATCATCTATGAAGCCTCTATCACTAATCAGTTGGTGCCAATGACAGACCCATGGCTACCGAAATCAAAATATAAGACTAGTCTAGTCTAACTCAAACACATGATAAAATAAAGATAGTGAACCCTCCGGAGTAGGGGAAGCTCACCAATCAGTTGAACATCCTGGATCTTCAATGATGTGCCTATTGACGATCCTTAATCCTTGTATTTGCATCATAAAATGATGCAGTGCCAAGTGGCATCGGTACGTGGAATGTACGGTATGTAAAATAGCTGAATTAAACGGAAACATATAGAATAATATGGAACAACATCAGCTTAGAAATAGTAACCAATCAACATGTCAAATGTCTATCTAAAGCAAGAATAAAGAGTAGACTATTGACCCATCAACCAATCAGCCTCATCAATCAAGTCAACTCAACTTAACTCAATGGAACTCATCTCATCTCATCTTGACTCAGAGTAGTCAAGTTAGGAACTTTCTGGGAGTTTCTCTTATCCAAAAATAATCATTTATGAGCCAGTGAATGTATAACAGTCAAACTGATGTTACCACAGTTGTTCCAAACTTGCCAGGTAGGGAACGAATCGAATCCTAGATGGAAGCACAATCAACTAAGTCCTCTATTGCTTTCAAGGACTTTTAATCAAGAGGGAACCACAATATAGTGTGATGGTTCTAATCCTCACCTACGTTTGGCGACAGAGTTTGACGAGTGCAAGTCTGACTAACTCTTACTCTTTCGATGTTCGATACTCATCCCATGAATCAATACTCATAAGACTATCAATCCAATCAAATCATAGGGACTTTTAACCCTATCATCAATCAATCTCATAGGGGCTTTAACCCTTTAATCAATCAATCTCATAGGGGCTTTAACCCTCCCATCAAGGAACATTTCAATCAACGACTCAAGATTTAGAAAAATCGTAAGGGAACATCGAATAGACAAATCAGTAGAGTTCATTTATGGAGACTCATACAATTATCAAGTTCTATCAATTTATCATCATTCTCTCATCACAATCGACACCCTCCAATCAAGGCTCTACGCTCAATTCTTAAGTTCATTCGTGTATGCTTTAGAAATATTCATGTAGGGTTATGCAAATTCTCATAAAATTATTCAATTCAAGAAAGTAAGTTTAGGATGATCATCAACATAGGAAAATATATGAATTTAATAATAATTTCAATAAAAACCATCAAGAATTATGCATGTTAAACTCTATAGACAAGTTTAGGATGATCATCAACATAGGAAAATATATGACTTTAATAATAATTTCAATAAAAACCATCAGAAATTATGCATGTTAAACTCTATAGACTTTCAACTCATCTATGACCATCTATGGGGCACATAAGAGAAGAATTTCATGCTTTTAGTTTAGCCTTACATACTTGGGATGAAGCTATCAATGATTACCTTCAAGAATTTCCTCTTGAATTCCTCAATCTCAAGCCCTTCTCCTCTTTCCTCATGCCCTAGTGTTTTTAGATTGTTAGAAAAGGGCATAGAATGGGGTCTTAGACCCTTTTTTACGTCAAAATGGCCAAATTAGATTGTGTATTGAGTCTAGGAGGGTTTGGAAATTGACTGGAATGACCCTCACAAAAATTAGAAATTTTTCGGCCTCAGAATATCCCAGTCGGTGACGCGAACTGGTCGCGCACATTGCAATTTCTCCAAAATGAATCTGAATGAGTTTTTGCAATCCCGTCAAACAATTTAAGAAAAACATAAGTGTGATTCTGCTACAAAGGCGCGATGCGCCTCCGTCACGCACCGTCACTATTTTTTCATTTTTGGGTTGAAAAATTATCTTTTGATCCGATCGCTGTAAAAATTGACCGAGACCAATTTCCCACTCATTTTTTGTTATGGTCACAAATTGGGCCTCAAATTTGTCATACGAGCATTGGAAGATGCGTTACGCTCATACCTCTCCTCTAGGGGTATTTTAGTAATTTTATCAAGCATTACACTAACTTTCAACTGATGATACCCAGAACGGAGGTCAATCTTTGAGAAGTTGATAGCCCTTTGAAGTTGGTCGAATAAGTCATCGATCCTAGGCAACGGATACTTATTTTTAATGGTCACCTTATTCAATTGCCTATAATCGATACACATTCAAAGAGATCCATCTTTCTTCCTTACAAATGACAGCGGAGCACCCCGTGGAGATATACTTAGCCTAATGAAGCCCTTCTCTAACAAGTCTTTCAACGGATCCTTCAACTCTTTCAACTCATCCATACGATAGGGAGGAATAGAGATAGGTTGAATGTTTGGGAGAAGATCTATGTCAAAGCGTAATTCCCTTTCCAGAGGAATATCGGGCAAGTCTTCATGAAACAAATCTGGAAACTCATTCACCACCGGAATTGACTCAAGAATAGGTGATTCAGACTCCATATCCTTGGCCCTTTCAATGTGATTAATGCATCTCTTGGAGATCACCTTTCGGGCCTTGAGGTAAGAAATAAACTGACCATTAATAGCAAAGTTACTGCTCTTCCGTTCAAGGACGAGCTCACTGGGAGGTTGAAACTTGACCTTCCAGGTTCTACAATCTATAGAGGCATATGATGCATACAACCAATCCATCCCAAGAATCATGTCCAAATTGAACATCTCAAGTTCCACAAGATCACATGGGAAGACTTTATGCAACACAGAAATAAGACAACCACGATAGACCCTGTGTGCAACAACAGATTCCCCCAAAGGAGTATAAACTGAGAAAGGATCCTTCAAAATTTTGGGACTCAAACCAAACTTAACAGCCAACAAAGGAGTCACAAAAGACAAATATGCACCTGGTTCAAGCAAAACATAAGCATGAAAATCAAAGACTTTTAACATACCAGTCACCAACATCTAGGGCTTTCTCAACCTCCTGACGGGTATGAAGTGCATAGAACCTGTTGTTTCTTAGGCCAACACCTTGGGGAGCTCTTTGTTGGCCTTGACCACCTTGAGCCCCCTAACCTTGACCTCTATGAACATTCTTAGGAAAATCAGCAATCTTGTGGTTCTTATCACTACACCCAAAGCAGGCGCCCGAATTCTTCCAACAAGCACACCTCATGGGGCTTCCTACACTTATCACATGGAGGATACCATGGTCCACCACCGACCGGTTCCTTAGGAGGAGAAACTTTAGCATTAGAAACTCGAGCACCAGAAACTTGGCCCTGTTGGAAGCGATTAAAACCACCCCGAGAGCCGGAGAAACCTCCATCAAAATGGGCCCTCTTAGGATCATGTACTCTCCTCTCCTTGAGTGTTCCCACTTCAATCTATTCGACATACACTATGAGTCTAGAGATATCCATATTCCATATGAGCATGGTTGTAGGACATTCTTTCACAAGTGAGTCAGAGATACCAGAAATGAACTTGTGCATCCTTGCACGAGGATCTGTCACAAGCGTCAGCACATACTTGGAGAGCTTAGTGAATTTGAGGGCATAGTCCCGCACACTCATACCCTCTTGCTTGAGGTTGATAAATTCAGTTATCTTGGCCGCCTTATCATCTGGGCAAGGCCAATGATGTGGCCGATGCTCTCAGCAGGTTATCGATGGGGAGTGTGGCGCATGTTGACGAAGAACAGAAGGAGTTGGCAAGAGATGTTCACCGATTGGCTAGGTTGGGTGTCAGGTTGGCTGATTCGAGCAATGGTGGTGTTCGTGTTCAAAGTGGGGCAAAATCCTCTATGGTGAGTGATGTAAAGGCCAAGCAAGATTAGACCCATCGTTACTTGAATTGAAGAAGTTGGTTGCTGAAAAGGAGATCAAGGTGTTCTCCCAAGGGGGAGATGGTGTACTTCGGTAGCAAGACCGACTTTGTGTTCCAGATGTGGATAATCTTAGAAGGGTGATTATGAGCGAGGCTCACAACTCTCATTATTCTATTCACCCGGGGTCTACCAAAATGTATTGGAATTTTAAAGAAGTGTATTGGTGGCATGGTATGAAGAAGGACATCCCTAAGTTCGTATTTGAATGCCCGAGTTGTCAACAGGTGAAGGTAGAGGACCAGAGGCCTGGTGGCTTAGCCCAAGATATTGAGATTCCCAAATGGAAGTGGGAAGATGTGAACATGGATTTTGTAGTTTGGTTGCCTCGGTCCCAAAGGCAATTCGATTCCATTTGGGTCATTGTGGATCGGATGACGAAGTTGACTCATTTCCTACCGGTCAAGACTACTTTCGGTACCGAAGATTATGCAAGGTTGTATATCTAAGAGTTGGTAAGGTTGAATGGTGTGCCTAGGTCTATTATATCGATCGTGGTACCTAATTCACTTCTCACTTTTGGAGGTCCTTTCAGAAGGGACTAGGGACTAAGATTAAGTTGAGCACCGCTTTTCATCCTCAAATCGATGGCCAAGCAGAGAGGACTATTCAAACCTTTGAGGATATGTTGAGGATCTGTGTGTTGGAGTTTGAAGGCAATTGGGATGACCATCTTCCACTCATTGAGTTTGCTTATACTAATAGTTTCCATGCTAGCATTGGTATGGCGCCGTTTGAAGCTTTGTATGGGAGAAGGTGTAGGTCGCCGGTGGGGTGGTTTGAGTTAGGAAAGATGGCTCTAGTTGGTCTGGATTTGGTGATGGAGGCCATAGATAAGGTGAAGGTGATTAGGGTGAGATTGAAACCGGCCCAAAGCGGTCAAAAATCTTATTAAGATGTTAGGAGAAGGGATCTTGAAGTCGGTGATTGGGTGTATGTGAAGATTTCGCCTATGAAGGGTGTGATGCATTTTGGTAAGAAGGGTAAGCTAAGCCCCCGGTATGTTGGCCCTTATGAGATTGTTGAGAAAATTGGAGGTGTGGCTTATAAGTTGGAGTTACCTCCGAATTTGAGTTCCATTCACCCGGTCTTCCATGTGTCTATGTTGAGGAAGCGAAATGGTGATCCTAGCACCATTGTGCCTTTGGAAAGAATTGAGGTTGAAGAAAACTTGTCTTATGAGGAAGTTCTGATGAAAATCTTGGATAGGCAAGTAAAGCGGCTTCGTAACAAGGACGTAGCTTCGGTGAAGGTGCTTTGGAGAAATCAACAAGTGGAGAGTGCTACTTAGGAGGCAGAGCTGGACATGGTAAAGAGATACCCTCATCTTTTTGCTATAATATTTTTAGTGACTTGAATACAATTTTGATATGAGCTTAAAGGTCTTGAACAATGGTTTTGAATAACGCTTTTGATACAATTTTGAATAATGAACTATGCATTGTATCTTATGTTGGGTGTTTCATGCTCTAAGTCAAGCCTTACAAGCCTTGTTCTTGTACATTCGGGGATGAATGTTTCCAAGGGAGAGATGATGTAAGGACCCGGATTTTTTGAGTTGCATTACCCCAAGTGTCTTGGAATTGTCCAAGGTGAATTGCAAGACACCACTCCACGGAGGAGCCTACACGACCCGTGTGAAGCCACACAGACCATGCGGCTTCCCGTGAAGAGGCACTAGGTCCAGTTCACAATTGAGACAACTCTGGGACGGAGGGGAACTGTGGCCAAGTGAAGGCACACGAACACTAACACGGTCCGTGTGATGTGACATGGTCCGTGTGGCTCTCCGTGTAACTCACTACGTAAAAATTATTTTAAGTATGGAAGTAACGTCTCGTAACTTTATTGTGCGGAAATTATTTCAACTACCGTTACATGGTCAGTGTCACGGCCCGTGTGACCCACTTAGCCCCGAGAAATCTTCCTCTGTAAGAGTCTAAGTAGGGGATCACAGCCACTGTTCACGGTCCGTGTGACGTTTTGCAGATGGTGTAGTGGACCGTGTGAGCTTGAAGGGACTAATTTTGGTCCATTTCATTAATAGAGTTTATTGAATTTCGGTTTGTTTTAATCATGAATTATGACCTTTTACCTATCCTAAACCTCTAATTCAACTTAAACCCCTCCCCTCTCAATTCATTCTCCTAAAACATTCTACCCCTCATAAGATCACCTCCCTACTTCTCTCTACACTCCTCTCTCAAGGATCAAAGCTAGGGTTCCATCGGAGTCCAATTCAAGCCTAATTCATCCTTCAAATTCAACTCCTCAATCAAGGTATGTGGAATTGATTCTTGGCCCTTTTCAACCAAGAAGACCCAAAATTCCTTTCAATCTATTTCATGAATTTTAGTCACTTTAAATATGAAATTTCATTATTTGATTTTATTAAATCTAATTAGTGTATGGGCTGTATTTTACCTATTATTTCAATCCATTTTGATTACTAATATGATGATCTACATTGAGTTATAAAGTATGAGTATGCATGTCCCCTTTAAAGTTGATTTGTGCATGGGTGACCTATACTATGATTTACATATGAATTTAATTATGGATTTCCTTAATTTCATTTTTATATGACTGATTTTAACTTGAATTTATGTTACCCATGCCACCCTCACATCATGCATTGCATTGCATTCATGAACATTGATGCATGAAAACTATGAAGTGGGTTAAGCCCAATTATGTCTTATGAAACAATTATGATATGATTTTGGTAAGGCATTGGTTATGACAAGAAGGTGATCACCGGTATATCCATGATTAGGGCTCTATGAGAACTATGGGTGTTTGCACGATCTCGTATATGTGTAGATGAGTTATTCCTTGCATGAGCACTATGATTATGATTTCATGGTTTGACATTTGAGCCTATGTATGCATTGAACATTTTGAAATGAACATTGAATCTCTTGACAACACGTATATGTATAAGTATTCATTTGGGATGTTGATGACTTAGCACTGATGGATTGGGAGCGTTAGGGCTATCGATTATGTTTATGATATGATATGATATGAATATGAAAATCCTTCTAAAAAGTGTGGTCGTAAGGAAGGTGACCATCCACCGAAAAGCGGGGTCGTAAGATGTGATGTAGATTACCTTGGGCAAGTAATCTTCTCCTACTAATGGGAGGTCTTTATCGGACTAATTCATGTAATAGCTCGCATGGATTTGATTTGTCGATTATAGTACATCCCCGTTATATAGGAGCATTATCGCATTGCATGCATCATGAATTTCATGGCATCTTGTATACTTCTCCATTGGATATATGATTCTTTCTATATTATGTGCCCTTGTCATCTAACATTGAAACGCAGGTTGGTAAGTCATATGCATTGCATGCTCACATACTTAATACATTCAAACGTACTAATGCATACTATATGCCTACATGATTTTACCATGTAGGGGCTGAGCACTTTGAATACCAGTCGTTTGATGAATAGTCCATTCTTAGAATTAGTGTGGTGAGTCCCGTCTTCTGAGGGCGAGCCAGCTATATTCCTTATTGTTATTACGAATGTTCTCTTTTATTGAGGGTGAGCCCAGAACTTGTCCTGGCCCCCATTCCTTTGACTAAAGGCATTGTTGGCACTATGTGACCTCTTCTTAGATCTGGTTGCTATGACTATTGTATTGCTTTCGTATTACTAGAATGATTTCTGAGATCTGATTTGACTATATAACTATGTGTGTTTGAATACTATTCTCAAACCGATGATGTAGTTACAGATACTTGAGGCTTGTTTGGGGACCCTCGGGTCTCCATTCGCCGTGTCACATCTAGGCCCTAACCCCTGGTCGTGACAGTAATTTAGTGATGACAACATTTTTGTTATATACAATTTAATTGTTAAGTATTCTCTTTATGTTTGCATCTTGGTTTGGAATAATTTTTCTATCTCAATTATTCTAGCTTGATAGATGATATAAGTGTAGTTAAGATTACAGTGTGTTTATTTATACTTGGAGAAAATATTTTCTCAGTGAATTATCTTCTCTTGTTATTTTAAATTATTATAAATGTATCATTTGTACGAGCTGATTATTTGGAATCATATAGTTTAAGTTCTGAGTTACTGTCAATTATAGTTTGATTGTATATAATCTTGTAAGAAGCTAGAAAATAATCCTATTCGCCAAGGAAAATTTATTTGGAAAAAATGAGAAGACATACATCTTATAAATAGTAAGACAACAATTACTTATATAATTAGTATTCAATGAAGTTAATTGCAATATAAATGTTACATGAATACTAATAGATAATTAGATATTTTTATTATATTTTAATATAATATAGGGGTAAAATAGTAATTCAATTTTAAAGATGGCAATAAGAGAAAATAAATAATGATACAAAGACAAAAGAATAATTCAACTTTGAGGTTAGAATCTTCCTAATTTTAATTATATATATATATATATATATATATATATATATATATATATATATATATAATTAAATATATATATATATTTATAAGCCAATAAGGAGGGACTAACATAGCACAAAAACATTGTACCAGAGGCAGTCTATATGGTACTATCAATTGATACTTCCTCCACAAAAACACGTGGCAACACCATCGTTCTTCAAAAGAACACCTGCCAACACCATTATCAAGCACGTGTCCTACAAAAGTGTAACCAAAATAGCTCCACCTTTTAACTTCACAATTATTGGTGCTAAGAATGACATTCTTTGTTATAATTTGGAATTGTATACTCATGTTTCCTCACTGATTGAATGGTTTATTATTCTTTTCATTAATTGCATATGCCAGAAACGTGTGTTCCTCTGCCACTCCACTGAACAAATGACCTCATCTTCTTAATTCTGTTATGTATACATCGTGAAATGGTTTATGCATGTTTGTTGTGAGGATCAATAAGATCAAGCCGGTAAGAATTAATGCTTTATTTTTATTTTTATTGTCGATAATCATAGAAGCCTTTTTTGTCATTTTATATAAGTGTCACGATCCAAAACAGATCGCAACAAAAGAAAAATATATAAAGCGAAAACAACTCATCAGATATAAAAAAAATTCTCAAAATTTGGAGTCATGAGTACAAGAGCATCTAAACAGTACTGAAGAGTAAATACAATTGTCTCAAAATAAAATACAACACTGCCTCATAACATCTAGTACATAGTCGGAAAGAAAGCAATAAAGAGAATCCCAAAGATCCACGGTGACTCGAAGTATGAGCCTCACCGGTAAGATCTTGATGGAAGTAGTAAAGTCCAAAAGAGTGATCAACTACCCTATACGAGTCCCTGTGCTCGATCTGCAGGGAGGAAACAAAGTAAGGGTGAGTACACAGAAATGTACCCGATAGGTTTAACCCACTGGCTAAGAGAAACCGAACAAGTATGTCATAACAAATAATCCTATTACCTGCATCAAAAGGGTTAGCACACGATACAAGTAGGACATAAATAATGACAAGTATAGATAGTAACCAATCAAAAGATACAATGCAATGCGATGCATGAATGCAATGGCGTAACAGGCCATGTATGAGGTGAAATCACGACCGTCGCGGGGCCGATGTACACATCTATCGAGTCGAAGCTACATGATAGAACTCGGGGGCGTTGCAGGTCATGTACTAATACATATATATAATAAGACGTTGGAGGCCATAATCAGAAGTATCTCGAGGCGTCATAGGCCATAACCATTGTCTCAAATTATGTACATGTAGTACTAAATGTGCATAACAATGAATCTAATCATGTATCAAATGTGTGCATACCAATGCAATTAGTCATATATATCATGTGTGCATATCAATAAAACCTAATCATAATTAAGATTCGTGCATACCAATGCAATTGGTCAATATAAGAAGGTACATACCAATGTAACGATGGAGCATAAGAATTTGTGCATATCAATGCAACTAGTCAGTATAAGATGGTGCATACCAATACAACAATGGAGCAAAAGAATATGTGCATACCAATGCAACTAGTCAATATAAGATGGTGCATACCAATGCAAGAATGGAGTAATAACATTATACGAATATACCATGTCTCATCTCATCACCAATCCCAAATAACCATATGTCATTGTAACAAACCCATACCTGAAGCATCACAATATACCACAAATGGAACTCCCTCCCCAGGTAAAGCAAGAATAGGTGTTGAAGTGAACAAATGCTCGAGCTTTTGAAAGCTAAACTCACAATCATTCAACCACTCCTTTTGAGTCAATGTGCTCAACTCATAATCATCCAACGAACTCATAATCTCCATAAGTAGTCCTAAAAGCTATCTTCGGGATATTAGACTCCCGAACTCTCAACTGATGGTACCCGAACCTCAAGTCAATCTTGGAGAATACCGAGGCACCTTGCAACTGGTCAAAAAGATCATCAATGTGAGGCAAGGGTTATTTTTTTATGATGTTCACTTTGTTAAGCTGATGATAGTCAATACACAAACAAATAGTGCCATCCTTCTTCACAAATAATAGAGGAGCACTCCAAGGGGATACACTCGGACGGATAAAGCCTTTCTTTAACAAATCTTCCAACTGTTCCTTCAACTCTGTCAATTCAGCTAGGACCATCCCATAAGGAGCAATATATATAGGCTTAGTGCTCGGCTCCACATCAATAGTGAAGTCAATATCACGATCCAGAGGAACACTAGGCAAATCAGTTGGAAATATATCGATAACTCTTTAGTAACCCTAGTAGTCTTCAATAATGGGGACTCTTGAGAAACAACCCGAACCTGAGCTAAATATGCCAAACACCCTTTCCCCATTAGTCGACAAGCATACATATAAGAAATAATGCCCTTAGGATAGGAGTGAAGTGCTCCAATCCACATCAACTAAGGTAAGTCAAGGCAAGATAGGGTCGTGGTCTTCGCATGATAGTCAAGAACAACATGATAAGGAGACAACCAATCCATACCCAAAATCACATCAAAATCAACTATATCTAACAATATCAAATCCGCAACAGTATCTCGCCCCATAAAAGTCATAACACAACCCCGATACACCTGATTCACCGGGGTGGAAACACAAATAGGTTCGACAAGCGGCTCACATATTAACATGTAATATCAATATCCGAAGCAAAATAGGTTGACATATATGAATATATAGAGCCTGGATCACATAAAACTGAAGTTGAATGGTGGCCCACTAGGACCATACCTATGATAACTGCATCAGAGGAACAACATAGCAAACTCCCCACACACCACCAGCCTGTGGACCACCACGAGCACCGCCTCTCACTATACCATGACCTCCTCTAGCACCACCTCTCATAGCTTGAAAAGTGTCTCTGGGTACCAGTGTTGTAACTGGACGAGCTGGATGAGAACTTAAAGTCTCAGCAGAAGGTACATGGTGAGGACAACGATGAGCCAAATGCCTAATCTACCATAAAGATAATAAGCCCTGGTCTCCAATCTTTGAGATGACTACCCTGAAAAGCCACCACACCTTGGTGCACTACCCACCTGAGTAGATCTGGACCTATCAACACTATCAGATGCTGGGGAAGTTGTTTGAACTACTCGACCCTGATGGCCCTGACTTTGACTCTCTCAATCCCGTGGTGGGTGTCCACTAAACTATCCATGTTGATAGAACCTCTTCTCACCACCCTATCTATCCTATTTGATACATTCTATCACAGAAACGTACTCCACAACACTCTGGAAAATAACTCCATCCAACACAAAGGAAGTCATAGCCTCTTGAAACTACCCTGCAAAGCCATTGACAAACTATCGGATCCTCTCGAACTAAGTATGAATGCTAGATAAGGCATATCTAGATAAGGAATGAACCTTAGCATCGTAGTCAGAAACAGACATATATCGCTGTTGTAACCTATCAAACTCATCTCGGCGATTGTCTCTGAGGCTGTAGGGCATGAATATCTCTAAAATATCTCAGTGAACTATCCCCAGGTCATGGCTGGAGATCCAACAGGTCGACGAACTACCACTGACCTCCACTACTCCTTGGCAAGGCTAGTGAACTAATATAAAGTGTAGGCAACTCCATACGACTCAAGAATAGCTATATAACATAACCATTCGGGCACTCTGACAGAAAATCATAAGCTCTATCTCCAGGAGTGCCATCAAATCGCGGGGGAACCAATCGCACAAACCTCTCAATACTCTTCTGCTCTACTGAACACACAGTTGGACTAGCAGAGGATGGTGGTACCATAAACAAGGGAGGTGCAATATATGGAGCAATAGCCAATCTCTAAAGTTTCATACTCAAACTCGGTCTAGATGCCTGAAGCAGAGTAATAACAGCCATAAGAGGGTCTGGTAGAGCTGAAGATTGACCAATATGAATCATAGGCGGCTCTGGTGGAACATTAGAAGGACCAACTTGTGTGGTGTAAACCAGTATCTCAACAGTAGGATTCGTAGGCCCATCTGGTTCATAAACAGGATCTGGGGAAACCGATCTAATCTACTCTCGAGGTAGAGCTGCCCCGCAAACATGTCCTCTTCCCCTGGTCCTTCCCCAAACTCTACCTTGACCTCGGGGGGGGGGGGGGGGGGGGAGAAACGTTAGCTATCTTGGGCTCTCTCACTGATCGACGGGATCTGGTAGTCGGCATCTGTGCAGAAGAAGTAGATTAGACATTTTCAAAATAGGTAATACAAGAAAATGCACCAATAGAAGCAAGATGTGAAAACTTTTCCTAACAAGTATCTAGTAGCCTCCCAAAGATGGGTGTGGACATCTATACACCCATCCACAAGACTCTACTAGACACCCTACTCTTGACTCACGAGCCTAATGAAACTAGAGATCTGATACCAAACTTGTCACTAAAATAGATCGCAACTAAAGAAAGATAATTAAAGTGGAAACAACTCATACAATAAAAGAAATCTCCTAAAATCTATAGTCATGAGTACAAGAGCATCTAAACAGTACTGAAAAGTAAATATAACTGTCTCAAAATAAGATACAAGACTAGCTCATAATATCTAGTACATAGTCTGAGAGAAAGCAATAAAGAGAGTCCAAAAGAACCACGGTGACTCGAAGTCTGAACCTCACCAGTAAGATATGGATGGAAGTAGTAAAGTCTGAAAGAGTGATCAAATGCCCTCTATGCGTCCCTGTATACGATCTGCAGGGAGGAAACAAATTAGGGGCAAGTATACCAAAATGTACTTACTAGGTTCAACCGACTTGGTAAGAAAAATCGAACAAGTATGTAATAACAAAGAATCCTATCACCTGCATCAAAAGGGTTAGCACACAAAATAATAAAGACATAAATAATGACAATTATATATGGTAACTGGTCAAAAGATATAATCCAAGGCAATGCATACGCAGGGGGCATCACATGCCATGTATGAGGTGAAAGGACCATCAAGGGGCCGATATACACATCTATCAAGCCGAAGCTACAAGATGGAACCCGAGGGCGTCGCAGGCCATGTACTAGTTTATATAATAAGGCGTCACAGGCCATAATCAGAAGTATCTCGAGGCATCGCAGGCCATAACCACTGTCTCAAGTGATGTACATGTAGTGATAAATGTGCATAACAATGTGTCTAATCATGTATCAAATATGTGCATATCAATGGAATCAGTCATATATAACATGTGTGCATATCAATGCAACCAAATAAGAATCAAGATCCATGCATACCAATGTAACTGGTCAATATAAGATGGTGCATACTAATGCAATAATAGAGCATAAGAATTCGTGCATAACAATGCAACTAGTCAATATAAGATGGTGCATACCAATGCAATGATGAAGCATAAGAATTTGTGCATACCAATGCAACCAGTGAATATAAGATGGTGCATACCAATGCAACAATGAAGTATTAATATTATACAGATATACCATGTCTCATCTTATCACCAATCCCAAATAACCATATATCATTGAAACAAACTCCACAAGTATCCCAAATGGGCTCATAACTCCCACACTAATTATACTTATCATCATTTAGTCACAACATTAACCAAGAACTATTTCAAGTCTCATATTATCGTAATGGTATCCTAAATTATCTCAAAAACAAGATTTCTATCACGCCCCAAGTTTACACTCTGGACGTGGCCAACACCCAGAACTATTTCTGGTCCCAAATGAACCACTTAGCCTAGATACTTTACTCAGCGGAAGACTTAAATAACAAGTCATAGGTTTAGATATAATGTACTAAAGAAACTGCAATAGTCTGAACAATCCAAACAGAGGAAATATCTCAATAACAACTTAAAATAAGAAATGAAATTCCTATCGTTCAGTCTATGGAACCTCTAACTAGAATAATCTGAAACAACTACCATAATGGGCCCACGGTAACCATAACTGAAAAAGAAACACTAAAAACATAAATAAAGACTCCAAAGCCTCTGACTGGTAAGAGGCCTTACTAATAGCTAGTCCTCAATAGAACATCTACTGATGACCTCTATAACCTGCATATGCATTATAAAATGATGCAGGTCTAAAGGACATCTGTACATGGAATGTACGTTATGTAAATTAGCCAAAATTGAGAACTCAGGATAGGGTACTATACTAAAAAAATAGCTAACACATGTCTCAAAACAAGATAGCAAAAGTAATAAATAAAGTGCATATTGAAAGTAAAAACATATGTTGAAACTCTACATACCAGAACTAGTTTACTTTAGCTTGGGGAGTTTCTCTAACTAACAACCATCACTATGAGCTTCGTGATGATACAACGTCTTGCCCACGCTTCCAGAGCCGTTTTATACTTTGCCAGGGTAAGGAACGAGAACTAAGGGAATGGATCCATCCCAAAACTAGGCCATCTCAGTGGCAATGAGGAGTTGTACTTTTGGTACAATCCTATCCTACGCCAACTACGTAGTTTATGAGTTCAAGTTATTATTACTCTCCCAAATTAACTTTTATAATGCTCATAACTTTAAGAGTAAGAGTTCTCAAAATGCCCTTTTAATCTTTTGGGACTTAGCCCAACTTTAGATTTTATTAAACTGTTCTCAACTTATCTCTTCCCTTGATAGAAATTGTATCAATGCAAAGTATCTCAAAAACATAATTTTATTACTCAGTTATCTTGTAAATACAGAAGCTTTAAGTACTCCTTAAACTCAACTCAAAACTGTGAACATAATGGTTTTCATAAAACATATAGGGTTCTTATATTCGCAATCTTAACAATGGAACCTTGACTTAATATCTTAATCTAGTAGTGAAATCAGTAAAGACCATGACTTTTATCAAGAAAAATACATGAACAAGTATTTCAATTAAATTAACTAGTAATGGGAAAAACTTGATCTCAACGCATAAACATGATCTTGGGTACAGACTGGTAGTTAAAGATACTAAAATAATAGTAGGATACTTTTTGCAAGGCCTTACATACCTGGGGAATTAGTTTCTTGAAGAAATTGAAGAAGGTTCTTGAAAGCCCTAGCTTTTGTCCTTTTAAAACTTTGTTTTGAGTTTAGAGAGTGTTTGAGCGTTATTGATTTGAAGAGTTACATTTTAGGGGTCTAATTAGGTGAAAACTGACAAGTTTAGGATTAAAGGGTGAGAAAAGACAAAAATACCCCTCTTTAAAATCATTAATCGGGTTGTCCACGAGTCCATCTACAACTAGTAGAATTTTCTATGGCCCGTAAGGACCTTTCTGTAAACATTTGGGCGAATTTCGGGGTCTCTGGATCACTTTCATGAGCCTATTCTAAGGTCCGTAAAGTCTTGGACTAAAAATTAGATTTTTAGGACCTTTTTCCACGAGATAGCAGGCGGGTCGTACTTTACTCCACGTCAAATGGTTTCATATTTCATCTTTGCTCTGGCAGTCTTCAGTAAAATTGACATAACTTTTTGACTCTAAACTCCAAATGAGGTGAAATCAGTTGTGTTAGAAAGCTAATTCAAAGGGCTTTAATTTGATAAGTTATGGGACATCAAATTCTTTGTGTGCTAAGATTAATGATCATTTAAAGTTAACCATTGCATAATCTAAGACTAGAAACTCAATTCATAGGAAAGTTTTGAACTCGGCTAAGTACTAAAGGTCTCTTATGACCTTAATACACTTCTCACATATAAGAGTGAGGCTTGAAACATATGTACATGCGAGGATAGAGTTATAGGGTATCACAATTTCATCTTAATTAATCAATAGGATCACCATTTACTCAATATTCAGGATAACCGACCTCATATTCCTAACAAATTCAATCGTATCATAATATTGGACCACAATGCAATCTACATCTCTCAATCATCACATGAACATGCTCAATAGCTCAAATCTAGTCCTATAAAGGTTAGCCAAACCTACCTCGATGCTAAAATCGCAGTCAGACAAACTTTCAATCAACTCAAACCTCCAAATGATCTACGAATCCATTAACCACTATCAATAGTAGATACTACGCATCAAGAGATGCATTTTGATATCCATATTGGTATACTTTAGGCTTAGGAAAAAAGGGTCCAAATTAGGGCTAAACTTCGAAAGTCCTAAATCTGGAAATTGACTTCAACATTGAATTCTACATGAAAAATGGAGTTCATGGGTGAAAATTCCACTAAAATTGAATTCAAATCGATGGAGAAATCCTCATTTAAAGTTCCAACATTATAGACCAAAAATTCCCAATTTTGGACATTCAAAATTGCAAAATCCAAGTCAAAATCAAGATGAAAACCATAGAAATTAATCAAAACGATGTCTGAAACACTTACCCAAAAGACTTCTCTGAAAACCCTCGTCATAAATTGTCCCCCAAAGCTTGAAATATTGAAAATGGAGTGAAAATGGGGGTTTTACGTCTTTTAAAATGTCACAACAAATATATATACTCCATGATGGCAGAACCTTGTCTGCGATTGTGGAGCAAAAAAGTGCCCATACCGCCGTGAAGGTAGGGTACAATTTGGGTTGCACCAGATACCTCTCACACCTGCCAATTGCAAAACTTAAACCGGACCCCCCCTTCCCCCCAATCATTCAGACTCAGACTTTCGCAATCTTTATATGTATCTGTACCAAAAACAACGATTTGAACTCAACAAAATCATCAAAACTCGATTCCGAGGCCTCCATAACGCATTTACCAATGCAAGTCAATTAAACTAGTTTATAATTCGAAACACCAAAACTACCCTAAAAAACTCCAAATATTATGACGAGACCATTTTTAGCATTAGTTTCATCATCTGGAACTATTGGAGCTGTCAAAATTTCGATCCGAGCTTTCGAACTTTGAATGTTGATCAAAGTCAAACTTTGGTTCCGAAAATGACTAAAATCACAACTTTGGGCCTAAAAACCTCATTTTAACTCCAAATTCAATTTTGTAACTTCTAGTAGCATAGTTTTGACATTCCAAAGCTAATGTAATTTACGGATTCCCGGTCCGAACCTCTGAAACTCAAAATGACACAGAAACTCACTTTTTCAACAGCGTAAGCTTTCAAAAGGACCAAAACTCATATTTTCAACTTTTCAAACCCAGGATTTCAATTCCAACCATTCAAATAGTTCAAAGTAGGTCCAAAGCAACTTACGAAAGGATAAAATAGTAATTTTCACAAATAACGCCAAAAAGGACTAGCCAGATCATTACAATAAGTGGGTTATTCTATTTGTATATGGAGGGACGAATTTAATCCTTGTTTAACTATTAGTTTTCAGTTTTTATCTTTGGCACGAGTAGAGCAACTTGATAGCTCGCAAGGCTCATAATCTTGAGGTCATGGAAAGTGCAATTATTTTTCTTTCCTCATTTAATAGGGTGAAAAACATAAGTATACAATTTTATATACCAAATTAATGGTCCTACCGACTTTTTCTTATTTACAAAATATACCAATCTTTTATTACAAAAAAAGCAAAAGGTGTTTATTGATATTAATTAATGTTGATTTGATTGGTATTGGAAAATAAAAAAGTAAAATAAAGATGGTGTAGTTTGGTAAAAATAAAAATTATTGTTTTGGTAAATATAAAAATCCTTGTAATTCTCACTCTTGAAGTGTCCATTCTTGTAATTTTTCCTTTAATATTCATATTTCTTTGTACATAACATGTTTAATGGATGTTATATTCAAATTGTTAGAAGAATGATCCATTGATTCTTAGTAAATATATACTCAAACTTCTATAACATCTTAAATCAATGAATTACAAGTGCCGATGAAAAAAACAAAAGAAAAATTACCTCTTCAACTACAATTGACAAGAAAGGGAAGAAGCAATCACAAAACCTGGAACTCCAGGCAAGATGTTGAAACAGGGATCACCAACACAAAAAATGTGGATTGAACCAATGTATATTACTAATACTTTTATTTTTGTTTCAAAAAAATAGTTGGTGCTAAATATTACTCCCTCCGTCTCATTTTATATGACACCATTTGACTTGACACAATTTGATTCCTCTAAATTTTGAATAGGTATAGCTTAACATTAGTTTCTTAATTGTCTCCTACTCTATGCTTGGAGTATAACTCTATTCCAACTATACGGAACAGCCCATCTACTTGGAATTTTTCACTACTTAAAAGAAAACTCTCTTTAGTACTTTCATTATTAGCTGTCATTTGCTCTGTTTTGGGGATTCTCTATTTTTTCGTGATTTTTCCTTGTTGAAGATGTGATGTGTCTTTTTTGAGACTTTCTCATTGAATGGTAGTATAGCAAGAACAATATTCTTTTATTCGGATGGGAGATGAAAAAGGGGTATAGTGAGAATGTCCCATTTCTCTATTAAGGATTTGATGCATTGTTACCCAGTAACGAAAAAAGACGTATCGTTCGAGATTAATTATTATTTATTGTTTGTCATTGTACTTGCTGATTTTTAAAGTATTTTTTAAGTTTCATATGAAGTGTTTCGTGCAACACTTGCTTACTATGACACCCTATAACTCTATTCTAACATGTACCCATGTTTCAAGTCTCATTCTTATGTGTGGGAATATATTAGGGTCATAAGAGACCTCTAGTACTTATTTGAGTTCAAAGTCTTCCTATAAATTGAGTTTCTAGTGTTAGACTATATAGGGATCAACTTTAAATGATCATACCTTTTAGCACACAAAGAATTAGATGAACCATGACCTACCAAATGAAAGCTCTTTGAATTTGCTTTCCAACGCAATTGATTTCACGTCATTTGGAGTTCGAAGTCAAAAGTTACGATCATTTTACTGGAAACTGCCAGATGCAGAGTTGTTCTATGAAATCTACATACGGGCCGTGGATTGAAGTACGGCCTGTCTGCTAACTCGTGGAAAAATTTCCTTAAAATTGCATTTTTGGTTCCAAACTTTACGGACCAATCTACGGCCGTAGATTGGGCTCGTGAAAGTGATTCAGAAACCGCGAAAATTGTCTAAAAGTTTACGACAGGGTCCCTATAGGCTGTGGAACTTTCTATGGGCCGTAAATGGGCCAATAGACGACTTTTGACAGCTTTATAAGAAGGTTAATTAGGTCTTTTTCCCACCCTTTCAAAGCCAAAACTTGATTTTTTACACCTAAATAAAGCCCTAAACATGTCAGTTTAACCTTTTTACGCTAGATTACTCTCTCAAACTTAGAGAAAGGGTTCAAAGGAGAAAAAGGCTAGTGTTTGAAAACAAATTTGAGATTTCTTCCAAGCTAGTTCAAGATTCAAAACTTAGAGAAAGGGTTCAAAGGAGAAAAAGGCTAGGGTTTAAAAACAAACTTGAGATTTCTTCCAAGCTAGTTCAAGATTCACAACTTTCAAGTATGTAAGGGTAACTAAAACATGAATTTTGTTCTTCTATGTGCCGCATAACCCGAATTGTTGGAGCTGTGAAGTAATTGAGTCTTCCATGGATGTTTCTTGAAGGTTTTTCTTAAATTCTAATGTATTTCTACATAATCTTGCATGAATTACTGTTTTTGTGAATTAAGTACTTGAAGTAGATGATTGTACCTTACTACGTGAACCCTAGCATGAATTCTTATGTTTTTACATATTTTACTTACATGAGCATGCATGAGTACAATTTGAGCCTAAAGAGTCTATGAAATCTCGAAATGCTTTGACTCTATCTTTGTTTTCCTAGGTGTTATGAGTTAGAATGATGCATGATAGAGTCCTTATGAGTCAAGAGTTGAACCTTAAAATGATGTAACCAAAGAGTTGATAGTTGATGTGATGAGTTAAGTTGACAAATGTCTAATGAGACTAGATGAATGAGTTAACCATAAGGTTGATGTTTTATGAGCATATTGAGTCTTGGGAGGAGTATTGAGCACCGAATTGAGTAAGAGTAAGTCCAACTCGAACTCAATAACTATGTAGCCGGCGTAGGAGAGGATTAAACCATAAAATCAGATGTTTTCCATTGTCCCAAAAAGGGGACTTGATGTTACCGATTTTGGATCTACTGATGGGATGTCCTATACCTCGGCAAGGTATTAGATGGATGTGGCAATAACATCACTTGGTTCCGGCTCAAAGGTGATGATTGTCGGTTAGAGAAACTCCCAAATAAGCCTTGATAATACTCTAAGTGGATTGTTCATAGATGGTAGATGAGTAATCATTGTCCAAACTGTATTCTTACTTTAGACTCTTAACATGATGATTGAGTTTCCTATTTCTTGAGTTGAGCTATTTGAGTTGATGTTATTCTTCCTTTACATGTTTCCTTCTGCCATTTTACATACTCGTACATTCCACGTACTGACACCCATTTGAGCCTGCATCTTTTCATGATGCAGAGACAGGTACTAACGGTCATCAACATGCGCCCCATTGAGGACCTATTTTCTTTCAGCTGATTAGTGAGCCCTCCCCTACTCTCGGAGGACATTATGTTTCCGTTCTAGCTTGAGTTAGACTTATCTTATTCTATTTATAGGTAATCATGAGTCTATCATTGGCACCATTATTCATATATTTTAGAGGCTTTATAGACTAGATTGTTGAGTTGTTATTGGATGTTATTATTGACTAGTTTCTTTCGTACTAGCCTTACTTAGTTGATGGATAGATTGTTTGGCCTTTGTCTTTTATTTATCATGTGTCATCTATTTCTTTTAAGTATTCCTATTTCAGTGATGCTTTCCGCTATTAGAATGTGATTGAACGAATGTGATGAGGCTGAGTAGTTCGCTTGGAGACCAGCAATAATCTTTGAGGGTCGGCCACACCAAGGGTACCCTCCCGGGGCGTGACACTTACTCAGCTACATCATTGTCACGAGAAGGATGTTTCGCACTGAAATATCATGACATCTACTTTGTAGATTAACAAATATGGAATGCATTCGTAAAGTACTACAATCCTGAAAAACAACATCATCTTTCAAGTCAAGTTGTCATATTTTGATAAACAGCTTCAAAAGTTTTATTAAGTGCTATAAATTATGGAATACCTATTGATTTTCAGAGGAATACATGCAGGCCTATTCTTCCTGGTCGTACGGAGGTATTAGCCTAACTTTTTTTAAAAAATCATGTATTTCTGAGAAAATCAATTAAATAGATTATCTAGAAGCTAATAAATACTAAAATCTTATCAATTATCATTTAATTCAGCTTGTTCCAAAGAATCTTTATGATACTATAACTGTTGAAAAATACTCTAGGTGGAGCAACTGCAAAATACAAATCAAAGTTTATGATCTTTGGCAATGCTAGAAAAAAAATGTCCATGATATTTTTAGATTTTTCCTATGAAGGGTAATCAAAGAGGAAGACAACATGATTGAGATAACATATTCAATTTTATTTTTCCTTTCCTTTTATTGAGCTACTTTGGTTAATTTATGCACTATATTAAAAGCGTCAAGGTCCTTCAAAATGTTGTTTGAACTTTTTGTGCTTCATTAAAAAACTCTCCTTTATACAATATCGTCTTTTCACTATTTTTCTCCAATTATTACTTTATTATCTCTATTATATTTAATATTGTCTACAATATGAATTCTAAACAAATTGGAATACTCCTAAATATATGATATAAATTGGAATACGTGCAGTCGTCAAACTAGATAGGACTCCTAAACCTAAAACATTTAAAATATACTTCTAAACCTACAAAATATATATTCTCTTTTTGTAGCCATGAGATCCAAGTTAACAGAATAGTATACATGATACATGTATTGTTGAGATAGTTAGTATCATATTTTGCTTTTATTATATATGTATTGATTGCTAACTTTGTTTATTTTTATTGTTTCTTTTTATGTATGTAGGGATGCTTGGAAATTGAAAGGGAGATCTGTTGATTTAAAGAATTGTAAAGGGACGTTGAAATATGATTTTAAATGAGTTAGTCAGAATGTTCATGCGCTTTTTTTTATATCCGAGACTATTTTGATCTATGAAATTTATTTATTAATTACAATAAAAGGAGATTCGAAGAAAAAGATATATAAGTATATTAAATAGTGGTTAACTTTAATTTATGGCATCAATCAAAAAGCAGAGTGAATCTAGAATTTAAACTTTATGGGTCAATCTTTACAGATTTTTTTTTTAAAAAAAAGATATAGAAAAAGACTAAGGTTTTTCACAATGAATTTTTTACTAAAAAAAATTTATAATTTTAGACCTATTAAATAATTTTTTACACACATATTTGTACTTCAAATAAAAAATAGTGATTATAGATGAATTTGCAGGAAAATGTTATATTCTCTCCCGCCGAAGAGAATATAAGAAATAACATAAACTAGCTAATTTTATGGTGTTAAAATTGATGTACTTTTGTTTTTAGACAAATTTTTTATGGTGGTAATATTATTATGTTTTGAATTAGAGTTTCTTTATATTTAGAACTCACTCTTGATTTAGAATTATTCTATATAAATAATTATCTAGATTGTGGAAAGAAAAAATATTACTATTATTTTTTTAATATTAACAAATTAAAAAAAGAGAAAGAGTAATTTAAATCATGTTGGAAACATTAAACAACTCTTTCTATATTTAGAAGTCTTTTTCAAAATTAGATTTTAATCAATAATTATTTAACTGCTAACTATTCAACTCTCAATTATTACTTTTTATATTCATAAAATATTAATATATCTCTATTATATGTAATTGAATTGATTTTCTCATCTTTGTCTCTACATAATAGATTAAACTATTGCATCAAATTAATAGTATTTATTTAATTTTATTTATATGATATTGTATTTATTTTAACGACAAGTACTGTTTATATATAATTTTTAGGTTTAAATCATCAGCAGCCCTTGAAACTGTCCACATTTTTTTATTTAGACATGCTTATACCTATTGAACACCTCTACCCATCACATTTGTGCCATCTTAAAACTTTTTTAACAATCAGCAAAAAAATATAAAGTGAGTGAAATACACTCATGAGTCATGATGACATGGCAATTTGACAAATCAAATATATATATATATATATATATATTTTCTAAGTGAAAAAATAATAATTAAAACCTGACTTCCCCTGTAGGCACACCCGGGGGTTTTAATTAAGGGTGACAAAATAGTTTGAAAATTTTAAAAAAGTGACTCTAGTTTTAAGTATTAGGTGTAGGTGACAAAAGATTAATTAAGGGTTAATGATTTAAGTGTATTTTCAAAAAGGTCCCCAAGTTCAATTTTGTACACTTTAACCCACCAATACAAAATATCCAAAATACCCCCAAACCCTCCCATCTTTCTCAGCTCCCTCCCGCGACGCAAAACTCCATTTCCCGCGACATTTTGTTCCTCCATTTGCATCGTTTCGTTTGGTTTTGTTGTTGTTGTAGTTGTTCTTCTTCTTCTTCTTCTTGTTCTTGTTCTCCTTCTTCTTCTTCTTCTTCTTGTTGTTGTTGTTAGTATTTTCCCACCACAAGATTTGAGCTTCAAATTTGGGTGAAAAAAAATCAATTTTTTTTGGGGCATTTGTTTGGGTAGGCTTTAAAAGTACTTGAAAGGTAAGTTTCCATCCTTATTATGACTGATATAAGTGTATTTGGTGCTATTTATTTGTGTTTTGTGGTTTTGTTGATTTTTCGGCCATTGTTGCCATTTCTGCATAATTTGGTCGTTTTGGGGAAGACGCAGCAGCTGCTGGACTGAGTTCAGCAGCTGCTGGACTGTTCAGCAGCTGCTGGACTCAGTGCAGCAGCTGCTGGACTAACAAAGTTGGTTTCATATGATGAAGTAGTTGCAATTGTTGTATTTTTGTACACTTTTCTCATGTTGCGCTTTTAACTGTTACTCATATAGGTTCCTTGAAGATCATCCATGGGAGACAAAATAGTATTAGGAGTTGATTGTCGTGGTGAATGAGTTGATTCGAACAATCATTTTATTTGGCGTTGGAAAGACAAAGAAATGGTCGAGACGATAACAATGATTGTGAATCGAGATATCTCGTATGAGGATTTTGTAAATCAAATTATTTGTAGTTGTGAATTAAATTGTGAGCCGGAAGATATCGTCATCATAATGTACAACAGCTGCTGGGAAATGTACAGCAGATGCTGCACCCGACCTTTGATTTTTCGTTAGTATCTATAGGAAGATGACTATAAGGTGATGGTATCAGCCATATGTAGTGATAAGTTAAGTTTTGTTACTCCGACTTCAAATAAAATATACAATCAACTTATGTAACTAATTGTACATGTAAGTGATGGTAACTATTGAGCAATCTATTGAGCAATTGCATATGTAAGTGCTAGTGACTAAGTAAATTGAGTATTACTTGATTGCGTCAATATGTTTTATAATATACAATCCATATGTTTTATAATATATTGCGTCAATATGGCGGTAGTAAACATTTCGTTAGAACTTGTTGTAGCAAGTTGACAAGCTGCTGGATTATTCTCAGCAGCTGCTGAGAAATATACAGCATTTGCTGGGAAATGTATAGCAGCTGCTGTATTATTCCCAGCAGCTGCTGGACCCGACCTTTGATTTTTTGTTAGTACCTATAGGAAGATGACTATAAGGTGATGATATCAACCATATGTAGTGATAAGTTGAGTTTTGTTACTCCGACTTCAAATAAAATGCTAAATTCATGAGTGATCTTATACATTGCCTTCGCTTACTCACAAGTAATAAACAATCTATTGAACAATTGCATATGTAAGTGATGGTGACTAAGTAAAGTGACTATTACTTGGTTGCGTCGATACATTTTGTAATACATTAATACTTATCTTATGCGTTGAGGTAGAATCAGTAGTGATCTTATACATTGAGATAGTACTTACACAAACAATACGATGGCAGATCTAAATCAGACTTATCTCGGTGGCTTTTTCCATTAATTAGTCCATGTGCTCATCGTTACAAATAATAATATAAGGAATTTAGTCCAATTCAACAATAGAAATAACTCGATGGAAAACATTTTGTTAGAACTTGTTGTAGCAAGTTGGCAAGTTGCTGGATTATTCTCAGCAGTTGCTGGGAAATGTACAGCATTTGCTGGGAAATGTATAGCAGCTGCTGGGAAATGTACAGCAGCTGATGTATTATTCCCAGCAGCTGCTGGACCCGACCTTTGATTTTTCGTTAATACCTATAGGAAGATGACTATAAGGTGATGGTATCAGCCATATGTAGTGATAAGTTGAGTTTTGTTACTTTGACTTCAAATAAAATGCTAAATTCACGAGTGATCTTATACATTACCTTCGCTTACTCACAAGTAATAAACTATCTATTGAGCAATTGCATATGTAAGTGATGGTGACTAAGTAAAGTGACTATTACTAGGTTGTGTCGATACGTTTTGTAATAAATTACTACTTATGTTATGCGTTGAGGTGGAATCAGTAGTGATCTTATACATTGAGATAGTACTTACACAAACAATACGATGGCAGATCTAAATCAGACTTATTTCGGTGGCTTTTTCGATTAATTAGTCCATGTGCTTATCGTTACAAACGAATATAAGGAATTTAGTCCAATTCAATAATAGAAATAACTCGATGGAAAACATTTTGTTAGAACTTGTTGTAGCAAGTTGGCAAGTTGCTGGATTATTCTCAACAGCTGCTGGGAAATGTACAGCAGCTGCTGGGAATTTCGTAGCAGGTGCGCGACACCTCCGCGACGCGGACATGTCGCGGAGGATCATTGTTTTCGTGCCCCAAAATTTTGGGATTTTTCGCTACGGGCCCCGAAAAATTCACTTGTTATAGCAAGTTGGCAAGTTGCTGGATTATTCTCAGCAGCTGCTGGGAAATGTACAACATTTGCTGGAAAATGTACAGCAGCTGCTGTATTATTTCCAGCAGCTGCTGGGAATTTCGTAGCAGGTACGCCACACCTCCGCGACGCGGACATGTCGCGAAGGGTCACTGTTTTCGTGCCCCAAAATTTTTACAGCAGTTGTTGTATTATTTCCAGCAGCTGCTGGAAATTTCGTAGCAGGTGCGCGACACCTCCACGACGCGGACATGTCGCGGAGGGTCACTGTTTTCGTGCCCCAAAATTTTGGATTTTTTACTACGGGCCCCGAAAAATTCACTGACCACCTACACATCCTTCAAAATATTAAGATATGTTGGTTTAGCATAAAAACTCTCAAAAAAACTCCCGGGTCAAATGAAAAACGACGGAACATTTTCTCCACAGAAAATACGCAGGTGCGCGACATCTCCGCGACGCGGACATGTCGCGGAGGGTCACTGTTTTCGTGCCCTAAAATTTTGGAATTTTTCGCTACGGGCCCCGAAAAATTCACCGACCACCTACACATCCTTCAAAATGTTAAGACATGTTGGTTTAGCAAAAAAAAACTCTCAAAAAAACTCCCGGGTCAAACGAAAAGGATGAAACATTTTCTCTACAAAAAATAGGCAGGTGCGCGACGCCTCCGTGACGCGGACATGTCGCGGATGGTCACTGTTTTCGTGCCCTAAAATTTTGGGATTTTTCGCTACGGGCCCCGAAAAATTCACCGGCCACCTACACATCCTTCAAAATGTTAAGAAACTCTTAAAAAAAAATTCTTAAAAAAAACTCCCGGGTCAAACGAAAAATGACGAAATATTTTCTCTATAGAAAATAAACAGGTGCACGACGCGGAGACGTCGCGGAGGGTCACTGTTTCGTGCAAATTATTTTTAAAATTTTTTAGATAAAGGCTCCGAAAAATTCCCCGAACAATGGACTACGCTTCAAAACAACACTATTTGTTATTTCAACCAAACAAATGACAAAAACAAACCTCGGATTCCGGAAAAAAATTATGCTACAATTTTGGACCAAGAACAGTTTATCAACTGTGTCCGCGCGACCAGTCCGCGACGCAGACGTGTCGCGGAGGGTGCGAAATCTCCCGACTGGATTTTTTTTCTAAAAAAAAATTTAAATTTTTTTAAAAAATTATTTTTTTAAAAAATATATATATATATATATATATATATATATATATTTTTACAGATGGGTTCCAAAAGTTTTAAAACTTTACACTTACACCCATCATTAACTTAATCACATAATTAACTTAACTAATGACAAGTTTGACCGGTCTTGGTCAAACTTGTCACCAATTCTAATTTACACTCTTTTTTGTCACCTTCCACCCAATTTTCACGGCACACCCATCGTCTTCCTCCTCCTCGTTTTTTTTTCCTTTCTGCTTCAAACACTTCCCCTGTAGCACACCCATTGTCTTCCTCCCTCTTTTTTTTTTCTTTCTTCTTCAAATACTTCCCCTGTAGCATACCCATATCGTCTTCCTTTTTTTTTCTTCTTCTTCTTTAAACACACAAATCCCAGGAACAAAATCCAACTAAAAGTCTATACATTCACAAAAACGTAAGTCAATTTAACATCAAAATACCACATCAACGACAAAAAAAATAAATTTTGAATTTTAAATCCCGTTTGAAATTAAAGCAGAGATTTGCTCAAAATGGTCGCAAGAGTGCCTGAAGGTAGCCAAATGATAACAATTGTGGCGTTGGCGATGTTACTGATCCTAATAACAATGAGGTCAAAAAAACAAGAACAATGGTGATAGAGAAGGCTTCTGGAGAAAAAAAATAGAAGAAGAATGGTTGCGGCAATCGCGAACTGGTTATTATGGTGGAGATAGTGATGGCACAAATTCTGGAGGAAAAAGAAGGAAGGAGAAAGGCGGTGGCCACAGTGGCGAACCGTTGAATACGGTGGACAGTGATGGCATACAGACGAGGAAGAAGAACGGAAAAAAAAAACTCAAAAAATGACTAATAATATACCTCTCATGCGCTCATCTTGTGTATCACAAACAATATGCCAGGTAGGCAATAAATGTTAAGATGGTACAAATTCAAAGGATAGAAGTGTTTAATAGGTATAAGTTTGAGTTTAGGTGTCTAAATAAAAAATGTGAACAACTTTAAGGGGCTACAAATGACTTGACCCTAATTTTTAAATTGACATGATACATACGTACAAAGTACTATACCTAAACTTAGTATTAACATAAGTTCACATATAAGTATAATGTCAAAGAACTACTTAACTTTCTTCTTTTTAGATCTTTTGATATTACCATTGTCTTATAAATTTTGCAATCTGCACAAATAGTAAGTTGATACACTTAACATTAATTTGCCTCGACTACTTTTGGTGTGTGACCTTTTCAATAATGTGCAGAAACAACAAATAATAGTTTGCAGGCCTTAAAAACAAATATATACAACACAATTATACTAATCTGTTTGGTATTAATTATTCAATTTGAGATTACCACCTTTAACATACCTACTAAATAATATACTCGTCTAAATAATATAACTCATGGAGAGATCTATATCTTACTGTCGGGCCTATTATTTGCCCTGTGCTGCATTTCTCTAGTATGTATATGTATATATATATATATATATGATATGATAATCTCTCAGTCATATCTTCTAGAGTATGTTATTGTCGCTAGACTCTAAATCAAGACAAGCAACCTAACCATGAACCAAAATCAACATCCTCCAGAATAATCTCTCAGCAAGTCCCACTTTTGATGTTTACACCCCAATGAACATGCACCAAGACTTCTATGTCAAATTCAATTATGGATAGGACAACAATTTTGCTTTAAATGTTAAAATTGTCCGTATTAACAACTGGTTGACAAATATGTGAAGAAATAGTTAATATTATCATAGAATCATAAGATTTACACTCCATCTATAGATCAATGTTACAACTCGTAAAACGCTTGTCTTTTAACTGCATAGCAAGTTGAGCATAACAATATCTTTTGCTGTCAGTTGAAAATCTGCAGAAATAGCATTTCACTGTCACATTAGGCACAATATGTATTCAATTAATCTAAGAAAATCCAAAGTAAATCAGTAAGGAGGATATGCACCTTCCCAACAGGTTCTCATCTAAACAAATAACCCACAGGTCATCTCACTAGTGTTGTGATATGTTGGTCGACGCCCAATGATTCTGGCTGAAATATGAATCAAGTCTCGAAACTAAATTGCAAAGCTATTCTGTGTGTAAAATAGTGTTCGGTACAGTGAAAGTAGACAAGTAACCCACAAGCCATATCTCATTAATGTTGTGATATAATAGTCGAGGATTAATACTTCCCAACCAAAATAAGAACAAAGCCCTGAAATTAGACTGCAAAGCCATCCTGTAAGACCAGTCAAACATTCATCACTAAAATTGTCAAGTAATAAGACAAAACAAACTACCACATTATTGTGATTGCGTTTCTAATATCCTCATAGTCCGAAGATTCTGGTAGTTTATTCTGTCTTAATTACTCGACAATTTAACTTACTAACGTTGGTTGTTCTTTCAAATGGCTTTCCAGTTCAGTAATGACTTCTCTTCTTATTTCAGCTGGAAATATTGACCCTAGACCATTATATCACAACAGTAGTGAGATATGGCCTATAGGTCACCATATCGAACACTCTTTCACATACAGTAGGTTCCCCTCTCCAGCGGTATCAGTGACAGTGTTGGTGCAGTTGCCGCTGATGGTGCCAGTGCTGGTGCAGCATTTGGTTTCACACTGTGGCCCATTTCCTTGGAGCAATAACATTAATAGTTGAGGGAAATCCCAATGCTACCTACACCATGTGTACCAAATCTGGTGACAAGTTTAGCAGTAGTAGTGGTGGGGATCCCTATACCACCAACACTAGCACTGAAATCGATGACAATTCTAATGCCAGCAGTGGGTGGATCCCCGCTAACAAGAGCAATAGGGGGAGGGCACTTGGGAGGACGAAGGGAGAAGGAGAGAAACATAACGTTTGAATTTTTGTAGTTTACACCTGCAGTGTTGGTTTAGAAGGGTCATTTATAGTATCCTAATAAAATTTAAAACCTTTTTTGTTAACTTGAAATTTTTTAATTCAAATTAAGAACCACATAAGAATAATTTTAATGTGGTTTGTGTTCTTTTTATGATTTTTTCGAAAATGTAACACAATTTGAATTGAATTTTGTCATTCATATAATACTTCTTTTAGTTTAGATGCTCAAATTGTAAAGTTGCTTGTTTATATAAGTTCACTCATAACAATCATTTAAACAGATGACAAAATACAGAGCAAAAATTTGATTTTTTCATTTAGTGTATAGGCAGGATATTGAGATATATATATACAGAGCCAAATCTCAATGGAAATATTAATTGGAACATACCTTCAACCATGGTTGTTGCGAGATCCATACAAATCATGTTTGATATCAACAAGAATCACATTATATCTAGCACCGATTTAAAACTCAAAATAGTACAACTCTAGAGGCTTATGGCATTTTTCTATCACTGAAATATGCCAGACTGATGGAGTCAAATTCGTATTTATAGGTAGGCTAGGAACTCTTACGCGAAACTTTAACCCTAGGGACTGCTCCATAAATAATAAAAAGTTCATCAAATATGTTTAAGTTCAAAAAAATAAAAAATATAATAATATATAATTATAATGACCTGATTCGTGATTACTTGGAAAGTGTGCTAAAAGTTGAGTATTTTGAATATTTGAATCCCAAAACTTTTCGTGGATCTTAGACTAATCTTGACTGGTCAACAACTTATGAATATTTGGATCCAAAAATTTTTCGTTGACCTCAGACTAATCTTGACTGGTCAACAACCTTTGAATATTTGGATCCTGAAGTTTTCCGTTGACTTTAAGACTAATCTTGACTGGTCAACAACCTTTGAATATTTGGATCCTAAAGTGTTTCGTTGACCTTAGACTAATCTTGACTGGTCAACAACCTTTGCAATAGAGAAGGGTGTCGCTATTGCAAAGACCTTTGCTACAATGGGGGCTCGACAAAAATAAAATTTATTTTCTTTTCTTATATATTTTTCAAAAAATAAATTAAACGGACCAGTTGGTCCATTTATTGCAAAACATAATAGAGAGTAAACAAAAGCCTTAACCCAAAGTGTTAAGTCTAAATCCAGAAATAACAAATACAAAAATAATTCCACAGAGAAAAAGGAAATAAAAACAAAGAGGAGATAATAATCTAGAAACAAAGCTCTTCATCTTCTACATCTCTGATCGGAATTCCAAGCAGGGGACCAACATAACAATTTAGGATGCACTACTCTACATTCTTCCTCATTATGCCCCAGTAACTTGCTTCTCTTGCAATACTGAGGAAGCATATCATATACCGCTTTGATTCTTACCACCCTTGAAGTAGCATTTTCTTTATTCACGGCCTTCAGTTCGACAAATTGTGATAAGGCGATTTTGGCTCATTTCTGTGGGTGTTAACCCACGGATTCTGGCGCTGCATGGGGTTTTGGCGTAAGTTCCCCAAAACATCATACGAGGAGGTCCGCAAGAGGACCGACAAGAGGGCCATGGGTCCCTGCGGGGTTGGATGAGGCGTGGTTGAATTTTATGAGGCAAGGAAGTGGAAACAGGCGATTTCGGCTCATTTATGTGGGTGTTAGCCCACGGATTCTGGCGCTACATGGGGTTCCGGTGCAAGTTCCCCGAAAAATCATACGAGGGGGTCCGCAAGAGGCCCGGCAAGAGGGCCATGGGTCCCGGCAGGGTTGGATGAGGCGTGGTTGGATTTTATGGGGCAAGGAAGTGGAAACAGGCGATTTCGGCTCATTTCTGTGGGTGTTAGCTCACGGATTCTGGCGCTGCATGGGGGTTCCGGCGCAAGTTCCCCAAAAAATCATACGAGGGGGTCCGCAAGACGCCCGACAAGAGGGCCATGGGTCCCGGCGGGGTTGGATGAGGCGTAATTGAATTTTATGGGGCAAGGAAGTAGAAACAGGCGATTTCGGCTCATTTCTGTGGGTGTTAGCCCACGGATTCTGGCGCTGCATGGGGTTCCGGCGCAAGTTCCCCGACAAATCATACGAAGGGGTCCGCAAGAGGCCCGAAAAATCAATCTGCACCTTGGCGTTAGCACAGCTAGGTCTTGTCTTTTTAATAATCGCCACATCCAGATGGATAAGTTTACCAACAGTAGAAGTTAATGAGAAAATAGCTCCCTTTCCAAAGAAAGTAGGTAAAAGATCAGGAAAAAAGATCTATGCCATTGCCTAGGAGGTTTCTTCATCCATTCTGAAGTTTTCATCATATATCAACGGCCTCATGGGGTAATATGAACTTGCATTATTACTAATGAAATATGAAGGCTTTGACATCATATTCACAAAATCTTCAAATAATTGGAATCTCATTAGAATATGTCTTTGCCTCAGCAATCCATTCTAGCATTCTCATTTAATATTGCATTGCTTGGTCATACTCTTCCTTAGTTCTTCAAGATCAGGTCATCCATAAGACAATTTCCCTACTACAACATATTGACAATTCTCCGCAATATTCATTCATTGTACTTCACCCTCCGTCCAAGTGATCCAAGAAATTCCATTATTGTACGTAGGCTTCCTCATTGATATTGGTGTTCCCTTCACAGTTTTTCATGCATTCCTACCATCAGATTTTAATAACATTGCATAGTTCCTTTCATTAATATTGGTTGTATTCTCAACAGGCACTTTAAATTCGTTAGATAAATTGTTTAGGTTGGATGTCTTTGAGGTAGCTAGGTAGTTCGGAGAAGTGTTCATAGGAAAGAAGGGGGAGATGTTGACCAGCCATCGTGGACGGCTGGCCAGTGACTGATGCAACCATAGGTTATTGGACGTTTAGGGTTTTTCCTGAGGTTGGTTATTTCATCAGTATTTTCAAAGGATTCGATAATCGAAACTATCATTCATTGTATAATTTTACATAATACCTGATTTGCACATAGGCTTTTGTTAACATGAATCACCAGTCAACAACAAACGCAAATTAAAGATTTGAAGTTTAAGGATTTTATAGTAATCTCAAATTAATTCATAACAAGAATTGAGTTCACAATTAAATATCTATAAAATTATAATAAGTTTTTTTTAAACATATATAAAGTACAAGTAAAAGTTATTGAATTTTCAAAAGCTCATATCCAAAGAGCTAGATTTGGCTCTACATAATGACAAATCAAATAAAATCTCATAAGACTAAGAGGAGAAATATAGCGTATACACATGTTATTTCTGTGTCATGAAATAGGAAAGTTACCAAAATACCCTCGAAATTACCTGTTGGTCTACAAGACCTAATCAAACGAAAACTATCATATTAACCAATTTCCTTGGACGTGAGGATATAAAAACAATTGCAAATGAGGATAGTTAAGAATTTTAACAACTATAAGTTAAATCCTTTTGTTAGTTGTCAATCTTCCTTTTAGAAATTGATAGTAAGAGAACTAAAAACTTCATATAGAGATCATAAAAATGAAATATACTTACTAATATTAGGAAAAAACTATTTGAAAAAAATTATTTAACATGGTCTTTTAAAGATGTTTACACAGCCACTATGTGTTATAATTATCCAAAGGAGACTGTACAATCATCATGTGTTTTATTATTATTCGACGTCATTTTTCTTGTTATCGATATTTAAATTGATATTGTAACAAATATATCGTGTGCAAGTCTTTATATTTTGTTTTTTTGTTGAAAGGACAAAATTTTCATCCTTGATTGAATACTGAGCTTACAGGGCTAGGGCTCATAAACCCTTTCTTTCATTTATCAATAAACCCTATCCTGGGTCACTTTTCGGGGTCGGCCCCTAAACGATAAGATAAGTACGCCTATCCATACCATACAAGAGTGTGTCGAGCCCATGCGAAGGATTTAGTTAAAATACGCCAGATTCTTGATTCATGTAACCAGTTCTACTCATGTTTGCCAATTTAATATAAGCAATAGTTTTTTTAAACCCCCGCCCAAACCCAAAACCTATAGCCTACAGAATAAACTTGTTACTATACAATGATTCGCAAACAACACGAAATATAAACCGCAAAAGGCAAGTCTAGTGCGAGAAGCGCGACCGAAAAACATTAGCAAATTAAGGAGATTGATCTCTATCATTCTTTATGAGATACCACATGTTGCACCAACTAAACTATCCTCATGAGTAGCACAAGCATAGTTAGAAACAAGATGTGTCCAAAGATGAGAGTCCTTAATCTTCATGGGGCAAACATTGTATAGATTTCTGACATGAACTTTAAAACAGTATTTTCAAAGAGATTGAGAGGATCTCAACTTCAACAATGATCATTATTTATCTTGGACTGAAGGTGGTCCCTGAAGAATTAAGTTGAGGGGCTCCTGCTTTAGCCTTACAGGGAATGGAGGCGCCAGTTTCATCTGTGGCATGTCGTTCATTCTGCAAGACATCATTAATTTGTTTCAGTACATAATTTGAGAAGCCAATAAAATATTCACCTTGATGAGAATATAATACAAATATACTTCCTCCGTTTAAAAAATAATCTAGTTTGACTTGGCACGGAATTTAAGAAAATAAAGAAGACTTTTCCATCTTGTGGTCATAAATTAAAATTCTATTAAATATACCAAAATGTCATTTAATCTTATGGCCTTAAACATGCCATGTGAAAAGTTAAAATTAAATTAGCCAAAAAAAAATCATTCTTTTTTAAACAGACCAAAACAGAAAGGAGTTTTTTTTAAAAACAGCGGGATTATTTTTTGGGGACTTTAAAATAACTTTTGGGAGTAACTTAACATTCTTGCGATCTTTTTGATAAATACTTCCTCCGTTTAAATAAGAATGACCTGGTTTGGCTTGATATAGAGTTTAAAAAAATAAAAAAACCTTTTTAATTTTGTGGTCCTAAATTAAAGTTATGTTAAATATATCAAAATATCCTTTTTGAAATTAAAGTTTGGGTTATTCTTTTTGAAACAGATAAAAATAATAAATCATTCCTTTTGAAACGGAGTAAGTAACAAATTTTTCTTTCTTTACCAAACATATTGGTCAATCTATCTTCTTTATTTGTAATATGTGCTTAATAAGTAACTCAAGTACTTGACAAAAGTAGATAGTATGTGTTCTTGACAATGGTAAAAGGCAGTCATTCATGACAAAAAGCATGGAAAAGGACATCTACTAAATAAATGCAAACATATATATAGTTAGAGAGAAAGAGAGAATGGAAGGGTAATCAATCATACTTATTTATGACATTTAAGATATTATTTTGAGCTTGCAAGAGAAGGTTGACGTTTACTTCGATCTGCATCAATCACAAAAAAGAATAATGCAACAACATAAATATCTATGCACGAAACTTCTATCACAAATAACACACAAATTCAAAATTAAACCTCATCAATATAGGGAGCATAAAGAGGAATAAGGTATCAGTTTCATCATCAGTACTCCTACTATTAGCAAATAAAGTGAAATTTCAGTGCTTTCTAAATCTCAAAACCATTAACTGACCTTATTAGCATCAAAGTTGGCAGAAATTTGATCCAATATCTGAGCATTTTGCTCAAGAAGTTGTCCAATGGAATCAGCAATGGCTGCAAAACTATAAGACTTACACACACCATATATGTCCAAAACAAAAATAAACATGAATTTATTTTATGCATAGTCATGGAATTATTATTCTTGTAGTATCAACATAATGTGTCAAAACATTGTGAGTTGTTGTAAGTGCACTGACAAAAAAGTATTTCTCTACAAAATCATGAAATAACTAGATGACAGGATACAAATAATTAGATGAGGATCCAAAGGTTCAATTAATTGCTAACACCGGTGGAGTATTTGGAGAAGTAGGTTCGGCGAAAGTGCTTTTCAAGAAAATACTTGTAGTTTTTGTGTTTCGCTAATCAATTTAAATCATTTTGCCAATATCAAACCAACAATTCCTGCCTGATTAAGGCCCTGAAAGTGCTCATAGCGAAAAAGCTATTTTTATTAGCTTCTACTACTGCTAGAAAGAATTCCCACTTTGCTCCCTAGGTAGCGCGAACACCCAAGATCTTGGCAGAAAACTCTAACTCAATGGTATTTACCACCGGAGCAGCCTCAATAGTTGAGTGAGTAACTAAGTCATAAATTCATATATATAGTGAAGAGCTTCTATCTGAAATTCCAACTTGTAATATCTAAAAGTACTCATATGGTTCATTTAAGCGATCAAGCACATAAGTGATCAAGTACCCAGTGTTGCTCAAATTGAAGTACTCTCTATAAGTAGTATATGATTGTTATCGGAACCTCTTCAGTGATTTGTTTATGATCATCAAGAAGAGATTATACGCTTATCATATCTATTGATCTTTCCGAAAATGCATATCTCCATCCAAAATTTTCTTCTAGGCAGAACTACTAAGACTCTAGAATGCAAAATCTGAAAAAAGAGAGCTCCAAAAATACCATATATAGCTTCAGATTAACAGAAAAACTTCTCAAATTTCAGTTGATCTATAAAAGTTGAATTAGAGGTATAATGACCAACCTTGGTAGGAAATTCCACCATCACTGTCCATTGGCATAATAGCTTGAGCATTGGGAGGACCCTTTGTGGGATTAACAATATCAGTTAATTTTGGCATAATAGCTTGAGCACTGGGAGGACCATTTGTGGGATCAACAACACGAGTCAATTTTGGCATAAGATCTGTAAGTTTTACCTAAAACCAAAAAATCATGGAATCGTGAAAAAGAATTTATTGTTCAAAATCCAATACAATGTACAATATAGTTGTCAAAAGTTGAAACTGCAAGGTAAGCCTGCATACAATAGACTCTTGTGGTCGGGCCCTTCTTTAGACCTTGCACATAGTGGGAGCTTTAGTGCACAAGCTAATCATCCAGGAGTTAGCTAATCATCCAGAGATAAATAAGGAGACTGCAAGTTTGTTTGGAAGGTGTAGACAACCGAAACTAATCATCCAGGAGTTAAAATGAGATTATACATATGAAGTACTTGAAGGATACTAAGTGGCCCTACAGTTGATGGGATTTATCTATAATGGTGAGTAAAATTAAACAACAGAAGACATATTTCTATCTCCGATAGACTAAAGTCAGTTATGTAGCAAAGCCTCCGTTTTGGGTCTATTTAGATTACTTGAAGGATTAACTTGTTTAAAATCATAGAATTGTGATTACTAAACAAACATGTAATGTGTTTTATGTTTACATATACCTGATCTTTTTGGTTAAGGAAATCAAACTTTTTGTTTATGCCATATTCATATGTGTGACACCCCAAATTATCCCTAGCTTAATATTAGATCAAAGTATAATATCACAAGCTACTTTAGCTAAGACCAAGCAGGGAAATCAAAAGAGGTTAAAAAATAAGTACAAAAATGGTTTTGGTAAAATTTCCAGTCAAGAAATTTGGAAGATTATTTTCATGGCAACAAAATTGCTTAACCAGAAGAGTACGCGCCCTGTCCGCATCGTGGACTTGGTCAATTCTAGTTCGAAAATCACCATTGAAAGTTTTTGAAAAAAATGAACTATGACGGAACAAGTCCTCATTGCACACTTGTTCCATGTCAAGTCAATTTTTCGGCTTGATCTCGAATTTATTGAGGGGCATTCCAGTCTTTTTCCTACCACTCCTACACCTAATCCATGTTATTTTGAGGTTGGATTTGACTTCATGTCAGTTCCAGAAGGTATTTTCCTATTACTAATGCTCTAAGACTTTGAGAGTGGTGACTTGGAAGAAAAGAAGAAGCAAGGGTTCAAGAGAATCAAGTAAAATCTTTAGCTTTTGAGTGTTTAATCTTCATTCCAAGTATGTAAGACTAACTAAAATATCATAATGAGTTTATCCATGTGACCTACTTCGTAATTTAGTTAAATTGAGGTCAAGTTGAGTTTCCAAGTCTCCTATGGATGAATACTTGTGAATTTTTCTAAATTTTAGTAAATCTTTGCATATTATTGTAAAATGCGATGTGCTTAAGAGTTGAGTATTTAAAGCAACTATTTATGCCTTCTTCCACATAAGCCCTAATTGAATATTACTTACAAATTGGTAACTCTTCGTATAAATTGAATTGGAAAGTATAAATTATAAATGTCATGAATGAGAATGAGATAAGCATGAACGTAGTCTGTGTAGTATTTAAAGAACCTTTCATTTTCTTTTCTAAATTGAACAAGAGTATTTGAGTATAAATTAATGTAAAACAAAATATCTACGTATTGTTCTTACAAGATGGGAATGAGTTGAAAGCATGATTAGTTAAACGAGTTGATTGTGAGATGATTGTTGAATTGATAAGTGTCTAATGAGACTAATTGAAGAACTTAATTGAATTGATTGGTTTAGAGTATTATGAGCACATCGAGTCTTTGGAGGTGTATCGACCACCAAATTGGGTGAGAGTAAATAATAATTCAAACCTAATAAACTATGTATCTAGTATAAGAGAGGATTGAAGTGTTAAAGTCGGATATTTTCTTATTGTCCTAAAAAGAGAACTTGATTTGATTTTGGATCCAATGATAGTGATTCTTCCCTTACCTTGGCAAAGTATTGGACAGATGTGGCATCAACATAACTTTATTGTATATCACCGGCTCATAGGTGATGGTTGTCAGTAAGAAAATCTTCCAAATAGGACATGATAGTACCCGAAATGATTGGACTAAGTCACCTATTGTTGAGATTTCTTACATCATAGTTTACTTTGAAACATGTATTATTTTACTAGGTTGAGTTATCTAAGTTGAGTATATCTTGAGTCTGTTATTTTTCTAGCTATTTATATACCATATATTTCATGTAATGATGCCATTAGGTGTTGTATTGTTTTATTATGCAAATACAAGTGATAGAGATCTTCAGCAGGCACTCAGTTAACGATTTATTTCATCCCAGATACTGTGGTAAGACCTCCTAGAACTCTAAGGATCCATTTATATTTTCTCCTTGTAGTCAACATTTTTATTTCTTTTAGGTATCCATGAACTATCATTGATATCACCTAGATGTTTAGAGATAGAGACTTCATAGGCAATTATGGATTAGAGTTGATGTTCCTATTTTTTAGACTTGTTCCTTTAAACTATTTCTTATGGTAGTGATTGATTTGGACTGGCTGATTTGAAACCATTGATTTATTGTGTTATTGATTAATTAGCCTACTAGAATGTTTTTGTTATGCTCAAACTAAGTCTTTTGCTATTGATTGAATGAGTGAGCAATCCAACTGGTCCACTTGGGGACCAATATTAGTTTTCGAGTACGGCCATGCCTAGGATATCCTCCTGGGGTGTTACAAACTTGGAATCAAAGGCTAGAGTTCAAGATTCCTAGGGTATCTATGAAGCCGTGTTTAGTAGAGTCTTGCTTATAGGTGTTTCGTGCACCACACTTATAATAAGAAGGCTACAAGACAATACGAATTGTCTGACTTCTTTTGTATTCTGAGTTCATGAGGTAGAGATGGGCTATATGAAAGTTTCTACCTAACTCGTGTGTTGTTACACAGTTGTAGATTATGCTTCCTAAGCATGTATCCAGACAAAAGAATGCTTCAAATTTCAACACCGAGATGTCTCCACTAGAGGTCTCCTCAAATATATAAAACCTTAGAAATTCCTAGGTTAAGATCCTAACTTTTCTCTTATGTGTATGGGATCATACCGAGTGATTCTAACATTGAATATAGGTATTAAAGCCTATTCTATAGTGGGATGATAGATTTTGAGATGAATTAAGGTCACAAAAAATCTCTTAACACAAAGTTGAGTTGAAACCTTTCTACCAATTGAGTTTCGAAGTGAAATTCTATAAAATTGGATGATCCAATAACTCCAAGGTTTTGAATGTATGGTAAGGTCCTTTTCTAAGTATTTTAAGTGTGTTGAATTTGGTTTGAGGTTATAAGGGACACCCAAGGTCAGGCCAAGTTCAAAACATTTTCGTCGGCTAAGTTTCGGTGCGAGTTCATAGAATGGTCAATTTCAAATGGTCATATCTATCAGCACATAATGAGTTAGGTGACCCATAATATATCAAATTGTATATCATTGAATTAGTTTTTCAATGCATCCAATTTCACCTTAATCAAAGTGGGAACTAAAACGTTATGACCGTTTTACTAAAACCTATCGAATTTATAAAATTTCGGTGATCTGCTGATTTAGACTGCTAAAATGCTTTGAGAAAGTTTAGAATCTATCAAAAAGGGCGACCTAAGATCCCCATTTGGCATACCACTGAATGGTTTCAGCGATGAGGGCCTATACCCACCATTTAGGCTGTCAAAACTTATCAAAAGGTCAACTTTTTTTTTTAAATTTTGATGATTATTTGACTTTCCCAAAAGGATATTTTTTTATCTTTTATCCTTAAATAACTTCCCAAAGTCCATCTTATAACCTAATAAGTTCATTATACATATTGTGACTCCCAAGATCCCCAATTTTTCTTCTCCCAAAGATCAAGAACTTCAAGAAACAAATATCTCCAAATTCACAATATATAAAGGTTCAACATTCAAGATTCTCTTCAAGACCCTAGATTTTGAATCAAGATTCTTCTTCAAACTTCAAGAACTTCATGGAAGGATTTCTCAAGTTCAAGCTATAAGGTCCAAGCCAAGGGTTTCTTTAAGAACTTTTGTTCTTTCGGTTATGTAAGGCTAACTAAAGCATAGAATTTATTCTTCTATGTGCCCTTTGTATAGGATTGATTGAATTGTTAATAAACTGAACCTTACATGAATGTTTTGTCACACCTCGAGAAGGTACCTTTGGCGTGACCAGTGCTCGGAAACCATTTCTGGATCCCAAGTGAACTACTTGGCCTCATCACATTCATTCAATAAACATCGAAAGACTCAATTTATGTATAAGGAACGTTCTAGTAATATTATGTATAAGGAACGTACTTTAAAAAGAGGCTTCATAAGACTTGTACCTTTCAAAACTATTTTCACAATATTGAATTGATTTAGATTGTTGATGTCTTTCTCTATTAGATTGTGATTGAATGAATATGATGAAGCCAAGTGGTTTGCTTGGGATCCAGTAATAGTTTTCAAGTGTCGGCCACGCCAAAGGTACCCTCTCAAGGTGTGATGAACTTGGTATCAGAGCATAGAGTTTAAGTGTCCTAGGATGTCTATGAAGCCGTGTCTATATGATCTTATTTATGGTTGTGAGAGCCCTACTTCTATAAATAAGGGACTATTAACATTTATGAAAAGTTTCCCTTCTTTTAGATTCTAAATCGTGCGATATCGTTATTCCCTAAGAAACCTACTATGAATCATGCATCGTCATAAACCTTTCGATTGTGCCTTATTTACGAGGTGATAGAGACAGTAAACTTCATATCCTTACCGATGAGTTCCTTTGTGATAAGTAATTAGAATGGTAGAAAGATTACACCAGGATTAAGAGAAGCCAACTAGTGTGCTAAGTTGATTGAATTGAAAGAATGCACTACTCTTCATATGAATCATGCGCTCGAGTGAGATCAAGATGTACCCCAAACTCTCATATCCAAAAACTTTCTTTCGACATTATCCATGAGAGAAAAAGTAGTGTCTCTAAAAGTTTAGTGTTACCACCTGGGAGAGTGTGATTTGAGGTCTTATAAACCATAAGTAGAATTAAATCATGCTAGAACTAGAAGAATGATGATGAAAAAGAAAAGACGAGATAGTGAGGATAGTGGTTGATTGAGGCTTGTAGTTAGAGTTATGTATCTATTAGGTATGTAATAGGGTGATGAGTTGATTACCATAAGTTTGATGAAAGAGTGGTAAGTACCATTAGTTTTTCATGATGAGGTGTAGAGAAAGAGCTATTGCTAGGATGAGTTAGAGTGTGCTCAAACTAGAAAGAGGTTTATGTTGATCTGTCATAATATTAGAGAGGATTAAGTATAGATATTGAATAGGGAAACAAAGTGCTTTCAATGTAATAGATCAAAACTAGGCTTATGATTCTGAAGTAAGGGGTCCACGAGATTCATAGAGTTATGAGCTTAGCCAGATAAGGAGGTATAGTGAATGGGTGAACGGTACTTGAGTTATGAAGAGGGTATATGTTGATCAAGTATTCGCTATGATATTTTACGGGCCTATATTTCCAAATTTTTATCTAGTAGTTATAAGTTGATATAATTTTAGAGATGTGTGTGATGCACATGTTAGCACTGGGCCTTAAGATTGAATTTTGAGGAGTTATGTGGAAAAGGAGATAGCATTATGACAGTGATAGTCTTGGTTGGAGGTTTGCTCTAAGAGTCTTACTATAGTATATGTTCGATGTTATGATGTTGACTTGCAAGGAATGTGATATTACGAGTATGGTGTAGGCACCCCTTAGATGAAAATAGTAAATTTAGGATATACCATTAGATAAGAAGAGGTTAGATCATAAGGAATGTAGAAGTGGCAATGTATGCCAATAAGAGCAGTAAGTGTAGAAAGGTACCTATAGAGATAAAATGAATGCCATGACCCAGAACCATGCACCTCATGTTGATTTTCGTTCTTTTATCTCACAGATTTAAAAGTTTCTAGCCCTACGTTGAACGAGATGTGATTTGAGTTTCACACTATGTACAGTTCTATGAACTAGGAATAAGTCTTGAAAGATGAGGGAGATCATATTGCATTATGAATGTTCTCAGATCAGATTTCTTTATTGAACTGTTCTAATAATTTTTCGTTGTAAGCCCTTTCAATGATCCTTATTTCCAGTCTTGATAGCAATGTTGATGATAGTAGATGAGTGATGGATGATGAGAGAGAGTGAGTGTTCTTGATTCTGATGATGATATTGTACTGATTCCATTTAAGGGTATAGATGTGGAAGAGTAGTGAATGAGATCTTAGTGTGTACAATAGATAGTTAAGAGAATATAGGTGTACCTCTTGGTAAGAGTTAATGCGATTATGGGTGTAGGGGTGCTATAGTAGGTTTGAAGATTCTTAAGTGATGTTGACCTCAAAGTGGCCATAAAGTGGTTAAAATGATAGGCTTGAATATATCATTTTCTTAATGTAAGTGATTGGTAGGCTATTCATGACCATTGGGTGAGGGTTCGAGTAGGTGTACTGACGCAGTAATAAGGAGTAACATTCTTTAAGTGAAAAATCCTTACAAAGGTATAGAATAGAAACCGAGCATGTTAGCATTGTATGAGTGTGGTCATTATGGTTAACACATTGTGACTTTGAGTATAACTTGAACTTGATGAAAGTACACAACAGACTTAAGTTTTAATAAGAGCTATAGGCTTAAATTAATGAAGTGTGGTACACAAGGAGGAAAGGATGGTCGAGGGGAGTCACCAAGCTTAAAAGCTATCAGTCCTATCTCTTGATACAAAGTGATCCTATTCTTATATTGGTCAAAAAATCTTCTCTTGAAGTCATGAGGAAAGTTGATGGGAGCATTCGGGATTGTAACCCTTTTCTCATCCCTTATGAGATGCCTTCTAATGAGGGAGTTTCCTTTCTGCAAGTTGATATGTTTAGTCTTGAGTTCAAAGGTTTACATACAGAAGTTTGAATGATTTGATTGATCGAATTTTGATGTTTCATTTGTGCCCTTCAATGATAAAGTTGAAAATAATGTTTCTATTCTTGATTTGAAATGATATGTCTATCCTTGAATTTAATAGTTAATTGTCTAGAGAGTTTTATTGGTTGAGTGGTTGACTTATTGAACCTTGATTTCTATTCGTGCCTCGAGTCCATCTCTAATACCTATCATTTGAGAACGAATGATCCCGAGGGCGAGATATTATAACACCTTAGAAATTCTTATGTTAAAATCTGAACTTTTCTCTTATGATTATGGTATTATACCAAGTGATTCTAACCTTGAATATAGGTATTAAAGCCTATTCTTAGTAAGATGATAGATTTGAGAAGAATTAAGGTCAGAAAAATCCCTTAACACAAAGTTGAGATGAAACATTTCTTACCGATTGAGTTTCGATATGAAATTTTATAAAATTGGATGATCCAACCACTTCAAGGTTGTGAATGTATGATAAGGCCCTTTCCTAAGTATTTGAAGTGTGTTGGATGTGGTTTGAGGTCATAAGGGACACCCAAGATCAAACCAAGTTCAAAATATTTCCATCGGTTAAGTTTCGGTGCGAGCTCATAGAAGGGTCAAGTGAAAATGGGTTTATCTCTCAGCACACAATGAATTAGATGACCCATAATATATCCAATTATATATCTTTGAATTATCTTTCCAACTCATCCAATTTTTCCTTAATCGTAGTTCGAAGTAAAATGTTATGATCATTTTACTAAAACCTGCCAAATCTGTAAAATTTGGTGATCCGCCGATTTAGACCGCAAAATGCTCCGAGAAATCTTAGAATCTGCCAAAAAGGGCGACCCAAGTTCCACATTCGGCGTACCGCCGAACGGTTCAGCGATGGGGGCCTAAAACCACCATTTTGTCCACTGAAACTCATCAATGGGCCATTTTTTTCAATTTTGATGATCATTTGACTTTCCCAAAAGGATATTTTTGGCCTTTTATCCTTAAATAAATTTCCAAATTCCATCTTATAACCTAATAACATCATTATACGTATTGTGACTCCCAAGATCCCCAATTTTTCTTCTCCCACGGATCAAGAACTTCAAGAAATGAATTTCTCCAAATTCACCATATCTAAAGACTCCAATTTCAAGATTCTCTTCAAGAACCTAGAGTTTTGAATCAGGATTCTTCTTCAAACTTCAAGAGCTTCATAGAAGAGTTTCTCAAGTTCAAGCTATAAGGTTCCAAGCCAAGGATTTCTTCAAGAACTTTTGTTCTTTGGGATATGTAAGGCTAACTAAAGCATTGATTTGTTCTTCTATGTGTCACATGTATAGGATTGATTGAATTGTGAATAAATTCAACCTTCCACAGATGTTTTGTGACACCCTGAGAGGGTACCCTTGGCGTCGCGGGTACTCAAAAACCATTGTTGACTCCCAAACGAACCACTTAGCCTCATCACATTTATTCAATCAACATCGGAGACTCAATTTATGTATAAGGAAAGTTTTAGTGGGCTCGTCAATTATTTTATTGACTCTTTAATTGGGAGTCAACAATGGTTTTTGAGTGTCAGTCATGCCAAGAGTACCCTCTCAGGGCGTGAAAAAACATCCATTAAAGGTTCAATGCATTCACAATTCAATAAATCCTATACATGGGGCACATGGAAGAACAAAATCCATGATTTAGCTAGTCTTACATACGCGGAAGAACAAGAGTTCTTGAAGAAACCCTTGGCTTGGAACCTTATATGTTGAACTTGAGAAACCCATCTATGAAGTTCTTGAAGTTTAAAGAAGAATCTTGATTCAAAACTATAGGTTCTTGAAGAGAATCTTGAACTTGGAGCTTTTAGATACTGTGAATATAGAAAAATTCATTACTTGAAGTCCTTGATCTTTGGGAGAAGAAAAATTGGGGATATCGGGAGTCACAATGCGAATAATGATGTTATTAGGTAATAAGATGGACTTGGGAAGTTATTTAAGGATAAAAGGTAAGACATTTCATTTTGAGAAAGTCAAATAATCATCAACAATGAAAAAAATGACCTCCTGATGAGTTCCGACAACCAGAACAACAGTTTTAGGGGCCCATCGTTGAACCATTCAGCAATATGCTGAATGGGACCTTGGATTGCCCTTTTTTGGCAGTTTTTGAAGGTTTCTGGAATATTTCGATGGTCAAAGTCAACTGATCGCCGAAATGTTCAATGGTCAAATTGACCATCACCCGATTTTACAAATTCGGCAAGCTTTAGTAAAACAGTTATAACTCTTTACTCCAAACTCCGATTAAGGCAAAATTAGATGCGTCGAAAAGATAATTCAAAGATCTTTAAATTTATATATTACAGGCAGTGTTTTGGACGGCGAAAGGCGACAAAAGGCGACAAGGCTCTGCCTCGCCTCACGGCAAGGCGAGCGGCGAGGCGCTCGCCTTTTTGAATTGAGGCGCCAATTTATACCAAAATCTTAAAATATTTAATTGTACATATAAATATGATTACAAAGATAATCTTTTTAAAAAAATGGGAACTGGCAGTATTTAATAGAGAAGAGAAGAAGAAGAAATTGAGCAAACAGAGAAAGAGAACTGGAAGTCTAAAACTGAAGAAAACAGAGAAAGAGAAGGGAAAAAAAGAAAGAATGAAGAAGAGAAGAAGAAGAAGAAAGAAGAAAGGAAGAAAAGAGACGTGACTTACCTGAAGAGCTGGAGAATGAACTGAAGAATAGAGTCGGAGCTTGTTGGTGTTGCGTCACGACTCGCGTCGCCTAAAGGCCCTGAACTAAAGAACAGGTCAGTCGCCGGAATTGAAGAACAGGTGAGTCGCGTCACCGGAACTGAAAAACAGAGTTGCCTGAATTGAAAAAGTGTCGCGTCCTCTTGCGTCGTGAGGAAGAGAGTCGTAAATTGCGAGAGAAGAGTGAAGTCGCTAAAGGCTAAACCCTAATAAATTTTTTTAAAATCATTTAATCAAGTCGTTTTTAAAAAAATATCAAAAGGCGAGGCCTCTGCGCCTCGCCTCGCCTTAGCGCCTCTCGCCTTTGTATCGCCTTACGTCGCCTTTTGAACCAGCGCCTTGCTTCACCTGTAAATGGCGACAAGCCATCGCCTCGCCTCGCCTCTCGCCTGAGGCGCTAAGGCGAGCGCCTTTCACAACACTGATTACAGGTAACTTAAATAATTATACGATGAGAGATATGGCCATTTGAAGTTGACCCTTTTATGAACTCGTACAGAAACTTAGCCGATGAAATAGTTTTGAACTTGTCTTGACCTTGAGTGTCCCTTATGACCTCAAACCATATCCAACACACTTCAAATACGTAGGAAAGGACCTTAAAATATATTCACAACTTGGATTTATTGGCTCGCCTAATTTCATAGAATTTCATATCGGATATAATCGGCAAGGAAGGTTTTAACTCAACTTTGTGTTAAAGGATTTTTGGGACCTTTATTCATCTCAAATACATTATCCCACTATAGAATAGGCTTTAATACCTATATTCAAGGTTAGAATCAATAGGTATAATTCTATATGCATAAAAGGAAAGTTCAAATCTTTGCTCAGAAATTTTCAAGGTGTTACAATATCTCCATCTTAGGATCATTCATCCTCGAATGATGGATACTAGAGGTAGACTCAAGACACGTATAAAAATCAAGGCTCAATTGATCAACCAATAAATCAATCAAACTCTATAGATAATCAACTATTCGAATTTTGGAATAGGCATATTGTTTCAGATCAAGAATAAGAACATTACGTTCAACTTGATCATTGAGGGGCACGAATGGAACATAAAAACTCTATCAATTGAATCATTCAAACTTCTAGTCAATCAACCTTAGAACTCAAGAATGAACACATCAACTTGCAGATAGGGAACTCTCTCACTAAAAGGTATCTTACCAGGGATGAGAAAAGGGTTGTAATCCCGAATCTCCCATCAACTTTCCTCATGAATTCAATAGATGATCACTTGTCCAATACATGGTAGGGCTACTTCATATCAAGAGCTAAGGCTGATGACTTCCAATCTTGGTGACGCTTCTCGACCACGCTCTCCTCCTCGTGTACCACGCTTCATTAATTTAAGCTAATAGCTCTCATCAAATCTAAGTCTATTGCATACTCTCATCAAGTTCAAGCTAAACTCAAAGTCAGAACCTGCTACCCATAAGATGACTACACTCATTCAAATCTAACCCGCTTAGTTTCTGTTCTATATCTTCGTAAGTACTTTTCACTTAAAGAATATTATTCCTTACTACCGCTTCAATAAACCTACCCGGAAACCCTCACCCAGAGGTCACAAATAGCCTACTACAGTTACTTACGTAAGAACAATCACACATTCAAACCTATCATTCTAACCACTTTATGGCCTTTTAAGGTCAATATCACTTAAGAATCTTCAAGCCTACCATAGCACATCTACGCCCATAATTGCATTACTCTAATCAAGAGATACATGTTCTCTTACCTATCTATTGCACACATCAAGATTTCATCTCGCTCCTCCTCCATATTTATAATCTTAAATGGAATCAGTACAACATCTTTATCATAATCAAAAACACTAACTCTCTCCTATCAACCATAACTCATCTACTATGATCAAAATTGCTATCAAGATTGGAAAAAAGGATCATTGAAAGGGCTTAGAATGAAATATCATTAGCATAATTCAATCAAGAAATCTAATCGGAGAGCATTTATGGCATAATATGATCCCTCTCGTCTTTCAAGACTCATCCTAAGTTCATAGAAACTCAAGCTACATCTTATTTAACTTAAGGTTGTCCCTAAAAATCCTAGAATATTCTTACAAGCCATTAAATTACTTTTAATCTATATATTTCTATGTATTTTTACATGCTTGATGATCATCACGAACTTGATTGAGTGAACAAATATTTTTACATAAATTATTTCATAAACCCTTGATATTATTTTATTTAAATTTGCATGAATAAACCTAGGGAATTGAGTCTAGAGCCTTGGCAATATAATTGTGATTGTGATTGTGATTGTGGTTGTGATGTGAGAATGATGATAATGATGTTGATAGAACTTAATAGTCCCAAGAGTCTTCATAATTGAACTCAAATGATTGGTCTAACTTGATAGTCCTCGTAACAATTGTCCAAACCCTCTTAAAAATATGATTGAAAACTGATTGGATGGTTGATAGGCAGAAAGGCTTGATTGTGATGGATTGATATGGGTCCTTATGCGACTCATTGATTGGATGGATTATTTTTTTAGCATTGAGTCTTGAAAGGACTATTGAGCACCGAATTGGGAGTAAGTCCAACTTAAACTCAATAACTATGTCACTAGAATAGGATTGATTAGATAAGGGTCATACCTCTGAAGTCCTTAAAGAGAGATTCATTGATTTATGGTGAGCGTCCCTTAGCTTAGCAAGGTATTGGATGGATAGGCAACAACATCACTTTAGTGTATCATCACCAGCTCATAGGTGATGGTTGTCTATTAGAGAAACTCTCAAATAAGTCTTAATAATACTCTGACTAGATTGGATTGGATTGTATATGATTGGTCTCTGTCTAAACCATATCCTTTTTCTTTAGACTTAAGACATTCTAATTGGGTTTCTTATCTTTCTGAGTTGATTCTCTTGAATTGAGTTGAGTTGATTATTGAGTAAAGCATCCTTGATTGTGTTCTTTTCTTTCCACCTATTTTACATACTCATACATTCCATATATTAATGTTCATTTGGACTTGCATCTTTTCATGATGTAGAGATAGGTATTAGAGTTCATTAATAGGCGCTTCGTTGAGGATCGTTTCATATTCAATTGATTGGCGAGTCTTCTACATTCGAAGGATACCCCACTTATCTTCTTTCTTTGAGTATATCATTTTTACTTTGATTTAAGGTAGCCATGAATTTGTTAGTGACACCATCTAGATGCTTAGAGATAGAGGATTCATAGATAATGATAGATTAGAGTTGATTTTTTTAATTTTGAATACTTGTACTTTTAACACTACTTCCACAATATTGAATTGATGTGGATTGTCAGTTTAACCATTGTTTTATTGAGTCTTTAGCTGATGAGCCCACTTGAATGTTTCTTGTTCATAAACTGAGTCTTCCACTGTTGATTAAATAAATGTGATAAGGCTAAGTGGTTCTCTTGGGAGCTAGTAATTATTTTTGAGTGTCATCCACACCAAGGGTACCCTCTCAGTACATGAAAAGAAAAGGACAAAAGGTCGAGGTCGACCTACTAGAAACACTTGGGTCCTTCGGGAGCCTACTACTTAGCCTGCCCCTACTTCAGAGGCAAATTTCAAGGGAGTCATTACCATGCTCACTTAGCTTGTGGATGGCCAGAGTGATAATTGGAGTTCACAATCACCTAGCTCTAGCTCTTAGTATCCAATGACCGTAGCGAGGCTTAGAGACTTTCTGAGAAAGAACCTACCGGTCTTCCCTGAGCCTAAGGTAGAGGATAACCCCCGAAATTTCATCGATGAGATGTGGAAAATCCCAAAAGCTATGCATATAAAGTAGATTGAGTGAGTTGAGCTTGCTTCCTATTAGTTTAAGGAAGTAGCAAATGTCTAATTCAACCAATGGGAGGAGAGACGGAATGAGGATATTGAGCCTGCATTATGGGATGAATTCGAGAAAGTCTGGCTTGATATGCTCTAGGAATGGTCCTAGACATAGAGCTAAGATGAGGAAATTTGGGCAAACATGTGAAGAAGAAGTGTAAGGCATCATTAATGATCTTAGAGATGGAAATCTCTAGACTCATAGTATTTGCACCAAGAAAGTTGAGGAGGACAAGAAGAAAGATAGATAGGAGCACACGAGTAATAAAGCCAAGTTCGTAGGACATGAGCCTAGCCAGCATAAGCAAGGTACGAGAGATAGTTCTTTTTTTCAAAAGAGGTCTTCAGGGTATGCACCACCCATGGCAAGTGCATTAGTGCTAATCAATAGGTATAATTACAAATCACAAAGTCACTAGATTTTTCGAGCTCAAGCTTCTCAAGCTCAAGGAAGTGAGGCCTAGGGTTTGAGGAGGAAGCCACCTTATGGGAGATGTAATAATCTTCACTTAGGAGACTACTGAGAAGGAACTGATAGATGTTATAAGTATGATCACACACATGAGGGAATATCCAATGTAGACACAGAGTGATGGAGGCAACAAGGCCCAATCTTCTTCGGGGACAGCACCAACCTGAGCTAACTAAAAAACGTGCTACATCTGGTAGAAGTGGGGGCATAAAATGCTTCTATACTATGGCCTGATCACAAATATTAAGAGAACTCACCAGATATTGTCACTGGTATGCTTCGAGTCTTTACATGTGATATGTATGTTTTGCTTGATCCGATAAAACCTTATCTTTTATGACCCCTTATATGGCCAATAACTTTGAGATCCTCCCTGAGTGTCTTCTTAAGCCCTTGAGTGTTTTTACTATTGTCAGTGAGCCTATCCCAGTGGAAAGAGTCTATAGAGACTGTATTGAGTCTATTAATTATGGAGATACCTTGGTCGACCTGGTTGAGTTGGACAAGATTGATGATTCTTGGCATGGATTGGTTTTATACTTGCTATGCCTTTATCAATTGTAGCACTCGAACAGACCAATTTTAGTTTCCAAGTAAGCTTGTTATAGAGTAGAAGGGTAGTCCTATAGTGCCTAAGGGTAAATTTATTTTCTACCTTAGGGTCAGAAAGCTTATCTCCAAACGGTGTATGTGCCACATAGTTTGAGTTAAAAATGATAGTGTGGAGTCTCTATCTCTCGAATTTGTCCTGATTGTTAATGAGTCTCCTGAAGTATTTCCTGATGATCTGCCTAGAGTCCTTCTTGACAGGGAAATTGACTTTGGGATTGATATCCTTCCTGATATGCAACCCAATTCTATTCCTCCATATAAAATGGCCCCTACTGAGCATAAGGAGTTGAAAGAGTAGTTGAAGAATCTGATTCATTAGGCTGTGTGTCTCACCTTGGGATACTCCTATCCTATTCACATTAAAGAAATATGGGTCCCTTAGGATGTGCATTGATTATTGACAACTGAAAAAGGTCACTATATAGAACAAGTATCCTCTCCCCAGGATAAATAAATTTTTTTTGATCAACTTCATGGTGCCACTTGTTTCTCAAAGATAGATCTTAGGTCTAGCTACAATCAGTTGAAGGTAAGGGAATGTGATATCCCCAAGACAGCATTAGGACTCATTATGGTCATTTTGAATTCCTAGTGATGTCTTTTTGATTGACTAATGCACCTGTAGTATTTATGGATCTCATGAACCAGTTATTTAAGCTGTATCTAGATATGTTTGTGATTGTATTCATAGATGACATATTGGTCAACTACATAAGTGAGGAAAAGCATGCTAAGTATCTTAGGATTGTTCTTTAGACTCTCAAGGACAGGGAGTTATATGTGAAGTTTTAAAAATATGAATTTTGGCTAACCTCAGTAGTGTTCCTAGGTCATATGATATCCTGAGATGGTATTCAAGTTTATACCTAGAAAATTGAGGCAGTAAAGAATTGGCCCAGACCCACATCCCTGACTGATATATGAATTTTTTTGGGTTAGCTGGCTACTACTGATGTGTCATGAATTTACGACACTTTTGGCACACAAAATATTGAATAATGATGGATCTCAAGCACATTTTGTGTTTATGATGTGTTTGTGCTCCTGTGCAGGAACGTAGGTGAAAGCATGGATTTTAGATAATTCAAGGAAGTTGAGTGGAAAAGTATAGTGAGGCCCTTATATGGAACCCACCATTACGCCTTGTGGTAGGCTATCGTAGAACGTGCATAGGAATAAAGAAAAGAGAAAAAATCAAGTTGGGTTCCATTGTCTATGGAATCTATCATGAAGGACAGGTGCCAAAATTAGGAAACGAGAGCCGAGTCTAAGTGAAACTTGCAAAGAACCTTTCACTGGCTGTCTGCTATAGAGACCACCACGGACTGTAAAAGGTCATGTGAAGTGATGGCAGCACTGAATTATTAGTTAGACGAAAGGACCAAATGTATTTCTATAAGACCCACCATGGGCCATGGAACACGCCACATGCCATGGTGAGTTCCCATGATGGGGAGGACCTGACGACTGAAAAGTACAAGTGACACACCAAGAAGTCCTTCGTGGACCATGGTGCATACCACGGCTTGTGAAGCTTGTCTATGATCCATGTCGAACCAGTTTTCCTGTTTTTATTAGGATTAGGTTTTTTGTGAGTATTAATAGCATTTTAATTTATGTTATTATTATTATTGACTGCTGGAACGACTCGTACGATAGAAAAACAAGATCTATTGAACGTTTGAAACAATATCAATATTTTCATATTCTTTGATGGATTTTGGATTTGTGATTCCATACTTTCTTCTCTGTAAGTGCTACAACTATGAATTTTTCATCTCTATTTGGATTTCTTGCATTGAATGTGCATAGCTAAGTCCACAACTAGGGTTGTGAAAATCATGGTAAAATAACGAGGTAGGCAAACGTGTAGGGCATATTTCAAGGATTACTTTGCCTATCTTGATTATCTTCATCCTAATGGCCTTCTTAATGAGTTCACACATTGAAAACTCACCCATATTCGTAGTTTATCCAAGATAAAAATGGTGATTAGGAAAATGTAATCATAACAAGGATTTGAGAGAGTGATCTTTCATCTAATTTACTAGTTCCCGAGTGGAAAAAGTACATTGAGACTGATAGTAAGGCTTAGCAAAAATATTCTAAGTTCAAGAGGAGAGGAATGACATACATCCAAGATGGACTGAGGGATGAATTTAACCAACTCACTAGGTTTTGCATGCATCACAATAGATGAGTGTCTAAACACGTAATGCCTAATTAGTTATTGATCATGGGGAACAGAATCCTAGCTTAAGTCCCATTCTATCTACAACAAGTTCTTGCTCAGTTTTACTCATTATTACTAATACTAGTTTTAACAAACCCCCAATTTACTTTACGTATTATTATTTTCTGGAAATAGAAACTTCAGTTGAGAAGCAATAGCTATTAGATTTGTTTCAATATATTCTCTATGGGATCGACCCTGACTCTTTATTGGGTAAATAAATTGCTAATGATCCTCCATATTTTGTAAAAAAGGTATGCTTGAACTTTATCAACTACAGATGATCTGTTGAAAGGTTCTAATCTATATTATCGCCATTGGCTAAACTAACTCGAAAGAATGTTAAGTTTCAATAGTCTAATGCTTACAAGAAAAAATAAAGACCAGATTGAGTACTATTCTAGTATTCACTCTACTCGATAGGATAGAAGGTTTCATTATTTATTATGATGTGTCTAGAGTTGGGTTGGGTTGTGCGCTTATGTACGAAGGAAACGTCATAGCTTAGACATCCAGACAACTTAAGATTCATAAGAGAAACTATCTAACTTATGATCATGAGTTAGTAGTTGTGGTATTTGCTCTCAAGATCTGGCATCACTATTTATATAAAGTGCATGTGGATGTGTTCATCTACAACAAGAGTTTGCAATATGTCTTCAGAAGGAGCTCAAACTGAGGTAGAAATATGGTTGTAGTTTCTTAAGAATTATGATATGAGTATTTTTCTACCACCCAGGTAAAGTTAATGTTGTTACTGATGTTCTTAGTAGGTTGTCTATGGAAAGCACTGCCTATGTTGAGGAGGGTAAGAAGGAGTTATCTAAAGTGGTGCATATACTTGTTTGATTAGAGTCCAACTTTTATATTCCCATGAAGGTAGATTCATTGTTCAAAATGTGTTTACATTATCTCATGTGGTGAAAGTGAAGGAAAAACAAGACCAAGACCCTGTTCTAGTCCAGTTGAAGGAAGACTTGTGTAACAGAAGGTGATAGTCTTTACCAATGAGGGAGATGGTGTGTTGATATACCAAAGTAGGTTGTGCATGCCAAATGTTGATGGTATTCAAGAATGAATATGGTAGAAGCTCATAGCTCCAGGTATGCCATGATCCTGGCTCTATAAAGATGTACCATGACTTCAGAGAAGTCTATTGGTGGAGTAGAATGAACAGAGATATTGTTGACTTTGTTTTGAAGTGTTCGAACAATTAATAAGTAAAGTTGAGCATAAGAGGTCCTGTGGATTGGCTCAAAATATACAGATTCTATAGTGGAAGTGGGAGATCATAAATAAGGACTTTATAATAAGCTTGTTGAGGTCCCATAGACAACATAACTCGATTTGAGTGATTGTACATAGGATGACTAAATCAGCCTATTTCTTGGCAATAGAGACGACTAAAAGTGTAGAAGATTATTGCAAATTATATAGTCAAGAGATTGTTAGGTTGCATAGAGTTCTTTTGTCTATCAACACAGGTAGAGGAATCTGATTTACTACTCAGTTTTGGAAGTCCTCCAAAAAAGGACTAGGTTCAAAGGTGAATCTTAGTACTTCTTTCCACCCTCTAAGAGATAGCCAGGTAGAATGCATAATTTAGACAGTGGAGGACATGTTGAGGGCATATCTCATCGACTTTAAAGGTAATTTGTTGATGATTACTTAACTCTCTTTGAGTTTGCATATAATAATAACTCCATTATATTATTCATATGGCTCCCTATGAAGCCCTCTACGGGAGAAGGTGTAGATCGCCAATTGGTTGGTTTGATGTTGGTGAAGTGAGTTTATTAGACCAAATTTAGTTTACCAAACTATGAAAAAGTTGATCATTCAGGAGAGGTTGAAAACAACACAAAAGCCAACAAAAATCCTACACTAATGTGAGAAGGAGAGATTTAAAGTTGGAGATAAATGGTCGGGTGTACTTGAGGGTGTTATCCTTGAAGAGTGTTATGAGATTTGGAAAGAAAGTGAAGTTTACTTCCTAATATATTGGTCCCTATCAGATTGTGAAGATAGTTGGTGATGTGGAATACGAGTTAGAGTGACCCCCTGAGTTGGCTGCTATTCATCCAGTGTTTCACATCTCGATGCTTAAGAAGTGTTTGGGAGACCCTTCATCAGTAGTTCCTATTGAGAGTACTGGAATCAAGGATAGTTTGTCCTATGAAGAGATTTCGGTCCAAATTCTTATCCTCGGGTTCATAAATTGAGGACCAAAGAGATTGTGTTAGTCAAAAGCATGTAGAGGAATCAATTCATTATGAAAGCCACATAGGAAATGGAGGATGATTCAAAGACCAAATACTCGCATTTATTCGTGCCAAATAGTGAGGATGTTAGAGGTAAAATTCATTTTCTTGATGTGTTCATTCTTGCATTTGAATAGGTAATTTGTTTGAATGATTGAATGTTTGAGAACTGGAGTCTTGAGTTACATTCGTGCCTTGAGTTTATCCGTAGCTTAATTATTATTCAAGGATGAATGATCACAAGGGGAAGATATTATAACACTCTGAAGTATCCTAGCTTAATATCGAACCAAAGTGTAACATCCCAAGCTACTTTAGCTATGACCGAGCCAAAAAATCAAAAAAGGTTGAAAAATAAGTACGAAACAAAAGTAGTTTGGTGACATTTTTGGTCAAGGGATTCGAAAGATAATTTTTCATGAAAAGATTTCTAACTAGAATAGTAGGCAACCTATCCACATCATAAACTTGGTCAATTCTGGTTAAAAGATCACCATAAATCTTTTTTTCAAAAAAATGAACTATGGCGGAATAAGTCCGTGATGCAGACTTGTTTCATGACAGGTCAAATTTTTTGTCCAATCTCAATTTTACTGAAGGGAATTTGGTCTTTTTTCATTCACTCCTACACCCGACCCACACTATTTTAAGATCGGAATTGACCCCATATCTGTTCCAAAATATGTTTATTCTATCATTAATTCTCTAAGACATTGAGAACATTGAATTAGGAGAACACAGAGGCAGGGGTTCAAGAGAATCAAGTCAAAACTTCAGCTTTTGAGTGTTTAATCATCATTTCAGGCATGTAAGGCTAACTTAAATATTCAATTGAGTTTATCCACGAGCCCTGCTTCATTGTTTAATTTAATTGAGGCCGAATTGAATATTCAAGTCTCCTATGAATGAATTCTTGAGAATTATCCTAAATTTATTAAATCCTTGCATATTATTGTACAATTTGATGTGTTTTTTATTTAAGTACTTAAACCAATTGTTTGTAACTTCTTCCACATGAACCCTAATTAAGTGTTTTAATTGGTAACTCTTCGTATTGATTAAATTATAAAGTATGAACTATGAATGTCCTCAATGAGAATAAGATAAACATAAAAGAAATCTGAGTAGTATTTGAAGATCCTATCGTGATCTTTTTTATATTGAGCAAGATATTTGAGTATAAATTAATGTTAAACAAACTATATATGTATTGTTCTTAAAAGATGGGAATGAGTTGAAAGCATGATTGGTTGAATGAGTTCATTGTGAGATGATTGTTGAATTGATAAGAGTCCAATGAGACTAATTGAATTGATTGATTTAGAGTGTTATGAGCACATCGAGTCTTGAAAGTAGTATCGAGTACGAATTGGATGGAGTAAATAACAATTCAAATCTAATAAGCTACATAGCCAGCATAGAAGATGATTGAACCATTAAAGTAAGACTTTTTTATTGTCCACTTGATTTGATTTCAAATCCAATGATAGTGATTCGTCCCTTGCCTTAGCAAAGTATTGGATGGATGTGGTAACAACATCACTTCGTGGTACATCACCGGCTTACAGGTGATGGTTGTTGGTTAGAGAAACTCTCAAATAGAACATGATAGTACTCGAAATGATCGGTTTGAATCATCTGTTATTGAGCTTTCTTACAATGTAGTTTACTTTAAAACTTATGTTATTTTACTGAGTTGAGTTATCTAAGTTGAATATATCTTGAGCTTGTTATTTTTCTAGTTCTTTTTATATCATACATTTCATGTACTAATGCCATTTGGTGTTGCATCATTTTATAATGCAGATACATATGTCAAAAATCATTAGCAGACACTCTGTTGAGGATCTATTTCATCCTAGATATTGTGGTGACCCCTACTAGTACTCGGAGGATCCATTTATGCTTTCTCCTTGTATTTAGCATTTTTATTTCTTTAAAGTAGCCATGAACCTGTCATTGGCACCACCTAAATGTTAAAAGATAGAGGCTTCATACATGATGAAGGATTAGAGTTGATGTTCATATTTCTTAGATTTGTTCCTTTAAACTATATCTTATGGTGATAATTGATTTTAACTGGTTGATTTAAAATTGTTGATTTACTGAGTTAATTATTGACTAGCCCACTAGAATGTTTCCGTTATACTTAAGCTGAGTCTTCCACTGTTGATTGAATGAGTGACTTAATCAAGTGGTTTGCTTGGGGACTACCAATGAATTTCGAGTTCCGGCTAGGCCTAGGGTACCCTCATGGCTATACAATTCCCTACTTCTAAAATTTCTATCAAAACAAAGTTTTTGAATGACATGATTCTCACGTCAAAAGAATAAATTAGATTGAGAAAGTTGAAGCAATAATGACAACAAAATATATGATCAATGAATCTCCCTAATGAAATCAATATGGGCAATGGCTACATATAGATTTCTTAATTCTACAAGCATTTTCATTGCCCCATGGGGGAATATGGATACATATGGATGTATGTCGAAGCAAACAACATTTGTCTAACAAAGAGACACTTGCAAAATAAAAATACCCTTTCTTTAGTATCTAATAAAAAGGCCAAGAACCAACTGTTGCAATTAGAAAACATACCTTTTTGTTTTCATTTTTCCTTGAAAAATGATCTCCTCCGTTCTTCCCATTTTCCTGTTTCAATAAAAGTGAAAAAAAGAAAGGAAAAGAACAGTCAGATGTAGTCATTTTGTATCACGGGAAAAAAATTGATTGATCTCCAAAAGAAGGCACTCTAAAATCTTCTTGCTTCTCAAACAAAACTATTGTAAGAATACAATATACATAAATGGATATCCGTTTCTCTTTTTTATTATTATTAAGTTAGGTTAATAAAATTATAAGCCATAAACTATTCCAAATATCTTCTCATGGTGATTGTTTGCTTCTAACTATGTTTTTTAGTAGTCTATTTCACTATAAAGAATCCATTAATGCTACATTCTCGATCAGTCTATCATTCTGTGGTTGCAGGATAATCTTGGTTACCCACTCTCTCAATCTTCTAGTGAAAAAAATGCTTATTAACTCTAGGTACTATTTATCCTTGCTCAATCAATCACAGTAGCTTTTAGGTTCGAGACTAAGCATATATATCGGAAGTTAGTTTATTTTGTTCCCTTGATATATTTGTTCATTTTCTATTTCACCTTGTGTCAGGCAAATTGGCATATATTTAGTCAGTATTACCTAGTATTATTCATTTGGTTTGTATATCATCAAGTTTCTTTACTGTTAAGTTCTTAATTTGCTATAGTCTATTAGTTACCTTACCTGCATTATTGACTCTTGTCTTCATTGGAGTAGTATCATCTATTTGGCTTTGCATCTTCTTAATGGTTGTGGTGGTCAATATGGGAATAGGGTCATGTCTTCACTCCAGACATAGGGTGAGAGGTAGGAGTAGCAAGTGGGGTAAAGGGACGTCTATGCTATGAGTAGGGTCTTGGAATTGGCACTTTGATGAATAGTCTATAAAGCTAGTGAAGATTCTAAGAAGAGAAATAGCAACATACCTTGCATTTTAAAGACTAAGTGGTTGGGTTTCAAGGATTGAGATGTGTACGATTGTGGTACTCAGAAGGCTTGAAGGATAGAAATAGAGTTGGTATATTAGTAGATAAGGAGCTTGGGGAGCAGGTTGTGGAGGTTAGAAGGATCAATGATAGGATATTGATGATCAAGCTAGTCATGGAAGGTCTTAACATGAGTATTATTAATGCTTATGCACCATAGCAGGATTTGGACGAGGTGGTAAGGGGTATTACCTCTTTCCAAGAAGCTATTTATTGACGAGATTTCAATGGTCACATTGGTCGACCATTAGCGGTTATAATGGTGTGCATAGAGGTTTTGGATATGGACTAAGTAATGGAGGAGGAGCATCACTATTGGATTTTGCTAAAGTTTTGGAGATGGTGGTCACTAATTCATGATTTTCCAAAATAGAAGACCACTTAGTTATGTTTTGTCGTGCAGTGGCTAAAACTCAAGTTGACTATCTACTCCTTTGAAAGGGTGATAGAGGACTTTGTAAGGATTGTAAAGTTATCCCAAATGACAATCTTAATACTAACTTAAACTTCTGATGATGGACTTGGGGATTAAGAGAGAGGAGAAAAAGAAGATTTTGTATGAATGATCGAGGATCAAATGGTGTAGTTTTAACCCAACACGTGTTTGGTAAATGAAGGTAAATTTAGAGGTGATAGAGACGTAAGGGAGTAATGGTGATGAATGATATGTGGGATAAGACACTAATTGCATTAGGGAAGCGGCAAGAGAGGTGTTGGGGGTTTTAAGGGGAAATTTATGCCATCTAGCTAAGGAATTGTTGTTAGAATAGAGACGTTCAAGGAAAGGTGGAAGCTAAGAAAGATTCTCATGTAAAGTTAGCAGAGAACAAAAATGAGGAGGAGAGATGCACGAACACAAAAAGGTATAAGGCTACTAAAAAAACGAAGTTCAAGGAAATTTTTGAACAATTTTATATAAAGCTAAGGACAAAAAGTTATAAAGGCTTGATAAGAAAACAGAGAGGAATGCTCATGATGTGGATAAAGTGAAATGTGTCAAAGATGAGGATGGTAGAGTGCTAGTGGAAGAAAAGAGGAGCACATTAGATAATGATGACAAGCTTACTTGTATATACTCTTGAATGAAAAAAAGGGATAGGGATATAGTGTTGGGTGATTTAGAGGACTCAAGGAATAAGTGAATTTTAGTTATATTTTAGGGTTGAGAAGTTTAAGAATGTTATGCATAAGATGAGATCAGGTAGAGCGATCGGACAGGATGAAATTCCAATGGGATTTCGAAAGACCATTAGCAAGATAGTTTTAGAGTGTCCAACTAGGTTTATTAATATCATTCTTAAGATGATGAGAATGCCTGATGAATAGGTATAATACAAAGATTTCATTGTCCACAAACAAGGATACTATCAAAAATTGCAACAATTACAAGGGTATTAAGTTGTTGAGTGACACCATAAAAGTTTGGGAGAGGACGGTGGAGTCAAGGGTGAGGAAGGGTGTATCTATTTTTGAGAATTAATTTGTCTTTATGCTAGGAGGTTCAACTATTGAAACCATTCCTATCATTAGGATATTGATAGAGAAATATAGAAAGAGATAAAGGGATTTGCATATAGTATTCATTGATCCTAAAAAGGCCTATAATAAGGTCCTATGAGAAGTCCTTTGGCTTTGTTTGGAGTCTAAATATTTACAAATGATGTGCACTAGAGAAATAAAAGGCATGTATGATGGAACCAAAATTTAGGTAAGAGAAATGGGAAGGGATTCAAAACACTTTCTGGTTGAGGTAGGGTTGCACCAGGGATCAACACTAAGCTCATTTTTTGTCGTAGTGATAGATAAATTGATGTGGCATACTTAGGGTGAGATTACATGATTTATGTTATGTACATATAATATTATTTTAATTAAGCAGACTCTTGATCGAGTCAATGATAGACTTGAAAGGCGGAGATTAGACTTTGGATTCTAATCAGGTTAGATTGAGCAGGACCAAATTCAGTAGTGAGATGCATGAGACAGGCATGAAAGTGAGACATGATACTGAAGTTATCCCCAAGAGCAAAACATTTAGTATCTAGGGTCTTAAACCTAATAAACTAGGGAGATTGATGATGAAGTCACATATTGCATTGGTGTATCATAGATAAAATGGAGGTTTGCATCTAGCATCTTGTGTGATAGGATAATGCTACCAAAGGTTAAAGGTAAGCTTTATAGAATGGTGGTTAGATCGAGTTTCTTATATGAGGCGAAAAGCTCGCAAATCATGAACTCTCATATTCATAAAATGTGAGTAAAAGAAATGAGAATATTGAGATAGATGTCTGAGCATACTAGGAGTGATTAAATCAAGAATAAGAATATTTGAGATAAAGCAGGAGTGACCTTCATGGTCGACAAGATGAAGAAAAAGGGATTGAGATGGTTTGAGCATATGTAAAGAAGATATGAGGCTTCCCTAGTAAAAAGGTGTGAGAGGTTGAATATATACGGACCAAAGAGCGGCCAAGGTAGTCCTAAGAAGTATTAGAGAGACATGATTAGGCAAGACGTGAAGCATCTTTAGCTTACCAAGGACATGACCTTAGGTAGGAACGTATAGAGGTCATGTACTAGAGTAGAAGGCTAATAGGTAGTAAAAGGGTGTTGTTTCTTTTCGAGGGTATAGGCTTGTTTGTTTTATCATTGTACTATTATGTTTTCCTATATTAGCTATCATCATTTATTGTTTAATGTGTTCTGATTATCATACTATTATGTTGTTCTTGTTCATTTGTGATAAGCTTTTTGTTATTTCCTTTGTTAGTTGATATATTTTGTACACTATTTTCTTTTTCTTTGTACTTGAATTTTATTTTGTTGCTTTTGAGCTAAGGGTCTTTCAAATAGTCTCTCCATCTCTATGAGGTAATAGTAAGATATGTGTAACTCTAACCTCCCCAGACCCCACTTATAAAATTACTCTAGATATATTATTGTTGTTGTTACTTTAAAATTCCTGTGTATGTTGCCAATGTTTTTCAAACAGTGTCATAATAAGGGATATCTTTTTTCCAATCCTTCAAAATTCTCATGATAGAAATAAAAAAAAACACTTCTATTTCACTAGTAATTTTCCCACTCATCTAAATTTTGTTTGAGAGTCTTACATAAGATTTATGCCCCTACCCCTATCCTAAAGTCCCTCTGCACCCTAAAAACACCAATTATTTGGTCAACTTTAAGAAAATATTCTCTCAATCTTAGACACTCCCAAGTTCTACATCTTCTTTACTTCGAATCAAAACAAGCAACCTAACTATGTAAAGGAGATTAATATCCTCTTCACCAATGTCTTGTCAAGTCCTACTTTTGATGACTACATCCTAAGGGGTATATCAAAAGAATTTTTAACTCAAGCAATATAAACATCTCAATTATGGAGAGAATAACAAGTTTACTTTAATCTAAAATTTACATGAATAAATAGTTAAAATTTATATGATATCATAAGACTTACACTCATCCATTTACATCTCAATATTACATCTCGTAAACACTTGTCTTTTAAGTGCATTGCAATTTGAGCATAACAATACATTGCGTTTTTTGATGAGTATCTGCAAAAATAACATTTTAGTGCTAGTTTAGGTATAATATTCACCAAAATTGAAATAGAAAACAAAGAGTAAAAAGTGATAGAGATGGTATGACATAAGTATTATTCGAGAATCCAAAAGCAAAAAGATACAAATAGTGATTAGTCAGAAGATGACCAAATAACTGATAGCAGTAGTGAAAGAATTAACAATCTTTTTTTTTCTTCCACACCAAAAGGATCAATACTGTTCTAGTCCTAAATTTCTAGGATTACTCAAACCCTAAACCTATTGATCGAATGGTGAAAATGTTCAACCAATTGTCAATGACTAAGAAATCATAAAACGTTGTATGTTTATCTCATGACATCAAATGCTAAAATCCCTTGATGAGCAACAACTAAAAATTCACAAATGAAAACTATAGTGCTTAGCAACATAGTATGAGTGGCATACTTGGCGAGCAATTCTTCAAGGATGGATTGTTCTTCTGGAGTCCATTCATCATTGAGGTATGCATTATGCTTGAGCGTCGCCATCAAAATACCAAGAAAATTAATCTCTCTTATTCTCCTCCTTCTATTTGTGAAAATGCATCTGACAAAAATGATGAAACCTATATTATATATATATATATATATATATGGAAAGTTGTTTAGTGCAAAATTTGCAAAGAAAAAAATTGAGTGAATCTTTTTCCAAGTATTTACTTAAAACGCGATTAGACTACTCTTGCAGACATGTTTGAATTTTCTCTTTTCTTTTCTCCTCTTTAATAAAATATTCAAAAATTATCTTATTTTCTTTTTACATGTTAGTTTATCTGGATACAGAGTCATTTAAGTGGGGGGGGGGGGGGTAACAATGAATGCGATTGATAAGCTTCGCAACCAATTTTATTATCCAATCGATTCATATGTTAGTTTTTGGGACCAATCAATTTTGAATCATTTAAGCACGTGAATAAAATGTATACCAATGAATTCAATCAATAATTAAATGATCACTCAATTCATATGCAATTTATGTATTAGTTTAGTGAACCTAATCAAATTCGAATTAGTTATGCACGTGGAAAAATGTGTACCAATTAATTTAATTGATAAACTTAAGATTCATTTAACAACTACTCGATTCATATGATTTTTATGTTCAACATATGATCATGAAATTGATATATATATATATATATATATATATATATATATATATATATATATATATATATATATATATATATATATATATATATATATATATATATATATATATATATATATATATATATATATATATATATATATACGTGTGTGTATATATGTATCTCTGTGTGTGTGTATATTTGTGTATATGTGTGTGTGCATGCATGTATGTGTGCGCGCGCATAGAGAGAGAGCGCGCGCTCCAAAATGCAATGAAAAAAATAAATTTGAAGATACCTTTGGCTATAGTTGTTCAAGTGTCATAAGAATCATCTTTGATCTATCACCAACTTGTAACTGAAATAGCAGAAAACTTAGGCTCATGTAGCATATGACTATTAGTAAAAGATGCCAGACTGATGGAATCACAAACATATTTTTAAGTAGGCTAAGGACTCTTAGGTTATTATGATCCAACCCAGTGAGCTATGGGGGCACCTATTCTAACACCTAGATAGGAGAATTCTTACCACCCAATTTAAAATGAGTCAAGCAGAAGTAAATAAAAATACCATGATTCACCTTTATAAATAATAAAGAAGGAGCCTTAGCTTTAACCTTTATTTAAAGAAAAAAGTTTTAAAACACTCCTAAATTTGGCATAAATTATTAATTTCATCTCCAAACTATTGATAGCCTTAAAACCGCCCCTCTACTTGACTAACTAAATTTAAATATATCTTTAATCTTTCCTAATCTGCCACATGACATAGTAAGTGGTCTCAAATTCATGTAAGAATATGGTAATCTTAACAAAAAGTCGAGAGAAATATTGAATATACCCATAAATTTGGTGAGAATTTAGGGGACTATTTCACTCATATTACAAAATTAGAGGGATATTTAAGTTCAATCAATCACATAGAGGGGTATTTTTAACAATGTGAATAGCTTGGGAATGAAACTAATAATTTGTGCCATGATTAGAGTATTTTTCAATACTTCTCTCTTATTTAAATAGAAGATCTTTTACAAGTATAATGAACACATGTTTAAAATACCATTAAAATTGTCCAAAGGAACTAGTCTAAACAAGCTCAAGAGCTTTCATGAACAAACTAACATGATATGGGTTACCTTACTATGAATTAATTTAATTCATATTTCAATTGTATTTATCTTATTCATATAATTTCATGATTTCAAACTCAATCGTACATGAACCCATATTTTTGCCCTAATTCCCATGTTAAAATGAATATTATTCCAAGTATGAAAGTATGTTTATGTTCATGATTATGAGGGTGACCTAAGACCCTAATGTTTTGCTATGTTTACAAGATGGAGAGTACACCCACATTTTATATAAGCTATGTAGATGGACAATTCTTATGACATGAGTTGATTTATGAAGTTTTATACCTATCTTACAAGCTATGAAAGTATGGTTTATGAACTACAAATTATGTTGACCATTATATCTCTATTGCCTGTTATGTATTTTGTGGGATTTGACTTAGCACTGAATGAGGCTTGAGCAAGGGAACTATTCCTAGGGGTCCTTATATAAATTCTCTTGTCTCATAAGTACGCGTCAACGTAGGTGTGCCTATAAGACATAGCTAGTGGATCTACATACAGCATCATGATGATACTCACTGTGATGGGGTTTAGCCCATAGGGCGGGGTAAAGTCTACCTTGGCAAGTGGACTACTCTTTCTCTGGTGTAGAGGTAACATCGTGATTCCATGTAATAGTCAGCATAGTTTTATTATCGGCTATGGTCCTATTCCCACATAGGTATACTTAGGATGATTATAAAATATTTTTAAATGCTTTCATTCATGATTTTTAAATTGCATTGTTCATGTAGATTTCTTCTCTTTTATTCTATTGATATGATTATGCAAATTGCTATTACGTTATGACATTTCTTTGCTCCATTGTGTTACAACATACTTAGTATATTCCAAAGTACTAACGCATAATCTTTGCCTACATGATCTAACCATGTAGGGACAGATAACCCCTTGCCGCTGGTGCCGAGGGTCGAAGAATGGGCTTTGTCGGCCCACTTTGGACAATCTCTCTGGAAGTGACCCATTTGGCCACACTTGTAACACGTATCACTTCCCTCACGACATCTTCCCAAGGGTAACTTACCGTACTTACCACATGGTGGCTTACTCTGTGAACATTGAGTCACACTAGTATGTGACTGAGATCCCTGGGCTCTGAAATTCTGAGACTTCTGTTCATTCCAATTTTTGGGTACCCGTGCACTAGCAGATGAATGTGTTGGCCCGGACTAAATTGGCCACCATTCTCATTTCCTTTCTTCCCAACCTGATGGATGGATGTTCTAGCCCTATTATTCTTAATCTTCTCTCTCTCTTGCTTCCTTTCCTCCTTAGCTTGCTGCACATAGATAATCAATCTGCCTATGTCTATGTTGCTCACAAGCATATCTCCTCTCCCATCTTTCTTCGACCATTTGTTCAACCTATCAACGTACAAACCCATCCTGCTTTTGGTGTGTGCAACCATCTCAGGAGCATAACTAGATAGTTACATGAACTTAAGATCATACTCCTTTACCTTCATAGAGCCCTGTTTCAGATTTAAAAACTCTCTTATCTTGCCCTCCTTTAGCTCTTTCAAAAAGAAGCGCCCTAAGAAAGCTTCTTCAAACACTATCCATGTCAGAACTGGGGCACCCTCTATTTAGTTATTCTTCTAATGGTCATACCACAGCTTGGCAACACCTTTGAGCCGGTAAGCAACCAACTCAACCTATTAACTTCGATCACATGCATCACCTGGAACACTTTTTGTAGCTCATGAATGTAGTTCTTGGGATCCTTATTGGGTGTAGACCTCGTGAACTCAGGAAGGTTCATTCTCAGGAACTCTTGAACCTTGGAGGTGTCTAGAGCATCCTGTCTCTTGCTCCCTATCTAGAAATCAGCATCGTCACAACTTGGGCTAAAGTCTAGATGGCTTGGCAGAGCTCAATATTTGAGATGTTAGCCTAAGGTAGTTGTTCAAGAATGGCTGAGCCTGTGGGTTCATCCTGATTCTGACGCTCAAGTGGCTTAGCATTTTGTCTATCCAGATGCTTTCTTCCTCTAGCAGCTCTTCTTGGAGGCACGATCACAATTCTAGAAATGTGTAATGCACGAATTGGAAGTGATCTTTCATAGAGTTTATCTCTATAGCACAAATCAGAATAAGAAAGAAGTGTAACAATTCTTAATGTCGTATAGCCTCCTGCTTATGAAGTGTGGTACGCAACACACTCATAAACAAGACTCTACTAGACACTGCTTCATAGACTCCCTAGGAAACTTGAACTTTGTGCTCTTATACCAAGTTTGTCACGCCTCGGAAGGGTACCCTTGGCACGGCCAGCACTCAGAGACTATTGCTAGTCCCCAAGCGAACCACTTGGCCTCATCATATTCATTCAATCAAAAATTAACACACAGCGGAAGACTAGAGAAAGTAAAAGTGGAAAAAATCTCAATTTTGAATAATTCAAGTCAATAGGGCTAGTATGAATGGAACTAGCTCAAAACGATATTCAATCAAACACATCGGCTCTAGTCTGTGAAGCCTCTATCAATTTTTCAATGGTGCCAATGGCAGGTCCATGGCTATCTCAAATCAAAAAAAGTAAGTCCAAAGTCTAACTATAAAAGTCAGATAAAATAAATAATTGCATCTTCTGAGATCAGGGAGGACTCACCAATCAACTAAAAAGTGGGGAAGATCCTCAATGAAGTGCCTGTTGATGATCTCTAGTATTTGTCTCTGCATCATAAAATGATGTAGTCCAAATGGACATTAGTAGATGGAATGTACAAGTATGTAAAATGGTTGAATGAAACATGCAACAAGGTAGAATACTATCAACTCAGACAAGTTAAATCAAGAGATATGGAACTCAATCAGGATTTCAAGTGTTTATCTAAAGCAAGAATAAAAACTAGACAATGACAAATCAGTACAAATCCTATCCAATTAATCTAGAGTACTATCAGTATAAAACTATCTAGAAGTTTCTCTTATCTGACAACAATCACTTATGAGTCAGTGATCGTACAACAATCCCATTGATGTTACCACAATCGTTTAGTACTTGCCAGGGTAAAGAGCAAATCAATCCATAATGGATCAGATCAAATCAAACTAGTCCTCTATTCTTTCAAGGCCTATCAAGAGGAAACTTTTGACTTAACAGTTTCAATCCTCTCCTACGTTCGGCGATGTAGTTATTGAGTTCGAGTTACACTTACTCTTACTCAATTCGGTGCTCGATACACCTATAAAGACTCAATGCTCATAAATATATCAATTCTGATCAATAAATTAGTGATTCTCTTAGTGGACTCATTCAGTTCATCAGCTTTACCAAATCAATCTCTCAACATTTTGACCAGTCAATTCTATCAACCTTTCAAGAGTGAATTAGACAATCACATAGGAGGACTCTCAATTTTAGAAATCTTTAGAGTTTAATTATGAAAACTCATAGGACTATCAAGTTCTATCAACTAGTCACCATATCACATCACAATCACAATCAACATTCTCAAATCAAGGCTCTAGACTCAATCCCTAGGTTCATTCATGCAATCTTTTATGAAGTGATATGTAGAGTTTTTGAAATAACTCATGAAAACCATTTAATCAGTAAAATCAAGTTTATGATTGATCACCAGCATACGAAAATACATAGAATGCACATAGTTTACAATAAATCATTCAAGATCATAGACTCAATACTTTCACCCTTCCGCCTATCTCAATCAAAAGGAGGCACATGGAAGAAGAATTTTATGTTTTAGTTTAGCATTACATACCTAGAACTACAAGAGCTCTCAGATGATCCTACGCTTGAACTCAAAACCCTCTCTTTTCTCTTTTCTCCCTTCTCTGATGCTCTCAAGAATTTCTAAATATATATTCGGGGATAATACACTTAGGGTTTTGATATAAGACCGAAAATATGTCCAAAATATCATAGATTTTAATTAAAAAGAGTAGGAAAGAACGAAATATCCTTCCTAAAAACTCTCAAGTGGACCCACGAGACCCCATCTACGGGTCATGGGTCCATTTGCAGGTCGTAAATGACCTCTCATAAGTGAGGGTGTCCAAGAATTTAGTTATTGAAAATCGACCTCGAATTTACGAAACCTCTTCCTACGGGACGTAAAGTACCTTACGGGTTGTCTAATAACTCGTGGTTTGATATCCAGAAAAGTTAGTTTTTGAATCATCAACCCACGAACCTGATATACGGGTCATAAAACAATATACGTTCCATATGGTTTCTCGTACTTGGGCCTCAGACTTAGAAAAATGTACCAAGTCACTTGGGCAACCTACGAGGCCTTATTTATGGGACATAGGTCACTCTACGGGTCGTAGATGACCCCTAGTGGTTTCTTTCAGTGATTTCTCTCACTTGTTTTCTCAACTTCTCCTGGGAATTTGCAGTAGATTAGATAGGATGAATTTTGGGGGTTTTACATATATTGTAGTAAATAAGAAATTTACTAAAGCAAAAGACACGTGTTGTGGTAAATTTAGAGTTTACTTATTAGGGATACATTGAAGAAATAAAAGATTCTTGAAGAATTCTTTATACTACTTTTTCTCATGACAAGTTGATTGGCTCAACTAAATTTTAGGGACTGAATCCCCTAAATTCTCAAAGCATGAAAGGTAAATATGAGTCTGTTTATTGTTACGCGATTTGTAAAATAGATGCATCTATAAGATAATTACATGTGCATTTATTGTCAACTTATGGTTCAATATATGCAAAATTATTTGTACAAAAATAATTTAGTTAAGAGCACAACTTTTAGAAAATGTAATCAAGATGATTTATCTTGATAACATGGATAAATATGCGAGCTAATATGATATTAAATGTCTTAGATAAATAGTCAATCATTGCTTATGAGAAATGAGCCTCATGATATGAATTATGATAAATTGCATACAAAAGTATGCATCGGTCTAAGAAACTATAATTAATTTCCCTCCTAATTGATTTATAGTCAGGGACCATATAATTTCCATCTAATAATTTTGATGTGAGATATAAGATTAATAAATATACGATAATACATAAACATAGATTCTCCAAAATAGGTTTGTATATATGTTAATTTGTCTAATATAAAAGGGAGATAATAAGCAATTAAGAGTTGAAAATGTTCTTATTGAATGTCTCTGAAGGACAGGGTCTATGACATACATGAAACATGCAATTGATCCCAAATAAAATAATTCTTAAAAAGAAAAGAAGCAAATGATCAAAATGGTCATAATAAAGAGACAATGTGTTCTTGAAGTTCCTATGACATAACATTTCATGAAACCTCATAAGAGTGATAAGTATATGAAAATAAAAAGTGACGAGATCTCTACAAGTTATGTCATATTGCGAACCGACAAAAATGATATATTATTGATGATATTTTTGATACAATATAGCAGGATATAACAAAGATTATGAGGATCTGAATTCTATGGTCTATTAAAACATGCTCTAATTATCAAGTGGAATGATGCATCTTGGTAAGCGTAAAATTAATTTGACTTGTAATCTAGATACTAAAAAATATTATGCATTTAATATTGGATGTTATCACTTGATAAAATTGATACGAAAATATTTGAAAGATTCAAAATATATAAAACATATACAAGTTCTTGAAAAACTTATTTATAATCCTTTTGGTTAAATTAATCAAGGATTTTCGTATTCTTATGCAAGTGAATGACTTGAACTAGAACTTTTGAAGAGTTTTAAAAGGCAATAGATTATTTGCTTAAAGAAGTTAAAGGAGGAACTTACAAAATTCTTTGATCCTTAAGAAATGCTTCATGAAAAGGAGATAGAATGAAGCATATTTCGCCAAATTTTTTCTACACACATGAGCTCCAAAAGAATGGTCGCATATATGTGCTATAGGTTCATTCGAGTAACCATGTGGCTGATATGTTCACAAGTCTCTACCAACCGCAACTTTCCAAGAAGATGGTATACTAAATTGGAATTGAAGATTCAAGTCTATAAATTGATGTTTTCATTGTGGGAGTTAATATGCTATTTAATCTATTTTTTTCCTCACAAGGTTTTGTCCCATATGATTTTTCTGGTAAGATTTTTAATGAGGCATCAAAAATGCGTATTATTAGATATGTATATTAGATATGTATACTTTTTTCTTCACTAGAATTTTTCTCACTGGGTTTTATCTAGTAAGCTTTTAACGAGGCACATAATCCATTAAATAGACATTTGGGAGGGGGGGGGGGGGGGTATAAACATATTTATATTATATTATGTAGATTCCTCTAGAGAATAATTAGGAATCCTAATTTAGGGACCAAGTCAGTTTCCCTATAAATAAAGGGCTTTACCTCACAGTATTTGATACTTGAGAAAATCCTTAAAGAGGAATTAAAAGACTTCAAGCTTCTTCTCCCTACTTTCTTCTAATTATTTTACATAGTTTCATAACAATAATAATTAAACTAAAACAAAACAAAAATCTTATGTAATTTCTTAAAAAGTAATTGAAACTCGTTTAAATTACTTTTTAAAAGTTGAATTCCTCTTTAACAAAAGCTCAGTTATCATTTTGGGGGACTTACCTATATATACTATATTTAGAAAATATTTATCATTTATAGCCATATGATTTTAATACATATATAATTTACTTTTAATACATAATGCAGATTTTTTTTTACCAAAATATAAGTTTAATATATTTTAAGACACTTATAATGCATCTTTATAATTTTAATTTATCTTTTTTAACATAGTGTAATTCATTTATATTACATGCATAATTCATTTTTAATATATAGTATAGTTCTTTTATCAAAATAATTATAATGCAGATATATTACATATATAATTCACTTTTAATACATAATATAATTGTTATAAATGGTAAATATTTTTCAAATATAGAATCTTTAGGTAATAAATAAAAAATCTATTTAAAATAATAAATATTTTATAAAAAAGATTCAAAAAGGTAATTATTCCCATCATTTTTATCCTATATTTGGGCCATTAAAAAGATACAAGCCCATAAACTTCAACAACAACAACATATCTAGTGGAATATCACTTCCACTACCTCATAGAAGTAGAGAGGTTGTTTTCTAGGAACCCTTGTTTCAAAAATCCATAAACTGAGTAAGCTAGATATGACAAAAAGGAAAGGAAAGGGAACAAAAAGAGCGACTATTAACGAAAAGCACATGTCAATATGTAACACACATACGATAGATAATGACAACAGATGATATAAAACACACCTACTCCTTCTAACTTATTATACCTCAAGGCCAGACATCCGCCTAACCCTACCAACCAATTAGCCTGCTACTCTAATTCGCGACTTCCACTCCTTTCTATCTAAGGTCATGTCCTCGGTGAGATCTAGTTTCACCATATCTTGTCTGATCACCTCCCCCAATACTTCTTCGGTCCACCTCTAACCCTTCGTGTAACTCCCAAAACCAACCTCTCGGACCTCCTAACAAGAGTATCGGCACTCTATCGATGCACATGTTCAAACCATCGCAGTCTCGCTTCCGCCATTTTATCAACCACCGGGGCCACCTCTAGTTTCTCCCGAATGGTCTCATTCCTAATTTTATCCTCCTTATGTGACCATACATCCATCTCAACATCCTCATCTCTGTAACATGCATCTTCTGAACATGTATATTTTTTATTGGCCAACACTCTACCTCATACAGCAAAAATGGTCTAACCACCATTCCATAAAACTTAATTTTGAGTTTAACTGGTATCTTTTGGTCACACAATACTCGAGAGGTAAGCCTCCATTTAATTGCCCCAATACAATGTGTGATATCACCATTATGGACCCAGATACTAAAGTTTTCCATTTGGGAATAGGTTTGAGTGTCAACCTCTACTTCATCCTCGCAACATTGAACCATAAACTTCGTAGCCCATAAATTGGCAGGCCCCTGTTCCTCTTCAATTAGGAATTTTTCTGAATTTCAACATCTTCTAGGGTTTCAGAGTTCTCTTCGGTGTAAGAAGAGTGAAGCTGTGAGGGAAACGCCATGGGTAAGTACTTCCATTTTCATTTCTGAATTTGCATTCGATTATGTTAATTAATGAGTTTTTTCTCATTTTTTATAGCAAGGATCAAAGTGCACGAATTGAGGCAGAAATCCAAGGCTGATCTTTTGGTCAGTTGAAGGATCTCAAAACCGAACTTGCTCGCCTCCAGTGACTCTCCGTGTTGCTAAAGTCACTGGAGGCGCCCCCAACAAGCTCTCTAAAATGTAAAGTTTCTATTCATTTTTTCGTCGGCTGATCTAGAATTTGAAATTAACTGCTCTGCAGCACTGTATGCGCTATTTAATTTTTTTTTCCTATATTACAGTGTATAAGAATAATATGAAATATAGTATAGCATTAGTAATACCATTAGTAGTGTTGATGATAGTTTTGTTGATATTATTGCTAAGATAAGTTATTTGATTGTAAAAATACTCTCCACAAATAGAGTGAAGAGGATGTCGAAAAGGGTTTGAGGGACGATTATGTGTTTAAATATGCTAATGCATGCATCAAAAACTCTTGCACTGCTAAGACAACGGATACATAGTAAAATACTAAATATAGTGTATTAGTGATACATATGTTGTAAAAAAGTGTACCAGTTAAGATATTAATAATACACAAAGCTAATCCATGGAATATTCCAACCAAACAACTTCTTAGAGAATTTGAAACCAGTTGATGAGTGTTAATTTCAGTACATTCAACAATTGTTTGTCTTAAAACCAGTAAGTGTAGAGTAGCACTGCCCATGCTATTCTTTTACAACTTAGTAAAATTGTATCTGTTTTAGATTTTTTTTTTTTACTACATATAGTTGGATTGACTGAGTTGAGCTTAAACGGAGCCTCATGAACAGGGTAGAAACTGACCCGTACTAGATGTTTATATCAAATCAATGTATTCATGTTATGTGTTTCAAAATATAAACTTTTTACTTGATGTTATTAGTTAACATGTATTTTTTTATTTTATTAAGTCATTTAGCCATGGTAAGTTGTATTGGTTTGATATAAACACTCGGTCCGGATAAGCTTTTACCCATGAAGAGTGAGGTGTAACATCTATCCGTGTTGACATATATGTGTATTTGAATCTGACTCATTTATTGAAACGAGTGGCCCTTTTTTATGCAGAAAGGTGGTAAGGCTGTCAATAGCACAGGTGTTGACGGTGATATCGCATAGGTAGAAGTCAGCACTAAGGGAAGTATACAAGAATAAGAAGTATTTACCTCTCGGCCTTCGTCCCAAGAAGACCAGAGCTATCCGGAGACGTCTTACAAAGCACCAAGTAATTGAATCCTAACCCTGATTCTTATGGATTTGATATTAAGTTTTTTTACTCCCTGTGTCTCATCTTATGTAGCACCTTTTCCTTTTTAGTCCGTCTCAAAAAGAATATCACCTTACTCTAATTGAAATAATTAAACTTTAAAATTTTTGTTTTACCCTTAATGAAATGATTTTCAATCACACAAATATCCCAGAATTTTTTTAGACCGCAAGTTTCAGAAGTCTTTCTTTTTCTTTGAACACCGTGCTAAGTCAAAGGGTGTCATTTTAAATGTGATGGAAGGAGTAATTGAAAGAACTATATATCGATTTGCTGTTGTATAAGAAAACATATTGCTTTCTTTTGTGTTGTTTGGTATAGTTTCTTAGTTTTGTACTCCTTTAAATGTGATGCAGGATTTTTAATTTATTATCATTAGTGGTTTTATATTTTTTTCCAGCGCGCATAGTTAATTGCCACGAATTTAAAAGACAAAAGTTAGTATTAGAAGGAATTTTGCTTGAATAGAGCGGAATGGATATAAAGGATTCATATAGCCGAACTCAATGGAATAGAAGTGCAGTTTATCAAAATGTTGCATTGTATCTCTATCCCTATGTATAACATTGTATTCATTTGTCACCATGGTGCATCTAAATGTTTGCTGGTGTTAGACTGCTTCTTTCTTTCTTTCTTTCTTTTATTTGCACCGGGTGTCCAAGGTGTGCACAAGCCCTCGGCAAGGAGTTTCCCACAAATGCACCATGGTTAATTCAGGTTTTACCAAGGTCGATGACCCTCAGTAATTGTTTGCACCCCAGTGGGTTTCGAACTTGAGACCTTGAAAGGGAGCAAACCCCAAGGCTCAAGTCAATTGCCACCAGGCCAACCCCTGGGATTGTGTTTCCGATCAATGATCTGCCAGTTCCATTTTACCTTTGAAAAAAATATTTTTTCATCTAAGTGGTATTTAGATCCCACTATTTGGCTAGCTGCACAACCCAAACTCTCATCTTGCATATACCCTCTATATGTTAAATGCCTTAAAAAATTTGAAGTATTTGACATTTGCATGTCATTTACCCTCCTTCTATATAATACAAAGCAGGTTATTTGATTATAGAAATTAATAAGGTAAAAGGAAATGTGAGGAAAATAAATAGAAAAACAGCATAAGGAAAAGTGTTCATTTTTATTCCATATAGCTCCGAATTATGTTACGAACCAATTAATATTAGCTGATGTGCATTATCCAATGCTTATTTTGTTGTTTTGGCAATTTGGATGTATAATTTGGTTACCTCTGTGTATACTGCCTAATTCTGGAAGTGAACATTTATAGTTTGTGTGCGCTATATGTTGAATTTACTCAGCATTTTTAGCTTAGCACCTTAGCATAAACTTCCACCAGTCTACAGCTGTACTGATTACCCGCACCCCAACAAGTACATATAACACCTGAAGGGTGCGTGTGAAGGATTTTGTTCCCTTAATATGACAATTCTCATTTTGCTGACTAGTTTTGCCTGGATTTTTTTGGGGTAGATACTTATTCAAGTTACATTAGAATGGTCCAGAATCAGCATAAGGAGAACTTGCGTGCCTGCTTTTGGTTTGCTTGATTTAGTAGTATGTCCACTTTCAAGTGAATCGAGTACGTATTGAAGTGTGACTACTAAATTCAGATGTCAGAGTACCTTATGGGTTTGAAATAATGCATAACCATTCATTAATTTCCTTTGCCTCAGTTTCTTGAATCTGTAGAAGTTGTGAAATGCTGGAGTAGTTACCTCAAGAACCGGCATCTGTCAGAATAGTCTGTCTGCTCTAGTGTTCTTGTAACCTGTTGTATTGCTAAAATGGCTATTAGGTTTTCATAGAAAATGAACACCACGGTTATCACAAGGTGAATTCATCTGTGTATTGTGGTTTTGTCTAATCTCACTTCCGACTCATGGTTCTTTGCTTTTGAATTAACAGCTTGTGCATGTTTAATGTGCAGTCATCTTTGAAGACGGAAAGGGAGAAGAAAAAAGAGATGTACGTGCCATTAAGGTTTATATATCCAACAAAGATTGCCATTGTGATATCAGAACTAGGATGAGCAAATCAGAGTAAACTTTTCCCCACTGAGTGCTTATATTTTCTGCTGTTTATTTTGTCATGTTGTTTTCCCGTTCAGTGAAGGTTCTTCACAGAAGTATAATGTTCATATCTCGAAATATCTGTGATCTGATTTGTTCTGCAACGATCAGTATGTCTCTTTGCGAACGTGTGCTCATCTGAATTATGTTGGGTGATTAAAACCTTTTCCATTCTTAGATGTATGTGTAATACAATTCCTTTATATAGAATTAGCCAAGGTGATTGACAAATATTCTTATGTATGTATGGGTTTTGACTACTTTGGATTAAAAAGGCCTTCAAGAAAAAAGGGGAAAGGGGGAGGAAGGGGGGTTTAAAATATTACGATGTTTGGATTAGTTCGTGAGCTTTTGAACTGCTTAATAGATTATGCGTGTCTTTGGTCTGAGGAAAAGTACTTTTCTATAGAAAATTTTCTTCGAAAATAAGTGATTATTTTACTTATTTTTAGGTGTTCAATAAGAAATATGTATTGTTGCAAGAGAATTTAGGTAAAATCTTGAAATACTATGACACAAATTGAAACACATCTTTTAGCATGAACTCAAACCCTTGATTCAAGGCTCATACTGACCCCAAAATTGATTTGAGATACGACTTTAACCTGAGACCTAATCTCCAAATTTGACCTCAACCTTGCCTCATAGCATGATCCTTGACCTGATCTTGATCTAATCTTGACTTGGGACTTGACAACTAACCACATCATGAACCAAAATCCAAAGCTGACTCGAGATTCAACGCTGAACTTAATTTTGAATCAAGATCAAAGACCTAACTCCATGCGAAAACTCGATATTAACCTTGAGTCGAGGTTAGGAACAGGTCAAGATTCGACTTGGAGTTGAATCTTAGGTCGGGGTCAGTGTTTAGTCAGGTAGTTGGATATTGGGTTAGTCAAATCTTAAGTTAGGATCGGAATTGAAATTTGGTCCTAGGTCGAGATCAGATTCAGGATTAGGGTCTCAAGTCTTGGATCGAGGTAGGTGTCAAATTTGAGCGTCGAATCTTAGTTCAAGTTTAGGATTTAGGTTCTAGATCATGGTCAAAAGTTAGGTCCTAAATTAGGGTCAGTCGATGTCTGGTCTTAAGTCAAGGTCAAAAGTTGAGTCTCGAGTCATAGTAGGTAGTCGAGTTCTGACTCTGATCCTGAACCCGACTCTCGACCCCAAACCTGACAAGGAGCAACTCTCAACTTCTACTCAGGACCTAACTTTTGATCTAGGACTCAACTCTCGATCCTAACCTAATAAAAACCTAATCTTGACCTCAACACATGATTCGATCTGTGACCCTGAACCAAGACCCAACTCCAACCCAGATCAAGGTTGAGAGCCAAATCATAGGTAGTGGTTGGGTTTGAAGACCTGAGTCAGGTTCAAGGTTACTTTATGGGTTGGGGTTGGGGTTGGGAGTTAGGTCCCGATCAAAAATTTGGTGTCACGCCCAGGAGGGTACCCTAGACATGGCCGGCACTCAAAGACTATTGCTAGTCCCCAAGCGGACCACTAGGTATCATTACATTCGTTCAATCAACAATTATCCTATCAACGGAAGACTAAAGATGAAAAAAATGGCCAATCTCAATTAAAGATAATCATAACAAATCAACAAGACTAGTATGAAAGAAACTAGTCAGACAATATCCAAGTCATCAATCCCAAATCTAGTCTATGAAGCCTCTAAGTCATGTAGATGGTGCCATGATAGGCCATGGCTACCCAAATCTAAGAAAATAAAGTACTAACTCAAGCTAGATGAAATCTAAATGAGCATCCTCCAGAAGTAGGGGAGGACTCACTAATCAACTGGATTCGATTTGATCCTCAATAATGCGCATGCTGATGATCTCTAACACCTGTCTCTGTATCATGAAAAGATGCAGGCCCAAATAAACGTTAGTACGTGGAATGTACGAGTATGTAAAATAGCTGAGTGAGAATGATATAGGTAGAATAACAATAACTCAAAAATGCTGAATCAAGATATCAAATGTCTATCTAAAGTAAGAATAAATAGTAGACAATGACCAATTAATGTCATCCACATCAATTTGATCCAACCAAGTCAGAGTACTATTAGTATGTGATCTATTTGAGAGTTTCTCTTATCAGACAATAATCACTTAGTCAGTATTATACAACGATCTCGCTGATTTTGCCATAGCCTTATAGTACTTACCAGGGTAAAGAACAAATCGATCCATAATAGATCCCAATAAACCAAGTCCTCTATTATTTTAGGGACCTATCAGGAGGAACATCCAACTTAACGGTTTTAATCATCTCCTACGTTTGGCGACGTAGTTAATGAGTTCGAGTGGGGCTTACTCTTACTCATTTTGGCGCTCGGTACTCCTCCCAAGACTCAATGCTCATAAGACAATCATTCTCAATCAACTAGTCGTATTGGATATTTGTCAACTCAAATCATCACCTCAACTATCGACTCTTTGGTTACATTTGTAACGCCCGATAAATTTACCAAAATACCCCAGAGGAGGGAGGTGCGCATAACGTGTCATCTGATGCTCGTATGGAAAATCTGAGGTCGTATTTGTGATCGGCACGAAAGATTGAGTAGGGAAAGAGTCTCGGTCAGTTTTTAGAGCGACCGAGTCAAAAGATAATTTTTCGTTCCAGAAATGAAAAACAGTGCAGGTGCGCGACAGAGCCGCGTCACACACCTATCGCAAAGAGGGGCTTATGTTTTTTTAAAAAAATTTGACCGTATTGGGAAAACTCGTTCAGAAATTTTTTGCAGAAAATATACTAGTACGCGACTAGTCCGTGTCGCGGATTGAGTCACTCTGAGTCTGGAAAATTTCTAAAATTTTTTAGGGGCATTCCGTCCATTCCTAACACTTTCTAAACTCCATATACAACTACTATAAGTCATTTTCATGAAGAAAGGGTTCAAAAAATCATCCTAAATCCTCATCCTAACAAAGCTAACAAGCTAGGGCTTGAGGAGAGTAGAGGAGAATAGAGATTGAAGAGTTCAAGAGGAGATCCCAAGAGAGATTTTTGTTAGCAATCATCCCAGTATGTAAGGCTAACCTAAAGGGATGGAATTGTTATTCCATGTGCCCCTTTTGATTGAATTGAGTCCATAATTGAAGATAATGAATCCATATATGAAATCCTTGAGTATTCTATTGAGATTTTACTTATTCCGTGTATTTTCTTATATTGATGATCATCACAAACTTGATTTACTGCATAAATGATTTTCATGAATGATTTCATCAAACTCTATGTATATTTTATTAAAGATTGCAAGAATGAACTTAAGGGACGGGTTTAGAGCCTTGACAATAATGATGTATTTGATGTTTGTGATTGTGGTCTGAATGTTGAGAGTGTTGATAATAATGTTGATGAGAATGATGTTCTTTGAGTCTTATAAATCTTGAAACTTACTTCTAAAAGAATGTTTCGAGTCCAAGAGTTGATGTTGATGAGACGAATTGATGTATTATGTCCTTATGGGACTAATGATGAGAAATCTTGATGCTGATATTTTATGAGCATGTCGAGTTCTGGGAGGAGTATTGAGCACCGAAATGGGTAAGAGTTAGTTCCACTCGAACTCATTAACTACGTGATCAGCGTAACAGAGGATTGAACCGTAAAATGGATGCTTCTTTTGTCCCAAAAGAGGATTGATGTTATTTATTATGGATCCACTGATGGTAATGTCCTTTACCCTGGAAAGGTATTGGATGGATGTGGCAACGGCATCACTTTGTTATATCATCACCGGCTCATAGGTGATGGTTGTCGGTTAGAGAAACTCTCAGTTAGGTTCCTCACTGATAGAAATCTGATGTTGATGTGATGGTATGAGTCTTGATGGATATTGATGATTTATTGTCTACTCTTTATCCTTGTCCTAAACAGGCATTGGTCCTTCAAGTTGAGTTGAGTCGAGTTTCCTTGAGATGAGTCTGATGTATTGATGATCTTGAGATGAGATGTTGATGAGTCATTTGTCTACTCTTTATTCTTATTTTAGATAGACATTTGACATTCTGATGGAGTATGATGCTGTGTTGATGTTATGCCTATATTATTCTACGTGTGTTGTTATATTCAGCCATCTTACATACCGTACATTCCACAAACTGATGCCACTCAGTGTTGCATCGTCTCATGATGCAGATACAGAAGGTAGAGGACTTCAGCAGACGCATCGTTGAGGTTCCGAGGTTTCTAATTCTATCTATTGGTGAGCCATCTTTGCTACCGGAGGAGCCTTTTCCTTTATTAGTTATTTGATTCTATTGAGTTGGGTAGCCATGGCCTGTCATGGTACCATCTTAGGCTTCATAGACTAGAGTTGAGGATCTGATGTTGGAGTTTTTCCCATTCTTGAGTTGAGTTAGTAATAATATTTACTTATCTTAGATGTTGAGATTGAGGTTGTTGGCATATGACCCTTTTTATTGATGTAGAATTGACTGAGAGGTTCACTACCTTTATTCTTTTATCCTACTATTTTCCTATGTTTGATGTTGAATGACTGGCTTGAGATCGAGTGGTTCACTTGGGGACTAGCAATAGTCTCTAGGTGCTGGTCACCCCTAGAGTACCCTCCCGAGGCGTGACAACATTTCTTGAAGGTTCAGCTCTTGACTCATAGAGACTCTATCATGCATCATTCTAACTCATAACATTCAGGAAAACAAAAGTAGGTTAAAGCATTTAAGGATTCCATAAGCTCTTTAGGCTCAAATAATACTCATGCATGCTCAATTAAATGAAATTTGTAAAAATAATAAGATTTCATGCTAGAGTTCACGTAGTATAACAAAAGCACCTATTTCAAGTATTTAATTCGTAAAAATAGTAATTCATGCAAGAAATTATAGATACACATTAGAATTTAAGAAGAACCTTCTAAAAACATTCATTGGAGACTCAACTCACTCACAACTCCATCAATTCGGGGTATGGGGCACATGGAAAAACATAATTCATATTTTAGTTAGCCTTACATACTTGGAAATAGCAAAAGACAACAAACTCCAATCGACCATCGCGTTTGAACTTGGAACCCTCGCTTTTTCCCTCTTCTGATGTTTTCAAGAATCCCTAAGCGTGGAGAATAGTGCAAAATACCCTTAGGGTTTTGTTTTAAGACTTTACTTAAGTCTAAAACGTCTAAGGGTTTGATTAAAAATAATAGGAATAGACAAAAATACCCCTATTAAAAACTGCCGACAAAGTTTACGAGACACCGTCTACGGACCGTAGACCATTCTACGGGTCGTAAAAGTCTCTACGGGCCGTCTGATAGCTCGTAACTTATAGATACTGAAAATTTGATATTTGGACCACCAACTTACAAAACCATTCTAAGGGTCGCGGAATACTTTACGGGCCGTATATTGTCTCGTACATAGGCCTCAGACTTATAAAACTTCACCAAGTCATCTGGAGGTCTACGAGGCCTCTTCTACGGGCCATAGATGGCCCTCGTGGAATATCTTTCAGCAGTTTTTCCCGGTCATTTTCTCAGTTTCCTCTGTGCATCTACTCAGACTAGGTGGAAAGAATTAGATGGTGTTACATTAGGTCTTGGTTTGAGTTTTGATCCCCTGAGTTTTAAAAATTATTTTTCTTATTTTATGGAAAAAAGTCATTTTTCTCAAAATTTGAGAAAAATAAGCTAATTAAAAAATATTCAAATCAATCAAAGGTTATAAAATATTTTCCTTCGTACCATACCTTCAAATATTATTACAAGTTAACAAAAATGGATTACCAAAATTTTGCTATCGTACGTAACTACAACAAAAGTTACCTCAAAACTCAATCATGCCTAGACGCGGTTATAACTACTTGGTCCATGGCCGGAAGGCTGTCGCCAAATCTATAAGAAAAGCTAAATTTTTAAGTTCTTAACTTTTCTTTGGTCCTAGATTTTGACAGTATTTTTTTTTTAAAAAAAAATATATATTTGTTTATAAAATTTGATCAATTTCTAAAAAATAATCTTCAATTTTCAAGATAAAATTTCATTTTACTCACAAAATTTTAATATTTTTTCAAATAAAATATATATCCAAATACACTTGAAATTTCAAAAATTATTTTTTCAACAGAACTTCTAAATTTGTTCAAATTTAATTAAATACTAGCATTGTCCAGTAGGCCAGGCTTAAAGTTTCCGAGTGGACAAAGTCTCATGTCATATAATAACATAAATTGGTCTAACACTTCACGTGTCAAAATAAACTTATATTATTGTATAATGAAGTTTGTCTTATTGCAGTGAGTTTTATGAATCTTTGAAGAAGTAAGATGAATAAATGTTGGGTCTTTTAGAAATAGGTTCGGGTTAATGGATATGATTGTAAATGAAATTGGATCTAACTATATGTGGACCAATAAGAATAATGTTACATAATTAAAAATTATTTGTGTCACATCAAATTCTGTTAAAATGAAGAGTAATTTTAAATTTAAATTTAATCTTGACGGCATTTTTTATCTAAATAGGTAGATGAAAGGATATTTTTGAGCCAATAGATGAAAGAGAGACATTTTTGAGCCATTTATAAAAGTTAAGGACATTTTTACCCTCAACATCTTTCTCCATATACATCCCACTTTTAACCCAATTAGAGACATTTTAATCTTCTTTCTATATATATTGAATATATTCATTATAACATTATTAGTTTCATCAAGTCCTGCTATTGCATTGAAAGATTTTCAATGACTCTTACAAATTAGGGTTAGAAATTTTGATGTAGATTTTGAAATCGAGTTAAATGATATAAAAATATAATTTTATTTTGTAGTTTGATAGTTTATGCGCGTGCAGTGCACATGCCAAAAATCTCTATTTATTTTTATTACAAAAGGTTGGGGAAACTTCCATAGATATATTATATTAAGAAAATATTTACGATTTATAATAATAATAATATTTTAGTTTTTTTTGCTGAACACTTATAATACAATTTTAATACATATAACAAAAACTAATTTATAAAACAGATGGATAATACATTCGCCATGCCTTTTAATACATATTGTGTCAATTTTTTACCAATTAAGCACAATATATTTTTAAACACTGATAATACATTTATATTACACGTATAATTTACTTTTGATACAACTGCAAATTTATCATAGTATTATTATTTCTCAATAATTATTTATCAAAGAGTCTTCGTCAAATTTCTTTTTCCTTTTCTTTATTTATACGGCTTAAGACTAAATCAATCTCTTTTTCATATACAACAAAGATTTATACAATAAGAACCAAATGAGTGCAAGCCATACTTAAAGGACCAATATGATTGTTTTAGCATATTTATTTTCATCGAAAAGGATAGTAGAATCCAAAACATATAGATCAAAATAATTAATTTTTGTGTGAATTCAAATCTTAATTTCCAAACATGTGTAGCTAGTATTTTGATTTAAAATTTAGATTAGATTTTGAAATTTTAACTTCAATTTTACGATTGAGATGAAATTTTATCAGATTTTCAAAATTTGATCTTCAAATAATTTTATGTTATCGAAATTGGTCTGACTTTCACTCATGGGCAGAGCCACCATAGGCGAAAGGTGGTTCGATGCATAGTACCATTCGCCGGAAAAAAAAATATATAGTGTAAATAGTTTAAGTGTTACCTATTATGAGCGTATTTGCATATCCTTAACATAATCGAGGAAAAAAATTTGCACTTCCTTCGCTAAATTCCTGGCTCCACTAATGCTTTCATTCACAAAACTTGAATAAAATAAAATGCATTTCCAAACACAATTCAAATTTCAAACATCAAATTTTCAAATTTCCATTTTAAAATTTATGATCAAACGAGAGCGTAACATTTTCTAAAAAAAAAAAATTGTTTTATACCATTTTTATCATGTTGATTCCGCGTTAATATTGATAACATGATAAGTTCTTGACCTAGTATCCAAACCCCCAATCTATGAGTAGCATATCAAAATAAAGTAAATTCCATTGGCATTTGGCTTCACATGAGAACAATTTTTGCCTTTTCTAAGACATAAAAAAATATAGGTCAATTGGAATTGTCACTCTCAATAATTTATTTGAAGAGTTAAAGAGCATTGTAATCTTCATAAAAGAGCATTTGGGTCGGCCATCCCCTCAACCATTAAATCCAAATTATATTCTTGTCCAAGGAAAAATAATAAATTCACTATAATTTTATAAATGAGTTTGAAAGTGAAGTATTTATAGATTTTTTTTTAATTTTTTATGGGATAAAAAAATTATTTTTAATAGACTCTCTGTTCAAATAGAATATTTTTCAATAATTTGAAAGAAATGCAAAATTAATAAAAATAGTAAAGTTATTCAAATAAGAAGTAACAACAACAATGAGAATAATAATAGAATCATGAATAAGATAATATTAAGAAAAAATTACATAACTAGGTAAACATATAATATATATTTACATTATACCATATAACTTGAAATATTACAATTTATAGCTATAATTTGGGTTTTATTGCTATAGTTAAGGTTTTGTTGTCATTTTCTCTCTCTCCTCTCTCTCTTCTCTCTCGCTCGCTCGCATATCTCCGCTCTCTCTCTCTACAATTTATTGCTTGATATACAATTATATATGTATATCAACTGCATATCTACAATTATTTTGACAAATATACATAGTCAATTCGACAGATATATATGCACACAATTCGTCTCTCTCCACTCTGTGCATTCTCTCGCTTGCTTCTCTCCTTCCTCTCTCAATCTCGCTCGCCTCTCTCCTCTCTCTCCCAATTTCGCTTGCCAGATATACAAATACATATATACATTAGTTACACATATACAATTATCTGACAGATATACACATACAATTTGACAAATATATACATATATAATTTGTCTCTCTTCTCCCTCTCTCAATCTCGCTCGCCTCTCTCCTCCGCTATAGGTCAGATAGCCGAAGTTATGTCGTGTAATTATGTAAAATATAGCTATTTGACCATATTAAGTTTCAAGCTTAGACTATTTATGAAAATTCTTCTATTATTAACATACTAATCCAAAAAGAAAAAAACATTAGCTAAAATATCTCATGTAAAAAAAGTATTTGAAGGCATTTTTGTCATAAAGATAATATTCTCTTTTAAAAGGAATGGTTAGTTAGTGAGATCCATGGACCATTTGGCCATAAATTTTGAATATTTCCTCATCACATAGATTACATTTGTTGTTGGTAAGTATAGAATAAAAATTCATTTTGGGCGGGTTCAATTTTTTGCATTCTACATTTTGATATACTTGCTTGATGGAGAACTTCTCCAGTTGCATTACTGTGTCTTGTTTCCCATTACATGTATATCCACTTCACCCATAGCTTATCCTTCTTCTTGTTTAGGTTCCACAAGAGCTTGCAAATGGCTTCCTTATTCAATTTCTGGATTTAAACCTCCCAATGTTGATGAGGTCGCCTTTCCTAAATAATAGCAAATCATCTGCAAAGCTAAGCTGGACAAGTTGCATTTTACCATATCTTGGATAATATTTCAAAGTTGGGAAGTAACTTGGTGAAGTATTCCATGGCTAACACAAAAGATAAGGAGAATTTGAGTCCCTTCTTTGCCTCAAAGTGTAGGACACTGTGCTTATACATTGATAAATCCATACCAAAAAAATACTAGGAAATTGTAATTGTAATAGAACCTCTTTTATGAATTTTCACTCCACTGAATCATGTGTTTTTCTCCTATCCTCTGGCTCTATCTCTACCTCTATCCTGAGTTGGGGCCTCAACAGTAGTCTCATGAGCTGGCTCCTTAGCTTTATCCATAGATAAAGATCTAGTCTTGGCCATCTGCCAAAAGAGTACATTATACTCAGCCACCTCACAACAACCATGCACGACAATAATTGAAAGAACAAAAACAGGATTTTCTAATGGTCTCCGTAGCCTCTCAAAGGTAAGTAACAAACGTCTCCGCACCAATTCTTAAGACTCTACTCAACTGGTCTTACACACATGTGAAGTCTATGAATCTGAGGCTCTGATACCAAATTTCACGATCCAAAAATAGGCGTGATGGCGCTTATCTAACCCACCTAGGCAAGTCAACCTAACCCTGCTCAATTCAAATATACAGAAGTAAAAGCAGAAGAGATATAGTTTAATGAGATTGGACAAGCACTAGATAACAAGTCTATAAATCATCCTAAAATTGGTGTCACATATACAAGCCTCTATTACAATGGAATTCAACGAAGAAATACAAGCCTAATAGTCTTTGTTTCTTAAATAGAACAAATACTAAAGTTATTCAATAGTTTGAGAGTAGGTTGGAACAGACTAGTCAACTACCTCTCAATTGTTGCAGCATGGTCCAAAGCAAGAGCGAGAATATCAATCGAATTCGGACTCACAACCTACACGCATGTGTAGAAGCAAGGATGAGTACCAAAAATAACAGACACTCAGCAAAGAGATCTAAACACAAGTAAAGAATACTGAATAAAATACTCCTTACATCTCAACCACATACCGCTGAACTACACACCTGCACTAGGGAAAAATCGCAGCACAACAATAACATTATAGGTTTATACAAACTACCTAATAAATATTCTCAATAGTTGCCACAAGATATAAATCAGATATACAATAATGTCCCAATATACAACTCGATTATACAATAGATATATCTCAAGATAGTTTCAGATACTTAATAGATACAATCCATACATAATCATCTCATCATTCAATCTTAATAACTAAAATCAAGTCACAATCATAAGGTAGAATGATATGAAATAAAATGAATTAATGTAATGTCAAGTAATCATGATGCATGTCTGTCCTACGAAACACATCCGCTGATATCATCAGTCTGGAACCCATAGGGGACATATTTGTCCATGTACCTGCCCCGATTCGTGAGGTATGTCTCTTATATAATCAATCTCACATGTCACATGTCATGACTCGTGTGGCTCGTCCCTATTATGAATCAATGTTACATGCCACGGCTCGTATGGCCCGTCCCCTGTTTTATATCAATATCACTTGCCATGGCTCGTTGGTCCGTTCCCTATTTCATATCATGTCAGTGGAACTCAGTGAAGGATGCACAACAAGAACATATTCATATGGTATAATGATTAGAAGTGCACTCAAGAGTCCACATTGCAACAATATATCAATTCAAGTCAAATATCAAATATACAAAGTATAGTGATTTATCTGTTCCAAGCTTATAGTCAATCCTCTAACCCATAAGTGAAACCCAACAATAACATCTCCAATATTTTTCATAAACAAGCACAATATGATCCACAATCCACATTCGTATATCACGAGGGATTCTCAACATCAAATCACAAGTCAATATATATCAATCTCTAATAGTCACTTGCACATCATAAAGAAAATTCATAATTAAATCAAATTCTCACAATTTACCAAGTTTAATTTGGTCAATCATCAATTACCCAATCATTCTAAGTCTCAAACAAAGGAAATATAGTGTTTAAGGAAGCTTAACAAGGTTCAAAGATCCACTTGCCTCAATCAATAGCCAAATCAAGCAAATACCGAAGCTTTCCCTCTCAAATTCGCACCCAAAACATCACAATCTAGTTAAATATGAATTCACAATCTCAATACAAAGCCAATGACACTAAAATCAAGCAATTTAGGTGAAGAGCAAAATGGTCCAAAAATCTCATACCCAAAAAAGTTCTTGAAATCTGAAAATTCTTACATGAAAATGCTTCCCAAGTAATAATGAATCTAATGGTGAAAACCGTTTCAAAAAAGGAATTAAAATGAACTCACAATCACATTTTTTGATCAAAAGTCAATGTCCAAAAAACCCCCAATTTCTCCTATTAAAATTCCCAATTTTTGTGTTAAAATCACAAACTAATTAATGAAAATTGAAGAAATAAGTTAAAAACAGGTTACCCAAAGGCTTTGACCGGAAAACTCTCAAAAATCCTCCCCAAATAAAGCTTTAAAATATTAAAAAAGGTGAAAAAAAAGGATGAAATCCGACACATTAAAAATTAGAAACGGTTTCAGGTAAACAATACTCACGAACGCGGAGAAGGGTCCACGAATGCAGAACACACTCTGGCCAAGTCTCCACGAACGCAAAGAAATACCCACGAGCGCAGAGTATAAAGAGGGGAAGCCTCCGCGAATGCGGAGAACAATTTTGCGAACACGGAGCATTATCCTGACTTCAGTAGATTGCAGTCCAAACAACAATTTCAAAATTCGAAATGGATCCTCGGGGTTCGTTCAGAACTCGATACATAAAAACCAGATATGTAACTCTATCAGAAACAACGTTCCAAACTCAATAGAATTATCAGAATTCGATTCTGAGGTCTTTTTGATTCAGATTCTGATAAAGCTCATCAATACTAACTAAAAACTCAAAAGCCCAAAATAATTTCAGAAACTCTAAAAATTATAGTGAGATCATTTCTAGCGTTATTTCACCATCTGGAACCACTAGAACTGTCAGAATTTTGTTAGGGCTTCCGAACTCCAAATGTTGACCAAAGTTAAACGATGATTCGAATTCAATTGAAAAATGCAATTTTGGGTCCAAAATCTTCGTCTTAACTCCAAACTTGATTCCTTCAATTCTCCTAGACCAGATTCCCCATTCCGGAGCAATAGAATTGACAGAATTGCACTCCAACAATCGAAACTTAAGATGTCCTCAAAACTCAAATTTTTAAATTTTAAGCCTTCCAAAACTCTTTCTTTAGCAAAATATCAACTTTTTACAAGGTTTTCGAAATTCGACTTTTAAACTCATCCAAAAGTGACTCAAAGCAACTTTCAAAAAAAGCAAAATAACAATTTAATTAAAAATACCAAAAATTAGGATCATTACAATTCCGCCTCAAAAACACACCCCAAAAAACACCTTTGAAAATACTGTATAAAACTCACAGCAGCACACAAAGCAAACACAATCAAATATATTGAATGAGACAGAAGAAGTAAATTATTGGGACCGCATCATCTTTATTCAGCCATTTTCTTGCCCCTTTTCATCTCGAATTCTCAGTCAACCTTTGTTGTTGCCCCCCTCTTTTATATATATATTTAAACTATCATATTTTCATAACTTTTTTTTTAATCTTAATTATCATGTGTTTATTTTTTATATCTATTTATCATCAACTATATATCAAAACATATTTCAGCAATCAGTTGTTTCATTTTTCTATTTGAAGATGGTAAATATTTCAAAGAGGAAAGGAAATAACGGATAATTTGAAATAAATAGTTGGTGATAGTTCATGTTTCATTGCGAAGCCAAGATTTTCATTAATCAGATTCAAAATATGAAGAAGTAAACACCTGAAAAATCGAAAAGGATTCAATATCTATTATACATACATTGAAAATTATTTTAATTATATGTAAATAGTGTAATTTTCCACCGAAAGGAATTCAGTAAACTCTTTGGGCCTTTACTAGCTTTGATCCTGTCCAGATTAAAAATTAGTATGCCCTCAAGTTCACAAAGTTGTCTAAGTATGTTCTTACCTTAGTGGCCGATCCTAGAGCCCGTATGGACAAGTTCTTCTCTGATTTTGACTGTCCAACTTGAGAGCGAACAGCTAATGCGTTTCACTTGTTGAATAGGGTTCTATGGTTGATCCGTTACCCCTGGATATCAAAGGTGTCCTTGGTGATCTCATAATTCCCATGGGGCGAAGATAAGGGGTCACATGATAATTCAAATAGCCAACTTTATAAAATATGATACTTTTTAAGTATAGCTTTGACCATTAACCCCTATATATTCATCTTTTCCCCCTAAAAAGATCCCATTACTTGTCTTTCCCCCTTCTTTTCCTTTCCACATCTCTTTCTTTCCCTTCAAAGAAACAACAAAACTTTCTTGAACAAAAAAAACACACAACAATTTACATCTCTTGAAGAAAATGAGAACTCCCTTTTTCTCATCATCAAAATCCTCTTCACACAGTTATTCATCATCCACCTCTAATCACTCTTTTTGTGAATCTTTATTGGAAGAAACCATACAAAATTCTCAATCAATTATCAAGAAATGGGATCTCGACGCTTCCTCTGGCTCTACCTCTACCTCTTATAACAGAGTCGCGAATCTCTTTCGCGACAATCCTTTAGAAGCCAAACACCTTCTTGAATCCGTTAATGACTTACAACATGTGATGCAATTCGTTATAAAAGACAATTCGACGTCTAAACTCCTCGTTCGAGCTCATAACCTCATTCAAATTGCCATTAAGAGACTTCAGAAAGAATTCAACACCATTTTATCGGGTAGTAGCTACTTTCTTGATCCTGAATCAGTGTCGTCCTCAAGGCCTTCAAGATCATCCATTGAAGATGAAGTTTCAGAATTTGTCATGGCTGACTTGAAATCGATTGCTGATTGTATGATTGGAGCTGGATATGGAAGAGAATGTGTGAAATTATATAAAACTCATCGAAAATCATTCATCGATGAGACTCTGTATTACTTGGGAATTGAGAAATTGAACTCTTCCCAAGTTCAGAAAATGGATTGGGAATTGATTGAGATGAAAATCAAGAATTGGTTGAGTTCAGTGAAGATTGCTGTCAATGCTCTGTTTCGCGGAGAACGGATTCTCTGCGATTATGTATTCTCTTCCTCCGAAAACATTAGGGAATCGTGCTTCGCGGAGATTGCCAATGATGGTGCTTTGGCCCTGTTCGTGTTCCCGGAGATGGTGATGAAATACAAGAAGAAGTTGTCACCAGAGAAAATTTTTAGAGTTTTGGATGTTTATGGAGTTATTTGCGAGCTCTGCGTTGAGCTCGAATCGATATTCACCTTTGATTCAACGGCGGTTGTCAAAGCTCAGGCAATGGCATCACTAGGTAAGCTTGGTGATGCCGCCAGAGCTATGTTGTCTGAGTTTGAAACCGCCCTTCAGAAAGATTCCTCCAAGGTGGTGCCACGTGGCGGGATTCACCCGTTGACACGTTATGTTATGAACTATCTTGTTTTTCTTAGTGATTATAGTGAGACAATATCTGATATAATCGTTGATTACTCACCGATATCAATACAAATGGTGCCGGAGTCTTGCTACTTTAGTCCAACATCGGGTGACGGGGGCTCTCCGTCATCCGCCATCGTAGTACGGCTCGCGTGGCTCGTATTCATCCTTTTATGTAAACTCGATGGTAAAGCACAACTATACAAGGATGTGGCGTTGTCCTATTTGTTCTTAGCAAATAACTTAAACTACGTCGTTTTGAAGGTTCAGGAATCAAACTTGAAGCTTCTATTGGGGTTCGAATGGATTTCGAAGCACGAAATGAAGGTGAAAGAGTACGTGTCAAAGTACGAGAGGACGGGTTGGAGCAAAGTAGTTACATCAATGCCGGAAAATCCAACTACCGAAATATCATTGACAGAAGTGAAAGAATGCTTCATCAAATTCAATTCCAGTTTTGAGGAAGTGTACCGGAAACAAAGTACATGGGTCATACCCGACCCGAAACTCCGAGACCACGTCAAAATATCACTGGCTAGTAAGATCGTTTCGATATATCAAGTGTTTTATGAGATGTATCGGGGAGAATTGGCGCGAAACAACAACGAAACGGAGTCAATTGTCCGATTTTCCCCCGATGATTTACAAAATTACTTATCGGATTTGTTTTACAGTGCTGGTGTTTCGGATTCGAGCATCGGGTGGAGCGGGTCGTATTCGCCGTCCGTATCGACATCAACATCAACATCACAAGGTCGATAAATTATTTGAATATTATGAGACAAAATAGAAGAGTTTGTGTTGATAAAACCAAAAAAAAGAAATGATTTGTTAATTAATTTGTATGTTATAGTGAATGGAACAGACTAACTAAACCAAATATATAAATTACATTGTTTTAAAGATTTGGATGTTTTCATTTGTTGTATTAAGTTTTATTTTAGAAGAAATGGATGTAAATGGATGAGTAGAATAGTTGACTAATTCCAAAGAAAGGTTGGACAGCTCCTTGTAATAAATGTTCTTTTCCATGGCAAAAAAAAGAACGTTGCAACTAGAAATGGTAGGAATAACTTCTCTGTTTTGTCGGTCTAAAAAAAAAAGATATATTTCTATAGTTAGTAAAAATTTATCTATCCTTGACGAAATAATTTCACGTCATATAAACATTTATCAAGTAAAATTAATTCATATAAAATCGGACAGAAAAATAGTAAAATTTGGCATTGACATGTTAGATAATCCTGCACTCCAATTTATTTGGACTATTTTAACTTCGACACGAAATTAAAGATAATAAAGAAGATAATTTAGTTATGTGATTAAAAATATGTTGTGTATATCAAAGTCTTCTTTCATCTTAAGATCTTAAACATAATATGTAAAAAGTTGTTGCACGACGTTTGTATTGCTCTCCCATAAGTCACCCTGTTTTCACAGTTTAGGCAACTCCCATTTCGCCAAAAACTTCTGAATAAATATTCTCCATCTAACTAAAAGTTAAAAAAGAAAAAGTCAATATTTTTTAAAAAGACTAAAAAAATATGTATCAAACAAATTAATTAAAAAAAGTCAGTTGATTCACCTTATAATTCCCTTGTCTATTTTCCTTTGCATACATTCAATGTGAAAAATAAAAATAAAACTCATCCAACTTCAATATATTCTCTTATTTGATAAGAGGCTAACTTGAGCAGCTTATGATCGTTCTGCTTGTTTCAGTTGCTTGAAGCAGGCAATTGACTATTGACGAGTTTACTTTATTTATTCATTTTATTTTTAAAAAATCTTGACCAGCTTAGGATTGTCCTGCCTACTTCAGCTACTAGAAGCATGTAGCTGAGTGTTGACGAATCTGCTTTTATTCATTTATTTTATTTTATTTAAATCTTATGATTATTTTTTTTACTTTCTTACAATTATTTTTAAAAAATTGTTGAGGAACTTCCGATTGTCCTGCCTACTTCGATAGGATCATTGACGTGTCTTCTTTTATTCATTTATGTATTTTCTTGATTTTAATTTATTTTTATTTTCTTAAAATATATATATATGTTAAAAATTATGTAAAAAGGTACTATAAATCACAACAATTAACAATCTACGATTTCATATAAAAAAAATACTAAAAATCCCAATAATTAGCAAATTAAATTGAGGCGGGGGAAGTAACATAGATGTGGTACTATAAATCACAATAATTACTACTTGAAAATTTAAAAGACATAAGAAATTTAAATTCTTAAAATTTTCAAAGTACCATATAAATAAAATTTTGATTAGCTATCAAAATTTTATATTTGCGACATAAATTGAAACAAAGTAAATAAATATATAATTTTAAAATATCATAAAATACACTATAATCACAAATAATTAACAACAATAGATTTTTTTAAAAAACATATATAAATTTCTATTAATATAACATAAATTAAAATAAAAAATAATATATGTTGAGCTCTGTTGCTCTGGGTACAGATTATTGTGACTAGTATTAGTATACATCATATACAATATAGGTGTCTTAATTTATGTATTTATTTATGTTGATAAAAATCACTCCACTGCTCCAATTTATATAAATATCCCCTTCATATATTTTATTTTTGGTAAAAAGGATGCATTATATTTCTAAGGGTTTATCTGAAATCTAATCCTAAGGGTGTGTTTGATATGAGAAAAAATATTTTTAGGAATACTAAAATCATCACGAAACAGATCATAATAGCTGGGAATTTTTCAAATAACTCATTAGACCTAGAATTTCTATATTTAGCATAATCATAATTTATAGTATACACATATTACCATTTTTTTCTTTGTAGTTAAATTGTTAATTCTAATCTTGTGATCTTAAATTAAAAATATATTAAAATATTTTTTAGTGATCAATGAAGAATCATGAAGAAAGAGATGATAATAGTTGGGATTGTTAGCTTCTATGAAGAAGCTTTAGCAATGGTGAAAGTAAGAAAGTAAAGGGAGCAATCTGAAAGTGTATTATTCCATTCTTCTCACAGTATATGTATATATAGATACATTGACACCTAAGTTTTAACTACTTCATTAACACTAACTATGATTAGTATTAGTTAACTAACTGAATTACATCAGCTTGCTTAGTCCTCTCAACAGGAATTTTCACCCCTTTCTCAGTAGCTATACCATATATTAAATAATACACAATGATAAAATAACTGAAACTCTTTCCTATAATTAGCATCATCTTAATTTGTAATATACACATATTACTAAATATACATATTACCATTTTTTCTTTATAGTTAATGCCCTCCCCCCCCCCCCCCCAACACCCACCCACCCCACTAGTATCAGTCAACTGCTCATTACTGAAAACATGGCTAAGAAGAATATGTAGTACCGTCAAGTAGTTTATTTCGAATATAATGACAATCCACTTCAATATGTTTGATATGTTCATAAAGATCATATTCTGAATGGTATGAAATGCTTCTTAGTTGTCGCCATAAGCATAGACCACCTACTCATATTTCATCACCAAATTATGCAAAAAAAAAAAACTAAAAATAATTATCATCCATCTATATTTTGCCTCTATCGAAGAATGAGACACGATTTGTTATTTCTTAGTCTTTCAAGATATACGGGAGTTCACAAGTGAGATAAATCATATATCAGTAAGTACCCATCTAATCTGAAAGGTCGAAAACATCCTTCAACCATAATGTCTCATTTGATTTTATCGAACCCTTTCTAGAAGCTAATGAGTTGCTCTTATTTGATAACCCAACGGGGCATCATGGAATTTTCCATCTACCAAACATAGTATTCAAATTACTCTTCACATTGGTTATAACAATATTGGCTCAGAAGTTGTCTCTTCCCTGGACTAAGGGTTTACGATTTGGATAAAAATTAAATTAAATTGATTAATACATCGCTTTTATTTGGATTTAATTTGGTTTGATTTATAGTTTAAAAATTGATAATATTTTGTTTGATTTTGATTTTAGTAGAAAAATTTAAAGAAATAACTTAATTGAATCAATAAATTGTATACATATTTTTTATTATTATATATACATAATATGTTATTTTTTATGAACAATGTTAAATATCTTATACATGTTTTAATCAAAATTTATTTATGAAAGCAAAAAAATTCAAAACGCGAGCATTTATCTTTGATTTCATGTATATGGATGCCTATGACAGATTTTAGTGGTACTGGAATGGTGAATTTCAAAGCTTAAACACACTAACTTTGATGGTTGAAAGTTCTGTAATGTTATTCATTTTAATTTTTTTTTTCCTTTGTAAATGAATTGTTTATTATCTTCTCTTTGAATAGATCATTTAATTCCTTTTATTTTTGTGTATAATTAATAATCGAACCAAAATCTATAATGATTGAATCGAGAAATACGTATTATATATGGTTTGGTGTGATTTTAATAATTGAAAAACTTATAAATTGATTTAATTTTGATTTCAATCAATAACAGATTTGTGAACATCTCTGGTCATTGTAGGAAATTACACAAAGTGCCCTCCAAATTTAGTGATCTTGGTTTTATTGCCCCCATAGGAGAAGTTTTACAAAAATGTCCTACCTTCCACTTTAAGTTGAATTAAAGTACATTTTTGCCTCTATACACGTTAAACATTTTTTAAACAACTCTCTATGTTTAATTGCCTCTCAAATATTCATTTTTCTCTTTCTTTATTTTCTTTTTATTTAGTATTTTTTTCTTCTCTTTTGTTTCATTGTTGTTCATGTTTTTTCCTTTTCTTCATTTCTTAATTCTTTTTTTATTTGTCTGAACTTCTATTTTTTTCTCTTTCTATACTATTTTTTCCCGCTTTTTTAAAATTCTTTTTTTCTTTTTTTTTCTCTACTTTTATTTTGTTTTTAAATTTTTCTCTCCTATATATAGAGAGAGAGTTACTTTTTTACTTCTAAGGCAAAAGTTATTGTATTTCGGATAAGTTTGACTTAGTGAAAATTGTGGAAATTATTGTTCATTAAATACAATTGGTTATTTGATCGAATGTTATTGAGCTAAGTCTTTCTTGTAAGACAAAAGTTATAGAGCATATCATAAATGGAGACACAAAGTGGTAATATCATGTTTTGATCATAGAAAGTAACTTGTTATTTTGAAATTCTCTGTCTAAGTCTTACCTCTAAGGCAAGATTTATAAAGTATCTCATAAGTTAGACAGAGTGAAACAGTGTAAACTATTGCTTACGAGAAGTGTTTTTTTTAACTCCTAATCTATATCTGCTTCTAAGGCAAAAGCTAATGTGCTCTCCATAGGTTAGACTTAGTAAAAATGGTGTAAAATGTTGCCCAAGGTGCAACTTGTTCTTAGAAGTCTTTGGGCTAAGTCTTGTCTCTAAGGAAAAAGGTTATAGAATATCTAATAAATTAATACATGATTTATTAGTGCCAAGACTTGTCCATGGGTCTTAACATGTTATTTGAAAATCTTTGGACTAAGAGCCACGAGTTATAGTGGATATGATTAATTAAGAAACAATGAATGAGATCAAGTGTATTTATTTTCTGAAAAAAAAAAACCTATGACATCAACCTTACATATTATATATTCTGACAAGGTATTACAAGTAATAAATTGATAACTTCAAAAAAGACACTTATATCCTCTATGATATCGACATGGTATAAATCATATACCAACATGACATCACAAAGAACCGATTCATTCTTTGATAAAAATATTCTTCATCCTCTAGTATACCTATATAATATATCTAATATATTGGCAGAGTGTTATGGAGGACTGACTCTTTCCTACAAAAAAAAGTGTAGTCCTCTATGTGTAATATTCCAATTTTTTTAAGCTAAGATTGAGCCATCCTTTATCTGATATAAGATCGTAAGCGTGATTCTTAATTGAGAAAAGATGTTAAAGTCAATTTCTTATTATGAGAATAGATTTGAAGATGAATTAAGGTCATAAGAACCCTCTAGTACAAAATCGAGTTAAAAGCTTTCTTACCGATTGAGTTTCAGTATATGATTTTATACAAGTTAGGTGATTCAATGACTTCTAAGTTGATATATGTGTTATGATCAATTTTTAAGTATTTAAGGTGTATTACATGTGGTTTAGGTTCATAAGGGATCTTTTACATCAAGTTTAGTACAAAGAATTTCTTTCGGTTAAGTTTCCGTATGAATTCATAGAGGGTCAACTTCAAATGGTCATATCTTTAAGCACATAATGATTTAGGTGACTCATACTATATCAAATTAAAGATATTTGAATTATATTTCTAACGCATTCAATTTCGCCTTAATCCATAATCAGAGTAAAAGGTTATGACGATTTTAGTGAAAACTATCAAACCAGTGTTTTCAGGATCAGCATCTATGACCCTTGAATTACTAGTCGTAGTTCAAACTACGAGCCCTCACTCCCAGCTCGTGAAAAATAATTTTCAAGTTAGTTTTAAGTCCTAATTTATATCGATCCAACTACGGATCGTAGTTTGGGCCCGTAAAATAAGGTTTAGGGCCTCGAAAAGTTTTCATGTTTCTACGGATGTGCTTCTACGACCCCTAGGAGTTTCCAAGGACTGCAGATGACCTCGTAATGTTCTCAAGCATGAATTTCAAGGTTTTCACCAAAACCTTCAGTCTATGAGCTGTAGACTGACGAACGACCCATAGATGGGGTTTCGTAAGCCAATCCATCAATTTTAATGAGGGATAAAATTATCCTTTTTCATCCTTTTTTTAATTAAATCTTGGATGTTTTGGGATTATTTAGGATTCCTTATAAATACCCAATATGTCTTTTCTCCCATTAACACTTAGAATTTCTTGAGAGCAAAACTTAGAGAAGCGAAAAGCTATGGATCAAGCATTTTACCAAAGCTCCTCGAGTTATGAGTAAAGTTTCCATGTTCCAGGTATGTAAGTGTAACACCCGGTAAAATTAACAAAATACCCCTAGAGGAAAGGTATACGTGTAACGCATCTTCCAATACTTGTATGAAAAATTCGAGGTCGAATTTGTGATCAGCATGAAAAATTGAGTGGGAAAATGGTCTCGGTCAATTTTTAGAGTGACCAGGTCAAAAGATAATTTTTTTATCCGAAATTGCAAAATAATGTTGGTGCGCGACAAGAGTGCATCGCGCCTCCATCGCGGACCAGCACTTATATTTTCCTGAAAATTTTGTATGGAATTGAGAAAACTCATTCAGAAACTTTTTCTAAAAATACATAGTGCGCGACAAGTCCGTGTCGTGGACTGAGTCTTTTCCGAGTTGAAAATTTCTAAATTATTACGAGGGGCATCCTGATCAATTTCCCACTCCTCCTAAACTCTATACACAATCTAATAAGGTTGTTTTGACGTAAAAAGGGTCTAAAACCCTCATTCTGAGTCATATTATAACATTCTATCAAGGCTAGGGCTTGAGGAGAGAAGAGAAGAGCTTGAGTTTGAGAGAATTGAGAAGAAATCCTTGACGTGCTTGATTGATAGCTACATTCCAGGTATGTAAGGCTAAACTAAAAGCATGAAATTGTTCTCTCATGTGCCCCATAGATGGTCATAGATGAGTTGATGATTTGGAGAGTCTACATGCATGATCTTTGATGGTTTTTCCTAAAATTTTATTTGAAATTACAAGTTTTCTATGTTGATGATCATCATACTATTTGTTTTCTTGAATTGAATATTTTTTTCATGAGAACTTGCATAACCCTACATGACTAATTTGAAAAGCATGCATAATGAACTTGAGAATTGAGTCTAGAGCTTTGAGTTGAGATTGTTGAGTGTGATGAGAGAATGATGATGAGTTAATAGAATTTGATTGTCTTATGAGTCTCTACAATGAACTCTACCGATGTGTCTATTCAATTGCTACCTAATGATTGTTCTAAATCTGGAACCATTGATGAGATGATTGATGAAAGGGTTAAAGTCCCTATGAGATACCGATCGTTGACGGGGTTCGAATCCCTATGAGATTGGTTGAGATGGAGGTTTTATGAGCATTGAGTCATGGGAGGAGTATCGAGCACCGAAAGAGTGAGAGTCAGTTTGATTTGAACTCGTCAAACTACGTTGCCAAACGTATGTGAGGCATAGAACCATCACATATATCCTTAAAACAACAGAGGACTTATTGAGTATTGACTCCATATTGGGTGAGCTGATATGGTTTTTGAGTGTTCCCTACCAGGCAAGTTTGGAACGACTATGGCAACATCAGCATGATTTTTGTACATTCACTGACTCATAAGTGATTGTTGTCGGATAAGAGAAACTCCCATGAGTTTCCTACCTTGAGTACCCCGAGTTGAGATGAGATGAGGTGAGATGAGATGAGAGGAGGTGAGCTCCTCTGAGATGAGATGAGAGGAGGTGAACTCCTCTGAGATGAGATGAGAGGAGGTGAGCTCCTTTGAGATGAGTCTGAGATGATTGATGAGTTTGAGTTGTTGATGTGTCACTTGTCTACTCTTTTTTTTGCATAGATAGACATTTGACGACTTGATGTTAATTGATGATTTCTTTGAGTTGATGTTGTTTCCATATTATTCTAGTTGCTTATGTTTCACTCAGCTATTTTACATACCCGTACATTCCAAATACTGATGTCCCCTTTGGACTGCATCATTTTTATAATGCAGAGGCAAGTACTAGAGATCATCAACAAGCACTCCATTGAAGATCTGAGATTTGCAGCCGACTTGGTGAGCCTCCCCTACTCCGAAGAATCCGCTATTATCTTGCTTTAGAGTTAGACTTTGGACTATTTCTTTTATTTTGATTTGGGTAGTCATGGGTCTGTCATTGGCACAACATGAGTAGTGATCGAGGCTTCATAGACAATGGTCGAGCATTGATATTGAGATTGTGAGATAGTTCTTTCTACTAACCTTTATTATTATCCATTTTATTTTGAGACTTTAGATGAGATGTGCCCATTTACTTACTTATACTTTCCGTTGTTCAGTAGAGTTTATTGATTGAATGATGTGATGAGGCTAAGTGGTTCTCTTGGGGACTAGCAATAGTCTCCGAGTGCCAGCCACGCCAAGGGTACCCTCCCGGGGCGTGACAGTAAGGCTATAATAGCAAGGGATTGAGTTCATCCACGCGCCCCACGTCTAAGTTTATGTTTTTAATGAGTATTGAATTAGGTAACAACCTAGTTTTCAAATTACAATTGAGTTAATTCTTCTTCTATTAATTTCTACATAATTATGTATTGAAATTATTATTATTTTATTGTTGGAATTATTGTTCGTGGCTATTTTTCCATGAACCCTAGTTGAGTTAATGATCATGATTTTTCCCATATATTATTTGATAATGACATTCATAATTTTCATGCATTAAATAAAGTATTGTTCCAAATTACGGTTATGTATGTTTTTTAGCAAAGATGATGATTTTTATGCATGGATGAAAATGGTGATTTGAACTACTATTATATATATATATATATATATATATATATATATATATATATATATATATTAAAGAGTTCTTAAAGAACATGAGCATTGATTTTAAAAGAGTATAAGCATTGAGTTAAATGTTGTTTTGAGAAGAAAGTTTTGACGAGATATATATGACTTTTAAAGCATACTTATTTTTATGAAAAAACACATGATTTATAATTGAAAGTATTGATGAATTGAGATGAAATTAACTTGATGAAAAGGTCCATTGATACTTGATGAGACAATTTGAATTATTGATAGAAATGAGCACATATTTCGGGAGAAGTATTAGATCCAATTTGGGTAAGAGTGGAAAGAACTCAAACCCCGTAAACGACATAGCCAGTGTAGGATGGAGGCCTAGCTCTCATGTTCCAAAAGAGGACTAAATTTGTGGATTCATAAGATAAATCGTCTCTTGCTCTGGAAAGGTATTGGACTGCGACAATGATAGTGCAAAGGTTGTATCATCATTCGCTCATATGGTGATTGGTGTCGGTTAAAGAAATTCCCCAATGATAGAAATTTAATTTGATTTAACGAAAGTACATATGATTGAGATAATTTGAAAAGTATTGTTTTATATTATTTTCTTTTAAAGACTAGCATATCATATTGAGTTGGGTTGTGCTTTGCTCTTGTCATTGAGTTTTTCCTTGAGTTTATTCTACACGGCCATATTACACATCGTACATTTCATATACTAACGTCACTCGGTGCTGCATTATTTTATGATGCAGATACAGGTTCTGGACATCCTCAGCAATTATTTCGTTGAAGATCTATTCAGTCTCAAACGATGGTGAGATCTCCGTGCTTTCGGAGAAACCTTTTTATTTCATCTTATTCTTTTTTTATTGTCTTGAGGTAGCCTTGAAAATGTTTTGGCACCTTCTTATGAGTTGATAGAAACTTCATAGACTGAGTCAAATAGAGTAAAGTGGAGTCTATCTCACTTTAGAGTCAATCTTGGAAAACTATCATTATTTATTTGAATTGAAACATTGAGTTATTTTAATAAGAAATATCTTGAATTATTTTATATGTTCAATGATTTGAATGCCCACTTGAGTACTTTTGTAACGCCCGGTAAAATTATCAAAATATCCCTAGAGGAGAGAGGTGCACATAACGTGTCTTTCGATCCTCGGATGGCAAATTCGAGGCCGGATTTGTGATCAACGCGAAGAACTGAGTAAGGGAAAGGTCTCGATCGATTTTTAGAGTGACCGAGTCAAAAGATAATTTATCATTTTGAGATGCAAAACAGTGAGGATTTGTGACAGAGCCGCGTCGCGGACCCATTGCGGAGGGTAACTTATGTTTTTCCATATATTTTTTATGGGTTTGAGAAAACTCGTTCAAGAAAATTTTTACAAAAAATGAACTGTTCGCGACCAGTTCGCGTCGCGGAATGGGTTATTTTACAGTTGAAAATTTTCTAAAAAATTTGAGGGGCATTATGGTCCATTCTTAACACCTTCTAAAACCCATATACGACTAATATATATCGTTTTTATGAAGAAAGGGTTCCAAAACCCATCTTACAATCCCCTTCTAGCGAATCATCAAGTTAGGGCTTCAAAGAGTAGAGATTGAAGAGTCAAGATGATGTTCCAAGGGAATTGTATTATTAGCAATCATCCCAGGTATGTAAGGGTAACATAAAGCATGGGATTGTTCTTCCATGTGCCCCCTTTGAGTAAATTGAGTCTATGATTGAAGATGATGAGTTATATGTGAAAATCGTCGAATATTTTACTGAGATTTTTCCTATTTCATGTATTTTTCATAAATTGATGATCATCACAAACTTGATTTATTGCATAACTTGTTTTCATGAATGATTTTACAAAATTCTATAACTATTGTTCCAAAGCATGCAAGAATGAGCTTAGGGGGATGAGTCTAGAGCCTTAATGATGATGATGTTTGTGATGTTATGATTGTGGTCCAAATTGATGAAAGTCTTGATGATGATGTTGACGAGAATGATATTCATGAGCCTTGAAAAATTGAAACTTAATTTTAAAAGAATGTTTCAAGTCCATGATGTTGATGTTTATGAGATGAGGTGGTGTTGATGTTGATGTACTATGTCCCTATGGGACTGATGATGAGAAATCTTGATGATGATGTTTTATGAGCATGTCAAGTTTTGGAGGAGTATTGAGCACCGAAATGGGTGAGAGTGAGTCTCACTCGAACCCATTAACTACGTGGCCCACGTAGAAGAGGATCGAACCATAATACGGATGTTTCGTTTTTCCCAAAAGAGGACTGATGTTATTTCTTGTGGATCCACTGATGGTGATATCCTTTACCCCGGGCAGGGTGCTGGATGGATGTGGTAACAGCATCGCTTTGTTGTATCATCACCGGCTCATAGGTGATGGTTGTCGGTTAGAGAAACTCCCAGCTAGGTTCCATACTGATAGAACTCTGATGTTGATGTGATGGTATGAGTCTTGATGAATGCTGATGTTTTACTATCTACCCTTTATCCTTATCCTAGACGGGCATGAGTCCTTCAAGTTGAGTTTAGTTTAGTCAAGTTTCCTTGAGCTGAGTCCGAGGTATTGATGAGATGTTGATGGGTCATTTGTCTACTCTTTATTCTTGCTTTAGATAGGGATTTGACATTCTGACGGAGTATGATGTTGAGTTGATGTTATCCCTATACTGTTTTATCTGTACTATTATATCTAGCCATCTTACATACCCGTACATTTCATATACTGACGCCACGCGACACTGCATTAATTCATGATGCAGATACAAGAGGTAGAGAACTTCAGCAGATGCATCGTTGAGGTTCGGAGATTCTGATTTCAGTCATTGGTGAGCCTTCCTTGCTATTTGGAGGAGTCATTTTTTTTCTTTACCTGTTATTTTATTTATTGAGTTGGGTAGTCATGGCCTGTCATGGTACCCTCTTAGACTGTTTAGTTGAGTTAGAGACTCCATAGACATGAGTTGAGGTTTAATGTTGGGGTTTTTCCCTCTTCGAGTCGAGTTAGTAATCTTGTTTACTCATCATAGATGTTGAGACTGAGTTGTTGGCCATTGGCTCTTTTTATTGATGTAGAATGATTGATGTAGCTCACTGTCTTATTCTATTATTTCCGCTATGCTTGATGTTGAGTGACTGTCTTGAGATCGAGTGGTTCGCTTGGGGACTAGCAATAGTCTTTGGGTGCCGGCCACGCCTAGGGTACCCTCCCGGGGCGTGACAAACTTAGTATCAAAGCACAGAGTTCAAGAGTCCTAAGAAGTCTATGAAGCCGTGTCTAGTAGAGTCTTGTTTATGTGTATGTTGTGCATCACACTTCATAAACAGCGAGAATTACAAAATTTTAAAAATTCACTTGCCTTGGTCAAAATCACAATTAATCACACACTTGAGTTTTTTCCTTCCGAACCAACTGATTACAATACCAGTGGTGCCCTATGAAATGAACTGCTGAAGTAACTCATCCTAATGTTTCTAATCTTATGTGTTAATCTACTAAAAAAATCACTATAATCATTGTCCAAATGATTAGAGCCCTAATCATTGTTCAATGATTGGACCATCATCCTTAGACACCTTACTCCTAATTTCCAATACAATATAGCAGTAAGAAATATTAAAAAAGAGCTGACGACGAGAATTTCGAATCGTCAGAAAAGAGTAGTAGGCATACTTTAACAATAGTCTTGTCCACAAGCAAATCAATGTTCGGAGAATTACTCCCTCCATATTAAAAAAAATAATTTAATTTGACTTGATAAGGAATTCAAATAAAAAAGATTTTTCAATTTTATAGTCCTAAATCAAAGTTATATTAAATACACCAAAATACCCTCTAATCTTATCGCCTTAAGCATGTCATGTGGAAAATCAAAATTACAATTCTGCTAAAAGGCAAATGGATTATTATTTTTTTAAATAGAATGTAGTGACATTTGGAATTCTGTTTCTCAACTCTTCCACCATATAATATCATCCACTCATAAATACAACTAGAAGGAAATAGCGCTTGGATTTCCTTTCGATTAGGAGGGAAAAAAGAAGAGATTGTGTGGCTGCTGGGATTCGAGCCCAGGTCTCCACGGCCACAACGTGGAATTCTTACCACTAAACTACAGCCACTACATGACCAATTTCTCCAACCCAAATTACTCAACCAATACAAAGTATATATTACTTCCTCCGTTGGTGTTTAAATGAGCACAAAATTAAAGAAATATGAATTTTTTTGTCGCAATATTCCAAAATAAATAGAAAATTTTAAATAAAAACAGTGCACCTTTGTGTACTTTTTGCCAAATAAATAGAAAGGAATTTTTACACAAATAGAACCCAGCATGGGTAAAATGTAAATAATGTCATTGTATATATGTCAAATAAAAAAATATTTTATTCTTTTTAAGACACATCAAAATATAATATGTCATATAAATTGGGACAAAGAGAATATCTTTTACGTAGATATGAATCACACTCCCTCTTTTCAATTTGTTGGCTTGATTCGATGTACAAGAGTCGAATTAACGAATGTTCAATGTGAATTCAAAAATAAAATCTTAAAAAAAAATTAAAATGATGTTTATATATTTAAAAAATATCATAAGTTACAGCATTCAATAAATAAAACATTTAGCAAGTACTTGAAAAATTATGATAAGAAAAAATATTCATTCAAACGGATGAAGTAATAAACTCAGTAACAAAAATGTTGCACGGACATGTGATACTTCACAAACAAGGGATTTGCATATGTTAATTTTCAATTTCCTACTGTTTGGTTAGTTTCAATTTATTTTCTCAAATTTAAAGAAAATGACCTATCGCCAAAAAGTAAGGAACACATTTTTCAAAATTCTCTCTCAACCTCACACCTCAACATAGTAGAAAATATTTTTTAGAAAAATAATTTTTGAGTGTGAATCAACCCTGATATTGATTGAGTCTCAAGTCAATATTGGGGTTGGATCCCAAATCAAGTCTCAAATTGATTGTATATTTGAGTCGAGTGTCGAGTCGAGTCCAGAATCCAATGTTGGGGTCGAGTCTCGAATTGACCATCCACTCGGGTATTGATATCAGGGTCGGATCTAAAATTGAGTATCAATGTTAAGTCTCATGTCAAGTGTAGGGATTAGATCCCAAATTTGTCGTCGAGGTTTGGACCTCAATTTGAGTGTCTATATTGGCTGCCAATATCGGGATCGAGTGTCGATGACAGGATTGAATGTCGAAGTCGAGATCAATATCAGCTCCCAGATCGAGTGTCAGAATTGGATACCAAATCAATCACCAGGGTCAAATCCCTATTCAAGGGTCATGACTCATGTCCCAATAGAATGTTGGGTCTTAAGTCAAAACTCAAAGTTGAGTCACTATGCAGGTATTAAATTTGACAATGAATCTCAATTTGGGTGTTAGCGTTGAGGTTGAGTCGAATCCTAGATTGATTGTCAAGATAACGTCCTTATTCAAGTGTTGTGGTCAGTTATAGTGTCAATATCGAGTTCTAATTTGAATATTGGGCCCCGAATTGACTGTGGTGTCCTAACTTTAAGTGTCAAACCCCCTAAGTCAAATGTCGTGTCCCATTTTGGATGTCGAGCCTTAAGTCAAGATTTGTGATCGAATCCTTGTTCGAATATCGATATTCGAAGTCTGGTGTTGATGTCGAGGTTTAATGTCAATATTAAGGTCGAGATCGAATCTTAGATCGAGTGTCGAAGTTGAGTCTTAAATCAAATTCAAAATCTTGATCAAGAACTCTACTCGAGATCTGAAACCTACCTGGCACCCAACTTTGAATCCTAACTTGAGACCCAGAAATCGAATTAACACCTGCCCCTGGACCAACACTCATATTGAAATTCAATCCAAATGATCGATTCAAAATTAAATGCTAACACCAAATCAGCATCCAACCTCGTCAATCGATCTAGGATCTAACCCGACCGCCGACTTGAGACCCAATTCTGACACACAATGCGAGACTTGACCCCAACTCTCAACCTGAAATCTCGCACTAAATTCAAGACCAACCCCAACACCTAAATCGAAACCCCAATAATCATCGGAGTTGGTTCCCAAATAAAAAATTATTTTCCTAAAAATACTTTTTCATTTTGTAGCCAAACACAAATGACATTTTTTGAAAAATATTTTCTACTTACTAACCAAACATGAGAAAATAAGTAAGAAATCAACTAGCTTACCATGAAAACATTTTCCTTCATACGAAACACACAGCCTCACTATAAGTAAATTGATCCACTTAGCTACAATGAAAGCCTCAAACAGATATAATTGAACCTTTTCAATTGTTTAGGATCCTACTTCAGATTATTGAGAATATATATGCAAACCAATTCAATAGTTTACGAGTAAATTTGAATCCTTTGTTGCCTGAATGACCCCATCACATCAAATGTCAAAGCCAAGTTGGAAAATCGTTGGAGGGAAGGGAGGCAAAGATGAGATGAAATCAACAGTGCAAGGTTTTCAAGGATTGAAAGGTAGGAAAAACGTAAAACAAATCAAATACTTTTGGGAGTAAATTAGAACCAATGCTCAATTCTACAAGCAGAAGATTTTCTTCCACAAGCCCAGACACAGTAGTCTTAATAGCATCCATAGTGTATCTGCATATTGCAGAAGTTCAGCACTCAAGAGTGATATTATAAATTAATGCAGTACATGTGGTTTGGTTCTGCTAAGATAAAAGTAGCATGCTGCTAATATAAGAAATCATCCCACCCGTTGGATTATCGCTAGAGTGCCCACAAATCGTACTTCTTTTGAGCAGATATATAGTTCCTTCCTCGAGAGAGATAACAACTCCGCCAAAGCTGTCTATATACATGGAAACTTGAAGGACAAAATCTCAGAACTTCTATAGCTTATATGTCTATTTTCAACAGTAGTGAATACCTAAGAGGCAGGTTGTTAAAATGTCTTTCAAATGTATATCAAAACATTTACATGCAAGTTGTTAAAGACCAATCAGAAAGCTAGTCTCCACGCGGTGTCCCTACAATATAAGTCCTATCTATTCCACCTTTAGTTAGTTTTATCTCAGAGAGGGCAAAGTCAAATCAGTTACTCCAAACATCAGAATCCTTCAAGGTATTGCTATGGATTTCCCTTTGGTGGACTTGAAGCTCTATTTTCTGTATTCTCCAAGGGTAATGGTGGTTTCTTTTTAGTATTTAAGAAGCTTCTTGCATAAAGGGCCCCAAAGACAATAACCTGAAAAAATGAAATCAACCACAAAACAACTTTCTCACCAACTAGAACAGAAAGTGAACGTTTCAGCTTCCAAATCTAAGAGACGATGAAGTAAATGCTTACAGCTCCAATGCATTGCTCCCAGCTGAGAGGATGGCCAAACCACAAGCATGACAGCAAAATGCTCAACAACTACATCAATTTAATTAAGCATCATCAATATTGGTTAGGCACAAGGCCACCAAGGGTGTATTTGGTAAGACAGTCATTTTCCTAAGAAAATATTTTTAAGCTTGTTGAGTGAAAACATTTTCCAGAAAAAATATTTATTAAAATTAATGATAATATCATCTAATTGGTGAGTGTTTTGATCAAACTTTTGAATACTAGAGACTAAAAATAATGTCTAATTGTAAGTTGAAGTAATATAAAGTCAAAAGATTAGACAGTTGCAAGGAAAATGACTTTCACACATGACAGGACAAGCAATAGCTGGGACATTCATGCCATCTCAGGAGATTGGTACAGGATTGGGAGGTGGATAGCCTATTAAGCCTGCTGCCCAAACTGGACTTGCACCATAGTTGAAGACACAACTGACTCCTTGATCTGAGGACACAACAAGACCTTCTCGGTGAAAGAATGCTACAAGAAGCTACACTTTTGAAATGGGACAATCGACTCTTGGGGCCTTACATGGAGGACAAAATTACCACCCGAAGTTTATCTGCTACAGCTGGATTACCTTAAATGAAGCTTGTCTTACACAAGATACCCTCAACAGAAGGGGCTTTCAGTTTGCTCACAGACGTCTCATGTGCCAAAATAGTCATGAGAGACTTGATCATATTTTCGTACATTGTGCAATCGTTGCTGGACTGTGGAACATGCTTTTAGTTTTGGACTTCAATGGGTCATGCCACATAATGTGGAAGAGGCCTATGCTAGTTGTAGTCTATGGAGAGTTGATAAAACCATCAAGAAGACTTGGTTAATGATCCCGCAACAATTTTTTTGGGGGGTATTGTGGACTGACAGGAATTGAAGATGTTCTGATGGAATCTCAATGCCTAATCGCTCCCCCAAAGCTAGATGTTTACCAGATCTTTTTAGTTGGAAAGAGTTAACCCCTTTAACTAGCACTGACCATTTTCCGGACTTTGCTAGCTCCCTAATTGTAGCTTAGAATACAGTTAAAAGAGTTAATTGTTGCATCTTTTTTCTTACTCTGTACTTCTTTACAGTTAAAAGAGTTAATTGTTGCATCTCTTTGCTTACTCTGTACTTCTTTACTATTGCATCTTCTTGATGTCTTTCGATTAACGAAATACTTAACAAAAAGAAAAAAGAAAAAAAGACTTCCACCCGTAAGTGAGATAAGTCATTTTAACTCCTTTTTGATAGAATATGTAAAACATTGAAAAGGACTTCCATTGTACCAACATGAGAAAATGACCTGGAAGTCATTTTCCCCTTCCCTAGTATCGAACACATCTTAAGTGGAGAGCATAAAACCTTCTCAAAACCTTGAACTATTTCTTATTACCTGTCTTGTGGTCATTATGGTTGCGAAGACTAGAGCACCAAATGTGCGGATTGTGTACGAAATAAAGAATTGACTAGCTGTAGCTACCTGCAACAAAGAACATAAATGGATGTAATTAATTTCAATGACAGAAACATTGTATGCACAATTTGGCCAAGAACAGAGAATCTTCATTAAAGAAATTCAAGATTTATCTATTTTCCCAAACCCCACTTGTGGAATTTCACTGGTTATGTTGTCGTAAGATTTATCTATTTTAAAACTACTTACAGTTGAAAGTAGAGCAATGTCAAAGAAACAATCATGATGGCGAGATACAAAATCAATTGCCATGAGAAGATTGCCCTGCATGATCATACCTAAATGGAAAATAAAACACAAATTCTAGTCATTGGAACAAAAACAAGATAAATATTCTTAATACAAACTCGGGATACCCATAAGCTTGCCTAACCAAAAAAGACAATACACTAGGAGCTGCTGCATATCATTGAATCTTATGTTCTTAAGTAGCTGTCAAGTATTTCTGCACTTGTGAATGCAGATGTCTGGTATAGAGTTTCATCCACAATCATGTAATAGAAATGTCAAATAATATGCCGTACACAGCAAGGATACTAACATTGAGGAAAATTAGAAGGCGCCTAGTGCCGTGAATAGTCAAAATTTTGGATCTAAACTGACACGTAAATCAAGGCCAAACATACTTAAGCTTGGAAGCTAATTAAGCCTTCACACTCATCAGCTGTTGCATGAATTTGCATTTCAGATCATTTGCAAAATCAGTTTAAAGGTTATCAGCAAATATATAGAACAACAGCAGCAAACCCAGTGTAATCCCACAAGTGGGGTCTGGGGAGGTATATATACGCAGACCTTAACCCTTTCTTGTGGAGGATGAGAGGCTTTTTGTGAAGACCCTTGACTCAAATAAAGATAGAGAAACCATTTCAAGCAGTTTCTGAAAAAAGAAAGTATGAGTGCAAAAGCCAGGCAATACTAATACTAGCGGTATGAAAAGAGAAGCAGATACGGTGCTCCAAACTACCACCAAGCCTATTACACAAGAGAGTCAGGCAACGCTCAACTAACAACTAACCATCCACCGTGATTTGTAAGTCTTCCCAGTAAACAATGGAAACTATCAGAGATAACAAGCTTGTGAGAAGACATGAAAATAACATAATAGTTAACTTTGAAGAAGTGTTCAGCAGTTTGTCCGGTACTCCTTTTAAATGTAAGATCTATTCTTTTTAACCTTGGTAATTGCGTTTGCACGCACCTCGACTAATTCCACAGGATACCTGCTACCTCAACCAAGGCTTGGAAAGGATGGGAAGAAATCACTTAGTGTTTATGCCTCTACTAGGATTTGAACCCGAGATATCATGGATCTCAGTCCACTTCACTGACCATTAGGTTGAATTTCTTAATACCAACTCAAACACACTACTCATTAGTTGCAGAAACTGGTTTTGCAACTGCAATTAATGAGATCTTACCACTGAAACTAAGAAGACAAGAACAGACAGTTGTGTAGAATATTTGCGTATGTATTTCCATATCATAGCCTTTAAAGAGCTTATCCTGGAACGTGCTCGTGAATCCATCAAACCTGCGAGATAGAATGCTTTATTTAAGTCTTGTTTCAAAAGCTAATGAAATACTATTCAAGTCTAATAAGGAGAAAACTGAAGCTCCCTTTTTATAAAAACTAATGAAAGAGAAAATTGAATAAAAGTATATTAGCTTCTTAAGTTAGAATTTTGTATCTGCTTGTGGGGTGAAGTTTTGATATCTTTATTTTTCACTCATATTAGCTCCAGAGAACTCCTCTGCTAGAACAATTAGAAGAGCTCATTGAGCATTTTTCACTCATATTAGCTCCAGATAACTCCTCTGCTAGAACAATTAGAAGAGCTCATTGAGCAATAGCATTAGGTAAACAGGATTGTAGGAATTCGTTGGAAAAGCAAAAGAGACGGATTTAATATGCCAAGTGGAATATATTCTGTTCACAAGAAATCAAACAAAATATAACTTTCTATGTATAACATGTTAATCGCTCAAAAGGTCTATAAAGCACATTCTGATATTTTTCCACCTTTTGATTAACTTGGAGGCTCCAGTCATAGAGCATTAGGAGTTAGATAATATCTTCTGGGAATCGTAGCAAATAAGGTGAAAGACATATATCAAGGAAGGAAAAGAATGAACATTATAAAAGAAAAACTTTTATGGAAAACAAACTCATTCAGATACAAGATAGGAGATAGAAAGCTTGAACCTAGATTTCTAGATCACTGGCACACATTCTAAAGAAAGTCACAAGTTTAAGCAAATCCAGCTGGTTCGTTTGACATTCATTAATTCAATGACCGAAGGTTTAAATGTTGGATTATATCAATTCATACCCAAGATAGCCCATCATAAGAGAAATTCCCCAAATGGTGCTCTCCCTTTCTCTACTGTATGGGCTAGTGTCCCCTTCTGCCTAAAACCAAAAACAAACTGTAAAAATATCGCCTCGAGATTATAACTACACAGGAAAATATATTCTGAATACTCCCCAGCACAAACACATGTGCCAGAAACAATAATCTTGTCAGCAAGTCTGTATTTTAGGATTGGAGAATCAGCCATACATACATAATTCTGTTCTATGCTAGTAAAAAGTATAATTTTACTGGCTTCAAAACAGTCCCTCGACAAGGTAAACATAAATATCATGCAATTTAGTTATTCCAATGATATGGAATCAGTAAGTTATTTGTTCTGGTGTTTCAGGTCAGCATGAAAGTTCTAGGGAGGTGCAGTAGAAGCTGCCCAAAATTTGATGTCTCCCAAGAAAAATGTAGGAATTTCAACCCAGTAATCCCTCATTCAGTGCTCACAACATATTTAGGCCATTGCACCTGTCCAATACCCATACATGTTGCCATATCTCCCTGTTTTTGGACCAGTACAACAATAATATACCTTAATCCCAAGCTCTAGTTGGGGTTGGGTATAAAAATCCCCTCTATCCATTTTGCTCCACTTGAAACTATAATTTTTCCAATATCCAATAATTTAGGTTGTCTAGCATTAGAAGTTCTTTATATTTTCTGATGACAAACAAATGTACAAGATTAAAATGACTCCTAGAATACATTGGAACTTACTGTAAGCTTATCAACAGGATTATGTCTTAATCCAACTAGATGGTATCCACCTATATGGATCTTATACTTCCATTTGTGTTCTATTTTCCCCTAAATCTGCAAGGATTCCCAGAGATTACAAGTCCTTTGAGACAACTTCTCCTCCAACAATTCATGGGTACTAGAAAAGGTTAATACAAAGCAAAAGATTTATGAAGGATTCATGCAAAATATATCCTGAAAATAATCCCTATAATAATTTGGCTTCGTGGCAATTCAGAGACACAAAGGTGTTTGAAAGAAGACATTAGTTATTACCGGATACAGAATAAATAATGAACAGCCAAGTGTGACTAAGAATGCCAAGAAATAGTCCGGTCCTTTGTACTTCTTTTGCATGATAATAGTGCCCCAGATCTGCACGATGACAAAAGGAAAAGTAAGAACAGTATCAAAATGGGAAACATACTCATTAGAGTTACTTGTACAAACAAAACATTATAGGTGAGACGATGCAAAACTACGAGATGCCAATAGGCAGAATAATAAATGAAAATAGGTTTACTTATAACTTTAGCAAATGAGATAGTTTTTATTGATACATGTGCTAAAATAGCCAAAACAATACTTAGGAAAAACACCTTATAACTTTAGTTTTAGTGCATCCCCAGTTAAAAGTTTCATACAAATGGGAATATTCACATTTCAAAGTAGATGGATATGGTATCACAGACCAGAAGTCATGGCACGAAGCCTTGAAACAGAAATGCCAATAGTCAAACACATTATATTACAGAAGCTGACTACACAATTCTAAACCAGTCTTACCCAGAGGAACTATATAAACCATTTTTCCAGCAATTACAACAACCTAAATGACAAGTTAACTTACCATTACTGGTATCATTTTGGCACATTTTGCCAGGGTTTGAACAGGAAAGCTGACGTATTTGAGAGCCTGAGCAAGAATCAAAATTATAAGTACTTGTTAGACGTTGCTTCACAGCTGTCAAAGCTCTTTACATCTTATGTTTTTGTTTTTTGCTTTTCACAATCTTAGGAAGAAGATAAAACTTGCCTCGTACTGACAAGTTGTTGTAAGGATGTTAGACACAGAAACAATACAATATTTATGGAGTGGAGCTACTGGGTCCAATGCCTTCTTACTTACCTGCAAGTCAGATAATTGGAGGCAAATGCTTAGTGTAGTGTGTGACAAAATTCCCAAGAATGAGAATCATTTATCAAATAGTGAAGACGTCATTCCCTGTCTCGTCAAGAGGCTCTCAAAATAGATTGGAATCATGTCAGGGTACATTTGCAGTATTAGATGAAAAAGTATTCTGTGTTTATAGCCTGGAATAGCTCCATTACCAGTAAAACTCCAGCAGAGACTGCAGAGGTTGTAATCCGATTGCAGAAGACAAGAAATAATGAGTATATAAAATAGTCTTTGTTTGGTCCATAAGGAACTCTCATGATCTTTTCCTGCTAGAACAAATTTCAACATCATGTCAAGGACATAAAAATACACAATATCCAACTTTAATGCAAAAAATGTGTTTCATGATTAATATGGGAATAAACATGAGATCAGAGTGACCGGTTCAACAGCACATAGATGCTGCTATACTTAAACATGCCATTTCTCTAAAATATGCAGCTAAAGAAACAAAATGCAAATAAATCCTCAAAATTACTTATGTTGACTGAAAAAGATGCCCTTTTGTACTAATACTGCATCTTCAATTTAAGATGCTGGTGAAGAGGTATTAGATCAAGACACTGGATGCTTCAAACATCATTGTCAACTGTTGCTTCCTATGTGATCACATCAGTCCTTTATTTTTGGTTCACGGGGTTTTGTAAGTTACCACGAGTCTATTTAACATGTAAATTCGAGAAGTAAAAGAAAGAAAATGCAGCAGATTTTGCATAAGAATCAATTGAAAACAGAAAAGAGACATATAATCACAGAAAGGAGTCGTTTTATGTGTAATACTGGTAAGCTGCCTCAGTAGCATTAGCATCTACTCCCTCTGTCCCATGTTATATGGGCATCTTATCTTACTATGAGACTTAAGTCATCGACAGACAGACACTCGAACTTGTCCGCATTTTTCACTTAGACACCTCAACTAAGACTAGTTCCTAATAAACACCTCAACCAGCCAAGATTTGAACCCATAAACATTTTTTCCTATGTGGCATTGTGTGTGCGCCTCACGCAAAAGGGGAGCGTGAGAGCTCTCCAATTTCCATTAACACCATTACCGTTAACTTACCGTTGACACCATCATTATATTACCATTAACGGCACTCTCCAATTTCTCTTCCATTTATATACCCTAAATCCCAATTTTTTTCCCTTCCTCTCGATTCTTTCTTCTTTTTTTTTTTTTTTTTTGGTCTCTTTTTCTCCGGGCTTGTTCCTCACTGTACTTCTCCAGGCTCTCTATTCTCAATCCCAATTTTTTTTTGGTCACTTTTTCTCAAGGCTTGTTCCTCACTGTATTTGTTGATTCTTCTTAACCATCACGTCGATAAAATTAGTTCTTTGCTCACATGTGTATGTTGCCAGAGGCAGTGCATTGAATGAGATGAAGAAATCATTAACGCGGCACTGGATTGGAGAAGTCATTAACGCGAGCAGCAATAATAGTACCCAGCAACAACAGTAATGCGGTCAAATTCAGTGAACTCTTCTTTTGAATTTTTATTTTCAAACAAAAAACTGTATATGAACTCTTCTTTTCAATTCTTAGTTCATGAATATGTCGCAAAATTCAGTGAATATCGAAGAAGCCGATAGATGTAATTGTGGTGATTATTGTCGTCTGAAAACTTCTAGGACTCCATTGAACTCAGGTCGTAGACTTTTTGGATGCAAATCACCAAAGGTTTGTAAGTTTTCGAAAATTGAAATCAATTTTGTCTACAATCTTTCTATTTGATCGGATATGGTTTGTTGTCTGAAAACTTCTAGGACTCCATTGAACTCAGGTCGTAGACTTTTTGGATGCAAATCACCAAAGGTTTGTAAATTTTCGAAAATTGAAATCAATTTTGTCTACAATCTTTCTATTTGATCGGATATGGTTTGTAGGAAAATGGTGGATGTGGCTATTTTAGATGAATTCATCCTTCACCAGAATGTGCTAATGTTCAAGCTAGTTGATGTCGTCATTAATAAATAGATTCAAAGATGGTGAAAATCACATTGATCGAAAAGTGAAAAAGCTTGAGGAAGAAAGAGATTTTTTGAAAATGAAACTGAAGGTAATGAACCAGAAACTCAAGAAAGTTAAAACTACAAAGGGATTCGACAAATGCCAAATATAACAGACTTGAGATTGTTCTTCTTTGTCTAGTTACTATAAAATGGCTCTTTAATCTAGTCTACTCTTGTAGTAGTTGACGTAAGCCTTCATATTAGTTGAATGTTATAAAGATGTCTCTTTGAGTATTGGATATGCCCGACTTTGTTGTTGTACTTTACATTCTGAAGTTGAGTTCTTAGTTGGTTTCTGTCCAGTAATCTGTTGGCATAAAAATTTCTCAATGTGTTTAATTAGTAATGTTACAAGTAATGAGTTCTCCTGATGTAGTCATAAGACAGTGTTGTCGAATTCATGTGCATCAAGTATATGGAAACTCTTAACACAGTGTGGAGGCACATGATTTCGACAACTCTGTGTAATGACTAAATCAGGAGAACTCATTACTTGTAACATTACTAATCAAACACATTGAGAAATCCTTATACCAATAGATTGCTGGACAGAACCCAACTAAGAACTCAACTTCAGAAGGTAAAGTACAACAACAAAGTGGGGCATATCCAATACTCAAAGGAACATCTTTATAATATTCAACTAATATGAACGCTTAAGTCAACTACTACAAGACTACACTAGATTAAAGAACCATTTTATAGTACCTAGACAAAGAAGAACAATCACAAATCTATTAAATTTGGCATTTGCCGAATTCCTTTGTAGTTTAACTTTCTTGAGTTTCTGGTTCATTACCATCTTCTCTTCATTTTCGTTCAGTTTCATTTTCAAAAAATCTCTTTCTTCTTCAAGCTCTTTCACTTTTTCCTTTAGTCGATCAATGGGATTTTCACCATCTTTGCATCTATTCATTAATGACGACATCAACTTTGCTTGAACATAGTGCATTCCGGTGAAGGATCAATCCATCTAAAATAGTCACATCCACCATTTTCCTACAAACCATATCCAAGAATAAATAGAAAGATTGTAGACAAAAAAATTGATTTTAATTTTCGAAAACTTACAAACCTTTGGTGATTTGCATCCAAAAAATCTACGACCCGGGTTCAATGGAGTTCTCGGAGTTTTCAAACGACAATAATCACCACAACTACATATATCGGCTTCTTCGATATTCACTGAATTTTGCGACACATTCATGAACTAAGAATTCAAAAGAAGAGTTCATATACAGTTGTTTGTTCGAAAATAAGAATTCAAAGGAAGAGTTCACTGAACTTGATCACATTACTATTGTTGTTGGGTACTATTATTGGTACTCACAGTAATGATTTCTCCGATCCAATGCCACGTTAATGATTTCTTCATCTCATTCAATGCACTGCCTCTGGCAACAAACACATGTGAGCAAAGAACTAATTTTGTCGTCGTGATGGTTAAGAATCAACAAATATAGTAGGAACGAGCCTAGAGAAAAAGAGACCAAAAAATAAATTGGGATTAAGAATAGAGAGCCTGGAGAAATACAGTGAGGAACAAGCCTGGAGAAAAGAGACCAAAGAAAAAAAGAAAGAATCGAGAGGAAGGAAAAAAATTGTGATTTAGGGTATATAAATGGAACAAAAATTGGAGAATTGGAGAGTGTCGTTATTTGGTAATATAATGGTGGTGTCAATGGTATGTTAACGGTAATAGTGTTAAAGGAAATTGGAGAGCTCTCACGCTCTCCTTTTGCGTGAGGCTCACACACAATGCCAGGTAGGAAAGAAATGTTTATGGGGTTCAAAACTTGGCTGGTTGAAGTGTTTATTAGGAATTAGTCTTAGTTGAGGTGTTATAATTAAGCTTATTTGTGACTTCTTTTCTCGGTTTAGTTGCTTGATTCAATAATGGCCCTTCAAAGTCACTGACTCCATATTTGGGGAACAGTTGAACACTAGAATTATACACAATGGTAGCTACTCACTACGTTCTGGAAAGTTACTACACCACATATAAATTGACTGCACACAACATAGATCTCATAGCCACTTGTCATTCATGACAAGCTCAACACTATGCTTGTAAGAGAAATGTTGAAGAGCCGGGACCCCTGGTGAACCCACTAAAACAGTTCCATCCTCGTCATCTATGGAATGGTTTGAAGAGAGAATAACCCTCCTCCTTTGAGTTCGTCTTGAAACGTCCCACATGTAGTGATGGTAATTTCAACAGCTTTGTTGAAGTAATCTCCCAAATGAGTAGGTCAGATGTGTTACGTGAGATCCATATTTCCACAATACTGTATAGGCAGATGAATAACGTGAGGTAGCTCAATCATACTGACTTGATTGGCACAAACTTTGTAGAGAGAAGTATCTTCAATAGTTCTTTTGCATGTATATTTCTCATGCATGGTGTCACGGACTTGATCGATTTCCAACGAACCGTGCGGTCTAGCGAACTACTTACTCTAAGTTGCTAGTCAGCCTTCTCCTAACGCTTAGCAAAATATAGCAAGTATAAGCGAAAGGACTTACGAAGGAACTCGGGATCTTGAGGAACAAAAATAGAACTTTGTATTAGCTCTCAAAGTGTTTACAATGCTTTGCTTCACTTGAGTTGCTTGAGTTTGCTTGTTGGGTGAAATGAAAGATGGGGAGGGGTATTTATACTTCTCCACCTCCTCAATGGACAGCTAAGATCTACTTGATCTAATGGCTACAATTGAGTATCTATAATACTCCACAAAAATATCTAAGATATTTACAAAGGACAGATTTCTCTACATTTATCTATAATGTTCTGGAACCTTCCAGGCTTCTTCTAGCTTCACATATCTCTAGAGAATTCTGGAGTCCTCAAGATTATTGTGGACGTCTCTGGATGATTCTAGACTAATTCTAGGGCAGATTTTTTAGCAAAATTGAGTAGTGCGTCACATTCTCCCTCATTCAATGTGGCGACGTCCTCGGTGCATCCCTCTTGTATGCCTCAATCAATTCCTTGTAGACCCATAAAACAAGCTCATGTTCCCAACTTGCCTCGCTGTCGGGAGATCCTTTCCATCTACAAAGTACTCGGTGTATCTTGGATGACTCCCGCGTCTCGGAATAACTCGGTGCGCAAGAATTTCCTCAACTTCTCGTTCAGACACCGTAGTAATGGATGTAGGTGCTCTCTTTGACTCACCTCGGGTTGGATCAACCTCATCTTTATGATACGGCTTCAGCAGACTTACATGAAAAATAGGATGCATCTCCAAGTGAGAAGGTAAAGTCAAGCAATAGGCTAGCTTACCGATGCGTTTCTCGATGGGAAACGATCCTTCATAGCGCCTTACTAGCCCTTTGTGTATTTTTGCAAACGTTCGGTTTTGATGAGGAAGGAGCTTCACCATGACTAAATCAACTTCCTCAAACTCCAAATGTCTCTTAGCATCAGCCCATTCTTCATCTTCTTCGCGGCCTCTGCTAAGTATGCTCTCGCCAAGTCAGACTTCTCATTCCATCCCTAGGCAAACTTATAAGCTGCAGGATTTGGCCCTTTGTAACCAATGGCCATAGTTTGTGGGATCATTGGTTGTTGTCCCGTTGCTAACTCGGACGGACTCGACCCAGTTAATTCACTCTTCTGCGGGTTGTAAGAAAACTGGTCGATGTCTAGGAGTTTGGCCCAATCCTTCTGGTTGGCACTGACATACTGCCTTAAGTATAGTTCGAGCAAAGCGTTCACCCTCTCGGTTTAGCCATCAATTTGCGGGTGAAAGCTAGTAGAAAAGTTAAGTTCGGACCCCATGATCTTGAAGAGTTCCATCCAGAATCTTCCGATGAAGCGAATGACCCTCTAACTTTGGCAGATATGTGATGAAATCCATGGAGATACTTTCCATGGTCTTTCAGGAATCGGCAATGGCTCTAATAAACCAGGAGCAGGACGTTGTTCCACCTTGTCCTGCTGGCACACAAGACAAGTCTTGACATAGACCTCCACATCGTCTCTCATCTGGGGGCCAATAATAAGCTCGCTCAATGAGTGCTATCATCCGTCGAACTTCGGGGTGACTAGCCCACCTTGAGTCATGGCACTCCTTGATGATTTCCTTCCTTAAGCCCCTCCATTTTGGCACATACACTCGGTTTCCTTTGGTTATGAGCAGTGTTTTGGATGGCGAAAGGCGACAAAAGGCGACAAGGCTCTGCCTCGCCTTGCGGCGAGGCGAGCGGCGAGGCGCTTGCCTTTTTGAATTGAGGCGCCAATTTATACCAAAATCTTAAAATATTTAAGTGCATTTATAAATAACCAAAATCTCAATAGCAATAACATATATTAGCAAATATTTCAATTCAAAAAGGCAAAAACTAATAATAGATAGCAAGATCTATTTCAACATATTACATTTTACAACATATTATATTAATAAAGGATTATACATCTTTTTTAAAAAAAATTAGGCAAACTCACTGCCAACTGCCAAGTGTAGTGAATGAGTCTGTCTGTCTCTAAAAGACTGAAACAGAGTGCCAAGAAAAACATGCAAAAAAAACAGAGCACTCCAAGAGAACTACTGAAGAACAGAAGAAGAACTGAAGAAGGAAGAAAAAAATAAAGAAACTGCGGTCTCGCCTCTCGCGCAACGCAAGACTGGAGAAGAAGTGAAGAAGAGGAGAAGAAGAAGAAGAAGAAAGAAGAAAAAAGAAACGAAGAAACTCAGAAAGAAACATACCTGGAGATGTCGCGCAAGTGGAAGTCGCGTGGTAGGTGGAAGACGTCTGGAGTCTGGACTCTGAAGAAGAGAAATAGTTCGCGGGCAAGTTATTTTCCAAATAAACCCTAGCAGATCTTTTTTAATTTTAAAATAAGCATATTTTTTAATTAAAACAGAAAAGGCGACACCATAGGCGCCTCGCCTCGCCCCGTCGCCTCTCGCCTTTTTGGCGCCTTCCCTCGCCTTTGCAAGGAGCGCCTCGCCTTGGCATGAATAGGCGACACCTGCCTCGCCTCGCCTCATCGCCTTTGGCGAGAGGCGCTCGCCTTTCAAAACACTGGTTATGAGCACCCCATCCTCAAGCCAAAATCGGCGCGTCTTCCCCTGGCTCGCCAAATCCATCAAACTCTTGGCTTGTGGATCTTGCTCTAGTCCCTTTTTAATATAATCAACGAAAGGAAAGTCGGATTGGTGATGGAGGCAAGTTCGGCCTTTCTGCTTAGTGCATCAGCCACAACGTTACCTTTACCTGGCTTGTACTCCATCACAAAGTCGAACTTTGCCAAGAAGGCCTGCCACCTTACCTGCTTTGGTGTCAGCTTCTTCTGCTTAAGGAAGTAACTTATGGCGACATTATCAGTCTTCACCATGAACTTCGTGCCCAATAAATAATGTCTCCAGTCCTCAGACAATGTACCACGGCCGTCATCTCTTTCTTTTGGACCGTGTAACGTTTCTCTGCATCATTAAGCTTACGATTCTCGTAAGCCACCGGATGACCTTCTTGCATTAGGACTCCTCCTAAGGCAAAATCTGAGGCATCCGCCTGCACCTCATATGGTTAGGTGTGGTCGAGTAAGGCCAACACCGGCTCCTGGATCACGACTCCCTTCAGCTTCTCAAAAGCGGCTTGACACGTCTCGTCCCAGTCCCATGTCTGATTCTTCTTCAAAAGGTCGGTGAGGGAAGCGGCTATCGCTGAATAGCCCTTAATGAATTTCCAATAATAGTGTGCCGATCCAAGGAAAGAACGAAGTTCCGGCACCTTCCTTGGTGGCTCCCATTCTCGTATGACACGTACCTTGGACTCATCCATTCATAGCTTGCCCTCTCCAACAACGTGCCCCAAGAAGGTGACTTCTCATTGAGCAAAGGCACATTTCTTCTTCTTCACGTACAACTCGTTCTCTCTAAGTACTTGGAAGACTTGCCTCAAGTGATTTACATGATTCTCTAAAGTGTTGCTATATATGACAATGTCGTCCAGGTACACCACCACGAACTTGTCCAAGAACAGTTGTGGGACTTGATTCATGAGTGCAAAATGTTGCTGGTGCGTTCGTGAGTCCAAAAGGCATCACAAGAAATTCATACGAACCATACCTTGTGACGCAAGTCGTCTTCGGTTCGACTCCCTCGGCAATCCTTACTTGATAATATCCGGCCCATAGATCTAACTTGGTAAACCATCGGGCTTGGCCGAGTTGATCGAATAGATCAGTAATAAGTGGAATTGGACACTTGTTCTTTACCGTGATTTTGTTGAACGCCCGATAGTCAATGCATAAATGAAGTGGTCCGTCGTGCTTCTTTTGAAACAGGACCGAGGCTCCATAAAGTGCTTTTGATGGACGAATGTACCCCATGTCCATCAACTCCTTCAATTGCCTCCTTAAGCTCAAGAGGCACCATGCGGTACGGCACTACTGTTGGCGGGGTGGCACCAGGTACTATCTCTATCATGTGGTCCACCTCCCTCTTTGGTGGCAACCTTTTCGGCAACTCGGGCGGCATCACATTATGTGAACTCTAAGACATGAGTAATTCTTCGGGGAAGGTCTTCAGTGGGAGGAATTGTTGTTTCTTTTTTCAAGGCAACAGGTAGGTTGGTTGCTTCTTCTTTATGCCTTTGGAAAGTTGCATGGTTGAAATCTGCTTCTCTTGGGGTCGAGTTTCTCGTTCTAGCGATACTAGACGAGAGTTGCCTTCCACCAAGATCCACATCGCGTTCGCAAAAGGGATGGGGACGGCCTTGACTTTGTCCATGAACTCCATACCCAAGATAGTTGGATAGTCATCCATGGTTACAATAGAGAAATCTATAGGGTCGTTCCAATCTCCTAAGCTTGCCTTCACATCTCGAGCAACCCCAAAGGTAGCCGTTGGTTCAGAATTGACCCCCTTGAGCCATCCGCGTCCTCTTTCGTAGTGGATACCCAACTTCTTGGCATCTTCTATTCTGAGAAAGTTGTGGGAAGCTCCCGTGTCTACAAGTGCTTTCACAGTATGTCCTCCGATCTTTGCTTCCACGAACAACCTTCCCTTCTTTCCGGTTTTGGGAACCTCCACTTTTGCCTTGATTGCGTTCAGGAGTTATTGGGCTCCTACTTTCTCATCTTCCCGTTCTCGTTCCTCGATCAATGCTGAAAGTTTGGCCCTCTTAGGGAATTCCCTTGCTTTGTGTGGTCCTTCACAAAAGAAGCAGTTAAGCGGGGATTTTTCGCCAGCCTTGTACTATTTGGGTCCCTTCGCCTTGTTGGTTGCCTCCTTGCTATGATGTTGTTCTCCCCCACTCTTTCCCTTGCTGCCCTTATCCTTTGGTTTAGGTTTCTCCGGTTTCTTAAACTCGATAAGGGACTCGGCAATAGAAATGGCGGTGGTCAAGTCTTGGACTCCCCGTCTTTGGATCTCAAGTCTAGCCCATTGTTGTAACACATCCATAAAGGCAAAGAAAGTTTCTTTATCAGGATAGTCAAAGATCACAAGAAGTTCCTCGGTGAACTCCTTCACGTACTCCCCGAATGCTTCCTTTGTGTTGAAGTCGCCTCAGCTTACCCCTGGCATCCTCTTCAACATTGCTAGGATAAAACTGCTTCTTGAGCTCACCCTTGAACGCAGCCCAAGTGCCTATAGAGCAGGTGCCTCTTTCGATGTCCCCTTGTCTCCTCCGCCACCATACCATCGTGGTGTCCTCAAGGTAGAGACAAGCCATATCCACCTTTAGCGCGTCGTTAGTGATGACTAGCGCCTTGAAGTATTGCTCCATACTCCATAAAACTTTATCTAGTTCCTTCACATTTCTTGACCCTTTGAAAGCCTTGGGTCGTGGAACATCTGTTTTAGAGGGGGTAGTCCATACCTCGGACGTAGATGGACTTCCTTGGGCAAGAGCCTTCTTGCACAAACTGAGCTCCTCCTCTGTGCTTTCCAGCTTGCGCAAAACCTTCCCTAGCTCTTCCTGAATCGAAGAAATCTCTGACTTACGACTCTTCCATGGCCTTCACGTTGTCGAGACATTGAGCAAGGACTTGATTCAAGGCGGTTTGCATCTCCTTCCACAACCCATCCATGCTCTGTTCGACCTTCTCGAACTTCTCCTGCCCATCGGCTATCGCAAGCTCCATCTTGGCTAACCGTGCCTCGAAACCTTCCATGTGCTCCCTCGATCGAGATCTCTGGCTTTTGGATTTCTTCTCAACTACCTTTCCAACTTGGGAAGTCTCGCTTACGCCTTCCATCTCCCCTTGATGCTCGAACAATCTTCAAACCTCGCTCTAATACCAACTGTCACGAACTTGATCGCAATTCCAACGAACTGTGCGGCCTAGCGAACTACTTACTCTAAGTTGCTAGTCAGTCTGCTCCTAACGCTTAGCAAAATATAGCAAGTATAAGCGAAAGGACTTACGAAGGAACTCGAGATCTTGAGGAACAAAAATAGAAGTTTGTATTAGCTCTCTAAGTGCTTACAATGCTTTGCTTCACTTGAGTTGCTTGAGTTTGCTTGTTGGGTGAAATGAAAGATAGGGAGGGGTATTTATATTTCTCCACCTCCTCAATGGACGGCTAAGATTTACTTAATCTAATGACTACAATTGAGTATCTAGAATACTCCACAAAAATATCTAAGATATTTACAAAGGATAGATTTCTCTACATTTATCTATAATGTTCTGGAACTTTCCAGGCTTCTCCTTCAAGCTCCACATATCTCTAGAGAATTCCGGAGTCCTCCAGATTATTGTGGACGTCTCTGGATAATTCTAGACTGACTAATTCTGGGACAGATTTTCGGGCAAAATTGAGCGGTGCATCACAATGGAGTCTCTGTGCCTCTTGTGAGTTGCTTAACAAGAGATTCTTTAGAAGAGAAACTTCTCCTGCCGGCCTCTTGTAACTATATAATGTACTTATAAAAGATTTATTTAGAACAGAAACTGTCCAACAGGACCCCCGCACCTTGTGGTTTCCTCTGTAAAATCCTTCTGGGTCCCATTGTAAGCACAAATCTAGAGTACTAACAGAATTTGAAACTATTCAGTGAAACCATTTCAGGATAAGGTTATATTTGGAAACTGCAATATCAAATTGGAAAGACTCTCTATCATGTTCTTTCATCCACATAGAATAAGCCTGTTTTAATTCCATGAAGGACCGAAATTAAAAAAAAATGAAGTCAATCATGAGGAAAGAATTTAACAACATAACCACTGCAGTACCATAAAGGGGGTCTGAAGAGAGTAGAGCGTATGCAGACCTTAAAACTACCTTCCAATAGATCTCAGCTCAAGACTATTGATTAATTGCCTCAGTTACTGCAGTAACTAGTGAAACAGAAGTTGTTGGATTTTCTCTAGCTTTTTAGCCATTTTCAGTAGTTTGACTTAGCTTGTTGTTCTGTAGGAGTTAGCTGTTTCTTTTAGTGGTTTATTTATCATGGGATCAGGTGGATAGTAGTTTTTGAAATTTAGGCTCTAGTTGTTGCATTTTCCAAGTATTTAAACATCATTTGAGTTCAATGAAAGATTATCTTTCTGGCAAATATTCTCTGTTTTCTTCTTGCCTTTATTTTCTACTTTTTCGAGTTGAAGTTAAGCTAACAAACTCCAACAAAGTGGTATCAGAACTCTCTTCTTGAGGGACCTGTAATTAAGGGAAACTCATTTCCTTATTCCTTTTTTTCTTACATGGAATCAAAAACTCCTTTCACTGCGCTAGCACCACCAGCCTTCAAAGGTGAAGGCTATCATGTATGGGCAGCAAGAATGGAGGCACATATGGAGGCAAAGGATCTTGGGAAGCTGTTGAGGAGGACTACAAAGTCCCTCCCTGGCTTGCAAATCCAACCATAGCGCAAATAAGGAATCACAAGGAGAAGAAAACAAGAAAATCGAAGACTAAGCAACGTTATTTGTTGCAGACTCATCTGAGTTCTTTGTCAGGATTATGACAATGAAATCAACATTTGAGGTCTGGAATTTCCTAAAGAAAGAATATGTAGGAGATGAACGGATGAAAGGAATGTGGATTCTCAACCTGATAAGAGAATTTGAACTTCAGAAAATGAAGGATTCAGAGACAATCAAAGAGTATTTTGGCAGGCTACTCAACATTGCCAACAATGTAAGTTACTTGGCTCTGAATTTCTAGATTCTAGATTGGTTCAAAAGATTCTTGTAATGGTACCCGAAAGGTTTGAAGCAACTATTTCCTCGCTAGAAAATTCTAAGGATCTGTCAACAACTAGTTTGACAGAACTATTGAATTCTTTTTTTTTTTTACTTGCACCAGGTGTCCGAGTCTCTTTGAGCCCGACTAATCCCGGGGGTGCATAGGCCCTCGGCAAGGAGTTTCCCGCAAGTGCACCATGGTTAATTCAGGTTTTACCCAGTCCGATGGCCCTCAGAAATTGTTTGCACCAAGTGAGTTTCGATCTTGAGACCTTGAAAGGGAGCAAACCCCAAGGCTCAAGTCAATTACCACTAGGCCAACCCCTGAGGGTTACAGAACTATTAAAATTCTTTGCAGGGACAAAAACGGAAAAGACTTATGAGGTCTGAAGGGTCTATTGAGGGTGCACTACCTGCAACACATTAATCAAACCAGGGAGACGAAGGAAAAAAGAAGTAGAACAAAAAGGAAAACTCAGGTTTTCATTCTCCCTGGATCAACAGGGGAGCAAAACATGATTTTCCTCCTTGCAAACATTGTGGAAAGAAGGGTCATCCACCATTCAAATGTTGGAGAAGGCCAAACCAGCAATGAGAAATATCAAAAGATGGGACATCATCAAAAGATTTGCAAGAAAGGCACTCAACAAAATGATGCTGCACAGGTAGCTAATTAGGAAGATGAGGAGCAAGTCTTTGTAGCAACCTGTTTTGCAACTAGCAGTTCAAGTGACGAGTGGCTTATTGACAGTGGTTGCACAAACCACATGACATTTGATCGTGACCTCTTCAAGGAGTTGGATACTACAATAATTTCCAAAGTACAAATTGGCAATAGAGAGTATCTTCCTACCGAAGGCAAAGATACTGCGGAAATTAAAGTCGCTTCAGGTACAAAACTAATCAAAGATGTGTATTTTGTACCTAATATAAGTCACAGGTTGTTAAGTGTTGGCCAGATGATTGAGAATGGTTTCAAGCTTCTCTTCGAAATCTATTATTGTCAAATCAAGGATGAAGATGGCAAAAATTTATTCAAAGTATTGATGAAGGGAAAGAGCTTTACATTGGATCCTATCATGCATGAGCAAAAAGCTTATTCTGCAACTAAGATCAATGCAGAAGTTTGGCACAAAAGGCTCGGACATTTCAATCATGATGTTGTGATGAACCTATAGAAGAAAGATCTAGTTCGAGGGCTGCCTAACCTTGAAGCTGAAATACCAGACTGCAAAACTTGTCAATTTGGCAAACAAACAAGGCTTTCTTTCAACAAAAGTACTTGGAAAGCTACTGAAGAACTGAAGTTAATCCACACAGATTTGGCTGGTCCTCAAAGAACTCAATCACTCAAAGAGAGTAAGTATTCTATAGTTTTCATTAGTGACTACACGAGAATATGGTGGATTTACTTTCTCAGGTCCAAGTCAGAAGTTACTGCTATCTTTTGGAAATTCAAGCAGTTGATTGAAACTCAAAGTGGATCTTTAAGGTCCGTCAATGGCAAGGAGATCACATCTGATCAGTTCAATCTATTTTGTGAAGAAGCCGGGATTGAACACCAGCTCACTGCTCCATATACTCCGCAACAAAATGGAGTTCGTGAGAGGAAGAATCGTACCATAATGGAGATGACGAGCTGTTTGTTGTAAGAAAAGTGTTGGCCAAAAGAGTACTGGGTAGAAGCCGCACATACCTCAGTCTTTCTACTCAACTGGCTTCCAACAAAAGCATTAGAAGGAAAGACGCCATTTGAAGTCTGGTATAGTTATAAATCTTCTTTAAACATCTCAAAGTGTTTGGATGTTTGTGCTTTGCTTATGTTCCACAGACTAAAAAAGATAAGTTGGATAAAAAGACAGAAGCTGAAATATTTGTGGGTTACAACACTGTTTCTAAGGCTTACAGGGTTTTCCAACCTTATACAAGGAAAATCTTGATAAGTAGAGATATGCATTTCATGGAAGATGAACAGTGGACCTGGAAAGAATCGGAACCAGCATACATTCCTGATCAAAGTACAATGCTTCAGCTAAAAGAAGATGAATTGGTGGATGATGTCCCAATAAGAGGCACAAGAGATCTCACTGATATCTATCAGAGATGCAATATGGTTGCCTTGAGCCAACGAATTTTTAGGAAGCAGAAAAAAATCCTAAATGGAGAGCTGCAATGAAGGAGGAACTCGCCATGATTGAGAAGAATTAGACCTGGAAACTTGTGAAAAGACCCGAAGACAGGAAAGTCATAGGAGTAAAGTGGATTTTCAGAATTAAGTAGAATGCAGATAGCTCTATAAACAAGCACAAAGCTAGACTTGTAGTAAAGGGGAATGCACAAATTTTTGGTATTGATTTTTCTGATACATTTGCTCCTGTTGCTGGATTAGAAACCATCATATTATTGTTTGCTATAACTGCACAAAAGGGCTGGAAAGTGTTTCGGTTAGACGTCAAATCAGCATTCTTGAATGGCTTTCTTGAGGAGGAAATATATGTTGAGCAACCTGAAGGATTTGCAGTCGAAAGGCATGAAGATGAAGTGCTTCAGCTCAGAAAAGCTTTGTATGGACTGAAGCAGGCGCCCAGGGCTTGGTACAGCAAGATTGATGAGCATTTGGTGCAACTAGGTCTCCCAAAGAAGTAAGAAAGAATATATGGTGAAAAGCCTATCTTGCATTATCTTCCTCGTTCCGACAAAGAGTGTATTTCCTTATTCTTTTTTAGCTTTGAGCTTGGTTTAGAAAATGCCTTAGTGAAGCTACTCTCTACATTAAAGGTGATGAAATTAATTTTATTGTTATTTCATTATATATAGATGATCTACTGATGACAAGAAGCAATGATGAAATTGTTAAGAAATTTGAAGAAGATATGCGACAAAAGTTTGAGATGACATATTTGGGAGAAATGGTGTATTTTCTGGGAATGAAAATCAAGCAACAGCAAAATGAAGTGTTCATCTGTCAAAAGAAGTATGCAAAAGACATTCTGAAAAGTTCAGAATGGAGAATTGCAAAGCGACAACTACTCCAATGTGTCGGAAGGAGAAGTTGAGCAAATATGATGAAGCTGAAAAAGTGGATGAGATGCTTTACAAGAGTTTGGTTGGATGTCTCATGTATCTTACAGCAACTAGACCCAACATTTTATATGTTGTAAATCTTTTATCTAGATTCAGTAATTGCGCAACTCTCACTCATTTTAGAGAAGCTAAAAGAGTGATAAGACATGTTAAGGGAACATTGAATTTTGGAATCAAGTACTCTACAAATCAAAAGTACATGTTGCAAGGGTATTCCAATAGTGACTGGGATGGCTCTTTTAATGACATGAAGAGCACTTCTGGTTACTGTTTTACTCTTTGGTTCAGGGGTATTTTCTTAGTGTTCTAAAAAGCAAGAGATTGTTGCACAACCTACAGCTGAAGCAGAATTCCTCGCAAACAACAGTTGCTGCAATCAAGCCTTATGGCCTAGAAAAGTGCTACTTGATTTGAATTTAAAGCAAACATGCACAAAGGTGTTTGTGGATAATCAAGCAGCTATTTGTATCTCAAATAATCCTATTTTTCATGGGAAAATCAAGCATTTCAATATCAAATTATTCTTTCTCAGAGATGCACAGCAAAAAGGATTTGTTCGGTTAAAGTAATGCAAGACGAATCTTCAATTGGCGGATATTTTTACCAAAGCCTTGCCAAGGAGAAGATTCGAATTTCTCAGAGAAAAACTTGGAATTTGCAGCAACTGGAGCAAGGAGGAGTGTTGATTAATTGCCTCAGTTACTGTAGTAACTAGTGAAATAGAAGCTGCTGGATTTTCTCCAGCTTTTTAGCCATTTTCAGTAGTTTAACTTAGCTTGTTGTTCTGTAGGAGTTAGCTGTTACTTTTAGTGGTTTATTTATCATGGGATCATGGGGAAAGTAGTTGCTGAAATTTAGGCTCTAGTTGTTGCACTTTCCCTATATTTAAACATCATTTTGAGTTCAATGAAAGATTATCTTTCCAGCAAATATTCTCTATTCTTCTTCTTGCCTTTATTTTCTACCTTTTTTGAGTAAAAGTTAAGCGTATAAACTCCAACAAAGACAAAAACAGCCTAAAAAAGTTGTAATGGAAGTATAAAAGACGACGGAGAGTAACAAAAGTAACTTATAGTAGCAGAACAGTACTATAACAAAATAACATTATAATCAAACTATATGAAACATTAGATGGTAACAAAAATCGAAGAAAAAGAAACTACAAGAATAATAATACGACTACTACGAAGGACAACAAGACAATGTATTCCTACCTACTAGTATGGACACACTTCTACCTACTAACCTTCTATCATAATTTGTATCCTCCTCACCTTCCTATCTACGGTCATGTCCTTGGTAAGTTGCAACTGTGTCATGCCTGTCTAATCACCTCTCCATAATACTTCTTCAATCTACATCTACCTCTTACAAATCCATTCATAGACAAATCAAGAGGAAGAAGTCCTTTAAAATAAATAAATTAAAAATGCTTAACACTAGATTGTAGTACCAAAAATGTTACTTACATTCATTCCTAATAAGAAACGGAACACTCAAAACTTCTAGAATTAGCAAAATTAAAGCATATTAGACAAGAATTTGGCTAATGCTCTAAAGCTTAAATACCCAAAGTTATTCCTCCATTTCCACCTGTTGCATACTAAACATCCAAAAGCTTTTAGGATTATCAAAATTTGTTCCAAAACTTGAAGGCAATGACAGGAGGGATTGTCGATCCTTTTTCAACATACACTTGCTTATCCAATGAGAGCCTTTTATATACAACTCAATGCACTTCTACATGTGTAACCTAAATTTGAGGTTCACACGTGACTCCATGCAGGAGTATGAATGTTAGTGTGACAAAGGTTGCCTACTAAACCATAGTAAAGAATCTAAATACTTAAACCAGAACCTAGCGACAATAAGTCTAGTTGACAAAGACCTTTAAAAATGCCTTTGTATATATGACATTAGATAAAAAACTCAACCAAGTTCACAACGCAATAGACAAAAACGTCTAACAATGCTCTATAGTAAACACAAATAACTAAAGCTTTTTTCACTTTTTCCTATCAATTACATATGAATAAAATTACCAAAGTTGCAAGCGCATCCCCTCATTTTCCTTTTCCCATACGATCATGCAAAGTGCCCTCTTCCTAAAGCCCTAACACTATTGTACAATTACAATTAACTCTCTTACCAAAATAAGTACCGAGCAATACAATGATACTTAAAGCAGTTATACATTTTCATAATGTCAAACAACATACTCTATTCATGACAAATTATATGACATATCTTCCAGTTTAGAACATCGCAATGTGATTGCACCATTTCTTTTCAATCAAACTTTCACAAGTTCTAGGAATTCAAATTAAAAATTCAAACTATAAAAGTCAATGTGACACTTTTTATACCAATCCAACTTTGCAATATACTCTCATTTCACTACCACTAATATACTCTCTCTGTCGAAGTTTACTTTACTAGTATTGATTTGCCACATCCCTCAAGACATAATAAATACTCCTTTCTCATTTCATGTGGCATCCTTTGACTCGGTACGGTGCAAGAAAAAAAGGAAGACTTTCAAAATGTGCGGTCTAAAATAATCCTCGGATATTTGTGTGACAATAAATTCTTTTATTAAGAGTAAAAAGGAATTTTAAAGTTAAATTGTTTCTAATTATGGTAAGCTAATATTTTTCGGGGGACAAACTAAAAAAGAAAGAGTGCCACCTAAAATAGGATAGAGTGAGTAATATGATACTTTTACTATATCAGCCATATTTATGTAAGTCAGAAATGAATTAGAAATAAGTAAAGATGGACAGATGGAGTAACACATTAGTCAAAATGAATAGCTCAAACTCTGTGCTCAATCGAATAGAGTCATTTAAATTGAAATACACACAGTTTCGGTAGGTGTCGATGATGCTTGTTTTTAATCACATAAACATATAATGAAGATCATGATTTTGAGAAGCGTGCCTGTAATATTCCATAGATGACGAGAGTAGACATGATTCCACCCACAGCAAAAACTCCTTTGAGCAGCTTATTGTCCTTCAACGGCGTCAATTGTGGCTCCGCCATATCCCATCCAATCTACCCGCCGCCGACAACTCTATCTACAACACAACACACAAAACATCTACATATATAGACAAACATACACACACAAGACGTGCGCCACTGTGTGTGTTTATTTTACGTTACATAAATGTTAAAAGGGACAAAGGAGAAAGAGAAACAAGCAGATCACCACGGGATGAGAAGTCTACGAACGGTCGTCGGAGTTGACTTCAGCAGATCGCCGGTGATTTAACTCCGGGAGGGAAGTGGAGGATGAGGTTTTAGACTGAGGAGAAAAGACCGGTTCGGCGAATTTTCACCGCTTTCCTCTTTTTCTTTTCCTTTTTTGTTTATGTTCCGTTTTATTTTATTTTTTTAAACCCGGTAATTACTGACGTCAGATGAAAGGGGCCCACTCTGTGAACCATAACGGTAACGACACTTAGAGCTTGATAGTTCATTACTTGAATTGTGATTTTCGGGTCGTGAATTTTGAAAAAAATAGTTTTTATTTCAAAATTGAAATATACTTTTTTTGTCTCATTTTAAGGGTAAAAAAAAAGATTTAAGATGACATTTTTGGGGGAATAGATCAAAAAAGAAAAAGATGTCATATAAAATGGGACTAATGAAATAGTATTTAAAAATTGAAATTGTGTTGAAAATATTAATTGGAGTTGTTTTTTATGAGTAATTTAAAATGAATATAATTTTTTGTTGTTTTTCAAATTTCTGAAAATTCTCAAATTTAATTTCAAGTCGAATTTTAAAATTTTATAAACAAATGTGTTTAGCTTAATTAATAAAAATGGAAATTTTTCATAAATTAAATGCCTCTGCGGTGCTTTACGAAAAATGGCTAAAATGGTCCTTTGTATTTTAGGCGTTTTAAGTTTGTCTAGATTTTTTTTCCTTTTTTTTTTCCCCTCTGTTAAATATTTGATAATCTCCAACTAAATAGATTTTAATGGAAACTATTAAGAAAAAGAATCTCCAACTATATTAGTGGTGGTCTATTGTTCAGATAGATTCAATGCTACTCTAGAAAGTTTTTGAAGGAGAATGGATAATGTCATAAATAATTATAGATATGATGGTAGAAATCAAACAATGCACGCAAAACAAATATACAAGTTTCAACACATTCTGAGAGAAGGAAATCAGTTGACAGACTATTTAGCTAATAGAGCTATTGACAAAGGAGGCCAGAGATGTACAAACTTTCAAACCCTGGATATAGAGGGCAAGAGAATAATAAACCGTGATAAGCTTAAGTCCCCGGCCCATTCATTAGGGTATCTACATAAGAGGGCAAAGCACATAGTTGCACTACAACAATATTTACAAGGCCTTTATCGACAAACAAAACAAGAGAGATGTTAATTAACCTAGGACGGCCAATAAAAGTACACTGCAAAATGGGTAGATCTGGGGACATGATGTTGAGGTTAAGTAACCTGGAAGATGTCTTCAACACTAGCCAATACAGGTGAAATAGAGCTTCTCTCGACTCTACTTCAGCGTCATCTGTACAACAAAGTGGATAGTGAGACGGAAATATAACAGCTATTATATGTAACCCAAAGCATACCTAGAGATGAAGAATTTACCATTCCACAATTCATCAAAACAACTTTCAGCAAGCCCAGGAACCAGAGAATATGCCTGCAAAAGGAAAGGGTTAGTTGAGACCAATATTCAGCACAGAATGAAGAATAGAGTACTTTGATAGCTGATACAAAGATGTGGATAAACACGCTTAAAGGCACAAGTTGAGACCCAAAGTAGAAGAAGGAGGAGGGACAAGTTGTCCCACTGAGGGAGTATATCAGGAAGAGGAAGAAGGAAAGATTAGTGGTTTTGGAAACCTTGCATTTCCCCCCAAAGTATAAGTGTTATAGGGACCTAACGTGCTTAAGTCTGTGATGGACCATTAGCTTGTAATTTAGAAAAACTTACACAAATACAACTTATCTTATCATAATTTTTAAAATTTCCTACCGTTTAAAAAAATTATAGAATTCTCATTTTTTACATTCTCTCCTCTCCCATGATACTTAGCATTAACTTTCCCACTCAATTTTTACTAGCCTATTATTATGGTTATTTTTAGTTTTAGAGTCCAAGTCAATCACTATGCATTAGTCAATTATCCATACTTAATTTCAAATTAAAGCTAACCCATATTTAATTTTCACACAATTATTTCTTTCCTTTTCAAAATTAATTTTCACGCAATTATTTCTTTCCTTTTCAAAATTTTTTATCCTTTTCAAAATTAATTTTCACACAATTATTTTTTTCCTTTTCAAAATTTTCTTTTCATTCTTTCTTTCAAAGTTTTCCCTAAACTAATTTCGTCTGTTTGATCAGTGAAAATTTTCAATGGATTCTCAAACAACAAGCGATGATTCCAACACTTATCAATATAAGTCTATTGAAGAGGATTCACAAGAAGAGACAGAGGTAATCAAGAATGTAGCTTCAACTTTAAAATCCAAAGTCCCAAAACGACATGCAAAACAGGGGAAAAAGAAAGAGCCCATTACCACTCGCCCATTATTGTCGAAGGTTTGATTCTTTGACCTAATTTTATTATTTTCTTTACTTATTTGTGGGGGGGGGGGGGGGGGGATTTTTACATTATTTTTCAGGTATAATTTATACTATTTGTTGCTATGTATGTCTTTGTGTATGAATTTTGTGAATTGATACACAAATTTCATGTTGTTTACATATTGATACATGAAAGCACACCAGGTGTTTGTGAAAATGTATTTGGGGGATTCCAAAACTGAAAATTCATAATTTAAGTATCAAATATATTTTTCATGTACATTAAGTCAAATATCAAGTATATACAACACAATAATCTAAAATTCTGTCCAAGAATCAAATAGATAGATTCAAGAATCAAAACCTTAAATTAAGTACATAAATTCAAGTATCAAATATAAAAAGAGTAATAATCTAAAAAAAAATCGAGCATCAAATATTTAATCAACTATATACTTTCTTTTTTATGTGGGTATGCTTGGTTTGATGCATGAAAATACACTAGTTATGTCATTTGATACCTAGATGCATTTTGGAAATTCTTAAACAAATGCATTTTTTATACCAGTATGCAGACCCAACACATGCACTGGATGCAGATTATCTTCGAAGGAGATATTGTCGCATTGTTATGGAAATATGGCAGCGACAAAGCTTGTGAAGGATACATTAGCGAAAATAAAGATCCACCTAGGCCTAAGAATGCTACATTTCAGCCGGACAGAGACCGAATGGTTGATCTTTTGTAATTTTTTCATATTATATATTTCCTTTTTGTTTCCACAAACACAGCTAAAGGCTAAAGTGAGCAATCTATTTTTCCTTGTGTTTTTGATAACTAAATTAGTTTATGCCTTTTTTGCCCAGGTTATCGACTATTGAGCTGGAAATATTATCAATATTAACTGTAACTTTTTGTTTTGTTTATAATTGTTACTTGAAATTATTCATCGAATTACGTACGACTTAATTGAATCCACTAGTGATATGCAATCAAGTATCACATTAATACTTTCTCGTGTATGATACCTATGATCTACTCATATAAACCTACAATAGACTACTCATTTATACTTTTTGAAATTGAAGCTACATTCTTGATGACCTCCGTCTCTTCTTGTGAATCTTCTTCAATGGATTCATCTTGATAAGTGTTAGATTCGTCGATTGTTCTTTGAGAATCCATTGAAAATTTTCAATGATCAAATGGATAAAATCAGTTTAGGAAAATTTTTGGAACAAAGAATGAAAAGAAAATTCTGAAAAGGAAAGAAATAATTGTGTGAAAATTAATTTTGAAAAGGACAGAAAATTTTGAAAAGGAAAGAAATAATTGTGTGAAAATTAATTACGGATTAGCTTTAATTTGAAATTAATTATGGATAATTGACTAATGCATAGTGATTGACAACTAATTGGACTATAAAACTGAAAATAGCCATAATTTAAGTTTAAATCCCATTTTCTGCTTAACTGACAGCCTAATTCTCTATTTTTTTCGACAAGTATTAGTCGCCCACTAAAGTATAACAAATGACTTAATTTTAGGGGATTTTAAGTAATTTAGGAAATAGTTGGTATCGAAAGGAATTATCACTTTATAGTATGGGGTTCGTATAATTTTTGTAAGGAATAATTATCTAACTACACTCACTTATTTACCTTATTTATTATTATTCCCTACCATTTCAAAATATCTCAAAAATCCCTTTTTTTCTCTAAAAACCAACTTAGTCATGTACATAATTTCAAACTCCTAAAATAGAAGATTTCCTCTTCCTATTTTCACTTGCCAAATATCTTCCTATTTTCTCTCCTAAAATTATAACAAGAGCTTTGCAGTTTTTAATTTCATTTTTTCCTCTTTCCTATCAACAATGTTTTCAACTTCTTCCGCACGTTAATTCATGTTTATAAATTGGTATATATAAATGTCGTGTTTACAGCTTTTGAAATTTTCGTATCAAAAGTGCAGAATTTCTGGCAATCAACCCCCAGTCGAAGATTTAATTAATATTGAATAAACATGTAGTAATTGTAGGACAACTTTAATATATTTTATGTTTTTGAGACAATATCTTTTTGGCTAAAGTTGTCAGCACTCTTTTGATTAAAAACATCTATGTATCAGGTTCTTTAAAATTCACAAACTAGATATGTATCTTATTCAAGGTTCCAGACACATTTTGTCACAAATGATTGAGTTCTCTTGCATTCCTCATCATGTATTAATGTATCATAAACATTGGCTGAGTATTTATTTTGTATAATATATACAACCCCATAATGTCCTTATTTATTTTGATTCAATCACTTGAGGTCATTGTGTAGGCCGTATATGATATATTTGATTCATTTTTTCACGCACACCAAACAATTTTTTGTCTAACATCTCTCTTGTAGATGTAACAAAAAATGAAAAAAAAGTAAAAATAGTGTATCAAACACATTTCAAGAAGATGCTGATTATAAAAAATTTCTACTTTCATCAACAACTTTATTTTTTTGAATTGACAAAAGAAGCTGAAAAACTCCCCTTATTTCTTGTGGATTTTGAATCTTGAAAGGCTTACAAATGGAAAAGTTTCACATCTATTAGGTATGCGTAATTTTAGGCACACCTAATTACAATTTCGATTTTTTTCACTTTTTAACTTAATTGAAACTGCTAATTAATGAGGCAAAATTTTGTACCCGGACAGTGAATTAATATATATGTTATTTATAATTTTTTTTTATTTTAAACTGTAAATCAGACTTGGGCAATAGGCCCAAGTGAGTTGTTCTTTAGTATTATTTATAATAAAATCCTTTATTTAAAAAAAAGTTGGTCTATTGTTCTCAAGAGTTTCCAATATTGTGTCACAGAGAAATGGAATACCCTTGTTGCATTTTGGAACTAAACATATTTGATCTCCAAAGAACCTTAGCCACCTAACATGTGGTAACAAAGTAATAGAATGACATAAAGATTATCCTGAAAAAATTTCCAATTCAACTGAGAAACAATCAGGACCTACTTAAGCAACTTTCACTGACTTTAAAGAGCAATTTGAGATTAAACTGAGTAATCTAACTCTAGTACCTTCATTCCAACGAATAATTTTCTCTATTCTCCATAAAGCCAAAACCGCTTTTTTCTTACAAACCTCACAAGTTCACTTTCACACTTCAAATAACTGGCACTCAACAATAATTATAAGTTGAACTAAAGAAACTAATCACTCTAGTTTTTCTTTCTTTTGCATTGCAGCAATTTTCTTCGTCCCCCTTTCGGATCTGCTTTTTCTTGATTGTAAAAGCTGCTCATTTAGGATCTCAATTTTCCTTACATACGAGTGCTGAATAACGTAGCAGAGTCTTACGCAGAGCGTGTTTCCCTGATTACCTTATTTAAAAGTCTTTCGATTTTAATAAGGTTTTGTTCTATTCCCGCATTTTTCATAGATTCTCCTTCAGCCTTGTGAATCTAGTTCATTATCTCGCCCTGAATGGTATGTCTTCATATCATCAGCCATTATTCTCTTTCAAGCTCTTGACCCGGTCCGTTTTATCATTATCAAAACTTGTTATCAATTGCCATCGTATCTGCAAAGAGGACTGCTTTAATGGACATCTGATTTTTTCATCATTCTTTTTAGACTGCATAATTAGTCAATGGACCAAAGTTGTGTTAAGCCATAATGAATTCTACACCCAACCTGGAAGGTGAATCAATCCCATATTTATAATCCATTTTTATTATTAACCTGCATAATGTGGACAAACAGTTTATACTTAAAAAAACAACTCAGATGAGGCTTACAATTATATCCAGGGGATACAAATAGACAAAGTAGGTTGGTGAAGATTTTGATAAACTAAAACATTTGATTCTATCTACTGAACAACATTAATGTTGAAGAATAACAAACGTCCTACATTGACAGTTAATGAAATGGATGGACTCTTTGTAAGGCACAATTCTCCCATTGAACTAATTTTTCAGGTGTGAGTTAAGTTCAAGACCAAATTTTATATAGTATTAAAGCATGTGGAACTTCTTAACAATGTTGAAGACGACATTTTAAATTTCAGAGTCTTTATTATGTCAATACTATGTACCTGGATTGCAGTTGAGCATTCCGCTTGTCTAGCTTAAAGATATGTAGCATGAACATTTCAATGTAGATAAAGAACACAAGAAGATAGCTCTTCACAAAGAGATAATACGAATGGAAAAAGCATGAAAAAAGTATAAATTCAAAGATGTTAAGACGGTGCAAAATCATAAAAATGAATTGCTATAATGGCTTCAGCAGAAGCTGATATCGGCATCGGAAACATCCTCATGTTGGTACTGCTGAAATTCACTGCGCAATCACCACGATGTTGTGGTTGGAAACCAAAAATGCAAACAATATCACTTGAAATTGTCTTCAAAAAACTTCTAATTGAGACACATCAAGGCTTAAAATCGATGGAAAGAAATCACCAAATGAAAAAATGTTGAAAAACAGAGATAGAATCATTAAGTTATTAGCTATTTCACTTAAAAATCAGTTTTATACAAACAATGTTGTGTCACTGCAACCTTTGTCTCTTGTCTACATGGACAAAATTGTTACAATTTGGAGCACCTAAATAAGGTGACAACATTTGTGATGATGCACAAGACATCTCAAAATAAGGTTGAGAATTGTTCATCAATGATGAACCAAAATGACTAAAATTTTGAACATTACTCTTCTGTGTCATCATCATCATGCCATCTTCAACACTTTTAATCGAAACAGGAGGAATATGTAACGGTTTAAATTGAGGCGGATTACGCCATCTAGGTAGGGGACCAGCTACAAGTAATGTCTGCAACAATGGCCCTGACTCTAGCACAGCTTGTAGAAACTTGCCTTTTTGAGGCAATGTCTTTCCCTTGACAAGTCTATCGATTACCAACGTACCATGATCATCAATCTTTGGTTGTACTTCATGAGCAATGACGTTACACGAAACAGGAATAATGTTATTGTTTGGTATTTCATGAGCAACAGGAATAACATTATTGTTCACGAGGTCATGAGGTGATGAGACAACGTCCAAAAAGGACTCGACAGGGGATGAGTCGTTGTATGCATCACTTAGGCTATTTGATTCAATGGTGCTCGAGTTTGCTTTAGGCAAATTCATAGCACGAGGACTATCGATGTTGAGTTGAGATTGATTGATTTTGTTGAGTAGTTTGTGAAGATGACCTCTTGCTTCATCTCTTTCTTGATAAGCCAATTTTATGAGTTGGATTAGTTGATTGTTCTTCCTCTTTTCTTCACTTGCTTCCATATTGAGTCTTTCAAGTTCAAGACTAGTGTATAAAAGCTTCTGTTTCATATCATCCATAGTCTACAAAAAATCAAGAGAAAGAAATTAATTTTTTGAATCATTTCACAAAAAAAAAAGAGATTTTTTAGTCATGTGAACACTCATGAAAGATATCATAACATAATCAATGCAAACAACAACATACCCATACTCAGTAGAATCCCACAAATGGGGTCTGAGGAGAGTAAAATGTACGCAGACCTTATCACTAGTCGGTCTCAAGAATCAAGCCCCATAAACAGAATATGCTAAATATGAAAAAAAGGAGAAAGACAAAAAAAAAAAAAAAGAAAGAACGACTAAGATTGAAAAGCAAATGATAATATGTAAATATGAAAAAAATACCAAATATAAGACGAAAATGAGATAATGAATGCAACTAACAGAATTTTAAATGCAACTACTGCTTGTATCATAAATTATTATTAAAAGAAGATAAATAAGTTATTCAAAGTTAGGAATAATAGCAAAGTCATAAAGAGGGGCAATTAGGAATGGGGATGAAGCATATCAGTCAACTCCAAAAGCTTTTAAAATTAGATAATTCGTGACACAATTTAAATTTCAAGAGTCAAGATTTTTTAATTTTGTCTTTGATACAGGTCACAATAATTAAAAATATAAAAGACATAAACAAAAATCACAGTAAGAAAACTTGTTTGACGTTCAAAATGAGAATTGTAGCACATAAATTAAGACACGGGAAGAGTAAATGTAAACCATGATGAATTCTTGAAATTCACTAAAATTTATTCCTTTCATTTATTTTTATTTGTTTATTTTAGACTTTATACTCTTGTAAATATTATATGACAAAAAATAAAAAATTATTTTTTAAAATAATAGAGAAATAAAAATAAATCATTGGACTAGTTCAAAATTCTACTACACTAAACTAGAAGAAAATGGGATGAGCATATAACAACAACTGAATTATATGAACTGGGACGGTCCATGTATTATTTCACTTTAAACTCGTCTCAGTCCAATCACCAACCATGAAAAAACAGAATTCAACCTCATTTACTTTTACAAAATCCAGTATTTGCCAATTTGATAAATAACCATTAACATACACAAACACACCAAAAATTGAACTGAAGAAAACACAACTGTACGAACCACAAAAAAAAGTTAAATGATGCATTAATAATGGAGGAGGTTTAAAAAGTTAAATTTTAATAAGAGACCTTAGCTTTGAATCTACAAAGTGAAATGGGAGATTAGTAATAGAAGAAAATAAAATGACTCACCTCTTGGTAACTCCATAAAGAATCAAGTTCTTCCATTGTGGAGCAAAACAAGAGAAGATAATCTTGAAAAGTTATTTTTTATAAGAGGAGAGTGAGTTGTACTATGTATTTTATAGAAGGAAAATAGAACAAAAAAGAAGGTGTAGTATAGACCAACCAATCCAATGGAAAAGCCAAAATTATTTATGGAATATTAATAAAGACCTTCCATAACATAAAATTTAAATCTTTTTTTTTTCAATTTACTTGTCTTATTTTTAATTTTTAAATACGGAGCCAGGTTTTAGAACCCATGACCTCAAACAATTTTTACACTGAATATTTAGCTTGTGACAAGAGGTGTCAATACTTGTTTAAATATTTATTAAATGAAATGTTAACCTATATACACAATGTAATTTTCTGACAAAGGGATGCCGCTTGACACCCCTCAGCCAAGAGTGGCTCTGCCCCTGTAATTAAGACGATAAGGTTGAATACTATTTTAGTACATTCTACATATTTTTAATATATGGTAAGGCAACAAGATTTTAAAAAAAATCTTATTTTTTGAACTTTTTGTCAAATCAAAATTAAATAAATAAATTATAAAACATAGGGATTAAGTTTCATATGCTAACAAATATAAAAATATTTTTTTTTTCAATTAGGTCACTCAAAAAGTAATGAGTATCAAACTCATGGGCGGAACTAGGGGGCGAAAGAAAGATCGTTCAAAAGTCTTTTTATCAAAAAATTACAATATATATATATATATATAAGGTTAAATGATATGTCAATGACTAAACTTTTTGGTTTTATCAGTGATCGGACTATTTAGATGGCATTAAATTTTCTTTTTTAAAAAAAAAGTTATTATTCTTTGATTGCACATAGAGTAAACTCGTATAAATGGTAATCCTCTCTCTATCATAAATGATATGTGAATGACTAAAATCCAATTAGATTTTCCTTAAATATTCCATTGAGTTTGAAAAAATAGTTGTTCCTTTTTTCTCTGTGTGTAAATATAAAAGCAAGCTGTACTTTTACACGGTTTTGTTTGTTTATCAATTTATTGTTCCATTAAATTTTAAATATCCAGTTGGAAATAGACCAAAATTATTAACCAAAAGTTTACTCAATCTAATTTTTTAAATTTATTTTGTTCTTAATTCTGAAAGAACCATTTTTTATTTCTTTTTTGGGGAAGATGTCTCTGTTACTATGGTGGCTACAGCTTATATAAAATTATATGGAAAAAAAAAAAGAACTAACAAGCACCGTCTAATAAATGAAAATTCCATGAAAAGGAATTTTTTTTTTAATGGGGAAGTTATTGTACTAATATAATAAAAATAATACCTACTCTATTATTGCAAGTTAATGCTATACATTAAATCATATCTATATACATAAAAAATAACAATTGATATTAAAATAAATATGTTATCTATCTAAATAATAAAAATTTCATATAAAAATGCTAAGAAGTTATTTTCAAAATTTGAATCTTTTTTAAAAATGCTTATAGGGTTTGATTTTTGAGATGAAGGTTTCCGAAAATAGCCTCTCTATCTGTACGTAAAATTCCACAGGATATGTTATTGTTGTTGTTAAATATTTTTTAAAAATATTTTTATTTATTTATTTTGTTAACCCTAATTTAAATAAAATATATAAAAACATTGATTTTAAAGTTTTGAATGTTGGGACTTCTAATATTGCTCAAATAAAGAGAGATTTAAAAAGTAAAAAGCCTTAAATATTATACTAAATATTAGTTCTTCTCACTACAACAAAAACAATTTTTTATCGTCAATAAATCTATACATTAACAAAGAGTGTTTTGTTATAGTTTTTATCACTACAACAAAAACAGTTTTGTTGTAGAAAAACAGTTTATACCTCCAATTAAATATGTAATAAAATTATAACCTCAAACTTAATTCAAAATAATTCACCTTATCTAGTGTACCAAACAATAACCATAGTATATTCTATATTATATAAAAGGCAATTGATGTATGTATTGAGTGTAATCATGGCGTAAATTAAGCTTCTTTTTTTTTCTTTGAAGTTTGGTGTTGTACTGTTGCTATTACCTCTTTAGCTTCTCAAATTTTTTGACTCCTAAGTTTACTTATATTTTGCTATAATTAGTTTAACAAGAATTGTCCTCTATTAAAAGAATGTTCTGTATTTATGGAAACAAAAATTAATATTTTCTTTCCTTTCTTTTCCATTTGTCATTGTTAGGCACTTACGTGATATATTCTTTTTTGTGTACTACTACTACTAAACTAGTTGAAATTTGACTCAGGGTAACATTGGTGATAATTGTGAAATCAGAATTATATTAAAAGTTTAAAATTAAAAGAAAAAATAAAAGATTCAATTCCATCAAAAGATGTTCGTAGGGATCCATCAATCTTACTTGGTTCCGCCCTAGTTGGACATGATGAGGTAGTATTTAATTACTTTGATGTCATAACTGGGTGTAATATTGGGTAAAAATGATTTACATTTTCGAACTTTGATTTAAAAATATCTTTCAAATTTGAAAAATAATTATTCTCCCTTTTTTATTTTGTGTGAAGTTTATTTTACCCTTATCTTTTTTAATCGTCCATCTATATAATATTTCTTTGTATTATATATAGAATATATTTTATTTTTTAATCTTTGTATTTATAGATTTTATTTAATTAAGCTAATTAGCTTTAGAAGTAAAAACTTTGTTGCAAAATCTAATGTTATTCTTCTATGATTGTTATTTCAATATTACACACATTTGCGTATGTATGATTGTATTATATGTGTATATTTAAGTTTTACTGATTTATTAGACAAAATATGTTAATGTGCCTTTTAACTTGGTATCACTTTACATCTATTCCCTCCAAGTTATGGGTGAACACAACAAAACATTTAAACTTGTATAAAGATGAACAAATAGACACATGCATTCTACACGTAACAAGAAATATTTTTTACATGACATAATATAATCATTTCAAGTGTATCTCACACGAACTGTCATGTAGAATGCGTGTATCTGTTTATTCAACTTTATGAAAATTTAAATATCTATTTGTATTTGGAGGGCGTAGATGATGGCTAAAACTAAGCTAAGAGGCCACTTTTATGGAATTATGTCTTAACTTTTATTCTCTATTATCTATATAGATAAACGAATTTTGATTGTCCTTAATAACATATTTTTAAAATGATAATTTAAAATTTATTTTGCAATATAAATCGATAATGTTTTAAGAATTATTATGAAATATCTTCATTTTTATTAATTATTTTTCATTATTTGTATCAAAATATGTTTACAAGGTTGTCAAAATTATAGATTTCATTAAAATTAATAATATTTTTTTATATTTTGTTCATTATAGAATGACATTAAATTTTATACTAAATCAATATTTTCTTTGGGATGAAATTGAAATAAAAAAAACTATATATACACTAAAAATTTTCAAAAATTGTATAAAAAATAATAAAGATTTATAATACAAGGATAGAATAGACAATTTAAAAAATCAATTTAAATAAAGAGGGGAGGATGATTATTTCTCAAAATTGAGGGAGGAATTTAATTTTTAAAATTATGTATGAGGATATAAATAATTTTCACCCGTCTAACATCTCACATAAATAAAAACTAAGCACACTATACTTAAGTGTACACATGAAACCAAAAGAATATAAAACATGTTTACATATAGTTTTTCTCCATTAATCATGATTTTAACACATTTAATTCATCATTTAGACATGATTAATTAGTTAGGAGTAGATATGTTGAATGAAATTGTTAGAGAAGGAGAAAGGTTAAGAACTTATTACATGCACTAATTTATTTATTTAATTTTACATAAATATAAATATCTATTTATCTGCGCTCAAAGTTGTATATAGTAGATGTTAATTAAGATTAATGCAAGAAATAAATATTTTTTTGAGTCAATTTTTGTTACGGATGTTCAAAATCGAACCATAATCGATAAATCAAAAGCAAAATTGACTTACTGGTATTGGGTTATCAAATAAATGATTGGGGAACATATTAAAATTTTATAATTAATGGCTTATTGGTGTGGGGGTGGATTATTCAATTTCTTTATCGGGTAAATTGTTAAACTGTTAAAAATTACCATACTTACGTTTTTATTTTAGGTATATTAGCATCATTTGATATTTTACCATATTAAATAAGGATAATTATATATTTTTCCTTCGTTAGTCTTAACTACTAAAAGGGATAATTTATTTATTTTTCTATAATCATATAAATTTTGCCTAATTCATTTTGTGTAAAGCAAGTGTAAAAGTATTTTTAATAATATTTTTTTCACTGGTTCACTGCATTTAAAATAATAAAAAAGAAATCTTCTTTTGTAAAGTGTGGCTATATATCCACAAAAAAATTGCCATAAGGATTAGAGGTTAATAGATACCGCCCGATAACCATTTGATAATTACTAATTCGTTACCGAACCAACCGGTATCTTACAGGTTGGCTAGCGAATCAATAAATTTCAAAATTATTATCCGATAAATTAAACTGCTAAGTGAAATTATCCGCCCAATCCGTCCGATAAACAATCCAAATTTTTGTAGCATAATTTGCCTTATCCTTTAATATTAAATTAAATTAATTAAAAGAAAAAGAAAAAACTACTTCTCAACTTCTAGTGTAGTACAGGTTACAAAAAATAAACATAAACCTCAACCTTCACATCAAGAAAAGTTTACATATATACTCTTACAACTGTCACACGGTTTTAAGCTGTGAGGATTAGTATTGATTAATTATTATTACATGATATTACCACAAATTTGAAAAATCCTCTAGAAGAGCTTTACTTTTGACACAATACAATCTTTTTTTTATATATATATATATATATACACACACTAGACATTGGTGTCTGCGCTAGTGCGGGCCTAATATCTATTATTTTTTTGTTTTAATTTAATTGATATATAGATAGAATTTAGAGAGTTAATTAAAATTTTAATATGATTTTTAAATGTTTTAAATTATTGATATTGTGACAGAACATGTTATTTAGAAATAATTTTAAGTCATTAATTATCATGATTAGTAGCATTTTTTATACTAAAAATAAGACAAACAAATTACAACGGAAAAATCATGTAAAATTACAGATATATCCTCGGGTTGTTCAAGCAGGCATGTTGACCTGTTGTCTGCTTGAGCAACTTTAGTTATCATGATTAGTAACATTTTTTAACATTAAGAATAAGACAAACAAATTACAATAGAAGAACCATAAAAAATTACGGATATACCCTCAAGCTGCTCAAGCAGGCATGTCGACTTGTTGCCTGCTTGAACAACTTTAATTATCATGATTTGTAGCATTTTTTAACACTAAAAATAAGACAACTGAATTCCAACGGAAGAACCATAAAAAATTACAGATATACCCTCAAGCTGCTGAAGCAGGCATGTCGACACGCATCTGCCGCGGACCAACACTTTGATTTTGTCCAAAAATTTTCTACGGGATTAGAAAACTCGTTCAAAATTTTTTGGTAGAATACATAAAAAAATGGTACTACTCTGCGTCGCGGACCCCATGTTCCGAGGCGAATTTTTTTCAGTTATTTCATGAGAGGCATTTCAGACATTTCCCGACCCCTCCTAAACTCAAAATATGATCAGAATAGGTCGTTTTGAGTATAAAAAAGATTTTTAACCCATTTTTAAGCCTTTCAAAACTTCTAACAAAAGACCTAGGGCTAAGGAGAAGAGAGAAAAGCGAAGAGTCGAGGAAATTCAAGTTGGATTCGTGTCAAATTGATTGTCTGCCTTCATCCCAGGTATGTAAGGCTAAACGAAAACATGAGATTGTTCTCCTCTGTGCCCCATTGATGATAATGGAGGAGTTGAGAGTTCCTGAGTCCCCAAACATGTTTCTTGAAATACTTTCTTGAAAATTTTATCTATTACATGTACTTTCATATGTTGATGATCATCATAAACTTGTTTTCTTGAATTGAATACTTTTCATGAAACATTGTATAAACCCTATATGATATTTGTGAAAGCATGCATGAATGAACCTAGGGATGGAGTCTAGAGCGTTGACCGAGTATGTTGATAGTAATCTTGATGTGAGTATGAGGTTGAGTAAATTGAGCTTGATGATCCTATGAGTCTCCATAATTGAGTTCTTGAGTTTTGTCTAAATGACTTCTTCTTAATGGTGATCTGAGTCCTTAAGTTCTTAAATGAGAATTGAGATAGGTTGAAGTCCCTGAAAGCAATAGAGGACTTTAGAGTTTGAGTTAATGAGATGATGAGAGTTTCCATGAGACTAATTGAGATTAGGAATCTTATGAGCATTGAGTCTTGTGAGGAGTATCGAGCACCGAAATGAGTAAGAGTGAGTTCCACTCGCACTCATTGACTACATCACCAAGCGTAGGTGAGGATTGAACCATCACAATAATGGTTCCTTCTGGAGGAGAAGTCCCTAAAAGCAATAGAGGACTTCTGAGGCCGTTTTCATTATGGACTCTGATTGTTCTTTACCTGGCAAGTACAGAACGATTGCAACAATATCAGCGGGATTGTTGTACAATCACTGGCTCATAAGTGATTATTGTTGGATAAGAGAAACTCTCAAATAGATCTCACACTAATAGTACTCTGAGTCGAGTTGAGTTGGATTGAGTTGATTGGTGAGGTTTGATTGGTATTGATGGGTCAATTGTTTACTCTTTATTCTTACTTTAAATAGATATTTGACATTCTAATTAAGTATCTTCTGAGTTGATTATCTCTATATTATTATACCTTTATCTATTTTTTGCCATTTTACATTCTCGTACATTTCACGTACTGACGTCTCCTTTGGACTGCATCGTTTTATGAGGCAGAGGTAGGGACTAGAGATCGTCAATAGGCGCGCCGTTGAGGATCCATCGAAATCAGCAAAGTTAGTGAGCCTCCCTTACTTCGGAGGTTCGTTATTTATTTTCATTTAGCTTTATAGAGTTAGACTTGGGTTAACTTTATTTTGTTTTGAGGTAGCCATGAGTCTATCATTGGCACCACCTGATAGTGATCGAGGCTTCATCGACTAGAGTTGAGTATTAATGTTGAGACTTATTGAGCTAGTTTCCTTTCTACTAGCCATTTTATTTAATATATTATTTTGGAGACTTAGGATGCCCATTTATCTTCTTTAGACTTCTGCTGAGTTTTCTGAGTAATATTGAATGAATGGATGTGATGACGCCAAGTGGTTCGCTGGGGACTAGCAATAGTCTCTGGGTGCCGGCCACGTCTAAGATACCCTCCCAAGGTGTGACATCAAGCAGGCATGTCGGCATGTTGCCTGCTGAGCAGCTTAACCGCCTCTTATTATATATAGTAATAAAAAAAATAGTCACGATATAAAGCATTTTTTATCTACGGTGAATTTAAGAAACGATCAAACTGTATTTTAAGGAAAGAGATATAAATAACTTATTTTAATATAGATATTAATAATTATTTTAACAATTTGAACCCACAACATATAAATCACATGAAAATCATTTTATTCCTGTTCTCCAACTAAATTTCGAATGAAAGAAAATCATCATAAAGTATTAAGGAAAAAGTATTATTGCATTACTAATTTTTGTTAGAACAATGTCATCATTGTACTCAGATTGATTTGTTTTCTAAATTGGAGGAAGCTAATTCTAGTTATTTTCTTTTTAGTACCTTCAATTTCAAAAAGATATTTACTAATTATTGACTTAACGCTCATAATTACTAAAAAAAAGACTACTGAATTAAAGTTGGAATAAGTCTGATAATATGCAATGTAAATATGTCAAATAATTAGGACAGAAAGGTGGATATATATGTGTAATTAAATACGAATTGAAGATTTAGAATGAATGAATAAATAAATATATTTAATGTGAAATCATTTTATATACTCTTTTTCTTTCATATCATTTAGCCTCTATTGGCCTGCCACACTTCTAAAGAAAACTTTAATTAGTAAAAGGTGTATTTTAGAAAGTTAATCTTATTAATAATAATAATTTGAAACTCTAATTTGAATAATATTATTTTATGTAGTTATTTAATAAGGGTAGTATGTAAAATATTGTGGTTTTATTAAACTAAAGATACTAGAATGTATTAAAATGACATTTAATCAACATATTATATGTAAAGTTCAAATTAAAGATCTCCCCCTCCCCCCTCCGAAAAAATTGAAATGGACTAAAAAGAAAATTAAGAAAAACAAATTAAAATAGAAAAAAATATCAACTTTGTAAAATTATTGGTAAGATGAAAGTGCTTAAAAAAAATCTTTTAAAGAGTTGAGGTATTTGATTGAACTTTTACTAAAAAATATAGGTGTTTTTCAAGGGGGTAAATTTATAGCCTAATTTATGGTGCATGTGAATTCATAATTTTTCATTTAAATTAGATATTTTATGTAAATATTTTCAAAAATTAATATATTACTTATTTACTTGCACCCTGCTTCAAAAAAATATATTAAATAATATACTTATTGAAAGTTAAATTATTTACTCAAAGAAATAAGAAAAAATTCTCACTGAATAATTTTTAAATAAGCGAATTTTGTAAATTTGATCAAATATTCCTTCCTCTCGTAAAATTAATAATAATAATAATTATTATTATGACTATTATTAATAAAACAGGTTGTGACAAAGACCAGAACGTGGCTGAAGTATTTCCCAAACGAAAAGCAGGAATATTTCATTCTTTAATTCCATGACTGTACGTTGTCTTACGTCTTTAAGTTTTTTTTTTTAATTCATTCGGTGTTGTTCGGAATTCATATTTGAATTTGATTATTATGAATTCCTGTCGCAAAGGCACCCATTTGGGGAGGCGGGAAACACTTTGTGTGAAGAATTTTTTCATACCTAGAGCTTACACTCGAGATCTTTGATTAAAGAAGTAGCAGTCTCATCCACTACATCATATTACGTCTTTTGGTGATTTTTACGTCCTAAGTTATGTCCTACTCTCCTAATTATATATCCAATTCAATATAGGGATGGAATTCAATGGTGGAATTAGAAGTTTCACAAAGAAAATTTAAAACATAAAAACAAAACTTATGAGCTTGATGAATGTAGAGCTCGTCCAGAAGAACAGAATTAGTCGAAAGAGATTCAAACTGTAATTTTTCACTAAACAGGATTTAGATGAACCCCTTAGCAATTGACTCCACCCCTGGCAAAATTAGCCTTAAAGCTACAAATTCGGAAAAAAATTAATAACTTTGACTCAAACTTTATATTTATATTGAACAAATTTATTCTAAATTTAATAAGTAAAAATAATTATAATATAATTTGTAATTCATAAATTAAAAACTCATATAGTGACACCATGAGTTCATGCATGCAATGTATCTAGCAATTGTCTACCTGGATAAGGATAACAAAATGGCATTTATACACACACGCAAGATATTTATTGACTATTTATTTTATAAAATTATTTTTATTAATCATATTTGAAAATTTCGAATTATAACAATAATAATAATCTTTCTCAATTTATAAGGTTGACCCTGAATTACTGATCATGCAGGCCCCCATCCAGGAAAAATAAAAAAGAAAAAGAAAATATTATCACAATTAAAAAAAGATGATTGCAAGTCCTTGGAATTGGTTGATTGTAGAAGTAAATAAATATTTTATAAGTCAAAAATCATATGATAAAAAATTTAATTCAAAATTAAATATTTAAAATATTTTTTAATTTTTATTTAAATATTTTGAAGACTTTAAAAATTATTTTGTCTTAAAAGCATTTAAAATAAATTAATCAACATGTTCTAAGTGACGACGTTCCGAGAGAGTACCCTAAGCATGACCGACACTTAGAAATTATTGCTGATTTTCAAGTGAATCACTTGGCCTGATCACCCGTTCAATCAATGGAAGACTCAATAAATCAAGAAATACTCAAGTGAACTCTTGGACATCATAATCAATAGAAAAAATAGCTTTCAAAATAGCTCAAAATATAACGCAAATCATAGCTCTATATCAATAAGAATGGTATTCAAAAACATACTCAAATCTAAAACCATCTGACTCAATTTATGAAAGCTCTATCAACTCATAAGAATGTGCCAAAACAATCACCATCGATCTATGAGCTAGTAATGATACATCGAACCGTTATGTCACGCCCCGGGAGGGTACCCTAGACGTGGCCGGCACCCAGAGACTATTGCTAGCCCCTAAGCGAACCACTCAGCCTCATCACATCGCTCAACATCAACACAGCGGAAAACATCATAATATGAGAACCATAGAAAAGGCCAAATGGCCAATCATCAATCTTAATATCAAAGGATTAAGCAAAATACTCTCTTAGTACATCAGGAAAAACATCAACATCAACTTCGACACCATGTCTACGAAGCCTCTAACCTGACTCAACTGTCTAAGAGGGGTGCCATGACATGTCATGCTTACCGACTCAATGAAATAAAGGAAATAACATAGCAGGGTCTCCTCCGGATAGCAAGGAGGCTCACCAAAATCTGAACTTGAAACCTTGGACTTCAACGGTGCGCCTGCTGAAATCCTCGAACTCCTGTATCTGCATCATAAAACGATGCAGCGCCAAATGGCGTCAGTACGTGGAATGTACTGGCATGTAAAATAGCTGAATAACAGGGTAAGTACACAACAATAAAGAAACATCGACTCCACATCATACTCCATCAGAAATATCAAAAGTTTATCTAAGGCAAGAGATTAGATTAGACAATTGACTCATCAACCTCTCATCAATCATCAACATCATAGCAAGCTCATCTCAAGGAACCTCAACATCAACTCACATCAAAAGAACATCACATCGACTCAGACTCAAGGGATTATCACCTCAATTCAAGGAACATCACATCGACTCAAGGAAACATCACATCGACTCAAGGACTCAACTCGAACATCACGTCAACATCAACATCAGAGTTCTATCAAAGGAACCTAACTGGGAGTTTCTCTAACCGACAACCATCACTTATGAGCCAGCGATGATACAACGAAGCGACGCCGTTGCCACATCCATCCAATACCCTGCCCGGGGTAAAGGACATCACATCAGTGGATCCACAAGAAAACATCAAACATCAGTCCTCTTTTGGGACAAGATAGGAGCCATCCGCATTGCGGTTCAATCCTCTCTTCCTACGCGGGCCACGTAGTTAATGGGTTTGAGTGAGACTCACTCTCTACCCATTTTGGTGCTCAATACTCCTCCCAGAACTCGACATGCTCATAAAACATCATCATCATCAGTCCCATAGGGACATAATACATCATCATCAGTCACATAAGGACATGATATAGTACCTCAACATCAACATCGGTCCCAGGAGGACATAGTACATCAACATCAACATCAGTCCCATAGGGACATAGTACATCAACTCATAACATCGACATCAACATCAAAACTCAAGAGACATCATTTAGCAACTATATTTGAATACTAAGACCTCATTAAACATCATGCTCATCAACATCATCACATCATCATCAATACCTCATCATAACATCATCATAACATCATTATCGCTCTAGATATGTTCCCTAACTTCATTATGCATGCTCCTTTTCAAACACAAGAATTATAGGGTTTAAAATGCACTTATAAAACGGATTATAATAGAAAGCAAAATAGTGATGATCATCAGTTTATATAAGAAAACTTCTTATACATAAGATAAAGTAAATTTTCTTCATGCATCAACTCTTCATAATAACTTTATCACATCAAGATATGATATTCAACATTTAGGAGGGCACATGGGAGGACATTCCCATGCTTTAGGTTAGCCTTACATACCAGGGATATTTTGCTAACAAAATTATACAACACCTCCTCTTGATTTCTTCAACTCACTTCCCTTCAAGCCCTAACTTTGGTGACCTTTAGGAAGAATACGCTTCAAAATTTGGGTGTTTGAAACCCTTTTCTTAGGAACTGACATTTATTAGTCGCAGGAGAATATTTAGGAATTATAGGAATGGACCGAATTGCCCTTCGTAATTTAAAATAATTTATCCCCGTCCTGAAATAACACAGTTCGCGACGCGGACCTGTCGCGGACAGTGTATTTTCGGAAATTCAACTCCGTCGAAAAATTTACAGAAAACATAAGTGTGGCTCCGCGACTGGTCCGCGACACGGTCCTATCGCGCAGGCACACTGTTTTTCGTTTTGGAACAAAAAATTATCTTTCGACTCGATCGCTCTAAAAATCGACCGAGACCCTCTTCCCACTCCATTTTCAGTGCTGATCACGAATCTACTCTCGGATTTTCAATCCGAGCATCGAAAAATGCGTTTTCCGCACACCTCTTCCCTAGGGGTATTTTTGTAATTTACCGGGTGTTACACGTTATCGTTGCCACAATCGTCCAATACCTTGCTAGGATATGGGACACAATGTCAATGGATCCAATATTAAAGTCCTCTTTTGGGACAAGAGAGGCACGACCTCTATCCTATGTTGGCTACATAGTTTATGGAGTTGAAGTTGCCTCTATCTTATCCAAATTAGTGCTCAATACTAATTCTAAAATATAATATGCACACATGCTTAATCAAGTAAGATACTTACATTATTTCATTTACCCTCATTGGACTTTAACTCAAAAACTTAGTGTCTCATCTCAAATCATCATGCTTTTTCATCAAGAATATACTTTCAAAATCATTTACATCTCGTTATACTTCTTTCTCAAAATATCATTTAACTCAATGCTCAAATTCATTTAAACTCAATGTTCATCCTCTTTAAAAACTCAATAAAATATGTATAGCCTCATTTAAAATAATACTTTATTTAATGCATGACAGACATTAATCTCAACTCAAGAATGATGTATGAAAATTATAAATCTTGACTCAAAACAATGCTGGAGCCACACTTATGTTTTTCTGTAATTTTTCGACGGAGTGGAATTTTTAGAAAATACACTGTCCGCGACAGGTCCGCATCGCGGACTGTGTTATTTCAGGTCGAGCAAAAAATCTTTTAAATTATGGAGGGCATTTTAGTCCATTCCTATCTATCTTAAACGTACCCCTACGATCAATAAAGGCCGGTTTCTAAGAAAAGGGTTTCAAAAACCCAATTCTAAAGCGTTCTTCCTAGAAGTCACTAAGTCAGGGATTGAGGGGAGTTGAGGTTGAGGAGATCAAGAGAAGGATTGTGCAAATTCGTGTTAGCAAAACTTTCCAGGTATGTAAGGCTAAACTAAAAGCATGAGTTTGTTCTCTCATGTGCCCCATAGAGATCAAAGATGAGTTAATGGTTGAAGAGTATTTGTGCATGAATACTTGAGAGTTTTTCATTGAAAAATTGATTTGAAATTACGTGTTTTCTATGTTGATGATCATCATACTATTTGTTTTCTTGAAGTTAACATTTTTCATGAGATTTTGCATAACCTTACATGATTATTTGAAAAGCATGCATAATGAACTTAGGGATGAGTCTAGAGCCTTGACGATGATGATGTTATGATGTTGTGATTGTGTTTCACATTTGAGGAGAGTCTTGATGATGATGTTGATGAGCATGATGTTTTATGATGTCTTAAACTTGAAAGTTTAATTTCTAAAGGAGTATCTTGAGTCCATGATGTTGATGTTGATGTTGATGTTAATGAGGTGAGGTGATGTTGATGTTGAGGTATTATATTAAGTCTCTACGGGACTGATATTGATGTTGAGGTACTATGTCCCTATAGGACTGATGATGATGTCATATGTCCCTATGGTACTGACGAGGTTGATGTTTTATGAGCATGTCGAGTCTGGGAGGGGTATTGAGCATCGAAACAGGTAAGAGTGAGTCACACTTGAACCCATTAACTACATGGCCCGTGTAGGAAGAGGGGATTGAGCCGCAATGCGGATGGCTCCTTTCTTGTCCCAAATGAGGACTGAGGTTTTTCTTGTGGATCCACTGAGGTTGATGTCCTTTACCCCGGGCAAGGTATTGGATGGATGTGGCAATGACATCACTTCGTCGTATCATCACTGGCTCATAAGTGATGGTTGTCGATTAGAGAAACTCCAGTTAGATTCCATTTTGATAGAACTCTGATGTTGATATTGATGTGATGTCATGAGTCAATGTTTCCTGAGTTGAGTCAATGTTGATGTTCCCTGAGTTGAGTTGGCGTTGAGGTTCCTTGAGTGAGTTGAGTCGAGTTTCCTTGAGATGAGTTTGATGTGATGATGATGTTGAGATGAGAGGTTGATGGGTCATTTGTCTATTCTAATCTCTTGCCTTAGATAGACTATTGACATTCTGATGGAGTGTGATGTTGAGATGATGTTTTCTTTATGCTGTTGTAATTACATTGTTATTCGGCTATTTTACATGCCAGTACATTCCACGTACTGACGCCATTTGACGCTGCATTGTTTCATGATGCAGATACAGGAGTTAGATGACTTCAGTAGACGCGCCGTTAAGGTCAGAGTTTGCGAGTTCCAACATTAGTGAGCCTCCTTGCTATCCGGAGGAAATCCTTTAATTGATGCTTCTTTTATTCATTGAGTCCGATAGCCATGGCATGTCATGGTACTATTTCATAGACAGTTGAGTCAGGTTAGAGGCTTTGTAGACATGATGTCGAGGTTGATGTTGATGTTGTTCTTATGAACTGAGTAGTATTTTTACTCACTTAACTTGATGTTGAGACTAATGTTGGCATTTGGCCTTTTATTGAGGTAGTTCCCTATTTACTTCCGCTATTATGATGTTAAACTGACTGTCCTGAGAACAAGTGGTTCGCTAAGGGGCTAGCAATAGTCTCTGAGTGTCGGCCACGTCTAGGATACCCTCCCGGGGCGTGACAACTACAGGCTTGAATTTCATGAATCCCATCTACGGACAATAGATGCTATTCATAAAAACTTATTTGTTGCAAAACCGGATTGATTTTTGGAGTTTTTGGACTTTTTAAGTGAGAATATTTTAGGGGGTATTACATAGGTTATTTGAAAATTATAGACTTGAAATTATGAGCCATTTGATACGTGGGTAAGACAAGTTATCCCCAAATTAAATCTGAGATAGAATTTATATATGCATTTAATTGACAATACAAATGTATCTTATCTCATTTGATTTGAAATTATTTTATCCATATCTTAAGTAGATAAATTAGTTCAGAATGATTTAGTTTGCATATCAGAGAAGCACATTCTTATAAGTTGATCACGTATTATATTGACAATTTTGGCCAAATGTAGAAAAGTAGTACATATTTTATTTTTATTTTGTATAAAATTGACACGAAAAGAGAATATACGAGTCATTTTTCTAATAATAGAAATGTATGTGAGTCATTTTTATATATATAAAAGAAAAAGTAGATTAGCTCTAAATAACAAAATTGAGGAATTTAACAAACTTTTTTTCTTTAAAAAAATCCCATAACTTGTTAATTTTTTAAAAATAAATCAAAAAAATATAATAATCAACTTTTTACTTTTTAATATGAGATTCGTTGTGATAGAAAAAATATGAGTTGGCTTGTGATCGAGTTAGCTATAATGCCATAGTGCTTATTATTAGTGGTCTTTTAAAAAAGAAGGATTTTATTTATTATTTTCATTTTAATTTATTTGAAAAGAATGATTTTTTAGATAATATTTTAATTTTAATTTTTTAATGATTTTTTAGATAATATTTTAATTTTAATTTTTTATATGATATATTTTAAGATTATAAAATTAAAGAAATTTAATGTATTTGGCATAACTTTAGTTTGAATTCGTAAGAGTAAATTTTTTGTTCTTAAATTTTATGTCGAATTAAATTAAATCATTCTTTTTGAAAATGAGTACTTGTTAACAGTAGCAGAGTCAGGATTATTACTAAGGGGGGTTCAAAATCTGAAAAATAGTCACACAAATTAGTCAAACAAGATTCGACATCTACTATATATATATATAAAAATATTTTAACCATATATAAATAGTATAATTTATCATCAAAGGAGGTTCAAATGAATCCTATCGAAGCAATGGCTCCGGCCCTGCTTGTTAACGATAAAAAATTAGGATTAGAATAATGAATTTTAGTGGTTTAAAAGTTCCTTTCAAAAGGTCAAGGTCACCCAAGCAAAATTCAGAAAAACAGTAGAAGTTTTATCAACTTTTACTTTAATTTCATAACTTTTTTTTTTCCATGCAAAATGATATTCTTTCTGTTTTATTTTATATGATTTATTTTTTTAATTAATTTAAATTTTTTTTATATTTAATAATAATTTAATTTTAAAATATTTATTTTAGCATTAATAAAAGAAATTTATAGCCACATAATATCACTTATCTTAGGTCATAAATTTTAAAAATTTCTCTTTTTTTTTTTTAAACTCAGTACCAGATTAAACTATCTCACATAAATTAAAATAAGTGAAGTATTGCTTAAGGTCTCGAATTTAACTTTTAGGACTAAGATTACAAAATATTTAATTTTAGGAGTATGTATTTAGTTAAAAGTTCCAATTTAATTTTGAAGAGTAATTCTTTAAAAATAATTAAACTCATAAGTTAAAATAAATATTGATTATTTGGGAAATTAAACTACCATTAATTCAGATATAAAATTCTTTCCATTAGTCCTTGTTTAAAGTAATTTAGCAATTCAACGGTTTTCAACATTTAGCTATGTTTAGACAACTTTTTGTGGAAAAAATAAAAATAAAGTAGTGTTCTCACAGATAAAGTATTTAGAGTGGAAATATTTAAAAACTTTTTAGAATAAAAAAAAAAGCCCTAAATTACTTTTCTTCACGTAAAAGTTGTGGAAAACTTTTACAACCACCCCAAGTAAACTTTTATTTTGTAGAATTTGTCAATTCAAACATAATCTTTTGCTTAAATACGTAGTAATTATAAAGTGGTGGGACTATAAAAATATATTATGTGAGAAAATTATCGATCATAGTTGCTTTTTGTGGTGAGACTAATTACTTAAAAAGATAATTTTAATATAGTGAATATTGCCTATGTATTTTTTTTTAATAATACATATACAAATTGTTATTTTATATAGTGAATATTTATATACTAGTCACAAGAGCCCGTGCCCAATATGATAGATTTTTTATACATATTTTTAAATTTGTAAGGTGTTACTTATTGTGACTTATAACACATTTTATGTTATTCTAAATAATATATGTTACTTATTTTGTTTGAATTTATATTGCACATACAAAATTTTGAGAGTCAATCAAAATTTGTATGTATTTTTAAAAATATTTTAAATTATTAATAGTTAAAGTCGTAAAAAACATTAATTTATTAGGGATAATATTGTAAAATCAAGCGGATTAAGCAATCACACCAATCGGCAGTTGCCTTAAAAAATGACTTATTCAGAGCAATATTGTAAAATTATAGTTGAAGCAGGTGAAGAAATAATTAATAGAAACGACGTAGTAAAATTAAGTAGCTGAAGTAGACACGTTAATCGATAGTTATCTTTCAGAAAAATAATTAATTAGGAAAAATATTGTAAATTTATAGCTACAACAGTTGAACCAGATACGTCAATTGACAATTGTCTATTTAAGCAAGCAGTTGAAGCAGACATGTCGATCATAACGTGCCTACTTCAAGGCTCTTATATATATTAGTGAAGTAAATTAGTAGTAATAATAATAGTAATAATAATATGACATGTCATAATCATTAGTGGTGGGGGCTTTATTTAGCTTTAAGGAAGTTAGCCAATAAAAAGGAAATGCCCTTTATTGTCCGGTTTGTGCAGACACGAAAAGAATTTACTCCTGGTTAGTGTGTTTTTCGGCGGAGTCAAAATTTTCAATAAGAAAATTTAAAATATGAATAAAATAAATATATAAAAAGTCAGAAAAAGTTCAACATTATAGGTATATATCAAAATAATAATAATTTTAATTATCTATAGTTCATCAATATAATTATTTGTTGAAGGATATTCGGATGGCTTAATACCTTAGTATTCATGTGCTTCAATCTTTTTTTGTTTTTTTGCTCAACATTTGACATATGGGGCTTTGTATTTAAAATGACTGCATACTTAAAGCTTAAACCTGAAATCATGAATGATACTGGTTGGAATTTTATTTGAATAAAATTATTATTTAGTATTTTAAATGAACAGATGCATCATTTAAATGAAAGGATATGTTTAAGTTCAAATTCTGTAGATTCTATAAAAAAAGAAACTTTACAAAACATTTTGTCATCATTACTTTACAAAATATTTTGTCATCGAATTTCTTCATTATTTACTTAATGAAGAAATTCATGAGCTTATAATATCCACTAAAACTATTTGCCCAATCCCATAGCAATCTCAAAGAGGAAATAGGGATCAAATATCATTTTTAGGAAAGCATTTTCAACGTATTTCAAGCCTTCAATTCCGTATTCTTAATTCATATTATCAACCGTTAACCTAAATGTTCTTTATATAAAGTTTTGTATCCTAAATATATTCTTTCCGACAGTAATTAATTACCATTCTACAGCCAACTAATTTTGATGGTTTTGGTCTACTTAATTATTAAATAAATTAAAGACTGATATTTGTCAATAGTCATGGTTAAGTAACATTTATTTAATTTAGGAATTCTATAATCATTTGATTTAATAAATGTTTGAGATGAATAGTAATTTTATAAGCGGCCTAAAAAAGGCTCGCATAAAAATTATTCCTAGTAGATTGAATAATATATCTAGTTTAAGAATCAAAAAATAAAGATATAATATATTTATGGATAATCAGATAATAAATATCACGTACACATAAGAAAAATTTGAAGCACATATACATGGACATTAATATCCCATATTTATATTTCTTAATAGAATATTGATTCTCCTATCATTAGCCATTGGGTAGTATAAGTTCTTTAAAAAATATCATTTTATGCTACACACAATTGATATTATCTGTGTGAGATTATTTTTCTTTAATATTATAAATTAGTGAATTTAAATTTTATATTTTTAAGTTTATGAAGTTTGAATTTACTAACTCGTGAGATAAAAAAAATACAAAAAAGTCTCTTAATTTTTTTCCTCAATTAATATTTATGTCTTTCAATGTTAAATGTATATAAATGGACTTTGAAATAAGTATAAATTTGAACAAATTGAAATTTACCTCCTACATGATGATTTGGGTGAGATATACTCGTCATCTATCCTACATGATGGTTGATTTGTATTATTATCCACATAGAAGACATATGTTTATTTGTTCAAAATTAAATATCTATTTATATTTCTCTAATAAAAAAATTATAAATCAGAGTGTGAAGAAGGCAAGGGAAAAGAAACCCTTGACCCACAAGAGGATTTATTCAAGAAAAAATTATTTAGGCGGGTACTTTTTAATAAATAATTATTGATTTTATCGATACTTTTTATTTATTTCCATTTATAACTATATATAACAATACTATGATAAATTTGCACTTATATTAAAAGTGAATTATGCATGCAATATAAATATATTTGCTTGTTTGGTAAGAAATTGATATAGTGTATTAAAATGTGTGATAAATCTATTATCCATCAGAAACTTGTATTATGCGTGTTTTATAAATAGTTCTCTCGAATATGAATTAAAATTGTATTATAAATATATTATAAGTGTTTAGTAAAAATAAATTTTTATTGCTATAAGTGGTAAATATTTTTTAAATCTAGTATATCTATGTAAGTTTTCCTTTATTCAATCATATAGTTTGGACTCTTAGAATATGTCATATTCAGAATTTTTTATTTGTATCAAAAGACTCAATAAATTAGAATTTCCCTATCAACCAACTTATTTCGAGACAAACGAATTATTTATGATAACAAAAATAATATAATCTTTAAAAAAAATAATTCGAAATTCTTTCATAATCAAATCATACAATATTAGACACGAGATAAATTTTTCTAAAAATAAAGCACACTCAAAATAAACGAATACAGATGTCTGCTAAAACCAACTTAAAGAAAAAATAGATTTAGCATAAGTTGAGTGATTGGCATGTGGGTTGCGTGCACCTCCCTTAGGACACATGGCATGAGGGCCGTGTGATATTGCACATGCCCCTTTTTTGCTTGCTAGTGTGTATATATTTAGTAGGAATTTGTAGGTAGCACATGCTTTGCACTTTTGTTGAAATCTTGGCCCTATCTTCAAATACATATAACTTCCCTACATCTTTGGTCTTACTTTTTTGTTCTTGGTCCAAGTGTGGACCAAGTTGGTTGCCGTCTCATATCTCAATTTGGATGATTTTTTGCAAATTCAAACACTAAATTGAAACCATCGCTACACCTTTAATTAGAAGTTTCGAGTTTGAGTTCTGAATATAAAGAGAATTTTGGTGGAATCATCACCTCTGTTTGCAATAAATGTTAATGTGATAGAAAATAAATTGTGATTACAAATAAAAATATGAAGAAATATAATTTAATTAATAAATAATGTGGGTATAAATCTGTTTCTTCTCTTGATTATTTTTTCCTAAGATTTTTCCGTGATTCAAGGACCGTTTAGTAGTCTATTTCACGAATTAGGATGATTTGAACTTGATCTCCATGAAAGGATTTGCGTGGATCTTCTTAAAGTATTTTATTATCAAGAACAGTATAGTATATTTTGATCTCTTTATCAATACACCAAGAGTTTATGGGATTTTTGAGATGCCTTTTCAAGGAAATATAATACTTTTTATATAAGTATAAGCTAGAGTTTGGGATAGAGTAGCCTCCAAGAAACCCTTATGGTAATCCAACACGTCTTGTAGAGTCATAAAATTTCAACGTCATGAGCCATGCAATGTGCGATTCAGATTTAATCGAAACTTCAAGACAAATATTAAACATATAGGATGAGAAATAAAAAAGAAAAACTAAAAAGCTAATGAAGTACACTTAAGTGTTTATGTGAATTGGTAACTTGAATAAAAAGTAAATTAATAAATTTCAACCACATACATGTGAAGCATTATCAAGCTTTTGTTTAGGATTATACATGCTTAATTTAATTAATATATATTAATTATTAATTAAAATTTTCATAATTTAAAAGGCTAAAATCCTTCATTAAAATAAGTTTTACATAGTATACATACTTTAACTCTATATTACTTCATTCATGAAGAGACAAATACGTAAAATTTGCTGCCCATAAAGGAAAATTAATTTCTTTTGCGGTAGGGAAAACATAATTATAAGTCCACGTTTCTTCACTTTTTTCATTAAATGATGTCCCACAGCAAAGGGGAATCATATTTCCTCCGTTATTTTTTATTTATCACAATTTTCTTTTTGAGAGTCAAATATATATATTTTGATTCATATTTTTATGATAAATTTTCACATATAGTCATTCAAAAATATCTTCATTATGCTTCATAGTTATAGTTTGGATAATTGCATTTCGTAACTATAGTTATAACAATGTTTATATAATTCGTGCAGTGTCTGTATATGTTTATATAATCCGCTATACAATCCACAATTTTTGTATAACGTTTATATATTTCACTATATAATTCGTGCACACAATTTATATAATTCGCAATATAACTTGCAGCGTTTGTATATTTTATTATACAATTTGATTTGCGCAGAGTGTTCGTATAAATTGCGCGAATTATACAAAATTCAAACTGTTATTACAGCTAAATGTTTGCTTGAGCGATAATTAATTCAAAGTATAACTATATTATATAATTAACTAATATATATTTGCTTATCTACGTAATTTTATCCTTTATTATTTTCTTCTAATTTGTCTTCAAATCTCATCGAGTCCTTTTTTCTTTTATGATGAAATTCATCTGCATAAAACAAAATGCATACCACACACTCATTATTATTGTTGTTGTTTGGAATCTATTTTCTATTTGCACAATATTTATATACGATTGTATAATTCACTGTAATTTGCAGTTTTTGTACAATGTTCATATATTTCGCTATACAATTCATGCACAACATTTGCATAAGTCACTATAATTCAAAATATTTATATATTTCGCTATACACACAAGGTTTGTATAAATCACGCGAATTATACAAAACTCAAACTGTAATTGCAGCTAAATGTTTGTCGCGAACCATAATTACTTCAAACTATTACTACATTAACTAATATATATTTGCTTATCCGCATAATGTTTCCATTATTATATTCCTCTAATACCACAGACTGATCATCATCATTATTGTTATTTAGAATCTATTTTCCATTAGTACTACTTTCCAATTTTTACCTTTGGGATATTATGTTGGATAAAGTTGATTAATGATGCCATAATTGACTTAAGCAAACCGCGTTATCATGATTTAATTTGGTATATGCAAGCAAAAGTCATCTTCACGCAAACCTAAATTGTCTCAAATTATGAAAATGTTGTCATTTTATGGAACAAACATTATTATTCTCTAACTATACATACAACTAAAAGCCAACCAGGCCTCGAATTTAAATTATGAGAGGCGAAGGAGATTCAGAGCATTTTTTTAGTGATTCTTGCAAAACGTAAATTTGAATAAATCAGACTAGTGAATATCGGATGCCAGATTAGCTACACGTTGCTTGTACTTGATTCATTTAGAATATTCAGTATTTTTGACATTGAATATAAATTTATGTAAAAGTTCACTAAATTGCGATAAAATAGTAGAGATTTAAATTAATAACTTATAAAACTATAATGAACCTTAAAGGATGCCGGCCTCGTAAAATTTTATCCTGAATTCGCCTCTGATTATATCATAAAAGAAATTATTAAATTATGGGTCATAGGATACCCTAATCCTGTACTCTATCCCTATTTAGGCACTTAACCCCCTTCTTTCTTTCTATTAACAACTTTTAAAGAAAAGGTAAAAAGAAAACAGAGAAAAGTTAATAAGCTAAAAAAGTTACTACTAGGCCATAACTAACTATAGACTTAACTACTTACAAAAAGTTCATGATTTCTTTTCTTTTCAATTATATATGATATATATTATATTACTAACTACTAATCAAAAAAGTGAAAACGGTATCTCCATTATAATTGTCTCTCATGGTATCTCCAATTTCATACATAATTGTCTCTTATTGGTTTTAATTCTAATGCCTATTAGTAGCTTAGTTGATTGATTATGTGAACTTTTATATTATCAATAAGGATTCAATTTCCACCTTGTAATCTGCTTTCCGTTTTCCCATCCCCTGGCTAATTAAGCCATTTTCTTTTTGGAGAGTATTTTTGTCATTACATAAAAGTTAGACTTACATTTTAATAATATCGACCTGAACCATAAATAGACGTGTGATACATCCAACACCCACATTTGATCCAAACCCGTTGATCATTTAACAACTACTATCAAATAAGTAAACTATCTCGGTCTCAAAGAGAAATTTCAATAAAAGATTCTTAGCTTGAATGAGAATTTTTTTGGATATCGTTTCAGAAATAAATCCTCCAACTTATGTTATATAACCTTCATGACCGCGACCAGTGGCGGAGCCACATTGGGATTACGGGGTTCATCCGAACCCCTTTTGGTTAAATTTTTTTTTATTATTCATATTTGATAAAAATAATTTTTTTTATGTATTATATATAATAGATATTGAACTTTCTTTGCTTAATTTGTGTGCCTACTTGTTAAAATTTTGAATTCCTTAACGAAAATTCTGGCGCGCCACTATAATAGTATCCATTAGTCACTATTAAGCTTCTAGAAGTGCAAAAAAATCTAGGAGATCTCCTAATTTATTGGTATATAAAGGCTTCAAATTATCCTATTGAGTATATATATTGTTAGTATATACACCAAGTGTTTGGTGGGTGCATAAGTAGGTGTATGCCGGCAAAAATTGAAAAGGGGAGGCTTTCTATAATATGGTCAAAGATTGACTTTATGTATGAAAAAAAAGTGATCTTATTTGTCTTGGCAACAAGAACTTGTGGGACATTAATTAAAGACTAGATATTTTCATGTATCCTATCAAACTTTTTCCTTTTCTTTTTCTAGAAAGAAAAAAAAGAAGTTTTTAGAAGACTACCTAGAGTTATATAAAAGGGAAAAGTAGATGGAAAGAGACTCCCAACATAAAGTTAATGTAAGTCAGCAAATAGTCAAATATAAACCTTATAAGAAGAATTATTGCACACCACCAACAATAATCATGTTTTTACATTTTGTAATGCTTTGGGATTAACAATAATCCCAAGTTGGTAAATTTTGGTATGGTCAGTGTTATCATGAAGAAGTGTTGTTTTAAAAGCAATAAATTTTGGCAGATTAAATTCTTAATTGCTTCATCTCAGCTGTGACAGAGCCAAAATTTCAATGAAAGGAATTCAGAATCTGAAAAAACAAGTACATAAATTAGTCGAAGAAGATTATGCATTTACTATATATGGATAAAAAATAATTTTGACTATGTATAAATAATATAATTTTTCGCCGAATGAGATTCGAATGAATCTCAACTCCTAGCCATAGAGTGATTCTACCACTTCATCTTTGTGACATTTTTTGACACGATACAAATTTTAATAAATTTTTTTGAAATTTATGTTTTATAACAACATTAGAACTTAAACATTGTATTATTAAGGATTAAAGTTAAGATATTACTTATTATATAAAGATGACATATTTTATGAAATAAATTAAAAAAAAAAGATGTCATATAAATTAAAACACAACAAATATCTTTTTGCACTTGTTGAAAATTATCACTTCTTTTTACCACTGCTCCATGTGAGGGTGAGAAGAAAGCCTTAAATAATTTTGTTTATTAATTGAAAATATGATGGTGAATTCAAACAAATACTGTTATATTTGCACAATGATTTTATTTTATTTTTTAAATGTTAAACTGTGATGATAAATTTAGCAACATGTGTTAATTAATTAATTGAGGCTCATATTTTGGAACAAAGTTTTGATTATTTTTTTCTTTTTTATGCTTTGGCCATGCAATGACCGGATACTTATCGTTTCAAAATAATTGATGTTTTAATTTTTAAAAAAATTTCATTTCAAGAAAAATGACATTTTGGGATTTCAAAAGGGAATCCTATCATATTCTTTCAAATAATCATTAAACAACGAACAACAATAACATAATCAGTGAAATTTCACAAATGAGGTTTGGGGAGGCTAAAATGTACATACACCTTACTATTGTCTCATAGGGATAGATAGGTTATTTCCGGAAGACCCTCTACTAATCTTCTACCCTAATATACGACCTCCACTCCTTCCTATCTAAGGTCATGTTGATAATATGAATTGGACCATATCCTGTATAATTACCTCCCCAAAAAACTTTTTCGATCTACCTCTATCCCTTCATGTACCCCCTAATCCAACCTCGCTCCTCCTAATAGGAGCGTCAACACTTCTTTTTTGCACATGTCCAAACTTCGCAGTCTCGCTTCTCTCATTTTATTTGCCACAGAGGCCACTCTTAACTTCTCCTAAATTATCTCATTCCTAATCTTATCACCCCTGGTATGTCTACAGATCCATCTCAACATCTTCATCCCCGCAACCAACATCTTCTAAACATGTGAGTTTTTGATTGACCAACACTCCACCCCCATATAGTGAAAACGGTCTAACCACCATTCTGTAAAACTTACCTTTAAATTTAGGTGGTATATTTTTATCTAGGAACGCGTTAGTGGACTAAGGCAAAAATTATATGGAGGCCTTAAACTTAAAAAGATAATGTATTTTCTTATAAATTTTATTCTTCTATCTCTTTGAGATGCAGAATATTGTTTAAAAAAATAATGATTTCATTCGGTAATTCTTTTCAATTGGTCATATAGTCATACTTGAGATGTGCCAAACTTATTCTAATAATATGAAACAACTAATCTTTACTGTAAATAGAACTTAGTATTTTTCTTTTCTAAAAAAAAAATTCTATAACCTATTATAACTAAAATAAAAATTAAGGCCCTTCAAATTTGGGGACTTAAAACACTTGCCTTTGTACTAACACTGTTGAGTCACCCCTGTTCTTATCACATAATACTCCAGAGGCAAGTCTCCATTTCATCTATACTGCTCCAATACGATGCGCGACATCATCATCAATCACCAATATTTTGGATGATGGACTCAAGATATTTAAAGTTTTCTCTCTTGGAATAGATTGAGTGACAAACCTCACTTCAATATTCACTTCATCCCTTACAATACTGAATTTATACTATAAAAATAATGCCATATAAAAATTTGAACCTAGTACCTTGAGACCGAGAAAATATTGGTTAGTTTTTTTTTTTTTAAAAGGCAGCAAAGTAGGGTGGAAAAATATGGTCAAAGATATAATAGAAATTGCATTAAATTTTGCAGACCATCTTTATTCTCTCACACATATAATTCAACTTAACGTCCCGTGGAGGGAATGGCTGCTTTTATTAATATCCTTGTCTTGGACTACTACCATAATTAATATGAGATTTCAACAAACAAAAATAATTAAAAAAAAGAAGCTCCTTTTATATTTAAAAATAAAATAAAAATATAAGTCATGTCAAGAGAAGTCTGTATATATCTTGACTAGTTTATTAAATATTTGTATTCTTTCATTAGAACAAGTTAAATACCTATAGTAGCAAAGCTCTATTTGAATATTTCTTTCAATATGCACAATTAGTATTGAAATAATTTTTCTTTTAAAAATATGTAGATACATAGGCCACTATCACTTGGATTGTTACAAAGATGGAGAGGAATTCAAACACAATTTGAAGTTAAAGATTGGAGTATCTACATTAAGAAAAAAAATTAGTTCTTGATAAAAATACATAGTGATTTATAGAGATAAATCAAGGGACTAAAATACTAGTATATTATTTTTATTAATGATTATACAAGATTTACTTAGAAAAAATATCCCTATGAATGATTTTGGTTTAGGTGTGCTTGGGGTAGTTGGGCTCTTTAGGTGCTAGTCATGACCCACGATTTTGGATAGGGGTGGGCGTTCGGTATTTAGTTCGTGATTTCTATATTTTGAGTTTAATAATTCAATAATTGATAGTTAAATATAGATATATATCAAATATTTATTTCAATCATCGATAAATTAAACTTCGATTCCGTATGATATTCGGTAAAATCGTTTGAAGTCGTAGTCGATTGTATTGCAAAGTCAATACTATTACTCTAGTTATTTTATTTTTTTTATGTGAAGTCACAATAGAATGTCAACAAATAAGAAAAATATCAAGAAAAACAAATTTGAATTATTTATGTTTAATCCATATAAATTTCTGTTAGGACTTGTACTAATAAGTAATGAACATGCTAATATATGTCTTTGATTAAGTGAATATTTCGGCATGGGGAAAAATATCTAATGCCAAATGATACTAATAGCTCATATCAATATCAAATCCAAAATATACCGTTATTCTAAAATTTTACTTCTGAATATCATATCAAATAGCAAATACCAAATTACTAGGAATTTCTATCCGGTTCGATAAATTGATTTCTGTTATTTGATACTCAACCCTAATTTCTGAGATCATGACTTTTTTCTTTTTCAGAAAAAAAGATAACTTGTATTAACTGACTAAAATAAACCATTGGAGGTCATGAACCAATTTAAATAGAGAAATACTAAATTCTTCAAGCTCTTCTCTCAATAATTCTCTAGATATATAATCCAAACTTACTCTTCATCACATTTGAGATACATTTTTAATTCTTTTCTTTATCCCTTTTAATTCTTTTAAACTCCCAACTCCATAGAGTTGTTGGGGCCACAAGAGCCCAGCTGAGCCCAACTGGCCCATTTACTTGATCCAGGCTAGATATTAATTTGGGCATTTGTCTTTTGTTTTAGAAAAAATTATAGGAAGAATTATGCGGATAAGCAAATATATATCAGTTAATTAGCTAATATAGCTATAATTTGAATCAACTACAGCTCACGACAAATATCTCATTGTAATTACAGTTTGAGTTTTGTATAATTCGCGGAATTTAGACAAGTACCGTGCGCGACTATACAATAGCTGTAAGCGAATTATACAAACACTATGAAATGTATAACGAGTTATACAGACGTTGCACGCGAATTGTATAGCGAAATATACAAATGTTATACAAAAACTGTGAATTGTATAGCGAATTATACAAACGTATACAAATGCTAGGCGAATTGTACAAACACTATTATAACTATAGTTATGTAATGTAATTACCCAAACTATTTGAAGTATATTCATATGTCTGTTTTGCTCAAGTATTATAGAACAAAGTTAGAATCTTGAAATTTTCCAATGATTAATCTATATACATTTTATATACATAGGTATACAATAAATATACAATATCAATGCATTGCTTATACATATGTTTATGTAAGAAGCTCTTTAGAAAATTAGATAACCCAATGAGGGTTTATTTTTATCTAGAATATTGTCTCTCTTTCTCCCCACTCTCACTCTCTCACTTTTTATCCCTGAATTTTATTGATTTCTCTCTCTCTATAACACACACACAAAAAAAATTGGTTGCCTTATTTTAAATTTTTTAATTTATGGATAAAGAAAAAAAAATCAGACCTGATTAATGAATCAGATTATTTTATGATCTTTTATGCTTATTCTTTTTCATCTCAATTATTTTGTAATTGCTTAACCTGCTGTTCTTATGAAGATTGTGTTGGGAAAAAGACGGACAAACATAAATATATAGGGTAAAAATAATAGAAATAAAATGGGAAAATAATGATACGAAAAATTTCATGTGGAAACCCTTTTAAATAAGGAAAAAATCACGAGCCAAGAGGAGCAACTGATATCACTATAATAAAGAATTTTACACCGTGTAGGTACGAATACAATATTCATAAAAGATTTCTACATACACAAAAGAAATACCCTCTTTTAATTTTTCGACTTACTAAAATATCGTTCACATTCTATTTTTCTTCACAGACTATTTTTCTTATATAGTCTAGGATATATCTCACAGGAAAAAAAAAATACTCAAAATGTATTTTTCTTTCTCTCATTGGCTCTTTGTTTTTGGTGTCATTTAAATGAGGAGCTGAAAGACTCCTTTTATAGAGGTCTTTTTGACTTTCATTGATATCATTATTGATGTTTGACATCAATGTGCAATAAATAATTGGAGCCAACCATCCTTGACCAAAGGGAATAACAACCATTTTTTTTTACTATAAAAGAAGGGGGCCGGACCCTACAAATCTCCCTCTCCAAACCCATTCACTGGAAGGAGGTATCTCCCTCTTCTCAGAGAGAGCTCATGCCAATAAGTTTTTTTGCACAATTCAAACTTGTCCCTTGTCACAATCTTGGTTAACATATCTGCAAGATTCTTATTTATAGAGATCTTTCAACTTGCATAGATTTATCCTTTATCTTTTCTCGAATCCAGTAATATCTTATATCTATGTGATTTGTTCTTGCATGGAACATTGAGTTCTTGTTCAAGTCTATCACACTTTAACTATCACAATAAAAAACATACTCCATCGTCATAGCCTAAGTTCTTGAAGAAATTGTTTAAGCCATATCATTTCTTTATCAGCTTCAGTAGCGGCAATATGCTCAACTTCAGTTGTAAATAGTAAAATAAACTTTTGCAACTTTGACTACCATGATATAGCCTCCCCAATGGACTTTTTGTTATCAAGGTCACCTGCCATATCAACATCTGTATAGCCCTTTAAGATTGGACTAGAGCTTCCAAAACACAAGCATACATCTGAGCTTCCTCTTAGATATCTGAGTATTCACTTCATAGCTTCCCAATGCTCTTTTTTGAAATTATCAAGAAATCTGCTAACAACACCAATTGCATAAGCACTATCATTGCGTCATCAGACTTCTAACAACACAGGAATATGAAATTTTGGCCATACTATTTTTTTCCTTCTTTGCTGTAGGACACATCTTCTTGCTCAACTTAATATGAATAGCAAGAGGTGTGCTAATCGGCTTAGCATTTTTCATATTGAAGCGCTCCATTACACGTTTAATGTACTTCTTTTGCGACAGATTAATCTTTCTTTCAACTTTGAGACGAGTGATCTTCATGCTCAAAATTTGTTTTGGCATGGCCCAAGTCTTTCATGGAAAAAGAAGTACACAACTCATTCTTTAACTCTTCAATTGTTAAAGTATTCTTTTCCACAATCAACACATCATCTACATACAATAATAGGATGATTAAATCATTATTAGAAATTTTTTGTACAAATACACAATGATCCGAGAAAAACTTCTTGTAGCCTTGCTCCCCCATAACAGATTCAAACTTCTTGCACCACTGTCTTGGAGCTTGTTTTAGTCATAAAGACTCTTTTTGAGTTTGCAAACAAAATTTTCTTTACCATTTACTTTGAATTCCTCAAGTTGTTCCACATAAATCTCCTCTTTTAGATCACCATGCAGAAAAACCGTCTTCACATCCATGTGCTCAATCTTTAAATTTAGACTAGTAGCCAAATCAAGAACTATATGAATGAGGGACATTTTCACAACATGTGAAAATATTTTGTCAAAGTCAATACCATTTCTTTGACCAAATCCCTTGATAACCAATCTAGCTTTGCATCTGGGCTTCAAGTTGTGTTCTTCAATTTTAACTTTGAGCACCCACTTATTCTTCATAGCTCTCATGCCCCTAGGCAATTTCACCAACTCATAAGTATGGTTAGTGAAACACCCGGCAAATTACTAAAATACCCCTAGGGAAGAGGTGTGCGTAAAAACGCGTCTTCCGATGCTCGGATTGAAAATCTGAGAGTAGATTCGTGATCAATACTGAAAATGGAGTGGGAAGAGGGTCTTGGTCGATTTTTAGAGCGACCGAGTCAAAAGATAATTTTTCGTTCCAAAATGAAAAACAGTGTGCCTGCGCGACAGGACCGCGACGCGGACCAGTCGCGGAGCCACACTTATGTTATATGTAAATTTTTTGACGGAGTTGATTTTCCAAAAATACACTTTCTGCGACAGGTCCGTGTCGCGGACTGTGTCATTTCGGGACGGGGATAAATTCTTTTAAATTATGGAGGGCAATTTGGTCCATTCCTAATTATTTTAAACGTTCTCCTACGCCTAATTAAGGTCGATTTTCAAGAAAAAGGGTTTCAAAACCCAAAATTCTAAGCGTTCTTCCTAAAGGTCACCAAAGCTCGGGCTTGAAGGAAGGTGAGGATTGAGGAGATCAAGAGGAAGTTGTGCAACCTCGTGTTAGCAAAACTTTCCAAGTATGTAAGGCTAAACTAAAAGCATGAGATTGTTCTCTCATGTGCCCCGTAGAGGTCAAAGATGAGTTGCTGGTTGAAGAGTATGTGTGCATGAATACTTGAGAGTTTTTCATTGAAAAATTTATTTGAAATTACATGGTTTCTACGTTGATGATCATCATACTATTTGTTTTCTTGAAGTTAACATTTTTTTCATGAGATTTTGCATAACCTTACATGATTATTTGAAAAGCATGCATAATGAACTTAGGGGATGAGTCTAGAGCCTTGACGATGATGATGTTGTGATGTTTTGATGGTGTTTCACATTTGATAAGAGTCTTGATGATGATGTTAATGAGAATGATGTTTTATGATGTCTTAAAATTGGAAGTTTAATTTCTAAAAGAGTATCTTGAGTCCATGATGTTGATGTTGATGTTATGAGGTGAGGTACTATGTCCCTCTAGGACCGATGTTGATGTTGAGGTTTTATAATATGTCCCCATGGGACTGATGTTGATGTTGAGGTTTTATACTATGTCCCTCTGGGATCAATGTTGATGTTGAAGTATTATATCATGTCTTTATGTGACTAATGATGATGTATTATGTCCCTATGGGACTGATGATGATGATGTTTTATGAGCATGTCGAGTTCTGGGAGGAGTATTGAGCATCGAAATGGGTGAGAGTGAGTCCCACTTGAACCCATTAACTACGTGGCCCGCGTAGAAAAAGTGGATTGAACCGCAATGCGGATGGCTCCTATCTTGTCCCAAATGAGGACTGATGTTTGTTTTTCTTGTGGATCCACTGATGTGATGTCCTTTAACCCGGGCAGGGTATTGGATGAATGTGGCAACGACATCGCTTCGTTGTATCATCACTGGCTCATAAGTGATGGTTGTCGGTTAGAGAAACTCCCAGTTAGGTTCCTTTGATAGAACTCTGATATTGATGTTGATGTGATGTTCGAGTTGAGTCCTTGAGTCGATGCGATGTTTCCTTGAGTTGAGGTGATGTCCCCTTGAGTCGATGTGATGTTGAGTTGACGTTGAGGTTCCTTGAGATGAGCTTGCTATGATGTTGATGACTGATGAGAGGTTGATGAGTCGATTGTCTAATCTAATCTCTTGCCTTAGATAGACTTTTGACATCCTGATGGAGTATGATGTTGAGTTGATATTCTTTATACTGTGTAATTACCCTGTTATTTAGCTATTTTACATGCCAGTACATTCCACGTATTGACGCCATTTGGCGCTGCATCGTTTCATGATGCTGATACAGGAGCTAGAGGACTTCAGCAGGCGCATCATTGAAGCCAAAGATCCGAGTTCAAACTGTGGTGAGCCTCCTTACTATCCGGAGGAGACCCTTCTATTATATGCTTTCCTTTATTTCATTGAGTCCGGTAGCCATGGCATGTTATGGCACCATTCTTAGGCAGTTGAGTCAGGTTAGAGGCTTCGTAGACATGATGTCAAGGTTGATGTGGATGTTTCCCTTGTGAACTGAGTAATATGTTACTGACTTAGTTGACGTTGAGATTGATGTTTGGCCATGTGGCTCTTATCTGAGGTATTCTTATTATGATGTTTCCGCTATGTTGATGTTGAATGATGTGATGAGGCTAAGTGGTTCGCTCGGGGACTAGCAATAGTCTCTGGGTACCGACCACGCCCAAGGTACCCTCCCGGGGTGTGACAAACTTGGTATCAGAGTACAGAGTTCAAGAGTCCTAGGGAGTCTATGAAGCCGTGTCTAGTAGAGTCTTGTTTATGCGTGTGTTGTGCACCACACTTCATAAACAGGATGCTACAGGGCATTTAGGAAATGGTTACCCTTTTTTGATGTTCTGAGTTCGTGCGATAGAGCTTGGCTCTATGAAACCCCTTTCTAATTCGTGCGTTACGCGTTTGCAGATAATGCCTCCAAAATGCACAGCGGCCCAAAGAGATGCCTCAGTCCCTAACACTGAGAATCCCTTACCAGAGGCTCCTCATCAACATGGGACAAGGAGACGGGGACGACCTGCTAGAGCTGCTGAGGCTCCACCAGCACCTCCTGTTCAGTCAGCCTCCACTTCGGAAGCAGACTTCAGAGGAGTTATTGCTATGCTCACCCAGTTAGTGGCCTCTCAGAGTAGCAGTCGCGGTCCCCAAGCCCCTAGCTCCAGCTCCCAAGAGCCTACAGCTGCAACCAAGCTCAGAGATTTCCTGAGGATGACCCCGCAAGTTTATACGGGGTCAAAGGTTGAGGAGGACCCACGAAACTTCATTGATGAGATGCGTAAGATCTTGAGGGCTATGCATGCAAATGAGGTGGAGGGAGTCGAGCTGGTCTCTTATCAGCTTAAGGATGTTGTTAATGTCTGGTATAACCAGTGGGAGGATGGTAGAGGTGAGGATGCAGAGCCTGCTGAGTGGGAGGAGTTTGAGAGTGCTTTTCTCGATCACTTCTTTCCCTTAGAGTTGAGGGAGGCAAAGGTCGAGGAGTTTGTGAATTTGAAGCAAGAGGAGTTGTCAGTCAAAGAGTACAACTTGAAGTTCATCCAACTGTCCAGATATGCTCCAAAGATGGTCCTTGATATGAGGGCAAGAATGAGGAAGTATGTGTCTGGGTTGAGAAGGCATGTGAAGAGGGAGTGTAAAGCAGCATTGCTGATTCCAGACATGGATATTGCTAGACTTATGGTCTATGCCCAACAGATTGAGGAGGACAAGAAGAGGGACAGAGAAGTGCAGCGAAAGAAGAAAGCCAAATCGGCAGGGCATGAGCCTAATCAGCAGAAGCAGAATAAAGGTGATAGAACCTTCTTTCAAAAGAAATCTTCTGGCCATGCACCTTCGATGGTGAGTGCACCTGTTCAGCAAAACAGGTACGATCAGAGGTCCTATGGTCATCGGAACTCCTGAACACAGGGACCTCAGTCCCAAGCCAGTGTTGCTCAAGGTCCGAGGGGAATGCCACCTTGTGGCAGGTGTGGCAAACTGCATCTTGGCGCGTGCCGCGAGGGCACCAATAACTGCTTTACCTGTGGACGGCCTACTTCATTTCCAGAGTGAGTGCCCTATGAGAAATCAGAGGTGGAGTGATAGAGGTAATAGAGCTCAGTCTTCTATAGCGCCCCCCGAGGGTAGTCGGCAGAAGACAACTATTGCTAATGTAGGAGGCGGGACAAATCGACTGTATGCAATGGGTAATCGACAGGATCAAGAGGTTGCTCCAGATGTTGTTACATGTATGCTCCGAATCTTTTCTTATGATTGTTATGCATTACTTGACCTTGGTGCCACCTTATCTTTTATGACGCCCTATGTGGCCAATAAATTTGAGATTCTTCCTGAGTGTCTGCTTGAGCCTTTCACTGTTTCGACTCCTACTGGTGAGTCAATTATGGCTAAGAGTATCTATAGAGACTGTATAGTGTCCATCTACCATAGGGATACTTTGGCCAATTTGGCGGAGTTGGAGATGGTTGACTTTGATGTGATCCTTGGTATGGATTGGCTCCATGCGTGCCATGCATCCATAGATTGTAGGACCCGAGTTGTTACATTTCATTTTCCTAATGAACCGGTCCTAGAGTGGAAGGGAGGTTATGTTGCACCTAAGGGTAAATTTATTTCTTACCCGAGGGCGAGGAGGTTAATCTCTAAAGGGTGTATCTATCACCTTGTACGAGTTAAATCTGATGATGTTGAGTCCCCTACTCTTGAGTCGGTCCCGATTGTGAATGAGTTCCCTGAGGTGTTCCCTGAGGATTTACCTGGAGTTCCTCCTAATAGGGAGATCGACTTCGGTATTGATGTACTTCCTGAGACGCAGCCTATTTCGATTCCACCATATAGGATGGCCCCTGCTGAGTTGAAAGAGTTGAAGGTGCAGTTGAAGGATCTGTTGGAAAAGGGTTTTATTAGACCCAGTGTTTCTCCTTGGGGTGCTCCCGTTCTGTTTGTACGAAAGAAGGATGGGTCACTGAGAATGTGCATAGATTATAGGCAATTGAACAAGGTCACAGTCAAGAATAAATATCCTCTTCCCAGGATAGATGACTTGTTTGACCAACTTCAAGGTGCCTCATGCTTTTCAAAGATAGACCTCAGATCAGGTTACCACCAGTTGAAGGTGAGAGAATGTGATATTCCAAAGACAGCTTTCAGGACAAGATATGGTCACTTTGAGTTCTTGGTCATGTCTTTTGGGTTGACGAATGCACCTGCAGCTTTTATGGATTTGATGAATAGGGTGTTCAAGCCCTACCTTGATATGTTCGTAATCGTGTTCATTGATGATATCTTGGTATATTCGGGGAATGAGGAAGAGCATGCTAAACATTTTAGAGTTGTCCTTCAAACTCTTAAGGACCAGGAGTTGTATGCGAAGTTCTCCAAATGTGAGTTCTGGCTCAAATCAGTGGCTTTCCTAGGCCATGTAGTTTCAGGTGATGGGATTCGAGTAGATAGTCAAAAGATTGAAGCGGTTGCCCGCTGGCCAAGACCGACCTCTCCAACTGACATAAGGAGTTTCTTGGGGTTGGCAGGCTACTACCGTAAGTTCGTGGAGGGATTTTCTTCCCTATCCACGCCATTGATCAAACTGACCTAGAAAAAGGTTAAGTTTGAATGGTCTGAGGAATGTGAGAAGAGCTTCCAAGAGCTAAAGGCTAGGTTGACTACTGCACCTGTACTGACCTTGCCTAACGGGACGGAAGGTTTTGTAGTATACTGTGATGCGATAAGAGTTGGATTGGGATGTGTGTTAATGCAAAGAGATAAAGTGGTGGCCTATGCTTCCAGGCAACTTAAAGTTCATGAGAAGAACTATCCTACCTATGATCTTGAGTTGGCGGCAGTAGTGTTTGCGCTTAAAATCTAGCGCTACTACTTGTACGGAGTGCATGTGGACGTGTTTACGGATCACAAGAGTTTACAATATGTCTTTAGTCAGAGAGAGCTCAACCTGCGACTGAGGAGGTGGTTGGAATTGCTCAAGGACTACGACATGAGCATCATGTACCACCCAGGTAAAGCTAATATTGTTGCTGATGCTCTTAGCAGGTTGTCTATGGGCAGCACAGCCCATGTTGAGGAAGGGAAGAAGGAGTTAGTAAAGGAAGTGCATAGGTTGGCTCGATTGGGAGTCCAGCTTGAGGAGAACGACGAGAGAGGAATTAGTGTTCAGAATGGGTCTGCATCGTCCCTAGTGACAGAGGTAAAAGAGAAGCAGGACCGAGATCTTGTTATACTCCAATTGAATGAGGATGTTCAGAAGCAAAAAGTAATGGTCTTCTCCAAAGGGGGAGATGGGGTATTGAGATACCAGAGTAGGCTATATGTCCCTGATGTTGATGGTGTCCGAGAGAGGATTATGGCTGAGGCCCATAACACTAGATATTCCATTCATCCGGGCTCCACCAAGATGTATCACGACCTGAGAGAGGTCTATTGGTGGAGTGGAATGAAGCGGGATATCGCGGAGTTTGTTTCAAGGTGCCCAAATTGCCAACAAGTAAAAGTTGAGCATCAAAGGCCAATTGGCTTGGCCCAAAACTTTGAGATTCCAGAATGGAAGTGGGAGGTGATTAACATGGATTTCATCACTGGCCTACCGAAATCCCGGAGGCAGCATGATTCCATATGGGTGATTGTGGACAGGATGACGAAGTCAGCACATTTCCTAGCAGTCAAGACGACCAACACCACAGAGGATTATGCCAAGATATATATCTAAGAGATTGTGAAGTTGCATGGAGTTCCCTTGTCCATTATCTCATACAGAGGAGCCCAGTTTACTTCTCATTTTTGGAAGTCTTTCCAGAAAGGATTGGGTACCAAGGTGAATTTGAGCACAACTTTTCATCCACAGATAGATGGTCAGGCAGAGCGCACTATTCAGACGGTGGAGGACATGTTGAGAGCATGCATCCTCAATTTCTGATCATTTACCATTGGTTGAATTCGCATATAACAATAGTTATCATGCAAGCATCCAAATGGCCCCTTATGAGGCCTTGTATGGGAGGAGATGTAGATCACCCATAGGGTGGTTTGAGGTTGGAGAGGCTGAGTTGATTGGTCTTGACCTTGTCCACCAGTCCATGGAGAAGGTGAAGATTATTCGAGAAAGATTGAAGACCGCCCAAAGCCGTCAGAAATCTTACACAAATGTGAGGAGAAGAGATCTGGAGTTTGAGGTGAGCGATTGAGTTTACCTAAAGGTATCACCCATGAAGGGTGTCATGAGGTTTGGGAAAAAGGGGAAATTAAGTCCACGTTACGTTGGTCCGTACCAGATTGTGCGAAGAATTGGGAAGGTCGCCTACGAGCTAGAATTACCTTCCGAGTTAGATGAAATCCATCCAGTGTTCCATATTTTGATGTTAAAGAAATGTTTGGGAGATCCTGCCTTGGTAATCCCTGTGGAGAGCACGGGAGTTAGAGACAGTTTGTCCTATGAGGAAATCCCTGTCCAGATCCTTGATCGAAAAGTTCGCAGACTGAGGAACAAGGAGATAGCCTCTGTCAAAGTCCTGTGGGGGAATCAATTCATTGAGGAGGCCACATGGGAAGCTGAGGAAATGATGAAGGCAAAATAACCGCACCTGTTCGTGCTCGAGGTTGATGAAAGTGTTGAAAGTAACATTCTTACCTTTATGTAAATTGATGTTACTACCATGATGTGATGTTTATACTATTGATGTCTGAGTATATGTTAATGAGGTCGATGAGAGGTCGAGGTATTGATGTTATTAAGTGAGTATCGAGGTGAGTCTTGAGTCTATTTGTGCTTAATACCGTTCCTACTCATCATTCGAGGACGAATGATTCCAAGGGGGAGATAATGTAACACCCAGCAAATTACTAAATACCCCTAGGGAAGAGGTGTGCGTAAAAACGCGTCTTCCGATGCTCGGATTGAAAATCCGAGAGTGGATTCGTGATCAGCACTAAAAATGGAGTGGGAAGAGGGTCTCGGTCGATTTTTAGAGCGATCGAGTCAAAAGATAATTTTTCGTTCTAAAAAAAAACAGTGTGCCTGCGTGACAGGACCGCGACGCGGACCGGTCGTGGACCCGCACTTATGTTTTCTATAAATTTTTCAATGGAGTTGATTTTTCGAAAATACACTGTCCGCGACAGGTCCGCGTCGGGGACTGTGTTATTTCAGGACGGGGATAAATTCTTGTAAATTACGGAGGGCAATTTGGTCCATTCCTAATTATTTTAAACGTTTCCCTATGCCTAATTAAGGTCGGTTTTCAAGAAAAAGGATTTCAAAACCCAAAATTCTAAGCGTTCTTCCTAAAGGTCACCAAAGCTAGGGCTTGAAGGAAGGTGAGGATTGAGGAGATCAAGAGGAAGTTGTGCAACCTCGTGTAAGCAAAACTTTCCAGGTATGTAAGGCTAAACTAAAAGTATGAGATTGTTCTCTCATGTGCCCCATAGAGGTCAAAGATGAGTTGATGGTTGAAGAGTATGTGTGCATGAATACTTGAGAGTTTTTCATTGAAAAATTAATTTGAAATTACATGTTTTCTATGTTGATGATCATCATACTATTTGTTTTCTTGAAGTTAACATTTTTTTTCATGAGATTTTGCATAACCTTACATGATTATTTGAAAAGCATGCATAATAAACTTAGGGGATGAGTCTAGAGCCTTGATGATGATGATGTTGTGATGTTGTGATGGTGTTTCACATTTGATGAGAGTCTTGATGATGATGTTGATGAGAATGATGTTTTATGATGTCTTAAAATTGGAAGTTTAATTTCTAAAAGAGTATCTTGAGTCCATGATGTTGATGTTGATGTTATGAGGTGAGGTACTATGTCCCTCTGGGACCGATGTTGATGTTGAGGTTTTATAATATGTCCCCATGGGACTGATGTTGATGTTGAGGTTTTATACTATGTCCCTCTGGGACCGATGTTGATGTTGAGGTATTATATCATGTCCTTATGTGACTGATGATGATGTATTATGTCCCCATGGGACTGATGATGATGATGTTTTATGAGCATGTCGAGTTCTGGGAGGAGTATTGAGCACCGAAATGGGTGAGAGTGAGTCCCACTTGAACCCATTAACTACGTGGCCCGCGTAGGGAGAGAGGATTGAACCGCAATGCGGATGGCTCCTATCTTGTCCCAAATGAGGACTGATGTTTTTATTTCTTGAGGATTCACTGATGTGATGTCCTTTACCCCGGGCAGGGTATTGGATGGATATGGCAACGACATCGCTTCGTTGTATCATCACTGGCTCATAAGTGATGGTTGTCGGTTAGAGAAACTCCCAGTTAGGTTCCTTTGATAGAAATCTGATATTGATGTTGATGTGATGTTCGAGTTGAGTCCTTGAGTCAATGCGATGTTTCCTTGAGTTGAGGTGATGTCCCCTTGAGTTGATGTGATGTTCTTTTGATGTGTGTTGGCATTGAGGTTCCTTGAGATGAGCTTGCTATGATGTTGATGACTGATGAGAGGTTGATGAGTCGATTGTCTAATCTAATCTTTTGTCTTAGATAGACTTTTGACATCCTGATGGAGTATGATGTTGAGTTGATATTCTTTATACTGTGTAATTACCCTGTTATTTCAGCTATTTTACATGCCAGTACATTCCACGTACTGATGCTATTTGTCACTGCATTGTTTCATGATGCAGATACAGGAGCTAGAGGACTTCAGCAGGCGCACCGTTGAAGCCAAAGATCCGAGTTCAGACTGTGGTGAGCCTCCTTACTATCCGGAGGAGACCCTTCTATTATATGCTTTCCTTTATTTCATTGAGTCCGGTAACCATGGCATGTCATGGCACCATTCTTAGGCAGTTGAGTCAGGTTAGAGACTTCGTAGACATGATGTCAAGGTTGATGTGGATGTTTCCCTTGTGAACTGAGTAATATGTTACTGACTTAGTTGATGTTGAGATTGATGTTTGGCCATGTGGCCCTTATATGAGGTATTCTTATTATGATGTTTCCGCTATGTTGATGTTGAATGATGTGATGAGACTAAGTGGTTCGCTCGGGGACTAGCAATAGTCTCTGGGTGCCGGACACGCCTAGGATACCCTCCCGGGGCGTGACAGTTAGCATGCAAAGATTTCATATAATCTTGAATGGTTTTTATCCATTGATCCCTATGCTCATCTTCCATAGTCTCTTTAAAATATTTAGGTTCTCCCCCATTAGTGAGTAGCATATACCCATTTAGTGAATAATGAGACGAGGGAACACATTGTCATGTGGATCCTTTTGAGAGAAATATTTGATTCGTCCACAACTTCATGAGCAAGAGGATCATCAATAATAACATCATTGTTATTATCGAAATTCACATATTGATCCCGAACATGATCTTGGGCATCATCACGAGCATCGAGCCCACCAACATCATGCATACTTGTATGAGGGACTTGATCAAGATGAACTACACTATTAGAACTGGAGGATTCCACTTTCTCAACGTCTTCAATAGTTTGATTCTCTATGAAGATGATATCGCGACTTCTCACAAGCTTCTTTTTTATTGAATCATATAGCATGTAACAAAATCCATCAAGGCCATATCCAACGAAGATGCACTGCCTTGTCTTGGAATCCAACTTTGACCTCTCATATTTTGGCACATGTACAAACGCTTTGCAACCAAACACCCTCAAATGGTCATAGGAAACCTCCCTGCCATATCAAACTTTGTTTGGAACATCACTTTGCAAAGCCACAGTAGGAGATAGATTAATCCCATATGTAGTGGTCAATAAAGCCTCCCCCCCAAAAGGAGTTTGGCAACATTACTTCAGATGGCAAACATCTAACTCTTTCCATCAAGGTCTTATTCATCCTCCCTGCCAGACCATTAAGATTAGGAGTCTTTTGGTGTGTAATACCTTGGTGCTTGTAGTATTCATCAAATAGTCCACAATATTCACCACCGTTATCAATACTAATACATTTTAGTTTCTTTCCAGTTTCTCTCTAAACTGAAGCCTGAAACTGCTTACAGACACCTAACACTTGGTCTTTAGTCTTCAAGACATAGACCCAAAGTTTCCTTGAGCAATCATCAATAAAAGTGACAAAGTAGAGTGTACCACCAAAAGTCTTTTCTTCAGCGATCATATAAATCAGAGTGTACCAAGTCAAGAAGCTCTGTTTTTCTTGAAGGAGGGTTAGACTTAAAGCAAATTCTATTTTGCTTTCCAGCCAAGCAGTGCTTACACTTTTCTAATTTAGCCTTTTGAAATTTGACAATAATTTTTTCTTGACCGGAACATTAAGTCCTTTCTCGCTGATGTGGTTAAATCTCTTGTGCCATAATGTTGAAGAGTGATTTCTCTTAACTGCATTCACCAATTTGGCACAAGTTGAAGTCGTACTCTAGTATAAACCTCAACGTTTGTCACCATGATCCACAACCAAGAAACCCTTAATGAGTTTTCATTTTCCTCCACCGTTGGCACTAACATATACTTCATCATCTAATATACCAATAGAAATTAGGTGCGGACGAACACCTAGGTGTGAAACGTGCATGTTTCACATTGTTCAAAACTAGTGTAGTTCCAACACTATAAATAAATTGGACCAATACCAGCCACCTTAGATAAATTCTCATTACCTAGACTCAAGGTTTCAAAATCATCAGGAGTATAGGAAGAGAAGAAATCTTTCCTTGATGTCACATGAGATGCGACACCAGTGTCTACGACCTAACTTGAATCATCACAGGATATATTGATTAGATCTCCATCAAGAACAATAACAAGATCTTCGGTGGTGACGATGGCTAGGCAATTTTCATTTCCATCTTTTTTTCATTTCTTTTTTTCTTTGTTCTCCTTCTTCAATTTTCGGCAGAACTTCTTTGTATGCCTTTTCATACCACAACGATAACACTCAATACATTTGAGTCTGCCTCTAGATTTTCTCATGTTGTGTTTTCCATTTTGAGAATCACGATTCTTATTTCTCTTCCTAGGGCCAGTTACAGGACATCTGATGAAGGAGCACCTTGAGATTTTCTTCTCATCTCTTTATTCAAGACACTGCTCTAGGTAAAATCCGATCCATAGATATTACACCATTCAGAGCAGAATTTGACAATGACATTCTATATGTTTCCCAAGAATTTGGTAAGGAACCAAGTAGAAGCAAGCCTAGAATCTCTTCATCAAATTTAATGCCCATACCAGATAACTGGTTCATGATCCCCTGAAATTTATTTAGGTGATTTGTTATTGGAGAACCATCAACATATTTTAAACTCAACATCTACTTTATTAAGAATATTTATTATTCCCAGTCTTCCTTGAGAACAAGCTTTCAAGATGCCCCCATAGGATTCGAGCATGTGTTTCCTAGGAATATGATTCAACACATTATTGTCAACACACTGTCTAATAAATTCCTAGACCTGTATGTTTAATAGATTCCACTCTTCATTTGTTTTATTTTCAGGCTTTATAGTGGTAAAGACTAGTTTATAAGTTTTTGTAACATAAAGCAAATCTTTCATTTTCCCTTCCAAATGGTACAATTAGTGCCATTCAAAACAATAATTCTACTAGTGTTAACTTTCATTATTTTGTCAAAATATTATTTTTGCAAACCAAAGCTCTAACACTAGTTTGTTGGGAAAAGGACAAACAAACACAAAATATATATGGTAAAAATAATAAGAATAAAATAAAAAAATAATGACACCAAAAATTTTACGTGGAAACCCTTTTAAATAAGGAAAATAATAAAATATATATTTTCATGTATCCTATCAAACTTTTTCTTTTTCTTTTTCTAGAAAGAAAAAAAAAGAAGTTTTTAGAAGACTACTTAGAGTTATATAAAAAGGTTAGACTACCAAGTCAAGAAACTCTGTTTTTCTTGAAGGAGGGTTAGACTTAAAGCAAATTCTATTTTGCTTTCCAGCCAAGCAGTGCTTACACTTTTCTCATTTAGCACTTTTGAAATCTGACAATAATATTTTCTTGACCAGAACATTAAGTCCTTTCTCACTGATGTGGTTAAGTCTCTTGTGCCATAATGTTGAAGAGTGATTGCTCTTAACTGCATTCATTCACCAATTTGGCACAAGTAGAAGTCGTACTCTAGTATAAACCTCAGCGTTTGTCACCATGATCCACAACCAAGAAACCCTTAATGAGTTTTCATTTTCCTCCACCGTTGGCACTAACATATACTTCATCATCTAATACACCAATAGAAATCAGGTGCGAACGAACACCCAGGTGCATGTTTCACATTGTTCAAAACTAGTGTAGTTCCAACACTAATTTTTAAATAAATTGGACCAATACCAGCCACCTTAGATAAATTCTCATTACCTAGACTCAAGGTTTCAAAATCATCAGGAGTATAGGAAGAGAAGAAATCTTTCCTTGATGTCACATGAGATGCGACACCAGTGTCCACAACCTAACTTGACTCATCACAGGATATATTTATTAGATCTTCATCAAGAACAATAACAAGATCTTCGGTGGTGACGATGGCTAGGAAATTTTCAGTTCCATCTTTTTTTCGTTTCTTTTTTTCTTTGTTCTTCTTCTTCAATTTTCGGCAGAACTTCTTTGTATGCCTTTTCATACCACAACGATAACACTCAATACATTTGAGTCTGCCTCTAGATTTTCTCCTGTTGTGTTCTCCATTTCGACAACCACGATTCTTATTTCTCTTCCTAGGGCCAGTTACAGGACATCTGACGAAGGAGCACCTTGAGATTTTCTTCTCATCTCTTTATTCAAGACACTACTCTAGGTAAAATCCATAGAGATTACACCATTCAGAGCAGAATTTGACAATGACATTCTATATGTTTCCCAAGAATTTGGTAAGGAACCAAGTAGAAGCAAGCCTAGAATTTCTTCATCAAATTTAATGCCCATACCTGATAACTGGTTCATGATCCCCTGAAAGTTATTCAGGTGATCTGTTATTGGAGAACCATTAACATATTTTAAACTCAGCATCTGCTTTATTAAGAATATTTTATTATTCCCAATCTTCCTTGAGAACAAGCTTTCAAGATGCCCCAATAGGATTCGAGCATGTGTTTCCTAGAAATATGATTCAACACATTATTGTCAAACACACTGTCTAATAAATTCCTAGACCTGTACGTTTGATAGATTCCACTCTTCATTTGTTTTATTTTCAGTCTTTATAGTGGTAAAGACTAGTTTATAAGTTTTTATAACGTAAAGGAGATCTTTCATTTTCCCTTCCAAATGGTACAATTAGTGCCATTCAAAGCAATAATTCTACTAGTGTTAACTTTCATTATTTTTGTCAAAAAATTATTTTTGCAAACCAAAGCTCTAACACTAGTTTGTTGGGAAAAGGACAAACAAACACAAAATATATATGGTAAAAATAATAAGAATAAACTGGAAAAATAATGACACCAAAAATTTTACATGGAAACCCTTTTAAATAAGGGAAAATCCCAGGCCAAGAGGAGCATCTGATATCACTATAGTAAGGAATTTTACACTATGTAGGCACGAGTACAATACTAGAAAAAGACTTCTACACACACAAAAGTAATACTCTCTTTTGATTTTCCACCTTACTAAAATATTGCTCACACTCTATTTTTCTTCACACACTATTTTCATATAAGTCTATGGTATATCTCACATAAAAAAAACTCAATGTATTTTTTTCTCTCTGCAGCTCTTTGTTTTTTGTGTCATTTAAATGAGAGGCTGAAAGACTCCTTTTATAGAGGTTTTTTGCTTCCATTGATGTCATTGCTGACCTCAATTTACAATAAACAATTGCAGCTAACCATTTGTGACCAAAGGGAATAACAACCCTTTTTGACCATAAGAGAAGGAGGCTAGACTCCACAAATCTCCCCCTCCAGACCCATTCACCGGAAGAAGGTCTTTCTCTCTTCTCAGAGAGAGCTCATGCCGACAAGTTCTTTGCACAATTCAAACTTGTCCCTTGTCACAACCTTGGTCAACATATCTGCAGGATTCTTATTTGTAGAGATCTTTTCCACCTGCATAGATTTGTCTTTTATCTTTTCTCGAATCCAGTGATATCTTACATCTATGTGTTTTATCCTTGCATGGTACATTAAGTTCTTGCTCAAGTCTATCACACTTTGACTATTATAATAAACAACATACTCCATCTGTTATAGCCCAAGCTCTTGAAGAAATTGTTTAAGCCATATCATTTCTTTGCCAGCTTCAGTAGCTACAATATACTCAGTTTCGATTGTAGATAGTGCAACACACTTCTGCAACTTTGACTGCCATGATATAGCTCCTCTTGAAAAAGTAAACAAATATCTAGTAACAAACATTCTGTTATCAAGGTCACCTGCCATATCAGTATCTGTATAGCCCTTCAAGATTGGACTAGAACCTTCCAAACACAAGCATACATCTGAGCTTCCTCTGAGATATCAGGTCTAATGCATACCATTGCACACATCAGACTTCTAATGACAGAGGAATATGGAATTTCAGCCTTACTCTCTATTTTCTGCCTTGTTATAAGACACGTCTTCTTGCTCAACTTCATATGACTAGCAAGAGATGTGCTAACCAACTTAGCATTCTTCATATTGAAGTGCTCCAGTATACGTTCAGTGTACTTCTTTTATGACAGATAGATCTTCCTTTCATCTCTGAGATGAGTAATCGTCATGCCCAAAATTTATTTGGCATGGCCCTAGTCTTTCATAGAAAAAGACTTACACAACTCATTCTTCAACTCTTCAGTTTTGGAAATATTCTTGCCCATAATCAACATATCATCCATATACAACAATAGGGTGATAAAACCATCATCAAAATTTTTTTGTACAAACACATAATGATCCGAGGAAGTCAACTTGTAGCCTTGCTCCCCCATAACAGATTCAAACTTCTTTACCATTGTCTTGGAGCTTGTTTTAGGCCATATAGACTCTTTTTGAGTTTGCACACTAAATTTTCTTTACCATTTACTTTGAAGCCCTCAGGTTGTTCCATATAAATCTCCCCTTCTAGGTCACCGTGAAGAAAAGTTATCTTCACATCTATATACTCAATCTATAAATTTAGATTAGCAGCCAAATCAATAATTGCACGAATGGAGGACATTTTCATGATAGGTGAAAATATTTCATCCAAGTCAATACCCTTTCTTTGACCAATTCCCTTAAAAACCAATATAGCTTTGTATCTAGGCTTCAAGCTGTGTTCTTCAATTTTAACCTTGAACACACACTTATTCTTCAAAGCTCTCATGCCCTTAGGCAATTTCACCAACTCAGAAGTATGGTTCTCATGTAAAAATTTCATCTCATCTTGCGTGGCTTCTATCCATTGATCACTGTGCACATCTTTCATAGCCTCCTTATAACATTCAGGATCTCCTCCGTCAGTGAGTAGCACATACTCATGTGGTGAATAACGAGATGAGGGAATACGTTATCTTGTGGACCTCCTGATGGGAATATTTGATTCATCCATAACTTCATGAGTAGGAGGATAGTCAATAACAATATCATCATTATTATTAACATCTATATGTTCATCCTGAAGATGATCCTAAGCATCATCACGATAATCGAGCCCACCAACATCATGCGCACTTGCATGATGGACTTGATCAAGATGAACTACGCCATCAGAACTAGAGGGTTACACTTTTTCAATGTCTTTAATTGTTTGATTCTCTATGAAGATAGTATAGCGGCTTCTCATAAGCTTCTTTTCGATTGGATCATATAGCTTCTAACCAAATTCATCAAGGCCATATCCAATGAAGATGCACTACTTTATCTTCACATCCAACTTTGACCTCTCATCTTTTGGCACATGTACAAACACTTTGCAACCAAACACCCTCAAATGGTCATAGGAAACTCTCCTTCCATACCATTGTTTGGACCACCACTTTACAAAGTCACAGTAAAAGATAGATTAATCACATGTGAGTGGTCAATAAAGCCTCCCCCCAAAAGGAGTTTGGCAACTTTACTTCAGAAAGAAAATATTTAACTCTTTGCATCAAGGTCATGTTCATCTTCTCTTCCAGACTATTAAGCTGTGGAGTCTTAGGTAGAGTTTTCTGGTGTTTCATACCTTGATACTTGCAGTATTCCTCAAACGGTCCATAATATTCACCACCGTTATCCGTATGAATACATTTTAGTTTCTTTCCAGTTTCTCTCTCAACTAAAGCCTGAAACTACTTAAAGACACTTAACACTTGGTTTATTCTTCAAGACATAGACCCAAAGTGTAACACCCCAATTTATTTTCTAGAAAGATCGAGTCATCCTTCATATGATATAGAATTTAATTGATGATTCTTAATTGAGCATAGATGTTAAAGTTAATTTCCTAGAGTGGGAATGAAATTGGAGTTGATAAATGATATTTTACATCAAGTCGAGTCCAAAGAATTTCTACCGACTAAGTTTTTGTGTGAGTTGATAGAAGGGTCAACTTCAAATGACCATATCTCCTAAAGTATAATGAGTTATGTGACCAATAATATATCAAATTAAAGATCTTTGAATTATCTTTTCAAAGCATCTTATTTCGCCTTAATCAGAGTTTGGAGTAGAGAGTTATGACCATTTTACTGAAGATCTGCAGAGCTGTCTGAGATCCGCGACCGCTCCGCGTGTGGACATATCGCAGACCTCTTTGGATAAGCTAAACGATGTCCTTTTATTTTATTTTGAGGTTACTTTTATCCTAAATCCTTTGGGGGTCTATTTAAGGTCCAAAACGCATAAAACGTCAGTTTTCATAATTAAAACCCTCTCCTTCACTCCTAAACATAATTGCTCAAGAATCATCAAGAAAATCATCAAGTTAAGGATAGCTTCCAAGATTCATCATCTAGGTAAGCTACTATTCATGAATTTCAATCTATCTAATCCAAAGTTCTTCATCTATTCATGAATCCCTAATAGAATCTTAAATCATAACCTAGGGTTTCAAGAAAACGAATTCAAGAATTCTAATAAAGGATTCCTCAATTCTTCTTTTTAAGAATTAGGGTTCTTCATCAAGAACTCTAAAGGTTCTAAGTCACAAATTCAAGAATCAAAGATAAGACCTTTAAGCAATGTCTTTCCAAGTTCTTCCCCTCTAAAAAAACTGCCGAAATCGAGGATTTTCTCCAAGAAGGCTAGTAATTCATCAAATTGCGATTGTAACATCAATTTTTCAGGTATGTAAGGCTAAACTAAAACATGAGATTTTTCTCTCATGTGCCCCATAGAGGTCGTAGTTGAATTGATGATTGAAGAGTCTACCTGCATGATTTCTTTGATGGACTTTCCTGAAAATTATATTTGAAATTACATGTTTTCTATGTTGATGATCATCATACTATTTGTTTTCTTAAATTGAATACTTTCATGGAATTTGTATAACCCTACATGACTAATTTGAAAAGCATGCATATTGAACTTGAGAATTGAGTCTAGAGCCTTGAGTTGAGATTGTTAACTGTGATGATGAGTTGATGGAATCTTGATGACTAATTTGAAAAGCATGCATAATGCACTTGAGACTTGAGTCTAGAGCCTTGAGTTGAGATTGACGATTGTGATGATGAGTTGATGAAATTTTGATTGTTTTATGAGTCTCCATAAATGAACTCTACCGATGTGTTTATTCACTTGTTTCCTAATGATTGTCATACAATCTTGAGTCATTGATGAGACGTTGATGATAGGGTTAAAGTCCCTATGAGATGTTTATGATAGGGTTAAAATCCCTATGAGATGTTTGATGATAGGGTGAAAGTCCCTATGAGATAATTGATGAAAGGACCAAAGTCCCTGTAAAATATCAGTCATGGACGGGGAGTGAATCCCTATGAGACTGGCAGTCGTTGACGGGGAGTGAGTCCCTATGAGACTGGTTAAGGTTGGTTTTATGACCATTGAGTCGGGAGTAGTATCGAGAACCGAAATGAGTAAGAGTGAGTCCCACTCGAACGCATTAACTACGTCGCCAAATGTAGGAGAGGCTTAAACCATCACATATATATATGGTTTCCCTCGAGGTTTACAGTCCCTGAAAGCAATAGGGGATCTGTTCAGTTTGATATCATATCGGGTGTATTGATATGGTATCCAGTGTTCCTTACCTGGCAAGTTTTGGACCACTGTGGCAACATCAGGGTGATTGTTATACATTCACTGGCTCATAAGTGAGTGTTGCCGGATAAGAGAAACTCCCGGGAAAATTCTTACCTTACTCCGAGTCTAGATGAGATAAGATGGGGGGGAGGGTGAACTCCTCTAAGATGATCCATGAGATCAGTTGAGACTAATGATGAGTCTGAGGTATTGATGTGTCACTTGTCTACGCTTTACTCTTTCATAGATAGACAAGTTGACGATTTGATGTGATTATGATGTTTATCTTGACTTGATGTTGTTTTCCATATTTTTCTACCGGTTTCTGTTTCATTCAGCTATTTTACATACCAATACATTCCAAGTACTGATGTCCACTCTGGACTGCATCATTTTATGATATAGAGGCAGGTACTAGAGATCCTCGACAGGCGCTCCGTTGAAGATCTGAGATTCGAAGCTGATTTGGTGAGCCTCCCCTACTCCGGAGGATCCACTACTTTTATTTCATCATGCTTTAGAGTTAGATTGGATTATTTCTTTTATTTTGATTTGGGTAGCCATGGATTTGTCATTGGCACCACATGGTTAGTGATAGGGGCTTCATAGACGATGGTCGAGTGTTGATGTTGAGATTGTAAGCTAGTTCTTTCTACTAGACTTCATTTTATTATATATATTCTTTTGAGGCTTTAGATGAGATGTGTCCATTACTTACTTATATTTTCCGTTGTTCAATAGAGTTTACTTGATTGAATGATGTGATGAGGCTAAGTGATTCGCTTGGGGACTAGCAATAGTCTCTGCGTGCCGGCCACGCCAAGGGTACCCTCCCGGGGCGTGACACAAAGTTTCCTTGAGCAATCATCAATGAAAGTGATAAAGTAGAGTGCACCACCCAAAGTCTTTGTCTTCATCAAACCACATAAATCAGAGTGTACCAACTCTGTCTTTCTTAAAGGAGGATTAGACTTAAAAGAAACTCTATTTTGCTTTCCAGCCAACCAGTGTTCACACTTTTCTAATTAAGTACTTTTGAAATTTGATAATAATTTCTTCTTGGCAAGAATATTAAGTCATTTCTCACTGATATGGCTAAGTATCTTGTGCTATAATGTTGAAGAGTGATTGCTTTCAATTGCATTCACCATATTGGCACAAGTAAAAGTCGTAGTCTAGTATAGACCACAATATTTGCCACCACGAGCCACAACCAAGAAACCTTTAATGAGTTTCTATTTTCCTCCACCATTGGTACTAACATATCCTTCATCATTTAATACACCAATAGAAATTAGGTGCAGACAAACATCAGGTGCATATTTTGCATTGTCCAAAACTAGTTTAGTTCCAACACTACTTTTTAAATAAATTGTACCAATACCAACTACCCTAGATACAGTCTCATTACCCATACTCAAGGTTCCAAAATCATCAGGAGTATAGGAAGAGAAGAAATCTTTCCTCGATGTTACATGAGATGGGGGCACCAGTGTTCACAACCCATCTTGACTCATCACAAAAAATAATTATCAAATCTGTGTCAAGAACGGTAAAAGAATCTTTGGGGGTGATGGTGGGTAGGAAATTTTCATTGCCATCTTCTTTATTTTCTTCTTTTTCTTTGTTCTCCCTCTTGAATTTCTAGCAGAACTCCTTTGTCTGTCCTTTCATACCATAATAATAACACTTAATACTTTTGAGTCTGCCTCTAGATTTGCTCCTGTTGTGTTCTCCATTATGAGAACCACGATTCTTGTTTCTCTCCCCAGGTTCAGTTACTAAGACATCTGATGAAGGAGAACCTTGAGATTTTCTTCTCATTTCTTCATTCAAAACACCGTTGTTGACGAAACTCATAGAGATTACAGCATCCAGAGCAGAATTTGACAATAACATTCTGAATGTTTCTCAAAAATTATGTAGGGAACCAAGTAGAAGTAAGCCTTGAATTTCTTCATCAAAGTTAAAGCGCATAGCAAATAACTGGTTCATGATCCCCTGAAAGTTATTTAGGTGATTTGTCATCGCAGAACTATCAGTATGTTTCAAACTCAACATCTACTTTATTAAAAATATTTTATTCTTCCCAGTCTTCTGAGCATAAAAGCTTTCAAGATGCTCCCATGGGGTTCGAGCATGTATTTTCCCAGAAATATGGTTCAACAGATTGTCAAATAAATCCACAGGCCTGTTTGTGTAATAAATTCCACTCTTCATCTATTTTATTTTAAGGCTTTATAGTGGTAAAGACTGGTTGATAGAAATTATTAACGTAAAACAGATCTTTTATTTTTCCTTCCAAATGACATAATTAGTGCTATTCAAAGTAACAATTCTATTAGTGTTGGCTTCCATTATTTTTTTACAAAAAATTACTTTTGCAAACCAAAGATCTGATACCAGTTTGTTTAGAAAATGTCGGACAAACACAAAATATATACGGTAAAAATAATAGGAATAAAATAGGAAAATAATGACACCAAAAATTTTACGTGGAAACCCTTTTAAATAAGGAAAAAACCACAGGCTAATAGGAGCAACTAGTGTCACTATAGTAAAAAATGTTACACCGTGTAGGCAAGAGTACGATACTAAAAAAGACTTGTATACACAAAAAAAATACTCTCATTTGATTTACGTTACTAAAATATCGCTCACACTCTATTTTTCTTTACAGACTATTTTTCTTATATAGTCTATGGTATACTTCGCTAGAAAAAAAATACTAACTATATTTTTCTTCCTTTCTGTGGCTCTTTGATTTTGTTGTCAGTTGAATGAGGAGCTAAAATGCTTTTTATAGAGGTGCTGCTAGCCATCCTTGACCAAAGGGAATACCACCCTTTTTAACTATAAGATAAGGGGCCTGGACTCCACAAATCTCCCATTCAACACCCATTCACTAGAACGAGGGATCTCTCTCTTCTCAGAGAGAGCTCTGCCAATAAGTTCTTTGCACAATTTAAACTTATCCCTTCTCACAATCTTGATTAGTATATCTGCAAGATTCTCATTTGTAGAGATCATTTCAACATGCATAGATTCGTCCTCTATATTTTCTCGAATCCAGTGATATCTATATGTTTTTTCCTTGCATGGTACATCGAGTTTTTGCTCAAGTCTCTCGCACTTTGACTATCAAAATAGACAACATACTCCATCCGTTGCAGTCCAATCTCTTGAAGAAATTGTTTAACCCTTATCATTTCTTTTCCAGCTTCAGTAGCTGCAATATACTTAGCTTTAGTTGTTGATAGTGCAACACACTTCTGCAACTTTGACTGCCATGATATAGCTCCCCTGAAAAAGTAAACAAATATCCAATAATGGACTTTATGTTATCATGGTCGCCCTACCATATCAATATTTGTATATCCCTTTCAATAATAGAGGAATATGGAATTTTGCCATATACTCTCTTCTTCCTCCCTTGTTGTAGGACACTTCTTCTTGCTCAACTTCATATGACTAGCAAGAGGTGTGATAATCGACTTAGCATTCTTCGTATTGAAGTGCTCTAGTACATGTTCAATGTACTTCTTTTGTGATAGATAGATCTTCCTTTCATCTCTGAGATGATTGATCCTCATGCCCAAAAGTTTGTTTGGCATGGACTAAGTCTTTCATAGAAAAAGACTTACACAACTCATTCTTCCACTCTTCAATTTTGGAAGTATTCTTGCCCACAATTATTGTATCATTCTTATATAGCAATAGAATGATAAAATCATCATCAAATATTTTTATACAAACACACAATGATCCGAGGAAGTGTTCTTGTAGCCTTGCTCCCCCATAACAGATTCAAACTTCTCTACCACTGGCATGGAGTTTGTTTAAGGTCTTAAAGACTCTTTTTGAGTTTGCACACAAAATTTTATTTACCATTTACTTTGAAGCCCTCAGATTTTCTATATAATCTCCCCTTCAAGGTCATCGTGAAGAAAAATCATCATCACATCTATCTGCTCAATCTATAAATTTAGACTAGCAGCCAAATCAATCATTGTACAAATAGAGTACTTTTCCAAGACAGGTGAAAATATTTCGTCAAATTCAATACCCTTTGTTTGACCAAATTCCTTAACAACCAATCTAGCTTTATATCTGAGCTTCAAGCTGTGTTCTTCAATTTTAACTTTGAGCACACACTTATTTTTCAAAGCTCTCATGCCCTTAGGAAATTTCACCAACTCATAAGTATGGTTCTCATACAAATATTTCATCTCCTCTTGCATGGCTTCTATCCATTGATGTCTGTGCTCATCTTCCATAGCCTCTTTATAACATTTAAGTTCTCCCCCATCAGTGAGTAGTACATACTCATTTGGTGAATAATGAGATGAGGGAATACGTTGTCTTGTGGACCTTCTGAGAGGAATATTTGATTTGTCCACAACTTCATGAGCAAGAGGATCATCAATAACAATATCATTGTTATTATCAACATCAATATGTTGGTCTTGAACATGATCCTAGGCATCATTATGATAATCGAGCCTACCAACATCATATATGCTTGCATGAGGAACTTGATCAAGATGAACTATGCCATCAGAACTGGAGGATTCCACTTTCTCAATGTCTTCAATTGTTTGATTCTCTATGAAGATGATATTGTTGCTTCTCACAATCTTCTTTTCGATAGGATCATATAGCATGTAACCAAATTCATCAAGGCCATAACCACCACTGCCTTTTCTTGGCATCCAACTTTGACCTATCATCTTTTTGCACATATACAAACTCTTTGCAACCAAACACCCTCAAATGGTCATGGAAAACCTCCTTGCCATACCAAACGTTATTTGGAACATTACTTTGCAAAGCCATAGTTAGAGACAGATTAATCATATGTGCAACGGTTAATACAGTCTTTCCCCAAAAAGATTTTGACAATTTTGCTTGAGAAAGCAAACATCTAACTCGTTCTATCAAGTTCTTATTCATCCTCTTTGCCAGAAATTAACCTGAGGAGTCTTAGGAGGAGTCTTCTGGTGTCTGATACCTTGGTGCTTGTAGTATTCATCAAACGGTCCACAATATTCACCATTATTATTAGTATGAAGACATTTGAGTATTTTTTCAGTTTCTCTCTCAATTGAAGCCTGAAACTTCTTAAAGACACCTAACACTTGGTCTTAAGTCTTCAAGACATAGACCCAAAGTTTCCTTGAGCAATCATCAATGAAAGTGACAAAGTAGATTACACTATCCAAAGTTTTTGTCTTCATTGGACCACATAAATCAGAGTGTACTAACCCAAGAAACTCTATCTTTCTTGAAAGAGGGTTAGACTTGAAGGAAACTCTATTTTGTTTGCCCGCTAAACAGTGCTCACACTTTTATAATTTAGCACTTTTGAGATCTAAAAATAATTTCTTCTTGGCCAGAACATTAAGTCCTTTCTCACTGATATGGCTAAGTCTCTTGCGCCATAACGTTGAAGAGTGATTGCTCTCAACTGCATTCACCTTATTGGCACAAGGAAAAGTCGTAGCCTAGTATAAACCACGACATTTGTAACCATGAGCATTAACCAGGGAATCCTTAATGTGCTTTCATTTTTCTCCACTGTTGGTATTAACATATTCGTCATCTAATACATTAAGAAAAATTAGGTGCATACGAACATCAGGTGTATGTTTCACATTGTTCAAAACTAGTTTAGTTCCAACACTAGTTTCTAAAGAAATTATAACAATACCAAGCACCCTAGATACAGTCTCATTACCCATACTTAAGGTTACAAAATCACTAGGAGTATAAGAAGATAAGAAATCTTTTCTTAATGTCATATGAGATGTGGCACCAGTGTCCACAACCCAGCTTGACTCATCACAGGATATATTTATCAGATCTACATCAAGGATGATAACAAAATCTTTGGTAGTGACGGTGGCTAGGCAATTTTCATCGCCATCTTCTTCTTTTTCTTTGTTATCCCTCTTCAATATTCGGTAGAACTTCTTTGTGTACCCTTTCATACTACAATGGTAGCACTCAACACTTTTGAGTCTGCCTCTTGATTTGGTCCCCTTGTGTTCTCCATCTGAGAACCAAGATTCTTGTTTCTCCCCCTAGGACCAGTTACTAAGACATCTGACGAAGGAGAATCTTCAGATTTTCTTCTCACCTCTTCATTCAGGATACTGCTCTTGGTGAAATCTACAGAAATTACACCATCCAGAGCAGAATTTGACAATGACATTTCAAATGTTTCCCAAGAACCTAGTAGGGAACCAAGTAAAAGCAAACCTTGAATTTCTTCATCAAATTTAATGCCCATAATAGATATCTGGTTCATGATCCCCTGAAAGTTATTCAGGTAATCTGTCATCAGAAAACCATCAATATACTTTAAACTAAATATCTGCTTTATTAAGAATATTTTATTGTTCTCAGTTTTCCGAGCATACAAGCTTTCAAGATGCTTCCATAGGTTTCAAGCATATATTTCTCCGAAAATATGGTTCAACACATTATCGTCAACCACAATTTAATAAATCCACAGAACTGTCTCTACAGATTCTACCCTTCATCTGTTTTATTTTCAGGCTTCACAGTGGTAAAAACTAATTGATAAAAATTCTTAACATACATCAGATCTTCTATTTTTCCCTTCCAAATGAGATAATTAGTATCATTCAAAGTAACCATTATAATACTGTTGGCTTTTATTATTTTTCTTAAAAAATTGCTTTTGCAAATCAAAGCTCTGGTACCAGTATTATGGGACCGCATGTACCACTATATTAACTCCATATATGTATGATATTATTCGCTTTGAGCCAAGCCCTCACGAATTTATTTTTGGGCACATCCCAAAAAGCATCATACTAGTGTGTTTAGGTTAGCACTTATATGTTGATACATTTTTTTTACTTAATTTGATGTGGGATGGATTTGTCATACCCAACATCATAATTCGATGAAGGTTTGGTTGAATAATTGAGATGGGTTTGAAGAATAATTATCTCCCTCTCTTTGCTTCATACTCTGTGAAAGACGGCATTTTTCATTTTCTATTTTTTGGTTGAGTTGCTGTGAGAATCATCACTTATCATTAAAGGCCTCCACTCTTTGTCTGACTCATCTTTACGGGGACGTTTCGCCTTTTGCTTTTTAGATAACTTTACAGAAGCCATTTCAGATGTTTTGGTCTTCAGTTGCAAGTTTTGAACACACCCACGTAAATTTAGCACCAATATGGTTGAGCTTCCTGAGAGATGTCTAAGTTTGTCAATGGACAACGTGAAAATATCATTTGATAAAGAGGAAATGTCATTTTCTAATTTGTTGGAAAAAAGCAAGACAAATACAAAATATATATGGTAAAAATTATATGAATAAAATGGGAAAATAATTACACAAAAAATGATCTATGAACAGGAGTCAATATATTCTAAACTCAATATCTGCTTTATTAAGAACACATTGTTCCCAGTCTTCCGAGCATATAAGCTTTCAAGATGCTTCCATAGGGTTCGAGCATGTATTTCTCCAAAAATATGGTTCAACATATTATCGTCAACCACTGTTTAATAAATTCACAGAAATTTTTGTGTAACGGATTTCACCCTTCATCTATTTTATTTTCAGGCTATACAGTGGTAAAAGGCTAGTTGATGAAAATTTTTAAAGTAAAACAAATCTTCCATTTTCCCCTTCCAAATGGGATAATTAATGCTGTTCAAAGTAATCAGTCTACTAATGTTGGCTTCCATTATTTTTCTCAAAAAATTATTTTGCAAATCAAAGCTCTGATATCAATTTATTGAGAACGCACGTACCGCTACCCTAACTTCATATTAGTATGATATTGTCCGCTTTGAGCGAAGCTCTGACGGATTTATTTTTGGGCACATCCCAAAAGGCCTCATACTAGTGGAGTTGGGCGAACACTTATCTATTGATATATTTTTCTTCTTCATCTATTCTGGAATGAATTTGTCATACCAAATATCATAATGCGATAAAGGTTTGGTTGAATTATTGAGATGGGCTTCAAGGATAATTAGCTCCCTCTCTTTGCTCCATACTCTGTGAAAGACGACATTTTTCATTTTCTATTTTTTGGTTGAGTTGTTGTGAGAATCATCATTCCGAATTAAAGGCCTCCACTCCTCGTCTGACTCATCTTTATGGGGACGTTTCACCTTTTGCTTTTTGGATAAGTTTATAGAAGCCATTTTAGATGTTTTGGTTTTTGTTGCAAGTTTGGAACACACCCATTCAAATACTAACACTAATATGATTGAGCTTTTCGAGGGATGTCTAAGTCTGTAATTGGACAATGTGAAGATCATTTGATAGAGAGCAATTGTCATTTTGCAATTTGTTGGGTAAAATTCAGACAAATACAAAATATATATGATAAAAATAATAGAGATAAAATAAAAAATAATGACACAAAAAATGATCTATTAATAGGAATCAATACATTTTAAAATGTCCCCATTCAAAGTAACCATTCTACTAGTGTTGTCTTTCGTTATTTTCCCCAAAAACTTACTTTTGCAAACCAAAGCTTTGATACCAGTTTGTTGAGACTGCACGTACTGTTACCCTCATTCCATATTAGTATGATATTGTCTGCTTTGAGCCAAGCCCTCATGGATTTATTTTTGGACACATCCCAAAAGGCCTCATACTAGTAGAGTTGGGTGAGTACTAATATATTGATACATTCTTTCTTCTTTATTTGATTTGAGATGGATTTGTCATACCCAACATCATAATCCGATGAAGGTTTGGATGAATAATTGAGATGGGTTTCAAGGATACTTCGCTCTATACTCTGTGAAAGCCGACATTTTTCATTTTCTATTTTTTTGTTGAGTTACTGTGAGAATCATCACTCTGAATTGAAGGCCTCCACTCTTCGTCTGACTCTCTTTATAGGAACGTTTCGCCTTTTGCTTTTTGGATAAGTTTACAAAAGCCATTTCAGATATTTTGATTTTTAGTTGTAAGTTCGGAACACACCCATTTTAATACTAACACCAGTTGAGCTTCCCCTAGGGACGTCTAAGTCTGTCATTGGACAACGTGTAAAGATAATTTGATAGAGAGGAATTGTCATTTTCTAATTTGTTGGGAAAAGGTCGGACAAACACAAAATATATATGGTAAAAAATAATAGGAATAAAATGGCAAAATAATGACACAAAAATAATTTATTAATAGGAATCAATATATTGTAAACTCAATATCTATTTTATTAAGAACATTTTATTGTTCTCAGTCTTTTGAGAATACAAGCTTTCAAGATGCTTCCATAGAGTACAAGCATGTATTTCCCAGAAATATGATCCAACACATTATTGTCAACCACTGTTTAATAAAACATACAATAAATCTTCTATTTTTCCCTTCCAAAGGGGATAATTAGTATCATTCAAAGTAACCATTCTACTATTGTCGGCTTCTATTATTTTTTTTTTCAAAAAATTGCTTTTGCAAATCCAAGCTCTGATACTAGTTTTTTGGGACTGCACGTACCGCTACCCTAACTCTATATTTGTATAATATTGTTCGCTTTAAGCCAAGCCCTCACAAATTTATTTTTGGATAGTTCCCGAAAGGCCTCATACTAGTAGAGTTCGGTGAGCAATTATATATTGATATATTTTTTCTTTTTCGACTAATGTGGGATGAGTTTGTCATACCTAACATCATAGTCTGATGGAGTTTTGGATGAATCATTGAGATGAACTTCTAGGATAATTATCTCACTGTCTCTGCTCCTTACTCTATGAAAGCCGACATTTTCCATCTTCTATTTTTTTGTTGAGTTATTGTGAGAATCATCACTCCCAATTGAAGGCCACAACTCTTCATCCGACTCGTCTTTATGGGGACGTTTTGCTTTTTTCCTTTTGAGATAAGTTTACAGAAGTCATTTAAGACGTTTTGTTTTTTAGTTGCAAGTTCAAAATACACCCACTTAAATACTAACATCAATATGGTTGAGCTTTCTGATGGACATCTAAGTCTGTCATTGGACAATGTGAAAAAAATCATTTGATAGAGAGGAATTGTCATTTTCCATTTTGGTGGAAAAAAGACGGACAAACATAAAATATACATGGTGAAAACAATAGGAATAAAATGGAAAATAACGACACAAAAAATGTTCTATTAATATTTAATAAAATATATAAATTTATCTTAATATATATTAAAAATTTATATTTATATTAGCAAAGGAAATTGTAGTCCTTAAAACTCTTGAACCATAAAATTCTAATTTCATCACTATTTTAATCTATATAAGAAAATACCTTAAAAAACATTCCACACATAGAAATGTAGCTACACTATTTCCAAGAAAATTTTTATGTATCTATATCAATAGAGAAATTTCCTAGAAATTAATTCCACATAAATTTGCAGTTATACTATTCCCAAGTAAATCTTTATGTGTCTAAATCGATAGAAAAATTTTCAGAAAAATATCTTCGGGAAAATTCTTGCCAAATTTTAGCTACAATAGGAAAATGACCTATTCACACTATAAACTAGTTTTCTTTTTGGCATTTTTACCCTTCTCTCTCAAATCTGAAATTTTCTTATTAATTTATTTGTCAATTACTTTTCATATATTGAAAACATTTTCTAGGTATGAGAAATGGACACATTTATTGCAATATTCAAGTAGTGATACCAAATACACATACAACAATTTTAATGTCTTTCCCAATCATTTTTGTTGCAGTAGTCGAAGATTTTGTCATAAACCATACGTTTTAAGAAAAAATTGTTATGTGTATGACTTTTAGTTTTAGCTAAGTAATTCCATTGGCTATTATATTTAAGTAAATTTAATTGTTATTTAGCTTATTTTTAGTGATATGATTTTAAATATTTCAATAACGACAGTCGAAATTCAAAAATACTTTAGACATGATAAATGTTGGTACATTATAAAAATCATATAATTTATAAGTATTGACCCTGGTTAATAACAATTCAAGAGACTACAAAATGTTGTGTCTACTTTACCCGATTTGATAATTTATGAATCATTACTTATATTTATTATTAATATGACCTTTAATTAAGTATTTTATTAATTATTGTATTTAAAACAAATTTTAATGATGTGTTTAAATAACTTTTTATATATACATTTAAAATATTTCAAAAATGACAATCAAAATTCAAAACATTTTAGATATGGTAGACATCGACATATTATAGAAATATAATAATAATAAAAATACATAATTAGTAACTATGGACCCTAGTTAACAACAAACCAAGAGAGTCACACACTAATATTGTAGTCTTGTTCCCTGTATAAAGTCGATTTAACAAGTCCTGAATCACTACTTATATTTGATATTGATATGATATCTAATTAAGTAAATTTGTTAATTATTGTTTAAAAATAGATTTATAATATATATTTAAATAATTTTTAAAATATAATTTGAGAATCTTCCAATAAGAACAGTCAAAACTCAAAATATTAAACACTTCACAGATGATAGACATCACTCATTATAGAAATCATAAAAGTTATATAGTTATATAAGTTCCAATCCTAGTTAACAACAACCCAAGAGAGTCACATTAATATACAGTCTTGTGTCCCTATGGTATGTCAACTTGATAACCTACAAATCATTACTTATATTTCTCTAATTAAGTCCTTTTATTAATTTTTATATTTAAATAAATTTAACAACATAATTAAATAAAATTTGAAAATATTTCAATTACGACTAAACTTCGGCATGGTAGACATCGATGTATTATAGAAATCATAAAAAAATTATAGTGTTGACCTTATTAACAATAATAACCCGAGAATCACACATTAATGTTGTAGTCACACTTTAGTATTGAGTTATAAAGATAATTACAAAACTACAAGCGTTTGTAAGTGATAAACATACAAACATTAAGGCCAATATTGAAATTTAAAATTTTCTCAATGTATTAATAAAAGACTTAATATATCAACAATTAATAATTGTAATGCTCTATTTTAATAGTTAAACAAACAAATCTAAAAAATAAAATTATTTATTTAATTATGAATTATAAAGGTATATATTGATTTTTTAATCTACATAAATGTGAGAAATTACAAGCAAATAAAATCAAATCAATGTTAAAAATAAAAGAGGTCAATTATTGAAATTTATAATTTTTATAATGTATCAATAAAAAGATTAACATTATTGTTAGCCTTTCTTCAATTTAACTATATCAATATATGACTTTTAATGATTGTAATGAAAAATATATAATTTTGTAACAATTATTCAAAATATATATTTTATAACAACCCATTTTGAGATGAGATGTCCCACATCGGCAAAACACAGGAGAGATGCTGGGTATATAAATAAAAAACTAGTTTGTATACTGTGAGACGCCTTTTGGGGTGAGACAAAAGGGACAAATCTGTGATGGGCTAGGCACAAGAGCGGACAATATTTCACAGTATTGGGCCAGGTTATTACATGGGATGCAACTATCAATCAAGCACATCAAGGATTTCTTCTCGAATCTCTGAAACTCAAATTCTTCTCCTCTTTCCTCAAGCCCTAGCCTTGGTAGAATATTGGAATAGGACTTAGAATGGGGGGTTTTAGACTCTTTTTATGTCAAAATGACCTTTCAGATCGTGTATAGAGTTTAGGAGGGGTGGGGAATTGACCGGAATATCCCTCGTAATAATTTAAAAATTTTCAACTCAAAAAACACCCAGTCTGCGAAGTGGATTGGTCGCGCACTGTGTATTTTTAGAAAAAGTTTCTAAACAAGTTTTCTCGATCCCGTCGAAAATTTTTAGAAAAATCTAAGTGCTGGTCCGTGATGGAGGCGCGACGTGCTCCTGTCGCGCACCAACACTATTTTGCGATTCAAATCGAAAAATTATCTTTTGATCGAGTTGTTCTAAAAATTCACCGAGACCATTTCCCCACTCAATTTTTCATGCTAATCACAAATCTGGCCTCGGACTTGTCATACGAGCATTGGAAGATGCATTACGCGCATACCCTCCCTCTAGGGGTATTTTGGTAATTTTACCAGGCATTACATCATCTCCTTCTTGGGATCATTCGTCCTCGAATAATGAGCAAAGGTGGATATCAAGGCACGAATAGACTCAAGACTCATCTCAACACTCAACTCAGTCAATTAAACTCTTGACTTTTCCTCGACCTCAATAAATACTGCTCAGACTTTACGAATAGAAGTCACATCAAGAATAGATAGATCAATTTAGTGAAGGGTAAGGATTTTACCTTCAACACTCTCATAATTTGGTACGAATAGGTGCGGATGTTTGGCCCTCATCTCTTCCTCAGCTTCCCATGTTGCTTCCTCAACGAATTGATTTCTCCACAAGACTTTGACTGAGACTATCTCTTTGTTCCCCAACTTACAAATCTGACGATCAAGGATTTGAATCGGAACCTCTTCATAAGATAGGCTATCTTTCACTCTAATGCTATCAACAAGGATTACCAAGGCAGGATCTGCCAAGCATTTCTTCAATATCGACACATGGAACACCGGATGTACTCCATCTAACTCGGAAGGCAACTCTAACTCATAAGCAACCTTCCCAATCCTCTTTACAATGTAATACATTCCAACATAGTGTGGACTCAACTTTCCCTTCTTTCCAAATCTTAGGATACCCTTCATAGGTGACACTTTCAAATACACCCAATCATCTACCTCGAACTCTAAGTCTCTTCTCCTCACGTCGGTATAAGATTTTTGGTGACTCTGGGCAGTCTTTAACCTCTCTCTAATGACCTTGGCCTTCTCCATCGATTGGTGGACAAGATCAGGCCCAATCAACTCTGCTTCTCCAACCTCAAACCACTCAATTAGTGATCTATATCTCCTCCCATATAAGGCTTCATACGAAGACATTTAAATGCTTGCATGATAACTATTGTTATATGCAAATTCAATCAATGGTGGGTGATCATCCCAATTCCCCTTGAAATCAAGGACACAAGCTCTCAACATATCCTTTAATGTTTGAATTGTACGCTCTGCCTGGCCATCTGTCTGTGGATGAAAAGCGGTGCTTAGGTTCACCTTAGTACCCAATCCTTTTTGGAACGATCTCCAAAACTAGGAGGTAAATTGAGCTCCTCTATCCGAGATGATGAAAAGGGAACCCCATGTGACCTCACAATCTCCTAAATGTACAACTTTGCGTATTTCTTTGCAGTGTTTATTGTCTTAACTACTAAGAAGTGAGCCGATTTAGTCATCTTATCCAAAATCACCCATATCGAATCATGTTGCTTTTGAGACATTGGTAAACCAATAATAAAGTCCATATTAATTATCTCCCACTTCTATTTCGAAATCTCAAAGTTCTGAGCCAATCCACATAACCTTTGATGCTCAACCTTCACCTGTTGGCATTTGGGCATTTTCAAACAAACTCAGTAATATCCCTCTTCATTCCACTCCACCAATAGAATTCTCTAAATTTGTGGTACATCTTTGTAGAGCCAGGATGAATGAAATATCTAGTGTTATGAACTGCCGCCATGATTCTATCTTGAATGCCATCAACATCTGGGATGAATGAAATATCTAGTGTTATGAACTGCCGCCATGATTCTATCTTGAATGTCATCAACATCTGGAACACACAATCTACTTTGGTATCTCAACACTCCATCTCCCCCTTTGGAGAAGACCATCACTTTTTGTTTGTGAACAACCTCTTTCAATTGGAGTATGACAGGATCTTGGTCTTGCTTTTCTTTCACCTCTACCACTAAGGATGAGTAGACTCATTCTGAACATTAACTCCTCCTTCATCATTCTCCTCAAGTTGAACTCCCAATCGAGCAAACCGATGCACTTCCTTGGCTAGCTCCTTCTTTCTTTCCTCCATATGGGCTGTACTACCCATTGACAACCTGCTAAGAGAGTCAACAACAACGTTAGCTTTACCTGGGTAGTAGTGAATGCTCATTTCATAATCCTTGAGCAACTCAACCATCTCCTCTATCGCAGGTTAAGCTTTTTCTGACCGAAAACATACTAAAAGCTCTTGTGGTCAGTGAACACATCCACATGCACTCCATACAAGTAGTGGTGTCAGATTTTAAGTGCAAACACCATTGTTCCCAACTCGAGGTCATGGGTTGGATAGTTCCTTTCATGAACCTTGAGTTTCCTGGAAGCATAGACTATCACTTTCCCTCTTTGCATTAGTACACATCCCAATCCAATCCTCGAAGTGTCACAATAGATCACAAAGTCCTCTGCTCTGTCTCATTGGGTAAGGTTAGGACCGGTGTAGTAGTCAACCTCGTTTTCAACTCTTCTCGCATTCCTTGAACCATTGGAACTTGACCTTTTTCTGAGTTAATTAGTCAATGGCACGTATAGAAAAGAAAATCCCTCAGCAAATCTGCGGTAGTAGCCTACCATCCCTAAGAAACCGCTAATGTCAGTCGAAGTGATCAGTCGGGGCCAGTTCTTAACCGCTTCAATCTTTTGGGCATCCACTTGAATACCGTCACTGGAAACAACATGGCCTAGAAAAGCCACAGACTTAAGCCAGAACCCACACTTTGAGAATTTCGCATACAACTTATGGTCCTTAAGAGTTTGGAGGACAACTCTGAGGTGGTTAGCATGCTCCTCCTCACTTCTTGAATATACCAAAATGTCGTCGATGAAAACAATCACAAACATATCAAGATATTATCTGAATACTCTATTCATCAAGTCCATAATGGCGGTAGGTGCAATCGTCAACCCAAATGACATGACCAAGAGCTCAAAATGGCCATATCTAGTCCTAAAGGCTGCCTTTGGAATGTCACATTCCCTTACTTTCAACTGGTGATAGCTAGATCTAAGGTCTATCTTGGAGAAACAAGAGGCACCCTAAAGTTGGTCAAACAAATCATCTATCCTTGGGAGAGGATATTTATTCTTCATCACGACCTTGTTCAGTTTCCTATAGTCAATACACATTCTGAGGGACCTATCTTTCTTTCGCACGAATAGGATAGGAGCACCCTAAGGTGAAACATTTGGCCTAATGAAGCCTTTCTCTAGCAAATCTTTCAGTTGCTCTTTCAACTCTTTCAACTCAATGGGGGCCATCCTATAAGGTGGAATCGAAATAGGCTGGGTATCAGGAGAACATCAATCCCAAAGTCAATCTCCCTATCAGGAGGGACTCCTGCAGGCAGATCATAAGGAAACACTTCTGGAAACTCATTAAGAATCGGGATTGACTCAAGAGTAAGAGACTCAACATCATCAGATTTGACTCGCACGAGGTGATAGATACAACCTTTGGAAATCAACCTTCTGTCTCTAAGATATGAGATAAACTTTCCTCTAGGTAGATGGACAAGAGCATAGATACAACCTAAGATACTCAACAAGAGTATCTTAGAGCAACCAAATCAACAAGAGTATCTTAGACCATCCATCATCAGATTTAAGTCGTACGAGGTGATAGATACAACCTTTGGAAATCAACCTTCTGGCTCTAAGATATGAGATAAACCATCCCTAACTTAACTAAATCAAAAAGAGTATCCCTATGATGGATGGAAACTACACACGCTCTATAGATTCTCTCAGCTCGAATCAACTCACCCACTGGAGTAGAAACATCAAAGGGTTCAAGAAGACTCTCAGGGGTTCTATCAAATCTACTGGCCATATAAGGAGATACAAACGACAATGTGGAACTCGGATTTATTAAATCATAACAATCAAAAGTAAAGACTTGAATCATACCCGTCACAAAATCTGGGGAGTTCTCCTGATCTTGGCGACTCCCATGGCATACAACTGGTTTGTTGCTCCGCCTGTGCCTGACATAGTGGCTCTCTAGTTTCCTCTAATTGGTGGGGCTGGTGTAGTAGACTGAGCTTGGTCAGCCCGGTTCAGAAAATCCCTCTTGTAGTGACCCGCTTGGCCATATCTATAACACACATCATTCCCGTCATGACATCTCCCCAAGTGTAATTTGCCAGACTTATCACACAGTGGCTTACCTTGCGAACCTTGAGCCATACTAGCTTGTGATTAGGATCCATGGGTTCCAACATTCTAAGGCCTTTTATCATACCTGCCTCTAGGCACAAGTGAACTAGCAGATTAATGCGCTTGAAATTAGTGGCCATTGCCTTTCCTTCCAACCTCCTGGCTGGATGTATTAACTTTCTTACGCTTGAACTCTTCCTTGTTATGATATCTTTCCTCATCATCTTGTTGCACAATCTGCCGATGTCCATATCACTCATAAACATGGCTCCTCTCCCATGTCTTTTGGGTCTTCTATTCAACCCATCAACATACATCCCCATCCTTCCCCTCATGTCAGCAACCATGTCAGGAGCATAGTGAGATAGTTGCGTTAACTTCAAACCAGACTCTTGAATGGTCATAGAGCCTTGCTTCAGATTTAGGAACTCTCTCACCTTAGCTTCTTTTCTCTTTTGTGAAGAAGCGTCCTAAGAAGGCTTCCTCGAACACTGCCCAAGTCAAACATGGAGCATCATCCCTTTTACATTTCTTCCGTTGGTCGAACCACAGTCTAGACACACCTTGAGTTGGTAAGCAGCCAGTTCAACCCTATCAGCACCAGCCACATACATCACGTAGAACACCTTCTCAAGTTCCTCCACATAGTTCTCAGGATCTTCAGTAGATGCAGACCCCGTGAATTTAGGAGGATTCATTCTAAAAAAATCTCAGACTCTAGAGGTGTCATGAGAATCAGGTCTACCCGCTCCTTGTCTCACAACATGTGTTGCAATAGCCTGGGCCAGAGCTTGAATAGCTCGACATAGATCAGCATTAGAGACCTCATCTTGAGGGGGTTATGCAATAGGGACAGCTTGATCTACGGGCTCCTCGAGTACTTAAGGCTCAGGTGGATTAACATTTTGTCTGACAGGATGTCCCCTTCCTTTAACAACGCTTCTAGGAAGCATGTTATCAATTCTGCACGCGTTAAGCACGAATTAGAAGAGAGCTTTCATAGAGCTTAACTCTATCACACAAATTGGAATGAGAAGAAAAGTGTAACAATTTCTAATATCCTATAGCCTCCTGCTTATGAAATATGGTCGAAAACACTCCCATAAACAAGACTCTGATAGACACAGCTTCATAGACTCCCTAAGACACTTGAACTCTATCCTCTGATACCACCTGTAACGACCTAGCTCAACACTGTGAAGTATTGTCCGCTCTTCGGCTTAGCCCATCACGAATTTGTCCCTTTGGGTTTACCCCGAAAGGAACCTCACAGTATTAGGTCCGATCCTTCACTTAAATAGCCCAGAACTCTCCCTCTCTTTTTCGATGTGGTATTTGCCTAAATAAGCCAGACATTACATATCGTCGTCTCTGCACTCATACCCTTAGGGACTCAGTGTCCTTGCTAAGGTTTGCCCCACCACCATACTAGTCGAGAGTCGGCTCTGATACCAAGTTTGTCACGCCCCGGGAGGGTACCCTTGGCATGGTCGGCACTCAGAGACTATTGCTAGTCTCCAAGTGAACCACTTAGACTTATCACATCATTCAAACAAATAAACTCTACTGAACAGTGGAAAGTATAAGCAAGTGAATGGGAACATCTCATCTAAAGTCTCAAAATGAATAGATAATAAATAAAGGCTAGTGGAAAGAACTAGCTCGCAATCTCAACATCAACACTCAACCATCGTCTATGAAGCCTCTATCACAACTCATGTGGTGCCAATGACAGACTCATGACTACCCAAAACAAAATAAAGGAAATAGTCCATTCTAACTCTAAATCATGATGAAATAAATGTAGTGGATCCTCCGGGACATCAGTACTTGGAATGTACTGGTATGTAAAATAGCTGAGTGAAACAGAAACAAGTAGAATAATATGGAAACAACATCAACTCAAAGTAATCATCAAATAACATCAACTCGTCAAATGTCTATCTATGCAAGAATAAAAAGTAGACATGTGACCCATCAACAACTCAGACTTATCAATCATCTCAGACTCATCTCAAAGGAGCTCACCTCCTCTCATCTCATCTCATTTCGACTCAGTGTACTCAAGATAGGAAATTTATGGGAGTTTCTCTTATCTGACAACATTCACTTATGAGCCAGTGAATGTACAACAATCTAACTGATGTTGCCACAACCGTTCCAAACTTGCCAGGTAGGGAACGCTCCAAAAACATATCAGCTCACCCAATATGGAGTCAATACTCAACAAGCCAGCTATTGCTTTTAGGGATTGTTAATCTCGAGGGAACCATAATATATGTGATGCTTTTATGCCTCACCTACATTTGACGACGTAGTTAATGAGTTCGAGTGGGACTCACTCTTACCCATTTCGCTGCTCGATACTCCTCTCGTGACTCAATGCTCATAAAACCTCCATCTCAACCAATCTCATTAGGACTCGAACCTCGTCAACGATCGGTGTCTCATAAGGACTCGAACCCCATCATCATTAAACTCATAGGGACTTTAACCCCCTCATCAATCGATCTCATTAATGACTCAAGATTTTAGAACAATCATTAGGAATCAATTGAATAGACACATCAATAGAGTTTATTTATAGAGACTCATAAGACAATCAAACTCTATCAACTTATCATCATTCTCTCATCACAATCAAGAATCTCAACTCAAGGCTCTAGACTCAATTCTCAAGATCAATATGCATGATTTTCAAATTAGTCATGTGGGGTTATGCAAATTCTCATAAAAATGTTCTATTCAAGAAAACAAATAGTATGATGATCATCAACATAGGAAAACATGTAATTTCAAATAAGATTTTACGAAAAACCCATCAAGGATCATGCATGTAGACTCTCCAAATCATCAGCTCTTCTATGACCATCTATGGGGCACATGAGAGAACAATCCCATGCTTTTAGTTTAGCCTTAGATACCTGGGATGCAGCTATCAATCAAGAACGTCAAGGATTTCTTCTCGAATCTCTTATACTCAAGCTTTTCTCCTCTTTCCTCAAGCCCTAGCCTTGGTAGAATATTGGAAGAAGACTTAGAATGGAGGTTTTAGACCCTTTTTACGTCAAAACGATCTTATTAGATCGTGTATAGAGTTTTGGAGGGGTGGAAATTGACCGGAATTCCCCTCATAATAATTTAGAAATTTTCAACTCAGAAAATACCCAGTTTGCAACGCGAACTGGTCGCACCGTGTATTTTTAGAAAAAGTTTCTGAACGAGTTTTCTCAATCCCGTCAAAATATTTCAAAAAAATGTAAGTGCTGGTCTACGATGGAGGCGTGACGCGCTCCTGTCGCGTACCAACACTATTTTGTGATTCAAATCGAAAAATTATCTTTTGATCGGGTTGTTCTAAAAATTGAGCGAAACCATTTTTTCACTCACTTTTTTTTGCTAATCACAAATCCGTCCTCTGATTTGTCATACGAGCATTGGAAGAGGCGTTACACGCATACCTTTCCTCTAGGGGTATTTTTGTAATTTTATCAGGCATTACACTTCGACTCAAGAGGGAACCTCTAATGTGATGGTTCAATTCTCACCTACGCTTGGCAACGTAGTTAATGAGTGCGAGTTGGACTATTTCTTACTCATTTTGATGCTCGATACTCCTTCCAAGACTCAATACTCATAAGCTCATCCATCTCAATCAATCATCTCAATTAGTCTCATGGAGACTCTCATTATCTCAACTCAATTGGGCCTTTCGGCCTATCATTTCAAGTTATCTCATCAACTCAATTCTCATCAATAGCTCAAGGCTTAGATAAATCATTAGAAAGAAGTCAATTAGATAAAACTCTGGAGTTCAATTATGAATATTCATGGGATCATCAACTCAATTCACTCATAATCATACTCACATCACAAATCAAAATCAACATACTCAACTCAAGGCTCTAGACTCCATCCCTAGGTTCATTCATGCATTATTTTACAAGGTAATCATATAGGTTTTATGAAAATAACTCAAGTAAAACAATAAATCAGTAAATCAATTTTGTAATGATCATCAATAAACGAAAATACATGTAATACATATAATTTTCAAGAAACATGTATGTAGACTCACTATACTCTCAACTCCTCTATTATCATCAATGGGGGAACATGGAAGAACAATTCCATATTTTAGTTCAGCCTTACACACTTGGTGCGAAGCATTGGTACTCAATCCCGTAAGAACCTTCCTTGATTTCCTTGAATTCTCGCTCCCCTACTCTTCTCTTCTCTTTAGCCCTAGTCTTTGTTAAGTATTCTAGTGGGATGTGATTGACTTAGCACCGATGGATTGGGGGCCCTCTCTCTTTACTTGAACTATGTGCCTACATAGGAACGGATGATATTCGTCTATCTTGCTTATGTTATGACATGTCTTGATATGATTCTTGCAAATCCTTCCGAAAAGCGTGGTCGTAAGGAAGGTGACCATCCACTGAAAAGCGTGGTCGTAAGGTGTGATATAGATTACCCTTGGAAAGTAATCTTCTCCCTACTGGTGCGAGGTCCAAATCGGTCCAATTCATGTAATAGCTCGAATGGATTTAGTTTGTCTGTTATAGTCAATCCCCGTTATAGGTGCATTATCGCATTGCACGCATCATGAATTCCATGGCATCTCGTTTATTAAATTCCTATGCTTATATGATCTTTGTATATTATATGCCCTTGTCATCTAACATTTGTATGCAAGTCCGGTAAGTCATATGCATTGCATGCCCGCAAACTTAGTACATTCAAACGTACTAACGCATACTCTATGCCTACATGATTTTACCATGTAGGGACCGAGCAGTTTGGATACCAGCCACTGGACGATTAGTCCGTTCTTGAAGACTTCTTTTGCGGTAAGCCCCGTCTTCCATGGATGAGCTAGTTATTCCTTGTGTGTATTTTTTGTATGTCCTTTTGTTGAGGGTAAGCCTGGAACTTGTCCTAGCCCCTGTTCCTTGATTAGAGGCAAATGTTGGGCACTTTGTAAATCTTTCTTAAACAAGGCTATTCCGACTGTCGCGTTACTTATCTATAAATGAATGGTCTTTCCGAAGTTGATTTCTACTATTTAGTTATTTATGTTTTGAATGCGCTTCCGACCCAATGATGTGGAAACTTGATACCTTGAGGCTTGTTTGGGGACTCTCGGGTCCCCATTCGCCATGTCACATCTAGGCCCTAACCCCGGGTCGTGACAAAAGATCGTATCAGATCTCTAGGTTTATAATAGTCCTCGGAGCCCAACATGCCGCGTCGAGTAGAGTCCTGTTCATGGGTGTGAGGTAAACCATACCTATGAGTGGGAGGCTACAGAGACGTATTAGGAAATTCCTCACTTCTTCATGTCTTGTGTCGTGCTGTGACTGGTTTATGCAATTCCCTTACTTTACCGATGTCGTTAATCTATTTTAGCAGACGCCTCGAGGAAGACCCCCTCTACCTAGGCAGGAAATCTATTTTAGCAGACGCCTCGAGGAAGACCCTCTCTACCTAGGCAGGCTTTGGCTGATGAACATTAGGCCCCTCACGAGCCTATGGAGGAGCCTATCTCTAATGGAGAATTCCGCACTACTTTTGCCATGCTTGCACAGGTGGTGACTGCTCAGGCAAGGCAAGCTAACTTGCCATGGGACCTTACACCTTCTTCTAGGATGAGGGATTTCACTTGGGTGGACCCTCCGGAGTTCTACGGGTCAAGGGCTGATGAAGATGCTCAGGAGTTCATTGATGAGCTCTCAAAGATACTGAATATTATGGGCGTCTCTTCTGAGGAATAAACTGGATTGGCTGCTTACCAATTGAAGGATGTAGCTCAGGTGTGGTATACTCAGTAGGCTTCGGAGAGGATCTGTGGTGGTGATGTTAAATGGGGAGAGTGCAAATTTGCTTTCCTTGATCGCTTCTTCCCATTTGAGCTGAGAGAGGCCAAAATGACCGAGTTTATTAACCTCAAGAAGGAGAGTATGAGTGTGAGGGATTATGCCCTCAAGTTCACCAAGCTTTCCAATATGCTCCGTCCTTGGTGGCCAATCCCCGTGCAAGGATGCACAAATTTGTTTCGGGTATTTCTGACTTTCTTGTGAAAGAATGTCGTACTGCTATGCTGATTGGGGACATGGATATTGCCCGACTCATGGTGTAAGATGAGTAGATCGAAAGGGAGAAACTCAAAGAGAAAAGGGCACACGATCCCAAGAGAGCCCATTTTGACGGTAGGTTCTCCGGTGCTAGAAATGTTGGTTTTGGTTGCTTCCAATAGGGCCAAGGTTCAGGAGCTCGGGTGGCCAATGCTCGGGCACCCCCTCCTGAGATACCGGTGGGTGGCGGACCAGGATATCCTATGTGTGACAAGTGTGGGAGACCCCACACAGGTGCCTGCTGGAGGGATTTGGGACTTTGCTTCAGATGCGGAAGTAAGGATCATAAAGTTGCTGATTGCCCGAGGAATGCACGCGGAGGCCAAGGTCAGGTATCCAAAGGTGGGCAGCATCAACAAAGAGGCCCCTAAGGTACTGCCCAAAGGAAAAATAGGTTCTATGCACTCCATGCCCTCCAAGATGTCGAGGAAGCTCCAGACGTCATGACTGGTATGTTGAAAGTCTTTGATTTTGATGCTTATGTTTTGCTTGACCCTGGTGCAAATTTGTCTTTTGTGACTCCGCTGTTGGATGTTAAGTTTGGTTTGAGCCCTCAGATTTTAAGGGAGCCTTTCTCGGTCTACACCCCCATGGGTGAGTCTGTTGTTGCTCATAGAGTCTATCACGGATGCTCTATTGCGGTGTTGCATAAAATTTTTCCATGTGATCTTGTGGAACTTGAGATGTTTGATTTTGATGTGACTCTTAGAATAGATTGGCTGCATGCATCCTATGCTTCCATAGATTGTAGAACCCGGAAAGTCCAGTTCCAACCTCCCGGTGAGCTAGTTCTTTAATGGTAGTGTAGTGACTCCTCTATTAAAAGTCGGTTTATTTCCTACCTCAAGGCACGGAAAATGATTTCTAAAGGGTGCATCTATCATATTGTGAGGTTCAAGGATACAGATTCCGGTGTGCCTACTCTCGGGTCGGTCCCTAGGGTGAATGAATTTTCGGATGTGTTTCCCGAAGATTTACCAAGCATTCCTCCGGACAGAGAGATAGACTTCGGCATAGATCTCCTTCCAGACACTCAACCCATTTTTATTCCCTATACCGGATGGCACCGACAGAATTGAAAGAGTTAAAAGAGCAGTTAAAGGACCTATTGGAGAAGGGTTTTATTTGGCCCAGTACATCACCGTGGGGTTCTCCGTATTGTTTGTGAGAAAGAAGGACGGGTCCCTCCGTATGTGTACAGACTATAGGCAGCTGGATAAGGTGACTATTAAGAACAAGTACTCGTTGCCCAGGATTGATGGCTTGTTTGATCAACTTCAAGGTGCCACTCACTTCTCAAAAATTGATCTCCGTTCCGGGTATCATCAGTTGAAGGTTAGGAAATGTGATATCCCCAAAACAGCTTTTTGAACGAGGTATAGGCATTTCGAATTTATGGTGATGTCGTTTGGCCTAACTAATGCTCCAGTCGTGTTTATGGACTTGATGAACCAAGTGTTTATACCATTCCTATACAGCTTTATGGTGGTCTTCATTGACGATATTTTCATTTACTCCCGAAGTGAACAGGAGCACGGGAATCTCTTGAGGATGGCCCTCCAAACTCTAAGGGAAAAGAAATTGTATGCCAACTTTAGCAAGTATGAATTCTAGTTGGGCGAAATGGCCTTCCTCGGTCATATGGTGTCTGGAGATGGTATCAAGGTGGATCCGAGAAAAATCGAGGCCATGAGGAATTGGCCTAGACAGTTGACTCCTCCTAATATCCGCAGTTTCCTTGGGTTGGCCGGGTGCTACAGAAGGTTCATGAAAGGTTTCTCATCTATTTCATCTCCCTTGACCAAGTTGACCCAGAAGCAGGCTAAATTTATATGGTCGGATGAATGCGAGAAAAGTTTTCAAACTTTGAAGGATCGGCTTACATCAGCTCCTGTCTTGACCTTGCCAAGTGGTTCAGAGGGATTCGTAGTGTATTGTGATGCCTCACGGATCGGAATGGGTTGTGTGCTTATGCAGAATGGTAAGGTGATAGCGTATGCATCGAGACAGTTGAAGGCGCATGAACGTAACTATCCTATCCATGACCTTAAATTGGCAGCGGTGGTCTTTGCTTTAAAGATTTGGAGACACTATTTGTATAGGGTTCATGTTGATGTGTTCACCAATCACAAGAGTTTGCAATATGTTTTCACCCAGAGGGATCTTAACCTAAGGCAATGGAGGTGGTTGGAGCTTCTGAAGGATTTTGATATGAGTGTTCTATATCATCCGGGCAAAGCTAATGTTGTGGCCGACACACTCAGTAGACTGTCCATGGGAAGTGTGGCCCATGTTGGTGATGGAAAGAAGGAATTGGCGAGGGATGTTCACCGGTTGGCTAGGTTGGTTGTCAGGTTGATAGATTCCAGTAGGGGTGGCATTCGGGTTCAGAACAGGGCGGAATCTTCTGTGGTGAAACGAGGTAAGACCCAAGTAAGATCTAGACCCATTGTTCTTTGAGTTGAAGAAGTTGGTTGCTGCAAAGGAGATCGAGGTATTCTCCCAAGGGGGAGATGGTGTTCTCCGGTACCAAGACCGGCTTTGTGTTCCTAACGTGGATGACCTTAGAAACGTGATTATGAGTGAGGCTTACAACTCTCGCTACTCTATTCACCCGGGGTCTACCAAAATGTACCGGGACCTGAAAGAGGTGTATTGGTGGTGCGGTATGAAGAGGGATATTGCTAAGTTCATGTCTGAGTGCCCAAGTTGTCAATAGGTGAAGGTAGAACACCAGAGGCCTAGTGGTTTGGCCCAAGACATCAAAATTCCCATATGGAAACGGGAGGATGTGAATATGGACTTTGTGGTTGGATTGCCTTGGACCAGAAGGCAATTCGACTCCATCTGGGTCGTTGTGGATCGGATGATGAAATCAGCTCATTTTCTACATGTCAAGGCTATTTTCAGTGCCGAGGACTATGCGAGGTTGTATATCCAGGAGTTGGTAAAGTTGCATGGTGTACCTAGGTCCATTATATCGAATTGTGGTGCTCAATTCACTCCCCACTTTTGGAGGTCTTTTCTGAAGGGCCTTGGGACTAAGATTAAGTTGAGCTCCGCTTTTCACCCTCAAACCGATGACCAAGCGAAGAGGACTATTCAAACCTTGGAGGATATGTGAGGGCGTGTGTGTTGGAGTTTAAGGGGAATTGGGACGACCATCTCCTACTCATCGAGTTTGCTTACAATAATAGCTTCCATGCTAGCATTGGTATGGCGTCATTTGAAGCATTGTATGAGAGACGGTGTAGGTCACCGGTGGGTGGTTTGAGTTGGGAGAGATGGCTTTAATTGGCCTGGATTTGGTGTGGGCTGCTATGGAGAAGGTAAAGGTGATTAGGGAGAGATTGAGAGTGGCCCAAAGTCGTCAAAAGTACTATTCAGATGTTAGGAGGAAAGACCTTGAATTTCATATCGGTGATTGGGCGTATGTGAAAGTCTCTCTTATGAAGGGTGTGATGAGTTTTGGTAAGAAGGGCAAGCTAAGCCCCCGGTATATTAGTCCTTACAAAATTGTTGAGCGGATTGGATGTGTGGCTTACAAGTTGAAGTTACCTCCGAATTTGAGTTTCATTCACCCGGTCTTTCATGTGTCTATGTTGAGGAAGCTAATTGGTGGTCCTAGCACTATTGTGCCAATGGAAGGAATTAAGGTTGAATAAAATTTGTCTTATGAGAAAGTGCCGATGGTTATCTTGGATAGGCAGGTGAAGCGGCTTCGTAACAAGGATGTGGTTTCGGTAAAAGTACTTTGGAGGAACCAATAAGTGGAGAGTGCTACTTGGGAGGCGGAGCTGGACATGGTGAAACGATACCCCCATCTTTTCCAATCTACCCAAGCCTAAGGTACTAGGAATCTCCCTTATCTATTTGTGTCATTTCTTGCCTTCTTTAGTCTCATGACATGACATGCATATGTGTGCACTAAAAGATCTTTTTTCTTTTTACAAGTGATATGGATGCAATCTTGATATGGGCTTAAGGGTCTTGAACTATAGATTTTGCATGATGCTTTTGGTACAAAACCTATTTTATTTTGATTGGAATTTTTGCATTGTATCTTGTGTCAGATGTGTTACCTTAACTCTAAGCTTTCAAGCCTTGATCTTGCACATTCGGGGATGAATTTTCCCAAGGGGGAAATGATGTAAAGCCCCAGATTTTCTCTCACTGGTGTCACCTTGAGGTCCTAAAATTTTCCCAGGAGAAATGTCTAGGCATCACTTCACGGAAGGCCCTACACGGCCCGTGTGGAGCCACATGGTCCGTATGGGCTCCTGTGGAGTGACAGTTGGTCATTTTTCTATTGGGGAAACCAGGTATGTGGGAAAAATTTTACTAAGTGAAGGTATATGGGCCCCCACACGGTCCATGTGGCCTTCCGTTTAGTTTCTGTGTAGAGAGTTGCCTATACACGAACGGGGTCCCGGTCCATGTGACCCCAGATGGTCCGTGAACTTGTCCATGTGGTGCTACTTAATTCGGTGAAATTTGTCTCTGAAAATTTCTAAGTCCAGGACCACGGCCCTGTTCACGGTTCGTGTGAAGCTACACGGACCGTGTGATCCAGACGGACCAAATTTAGGTCCATTTCATTAATGACATTTTTGAAATTTAGATTATTTTAAGCGTGAATTTGGACATTTCTACCCTTCCTAAGCCTCTAAATCACCTGAAATCCCCCAACTTTCAGCCATTTCCTCATTTCCCTCTCACTCTCTCTAAGTTTACTCCTACAAGTTCTCCAACTTCTCTCTAGGAGTCTCAAGTTAAGACTTTCAATTGGAGTCCACTTTTCTTCTCAAGTTCATCTCCAAGTCAGGTATGTGGGGTTGATTCTTGGTTCCTCTCAACCAAGAACACCCTAAATTCTTTCAACTTATTTCATGAAGTTCTGGTTACCTTAAATGTGGATTTTACTACTTGATCTTGTTAACTTTAATCAATGCATGGGTTGCACATTTGTTTTTGGATTCTTAAGTTTTGTTAAGTTCTTCTATGATGAACCATCTTGAATTGTGAAACTATGAACATGCATGTCCCTTAAAAATGGTATTACGTATGGGTGATGTATATTACAATTTTCATATGTATTTTTATTGTGAATTTCTAGATGTCCTATTACATTCCTAATTTTTGATTTACTCTATATTACCCATGCCATCCCTACATCATGCATTGTACTTTACATGGAAATTATGGAGTGGGTTAAACCCAAATTTTGATTATGATATGATTTTTGATAAGGCATTGGTTATGAGTAGAAGGTGATCACCGGTAAGTCTATGTTTATGGCTCTTTGAGCATCTTGGGTGCTTGCACCATCTTGAACATGTAGATGATCTATTCCTTGCATTGGCATTATGATTATGATCTTATAATTTGGCATTGAGCCTAAATGTGCCTTGAACGTTTTGGAACTTGTACTTGAGTCTCTTGAAAGCACATATATATATATATATATATATCTATATATAAGTATTCTAGTGGGATATGATTGGCTTAGCACCGATGGATTGAGGACCCTCTCCCTTTCCTTGAACTATGTGCCTACATAGGGACGGATGATATTCGTCTATCTTGATTATGTTATGACATGTCTTGCTATGATTCTTGCAAATCCTTCCGAAAAGCGTGGTCGTAAGGAAGGTGACCATCCACCAAAAAGCGTGGTCGTAAGGTATGATGTAGATTACCCTTGGCAAGTAATCTTTTCCCTGCCAGTGCGAGGTCCAAATCGGTCCAATTCATGTAATAGCTTGCATGGATTTGCTTTATCGATTATAGTCCATCCCCGTTATATATGTGCATTATCGCATTGCACACATCATAAATTCCATGGCATCTCGTATATTAAATTCCTTTGCTTATATGATCCTTGTACATTATGTGCCCTTGTCATCTAACATTGGTATGCGGGTCCGATAAGTCATATGCATTGTATGCCCGCATACGTAGTACATTCAAACGTACTAACACATACTCTATGCCTACATGATTTTACCATATAGGGACCGAGCAGTTTGGATACCAGCCACTAGACGATTAGTTCGTTCTTGAAGACTTCTTTTGCGGTAAGCCCCGTCTTCCATGGGCGAGCTAGTTATTCCTTATGTGTATTTTTTGTATGTGCTTTTATTGAGGGTGAGCGCGGAACTTGTCCTGGCCCCCGTTCTTTGATTAGAGGCAAATGTTGGGCACTTTGTAAATCTTTCTTAAACAAGTCTATTCTGACGGTCGCGTTACTTATCTATAAATGAATGGTGTTCCCGGAGTTGATTTCTGCTATTTAGTTATATGTGTTTTGAATGCGCTTCCGAACCGATGAAGTGGAAACTTGATACTGTGAGGCTTGTTTGGGGACTCTCGGGTCCCCATTCACCGTGTCACATCTAGGCCCTAACCCCGGGTCGTGACAACCACCATCTCCCCCACCTTGGTCATGACTACCTGCCGACTCCTCTTCCTTATTGCTATCATGCATGTCTTTTCAAAAGTGCGTCAAAGCCTTTGCCTGGGTGATGGCCTCGTCAATGGTCCTAACTTGGCGACATTCCAACTCCATCCTAGCCCAATTCTGCAAGCCATCCATGAAGTGGAACATCATGTCCTCATCTGTAAGGTTGGGAATTTGGAGCGAGAGGGTAGTGAATTCCTTCACGTAGACTCTTATGCTGTTCGTCTACCTTAACTCCATGAACTTCTGCTTCACCTCATAGATGACTTTATTTGGGAAGAAGGCCTTTTTAAACTCGTTCTTGAACTGCTCCCATGTGTCAATGATGCACAACCCCTTCCCTATCCCCGACTCCTTTTGTATCCACCATAGCATGGCCATCTCCATCAGATACAACTGGACGGTGTTAATATTCTTCTCATCACTTCTCACCTTGTTACACTTGAAGTAATTCTCCAAGTTCCACAAGAAATTCTCCACCTCTTACGTATCATGAGCGCCTTTGAACACCGATGTCTTGGGAGCCTCGATCCTGGCCTCTCTTTCTCCAGTATTCCTAATGCATCTCCCGTCAGCCAAGCCTTTTTCAAGTGCCCTCATCTTTGCACCCATGGCCTCCATGGTGGCAGTCATGGCCTCTATCTTGCTCAGTGCCTCCATGAGCTGGTACTCTAAGGATGTGATGGTGTCCCTCAGCTCATACTTCGCCAGCTAATGCTTTCCCAACTCCTTCCGGATGTTGTTATTTTCCTCAAGGGTGAAATCCTCCAAGGTTTTGAATTTGTCATCGAACTAGTTCAAGCATTTGCCTAAGAACTCCACCGCTTGTCTGGCAGCATCCACTCTCGCGATCCACTCTATGTCGGGCGTGATGTCGGCAGGTTCCTCACCTTGTTCCTTGTCACTCAACTTAGCAGTCGAGAATAAGTGGGTTGTTACGACTTTGCTTGGTGTCAGCTCGATTGGCATCTCCTCAACCTTCTTGGTGCTCTTCTTCCCTTTACGTTGACATCCGGCATAACGTTGGCAGTATTGGTGGCGTTGAAGTCTCCCTCACTTGCCATGCTTCCCTTAGTAGAACCTGCTTTGATGCCACGTTATTAAGGACTTGTAACTCAACTAAGAATCTTGTGCGACACTTGTCAACTTGCTCATGAATTTTTTGACGATCTTACAAGCACAAGTAAGCCTGTTTATATCAATCGCTAAGAGAACGCTAGATATGAGAAGACAAGAGAGCTTTTAGAAAGAAGACTTGTATTTCTTATGAAATATTGCCTTACGATTTCTGAATATTTGGATGACTAACAATGCAAATTACCCCTTTTATTTAAACAACCTACTTGGGGTCAAAGTATAATTAATATTTACATTACAAGTCCCTCGCTATTTACACTTAATGTAACACCTGGTAAAATTACAAAAATATCCCTGGAGTGAGGGTATGCGCATAACATATCTTCCAATGCTCGTATGGAAAATTCGAGGCCAGATTTGTGATCAGCACGAAAAATTGAGTGGAAAAATATTCTCGGTCGATTTTTTGAGCAACCCGATCAAAGGATAATTTTTCGATCTGAAGCGCAAAATAGTCTGGGTATGCGACAGGAGCGCGTCGCGCCTCTATCGCGGACTAGCACTTAAATATTTTTTGAAAATATTTTACGGGATTGAGGAAACTCGTTCATAAACTTTTTCTAAAAATACATTGTGCGCGACTAGTCCACATCACGGACTAGGTCTTTTCCGAGCTAAAAATTTCTAGTTTCTACGAGGGGTATTTCGGGAAATTTCCAACCCCTTCTAAACTCTATACACGATCTAATAAGGTCGTTTTGACATAAAAAGGGTCTAAACCCCCTCCCTATTCTAAGTCCTATTCCATAATCTAACAAGGCTAGGGCTTGAGGAAAGAGGAGAAGATCTTGAGTTTAAGAGATTTGAGAAGAGATCCTTGACGTTACTGGTTGATAGCTTCATCCCAAGTATGTAACACTAAACTAAAAGCATGGAATTTGTTCTCTTATGTGCCCGATAGATGGTCATAGATGAGTTGATGGTTCAAGAGTCTACATACATGAACCCTTGATGGTTTTTCTTACAATTTTATTTGAAATTACATGTTTTTCCATGTTGATGATCATCATACTATTTGTTTTCTTAAATTGAACATTTTCATGAGAGTTTGCATAACCCTACATGACTAATTTGAAAAGCATGCATAATGAACTTAAGAATTGAGTCTAGAGCCTTGAGTTGAGATTGTCGATTTTGATGAGAGAATGATGATAAGTTGATAGAATTTGATTATCTAACGAGTCTCTATAAATGAACTCTACCGATGTGTCTATTCGATTGATTCTTAATGATTGTTCTACTCTTAAGTCATTGATGAGATTGATTGATGAAAGGGTTAGAGTCCCTACGAGATTGATTGATGAAAGGGTTAGATCCCCTATGAGCTTGATTGATGAAAGGGTTAGAGTCCCTATGAGTTGATTGATGATAGGGTTAGAGTCCCTATTTGACACCGATCGATGATGGGGTTCGAGTTCCTATGAGATTGGTTGAGATGGAGGTTTTATGAGCATTGAGTCATGATATCGAGAACCAAAAAAATAAGAGTTGCCCGACCCAAACTCGTCAAACTATGTCGCTAAACGTAGGTGAGGCTTAAAACCATCACATATATTATGGTTCCCTCGTGAGTAATAGTCCCTGAAAGCAATAGCGGACCTGTTGAGTACTCACTCCATATTGGGTGAGCCGATATGGTTTCAATCATTCCGTACCTCACAAGTTTTTAACGGCTGTGGCAACATCAGCGAGATTGTTGTACATTCATTGGCTCATAATTGATTATTGTCGGATCAGAGAAATTCCCATAAATTTCCTACCTTGAGTACTCTGAGTTGAGATGAGATTAGATAAGAGGAGCAGAGCTCCTTCGAGATGAGTCTGAGATGATTGATAAGTTTGAGCTGTTGACAAGTCATTTGTCTACTCTCTATCTCTGAATAGATAGACATTTGACGATTTGATGTTGTTTCCATATTATTCTACCTGTTCTTTTCCACTCAACTATTTTACATACCAGTATATTCCAAGTACTGATGTCCTTTTTGGATTGCATCATTTTATGATGTAGAGGCAGGTACTAGAGATCATCAACAAGCATTCCGTTAAAGATTTGAGATTCGCAGCTAATTGGTCATCCTCCCCTATTTTCGAGGATCCACTACTTTTATTTCATCATGCTTTCGAGTTAGATTGGACTATTTCTTTTTTTATTTATGTAGCCATGGGTCTGTCATTGTCACCACATGATTAGTGATAGAGGCTTTATAGACGATAGTTGAACGTTGATGCTGAGATTGTGAGATAGTTCTTTCTACTACCCTTCATTATTATATATATTCTTTTGAGACTTTAGATGCAATGTGCCCATTACTTATATTTTTCACTATTCAGTAGAGTTTATTTGATGGATTAATGTGATGAGGCTAAGTGGTTCGCTTGGGGACTAGCAATAGTCTCTGAGTGCCGACCACGCCGAGGGTACCCTCCCCGGGCGCGACAAATGTGGTATCAGAGCACTGAGTTCAAGTGTCTTAGGGAGTCTGTGAAGCCGTGTCTAGTAGAATCTTGTTTATGGGTGTGTTGTCGACCACATTTCATTTGCAGGAGGCTATAGGACATTAGGAATTGCTACACTTTTCTTCTCATTCCAATTCGTGTGATGGAGTTAAACTATATGAAAGCTCTCTTCTAATTCGTGCTCTACGCGTGCAGAACTGATAACATGCCTCCCAGAAGAGCCGTCAGTGGAAGGAGACATCTTTCGAAGCAAGTTGTTAACCGACCTGAGCCTCAAGTACACGAGGAGCCTGCGGATGAATCACCTGCCGTGAGACAAGGAGCAGGTAGACAAGATGCTCAATACACCTCTAGAGTCTGAGAATTCTTTAGGATGAATCCGCCTGAGTTCACGGGGTCTGCATCCACTGAAGATCTTGAGAACTATGTGGAGGAGCTTGAGAAGGTGTTCCAAGTGATGCATGTGGCTGATGTTGATAGAGTCGAACTGGCTGCTTACTGTCGCGCCCCATTTTCGAACCGGTCGAAATAGGTCGCAACATCATGTGATAGTACTCTTTTGGTTTTTGGAAAAGATGTTTTAGAGTCGCCACCTAATTTTAAGGAAAATATTAGGAAACCAATTTAAGAAAAATATAAATGTAGACTCTGTTTTGATTTTTCGAAACCAGTAAAATTCTAGGTAAGGGTTTTGGTTACTCGAGGGGAAGGTGTTAGGAATCCCTCAGAGCCAATTCGAAAATAGTCCTTAAACTTAGCTTAGGAAATTAGTTTATTGATAAATTATTCATTTATTATATTTATTTTTTTGAATTTAGTGATGAGAAATTTCATTAGGAACAAAAATACAAGGTATGCCATATGTATGTCTATAACATTAGTAAAAAAAAATATATTCAATAATGACATATTTAGTATACAACAAAACTAACGACTAGGTAAGCAGGTAATGAACAAATAAACTGGAGATGTAAAAAATTTATATGTATGTTTAAAATTATAAGTGAGCACATAAAAACTTATTGTAAGCAATATATTAGAGTGTTGGGTATGACAACTCATTATTTTATTTAAAAAAAATGGATGAAATGCAAACTAATAATATACGCAATTTGAGTAAAATTAATTAAGAACAAATTTTAATAAGATAAACGAATGAATAAAATAACACAACATAAAGTAAAATAATATAAAGAGTGCCAAAATTTATGTAAAACTTGTGATAAAATATGCCATCCAAATATATGAGAGTTTATTATTTTATTTATGCGGGTCAAAATATATGCGATAATGTTTATGTCAACGTATAATGATTTGTATTTTTTATTTTTATCAAAAGGGTGAATAACATTCGCAAAGGGAAGAAAATAGAAAAGAGAATAATATAATTCATATAACAAGATGATATATCAAGTACATAGAAAAACAAACTTAAGTTATATGCTTTTATGTGTATATAAAGCACGCATAAAATAAATTTTCTGAAAATTAAATATATTATTACACCGTGAAATAAATAATCAAATAAATATACTTGAAATGTATGAAGATCTTATGAAGATATATGTCTAAAGTCATGTGAGGTAAATAGGCTTATATAAATTGATCAGAACTCATATATATTTCAAATATGAAAATTTATCGCTTTATTTATATACATAAAATAAAATAACATAATAATATCAATAATAATAAGAGATGAGACGTAAATATAGCAATGTAGGATAGCAATGTATGACATAAAATTCTCAAGGATGCTAAAGAAAGTAGTATATAATATATTTTAAAAAAATATTTGTATCTAATCTTTGTAGGAAATAATATCCATAAAAAAATGTTTGTCGAACAAAAAGTAAGAAAATTTTATCAAAATACTAGCAACGACAATAATAGTAATAGTAATAATAATAACAAAATTTATAATAATAACAACAGTAGTAGTAGAAAAAAATATTTCGTAAAAGTTTTATTATCTTTTTTTTTTAAAAAAACTTTTTCTTAAAGGAAATTAAACTAATTAAATATGGCGAGCCAAAATTGGGTGTCAACACTTACCAACTCAAGGGTGTGGCCAGACTGTGGTTCGACGGGTGGAAGAAATGTAGAGGGGATGATGCTCCATGCTTGACTTAGGTAATGTTCGAGGCGCCTTCTTGGGACGCTTCTTCCCAGGAGAACGAAGAGAGGCTAAGGTGAGAGAGTTCCTGAATCTGAAACGGGGCTCTATGACTATACAAGAATATGGGTTGAAGTTCACGCAACTATCTCGCTATTCCCTGGACGCGGTTGCTGACATGAGGGGAAGTAAGAGGGGCAATGAAATCGGGTCCGGTACCGGACCGGCACTGGTAAAGGGGGGGAGGGGTATTTTTCCGGAGCCGGACCGGAACTGGTACCGGCGGTTCTGGGAAAATCCCCCCTTACCTTACCGGTCCGGTACCAACCGGCATGGGACCAGACCGAAGCGGACCAGACCGGTAATCCAGAATTTTTTCTTAAAAGAATATTAATTAAATATTAGTATATTACAGTTTGAAGTTTAATTTTCATATGTTAATTTAAGATTAATATTTAAAATTTAAATTGAAGTTTAAAATGTTAAGGATTAAATTAAAATTTTAAAAAAGTATTAATATTCATTATATAAATTTTTTAAAAATGAAATTTAATTAAAGTAGTCATAAAATATAAGTATAAAAGTTTTAAATCTACAAGTCTACAACCAGATTTATAAGTAGTTATACTGTCACGCCCCGGGAGGGTACCCTTGGCGTGGCCGGCATTCGGAGACTACTGCTAGTCCCCAAGAGAACCACTTAGCCTCATCACATCATTCAATCACGTAATTCTAATGAACATCGGAAAATACAAGTAATTAAAGGACATATCTCATCTAAAGTCTCAAAGAAATGTAGATAGAATAATGAAGGCTAGTAGAAAGAACTAGCTCACAATCTCAACATCAATGCTCAACCCTTGTCTACGAAGCCTTTATCACTAATCATGTGGTGCCAATGACAGACCCATGGATACCCAAAGCAAAATAAGGAAATAGTCCAATCCTAACTTTAAAGCATGATGAAATAAAAATAATGGTTCCTCCGGAGTAGGGGAGGCTCACCAAATCAGCTTCGAATTTCCGATCTTCAACGGAGCGCCTGTTGATGATCTCTAGTACTTGCCTCTGCATCATAAAACGATGCAGTTCTGAGTGGACGTCAGTACTGGAATGTACTGGTATGTAAAATAGCTGAATGAAATATAAACCGGTAGAAAATACGAAAAGTAACATCAAGTCAAAATAAACATCATAATCACATCAACCGCCAGCTTGTCCATCTACGAAAGAGTACAGAGTGGACAAGTGACACACATTGCCTTAGACACATCAATAGTCTCAACTCATCACATGGATCATCTCAGGGGTGTTCACCCCTGCTCATCTCATCTCATCTAGACTCGAAATAAGGTACGAATTTTTCCGGGAGTTTCTCTTATCCGACAACACTCACTTATGAGCCAGTGAATGTACAACAATCACCCTGATGTTGCCACAGTGGTTCCAAACTTGCCAGGTAAGGAACACTGGATTCCATATCAATATACCCGATATGGAATCAAACCGAACAGATCCTCTATTGCTTTTAGGGACTGTTAAACCTCGAGGGAAACCATATATATATGTGATGGTTTAAGCCTCTCCTACGTTTGGCGACGTAGTTAATGAGTTCGAGTGGAATCACTCCTACTCATTTCGGTGCTCGATACTCCTCCCCACTCTATGCTCATAAAATCAACCTCAACCAGTCTCATAGGGATTCACTCCCCGTCAACGACTGCCAGTCTCATAGGGATTCACTCCCCGTCCACGACTGATATTTCACAGGGACTTTGGCCCTTTCATCAATTATCTCATAGGGACTCCCACCCTATCATCAACATCTCATAGGGGTTTTAACCCTATCATCAACATTTCCTCAATGACCCAAGATTTTATAACCGTCATTAAGAAACAAGTGGGTAACACATCGGTAGAGTTCATTTACAGAGACTCATAAAGCAATCAAGATTTCATCAACTCATCATCACAACAACAATCCCACTGCAAGGCTCTAGACTCAAGTCTCAAGTGTATTATGCATGCTTTTCAAATTAGTCATGATGGGTTATGCAAATTCTCATGAAAATATCCAATTTAAGAAAACAATTAGTATGATGATCATCAACATAGGAAACATGTAATTTCAGATATAATTTTCAAGACAATCCATCAAAGAAATCATGCATGCAGACTTTTCAATCATCAACTCATCTATGACCTCTATGGGGCACATAAGAGAACAATCCCATGTTTTAGTTTAGCCTTACATACCTGTGGTGCAGCTGTTCAACCGGGTGATGTCGAGGATCTCTTCTCGAATGTCTCACCCCAAGCCCTTCTCTCCTCTTCTCAAGCCCTAGCCTTGTTATATTCTTGGAATAGGACTTAGAATAGGGGTTTTTAGGTTCTTTTCATGCTGAAACGACCTTACTAGCCGTGTATTAGTGTTTAGGAGGGATTAGGGATTGACCGGAATGCCCCCCGAAATAAATTAGAAATTTTCAGTTCGGAAAATACACGGTCCGCGACGCGAACCTATCGCGAACTGTGCATTTTTGGAAAAGTGTTTTTGAACGAGTTTTCTCCATCCCGTCGAAAATCTGAAAAAACATACAAGTGTCCCTCTGCGACAGGTGCGCGTCGCGCCTCTGTCGTGGACAGTCACTGTTTTGTGACTTGGATCGAAAATTTATCTTTTGGTCGGGTCGTCCTAAAATTCGATCCGGACTATTTTCCCACTCCATTTTTCATGCTGATCACGAATCTGGTCTCGGATTTACCATACGAGCCCCGGAAGATGCGTTACATGCATACCCTCACTCTAGGGGCATTTTGGTAAATTTATCGGGCGTCACATATACTTATATAAAAATTTTAAAGTGTAAAATTAAATTTTTTTAACTTTCTACTTTAAAAGTTTAAATTTCTAACTTTTCAAATATAAAATTATAAAGTTTAAATTTTAAGGTTTAAATTTTGAATGTTTATTTTTATATTTTAAACTTTAAAGTTAATAAAGATTTGAGAAATAAGGGAGCAAATATATTAAAAAAAAGTCAAAAACTTAAATTAAAATTTAAGTCAAGATAATAGCATTAAAAAAAGAAATCAGGCGAATAGCCTATAATTTTATTATGTTATTTTAAAATTTAAATTGCACAATGTAGTGATGTAAGATATTAAAAATCAACCTAATTTATGCAGCCACCTTGTAGGAAAGGTTCTGTTTCAACTAGGTCTTATTTATTGTAAATTTGTAATACAATAAAATTTAATCACTAATATCTTAAACCACTTTGAAATTCTTGCCTAAGTGTTTCTAACATTTCTAGTGTTACTAACATTTCTAGTATTACATTTTCTGGAATCGGTTTTTGAGCCTGTTCCTCCATAAAATCCATGTCGTCTTCACTTGATTTCGATAAAATATTATCGATATCGGCTTCAAACTGAGAAGGCAATGTTGAACGCCCTAAATTTCTGCGCTCCGCATTTATCCAATCTCGAAATAAGGCTGAAACTTCCAAGCTATCAGCTGCTAGTGAATGCCTATGGTCTCCAAATTGGAATCTAGCAGCACTAAAAGCGCCTTCCAAAGCCACCAACGATGCTTGAATTGCAATGACATCACGAATCACTCGCTAAAGCCTTGGAAAAGCTTTTCCACGATTCTTCCACCATGCCAAAAGTTGTTGCTTCCCCTTTGTATCCTTGATGCTTTCTGTAGCCTGGTTAAGATATTCATCAAAATCATTATTTTCGTTAGTGGTTAGTCCAAGCTGAAATTCTAACATGTCGTCAATATCATCCTCGTATCTAGGCCTACATGGTTATGGTTCTTGGTATTGTACATTTTTAACTAAATTATACTCTTCTAAATCATACAGTTTTCTAGCTTCTGTTCTAATGTTACTTTTAACTACGTCTAAATTATGTGATTGATTTTCTTCATCGTATTCGATTTCTAAGTTTGCATATATACTATCTACCATTCTAGATACCTGGACTTCTTTGTAAGACGAATTAAATAAACAAGCAGTTAAATAAATCTGAGGAATTGGGAAAAAGTACTTCCTAAATTTTTCTATAATTTTTTTAATAGGTTCTTTAAATTTTGGATTATTTCTAAAAAAAGCAAATTTAGTACAAATAGCATAAATATTAGGCAAAACGGAACAAATCGTAGGATAACAAAGACCAGATGTCGATAGGTCATATCTGTAGGTCATATCTGCATTATGTCCATTCCAAACCATTGTAACCGGTCTCGTATATTTATAAGCTACTTTTAGCATTTCATACAACGAATTCCACCTAGTAGCTACGGTTTAGGAATTTTCCTAACAGGCAAATTACATTCAATGCAACGACTTTCAAATTCTTTATGCCTAGCCTTTACTTGACATTTAAAAATAAAATGGCATGCATTTTCTACTTTATTACAGCCATCACACCATCTCTAACAATTAAATTGTAAATATGAGCAGCACATTTTATATGAAAACCATCTTCGTAAATTGGACTAAGAACAGGTCTTAAATAATCTACAACACATTTGTTACTAGAAGCGTTATCTAAAGTTACACTAATTATTTTACTAGAAATACCAAAAAATTGTAAAATAACAAGAATAGTTTGCGCAATATAAGAACCTGTTTTACGCATTTCACAACTTTTATATCCTAAAATACTTTTCTGCATATTCCAATTTTCATCTATCCAATGGCCGATAATTGTAAAATAATCATTACCGGTTATACTACGACCCATATAAGAAGTAATTGCTAGCCTACAAGTATTATAAGCAAATAAACATTGAAGATACTCTACATGTCGTGCCTGATAATCAAAAACAACTTTTTTTTATTGTATTTCTGTAAAAACCATTAAAAGACAGGTTATAAACAATTTGAATATACCAGATAAAACCAGGATTTTCGGCAAAACTAAATGGCAAACCAGTAACAACAATCATTTTAGCAAGCTCGTCTAAGTCACGTTGTCTATTATAAGGGCTGTGTGTACTAGGACCGAAAATACTAGTAGGGTTTAATTGCGATTGCACCATATTTGAACCTCCCACCGATTCTTTGGGAATGGGAGTTTCATATTTTTTGGCATCTGCAATGGCTTGGGCATGCGAAAATTCTAATTTACAACAATGCATTAAGTGATTTTTCAAATGACCCGTCCCACCCGCCTTTTCCAAAATTTTATGGTTTAAACATGCTTACATTTATTATAAATCACTTTTGTTTTATCTTCATTTTGTGTTAAAAATTGCCAAACAACAGATTTTTTGACATGTTCCGTCTTAGGCCTATTAGATTACGAAGGTTTGTATGGGGGGGAGCGGGAGGGGGGGGGAGTAATAGCAGTATATGAGGGTTGAGTTTCATCGTCATCAAAAATATCATCGTCCTCATTAATTTCAAAATCATCTTCTAGTAAATCTTCATTAAAGCCAAATCTACATTCAAAAAATTCGTGTTCTAATTTCGTATTAGAATCAATATTAAAACATGTGTCGTCTACTTGTGTAAAATCTTCGGTATTAAATCTAAGTGGTGGTTGTCTTGTAGATTTAGACGAACTACCACCGGATTTTTTACCGGTTAAAGCTTTTGTTATTCCACCAAAAAGAGAACTTTTTCCCTTCCCTTTTCCACCGGAATCCATGTTAAATTAAATTAAACAAGTAAAGATTATATGCAAAAATTCAAGTAGACAAGTAATCAAATAACTAATTAGAAGAAAAATAAGTTGGAATGAAGGTACCAAACGTCTGTGTAAAAACAAACATAGAAGCCGAAATTGATGAAAGTTGAAGCTTGAATATGCTCCAAATTAATCCACCAAAATTTGCTCCAAATTGCAATTACCACACCAAATAAAATAATATTATTATAATAATTAAAAGAGTAAATAATTAATATATAATAAATTTGAGAGTAATATGTATAATATAATCATAAATTTATAATAGTGGAGAGAATTGAGAAATGGGTGAGTTTAGAATATTGAGAGAATTTTAAGATAATTGGGAGAACTGGATTAAAACAATATGAAAGATTTAGGGGTATTTATAGTTGAGAAATTACTGAATTTTGGAAAAAAAAAATTTTAAACGAAAAAATGGAGCCTCCAACGACTAAAAACGGATTGGTTACCGTTGGTGGGCCCCACCCCAACGGTAACCTTTTTTAAAAAATAATTTTTTTTAAATACCGGTCCGAAACTGATAATAACGGGGGAAAACTACCCCTCCTTTCCCGGTATCTCCACACCGGTAGAAACCGGTAGAGCATTGAAGTAGGACCGGAATCGGTACTAAAACGGTACGGAGCCAGTCCGAAATCGGTACCTACCAGTTCCATTTCCCCCCTTAAGGGGAAGGATGGGGATGTATGTTGATGGGTTGAATAGAGGACCCAAGAGAGATGGTAGGGGAGCAATGCTTGTGAGTGATATGGACATTGGGATCTTGATGACATTTGTGCAACAAGATGGCGAGGAGAGACAGCATGACAAAGAAGAGTTCCAGCGTAAGAAAGCTAAGACATCCAGCCATGAGGTTGGAAGGAAAGGCAATGGAAACCGATTTTCAGCAGCTGCTTGTGCACCTGTGCCTAGAAGTAGGTATGATCAGAGATCTTAGAATGTTGGAGATCATGGACCTCGGTCGCAAGCTAGTGTGGCTTAAGGGGTCGCAAGCCAGTGTGATAAGTGTGGCAGAATGCACTTGGGGAGATGTCGTGATGGGAATGATGTGTGCTATGAATGTGGCCAAGCGGGTCACTACCAGAGAGATTGTTCGAAGTGAGTTGATTAGGCTCAGTCTACTACTCTAGCCCCACCAGTTAGAGGAAACCAGAGGGGTACTACATCAGGCGTAGACGGAACAAAAAAATGCTTGTATGCCATGGGTAGTGTCCAAGATCAGGAGAACTCCCTAGATGTCATGATGGGTACGATTCGAGTCTTTACTTTTGATTGTTATGCTTTGATGGATTCGGTTGCCACATTGTCATTTGTAACTACTTATGTGGCCAGTAGATTTGATAGAACCCCTGAGATTCTTCTTGAACCCTTTAATGTTTCTACTCTAGAAGGTGAGCCTATTCGAGCTGAGAGAATCTATAGAGCTTGTGCAGTGTCCATCCATCATAGGGATACTCTTGTTGATTTGGTTGAGTTAGAGATGGTTGAGTTTGATTTGATTTTTGGCATGGATTGGCTTCACGTCTGTTATGCCTTCGTTGATTGTAGATCCCAAACCGTTAAGTTCCAATTTCTAAATGAGCTGGTTCTACGGTGAAAGGCTGATTCTGTTCCACCTAGAGGAAAGTTTATCTCATATCTTAGAGCCAGAAAATTGATTTTCAAAGGTTGTATCTATCACCTTGTGCGAGTGAAATCTGATAATATTGAGTCCCCAACTCTTGAATCAGTCCCGATTGTTAATGCATTTCTGGAAGTGTTTCCTGATGATTTGCTTGGAGTCCCTCCTGATCGGGAGATTGACTTCGGGATTGATGTTCTTCCCGATACCCAGCCTATTTCGATTCCACCTTATAGGATGGCCCCCGATGAGTTGAAAGAATAGTTGAAAGATCTGTTAGAGAAGGGCTTTATTAGGCCAACTGTTTCTCCTTGGGGTGCCCCGGTCCTATTCGTGCAAAAGAAATATGGGCCCCTCAAAATGTGTATTGACTACAGGCAACTGAATAAGGTCACTATAAAGAATAAGTATCCTCTTCCAAAGATAGATGATCTGTTTGACCAACTTCAGGGTGCCTCTTGTTTCTCAAAGATAAACCTTAGATCTGGCTACCATCAATTGAAAGTGAGATAATGTGACATTCCAAAGACGACCTTTAGGACTAGATATGACCATTTTGAGTTCTTGGTCATGTCCTTTGGGTTGATGAATGCACCTGCAGCCTTTATGGACTTGATGAATAAAGTATTCAGACAATATTTTGATATGTTTGTGATTGTGTTCATCGACGACATTTGGTGTATTCGAGAAGTGAGGAGGAGCATGCTAATCATCTCAGAGTTGTCCTCTAAACATTTAAGGACCATGAGTGGTATGCAAAATTCTCGAAGTGTAAGTTCTGACTTAAGTCAGCGGCTTTCCTAAGCCATGTTGTTTCTGGTGATGGTATACAAGTGGATGCCCAAAAGATTGAAGCTATTAAGAACTGGCCCAGACCGACCACTCTGTCATGACCCGGGGTCAGAGCCTAGATGTGACACGATGAACGGGGACCCGAGAGTCCCCAAACAAACCTCCTTTATCAAAATCCACATGATTGGTTTAATGGTATCTAAACACGTGTAACAAAATGACAGAAAATGAAGCTAGGGAATCCATTCATTTATAGATAAGTAAAAGATTTACAGAATGCCCAACATTTGCCTGTAGTCAAGGAACGGGGGCCAGGACAAGTTCCGGGCTCACCCTCAAACAAAGAATATACAAAATACACACAAAGAATAACTAGCTCGCCCATGGAAGATGGGGCTCACCCCAAAAGAAGTCTTCAAGAACGGACTAATCGTCCGGTTACTGGTATCCAAACTGCTTGGTCCCTACATGGTAAAATCATGTAAGCATAGAGTATGCATTAGTACGTTTAAATGTACTAAGTATGCGGGCATGCAATGCATATGAATTACCGGACCTGCACACCAATGTTAGATGACAAGGGCACTTAATATACAAGGATCATATTAGCAATGGAATTTAATATACAAGATGCCATAGGAATCATGATGCGTGCAATCACTACTACAAAAGGGTCCTTTAGCGGCAATACTATTTTCCGCAATACATTATACCGGCTAATGGTGTTTCACCAGCAATGTTGGGGTCGGCAAAGCCTGTCCCGGCCATTGTGGGTATTGCGGGTAAAGGGTACCATAAATTGCCGTTAAATACCATTAGCTTTTGCGTCCATTGTTTGCGGCAATTATATTAGCTACCAAATATACTTCCCATCTATGAACTTTGGTCTTTTAGCATCCATTGTTTTAGTCGACAAATCAAAATAAATAGCCGCTAAAAGGTAATTATCTTAGTGGCAATGATTTGTGGCAATTGTATTGGTAGTTAAAGTTAATGTATATCGGCTAACTTTAGTCTTTTAGCATTTATTATTTTAATTGATAAATCCTAATAAATAGCTGCTAAAATAAAGTAGTTTTAACGGCAATTCTTTGTGCAACTATATTGGCTGCTAAAAGTTGTTTGTATTCATTGGTAATGGTCTTTTAGCAACCAATAATAATTACTACATTTGTCAAACAATTATATATTGAAATCCATCGAACTTGTTGGCAAATGGTTAAAAACATATTGATATTAATCCGTAAAATATAATAGATCTCCATTAAATCTAAACAAATAAAAGGAAGGAGTAATCTAAAATATGAACGTCACAACTTATAAAAATAAACTTATATTGTTCTTACTAATATCTATCTTGTTGAATAATGTCTTTGAATAAGTTTATAAGTCTTCTACGTAATAAGTCTCCCAGTATAAAATTCGCAAACTTTAGATTATAGGACCTGAAAAAAATAAATTTGTCAAAATATGAAATGTAAAATATAAAAACATTGTAAGTAGTGTGACTAATCTTGCACAATATATGCTTACATCCACAAATTAAAGGATGATATTATAGAAGATGTAAAAGAAAACAAATAATTCATGATCTCTAACAAACCAATCCGAAGATACTGACAATCTACAAGGGTGATTACAATATCTTTCCCTTTTAAACATGAGTTATGCAAGACCTGGATGCGTAGAACATCAAAGAAAGCATAAAGGCCCCAGATGACAAAATAAAACACACTTTGAGCATTTCTAGATGCATTTCAGATTAAATCTAGACAACTTGAAAATTTCTTATAACCAACTTACAAAGAAAGAGAATCTCCTGCTGTCATCAAGATTTAAAGTGAATAAGTTAGTGAAACACTAAAAATGTACCAAAAAATCTGCCCAACTAGGTACAATATAGTATGCTTGGGGATGGATTTAGAGCTTGCCACAAATTGGATCAATCACCATGCCCAAACTCCTTGGAACTATGATTGGATCATGGATAAAATTCACAGCCTCATCATTCAGTTTCAGTCATTGACATACAACACTCACTTAATCGAGAAAGTAAGAAGTACTACACAAGAAATTTGATTCATCAACCCACAAAACTTTACAAAGTAGGAAAACTCAAATGGTAGCAAAGGATAAAGATGAGTAGTACCGTGAGTTGGAGCAATTTCAGCATTACTAGGCATCCTTGATGATTGTCGTACTTGTTCTTTCCCATTGTTAGTGTTGGAGATCTGACAAACATTGTTACATTAGTTAATGAGACATTTATAGGATCAGAATCTCATAAAAAATATCTAAGACTTATACTCGAGTTACCTGTTCATTTGAGTTGTCATTGTTATCTTGAGACTGAGATTCATTAAGAACATACTATGAATTGTCTCATTTGGAGTAGTTCTGATTGAAGCTTATCGTGACTTTGTCTCATCAAATTCATTTCTTCATTTTGTTTCTCCTTTAACTCTGTAATCTCCTGTTCTAGCCTTTGTATAACCTCATTAGATGAATCATCTACCACAATATTTTCTATGGAAGATCTACTACCCCATAGAACCGAAGGAGTTGGACCAAGTCCCAAACCACGAACATATCCACTTTTGTCATTTCCTAACACTTGAGAATACACATCGCCTTCCCAAGCAACCTTGTGAGATTGTTCATCAGTAGATCTTTCATTGTTGCTTATTCTTTTATTTATCATATCCTGACCATAGAATACACGATAAATACTTGAATTAGTTTATTCAAATTTTTGAAAAAGCATCTCTAATTGTTTCTTGATTTAAAAACTAAATGAATGAAGAAATATTACGATTGCCTTGGCGGAATCATCATCCAATGGTCTGAAATCCACACATTTTTTATGAGTTAATAAGAATATTTCTGCTCGTGTAGGCTCGATCCCGTTTTTAGCCTAAACAACAAAATTGATGTTAGATATGAGTGACAAAAATCTCTCGGTATGCGACTTGATCTATCTCTTAGCAAAGCATCTTTAGTCTTGTATTTTGACATATATTCACCTTTAATTTCACACTTGTTGTCTTTCCATTTCTTTCCTAGTGACTTTAAGACAAATGCTTCTCCATTTTTTGGAAAAGAGAACTTCTTCTGGAAAAAAAAACTCAATATATAAAAGATATTATTATGTGCAGATTGAGCTTACTCACATAATAATAACAATACTAACTCATACCCTTACAAAATCCACCAATTTCTTCTTTTACTCGTTGTCAAAATTTCTCCAATCATCTACATGTAGAGGTGTTAATTCTGGAGTTCTTGCAACAACTCCTAAAAAGCTAGCAAGCTTTCGGCCCTCTTTTCCAATAGGTTGGTTACGACTGTTAAATGGCACATCAATTCTCTTTCCCGGAGGAAGTTTCCAAACATGTTTTAGTAAAGTAGGACCACGAGGCTTTCTTGTCACCAAGTTACCTAGAATGCAAATAGATTTAAACTAAGGCACTCTGTTATTTGGACAAGATTGAAATAGTTAATTTTAGAAGGAAGACATTGCATCAGACCAGTTCTCATACCATGCTCAACAACCATGAATATACTACATAAGACTTACATAGCTCTACCAAATCCAAGTACAGTTTTTTTTCAATTTTTCAAAAGGAGAAACAAAACACAAACAGATCACAGTCATATACTCCCTGTTTCTCACAAAAAACCAGCAGAGAGTAGTCAATTTTTAATCCCGATTTATCACCTTATGCTCCCTGATATATCAAAAAACTGATAGCAGATAGCAGTGAATGTTTCTTGCATAAAACTAGCAGATAGTACAACTACACACCTAGCAGAATGTACAGTGAATGTTCTTGTCTTAATGACAAAATCTGTAACTAACTAAATATAGACAGAACAATATCTTAAGTTCCATAGTAGTATATTTCACATTCAATTAACTAATACTTACTCATATATTCCATATTTTCTCTACAGAAAAAGAGATATCGATAATATAACCATACCTAATAACCAAGATATCAAAACAAGACCGGGAAAAATAGTGTTACCTGATTCATCATTAGGTTGAACCTCAGTGCCACAAACAGAACTATTTATTTCATTAGCTTTATCATCATGCACTTGGGCTACAAAATTGTTTTGATTATCTATCAATTGTTCGAGATAAGGTGGGGCTGCAGGGTTATCTTGACTATCCATCAACTGCTCAATATAATGTCGTTGTTCAATAACCAATCTGTTGCAACCTCTAGTCTGCATAATTTCTTCTTTCAAGTGAAGAAACTACCTTGTTGCATTAAGTCCAGTAAGCCCAACCATATATAACAAGCCATATAAAATAGGAAGAAGCTTCATCATCTCAAGCAATGGAAACATATAACTACTTATTTGTACGCATAAACAAAGCTTCGTGACAAAGATAATTCTAATTATAAGAGAAGTTAGTGTATAAGAAAAAATATTTCTCCAGTGATAAGAACATCTTATCTTATTACAATCCACAAGCTACAATCAACAACACATAAGCAAAGGCGATCATATGGAATGCACTCAAATATTCAAATATAAATCAATACAAACATGGACAATTGATAATTGACTAATACGCATCGTTCAATTAAATGACTTAAATTAAAAAGAAAAAAAGATATTTTATCAAATTTCTAATTGAAAAGTAATAATTTTCTAGAAGTTCTTCAATAAAAGTAGCAAAAGAAATATAGTTTATAAGTACCACCAATCTTATTAAGAACTACTTTCATTATCAATGTCATCTCCTCCCTCAAAATTTGCTTCACCATCAATTATAGAAGCTTGAGAATGTACGTCTGTTTCAACTATTATCCCATCGACATCACTTCTTACCCAATCATCATGATCATAGTCAGGAACACAAGTAGTTTCTAAGAGAGCTAAGTCTGTGGCATCACTTTGCATTGGTGACTCAAATTGCATACTATTTTCCTCTCCCATATAAAAAATGTCTCGAGGTTTAATTAACCTAGGGACAAACCATTCATGACCTACAGGATCTTGCACAAATATTACTAGTTGAGCTTGTTCTGCAAAGATAAAAGGCTCATGACGTTCTTGATTGCCAACATCTGCCAGCTGTGAGAAATTCACAAGTGTGAACCTAATTCATCATTCTTAACTCCTCTACCTTTGGTTACATCAACCCAATCACACTTAAACAAAACAACCTTAAATTCCTCATAGTAGTTTAACTCTAGAATATCATTTAATTTACCAAAATATGTGATATTTGCTAACTTTGGAGCATTGTCACTTGTACTTGCATAACTTTCAGTCTTTGAAACAACCATAACACCACTATTTTGTGTCTCCTTGAACTCTTCACTTTGTTTAGTTCGAAATCGGTATCCATTATTTACATTGAATGCATTGAATCTTTTGGCAATAAAATCTGGTCCTTGTGCGAGGACTTTAATATCCTTTATGATGTCAGATGTAGTTTGTAACTCCTTTGCCTAAACATATATAATAGATATAATCATAAATACAAAATCAATAATTCAACGTGACCAATGACTTAGAGTACCACTTACTTTTTCCTCGAACCACTCTAGAAATGTATCAAAATGCAAACAGTCAAGTTGATATTGATTCAAACGACGCTTACAATGTGATCTCTTGATTTCAGCAATATGTTCACTATTTACATGACTCATGTCTATCAATTTTGTTATCAAATAAAGTAATAACAATATATATGTATATGTATATATGTGTGAGTATATATATATATATATATATATATATATATAGAAACAAAGAGATACATACATACATATATATATACATAAAAATAGATAGACAGATATAGATATAACACTTACTTTTTATAATTCTCAACCACTTCTGACTCACAATTGAATAGCACATGTCTATGTGCTTGCAACCATGTTTTCTCACCCAACTTAAAAACATCTATTCCGCCATATGGCTCCCCAACCATAGGAAAAAGACATTATTTTTTATTATTATCAAGCTCAATTTGATCATCACTTTTTCTTGAATAATAAGACCTTGAATCTCCACCCTCCAAGTAACGTGAGCAAAATGTTAAACATTCATTTGCTATGTATGATTCTACTATTGAACCTTCTGGACATGCACGATTACGAACATATGATTTTAAAGTACCCAAATACCTATATAATTACATAATATTTTTAGTTTGATATTATAAAGATTTAGAAATTAAAAAATAATACAATATTTAATTTTTGTACCTCTCAATTGGATCCATCCAACGATAATGTACTGGCCCTGCAAGTTTAGCCTCTGTTGCTAAGTGAATAACCAAGTGGACCATAATAGTAAAAAATCCAGGAGGAAAGAGCTTCTCCATAGTAGACAATATTTCTGGAATTCTTTCTTCAAGTAACTTTAACTCATCTAGTCTTAACACTTTGCTACATAAGACACGAAAGAATGTGCATAGTTCAATTAAAACTGAACTTATTCTTTTATCTGTTGATCTTCGTAAGGCAAGAGGAAGTAGTTCTTGCATTATAACATGACAATCATGAGTTTTTAATCCAGATATCTTTCGTTTGCGGATCCAACGTGCGATATTAGATGCATAGCCATGTGGAAACTTGGCATTTCCCAGAACTTCATAAAACAACTCCTTTTCCTTCGAAGACATTGTGAAATAAGTAGGAGAAAGATAGGTCCTTCGATTAGCTCGATATTGTGGCCATAAGCGTGGTCTTATTTTCATCTCCTTCAAGTCTAATCGAGCAGGTAAGTTGTCTTTAGACTTTTTATCAATATCCAATAGTGTATAAAAGTATGTTGTCACACACATTTTTTTCTATGTGCATCACATCAAGATTATGCCGCACCAAGTTATACTCCCAATAAGGAAGATAAAAAAAATATGCTCCTCTTTTTCCATGTGTTATTCAACACTCCACTTAGCCCTTCACTCGATTTTCCAAGAGTGAACTTTATATCTTTAACTTGATTCAACACTTGTGACCCAGATACTGTACAAGGTGCAGGTCTTGTTTCTTTAGTTCCATCAAATGATTTAGCATCATTCCGATATTTGTGGTCTGACTTCAAGAAATGTCGATGTCCCATGAAATAAAACTTTCTACAATGTTTGAGCCTTTTATAATGAGTATTTATGTTGCAAGAAGGACATGCAAATTGACCAGAAGTACTCCATCCAGATAGAGTACCATATGCTGGAAAATCATTTATAGTCCACATGAGAGCTGCTTGCATCTGAAATATCTCTTTAGTAGAGGCGTCGTAAGTTTCTATCCCAACATTCCATAATTCATTTAACTCTTCTATTAAAGGCTGTAAAAAGACATCAATATTATTCCCAGGAGCTTTTGGTCCTGGTATTAGCATAGACAGAATAAAGAACTCTTGTTTCATGCATATCCATGGTGGAAGATTATACGACATTAAAATTACTGGCCATGTACTATAAACAGATCTCATTGTGCCAAATGGATTAAATCCATCAGAAGCTAATCCTAGACGAACATTGCGAGAATTTTTGGCAAATTCTGGATACTTACTATCAAAACTTTTCCAAGCTTCTGAATCTGCAAGATGTCGTAGAACTCCATCTTTGTTGCGTTTTTCATGATGCCATCTCATTGCTTTAGAAACATCTGAAGACATAAATAATCTTTGCAACCTTGGTTTTAATGGAAAATACCTCAAGACCTTAGCAGGAATTTTTTTAGTATTGTTTTTCCATCTAGAAGCCCCACATATTTGGCATTCATTAACATTCTTATTGGAAAATTCTTTCCAAAATAGCATGCAATCATTAGGACAAGCATGAATTTTTTCATACTTTAAGCCCAAGCCTTCAATAATCTTTTTGGTCTCATAAAAGGAAGGAGGAAATTCATATCCTTCAGGCATTGCATCCTTCAGTAGTTCAAGCAAAGAATTAAAGGATTCATTTGACCATTTAAACATGCATTTTGTACGATAGATATGTAATAAAAAGGATAATTTGCTAAATTTCCTGCATCCAGGATATAATTCTTCATTTGCCTCCTTTATGAGCCGTTCAAACTTATCCACCTCTACATGAGATTGTATTCCAGGTACATTAGCAACATTTTCATGTAGGTTTGGATCCATCTCACCTCTTTCATTGATGTCACTATCTATGAACTGTGCAGAACCTCCAAAGGCATCATGTATCATTCCTCTCATATCATCACCTCGTACAGTTGCCTGCCTCTCATTATTTAATTCAGTATTGTTTGATCCTCTTAGAGACTCTCCATAACAAAACCAATTATCATATGATTGCATAATACCATTAACCACAAGATGATCATAAGTTGTAGCCCGATTTACTTGATGGATAAGTACACATTCAATACAAGGACATGAAATTTTCTCTCCTTCGTATTTTTCAGAAAATGCATGATTTAAAAAATCTTCAACTCCATCCAAGTATTCTTTATTACGTCTGTGAAAAGACATCAACCTTTTATTTATAGAACTGTTCAAGATGCTGAAGATATTATCTTATTTTCTGCAATTATTGTAGGAGCTAAAAATAAATTAGTTAAAAAGAGAGAAAATTAATCAAAAATATATTACAAATAAAATGTTCATCCGCCGTTTTGAGTTCTGAGTCGTTTTAAGTTTTGAGCGTCGAAATTCAATTCCTTCGAATCCATTAGCTCCGAAATGTTGAATCTAGGCTAGGAGAACATGCAGAACTGAATATGACATTAAATTGGAGAGTTTAGGTCCATAAGTGCATTTTTATTTCTTTAAAGTAGAAAATTTTGATTTTCTAGCCGTTTTGATTTCTGAGCGTCGGAATTCGATTCTGTCAAATCCATCAGCTTCGAAATGCTGAATCTATGCTAGGACAACTTGTAGAACTGAATATGGAATTAAATTGGAGAGTTTAGGTCGATAAGTGCATTTTTAGTTCTTTAAAGTTTAAATTTTTGAGTTTTCTAGCCGTTTTGAGTTCTGAGCGTCAGAATTCGATTCCGTCGAATCCATCAGCTCCAAAATATTGAGTCTAGGCTAGGAGAACTTGCAGAACTGAATATGGCATTAAATTGTAGAGTTTAGGTCCATAAGTGCATTTTTAGTTCTTTAAAGTTGAAAATTTTGAGTTTTCTAGCCCTTTTGAGTTCTGAGCGTTGGAATTCGATTCCGTCGAATCCATCAGCTCCGAAATACTGAATGTACGCTAGGAGAACTTGTAGAACTGAATTTGGCATTAAATTGGAGAGTTTAGGTCCATAAGTGCATTTTTAGTTCTTTAATGTTGAAAATTTTGAGTTTTCTAGCCCTTTTAAGTCCTGAGCGTCGGAATTCGATTCCGTCAAATCCATCAGCTCCAGAATGCTTAATCTAGGCTAGGAGAACTAGCAGAACTGAATATGGAATTAAATTGGAGAGGTTAGGTCCATAAGTGCATTTTTAGTTCCTTAAAGTTTAAAATTTTGAGTTTTCTAGCCCTTATTAGTTCTAAGCATCGGAATTCGATTCCGTCGAATCCATTAGCTCCGAAAAGTTCAATCTAGGCTAGGAGAACTTGCAGAACTGAATAAGGCATTAAATTGGAGAGTTTAGATCCATAAGTGCATTTTTAGTTCTTGAAAGTTGAAAATTTTGAGTTTGCTTGCCGTTTTGATTTCTGAGCTTCGGAATTCGATTCCGTCGAATCCATCAGCTCCGAAATGCTGAATCTAGGCTAGAAGAACTTGCAAAACTGAAATTGGCATTAAATTGGAGAGTTTAGGTCCATAAGTGCATTTTTAGTTCTTTAATGTTGAAAATTTTGAGTTTTCTAGCCCTTTTGAGTCCTGAGCGTCAAAATTCGATTCCGTCAAATCCATCAGCTCCGAAATGCTTAATCTAGGCTAGGAGAACTTGCAGAACTGAATATGGAATTAAATTGGAGAGGTTAGGTCCATAAGTGCATTTTTAGTTCCTTAAAGTTTAAAATTTTAAGTTTTCTAGCCCTTTTTAGTTCTGAGCGTCGGAATTCGATTCCGTCGAATCCATTAGCTCCGAAACGTTAAATCTAGGCTAGGAGAACTCGCAGAACTGAATATGGCATTAAACTGGAAAGTTTAGGTCCATAAGTGCATTTTTAGTTCTTTAAAGTTGAAAATTTTGAGTTTTCTAGCCTTTTTGATTTCTGAGCGTCGGAATTCGATTCTGTCGAATCCATCAGCTCCGAAATACTGAATCTAGGCTAGGAGAACTTGCAGAACTGAATATGACATTAAATTGGAGAGTTTAGGTCCATAAATGCATTTTTAGTTCTTTAAAGTTGAAAATTTTGAGTTTTCTTGTCATTTTGAGTTTTGAGCGTCGGAATTTGATTCGATCGAATCCATCAGCTCCGAAATGCTGAATCTAGGCTTGGAGAACTTGCAGAACTGAATATGGCATTAAATTGGAGAGTTTAGGTCCATAAGTGCATTTTTAGTTCTTTAAACTTGAAATTTCTGAGTTTTCTTGCCCTCTTGAGTTCTGATCGTCGTAATTTGATTCCGTCGAATCCATCAGCTCTGAAATGCTAAATATAGGTTAGGAGAACTTGCAGAACTGATTATGACAGTAAATTGCAGAGTTTAGATCCATAAGTGCATTTTTTCGTCTTGAAAGTTGAAAATTTTGAGTTTTTAGCCGTTTTAATTTCTGAGCGTCGGAATTCAATTCCGTCTAATCCAATAGCTCCGAAATGCTGAATCTAGTCTTGGAGAACTTGCAGAACTGAATTTGGCATTAAATTGGAGAGTTTTGGTCCATAAGTGAATTTTTAGTTCTTTAAAGTTGTAAATTTTGAGTTTTCTAGTTGTTTTGAGTTATGAGCGTCGGAATTCGATTCCGTCGAATCCATCAGCTCTGAAATGCTGAATCTAGGCTAGGAGAACTTGCAGAACTGAATATGGCATTAAATTGGAGAATTTAGGTCCATAAGTGCATTTTTAGTTCTTTAAAGTTGAAATTTTTTACGAGGTAGTGGGAAGGTCTGCGTACATTTCCACCCTGCCAGACCCCACTTGTGGGATTCAACTGGGTATGTTGTTGTTGTTGTTGTAAAGTTGAAATTTTTGGGTTTTCTAGCCCTTTTGAGTTTTTAGCGTCGGAATTCGATTCCGTCGAATCGATCAGTTCCGAAATGATGAATCTAGGCTAGGAGAACTTGCAGAACTGAATTTGGGATTAAATTAGAGAGTTTAGGTCCATAAGTGCATTTATAGTTCTTTAAAGTTGAAAATTTTGAGTTTTCTAGTCGTTTTGAGTTCTGAGCGCCAGACATCGATTCAGTCGAATCCATCAGCTCCGAAATGCTGAGTCTTGGCTAGGAGAACTTTCAGAATTGAATATGGCATTAAATTGGAGAGTTTAGGTCCATAAGTGCATTTTTAGTTCTTTAAAGTTTAAAATTTTGAGTTTTCTAGTCGTTTTGAGTTCTTAGCGTCGGAATTCAATTTCGTCTAATCCATCAGCTCCGAAATGCTAAATCTAGGCAATGAGAACTTCCAGAACTGAATTTGGCATGAAATTGGAGAGTTTAGGTCCATAAGTTCATTTTTAGTTTTTTAAAGTTGAAATTTTTGAGTTTTCTAGCCGTTTTGAGTTCTAAGCGTCAGAATTCGATTTCGTCGAATCCATCAGCTCCGAAATTCTGAGTCTAGGCTAGGAGAACTTGCAAAACTGAATATGGTATTAAATTGGAGAGTTTTGGTCCATAAGTGCATTTTTAGTTCTCTAAAGTTGAAACTTTTGAGCTTTTTAGCCGTTTAGAGTTCTGAGCGTCGGAATTCGATTCCGTCGAATCCATAAGCTCCGAAATGCTGAATCTAGGCTAGGAGAACTTCCAAAACTGAATATGAAATTAAATTGGAGAGGTTAGGTCCACAAGTGCATTTTTAGTTCTTTAAAGTTGAAAATTTTGAGTTTTCTAGCCGTTTTGAGTTCTGAGCGTCGGAATTCGATTTCGTCGAATCCATCAGCTCCGAAATATTGAATGTAGGCTAGGAGAACTTCCAGAACTGAATATGGCATTAAATTGGAGAGTTTAGGTCCATAAGTGCATATTTTGTTGTTTAAAGTTGAAAATTTTGAGTGTTTTAGCCGTTTTAAGTTCTGAGCATCGGAATTCAATTCCGTTGAATCCATCAGCTTCGAAATGCTGAATCTAGGCTAGGAGAACTTGCAGAACTGAATATGGCATTAAATTGGAGAGTTTAGGTCCTTAAGTGCATTTTTAGTTATTTAAAGTTGAAAATTTTGAGTTTTCTAGCACTTTTGAGTTCTGAGCGTCGAAATTCGATTCCGTCGAATCCATCAGCTTCGAAATGCTAAATCTAGGCTAGGAGAACTTGCAGAAATGAATATGACATTAAATTGGAGAGTTTAGGTTCATAAGTGCATTTTTAGTTCTTTAAAGTTGAAAATTTTGAGTTTTCTTGTCATTTTGAGTTCTGAGCGTCGGAATTCGATTCCGTCGAATCCATCAGCTTCGAAATGCTAAATCTAGGCTAGGAGAACTTGTAGAACTGAATTTGGCGTTAAATTGGAGAGTTTAGGTCAATAAGTGCATTTTTAGTTCTTTAAGTTGAAATATTTGAGTTTTCTAGCTATTTTGAGTTCTAAGCGTCGGAATTCGATTTCGTCGAATCCATCAGCTCCGAAATGCTGAGTCTAGGCTATGAGAACTTGGAGAAGTGAATATGGTATTAAATTGGATAGTTTAGGTCCATAAGTGCATTTTAAGTTTTTTAAAGTTGAAAATTTTGAGTTTTCTAGCCGTTTTGTGTTCTGAGCGTCAGAATTCGATTCCGTCCATCAGCTCCGAAATGCTGAATCTAGGCTAGGAGAACTTGCAGAACGGAATATGGAATTAAATTGGAGAGGTTAGGTCCATAAGTGCATTTTTAGTTCCTTAAAGTTTAAAATTTTGAGTTTTCTAGCCCTTTTTAGTTCTGAGCGTCAAAATTCGATTCCGTCGAATCCATTAGCTCCGAAATGTTAAATTTAGGCTAGGAGAACTTGCAGAACTGAATATGGCATTAAACTGGAGAGTTTAGGTCCATAAGTGCATTTTTAGTTCTTTAAAGTTGAAAATTTTGAGTTTTCTAGCCCTTTTGATTTCTGAGCGTCGGAATTCGATTCCATCGAATCCATCAGCTCCGAAATGCTAAATCTAGGCTAGGAGAACTTACAGAACTTAGTATGACATTAAATTTGAGAGTTTAGGTCTATAAGTGCATTTTTAGTTTTTTAAAGTTGAAAATTTTGAGTTTTTTTAGTCATTTTGAGTTCTGAGCGTCGGAATTCGATTCGTCGAATCCATCAGCTCCGAAATGCTAAATTTAGGCTAGGAGAACTTGCAGAACTGAATTCTGCATTAAATTGGAGAGTTTAGGTCCATAAGTGCATTTTTAGTTCTTTAAAGTTGAAATTTTGGAGTTTTCTAGCCGTTTTGAGTTCTAAGCGTCGGAATTCGATTCCGTCGAATCCACCAGCTCCTAAATGCTGAGTCTAGGCTAGGAGAACTTGCAAAACTAAATATGACATTAAATTGGAGAGTTTAGGTCCATCAGGCACTCTATTCATAATTCAAGAACAGAATGAACATCCAACACCTGAACCTGCAGTGTCCTTAGATTGGTTGAACCTAGCTCTTTTGCATTTTTCCCCGAGATAGTGAGATCCTACTCTACTAGACAGACTTCAAATCATCATCCGCCAATTCTAAGTGTTCAGGCATCAGCTCCTAAATAAAGCTAGAGTATATTTGGACCTTGATAAAATTGAGATGGCTACCTTTAGAAGAAGGAAACTCAAAGGATTAAGAAACCTCCTGATCATTCTGATGTTTTTAGGAAATCTCTTCTAAGGTTAATAGAAACAGAGCACCAGTTTGCGTCTATGTAATCACTGATCTTGAATCTTTCAAAGAAGAGATCTTATGTCATACTCAAAGAAAAACAATAGTTTTCCTACAATAGTGATCGTATTCACAATAGAACTTCTAAACGATTGTATTCTTAATGTATTAATTGTTACACGTCTTATTATAAGAGTGATGTTCCTAAATATAACAGTGACGCACTCTAATGTATATTAATTAAGAAATCGATACAATCAAGTACAATAAAAAAATAAAGTAGCCAGAGATCACAAACACAGGAAACATTACTTTTACAAATATCAAATCACTTGAAAATCACAATTGATGCCTACAAGCTGAGCAAAACTTTCATACTTGTCCAAGAATTCATCTGCAAGAATTCTTTCTACAAGAATATGAATGGATGTTGGAGGTAAATATGCTATATGATTAAGTTCTTTAATAAGAGAACTCAGACAAGCCAATGGCCAGATAAGAATCCTGTGGATTGTCTCACCAGTTTAGAAAAGTGAATCATGTTAAAGGAGCTCTATTAATGGGAACTCTAAGGTGAAAGAACTGAAGAAGAAGGACGGACTAAATTGAGAGAAAAATTCTGTATGTATATTCACACACTCTCAGTAGTACACATGTATATATATATATAGATATTTAGAGCGACAGCTGTAATCCACTAACTCCCTAACAAACTTCTAATTACAATCAACTAACTACTAAACAGTATAACTTACTAGTTAGTTATTCTCAACACTTCCCCTCAAGCTGAGAATTGAAAAAGATGTTTTTCATTCCCAGCTTGCCAATAAATGCTTCATGCTGAGGTTTGCATAATCCTTCAGTAAGCAGATCTGCTAGTTGTTCCTTTGTTCCAATATGTTGTGTCTGTATAAGTCCCTCCATAATCTTTTCTCTTACAAAGTGACAATCTATGTCAAAGTGCTTTGTTCTTTCATAAAAGATTGGATGTGAAGCTATCTGGATGGCTGCTTTGCTGTCACAGAACAATTTTATTGGTTGTTTCACTTCTAGTCCTAGCTCCTTGAATAGCCCCTTGAGCCAGACTATCTCAGCCACTGTGGTAGCCATGCTTCTGAACTCTACTTCCGCAGAGCTTCTTGACATAGTGTTTTGTTTCTTAGATTTCCAATATATCACTGTATCACCAAATTTTACCATGTAACCAGTGACTGATCTTCTAGACTCTACACAGGATCCCCAGTCAGAGTCACAGTAGGCATTTAGTTCTGAACATTATTTACTTGACATACACAATCCAAGTCCTGTTGTTCCTTTGATATATCTCACCACTCTGATTGCTGCATCCATGTGAGACTGTTTTGGTGAGTGCATATATTGGCTGAGTACTTGGACTACAAAGGCAATGTCAGGCCTAGTCATAGTCAAGTACAACAGCCTTCCTATCAGTCTTTGATATCTTCCATGATCAGCTAATGGTGTGTCTTCAGCATTAGTGTTTTTTCCAGTACATTCATCAAACATTGTATATGTCAACTTGTGATTAAATTCCAAGGGAGTGGATATAGGCTTGCATCCTGCTAGTCCCAATTCAGATACAATCCAAGTGCATACTTCCTTTGATTCATGAGAATACCATCTGCTGATCTGGAGAATTCTATTCCAAGAAAGTATTTTAACTCTCCCAAGTCCTTCATTTTGAATCTATGTTGCAGGTCCTCCCTGGCCTGTTGTATGAGCTTTAGATTACTTCCACTTATCAAGAGATCATCAACATATACCAGAATAATGAGAATATCAGTATCTATCTTCTTTGTAAATAATGAATAGTCATAGTGAGATTGTTGGAAACCCATATCAACTAGTGCCTTAGTTAGCTTTAGATTCCACTGTCTACGGGCTTGCTTCAGCCCATATAAGGATTTATGAAGTTTGCAAACCATATGTTTCTCCCCCTGGTTTGCAAAGCCTTCAGGAATCTGCATGTAAACTTCTTCAAGGAGATCACCCTGAAGGAAAGCATTGTGAACATCCATCTAAATTAGAAACCAGCCACAAGAGGCTGCCAAAGCAACCACTGATCTGACAATGACCATTTTAGCCACTGGAGAAAATGTCTCATTGTAGTCCAAACCTTCTTGCTGACTGTAACCTTTAGCTACTAACCTGGCTTTGTATCTTTCAACACTTCCTGAGGAGTTATAGTTCACCTTAAACACCCACTTGCAACCAATAGGTTGTTTATGAGGGGGCAAAGGAACAATGGACCAGGTGCAGTTGTCTTCAAGAGCAACAACTTCATTCTGCATAGCCTCAATCCACAGAGGATCTTGACAAGCTTCTGAGTAGGAGGAAGGTTCAACAATAGTAGAATATGCAGCAAGAGATGCTTTATATGAAGGAGACAGTTCAGAATAAGACACATATTTGGAGATAGGATACAGATAGGCAGACTTGGCACTAGGAGTTACAAAATCATTTAACCAGATAGGAGGTTTTGAAGATCTGGTAGATCTTCTGAGAGAAACAGGAAGGGAAGTAGATGGAATAACAGGAGGGGATAGAGTAGGAGAGGGTACTGGAGAAGGAATAGAAGAAGGAGCAACAGCAGAAGATGAAGGAGAGTCATCAGGAAGTGTGAGAACTGGGCATAGAGGATTAGGAGAGGCTTTAAGGTCTTTGAAAGGGAATACTCTTTAAAAACAGTATCTCTGCTGACAAAGAGGGAATGAGATGCTAAATCAAACAGAACATAACCTTTCTTAGTAGAAGAGTATCCTAGGTGCACAGTTAGGATGGCTCTTGGAGCAAATTTATCAGACTTCTTGGGATCAGTGGCATAGCATAGAGACCCAAATACTCTGAGATGTTGAAGTGAAGGGGGTGTTCCAAAAAGCTTCTCAAATGGAGACTTGTCTTTTAGAAGTGTAGTAGGCAACCTGTTGAGTATATACACAGCAATAGATACACAGAAACTCCAAAACTTTAAAGGGATACATGCCTGAAATCTTAATGCTCTAGCCATATCAAGAATTGACCTGTGTTTCCTTTCAACAACCCCATTCTGTTGAGGTGAATATACACAAGAACTTTGATGTAGAGTGCCATGTTCCTTTAGCAGACTGTCAACTTGAGAATTAAAGAACTCAGTACCATTGTCTGTCCTAAGACACTTAACTTGTTTGCCAAATTGTGTCTTTATCATATTCAGATAATGTCTCAATACAGTGATAGAATCAGATTTAGTGGTTAGTAAGAAAATCCAGGTATATCTGGACATATCATCTACCAGAGTTAGGAAAAATCTTTTGCCATCATGACTAGGGACTCTGTAAGGCCCCCATACATCACAGTGCACAATATCAAAAATAGAAATAGAGGTAGAATTACTGACTGGAAATGGTAACCTTGCTTGTTTGGCAATAGGACATACAGTACAACTAAGATTTATTAAGTGCATAAGACTGTCTATTTTATTTAGTACTCTAAGAGGAGCATGTCCAAATCTCATATGCCATAGACCAGACATGGAGCATGACTTATTTGAAGTAGATGAGTGTGATCTGACTGAGTTTAGAATGCTAGAAATCTTATTTGCTGTAGGACTTTCATTCTTCAGATGGTGAGAATTGTGCCTTATTTCAGTCTTCAGCAGATATAGACCTTGATCTTCTTTACCAATCCCTAGGACCCTCCCATTGAAGAGATCCTGAAAGATGCAGAAGTCAGGTAAAAATAACACAACACACTGTAGTTTCTTTGTCAACTGTGATACAAATAGAAGATTATACTTGAAATCAGGTATGAACAGAACATCCTTCACTAATTTGTCCTTCAAAACAATTGATTCACCAACATGACTTATAGGCACTTGCTTACCAGTAGGCAAGTTAACTTTTATAGCATCTTTAGCACCAAGTTTCTTACACTGATCAATTAATCCTAGACTGTAGACCATGTGATTAGATGCACCAGTATCCACTATCCAGTTGGAGTTAACTACATCAGACATTAGGGCTAAAGCAATACCTGTTGTGCTGGAGGTAGCAACATTGGCCATAGTATCTACTTCATTATTCTTACTTAGAAGCTGAAGGATCTGATTGTATTGTTCAGATGTAAATAGAGGCATTCCTTGAGAGTTTAAAGTGTTGAGAATTGTAGGAGAGTCATGAGCTTTGCTGATATTAGCCTGATTCCCTCAAGTTATGATATTATTAGCATGAGAACTAGATCCTCTTCTTTTGGGATAGCCATGTAATTTGTAGCAAGTCTCTTTGGTGTGTCCTTTCCATCTCCTGAGTTTCTCTGTCTGTTTCCACCATTATTACCACTTCCAGGAGTAAATGAGTTACATTCTCCAATTCCTGAGTTATTGTTGTTGTTTCCAGCATTATAAGTAGTTGACTGATACATTCCATTGTTAGTTTGATGACTCCTAGACATCCTGTTGCTCATTAGAGCAGTTTCTGAGTGAGCTTCTGTGAGACAAGTGCTGCCATTTATTCTCTGACTTTCAACATTAATAATCATTGCATATGCCTGATTAACATTTGGAACAGGAACTGTCATCAGAACTTGGCTTCTACCATGAGCATATGACTCATTTAATCCCATTAGGAACTGCCAAAGCTTCTGGAACTGAAAGTGTTCAACATATTGCTTAGACTCAGGACAACTACATGAAGGAGGAGGCATTAAGGTTTCAAATTCATCCCAGAGTTCTCTCAATCTGCAGAAATAGTTTGAAACAGATGTGGTTCCTTGAGATAAAGTAACTATCTCCTTGTGCAGATAAAATGCTCTTAAAGCATTAACTTTATCAAATCTCTCTCGAAGATCCTCCCATACAGTGTGTGCATCAGATCCATAAATGACAGTGCTCACTAGGTCTTTAGACACAGTATTCATAATCCAACCTAAGACTATAGCATTACATCTTTCCCACAGGTCATGCATGGACGAGGGGTACATTTCCTTCTTACAAGTTCCTAGTAGGAAGCCTAACTTGTTTTTACCAAGTAGAACCAGTTTCATGGATTTACTCCACAGCGAATAATTTTCAAATCCTAGAAGTCGAATTGAGCTAAGTACCGCACCTTGTGTATCAGATGGATGTATAAAGAGTGGACGATTGTGATCAATTTGATCGATCTGACCTGAATTGACATTTCAAGATGAAGATCCAGTTGTTCCTGCAGTTTCGACAGGGGTTGCCATAACAGAGACCTAATTGCTGCTGTTAACCAGCTAAATCCTTCAATTTCTTCTTCAAATCAGTTCTTCTAGTTCTTCCGACTTAGACTCCCTGAAATTGAGTCATACCTGCTCCGAAAATACCTCTGCTCTGATAACATGTTAAAGGAGCTCCATTAATGAGAGCTCTAAGGTGAAAGAACTGAAGAAGAAGGAAAGACTAAATTGAGAGAAAAATTCTGTATGTATATTCACACACTCTCAGCAGTACACATGTATATATATACAGATATTTAGAGTGACAGCTGTAATCCACTAACTCCCTAACTAACTTCTAATTACAATTAACTAACTACTAAACAGTATAACTAACTAGTTAGTTATTCTCAACAAATCATACAAGGCACCGTATAATTTATTTCTCATTGAGATTTTCAATTGATTGATAAATTTTTGGTGAAGGTTTATACAACAACGAAGGTACTGGAACACGAAAGAAATAGAGGATTGAAGATGCGTGAAGTACATACCTAAAACCTTCGTTATTCCTGATCGTAGTTGCTGCACCTGTATGTTGCTGGATGTGTAATTAAGAGAACTCACACAAGCCAATGGCCAGATCCTATGGATTGTCTCACCAGTTTAGAAAAGTGAATCACATAAGGCACCGTATAATTTATTTCTCATTGAGATTTTCAATTGATTGATAAATTACAGGGGTAAATTTTTTGTGCAGGTTTATACAGCAACGAAGATACTGGAACACGAAAGAAATAGGGGATTGAAGATGCGTGAAGTACATACCTAAAACCTTCGTTATTCCTGATCGTAGTTGCTGCAACTATATGATGCTGGACGTTTTTCAGAATCTAGGTTTAGCAGCTCCTTTGTGCATATAAGAGATCTAAAGTTTTCCTTATGAATGTGGGAGAGTTTTTAGGTTAGTATTTCCTTATTTTGATAGGAGTAGTCTAATCAGAAATTAGAGGCGGTAGCTAGGTGAAATTTTTTAAAGAATGGCGGGAATTTATTTTCAGATTAAAAGAGGCATTTTTTGTGGCTATTTTTTGATTTGCTACTAAAAATATACTTATTAGTGGCTATTAAACATTAGTCGTTAATAGTTTGCCTCATGTGTATACATTAGTGGCAATTTGCTTATTGCCACAAAATAATTGTCGCTAAAGGGCCCTCTTGTAGTAGTGAATGCGATAATACACTTATATAATGGGGATGGACTATAACCGACAAACCAAATCCATGCGAGCTATTACACGAATTGGACCGATTGGGACCTCCCACCGATAGGGAGAAGATTACTTGCCAAGGGTAATCTACATCACACCATACAGAACACACCATTTTGGGGATGATCATCTTCCTTACGAGACTCCCCATTTCGAAAGGATTTACAAGAATCATATCAAGACATGTCATAGCATAAACAAGATTGACGAATATCATCCGTCCCTATGTTGGCACATAGTTCAAGGAAAGGGAGAGGACCCCCAATCCATCGGTGCTAAGTCAATCACATCCCACTAAAATACTTATATATATATATATATATATATATATATATATATATATATATATATATGCAAGTGCTTTCAAGAGAGACAAGTATCATTTCAAAACGTTCAATGCACATTTAGGCTCAATACCAAATTACAAGATCATATTCAAGATGTCAATGCAAGGAATAGCTCATCTACATGTTCAAGGTGGTGCAAGCACCCAAGATGCCAAAGAGCCATAAACATAGACTTACCGGTGTTCAAGGTGGTGCAAGCACCCAAGATGCTCAAAGAGCCATAGTACAAGACATATATGTCATCACATTTTGTCATAACCCATATTTTACCAAAATCATATCACAAGACATAAGTGGGTCTATTCCACTTCATAATTTCCATGTAAACTGATGATCATGAGTGCAATGCAAGGCATGATGTAGGGACGGCATGGGTAATGTAGAGTAAATTCTAAAATTAACAATGTAATATGAAATATAAGAAATTCACCATAACAATTTATATGAAAATAGTAGTATAGATCACCCATGCATAATATCATCTTTAAGGGACCATGCATGTCCATAATTGCATAATTTATGATGATTCTTCATAATAAAGCTTAACATAACTAAAAATCTGAAATAATGTACCATTCATGCATTGATCAAAGTTGACAAATCAAATAGTAAAATTCACTTTTAAAGTAACTAAAATTCATGAGGTAGCTTGAAAGAATTTTGGGTCTTCTTGGTTGAAAGAAACCAAGAATCAATCCCACATACCTATATCTTGAGGATGAACTTGAGGACAAAATAGACTCCAAATTGAAAGCCTTGACTTGGAGGATCCTAGAGAGAAGTTGGAGAATCTTGTAGGAGGAATTTGAGAGAGAGAGTGAGAGTGAAATGGGGAAAATGGCTGAAATATAGTGGAGTTCAGCTGATTTAAGGACTTGGGAGGGGTGGAAAATACCCAAAAACACCCTCAAACTGATTTATATTTACATAAAAATCAAAATCAAAATGAGTGAAAATATTAAGTAGGGTCTCACGGTACTGTTCACGGCCAGTGAACAGTGACATGGTCAGTGAACAGTAACCGTGTGACTATACTTGGAATTTTCAACAAATTGTTTCAAGCCAAGGGCTTCCAACGGAAGGTCGTACGGACCGTGTGATGCTTCACGGGCCGTACAAGGGTCCGTATGAAGGTACCAAGGAAAGAGACACACTTAGAACACAATTTGGCAAAAAAAATCGTAGGTGACTTTAGCCTCACGGACCGTTTGCTGCCACACGGTCCGTGTAGGTGGCCGTGTGGCTTGCCTGCATGAACAGGTCGAACGAAATAAGCATAACTCCTTGGTTCGAACTTAAAATGAGGTGAGACCGGATGCATTGGAAAGATAACTCAAAGAGCTTCGATTTGATAGGTCATGGGTCACCCAGTTCATTTTTTGCTAAGAGATATGCCCATTTAATGTTGACCCTTCTATTGGTATATGAGAATAATTTAGCCATTGGAATTTCTTTGAACTTGACTTAATGTAGGAGAGTCATGATGATCGTAAACAACATAAATAAGCTTGAATTGAAGGCTTGAAAGTGAACTTAGCTTGAGCATGAAGATCCCATACTTGGAATTATTTCACTTCGAAAGCCTTACGACACACGGCCCACCACACGATCCGTGAAGCGTCACACGGACCGTGAGGGGTCCAAGTATGGTGTGCCTTAGTTTAAACCACCACGTTTAAGGGTCAAACATCCTCCATGGGCCAAGGGCCACTCTATGGAGGCTCCACACGGGCCGTGTGACCTCACACAGACCGTGATGGCTCCCATGAAGTGTCACCTTGGTCCAAAACTTTTCTGAAACTAGATTTTCATGTTTCGTTGAGGTCGTACAAAAATTCCAGGTCCTTACATCATCTTCCCCCTAGGAACATTCGTCCTTGAATGTGGAAGAAAAAAGGCTTGACTTAGAACATGAAACATCCGAACACAAGGTAGATGCATAGTTTATCATTTGAAAATCATAAGGCCTTTAAAACCGATATCAAAACGTATTTAAATCACTCAAAACATCTTGAAAATCATTTTCATGCACATGTATGCATATCATGTCATGAGACTCAAGAATGGAAGAATTAGGACCATTGAGAATAGGAAGGATCTAATACTATAGGCTTGAGTAGATTCGAAAGGATAAAGGGTATCGTCGCATCGTACTTGATTCCACTCCCCACGTAGAACTCCCCCAAGTACATTAAGAGAAGCCACATCCTTGTTACGAAACCGCTTCACTTGTCTTATCAAAATCTCAACCGGAGCTTCCTCCATAAGACAAGTTCTCCTCAACCTCAATACCTTCCAAAGGCAACATAACGCTAGCATCATCAACCACTTCCTCAACATAGATATATGCTAAACTGAGTGACTAGAGCTTAATTTCGGAGGCAAATCCAACCTATAAGCTACATTCCCAATCCGCTACAACGATCTCGTAAGGACCTGCATACCGGGGACTTAGCTTTCCCCCTTACCCGGAATTCACCACACCCTTCATAAATGAGACCTTCATATACACCCAATTACCAATACAAAACTCAAGATCCCTCTTTCAAATATCCAAATAAGACTTTTGATGACTTCGAACCACCTTCAACCTTTCCCCAATCAACTTCACCTTCTTCATAACCTCTAACACTAAATTCGATCCAATCAATGCCACCCCCTACTCAAACCACCCCACCAGAGACTTACATATATTATTCTATAAAGCCCCAAACAGAGTTATACCAATGTTAGCATGAAGGAAATTGTAGTAAGCAACCTCAAGAAGTGGTAGATGGTCACTGCAATTACCTTTGAATTACAACACACAAGCCCTCAACATGCCCTCCAAAGTTTGAATTATCCTCTCAGTTTACCCATCGGTTTGAGGATGAAAGGCGGTGCTCAATTTTATCTTAGTACCAAGTCCTCTTTGAGACGACCTCCAAATAAGAAGCAAATTAGGTACCGCGATCAGATATGATAGACCTAGACACACCGTGCAACCTCACCAATTCTTGGATGTACAACATTGCGTACTCTTCGATGATAAAAATAGCCTTGACTGGTAGGAAATGAGCAAACTTAGTCATCTGATCAACAATAACCCAAATGGAGTGGAATTACCTTCAGTCTAGGGGTAAACCAACCACAAAATCTATATTTACATTCTCCCACTTCCAAGTAAGGATCTCAATATCTTGAGCCATACCTCCGGGCCTTTGGTGCTCTACCTTCACTTGTTGAAAACTCGGCTATGTCCTTCATACCATGCCATTAATACACCTCTTTCAAATTTCGACACATCTTAGTAGATCTCGGGTGGATCAAATAATGAGAGTTATGGGCTCCGCTCATGATTATTTTCCTAAGATCACCCACATCTGAAACATATAACTGACCTTGATACCAAAGCGGACCATCTTCCCCTTAGGAGGAGCCTCTATCTTATTATTTTGGCAGCCAACTTCATCAATCCCCACCAATCACAGAGCTAGATCTTGCTTAGCCCTAACATCAGCAACCACATAAGATTCGACCCCATTCTGAACATGAACATCCACATTATTAGAGTTGGTCAACCTAACAACCAATCTAGCCCAATGGTAAGCATCCTTTGCTAACTCTTCCTTCCCTTCACCAACAGAAACCACATTTCCCATAGATAGCCCACTCAGAGCAGCGGATATAACACTTGCCTTGCCAAAATTACATTGTACACTTATGTCATAGCCCCTAAGGAGTTCCAAGCCTCTCCTTAGTCCCAAGTTAAGATCCCTTTGAGTGAACACATATTGCGAACTCTTGTGGTTGGTAAAGATATCGACATGCACCCTATACTAAAATTATCTCCCAATCATTAAGGCAAACACCACCGCCGCTAACTCACGATAATGAGTCGGGTAATTATGCTCATGCACCTCCAATTGCCTTGATGTACAAGATGCCACCTTAACATGTAAGTACACAATCCCAACCCAAATCGAGAAGCATGACAATACACCACCAACCTATCTAAGCCATCCGGTAATGCCTAAAATCGAAGCTGATGTATATCGACCTTTCGAGGCATAAGAACTCACCTCACATTCATCCGACTATACAACTTGTCCTTCTTTCTAGTCAACTTGATCAACAGAGATGCAACAGATGAGAAACCTTCCATGAACCTTCTGTAGTACCCAGCCAACCCAAGGAAACTGTGGATATCCGAAGGAGTCAATGATCTAGGCCAATTCCTCACGCCCTCTATTTTCCTCGGATCCACCTTGATACCGTCTCCGGACACCACATAACCGAGGAAGGCCACTTTGCTCAACCAGAATTTACACTTGCTAAACTTGGCATACAATTTCTTTTCCCTTAGAGTTTGGAGGGCCATCCTTAAGTGATTCCCGTGCTCCTGTTCACTTTGGGAGTAAATGAGAATATCGTCAATGAAGACCACCATAAAGCTGTCTAGGAATGGTTTAAACACTCGGTTCATCAAGTCCATAAATACGGCCAGAGCATTAGTTAGGCCAAACGACATCACCACAAATTCAAAATGCCCATACCTCGTTCGAAAAGCTATTTTAGGGATATTAAATTCCTTAACCTTTAACTGATGATATCCGGAACGGAGATGAATTTTTGAAAAGTGAGTGGCACCTAAGTCAAGAAAAACGTAAGCATCAAAATCAAAGACTTTCAACATACCGGTCACAACATCTAGAGCTTCCTCGACATCCTGGCGGGCATAGAGCGCATAGAACCTGTTGTTCCTTGGGGCAGTACCTTGGGGGACCCTTTGTTGACCCTGCCTGCCTTTGGCTACCTGAACTTGGCCTCCGCGCACATTCCTTGCGCAATTAGCAACTTTATGATCCTTACTCCTGCACCCAAAGCAAAGTACCAAATTCCTCCGGCAGGCACATGTGTGGAGTCTCCCACACTTGTCACACTCGAGAGGGGGAACCCGAGCATTGGCCACCCGAGCTCCTGAACCTTGGCCCGCTGGAAGCGACCAAAATCAACATTTCTATCACCGGAGAACCTACCGTCAAAGCGAGCTCTCTTGGGATCGTGTGCCCTTGACCCATAGAACTCCGGTAGATTCATCCGGGTGAAATCCCTTACCCTGGATGCAGGTGTAGAGTCCCATGACAGGTTAGCTTGCCTTTCCTGAGCAGTCACCACTTGTGCAATCATGGCGAAACCGGTGCAGAATTCACCATTAGAGATAGGCTCCTCCATAGGCTCGTGAGGAGCTTGGTCTTCATTAGCCGAAGCTGGCCTAGGTAGAGGGGGTCTTCCTCGAGGCATCTGCTGAAATGGATTAACGACATCGGTAAGTAAGGGAATTGCATAAACCAGTGACAGCACGACACCAGACATGAAGAAGTGGGGAATTTCCTAATATGTCTCCGTAGCCTCCCACTCATAGGTATGGTGCACTTCACACCCATGAACAAGACTCTACTCGACGCGGCATGTTGGGCTCCAAGGACCATTATAAACCTAGGGCTCTGATACCATCTTTTGTCAGGACTGGGGGTCAGGGCCTAGATGTGACACAACGAATAGGGACCCGAGAGTCCCCAAACAAGCCTCCTTTATCAAAATCCACATGATTGGTTTAATGGTATCTAAACACGTGTAACAAAATGACAGAAAATGATGCTCGGGAAACCATTCGTTTATAGATAGGTAAAAGATTTACAGAATGCCCAACATTTGTCTCTAGTCAAGGAACATGGGCCAGGACAAGTTCCGGGCTCACCCTCAAATAAAGAACATACAAAATACACACAAGGAACAACTAGCTCACCCACGGAAGACGGGGCTCACCGCAAAAGAAGTCTTCAAGAACAGACTAATCGTCCAGCTGGTATCCAAACTGCTCGGTCCCTACATGGTAAAATCATGTAGGTATAGAGTATACATTAGTACATTTGAATGTACTAAGTATGTGGGCATGCAATGCATATGACTTACCGAACCTGAATACCAATGTTGGATGACAAGGGCACATAATATACAAGGATCATATAAGCAATGGAATTTAATATACAAGATGCCATAGGAATCATGATGCGTGCAATGTGATAATACACCTATATAACGGGGATGGACTATAATCGACAAACCAAATCCATGTGAGCTATTACACGAATTCGACCGATTGGGAACTCCCACCCATAGAGAGAAGATTACTTGCCAAGGGTAATCTACATCACACCTTACGGAACACACCATTTCGTGGATGGTCACCTTCCTAACGGCACTCCCCATTTTGGAAGGATTCACAAGAGTTATATCAAGACATGTCATAGCATAAACAAGATTGACGAATATCATCCGTCACTATGTTAGCACATAGTTCAAGGAAAGGGAGAGAACCCCCAATCCATCGTTGCTAAGTTAATCACATCCCACTAGAATACTTATATATATATATATGCAAGTGCTTTCAAGAGAGACAAGTATCATTTCAAAACGTTCAATGCACATTTAGGCTCAATGCCAAATTACAAGATCATATTCAAGATGTCAATGCAAGGAATAGCTCATCTACATGCTTAAGGTGGTGCAAGCACCCAAGATGCTCAAAGAGCCATAAACATAGACTTAACGGCGTTCAAGGTGGTGCAAGCACCAAAAATGCACAAAGAGCCATAGTACAAGACATATATGTGATCACATTTTGTCATAACCCATATTTTACCAAAATCATATCACAAGACATAAGTGGGTCTATTCCACTTCATTATTTCCATGTAAATCGATGTTCATGAGTGCAATGCAAGGCATGATGTAGGGATGGCATGGGTAATGTCGAGTAAATTCTAAAGTTAACAATATAATATGAAATATAAGAAATTCACCATAAAAATTTATATTAAATAGTAGTATAGATCACCCATGCATAATACCATCTTTAAGGGACCATGCATGTCCATAATTGCATAATTCATGATGATTCTTCATAATAGAGCTTAACATAACTAAAAATCCGGAATAATGTACCATCCATGCATTGATCAAAGTTAACAAAATCAAATAGTAAAATTCACTTTTAAAGTAACTAAAATTCATGAGGTAGCTTGAAAAGAATTTTCGGTCTTCTTGGTTGAAAGAAACCAAGAATCAATCCCACATACGTATATCTTGAGGATGAACTTAAGGACAAAATAGATTCCAAATTGAAAGCCTTGACTTGGAGGATCCTAGAGAGAAGTTGGAGAATCTTGTAGGAGGAAATTGAGAGAGAGTGGGAGTGAAATGGGGAAAATGCTGAAATATAGTGGAGTTCAGCTGATTTAAGGACTTGGGAGGGGTGGAAAATACCCAAAGCACCCTCAAACTAATTTATATTTACATAAAAACCAAAATCAAAATGGGTGAAAATATTAAGTAGGGTCTCACGGCACTGTTCAAGTGAACAGTGACATGGTCAGTGAACAGTAACCGTGTGACTATACTTGGAATTTTCAGCAAATTGTTTCAAGCCAAGGGCTTCCAACGAAAGGTCGTACGGACCGTGTGATGCTTCACGGGCCGTACAAGGGTCCGTATGAAGGTACCAAGGAAATAGACACACTTAGAACACAATTTGGCAAAAAAAAAATCATTAGTGACTTCAGCCTCACGGACCATTTGCTGACACACGGTCTGTGTAGGTGGCTGTGTGGCTTGCCTGCACGAACAAGCTAACCAAAAATAAGCATAACTACTTGGTTCGAACTTGGAATGAGGTGAGACCAGATGCGTTGGAAAGATAATTCAAAGATCTTCAATTTGATAGGTCACGGGCCACCCAGTGCATTTTGTGCTAAGAGATATGCCCATTTAAAGTTGACCCTTCTATCGGTACATGAGAATAATTTAGCCAGTGAAATTTCTTTTAACTTGACTTGATGTAGGAGACCCATGATAATCTTAAACAACATAAATAAGCTTGAATTGAAGGCTTGAAAGTGAAATTAGATTGAGCATGAAGATCCCATACTTAGAATTATTTCACTTCGAAAGCCTTACGACACCCACCACATGGTTCGTGAAGCGTCACATGGACCGTGAGGGGTCCAAGTATGGTGTGCCTTAGTTTAAAACACCACATTTAAGGGTCAAACATCCTCCATGGGCCAAGGGCCACTCTGCGGAGGCTCCACACGGGTCGTGTGACCTCACACAGACCATGATGGCTCCCATGAAGTGTCACCTTGGTCCAAAACTTTTCTGAAACCAGATTTTCATGCTTCATTGAGGTCGTACAAAAATTCCGGGTCCTTACACACTCTAACTAACATAAGAAGTTTCCTGGGCTTGGCAGGCTACTACCGCAGGTTTGTTGAGAGATTTTATTTCCCTATCCGCACCATTGACTAAATTGCCTCAGAAGGAGGTCAATTTTCAGTGGTACGATGAATGTGAGAAGAGCTTTCAAGAGTTGAAGATGAGATTGACTACGGCACCAGTCCTAACCTTACCCGATGGGACAGAGGACTTTGTAATTTATTGTGATGCTTCGAAGGTTGGATTGAGATGTGTACTGATGCAAAGAGGGAAGGTAATAGCCTATGCTTACAAGCAACTCATGGTTCATGAGAGGAACTATCCAAACCATGATCTCGAGTTGGCAACAGTGGTGTTTGCACTTAACATCTGGCGCCACTACTTGTATGAAGTGCATGTGGATATGTTCACTGACCACAAGAGCTTGTAGTATGTTTTCAGTCAAAAAGAGCTCAACCTGCGACAGAGAAGATGGCTGGAGTTGCTCAAGGATATGAAATGAGCATTCTCTACCACCCAGGTAAAGCTAATGTTGTTGCTGACGCTCTTAGCAGGTTTTCAATGGGTAGCACAACCCATGTGAAGGAAGGAAAGAAGGAGTTAGCCGAGGAAGTGCATCGATTGGGAGTTCAATTTGAGGAGAATAATGAAGGAGGAGCTAATGTTCAGAATGAGTCTGCTTCATCCTTAGTGGCAGAGGTGAAGGAAAAGCAAGACCAAGATCCTGTCATACTCCAATTGAAGGTGGTTGTCCACTAATAGAAGGTGATGGTTTTCTCCTAAAGGGGAGATGGAGTGTTGAGATATCAAAATAGATTGTGTGTTCCCTATGTTGAAGCTATTCGAGACAGAATCATGGTTTGGGGCCCTTAACACTAGATATTCCATTCATCCAGCTTTATCAAGATGTACCACGACTTAAGAAAAGTCTATTGGTGGAGTGGAATGAAGAGGGATATTGCTGAGTTTATTTCAAAGTGCCTGAATCACCAGCAAGTGAAAGTTGAGCATCAAAGGCCATGGAAGTGGGAGATGATCACTATGGACTTTATTATTGGTCTACCAAGGTCTCGAAAGTAACATGATTTGATATGGGTGATTGTATATAGGATGACTAAATCGGCTGACCTCTTGGCAGTTAAGACAACTAACACCACGGAGGAGTACGCCAAGTTGTACATCCAGGAGATTGTGAGGTTGCATGGAGTCCCCTTGTCTATCATCTCAGACATTACCTCCCAATTTTGGAGATCGTTCCAAAAATGATTGGGTACTAAGGTGAACCTGAGCACAACCTTTTATCCACAGACAGATGGTCAGGCAGAGCACATAATCCAGACACTAGAGGATATGTTGAGAGCCTGTGTTCTTGATTTCAAGGAGAATTAGGATGACCAACTACCATTGATTGAATTTTCATATAACAATAGTTATCATGCAAGTATTCAAATGGCTCCCTATGGAGCCTCGTATGGGAAGAGATGTAAATCACCAATTAGGTAGTTTGAGGTTGGAGAAGCGGAGTTGATTGGGCCGGATCTTGTCCACCAATTGATGGAGAAGGTCAAAGTCATTAGAGAGAGAGTAAAGACTGCCCAGAGTCGCCAAAAATCTTATACCGACGTGAGAAGAAAAGACTTAGAGTTCGAGGTAGATGATTGGATGTAATTGAAAGTGTCACCTATGATGGGTGTCATAAGATTTGGGAAGAAGGGAAAGTTGAGCCCACGCTATGTTGGACCATATCAGATTGCAAAGAGGATTGGGAAGGTTTCTTATGAGTTAGAGTTACTTTCCGAGTTAGATGGAGTTCATCCGGTATCCCATGTGTCGTTGTTGAAGAAATGCTTGGGAGATCTTGCCTTGGTGATCTTTGTCGATAACATTGTAGTAAAAGATAGCCTGTCTTATGAAAAGGTTCTGGTTCAAATCCTTGATCATCAGATTCATAAGTTGAGGAACAAAGAGATAGCCTCAGTCAAAGTCCTATGGGGGAATCAATTCGTTGAGGAAGCCACATGGGAAGTTGAGGAAGAGATGAAGGCCAAATATCCGCACCTATTCGTGCCAAATGATGAGTGTGTTGAAGGTAAATTCTTACCCTTCACTAAATTGATTTATCTATTCTTGATGTGACTTTCTATTCTTAAGTCTAGTAGTGCTGATTGAGGTCGAGGAAGAGTCGAGAGTTTGATTGATTGAGTTGAATATTGAGATGAGTTTTAAGTCTATTTGTGCCTTGATATCCACTTATAGTCATCATTCGAAGACGAATGATCCCAAGGGGGAGATGATGTAACACCCGATAAAATTACTAAAATACCCCTAGAGTGAGGATATGCGCGTAACGCATCTTCCAAGTCTCATATGGAAAAAATATGAGGTTGGATTTGTGATCAACATGAAAAATTGAGTGGGGAAATGGTCTCGATCGATTTGTAGGGCGACCCAATCAAAAGATAATTTTTGGATCCGAAGCGCAAAACCGTGTTGGTGCGCGACAGGAGCGCGTCGCGCCTCCATCCGTGGACCAGGACTTATAATTTATTTTGAAAATTTTCGACGGGATTAAGAAAACTCGTTCAGAAACCTTTTCTAAAAAAACATTGCCCGCAACCAGTTCGCATCGCGGACTGGGTCTTTTCCGAATTGAAAATTTCTAATTTTTACAAAGGGCATTCCGCTTAATTTCCAACCCCTCCTAAACTCTATACACGATCTTAGAAGTTTTTTTTGATGTAAAAAGGGTCTACACCCCCACCCCCCATTCTAAGTCCTATTCCATAGTCTAACAAGGTTAGGGCTTGAGGAAAGAGGAGAAGAGCTTGAGTTTGAGAGATTTGAGAAGAGATCCTTGACGTGACTGGTTGATAGCTTCATCCCAGGTATGTAAGGCTAAAATAAAAGCATGGGATTGTTCTCTCATGTGCCCCATAAATGATCATAGATGAGTTGATGGTTCAAGAGTCTACATACATGAACCCCTTGATGGTTTTTCATAAAATTTTATTTGAAATTACATGTTTTTCTATGTTGATGATCATCATACTATTTGTTTTCTTAAATTGAACATTTTCATGCGAGTTTGCATAACCCTACATGACTAATTTGAAAACCACGCATAATTAATTTGAGAATTGAGTCTAGAGCCTTGAGTTGAGATTGTCATTTGTGATGAGAGAATGATGATGAGTTGATAGAATTTGATTATCTTATGAGTCTCTATAAATGAACTCTACCGATGTGTTTGTTCGATTGATTCTTAATGATTGTTCTAATCTTGGGTCATTGATAAGATTGATTAATGAAAGGGTTAGAGTCCCTATTAGATTGATTGATGAAAGGGTTAGAGTCCCTATGAGCTTGATTGATGAAAGGGTTAGAGTCCCTAAGAGTTGATTGATGATAGGGTTAGAGTCCCTATCAGATACCAATTGATGACGGGGTTCGAGTCCCTATGAGATTGGTTAAGATGGAGGTTTTATGAGCATTGAGTCATGGGAGGAGTATTGAGCACCGAAAGAGTGAAAGTTAGTCCGACTCGAACTCGTCAAACTGCATCGCCAAACACAGGTGAGGCTTAGAACCATCACATATATTATGGTTCCCTCGTGAGTAACATTCCCTAAAAGAAATAGCGGACTATTGAGTAATGACTCCATATAGGGTAAGCCGATATAGTTTCGATCGTTCCGTACCTGGAAAGTTTGGAACGGCTGTGGCAACATCAGTGAGATTGTTGTACATTCACTGGCTCATAAGTGATTGTCGTCGGATAAGAGAAACTCCTATAAATTTCCTACCTTGAGTACTCTGAGTTGAGATGAATGAGAGGAGGTGAGCTCCTTTGAGATGAGTTTGAGATGATTGATGAGTTTGAGTTATTGACGGGTCACTTGTCTACTCTCTATTCTTGCATAGATAGACATTTGACGATTTGATGTTATTTGATGATTATTTTGAGTTGATGTTGTTTCTATATTATTCTACCTATTTCTGTTCCACTCAGCTATTTTGCATACCGGTACATTCCAAAGTACTGATGTCCCTTTTGGACTGCATCGTTTTATGATGCAGAGGCCAGTACTAGAGATCATCAACATGCGTTCCATTGAAGATCCGAGATTCGCAGCTAATTGGTGAGCCTCCCCTATTCCGGAGGATCCACTACTTTTATTTCATCATGCTTTTAAGTTAGATTGGACTATTTCTTTTATTTTGATTTGGGTATCCATGGGTCTGTCATTGGCACCATATGATTAGTGATAGATGCTTCATAGACAATGGTTGAATGTTGATGTTGAGATTGTGAGCTAGTTCTTTCTACTAGCCTTCATTATTTTATATATTCTTTTGAGACTTTAGATGCGATGAGCCCATTACTTACTTATATTTTTTGCTGTTTAGTAGAGTTTATTTGATTGAGTGATGTGATTAGGCTAAGTGGTTTGCTTGGGAACTATCAATAGCTCTGAGTGTCGGCCACACCAATGATACCCTCCTGGGGCGTGATACTTAAGTCGCTATTTTAGAATTCTCCACACAAGCCTGGAGAATCCTAGGGACTTCAAGACTTATCTACACAGATCTAGAGTCTTCCGTAAACCATTACAAGACTCTAGATCCTTCCCCCTTTCAGATGATCAAGTGGCAGATCGTCACACTTAGCTCCGAAAAGATTTCAATTAAATCCCCAGGTATATACATCCCCAAACACAAATTCCCAAGAAAGTGTTTGTATAATATTTTCTACTGATTTTTCCTCTGAATACTCAAATATTATTTAACGTTAACTCTAACTTTATTATTTTCAACTATGGCTCCCATGAAAAGGGCCACTTAGGATCCACATGATAAAAGAGTAATGCAAATGGAAACATAACGGAAAACATTGAAGAGTAATGCAAATGGAAACATAATGGAAAACATTGAAATTGTCATTCACGTGATGCTCAGAGCTTCTTGAATTTCACAACACATGTCTCAGGAGAATCGATTTTGTCCTCTGGATTAAGTCGCTCAATCCTGCATCATATTATAGTGAACAAGTAAAATATGAGTTGATACAAAATTTAATCAGTAGTCATTTTATATCATTTCAATATTTTTGTCTTACTTTTCTTTTTAGCACCTTTTTTAAAAAAATGACTATTTCCTTTATAGATAATTCTTATAATTTTAATTTTTCATTTGACATATTTAAGACTGTGTTGGTACATATCATTTATTTGTATAAGATTTAAAAATGTTCTTTATTTTTTTAAACTCTGTAAAAAGTCAAAATCAGACAAATATATTAAAATAAAGAATCAAGAAATAGTACCTGTAGTAAAGAAGAAAATAATGAAGAATTACAGAAATTTCGAGCCTGGCCAAATTGGCTCCTGGGCACATATTGGGGCCAATTCCAAATGGAAGAAAAGAGGCTGGCTTGGTTTCAAGATCCTGTAAAATTTGTTACATGATACTAAAACATCTTTGGGAATTTAATGGTCATAAATTTATAATAAAATTACATGAATTAGGGTCATTTGGTTGCTGATTAGAAAGTTAATTATTCATCTATTAAAATAATCCCAATATTTTAATGGCTGTGTATATAATTTAGCATAGCTAACAATTAGCATGCATAATATTTAATTATTAGAGTGTGTTTGGCGGGGAGGAAAATGAGTTGATTTATAACTTATTTTTTTCATGTTCGGTTGGTGAGTAGAAAATATTTTTGTTAATTTTTCGAATGAAGTCATTTTTCTTAATTTGAAGAAAATGAGTCGATTTAAAAAACATTTAAGCCCACCAAAACATGAGAAAATTGAAAAATATTTTCCTCCATACCAAATACACTCTTAGTTTACTTCTCATATAATTAATATATATATATATATAAGTCATGAGAAAATTTATAGTAGTCATTTGACCACGCTTCATTGTTACAATAAGAAAAAGTAATTTCCTTTTCAAAGCAAAAGTGCTTTCTAAAATTGGGTTCAGCTATGTTTGACCATGAAATAAATTAGAAGAGATATGAAATTTTTGTGAGTAATTTAAAGTAAATACGAATTTTTGTTATGTTGTATTTGAAATTTCTGAAAATTCTTGAAAAAAGTGCAAACAATTTTTTCCAGAATTTCATGGCCAACTATATTTTCTGGAATTGAGCTCCAGAAAAAAAATTGAAGAATCTTCATGTCCAAAAATATCCTCTCTCTCTCTCTATATATTTCATAATTAATCTTTATAATTAATACTTAAGTAATAAAATTTTGCATAATAAATTTTTAATTACGGACACATGCACAACTCTAACTAACAACCAAATCTCTTTTATCAAGTTAAAGAAAATTCATGAACAACAGGTCACTTACATCCCATCTTGAAGGATTAAATTCTTTAGGTCTGATATAAATATGAGGATCCAAATGATAATTATCTGAAAATGTCAAAAACTTCCACCCCTCAGGTATGGTGTACCCTGCATAAGATTGACATAAATTGAGACGAAGAAAGTATTATAAAAATATTTCATATTTAGAGTTGAGTTTTTTTTTTTTTTTGTAATTTCGTGTATCACTATCCAAACATTACTATTTTTTTACTTAAAAATATTGATTAGCCAGATATTTTTGATTGAATTGGTGAAATTGAAAAAAGATAGCTAGTAAGGTAGAGTACTGACCGTTTATGTTCACAGTAGACTTTGCCTCTCTAAAGTATATTATTTTGATGCCAATACGTAATACTTCATCAATCACCTTTTTCAATTTAACAAAAAAAAAATGTATATATATATATATATAAATGCAGGTTAACTTTTCCAAATTGTTTGATCTTAAAATTGAAAAAATAAAATAAAATTACATATTTAAATCTTACATTATTCAGATACTTCATTTGTTTAATATCATGGAAACTAAGCCCTTCATTTAAAGATGATCTTCTCTTTACTATATCCTCTTGTTCCTCCTGAAAATTAAAGAGACAATTTGTCAAGACATATTTATTTTTCTTTACAAAAATATATTAAAAGATAAAACCACCCCTATATTTATTTTCTTTGTATTTAGTTTGTAAATAACAATTATTATATATAAGTTAGACAAACACTATTAGAGACAGAATCAGTGGCGGATTAAGAATTTTTTTCAAGGGGGTTCAAAATTATAAGAAGTAGACGCACAAACTAAACGAAGGGAATTCGATATCTATTATATATAAATATAAATAAAAAAATATTTTTACCATGTAAAACTCCTTTTGTCCCATTTTATTGGCACCCTTTCTTTTTTGGTCCATCCCAAAAAGAATGTCACCTTACTTTAATAGAAAATAATTTACTTTTAAAATTTCTCTTTTATCCTTAATAATATAATTCTCAGCCACACAAATAACTAAGAATAACTTTAGACTACAAGTTTTAACAGTCTTCTGTTTTATCTTAAACATTGTGTCAAGTCAAAGGATGCCACATAAAATGGGACAGAAGGAGTATAATTTTTCATTGAAGAGGGTTCGGATGAACCCCCTAATTACTATGGTAGGAGTGCGCGTGAAGATGAATTGTGTGTGAATATATCAGAGTAGAAAAGCCACGATCAATATGAAATGTTACTAATAAAACTTATTTCCCCCACGATAGACTGACTAAATATAAAAGAAAAAATTATTTAAGTAGTGAGTAGGTACTTTAGCTTTGTTTAGGATGTGAGGATGTTGTTCCAAATATAAAATTGCCTTTGAGGCTATCATAGCAGAAGATTCAAAGCCAGCAAATGTATAAGAAACAAGCAGTGAAATGATCTTGTCATCACTAAATCTTTTTCCTTCATCATCATCTAGCATCATATCAAGCATAATGTTGGACTTTTCCCCTCCTTTGTTTTTCCCAATCATCACTTTTCTTTCATCTAATATCTCTTGAAATATCTTTACCATTCTTCTTTTAGCCTGAAATCATTAAAAGGTTACAAATCCATAGCAAAGAAGCAAAACAATATAATAAAGGCTTGATAGGTTGATCATCTCTTAAATTTATCAGTATATTTTTTAGATATTAGATTTTGATTATTTGTTTCAAATTTTAGTTAAACATCTGAACACATGATAATATGATTTTATTTGGCACTTTCGAAAAACTTATGTGTGTGTTCTGTAACAGTCCAACAGTGATATTATTTGCTTTGAGCCTAGGCTCGTACGGTTTTAAAACGCGTTACTAGTAGGTAAGGTCTGTTTTCATTTATACCCATCATCTTTCTTTCTTTTTTTTTACTGCTGTGAGACTTCTATCTAAATATGGATAGTTACACGTTCCTCAAACATGTTTCAATTGACGGTGATTAAGTAAATAAAAAAATAAATCATATTTTATATGTTTAACTTGACTATTTGATATGCACCTGAATGAACATTAAAAAATTTGAACCTAAAGTATGTACTTTTAATTAGACATGACTTTACCATGCATTAAGTCTGAACGTGTAGATGAAATTTACTGACAAGTTTAAGTGCCAGTCTACGTATTAAACCTTACCCAAGTAAATGTAAGATGGGACAAATTTTGTACATAATCAACAAAAATTTTACCTTGATGGCCCTATTGTAAGCAAATCCTGGGATATTAATAGGCAAGGCATTACAGCCACGAATAAGGAGACTAGTCTCCTTAAAGAGAACATGAAGCGATTTGTGATGGACATTGCCACCACCTATAAGAATTTGGATAAACACCTCAGATATGGGCTTTTTCATTGCAGATAACATATCAATTGGTTCTTCCAACATAGCCAATTCCTCAAAAGATTTTTTCACAATTTCATTTACACATTCAAAGTAATTTGAGGATAATGATACTTCACTCTTTATTGGAGTTGTTATTTGACGAAGACGTTTTTTTTCCTCTTTTGTAATTCCTCCAACTTGAATTTGTCCTATTAATTTTGATATATATTTTGGCAAGCCTCTTACAAAACTATCTTTATCCATAAAGATTTTTCTACTTATTTCACTCTTTGTCATAATAATGCTTGGCTTTCCAAATATGAATGCTTTGTACAGTCCTTCCTGTCCAAACCTTAAAAAAAAAAAAACTCTATTAGATTTGATAGAAACAAAGAAAATAAAGAGAAATTTACTAATAAATGGTGCAAAAAAGATTTCTTAGAATCTTGAAATATGTAGCATAAAATATCACACCAGACTAAAAAAGGCTACGCTACCTAGACTAAAAAAAAAAAAAGTAAAAAATGACAAAAACTGCAATAATTATACTCCCTTACTTTCTCTTTATTTATCACAATTTCCTTTTCAAGGATCAATTTTATAGATTTTAACTAATATTTTAAAATGTATTTTTCATCTTATTGATACAAAAAAATTTGTAATTTTTAGTACTTTGCGTATAATTTTCTCATCCGTGAAAAATTGCAAATAGCCAAATCTAAAACAAGAGAAAATTAACAAAATATCTTACCTAGTAACAAAGTAGGATGCAAATGAGCCAAGATTACCATCTTTGAAACATTGGAAGAAAAAAAGCATGTTCCCAATTAATGGCCAGCCCATGTCACCTGGAGGCAAGTGATATCTCTCTGAACCAAATTTCATTGTGAAAAACCATCCATTTGCTTTCTTTAGAATACTAATAAGGGTTAAAACCCCTACCGCAAAAGTTGTGTATAATAACACTAATAAATTGTACTCCATTGTAGCTTTTTCTTGGAGGCAAACTTTTGAAGGTAATAGTTGTGCGAGTTCGTTTGTAATATATAGACTGAGGAAAGGCCACGTATCTCATTTATATCCACAAAGTTTACTTACTTTTAAAAAAATCAACCCCCTCAACTGTGAGAAATAATAATTTGAAAGTTCAGGGGGACTCCGAGAGGGTGTTCAAGGTGTGGTCACAATCTAAGAGGGAGTTCAAGGTGTGGTCACTATCTAAGAGGGTGTTCATGGTGTGGTCACAATCTAAGAGGGAGTTCAAGGTGTGGTCACTATCTAAGAGGGTGTTCAAGGTGTGGTCATAATCTAAGAGTAATGCAAATGGAAACATAATGGAAAGCATTGAAATTGTCATTCATGTGATGCTCAGAGCTTCTTGAATCTCACAACACATTTTTCAGGGGAATCGATTTTGCTCTCTGGATTAAGTCGCTCAATCCTGCATCATATTATAGTGAGCAATTAAAATATGAGTTGATACAAAATTCAATCAGTAGTCATTTTATATCGTTTCAATATTTTTATCTTACTTTTCTTTTTAGCACCTTTTAAAAAATAAATGACTATTTCCTTTATAGATAATTCTTATAATTTTAATTTTTTATTTGACATGTTTAAGACCATGTTGGTACATATCAATTATTTTTATAAGATTTAAAAATATTTTTTATTTTTTTAAACTCTGTAAAAGGTCAAAATTGGACAAATATATTAAAATAAAGAATCAAGAAATAGTACCTATAGTAAAGAAGAAAATAATGAAGAATTACAGAAATCTCGAGCCCGGACAAATTGGCTCCTGGGCACATATTGGGGCCAATTCCAAATGGAAGAAAAGAGGTTGGCTTGGTTTCAAGATCCTGTAAAATTTGTCACATGATATTAAAACATCTTTGGGAATTTAATGGTCATAAATTTGTAATAAAATTACATGAATAAGGGTCATTTGGTTGATGATTAGAAAGGTAATTATTCATCTTTTAAAATAATTCCAATATTTTAATGGTTGTGTATAATTTAGCATAGCTAACAATTAGCATGCATAATATTTGACTATTAGAGTGTGTTTGGCGGGGAGGAAAATGAGTTGATTTATAACTTATTTTTTCATGTTCGGTTGGTGAGTGAAAAATATTTTCGTTAATTTTTCGAATGAAGTCTTTTTTCTTAATTTGAAAAAATTGAGTTGATTTGGAAAATATTTAAGCCAACCAAAACATGAGAAAATTAAAAAATATTTTTCGAAAAATATTTTCCTACCAAATACACTCTTAGTTTACCTCTTACATAATTAATACATATATAAGTCATGAGAAAATTTATAGTAGCCATTTGACCACGCTTCATTTTGTTACAATAAGAAAAAGAAATTTCCTTTTCAAAGCAAAAGTGCTATCTAGAATTGGATCCAGCTATGTTTGACCATGAAATAAATTAGAAGAGATATGAAATTTTTGTGAGTAATTTAAAGTGAATACAATTTTTGTTATGTTGTACTTGAAATTTCTGAAAATTCTTGAAAAAAGTGCAAACAATTATTTCCAGAATTTCGTGGCCAACTATATTTTCTGGAATTGAGCTCCAGAAAAAAATTGAAGAATCTTCATGTCCAAAAATATCCTCTCTCTATATATATATATTATTTCGTAATTAATCTTTATAATTAATACTTAAATATAATTTTTTGCATAATAATGGCAAGTTCCCAATTAATGGCCAGCCCATGTCACCTGGAGGCAAGAGATATCTCTCTTAACCAAATTTCATTGTGAAAAACCATCAATTTGCTTTCTTTAGAATACCAATAAGGGTTAAAACCCCTACTGCAAAAGTTGTGTATAACACTAAATTGTACTCCACTGTTGCTTTTTCTTGGAGTTAAACTTTTGAAGGTAATAGTTGTTTGAGTTCGTTTGTAATATATAGACTGAGAAAAGGCCGTGTATCTCATTTATATCCACAAAGTTTACTTACTTTTAAAAAAATCAACCCCCTCTACTTTGAGAAATAATAATTTGATGTGATGCCAATTTCCTTTTTTAGGTTATAAATGAGGAGGAGGCGTTAGAGAAATCGTAAGTCTAATAGATAGGTAAAACTATATCAGTATCTCCCATGGTAAGAGTTCATGCGATCGAGGGCGTAAGATGCTATGTAGGCTTAAATGTGTGGATGTTATTATGTGAGTGTATTAGAGTGATGAGGACGAGCAGTATTCTCTAAGTACAGGTTACTAGGGAGTAAAAGTTCTTGATTCTGATGTCATCTTATGCATGCACTGACCTTCGGCTTGTTATGCCATTGTTGATGGTATGATGTAGAGTATCAAGTTTTAGAGGTATAATCATGCTTATTTTGCATGGGGAGGTAGTAGTTTGGGGGGTTTGCCAAAGGGGGAGATGATGAGTTCCTCCACGTCCAAATAGTGATGCTGATAATAGTAGACTAAGAGTGAGGGTAGATGAGAAGGAGGGAATGTATCCTCATTGAGATATCGATGTTGAACTTGTGTCATGTAGGGATAGATATGGGGAGGAGGAAAGAGAGAAGATCGTATGATGCGTAATAGATAGGTAAGAGTGTGTTGGTGTGACTTTGAGTGAGAGCTTATTGAATGGTGGAGGTAGAAGTGACAAGTAGACTTGAAAAATTATAAGACATATTTAAAGTGGTTAGGGTGATAGGCTTGAATGCGTGGTTGTTATTGTGTAAGTATGGAGGATAGACTATTAAAGACTTCATAATAAGGGTTTCGAACATAAAGTGAGTATTGCGGATTTGCTTTGTATGAATATGATCATCTTAGGAATAGCACCTTGAGGCTTAGAACTAGGCTTGAATGGAAGAAGAAGAAGTGGTTAGGTGGAGGTTTGAATAAGAGCTATGAGCTTGTATTGATGGAGTAGAGTGTCATGAAAAGGAGCACAATTGAGGTGGAGACTTGAGCATGAGAGTGTCCTTTAAGTCTTGTTTATACGATAGTCCTATTTTCGATTAGAGTTGATGGCTTCCTTTCTAAGTTCGAAAGATTGATTGTTGAGATGTTCAAATGATTCAAATTGATTGAGTTCCGACGTTCCATTCGTGCCTGATGGTGAGAATGTCTAAAATAATATCTCTACTCTTGATCTGATCTGATTTTCCTATTTGAGTTGATGTGTCCATTCCTGAGTCTGAATGGAGATGGTTTAAGATTGATGAGGAGTCGAGAGTTTGATTGATTGAGTGAGTTTTGAGAAGAGTTCTGATTCTTATTCGTACCTTGATATCTACCTTTACTCATCATTCGAGGACGAATGATCCCAAGGGAGAGATAATGTAACACCCTAACTTATTTTTTACTAAGATTGAGTCATCCTTCATATGACATATGATTTAATTGATAATTCTTAATTGAGTATATATGTTAAAATTAATTCCTTAGAGTGGGAATAGAATTGGAGATGATAAAAGGATCTTTTACATCAAGTCAAGTCCAAAGAATTTCTACCGACTAAGTTTTCATATGAGTTGATGGAAGGGTTAACTTCAAATGACCATATCTCCTAACGTATAATGAGTTAGGTGACCCATAATACATCAAATTAAAGATCTTTGAATTAGCTTTCCAACACATCTTAGTTTGCCTTAATCAGAGTTAGAAATAGAAAATTATGACCATTTTACTGAAGACCTGTAGAGCTATCTGAAGAGCCGCGACAGCTCTACGGCGCGGACATATCACGAACTCTTTCTGGATAAGCCAAACGACGTCCTTTTATTTATTTTGAGGGGGCCTTTATCCTAAAACCTTTGGGGGTCTATTTAAAGTCTCAGAACGCATAAAACGTCAGTTTTCATAATTAAAACCCTCTCCTTCACTCCTACAACATAAACACTCAAGAATCAACAAGAAAATCATCAAGTTAAGGATAGCTTCCAAGATTCATCATCAAGGTAAGTTATTCTTCATGAATTTCAATGTACCCAACCCAAATTTCTTGATCTATTCATGAATCTCTAATAGAGTCTTAAATCATAACCTAGGGTTTCAAGAAAACGAATTCAAGAATTCTAAGAAAGGATTCCTTGATTCTTCTTTTTCAAGAATTAGGGTTCTTTGTCAAGAACTCTAAAGATTCTAAGTCAAGAATTCAAGAATCAAAGATAAGACATTCAAACAATGTTTTTCCACGTTCTTCCACTCTAAAAGAACTACGGAGATCGGGAATTTTCTCCATGAAGGCTAGTATTTGTCAAATTTTGATTGTAATATCAACTTTCTAGGTATGTAAGGCTAAACTAAAAACATGGGATTGTTCTCTCATGTGCCCCATAGAGGTCATAGATGAGTTGATGATCGAAGAGTCTACATGTATGAATTTTGATGGTGTTTCTTGAAAAATTGTTTTGAAATTACATGTTTTCTATGTTGATGATCATCATACTATTTGTTTTCTTAAATTGAATACTTTCATGAGAATTTGCATAACCCTACATGACTAATTTGAAAAGCATGCATAATGCACTTAAGAATTGAATCTAGAGCCTTGAGTTGAGATTGTTGATTGTGATGATGAGTTGATGAAATTTGATTGTTTTATGAGTCCCTATAAATGAACTCTATCGATGTGTCTATTCACTTGTTTTCTAATAATTGTTATACAATCTTGAGTCATTGATGAGATTGATTGATGAGAGGGTTAAAGCCTATTTGAGATACCGGTCGTTGACGGAGAGTGAGTCCCTATAAGATTGGTTGAGATGGAGGTTTTATGAGCATTGAGTCATGGGAGGAGTATCGAGCACCGAAAGAGTAAGAGTTTGTCCAACTTAAACTCGTCAAACCACGTCGCCAAACGTAGGAGGGGCATAGAACCATCACATATATTATGGTTCCCCTCGAGAGTAATGGTCCCTGAAAGTAATAGAGGACCTATTGAGTTGACTCCATATTGGGTGAGCTGATATGGTTTTTGAGCGTTCCTTACCTGACAAGTTTGGAACTACTATGGCAACATTAGGGTGATTATTGTACATTCATTGGCTCATAAGTGAGTGTTGTCGAATAAGAGAAACTTTCATAAATTTCCTACCTTGAGTACTCCGAGTCTAGATGAGATGAAAGGGGGTGAGCTCCTCTGAGATGAGTTTTGAGATGCGATGAGAGGAAGTGAGCTCCTCTGAGATGAGCTTTGAGATGATGTAACCCTAGTAAATTACCTAAGAGGTGTGCGTAAAACGTGTCTTCCGATATTCAGATTGAAAATCCAAGAGCGGATTCGTGATCAGCACTGAAAATTGAGTGGGGGAAGGGTCTCGGTCGATTTTTAGAGCGACTGAGTCGAAAGATAATTTTTCGTTCCAAAATGAAAAACAGTGTGACTGCGCGATGGAACTGCATCGAGGACCTATCGCGGAGCCACACTTATGTTTTTCTGTGATTTTTCGACAGAGTTGAGTTTTCCGAAAATACACTGTCCGCAATAGGTCCGCGTTGCAGACTGTGTTATTCCAGGTTGGGGAAAATTCTTTTAAATTACGGAGGACATTTTAGTCCATTCCTATCATTCCTAAACGTTCCCCTACAACCAATAAAGGTCGGTTTTTAAGAAAAGGGTTTCGAAAACCCCATTCAAGAGGTATTCTTCCTAGAAGTCACTAAGTCAGGGCTTGAGAGGAGTTGAGGTTAAGGAGATGAAGAGAAGGTTGTGCAAAATTGTGTTAGCAAATCATTTCAGGTATGTAAGGTTAACCTAAATCATGGGAATATTCTCCTATGTCCCCTTCTGAGTAAAGAGAATTGTGTCTTGACATGATGAGGTTAATGTGAAGTGTTTGATGCATGTATAATTGATGTTATTTTATGTGTATATATTTTCTTACATGAATTGACGATCATCACAAATTTATTATGTGTTATAATTCATTTTCATGAGTGCATTTCAATACCCTATAATTATTTTATTTGAAAAGCATGCATAATGAATTTAGGGGATGTGTCTAGAGCCTTCACAATGATGATGTCGTGATGTTGTGATTGTATTTCACACTTGATGAGAGTCTTGATGATGATGTTGATGAGAACGACGTTTTATGTGTCTTAAATTTGAAAGCTTAATCTCTAAAGGAGTATCTTGAGTCCATGATGTTGATGTTGATGTTGATGTTAATGAGGTGAGGTAATGTTGATGTTGAGATACTATGTCCCTATGGGACTAATGTTGATGTTGAGGTATTATGTTATGTTCCTATGGGACTGATGATGAGGTTGAGGTATTATGTCCCTATGAGACTGATGAGGATGAGGTTTTATGAGCATGTCGAGTTCTGGAAGGAGTATTAAGCACCAAAATGGGTAAGAGTGAGTCCCACTTGAACCCATTAACTACGTGGCCCGCGTAGGAAGAGGGGATTGAGCTGCAATGTGGATGGCTCCTTTCTTGTCCCAAATGAGGATTGAGGTTTTCTTGTGGATCCACTGAGGTTGATGTCCTTTACCCCAGGAAGGGTATTGGATGGATGTGGCAACGGCATCGCTTCATTGTATCATCACTAGCTCATAGGTGATGGTTGTCGGTTAGAGAAACTCCCAGTTAGGTTCCATTGATAGAACTCTGATGTTGATGTTGATGTGATGTTCTGAGTCGATGTTCCCTGAGTTGAGTCGATGTTGATGTTCCATGAGTTGAGTCGATGTTGATGTTCCCTGAGTTGAGTTGACATTGAGGTCCTTGAGTGAGGTGAGTTGAGTTTACTTGAGATGTGTTTTGATGTGATGATGATGTTGAGATGAGAGATTGATGAGTCAATTGTGTATTCTAATCTCTTGCCTTAGATAGACGCTTGACGTTCTGATGGAGTATGGTGTTGAGTTGATGTTTTCCTTTTTGTTGTTGTACTTATATTATTATTCAACTATTTTACATACCAGTAGATTCCACGTACTGACCCCATTTGGCACTGCATCGTCTCATGATGCAGATACAGGAGCTAGAGGACTTCAGCAGACGCACCGTTGAGGTCAGAGGTTATGACATTCCAACATCGCTGAGCGTCCTTGCTATCCGGAAGAGACCCTTCTATTTGATGTTTTCTTTATTCATTGAGTCAGGTAACCATGGCCTATCATGGTACCATCTTAGACGGTTGAGTCAGGTTAGAGACTTCGTAGACATGATGTCGAGATTGATGTTGATGTTGTCCTTATGAATTGAGTAGTACTTTTACTCACATAGTTTGATGTTGAGACTGATGTTGGCCTTTGGCCTTTTATTGAGGTAGTTCACTACTTTTTTTCGTTGTATTGAGGTTGAGTGACTATCCTGAGAACAAGTAGTTCGCTTAGGGGCTAACAATAGCCTCTGGGTGTCGCTGGGTGCCGGCCACGCCAAGGGTACCTTCCCGAGGCATGACAGATGAGTTTGAGACTATTGATGAGTTTGAGTTATTGATGTATCATTTATCTACTCTTTATTCTTTCATAGATGGACATTTGAAGATTTGATGTGATTGTGATATTTATTTTGAGTTGATATTGTTTCCATATTATTCTACCGATTTCTATTTCACTCAGCTATTTTGCATACTAGTACATTGTAAGTAATGATGTCCACTGTGGACTGCATCGTTTTATGATGCAGAGGCAGGTACTAGAGATCATCAACAGGTGCTCCGTTGAAGATATGAGATTTGAAGCTTATTTGGTGAGCCTCCCCTACTCTGGAGGATCCACTACTTTTGTTTCATCATGCTTTAGAGTAAGATTGGACTATTTCTTTTATTTTGATTTGGGTAGCCATGGATATGTCATTTGCACCACATGATTAGTGAAAGAGACTTCATAGACGATGGTCAAGCATTGATGTTGAGATTGTGAGCTAGTTCTTTATACTAGCCTTCATTATTATATATATTCTTTTGAGACTTTAGATGAGATGTGTCCATTACTACTTACATTTTTCGCTATTCAGTAGAGTTTATTTGATTGAATGATATGATGAGGCTAAGTGGTCCTCTTGGGGACTAGCAATTGTCTCTGAGTGCCGGCCACGCCAAGAGTACCCTCTCGGGGCATGACAAGTACGAACAAATCGCATGAAATGAATCAATGGAAAGAGGATTTCTCCTAACAAGCATTTTGTAGCCTCTCGAAGATAGATACGGACGTCTACGTACCGATCCGCAAGACTCTACCATACACCCTGCTCTTTAACTCATGAGACCGGTGAACCTAGAGCTCTAATACCAAACTTGTCACGACCCAAAATCGCATCATGACTAAAGGGCCACTTAATTCCAACTCCAACAATAATTGTACCCTAGAAGAAGAAAAATTCAATAAATAGTCGCCACATAAAAATAATATCTCAAAACCTGGTGTCATGAGTACAAAGAGCATCTAATACATAACTAGTGAAATAATTGCATCTCAGTCTTCGAATAGAAATAAAGACTAAACAACTAAGATAGGATCTAATGAAAACTCGAAGCCCTAAGTCTCACCACCAGATCTGGTATAAACCAAGTGCACGAGCAAATCAACTACCACGTGGATAATCCTGACGAGAATCTGCGGAGGAGAAAGGAGTAGGGGTGAGTACACATAATATGTACCCAGTAGGTTTAACCGACTGGGAATTAGAAATTGAATAAACTATGAAATAATCTAGGAACTCTTCTTCCTACGATAGAAAGAAAAACCAGTCCGGCATCGGTGTCGCCAATTTATATAGAACGGCGCGAATAAAGTAAACATATAATCTCACATAAACCAACCCAAACAACCACAAGTAGTATAATGAAATGGAATGCAATGTCGTGCAATGCAATGCAATATGGTATCAAGACCGTCGCACAGCCTGTCGTATACACCCCTGTCGAGCTAAGGCTCCCAGACTAAGGGGATCTATGGGGACCTCGCAGGCCATATACCTCAATCACAATATATCAACTATCTTGCCTACCAAGTGCCCGTGGTCAAGGACTCATGATAAAAATCACTATTCACAACTTTCCAAAATGTCATGACATGTAGTAAGAATACATGCAACCAAGACACAATTGCGGAAGCAATATTACTCTCAATAAGCACAATAAATATCCAAGTTCTCAAAGTTTATCAATTATAATATTCACCCTCTTTTATACATATTTGGATATAATTCTCCTTTAAAATATTTTACCATATTTTAGTAACCTATTTCCTCAAGTAACCTATGATCCTCAATATTATCTCGCAAATATCTACTTTTCTCAACATGTCATATTCTCAGTATTCTCAATTTAGGATCCACATGCTCTCAAAGCAACACATAGAAAATTAACACACTCACACTAGCATCATAATAAGAATTATAAACTCAACACATGATACGATCTCATCCCATAGATTACCACATAAAGATATTAAATAACTAAATCTCTGTCTCAAAGAAGGATAGCCAAACCTACCTCAATGCCGAGACCGCACTCGAACACTTCTACCAAATAGACGAATCTTAAATTCACCTCCCAAAATGACAATTTTCTATCAAGGACGAAACATACACGTCACAAGGAGTCCAAATACACCCTTAGTACTATGTATCCAGCTGACCTCAAAATTTCATCTAATTCGATAATCTAGTTCCTAAATTTCAAGCTTAGGGTTAATTCTTAGTTTCTCCAAATAACATAACCTAATGATATTTATGTCTTACAATACTACTATAATCTAATCCTCTACCTCACTATAATTAAAATTTTTAATTTAGATGTGATGAGGATAGAATAATTTAACTAGAAATAAAGATAATACGATTAATGCAAGAACTATGCCATCAATTGCCATAGTAATATGTGTCTACTAAATAACTTAGCCACTGCACTTGTTCTCACGTAATAAATGCCACCTAATAATCCTATTTATTCACTCTTTAGATGTTACAGCATTGGCACTAAGTGAATTGCCCAATCAAATTTTCGATTCACTTCCTCTTTCTTCATTTACTGCATTAATGTTACTATTTAAAAAAAAGTAAATTCTATCCCATAATAATACATTGAAATTCCTTAGGTCTTACCTACACTCGCGTGGTTCATCTGCCGCACGTAAGTTTTGCTTTCTTCTTCCCTTTTCTTTTCTAGGCAATTAGGTTCTAAAAGTGATAAATTTTACTGGTTTAATTTAATAAATATGGACAACTAGTATAGTCTATTATCTTAATTACTAATTTAGTCCACCAATTAAGAAAATTATCTAAATTTACTTATAAACTAAATAATTGTAGTTATCGGATATTCCAAAATACCCACTTAAAAATTACGAGAAGATATTTTATGAAAGTAAGAGGATTAATTCTTAGAATGACCTAACGGGTCATTGCATCATCCACCACTAAGTATCATGTTCGTCTTCGAACATAAGGTAAAAGAAAGTACCTGAAGCTTCGAAAAGCTGAGGATATTGGGCACGCATATCTAACTCTGTCTCCCATGTAGCCTCATTAACAGGCCGGTGTCGCCACTAAACCTTAACTAAAGCGATCTCCTTAGTCCTGAGCCTACGAACCTGTCTATCTAGAATGGCTACTGGCTCCTCCTCATATGTCAAATCTGGACCAAACTCTACTGCATCATGGGGATAACATGGGACTCGTCCGGTTTGTATTTTCAAAGAATGGAGACATGGAATACTGGATGGATAGCTGACAATCTAGGTGGCAAGGCCAACTCATAAGCCACCTCACCTACTCTCCTCAGAATTTTGAACGGGCCAATAAACCTTGGGCTGAGCTTTCCCTTCTTCCCGAACCTCATCACACCTTTCATGGGTGATATCCTCAGCCACACATGATCGCCCATCATAAACTCTAAGGGACGAACTCTCCTGTCAGTGTAGCTCTTCTGCCGACTTTGGGATGTGAATAGTCGACTCTGGATCAGTCGCACACTCTCCATAGCATCTCTGAGCAAATCAGTGTCTAATGCCTCGACAGAGACTGAGTCGAACCACCCAATAGGTGACCGACACCTACACCCATAAAACACCTCAAATGGTGCCATCTGAATGCTGGAGTAATAACTGTTATTATAGGCAAACTCCGCTAAGGGCAAGTGTTGGTCCCATCGAGCACCAAAATCAATCACACAGGCCCTAAGCATGTCCTCCAACACCTGAATAGTCCGCTCGGACTGACCTTCTGTCCAAGGATGAAATGTCGAACTCATGTCTAATCGTGTACCCAACCCATGCTGCAATGCCTTCCAAAAGCGGGAGGTGAGCACCGAACCTCGATCTGACACAATAGAGATAGGCACCCCATGCAATCTAACAATCTCATGTATATAGATCCTAGCTAGCTGCTCCGCACTGTGGCTAGTCCTTACTGGAGTGAAGTGAGCTGATTTGATCAGCCTGTCTACAATAACCCATACTGAGTCAAACTTACTCAACGTCATAGGTAATCTCGTCACAAAATCCATGGTAATAGGCTCCCACTTCCACTCGGGAATGGGCATCCTCTGCATCAGGCCTCCGGGCTTTTGATGCTCATACTTAATCTACTGATAATTCAAACATTTAGCCACAAACTCCATAATGTCCCTCTTCATCCCACCCCACCAATAATGTTGCTTCAAATCATGAAACATTTTTGCCACACCTGGTTGAATGGAGTACTTAGCACAATGAGCCTCCTCCAAGATCAAGCGAACCCAATCACCTACCTTAGGTACACAAATGCGCCCATTAATTCTCAACACTCCCTCAGAATCCAGAAAAGTCGACTTAGCTTCACCCCTCAGCACTTTGTCCCGAATCACACATAATTTATCATCATCAAACTGGTGAGCACGAATCAGTCCATCAGTGTAGACCTAGCCTCAACGAAGGCCAACACACTATAAGATGGGGAGATGTCAAGTCTAATCAACTGTCTGGCCAAAGACTGAACCTCCAGAGCTAAAGGCCTCTCCTCCACTCTAAGATATGCCAAGCTACCCATACTAGAATGATTCTGATTCAAGGCATCCGCCACCATATTAGCCTTGCCAGGGTGATAAAGAATAGAGACATCATAGTCTTTCAGCAACTCCAACCACCTGCGTTGCCTCATGTTCAAATTAGGCTGAGAGAAAATATACTTGAGGCTATGATGGTCTGTGAAGATCTCACAATGTACCCCATAGAGATAATACCTCCACAACTTCAAAACAAATACCACTGCGGCTAACTCCAAATCATGAGTAGGGTAGTTTCGCTCATGGCTTCAGCTGTCGTGAAGCATAAGCTATAACTCTTCCCTTCTGCATCAACACTCCACCCAAACTGACACCAGAAGCATCGCAATAAATGACAAAGGCCACACCTTCCTCGGGCAATGCTAAAATAGGTGCTGAAGTCAATAACTATTTGAGCCTCTGAAAACTCGCCTCACACTCATCGGTCAATAAAAATGCAACTTCCTTCTGAGTTAGTCTAGTCAAAGGAGCTGCGATAGAGGAGAATCCCTGAACAAATTGACGATAAAAAACTGCCAACCCAATAAAACTCCGAATCTCAGTCACTGAAGTGGGTCTTACCCAATCATGGACTGCTGCAACCTTGGTCGGATCGACAATAATACTATCCTTAGTGACCACGTGAGCCAAGAAAGTCACAAACTCGAGCCAAAAAACTTGCATTTGGAGAATTTAGCGTACAGTTTTTCCTCATGCAATCTCTAGAGCACGGTCCTCATGTGACGAACATGGTCCGCCTCACTCTTGGAATACACTAAGATGTCGTCAATAAATACAATCACGAATGAATCCAGGTAAGGTTTAAAAACTCGGTTCATCAACTCCATAAAAGCGGCAGGGGCATTAGTTAGCCCAAACGACATAACCACAAACTCATAGTGCCCATATCGAGTCCTGAAAGCAGTCTTCGGGATGTCTTACTCTCGTACCTTCAACTGGTGATACCCTGACCTCAAATCAATTTCGGAGAACACTGAGGCACCCTGAAATTGATCAAATAAATCATCAATACGAGGCAAGGGGTACTTGTTCTTGACGATCACTTTATTCAACAGACGATAGTCAATGCATATTCTCATAGTACCATCCTTCTTCTTTACGAACAACACCGGTGCGCCCCAAGGTGACACACTAGGCCGGATGAACCCCTTCTTCAACAAATCTTCTAATTGCTCCTTCAATTCCTTTAACTCTGCAGGAGCCATTCGTTAAGGAGAAATGGATATGGGCTTAGTGCTTGGCTCCAAATCAATGGCAAAATCAATATCACGATCCGGAGGAACACCTAGTAAGTTTGTAGGAAACACATCTATGAACTCTCCCACTACAATCATGGTCTCTAAAGAAGATGACTCCTTAGAAATATCACATACATGAGCCAAATAAGATAAATACCCATGCTCAATCATATGGCAAGCGCGAACATAAGAAATAACCGCCTTAGGATAAAAGCTAGGAGCACTTGTCCACACTAACTGAGGTAAACCTGGATACGCTAAGGTCACAGTCTTAGCATAATAATCAAGGATCGCATGATAAGGGGACAACCAATCCATACCCAAGATAACATCAAAGTCAAGCATGTCTAGAAGGATCAAATCAGCCTGGGTTTCCCTACTTGAGAATACCATAATACAACCCCGATATACCCGATCCACCACTAAGGATTCACCCACGGGTGTGGAAACAGAAATAGGCACATCAAGAGGCTTACATACACCATCAATGTCATTAGCAAAATAAGTGGACACATATGAATATATGGACCCAGGGTCAAATAATATTGAAGCTGAACGATGGCAAACTGGAATAATACCTATAATCACAACATTAGATGTCTCTGCCTCTGTACGGCCCGGAATGATATAACATACTCGACGCTCTCCACTAACCTACAATCCACCATTAGCACCACCTCGAGCTCCACCCTTAGCACCTCTAGTGCTAACCCTCGCACTCTGTGAAGTGCCTCTAGCTGCTGGAGCTGGTGTAGACCGGGCCGTCTGTGTCCCCGATGGAAAAGAAGCAGGAGCACGCTTAGGACAATCCTTGGCATGGTGGCCGAACTCATCACACACATAACAACCTCTAGGTTCGGACCTACCTGTACTACCTGCAGTAGGAATGGCAGCATGAATTGGTCTCCCCTGATAACCCTGAGCGCCCTACCTTTGAGAATCTCTGTCTCTGGGTGCATAACTGCCAAACTGACTATGATAGTGGGACCTCTTACCACCACCTTATCGGGCCTGTCAGATGCCCTCTATCATTCTAGCATGGTCAACAATGCTCTAAAATTAACCACCAGATAACACAAGAGAGGTTGTGGCCTCTTGAAGATAACTTGTGAACCCCTTCACAATTCGACGAATCCACTCAAACTCTGTGGGAATACTAAAAAAATATCATAACGGGATAACTCATGGAATCGTGTCTCATACTCGGTCACAGTCATGGAACCTTGCTCCAAACTATCAAAATCATCACGACATCTATCACGAAGTTTGTATGGTACAAACCTCTCAAGAAAGATCTCAGTAAACTACCCCCAATCCATCGCTGGAGCATCAACTGATTTTCGGGCCATAACCAACCTCCACCACTCTTTGGCCATGCCTATGAACTGATAAGAGGTGTAAGCTACTTCGTGGGCCTCCAGAACACCCAAATTAAACAATCGAACCTGGATCTCTGTCAGGAAGTCATATGCCTCATCCCCAGCGGTACCATCAAATTTGGGAGCGGTCAATCTCACAAATCTCTCAAAGCTCTTCTGCTCAGACAAGGACATAGCAGCACAGGCAGAAACTGACGGGGCTGAAAACCTCAGAGGTGCAATAGAAGGCATGGGAAATGGACGAAGGGTCTGAAATCCCATGTTAGGTCCCTAAGTTGGTTGTGAAGGACCAACCGGTATAGCAGGAACTGAGTTACCTGGAACATCACTAGTAGTAGGGGTACCTTCCAGCCTTGCCAACAATCGAATCAATAGTGTAAGGACCCAAAATTTTTATACAACCTCAATGAAGCATGGCGATCTGGTTTCAGGAAAAGTTTTGGACTAAGGTGACACTTCATGGGACCCATCACGATCCATGTGACGCTTCACGGACCGTGTAGTGGGCCGTGTGTCGTAAGTCTTCTGAAGTGAAATATTTCTAAGTATGGGATCTTCATGCTCAAGCTAATTTCACTTTCAATCCTTCAATTCAAGCTTATCTACGTTGTTTAAGATCATCATGGGTCTCCTACGTCAAGCCAAGTTCAAAGGAATTCCCTTGGCTAAACTCTTCTCAAGTACCAATAGAAGGGTCAACTTTGAGTGGGAATATATCTTAGCTCAAAGTGAACTGGGTAGCTCACGATATATCAAATCAAAGCTCTTTGAATTATCTTTCCAACGCATTTGGTATCACCTCATTCCAAGTTTGGAGCAAGGAGTTATAATCATTTTCATAAAACCTATCTGGGCTAGATGGGAGTCTTCACGGACTGTGAACCCAACCGTGTGAAGGCCCTCATGAAATTTAAAGATCCATTTCATTAAGGTGTTTTTGGTATTTTGATTCATCCCCAAGGCTTTGTACGACCTTAAAAACCCTTTTAACATTCCTAAACTTCTTCGACACTAAACCCAAAGGTTCTTCATATGATTCGATAGAAGGGTCACTTTTAAATGGTCATATATCTTAGCACAAAACGAACTAGGTGTCCTACAGTATATCAAATTAAATATCTTTGAATTAGCTTTCCAATGCACCTGGTTTCACCTAATTCCGAGCTCAGACCAAGGAGTTATGCTTGTTTTCGTTAAGACTATTTGTGCAGGCAGCCACACGGCCAGCTACACAGACCGTGTGGCAGCAAACGGTCCGTGAGGCTGAAGTCTCTCACGATTTTCCTTCCAAATTGTGTTCTAAGTGTGTCGCCTTCCTTAGTACCTTCATACGGACCCTTGTACGACCCGTGAAGCATCACACAGTCCGTACGACCTTCCGTTGGAAGCCCTTGGCTTGAAACACTTTTCTGAAAAAATATTCTACGTATAGTCACATGCTCACTCTTCATCGACCATCTCACTGTTCCGTGAGACCCTACTTAACATTTTCACCCATTTTGATTTTGGTTTTTATGTAAATATAAATTAGTTTGAGGGTGTTTTGGGTATTTTCCACCCCTCCCAATGTCCTTATATCAGCTGAACTTCTCTTCATTTCAGCCACTTTACTTTATTTCTCTCCCTCTCTCTAAAATTTACTCCTTCAAGACTCTCCAACCTCTCTCTAGGAGATTCAAGTCAAGACTCTCAATTGAAGTCCACTTCTCCTCAAGTTTGTCTTCAAGTCAAGTTTGTGGGTTTTGATTCTTGGTTCCTTTCAACCAAGAAGACCCAAGTTCTTTTCAAACTATTTTATGAACTTGTCTACTTAAAATGTTGATTTTGACTACTTAATCTTGGTTACTTGAACAATGCATGTGCTATTTAATATTCTGAATTTTGAGTTATGTTAAGTTTAATTATGATAAAATACTTGGATTATGGAACTATGAACATGCATGTCCCTTTTGAAGATGTTATTTTGCATGGGTGATCTATACTACATTTTCATATGAATTTTATTATGAATTTCTTAATCTTTACATTATATTGCTAATTTGGATATGCTCTACATTACCCATGCCATTCCTACGCCATGCATTGCATCACATTCATGACATTGATACATGGAAATTTTAGAAATGTGGGGTTAAGCCCAATTTTTTCCTAAAAAGGAATTATGATGTGATTTTTGGTAAGACATGGGATATGAAAAGAAGGTGATCACCGGTATGTCTATGATTATGGCTCTTGGAGCATCTTGGGTGCTTGCACTATCTTGTATCTTGGCTCTTGGAGCATCTTGGGTGCTTGCACCATCTTGTATCTTGGCTCTTGGAGCATCTTGGGTGCTTGCAGCATCTTCTATATGTAGATGAGCTATTCCTTGCATGAACCATGTGATTAGATCTTGTAATTTGGCATTTGAGCCTACTTGTGCAATTAACGCTTTGAAATGGATATTTGACTCTCTCTTGGAAAGCATATGTATATATAAATATTCTTGTGGGATGTGTAAGACTTAGCACCGGTGGATTGGGGGCATTAGGGATATTCACAAGGTCCCTCTCCCTTTCCTTGAACTATGTGCCAACATAGGGATGGAGGTTATTCGTCTATTCTATTTATGATATGATATGTCTTGATATGATTCTGTAAATCCTTCCGAAAAGTGTGGTCGTAAAGAAGGTGACCATCCACCGAAAAGCATGATCGTAAGGTGTGATGTAGATTACCCTTGGCAAGTAATCTTCTCCCTACCAGTGGGAGGTCCCAATCGGTCCAGTTCATGTAATAGCTCGCATGGATTTGGTTTGTCGGTTATAGTCCATCCCCATTATATAGGAGCATTATCGCATTGCGCGCATCATGAATTCCATGGCATCTTGTATACTAAATTCCTTGCGTATATGATCCTTGTATATTATGTACCCTTGTCATCTAACATTGATATGCAGGTTCGGTAAGTCATATGCATTGCATACCTGCATACTTAGTACATTCAAACGTACTAACGCATACTCTATGCCTACATGATTTTACCATGTAAGGACGGAGCAGTTTGGGTATTAGTCGCCGTATGAATAGTCCTCCTTTGAAGATATTTTTGCGGTGAGCCCCATCTTCCGAGGACTAGCTTTTGTTTTTGTGTTTCTTATATATATATTTTGTTGAGGGTGAGCCCGGAACTTGTCTTGGCCCCCGTTCCTTAACTAGAGGCATATGTTGGGTGTTTTGTAAAAACCTTGTTATTTTGCTTAACTTATAAGAATTGCTCTTGTGGGACTTGAGTTTCCTTATTTAATCACTTGTCTTAAAAAGCTCTTGAAGCAAGCTTCGTAGATTTTTCTAAAATTTTGACGCTTGTTTGGGGATTCTCGGGTCCCCATTCGCCGTGTCACATCAAGGTGACAAATAGCTCCTGTAATACTGGTGTACTCTCCAAGGATGCAGAAGGCTGAACTGGGTCCTCAGTTTGCTCCTCGTACTCATAAACTGGGTCAGCAATAGGCTTAGGTGAAGCCCCTCTTATCTGGCCTCGGGTTGGTGCTGCTCCTCTAGCCCGACCTCGACATCTAGCTCTACCACGAGCTCTGCCTTGCCCTCTAGCGAGGGCTTGGACAGCCGGCCTGGTACTGACTCATCTTCGGTATTTCTAGCTCTAGTCCTCGCTATCTGTGCAGGAAGAATAGATTAGAAGCATACAAAACTAGACTACGAACAAATCGCACGAAATGAATCAATGGAAAAAGGATTTCTCCTAACAAGAATCTTGTAGCCTCTCGAAGATAGATACGAACGTCTACGTACCGATCCGCAAGACTCTACCAGACACCCTGCTTTTTAACTCATGAGACCGGTGAACCTAGAGCTCTGATATTAAACTTGTCACGACCCAAAATAGGATCATGACTAAATGGCCACTTAATTCCAACTCCAACAATAATTGTACCCTAGAAGGAGAAAAATCCAATAAATAAATAGTCACCACATAAAAATAATATTTCAAAACCTGGTGTCACGAGTATAAAGAGCATCTAATACATAACTAGTGAAATAATTGCATCTCAGTCTTCGAATAGAAAAAAAGACTAAACAACTAAGATAGGATCCAATTGAAACTCGAAGCCTTGAGTCTCACCACTAGATCTGGTATGAACCAAGTGCACGAGCAAATCAACTACCACGTGGATAATCCTGACGTGAATTTGCGGGGGAGAAAGGAGAAGGGGTGAGTACATATAATATGTACCCAGTAGGCTTAACTGACTAGGATTAGAAATTGAATAAACTATGAAATAATATAGGAACTCTTCCACCTGCAATAGAAAAAAAAACAGTCCGGCATCGGTGCCGCCAATTTATATAGAACGGCGCGAATAAAGTAAACATATAATCTCACATAAACCAACCCAAAACAACTACAAGTAGTATAATGAAATGGAATGCAATGCCGTGCAATGCAATGTGGTATCAAGACCGTCGCACAACCTGTCGTATACACCCCTGTCGAGCTAAGGCTCCCAGACTAAGGGGACCCATGGGGACCTCGCAAGCCATATACCTCAATCATAATATATCAACTATCTTGCCACCCAAGTGCCCGTGGTCAAGGACTCATGATAAAAATCACTATTCACAACTTCCCAAAATGTCATGACATGCAGTAAGGACGCATGCAACCAAGACACAATTACGGAAGCAATATTACTCTCAATAAGCACAATAAATATCAAAGTTCTCAAAGTTTATCAATTATAATATGCACCCTCTTTTATACATATTTGGATACAATTCTCCTTTAAAATATTTCACCATAATTTAGTAACCTATTTCCTCAAGTAACCCATGATCCTCAATATTATCTCGCAAATATCTCCCTTTCTCAACATGTCATATTCTCACTATTCTCAATTTAGAATTCACATGCTCTCAAAGCAACACATAGAAAATTAACACACTCACACTAGCATCACAATAAGAATTAGAAACCCAACTCATGATACGATCCCATCACATAGATTATCACATAAAGATATTCAATAACTAAATCTCAGTCTCAAAGAAGGATAGCCAAACCTACCTCAATGCCGGGACTGCACTCGAACACTTCTACCGAATAGACGAATCTTAAATTCACCTCCCGAAACGACAATTTTCTATCAAGGACGAAACATACACGTCACAAGGAGTCCAATACACCCTTAGTACTATGTATCCAGCTGACCTTAAAATTTCATCTAAATCGATAATATAGTTCCTAAATTTCAAACTTAGGGTTAGTTCTTAATTTCTCCAAATAACATAACCTAATGATATTTATGTATCACAATACTACTATAATCTAATCCTCTGCCTCACTATATTTAAAATTTTTAATTTAGATGTGATGAGGATAAAATATTTAACTAGAAATAAAGATAATACAATTAATGCAAGAACTATGCCATCAATTGTCATAGTAATATGTGTCTACTAAATAACTTAGCCACTGCACTTGTTCTCACGTAATAAATGTTATTTATTCACTCTTTAGATGTTACAGCATTGACACCAAGTGAATTGGCCAATCAAATTTCCGATTCACTTCCTCTTTCTTCAGTTACTGCATTAATGTTACTATTTTAAAAAAAATTAAACTCTATCCCATAATAATACATTGAAATTCCTTAGGTATTAAATGTCGACCGCTTTATGACGAATTAGATTAAAAAAAAAGTCATAATTATCTTTTTAGATTTTATCAATTGTATTACTCCTTTATCAAAATTTTATTTTATTTTCTTATCCCAAAGCACATCTGAAAAAAGAAATTGTTGCTATAGAAAAATTTTATTTTTCTTGTAAAAAATCATTTACTATTTTTTTTTAAAAAAAAAATTGTTTAGAAAGGTCGAACTACGCACACTTGATTCTTATCTCGATAAGATACGTAGGCAGCCATCCTTGGGTTCATTGATCTTTATTGATAAAATTGTAAAAAAAATATATATTTTTTATTAAATGTGAAAAATACTTTTTTTTCTTCTTATTCATAAAAGCAAAAGAAAATATTTATTTCTTATTCCAAAAATAAACACGAATAAACATTTTCTTAAAGAACTACGCTCATCTAATTCTCACCTTAATGAGATACGTAGTCAACCCTCTTCGGGTTCGGTGATTCTTATTTAAAAAAGAATAATAATTCTTTATCTAAAAAATAATAATAAAAAAAATTTTACTCTTTAAAAAAAAAAGATCCTCATTCAAGAAATTTAAAAAAGGAAGAGCTATTTCTTTGTACAGAAAAGAAAAATATTTTTTTTATTCTTAATCAAAATAAATTAAAAAAAGATTTATCCTTCTTCAAAATAAAAATACTAAAAATAAAAGGTACTTTTTGTCTTGATTGGTACCAACATACTTAGAAGTGTGCATAAAAAGGTGTTAACTATTTGGTATAATAGAATGGACCAACTTTGTTGTGACCCATATAGATTCTTTTGGCACCTCTTGATTATACTTATGTCACACTTAAAAAATTCTCTTGCTCAAAGTTAAGGGTAAAAAAAATAATTTGACCTCATTGTTTCATGTGCATTGTGTGGTGAGTTTTAGCTATAAAGTTCAATGACATGACTTGTTTATTTAGAACTTGACCCGAATGTTTGTTGAGGCGAAATTTTGAGCAACATCTAATTCTTTGATCCAATTGTGCCGGTAAGCCTACCAAATGACACATGATTCCTAGTGTTTTCCTTTTTGAACCTAAAATATTTTTTCCATAACCATATTTTCGCTCATATCCTTTTGACTGCACAAATGTACCACTCTATTTTTCTCTCATCTCCAAGAATGCAATGACAAAGTCCTAAGTTGGATGGCAAGGTGAAAGTGAAAATGTGATAGTAAAAAAAACTCCAATAAAAGGAGAAAACTCAAAAAAAAAAAAAAGAGGAGGAGAAAGTCCGAAAAAAAAAAAAGCAACCAAGCAGATAAAAATCAAATGTGAAAATGAAGAATATAAATTGAGTGCATAGTGCAATGTTAGGGAGAAAATAGTCACTTTATACAAAGATTACCTTACCCATTCCAGGGCTACATTTTAAGCCGAATACAAGTCCTACTTGATTTCATTTTCGATGTTCTCACATTAGTGGATACTTACATGAGGGTCAAACATATGGTATCTCAATCTTATGCATTGAACATCTTTCTGAGTGTGAGTGACTCTCAAAATATCCCACGATCTCAACTCTTCTATTTTGTGTGAATTAGGACTTTGTTTCGGTGAGGCACTTGAAACATGAGGACATAAATAATTTTAACCTCATATTTGATGCAAGATAAATAGATCTTTTTAATACTTAAGTATGTTTCAGGTGTCATTTGAAACTACAGAAATTACTTCAAAGTTGGTCCCAAATTTGCCTAGAAGTACTCAAAGGCGATTTATATGCATAAGTCTAATTGTTGGTATCATCTAAAGCCAAGATATGACCAATCAAAAGTCAATTTCTTTCTATCTAACAATCTTTTTAAAAGATATTATTTTGCAAAAAAAAATATATATTTTTGGTTCGTATAAGCTACGTTAGAACTGATTCTTGTTATGGTGAGATATGTAGGTAGTCCCACAAAAGGGCTCGGTCTCAAATAAAAAGAATATATTTTTTCTCTCTCTCATATTTTTGAAAAAAAAATCAAATTGGGGCATTTTTTTTCTAAAAGAAAAAGGATGATAAAATAAAAAATAAATTCACCAATAAAAAGATTAAAAAAAAAGTTTCAAAATTTCTCTGTTTCAAAACTGGGGCATATTTTATTTCATCTTATTTTTAAAAATTAAAAAAAAAGTAAAATAAAATAAAAATAATTCATTCGCTTAGGGAGCTAACCCTTATAATATTCGCTTAGGGCGCGAACCCTCATAATATTCGTTAGGGAGCGAACCCTCATAATATTCGCTCCGGGAGCGAACTTTCATAAGATTCGCTTAGGGAACGAACCCTCATAATATTCACTTAGGGCACAAACCCGCATAATATTCATTTAGGGAGAGAACTCTCATAATATTTGCTCAGGGAGTGAACCCTCATAATATTCGCTTAGGGAACGAACCCTCATAATATCCGCTTAGAGAGCGAACCCTCATAATATTCGTCTAGGGGCACGAACCCTCATAATATTCGTTCATATCTTCATAGGGCATTATAGCCCCCATTTTTATTTTCCATAAAGCATAAAATCTGATTTCATTCAAAAATAAAATATTTGTTTTTTTCCTTTTCTTTTAATCATTTTATTATTTTTTGTTTTACGTTCAAGTCAAGCAAAATAACCCATAAAAACAATTTTGGCACAAATTGGGACAGAAAAATTTTATTTTGTTTTGCATGTTTTTTTATTGTAGGCGGGTTCCTCTGCGATCACAAATTTGGACATCAATAATGGAGTATCATTTGTCCGATTTGGGAAGTGAAAAATGACATTAAGAGTCGATTCGGACCCATGTAGCAGCTTAATATTTGAAGATTCAGCTTCCCAACTTTCATTTAGGAAACAAGTGTTCACGAATAGTGTACTAACTTTCCTCTGGAGAGGCATCGACAACTCAATTGTGATTTCAAGTTCAACCCTCAAACTCAAACTTCAAGATTAGATTTTGAGATCAAGGTACCCGCCAGAAGAAGGCGAGGTGAAAACTGAAGATGCAAATGAAGACTTGAAAGAAAAAAAGGGCTGAGACAAATAGAATAGAATAGATCTTGTATTGTTTCCTTTTAGTTTTTATTATCTTCAATGTAAATAATAGGAACCACGGAACAGGGTCTCGAAAGGATAAGACTCAACTTTCTAATCCATCCATCCATCCCTTGCTGCACCTGTCACGCCCCGGGAGGGTACCCTAGGCGTGGCCGGCACCTAGAGACTATTGCTAGTCCCTAAGCGAACCACTCATTCTCAGGACAGTCATTCAACATCAACACAGCGGAAATAGAGTAATGAGCTACCTCAAATAGAGGGGCCAAATGGACAACATCAGTCTCATCATCATAATAAGTAAATAATAAGTACTACTCAATTTATAAGGGAAAACCATCGACATTAAACCTCTACTCATGTCTATGAAGCCTCTAACCTGACTCAACTGTCTAAGATGGTACCATGATAAGCCATGGATACCCAACTCAATAAATAACGGAAAATATCAAATAGAAGAGTCCCCTCCGGATAGCAAGGAGGCTCACCAATAACTGAACTCGAAAATCTCTGACCTCAACGATGCGTCTGCTGAAGTCTTCTAACTCCTATATCTGCATCATGAAACAATGCAGCGCTGAATGGCGTCAATACATGGAATGTACTGGCATGTAAAATAGCTGAATATAACAATATAAAGTATAACAGCATAAAGAAACATCGACTCAACATCATACTCCATTAGAAAGTCACGCATCCATCTAAGGCAAGAGATTATAATAGACAGATGACTCCTCAACCTCTTATCTCAACATCATCAATACATCGAACTCACTTCAAGAAAACTCGACTCAACTCAACTCAAATCAAGGAACTCGACATCAACTCAACTCAACTCAAGGAACTCGACATCAACTCGACTCAAGGAACTCGGCATCAACTCGACTCAACTCAAGGAACTCGACTTAATACATCACATCAGCATCAACATCATAGTACTATCGGAGTAAGACCATGCGGGGAACCTCACTGGGAGTTTCTCTAACCGACAACCATCACTTATGAGCTAGTGATGATATAACAAAGCGATGTCGTTGTCACATCCATCCAATACCCTGCCCGGGGTAAAGGACATCAACCTCAGTGGATCCACAAGAAAAACCTCAGTCCTTTATTGGGACAAGAAAGGAGCCATCCATATTGCGGTTCAATCCTCTCTTCCTACGCGGGCCATGTAGTTAATGGGTTCAAGTAGGACTCACTCTCACCCATTTACTCCTCCCAGAACTCGACATGCTCATAAAATGTCAACCTCATCAGTCCTATAGGGACATAGTACATCATCATCAATCCCGTGGGGACATAATACAATACCTGAACATCAACATCAGTCCCGTAGGGACATAATACCTCAACATCACCTCACTTCATCAACATCAACATCATGGACTCAAGATACTCTTTTAGAAACTAAACTTCCGGGTTTAAGACATCATGAAACATCATTCTCATTAACATCATCATCAAGACTCTCATCAACTGTAAAACACAATCACAACATAACAACCATTATTCCTATTAAACACAATCACAACATAACAACCATTATTCCTATTAAGGCTCTAGACTCATCCCCTAGTTCATTCTTACACTTTTTATTAAATTAATCATAGGGTTTTGTGAAAAACATTCATGAAATGAATTGTGCAATAAATCAAGTTTATGATGATCATCAATTCATGTAAAATATATGCATTAAGTAAAACTCAGTGTAATGCTCAACAATCTTCACAGTAATCTCATTATATTCAATACAAAACTCAATTTACTTAAAAGAGCACATGGAAGAACAATCTCATGCTTTAGGTTAGCCTTACATACCTGGGATGATTGCAAACACACTTTCTTGAACAGACTCCTCTTGAATTCCTCAATCTCCACTCCCCTAAAGCCCTGGCTTAGTTACTTTTCTAGGAAGAATGCTCTTGAATGGGTTTTTGGAACCCTTTTCTCAGAAAAAGGACCTTTATTCGTCGTATAGGAAGTTTAAAAAGTATAGGAATGGACTAAAATGCCCCTCAAAATTTTAAGGAAATGTTTTCCGGACAAGAAATAACACAGTCTGCGACGCGGACCTGTCGCAGACAGTGTAATTTTGGAGAACTCAAGTCCGTCGAAAAATCACAAGAAAACATAAGTGTGGGTCCGCGATAGGTCCGCGACGCGGCCCTGTCGCGAAGGCACACTGTTATTCGTTTTGGAATGAAAAATTATCTTTTGACTTGCTCACTCTAAAAATCGACCGAGACCCTTCTCCCACTCAATTTTCCATGTTGATCACGAATTCACTCTCGAATTTTTAATCCGAGCATCGGAAGATGCATTTTGCCCTCACATCTTCCCTAGGGGTATTTTTGTAATTTACCGAGCGTTATCTTGGGATCATTCGTCCTTGAATGATGAGTAGGAACGGTATTTTGGCACGAATAGACTTAAGGCTCACCTCCATACTCACTCAATAACTCAACTTCTCAACTCTTCATCAACCTCAATAACATCAACTCAGACATCAGGAATATACACATTAACTCGTGGTAGAAACATCAATTTACGTAAAAAGTAAGAATATTACCTCCGACACTTTCATCAACCTCAGGCACGAACAGGTGCGGATATTTTGTTCTCATCTCTTCCTCAGCTTCCCATGTGGCTTCCTCAACAAATTGGTTCCTCCACAAAACTTTGACGGAGGCTGTCTCTTTGTTTCTCAGTCTGCGAACCTGCCGATCCAAGATTTGGACTAGAATTTCCTCATAGGACAAACTGTCTCTGACTCCTGTGTTCTCAACAGGGATCACCAAGGCAGGATCTCCCAAACACTTCTTCAACATCGAAATGTGGAACATTGGATGGATTTCGTCTAACTCAGAAGGTAACTCTAGCTCATAAGCAACCTTCCCAATTCTTCGTAAAATTTGATAAGGGCCAATATAACGAGGACTTAATTTTCCCTTTTTCCCAAACCTTATGACACCCTTTATGGGTGATACCCTCAGGTATACCCAATCGCTCACCTCGAACTCTAGGTCTCTTCTCCTCACATCTGTGAAAGATTTCTGATGGCTTTGGGCAGTCTTCAATCGTTCTCTAATAATCTTCACCATCTCCATGGATTGGTGGACAAGGTCAGGCCCAATCAACTCAGCTTCTCCAGCTTCAAACCACCCAATGAGTGATCTACACCTCCTCCCATACAAGGCCTCATAGGGGGCCATTTGAATGCTTGCATGTTAACTATTGTTATATGCAAATTCAATCAATGGTAAATGGTCATCCCAATTTCCCTTGAACACAAGGACGCATGCTATCAGCATATCTTCCACTGTCTGAATAGTGCGCTCTGCCTGACCATCCGTCTGTGGATGAAAGGTCGTACTCAAGTTCACTTTGGTACCCAATCCTTTCTGGAAAGACTTCTAGAAGTGAGAGGTAAATTGGGCTCCTCTGTCCGAGATGATGGACAAGGGAACTCTATTCAACCTCACAAGCTCTTGGATATACATCTTGGCATACTCCTCTGCAGTGTTAGTCGTCTTGACTGCCAGGAAATGCGCTGACTTCGTCATCCTGTCTAAAATCACCCATATGGAATCATGCTACCTCCGGGATCTTAGTAGGCCAGTGATGAAATCCATATTAATCATCTCCCACTTCCATTCTAGAATCTCAAAGTTTTGAGCCAAGCCACTTGGCCTTTGATGCTCAACGTTCACCTGCTAGCAATTTGGGCATCTTGAAACAAACTCGGTAATGTCTCTCTTCATTCCACTCCACCAATAGACTTCTCTCAAGTCGTGATACATCTTGCTGGAGCCCGGATGAATGGAGTACCTAGTGTTGTGGGCCTCAGCTATAATCCTCTCTCGAACACCATCAACATCGGGGACACATATCCTACTCTGGTATCTCAATAGCCCATCTCCCCCTTTGGAGAAGACCATCACTTTTTGCTTGTGAACATCCTCCTTCAATTGGAGTATAATAGGATCTCGATCCTGCTTCTCTTTTACCTCAGTCACTAGGGACGATGAAGACCTATTCTGAACATTAATTCCTCCCTCGTCATTCTCCTCAAGTTGGACTCCTAATCGAGCCAACCTATGCACTTTTTTCACTAGCTCTTCCTCAACATGGGTTGTGCTACCCATAATAACCTGCTAAGAGCATCAGCAACAGTGTTAGCTTTACCTGGGTGGTACATGATGCTCATGTCATAATCTTTGAGAAATTCCAACCATCTCCTTTGTCGCAGGTTGAGTTCTCTCTGACTGAAGACATACTGTAAACTCTTGTGGTCGGTGAACACTTCCACATGCACTCCATACAAGTAGTGGCGCCAGATTTTAAGTGCAAACACTATCGCCGCCAACTCAAGATCGTGGGTCGGATAGTTCCTCTCATGAACTTTAAGCTGCCTGGAAGCATAGGCTGTCACTTTTCCTCTCTGCATTAATACATATCCCAACCCAAATCTTGATGCATCGCAGTATATTACAAAATCTTCCGTCCCGTTGGGCAAAGTCAAGACAGGTGTTGTGGTCAATCTAGTCTTTAACTCTTGGAAACTCTTCTAACATTCCTCAGACCACTAAAACTTGACCTTTTTCTGAGTCAGTTTAGTCAATGGTGCAGATAGGGAAGAAAATCCCTCAACAAATCTGCGGTAGTAGCCTGCCAACCCCAAGAAACTCCTTATGTCCGTTGGAGAGGTCGGTCTTGGCCAATTTGTGACCACTTCAATCTTCTAGCTGTCCACTCGAATTCCATCACCTGAAACAACATGGCCCAAGAAAGCCACTGATTTAAGCCAAAACTCACATTTGGAGAACTTCGCATACAATTCATGGTCCTTAATAGTCTGAAGGACAACTCTAAGATGTTTAGCATGCTCCTCCTCATTCCTCGAATACACCAAGATATTATCAATGAATACGATTACAAACACGTCAAGGTAGGGCTTGAACACCCTATTCATCAAATCCATGAAAGCTGCCGGTGCGTTCGTCAACCCAAAGGACATAACCAAGGACTCAAAATGGCCATATCTTGTCCAGAAGGCCGTCTTTGGAACATCACTATTCTCTCACTTTCAACTGGTGGTAACCCGATCTGAGGTCTATCTTTGAAAAGCATGAGGCACCCTAAAGTTGGTCAAACAAGTTATCTATCCTGGGAAGAGGATATTTATTCTTGATCGTGACCTTGTTTAGTTGCCTATAGTCTATGCACATTCTGAGAGACTCATCCTTCTTTCGTACAAACAGAACAGGAGCACCCCAAGGAGAAACACTGGGTCTAATAAAACCCTTCTCTAACAGGTCCTTCAACTGCTCCTTCAACTCTTTCAACTCAGCAGGGGCCATCTTATATGGTGGGATTGAAATAAACTGCGTGTCGAGAAGTACATCAATACCGAAGTCGATCACCCTATCAGGAGAGACTCCAGGTAAATCCTCAGGGAATACCTCAAGGAACGCATTTACAATCATCGACTTAGGAGTAGGAGACTCAATATCATCAGATTTAACTCGTACAAGGTGGTAAATACACCCCTTAGAGATTAACTTTCTCGCCCTCAGGTAGGAAATAAATCTACCCTTAGGTGCCACATAACTTCCCTTCCACCCTAGGATCGGTTCATTGGGAAGCTGAAATTTAATAATTCGGGTCCTACAATTTATGGATGCATAGCAAGCATGGAGCCAATCCATATCAAGAATTATATCAAAATCGACCATCTCTAACTCTACCAAATTGGCCAAAGTATCCCTATGATACATGGACACTACACAGTCTCTATAGACACTCTTGGCTAGGATAGACTCACCAGTAGGAGTAGAAACAGTATAAGGCTCAGGCAAACACTCTGGAAGAATCTCAACCTTATTGGCCACATACGGCGTCACAAAGGATAAAGTGGCACCCGAGTCAAGCAATGTATAACAATCATAAGAAAAAATTCAGAGCATACCCGTGACAACATTTGGAGCAACCTCTTGGTCCTGTCGATTACCCATCGCATACAGATGGTTCATCCCACCTCCTGCATTCGCAGTAGTAGCCTTCTGATTACCGCCCGCAGGGGGCGCTGTAGAAGACTGAGCTCTATTTCCTCTATCACCCTATCTCCTCGAAGGGCACTCACCCTGAAAATGACCAGGCTGTCCGCATGAAAAGCAAGTATTTGTGCCCTCACGGTACGTACCAAGATGCAGCCTACCACATCTATCACAAGGTGGTTTCCCTCTTGGTCCTTGGGCAACACTAGCATGGGACTGAGGTCCCTGAGCTCTGAAATTTTGGTGCCCAAAGGAATTCTGATCATACCTGTTTTGTTGAACAGGCGCACACGCCATAGGGGGTGCATAGCTGGAAGACTTCTTCTGAAAGAAAGTTCTGTCACCCTTATTCTGCTTCTGCTGGTTAGGCTCATGCCTGCCAACTTGGCCTTCTTACTCTGTTGCTCTTCCCTGTCTTTCCTCTTGTCCTCTTCAGTCTGCTGGGCATAGACCATAAGCCTAGAGATATCCATACCTGGAATCAGCAATGCTGCCTTACACTCCCTCTTTACATGCCTGCCTAATCTAGACACGAACTTCCTCATCCTCACCCTCATATCAAGGACAATCTCGGGTGCATATCGGGATAGCTGGATGAACTTCATGCTATACTCTTTGACAGTCAACCCCTTTTGCCTCAGGTTCATGAACTCCTCAACCTTCGCCTCCCTCAACTCTTGGGGAAAGAAGTGATCGAGAAAAGCACTCTCAAACTCCTCCCACTCAGCAGACTCGGCATTCTCACCTCTACCATCTTCCCACTGGTTATACCAAACGTTGGCAACATCTTTAAGTTGATATGAGACCAGCTCCACCCTCCCAACCCCATTTGCATGCATATCCCTCAAGATCTTGCACATCTCATCAATAAAGGTTCACGGGTCTTCCTCAACCTTGGACCCCGTATAAACTGACGGGTTCATCCTCAGGAAATCTCTGAGCCTGGCTGCAGCTGTAGGCTCTTGGGAACTGGAGCTAGGGGCCTGGGGACCGCTCTGTGAGGCCACCAATTGAGTGAGCGTAGTGATGGCTCCCTGAAGTCTGCTTCTGAAGTGGAGGTTGACTGAGCAAGAGGTGTCGGTGCAGCCTCAGTAGCTCTGGCAGGCCGACCCCGTCTTCTTGTCTCATTCTGGGTAGGGGCCTCTGGTATGGTATTTTCAGTGATAGGGACTGAGGCATCTCTTTGGGCAGCAGTGCGCTTTGGAGGCATGATCTGCAAACGCGTAACGCACGAATCAGAAGGGAGTTTCATAGAGTCAAACTCTATCGCACGAACTCAGAATATCAAAGAAGTGTAACCATTCCTAATGTCCTATAGCCTCCTATTTATGAAATCTGGTGCACAATACACACATAAACAAGACTCTACTAGACACAGCTTCATAGACTCCCTAGGACTCTTGAACTCTGTGCTCTGATACCAAGTTTGTCACACCCCGGGAGGGTACCCTAGGCGTGGCCGGCACCTAGAGACTATTGCTAGTCCCTAAGTGAACCACTCGTTCTCAAGATAGTCAATCAAAATCAACATAGCGGAAATAGAGTAATGAGCTACCTCAAATGAAGGGGCCAAATGACCAACATCAATCTCATCATCATAATAAGTAAATAATAAGTATTACTCAATTTATAAGGGAAAACCATCGACATCAAACCTCTACTCATGTCTATGAAGCCTCTAACCTGACTCAACTGTCTAAGATAGTACCATGACAGGCCATGGATACCCAACTCAATAAATAACGGAAAACATCAAATAGAAGGGTCCCCTCCGGATAGCAAGGAGGCTCACCAATAACCCCTCCAGATCGATGCGTTTGCTGAAGCCCTCTAACTCCTGTATCTGCATAATGAAACGATGCAGTGCCGAATGGCGTCAGTATGTGGAATGTATTGGCATGTAAAATAGCTGAATATAATAATATAAGTACAACAGCATAGAGAAACATTTACTCAACATCATACTCCATCAGAAAGTCATGTGTCCATCTAAGGCAAGAGATTGGACGGATGACTCCTCAACCTCTTATCTCAACATCATCAATACATCGAACTCACCTCAAGGAAACTCAACTCAACTCAACTCAACTCAGGGAACTCGACATCAACTCAACTCAAGGAACTCGACATCAACTCGACTCAAAGGACTCGACTCAACTCAAGGAACTCGACTCAATACATCACATCAGCATCAACATCATAGTACTATCGGAGTAAGACCTTGTAGGGAACCTCACTGGGAGTTTCTCTAACCGACAACCATCACTTATGAGCCAATGATGATACAACGAAGCGATGTCGTTGCCACATCCATCCAATACCCTGCCCGAGGTAAAGGACATCAACCTTAGTGGATCCATAAGAAAAACCTCAGTCCTTTATTGGGACAAAAAAGGAGCCATCCGCATTACGGTTCAATCCTCTCTTCCTACGCGGGCCATGTAGTTAATGAGTTCAAGTGGGACTCACTCTCACCCATTTACTCCTCCTAGAAATCAACATGCTCATAAAACATCAACCTCATTAGTCCTATAGGGACATAGTACATCATCATCAATCCCGTGGGGACATAATACAATACCTCAACATCAACATCAGTCCCGTAGGGACATAATACCTCAACATCAACATCACCTCACCTCATCAACATCAACATCCTGGACTCAAGATACTCTTTTAGAAATTAAACTTCTGGGTTTAAGACATCATGAAACATCATTCTCATCAACATCATCATCAAGACTCTCATCAACTGTAAAACACAATCACAACATCAACCATTATTCCTATTAAGGCTCTAGACTCATCCCCTAGTTCATTCTTACACTTTTTATTAAATTAATCATAGGGTTTTGTGAAAAACGTTCATGAAATGAATTATGTAATAAATCAAGTTTATGATGATCATCAATTCATGTAAAATATATGCATTAAGTAAAACTCAGTGTAATGTTCAACAATATTCTCATTAACCTCATTATATTCAATACAAAACTCAATTTACTCAAAAGGGCACATGGAAGAACAATCTCATGCTTTAGGTTAGCCTTACATACCTGGTATGATTGCTAACACACTTTCTTGAACAGACTCCTCTTGAATTCCTCAATCTCCACTCCCCTCAAGCCCTGGCTTAGTGACTTTTTTAGGAAGAATGCTCTTGAATGGGTTTTTGAACCTTTTTCTCAACGACCTTTATTCATCGTATGGGAAGTTTAGAAAGTATATGAATGGACTAAAATTCCCCTCAAAATTTTAAGGAAATGTTTCCCGGACAAGAAATAACACAGTCCGTGACGTGGACCTGTCACGGACAGTGTAATTTTGGAAAATTTAACTCCGTCAAAAAATCACAGGAAAACATAAGCGTGGGTCCGCGATAGGTCCGCGACGCGGCCCTGTCGCAAAGGCACACTGTTTTTCATTTTGGAAAGAAAAATTATCTTTTGACTCAATCGCTCTAAAAATATACCGAGACCTTTCTCCCACTCAATTTTTTGTGCTGATCACGAATCCGCTCTCGAATTTTTAATACGAATATCGGAAGATGCGTTTTGCGCACACCTCTTCCCTAGCTGTATTTTGGTAATTTATCGAGAGTTACAACACTTATTTGAACTACACGTGACCTGATTCTCTTATAACTCGAAATATGTAGGCTGCCCAAAGCTAGGGCTTGATCACTATTGCTTACTCTTTATTTTTTCCTTACCTTTTAATAATGGTTAGGCCAAAAATTAGGCACTTTCACTTCTTTTGCTTGAAAATTTTTCATGTTCTCAAGCAAAGAGGGGCATCTTGTTAGCACCTAATTTTTTACCAAACTTAAGTTATGTACTTTTTAGTATTTAAATGTATTTTTTGAATCTAAATTAGATATTTTTATTTTTATCCTATTTAGAATAACTTGAAAACAACAAAAATAGAGTCACATTTTAATGTAAGTTTTGTTTTAAAGAAGAGAAAATTTATAAAAATATATGTTTTTTCTTTTAATTTTGATTCTAATAAATAATCCAGTATTGTTAATATTTTCTTGATTATATCTTAGTTTTAGCTAGTTAACTTTTCTATTTATTTTTTAATTTGAAATAGTTTTTTAACATTTTTATTTTTTCTTTCTTTCTTTTCTTTAAAAAAAATGAAATAAAAAGGAAAATTAAAATAATCCTAAAAACTGCCCATTAATTCCAACTCCTCCCCCACTCACCTAAACTACCCTACAATGCCCCCACAAAAAACTCACTACTCCCTCACGTTTTAAAGATACACGACACAACACATTTTTGGACTCTCCTTTTTTTCTTTCTTCATATTCTAAAAAAGAAAAAAAACACACACACACGCGCGCGTAAAAACACAAGAAAAAAATCTTACACCACATTATTTCCTTTTTCCCACATACACAAACACAGTAGAAAAAGACTACATTTCTTTTTCACGCACATTTCATACAGACAAGAAAAAAAATATGCACAAAACCAAAAAAATATTGCACAAGAAACACACCAAAACCAAAAAAAACACATCAAAAAGACCACTAGAGAAAAACAAAAGTTGAGTTCGAGGTTTGCTTTCGTGATTTCGGATTTGTGGCTCTTAGTCATCGTCCTTTTCTCCTCGTAGATTAATATTCACTAAAGGTAATATTTAATTTTTATTGTATGATTTGGAGTCACAATTGTATAAAACATGTTCTAATGCTACAAAGCTGCTCAAATTTTATGTCTATTTAATTTTGACATTATATTATTGAAGTATGTTAGAATTGTTAAGCTTTGACTAAAATTGGCATATTATGTGATTATTTCTATTTATGTGTTTATTTCATGTTTGAACAACACATAGTTTATTTCATGTTTAAATTTATTGTCTAAATTTTTATTCTTATTCATATTCATTTTTTTTATGATGATATATTGTTGACACCCAATTTTGACCCTCCACAGTATAAATTAATCATCGAGCTTTTAATTCTAACAATTTGAAATAATTAGCTTTCAAAAATGCAAAAGAAAATATTTTTTTCAAGTGACTTTTAGGTTTTATTATATTTTCGGTAATTTTTCAAAGTTTTTCAAATAGCTTTTATCTTTAAATACTTTACTTTATTCTTTGTCGGATTAATTTCCCCCCTTAGTTAATTTAATTATTTTAAGTTGTTAATATTTAAAAGCTCCTTTATTAATTTGTATTAATTCGTCTCATGGTCAAAATAATCAATTGATATCAAATTGGTCATATTTGTAATTTAAATGGTTAATTTTTAAATCTTCTCCTTAATTCCTTTTAATTCTTTTTAAATACCCAATTCCTCATCTTAATCCCTAACCTAATTTCCCAAACCCAATTATATCTATTCCTAAACCCCAACCCACTTTAATTCCTTCCCCAAGCTCAATTCTTTCTCCAAAATTGAGCCCAATCTGCTCCATCCCCAATTCTTTCCAGCCCACTACATCCCCCAACAAACCCAATTAATTCTTCCCCCATTTAATTCCCCTCTCACGCGCATACCCCTCCCTTCTCCCCTTTTCTTCTTCCTCGGGAAAGATCAGAAAAAAAAAAAGCAGACCAAAAACCCAGAAAAAATCAGCCATGCCTGCGTCTATTTTGAAGGAAACAACAAGAAAATTGATACTCACGTACTCCTTCTCCCCTTCACCTTCCATTCAAGTTTTAAATTTCAAATTTGAAAAAACCCTAAATTTCTACCCGTTTTCCCCCCAATTTCAAGCCCTAATCTCTCCTATAAATACCCCTCCTTCTCCACTATTTAAAGGGGGCGGCGGCTAAAAAAAAGAGATAAAAACTTCCATTTATTTTTATTATTTGCGGGTGTTTTGACACCTAGAAAATACCAAGACCCTTTGTTGAAAAAAAAATAGTTTAAATCTCCAAAAACTTTAAACTTTGAGCCTCGACAGAAAAGAGATTTTTGGCTCGTTTTCACTTCTCAAAACCAGAGTTGCTGTGAGGGGTGTCGGAATTCATCGATAAAGCTCGTCGTCCCCAATCCGCTGCCCCAAACAAGGTAAATTCCGCTTCCATTTAATTATCTCTAGTTCATGGTTTTGCTTGTAGTGTCAGTGGATGAATAGGTTTGCTATTATCAGTTGAGGCTGCTTTCGTTAATATCGTGACCGCGTTACTTTTTTTTTTTTGTTTTTCTAGAAATTGTTGTTCGAGTTTGTTTGTTGTTGCTGAAAATAAGGATATGTTTTTTTGGAGTCTGTGTTACTCCTTTCGCATAAACTTAACGTGTTGAATTAGTATCGTTGTATAAGTCCAAGTCGTGTTATAATATGCATTGAGGGGTCGTTTGGTTATGCTGGTGCATTGTAGTATCTAGGGCCTTTTAATTTTAGGTGAAAAAAAGCTTTCAAAATTAAAAAAAAGTGACACAAGTTATAAGAATTGGGTGTAGGTGACAAAATTATAATTAAGAGTTAATGATGTTTGACTATTTTCAAAAAAGTCCCCAAGTTTTTCTTTATACACTTTAACCCACAAAAATAAATACCCTAATTCCCCAAAAATCCCCAACGCTTCTCCCGCGAGAAAATTCCCTTTTTTCATCGTTGCTGCTTTTTCTTCTTCTTCTTCTTGTCACTGTTTTCCCAACACAACATTGGAACTTCAAATTTGGGAGGAAAAAAAATCAATTTTTGGGGGCATTTATTCGTATAGCCTTGGAAATTACTTAAAAGGTAAGTTTTAATCATTATTATGACTGATAAAAGTGAATGGGGTGCTATTTATTTGGGTTTTGTGTTTTTATTGATGTTTCCACCATTGTTGCATTTCTTCACAGCTGAACCATTTTCAGTGATGATGCAGCAGCTGCTGTACTGCGTGCAGTAGCTGAGTTTTGTGTTTTTATTGTTATTTCCACCATTGTTGCAATTCTTCACTGCTGAGCTATTTTCAGCGACAATTCAGCAGATGCTGGACTGGGTGCAGCAACTGCTGGACTGAGTGCAATAGCTGAGTTTTGTGTTTTTATTGTTATTTCCACCATTGTTGCAATTCTTCACTACTGAGTTATTTTCAGCAATGATGCAGCAGATGATGTAATAGATTCAGCAGTTGTTGCACAATATAGAATAGTATTGGAAATATATTTTTAGCAACTGGTTCACCACTTTTGCAGCAGTTTTAAATTACTATTGAATGTACTGTGTATTTGTTGCATGTGATGTTTCATATGATGAAGTAGTTGTTAAATTGAATACAACAGTTGTTGTATTTTTTTACAGTTTTCTCATGTTGCGCTTTTAATTATTACTTATTTAGGTACCTTCAAGATCATCAATGGGAGACAAAATAATATTAGGAGTTGATTGTCGTGGTGAATGGGTTGAGTCCAACAATCATTCTATTTGGCGTTGGAAAGGCAAAGAAATGATCGAGACGATAGCGATTATTGTGAATCGAGATATCGTGTATGAGGATTTTGTAAATCAAATTATTTCTAACTGTGAATTAAATTGTGAGCCGGAAGATATCGTCATCACTTACATGCATTCTTGTGGTGAAAAACAGAGAGTGGCTCCATTTCGAATAAAAAATCAAGTGAATTTACGGATTTATTTGGAAGATGAAGGAAGACCCATTCTACGGGTATACATGGTTGAAAGGGTGGTGGGGAAACCAAAATTCACATCAAAATCTAGAAATTTTGAATGACGAATGTGTTGTGATGGCTACGGACATTCCAAATAGAGCAAGTGGAGGTGAGCAGATGCCGACCCCAGAAGTTGGGAGCAACACACCAGCGAATACACAATCAATACAGCCGAATCATGGTCAAGATGATGAAACAGGTCTTTATAATGGTATGACATTTAAAAATAAGGAAGATTTAGATATTACATTGAAAATGGCTTGTTTGAAGAAAGACTTTAGATTAAAAAAAGTGATAAACTCGCGTCTTGTATATTCCGTCAAGTGTGTACATCTCGAGTGCAAGTGGTGGCTGAGAGCGGTGAAGCTTAAAAGTTCTGACAGATTTTACATTAGAAAGTATGAAAAGTTTCACACTTGTGGTTCTCAACATCTGACGAGCCACAATCCACATGCTATGGCCAAAGTAATCGGTGCATACTTCAAAGATAAGTTTCCCCAGGGTAAAGGGCCGTCCACTAGAGATATGAAAACTTCACTTCATGTTGAATTGGTATTCAAGGTCAGTTATTGGAAACTTTCAAAGGGAAGTGAAATTGCAAAATCTTTGATAAGGGGAACACACGAGCATGGATATGCGGTGCTTGATGCATATCGTTATATGCTTAGCACTGTAAATCCGGGGATCAAAACAGCGTTGGAGCTCGATGAAAATGGTAAATTTAAGTATTTTTTTGTGGCCATAGGAGCTTGGATTCTTGGTTTTAGGCATATGAGAAAAGTCATAGCTGTCGATGGAACATTTTTAAAAGGCAAGTATGGTGGCGTTTTGTTGTCTGTTGTTGCACAGGATGCTGAGAAACATATTTTTTCTGTTGCATTTTGTGTTGACTCCGAATGTGATGCCTCTTATCGATATTTTTTGAGCAAATGAGCAGTTTTGTAGATGATACTCCAAAATTATGCATAATTTCGTATCGGCATCCAAGCATAAAAAAATGGTTTCAATTGTCTACCCTTCTACTCATTATGGTTGTTGCATGTGGCACCTTGGTGAAAATATTCGAATCAATTTTCACAATGGAAAAATCATTTATCATTTTTACAAGGTCGCACAAGCATATAATGTAAGTGGGTTTTGTGATCACTTCAATTAAATTAAAGATATTGTTCCACAGGCTGCCATACATCTTGAACAAATTGGATTTCACAGATGGAGCAGGACATTTTTTCCGGGAAATAGGTATGTTTTATTAACTGCTGCATTTGTTCCATTTCTGCTGCTGATGAAGATTCTATCGCAGCAACTACTACATCTGCTGCAACATCTTTAATATCTACTGTAGAATTTTCTATTTTTTAAAATAGTAGTTATTAAATTCTATTTTGCTGCAACATTTACAGGTTTGATATTGTGACATCAAACATAGCTGAGTCGATTAATTCACTTTTTGTTGTTGAAAGAGAATTTTCAATTCCTTCTCTATTTGATGAAATAAACAAGAAGTTTAGGGAAAAATTTCACCAAAGAAGAATGGAGTTCATCAATGCAACAACAATCTTGGTCCCTTCGATAGAGGAGGTCATTGCAAAAAATATTAATTTAGGGATCAAGCTATTGGTTCATCTAATTGTCAATTATAGATATGTTGTCTCCGGCCATGATGCAGTGGCAACGGTTGATCTTCATTGCAAATCTTGTACTTGCAGAGTGTTTGATCTTGATAAAATACCTTGTTCGCACGCGATGGCCGCACTCCGGTATCAATATGGTAAAGATTATGAAAGGCGTATTTATGAATATTCTTCTCAATATTATAAGGTAGAGACATACATCTTTACATACGTGGAGGAAATTAAACTCGTGCGGTCCGAAGAATTTTGGGGAGTTCCTAGGGAGATTTTAGAAAGGGAAATACTTCCTCCACATGTTGCACCGGAAAAGGTGGGAAGAAAGGCAAAGAAGCGGCGGCCAAGTATCGGACAATCATTTCCAAGCAAAAAGAACAAATGTTCCATATGCAAAAGGGTTGGGCACAAGGGAACTACATGCTCGTAGCGAAATATTTCATAAGAACACTCACTTTTATTTGGTGTTTGTGAACTTCTTTCATTTTGCATGTTAATTTTATGCAACAATTAATATTTGTTGTTATTTAATATTATCTGTGTTATTGTTATTTGAATACATTTTTACTCAATTTATTATTGTTCAATAGATTGTATATTACTTGTGTAATCGCCACGTCAATGTATAAGATAACTTATGAATTTAGCTTTTTATTTGGAATTGGACTAACAAAACTCAATTTATCACTACATATGGTTGATATCATCAACTTATAGTGAACTTGCTATAGCTATTCACTAGCTTGCAATAGTAGGGTCCAGCAATTGCTATGCATTTTACAGCTATTGTTGGGCTTTTGTTGCAGCAACTGCTACGACATTTACAGCAACTGTTGCACAATTCCCAGGTAAGGTTAGTTTTTTCCCTTTACACACAAAAGGAAAAAAACAGAACAAGCAATAAGTGGTTGTCCGCGATGCATACGCATCGCGGACTCATCGCACATAGTGCTCATCCCAAGGCTGAAATGTGCATCACCGATTCCCGGTAATCCGTCGTTCAATATGAAAATTTTTTTGTTTGGACTAACTGGTGTTGATGTTTTTTCAGCTATTGGCATTGTTCGGTGAATATTTTGGGGCCCATAGCTCAAACTCCAAAAACTTTTGGCCCCTAAAATAGTGATCCTCCGCGCAATGTCCGCGTCGCAGAGGCGGCGTGAACATGCACACATCGAGATTGTTTCGAGTGGAGAAAATATTTCGTCATTTTCGGTCGACCCGGGAGTTATTTTGTGAGTTGTATTTGCTTAACTAACATGTGTTAATATTTTGAAGGATGTGTACGTATTCGGTGAATTTTTCGGGGCCCGTAGCGAAAAATCAAAAATATTTTGGCCCCTAAAACAGTGACCCTCCGCGACACGTCCGCGTCGCGGAGGTGTCGCGAACATGCACATGTCGAGACTATTTTCAGTGAAGAAAATGTTTCGTCATTTTTTGGTCGACCCGGGAGTTATTTTGTGAGTTGTATTTGCTAAACTAACATGTGTTAATATTTTGAAGGATGTGTAGGTGTTCGGTGAATTTTTCGGGGCCCGTAGCAAAAAATCAAAAACATTTTGGCCCCTAAAGCGGTGACCCTCCGCGACATGTCCGCGTCGCAAACATGCCAACTTGCTATACCAAATTCAAACAAAATGTTTACCATCGACTTATTTCTAGTGTTGAATTGGACTAAAATTGCTATATTCATCCATAACCATGATCAAATGGACTAATTAATAGAAAAAGAAACTGAAATAAGTGTAATTTAGAACTGCGATCGTATTACTTGTCTAAGTACTATCTCAATGTATAAGATCATTATTGATTCCACCTCAACGCATAAGATCATTACTAATATATTGTAAAACACATTGACACAACCAACTAATAATCAATTTACTTAATCACCATCACTTATATATGCAATTGCTCAAAATAGATTGTATATTACTTGTGTAATCGTCACGTCAATGTATAAGATCACTTATGAATTTAGCTTTTTATTTGGAATTGGACTAACAAAACTCAATTTATAACTACCTATGGTTGATACCATCAACTTATAGTCAACTTACTATAGCTACTCACTAGCTTGCAATAGTAGGGTCCAGCAATTGTTATGCATTTTACAGCAACTGCTGGGCTTTTGTTGCAGCAACTGCTACGACCTTTACAGCAGCTGCTGCACAATTCTGTCACGACCCGGGGTCGAAGTCTAGATGTGACACGACGAATGGGGACCCGAAAGCCCCCAAACAAGCCTCAAATTTGCGGAAAACTAAAGACAAGTATCAAAAGGGAAATTTGTAAATCCAAAAAGAGCATATTTATAGATAACAAAATTTCAAGTCTTTACATAACCCAATACATGCTTCTAAGGAGGGACGGGGGCCAGGACAGGTTCCGGGCTCACCCTCAGTAAAATACAAATGTACGTAAGGAATACAAGGAAATAAGGTTTGCCCTCGGAAGACGGGGCTCACCAAAAAATAGCTGCGAAAAGGGGAACTACTCGCCCTGCGGATGAGGCTCAAACTGCTCGGTCCCTGCATGGTAAAATCATGCAGGCATAGAGTATGCATTAGTACTTTTGAATGTACTAAGTATGTGGGTATGCAATGCACGCGAATTACTGAACCTGCTTAATCATGTTAGATGACAAGGGCACGTAATATACAAGAATCATATAATCAAAAGAATTTAATATACGAGATGCCATGAGATGCATGGTGCGTGCAATGCGATAATGCTCCTATATACCTAACGGGGATGGACTATAACCGACAACCAAATCCATGCGAGCTATTACATGAATTGGACCGATTTGGACCTCCCACCGGTAGGGAGAGGATTACTTGCCAAAGGTAATCCACATCACACCTTACGGGGACACCCATTTCGGTGGATGGCCACCTTCCTTACGGGGACACCCATTTCGGAAGGGTTTACAGAATCATATCACAAACATTATAACGACTAACCATCACACTTTACGGGCACTCCCATTTCGGTGGACGGACACCTTCCTTACGGGGACACCCATTTCGAAAATGGTGATCGTTCCTATGTTGGCACATAGTTCAAGGAAAGAGAGAGGGACCTTGGGGATATCCCTAACGCCCCCAATCCATCGGTGCTAAGTACACATCCCACTAGAATACTTATACATATATAGATGCTTATCAAGAGAGAGCTAACATCCATTTAAAAACGTAATTATACAAATAGGCTCAATTACCAAATCCCAATCTATGACCATAATGCGTATGCAAGGAATAACTCATCTACACATATACCAAAATGGTGCAAGCACCCATGTTGCCCAAGGAGCCATAATCATAAACAAACCGGTGATCACCTTATTGTCATATCCCATGTGTTACGAAAATTCACATTATAATCTCCCTTTTCAGACCAAAATTGGACTTAGCCCATATCTCCAAGATTTCCATGTATAAATGCCATGAGTATGTTGTAATGCAAAATGTAGGAATGGCATGGGAAATGTAGAATGTATCCAAAATTAGCAATAAAATGTAAAGATTAGGAATTTCATAACAAAATTCATATAAAAGTGTAGTATAAATCACCCATGCAAAATGACATCTTTAAAGGGACATGCAAGCTTCATAGTTTCATAGCTCAAGTAACTCACCATAGCTCAAGCTTAACATAACTCAAATTTCGGAATATTAACTAGCACATGCATGGTTCAAAACATCAAGTTCTAGTAGTAAAAAAAATCTCACACTTAAAGTAGACAAGTGTAGTAACTAGTTTAAGAAGAACTTGGGTCTTCTTGGTTGAAAGGAACCAAGAATCAACCCACATACCTAATTGTAGACAAATTGAGAAGGAAATTGACTCACAATCTTGGCCCCTAGCTTGAACAATTTTAGAGAGATGTTGGAGAGTTCTTGAGAAAGAATTTCAGAGAGAGAGAGTTGAAGTGTGAAATGGTTAAAAATGGTGAAGTATAGCTTATATAGGGGGCTTAGGAAGGGTGGGAAAAGACCACATTTTCGTCCAAAATAATCAAAATTACGAAAATACCATTAATGAAACGGTCCAGAAATGGCCCGTCGTGAGGCATACGGACCAGTAAACGGTCCATCTGGGCTCACACGAACTGTTTACTGGTCCGTGGCCCTTCCCTTAGAATTTTCCGGAGGCAACATTTTTTTAGTCGATCCACATTGTCTAGTAAATGGACCATCTAGTGTCACACGGCCCGTGTAATGGATCATCTCACCAGACTTAGAATTTTTCAGAAAAATTTTCTTTCGAACCAAGTGTCACCAAACGGTCCGGTAAATGGACCGTTTAAGGTCATACGGACCGTGCAATGGTACGTATGAAGGTACCAAGGAAGTACACACACTTAGAACAAAGTTTTGGCAAGAATTTCGTGGGCATAAGCCGCCTCACGGACCGTTTGATGCCACACGGTCCGTGTGGTTGGCCGTGTGGATTTCCTGCACGAACAGTCTGAACGAAAACGAGCATAACTCCTTGGTCTGAGCTCAAAATTAGGTGAAACCAGGTGCGTAGGAAAGCTAATTCAAAGAGCGTTAATTTGGTATGTTATAGGCCACCCAGTTCAATTTGAGCTAAGAGATATGCTCACTCAAAGTTGACTCTCTTATTGGTACTTGAGAAGAGTTTAGCCAAGGGAATTCCTCTGAGGTCGTTAAACAAATTTCCGGGTCCTTACATCATCTCCCCCTTGGGAACATTCGTCCTCGAATGTGAAAGAACAAGGCTTAGAAAGCTAGAGTCAAGCCAAGGTTCATCCGAGACAGGACACAATGCACAATTCAATGCAAATTACAAGGTTGTACATAAAAGTTTTTTATCATAAATCAAATTATAGTTCAAAACCAATTTATATCAAAATTGTATTCAACACATTTTCCAAGAAAATAAAATCCTTTAATGTACACATATGCATGTCATTCCATGAGACTCAAGAGGGCAAGAATATGACACAGTGGATAGGGAATGATTCCTAGTACCTTAGGCTTGAGTAGATTGGAAAAGATGGGGGTATCGTTTCATCATGTCCAGCTCCGCCTCCCAAGTAGCACTCTCCACTAGCTGATTTCTCCACAATACCTTTACCGAAACCACATCCTTGTTGCGAAGTCGCTTAACTTGCCTATCCAAAATTGCCACCGGCACCTCCTCATAAGTCAAATTTTCCTCAACCTCAATCCCTTCCAAAGGCACAATGGAGTTAGGATCGCCAACAAACTTTCTCAACATAGATACATGAAAGACTGGATGGATGGAACCCAAACCCGGAGGTAACTCTAACTTATAAGCCACATCTTCAATTCGCTCCACCACTTCATAAGGGCCAACATACCGGGGGCTCAACTTGCCCTTTTTGCCAAAATGCATAATGCCCTTCATAGGAGAGACTTTCACATAAACCCAATCCCCTACATGAAATTCGAGGTCCCTCCTCCTACTATCCGCATAGGACTTTTGGCGACTTTGGGCCACTTTCAATCTATCCCTAATCACCTTTACCTTCTCCATAGCGTCCATCACCAAATCCGGGCAAACCAAGGCCATTTCCCCCACTTCAAACCACCCCACCGGGGATCTACACCTTCTCCCGTACAAAGCTTCAAATGGAGCCATGCCAATACTAGCGTGGAAGCTATTATTATAGGCAAACTCGATGAGTGAAAGATGATCATCCCAATTCCCTTTAAACTCCAACACACATGCTCTCAATATGTCCTCCAAGGTTTGAATAGTCCGCTCCGCTTGGCCATCGGTTTGAGGATGGAAAGCGGAACTCAACTTAATTTTGGTCCCAAGGCCTTTCATAAAAGATTTCCAAAAGTGGGAAGTGAATTGAGTACCACGGTCCGATATGATGGACCTAGGTACACCATGCAACCTCACCATCTCTTGGATATACAATCTCGCATAATCCTCGGCACCGAAAGTAGCTTTGACCGGTAAAAAGTGGGCTAATTTCGTCATCCGATCCACAACAACCCAAATGGAGTCGAATTGCCTTCGGGTCTGAGGCAATCCAACCACAAAGTCCATATTCACATCCTCCCACTTCCAAGTGAGAATTTCGATATCTTGGGCCAAACCACCGGGCCTCTGGTGCTCAACTTTTACCTGCTGACAACTCGGACATTTCCGACACAAACTTGGCAACATCCTTCTTCATACCATGCCACCAATAAATCTCTTTCAGGTCCCGGTACATCTTGGTAGACCCCGAGTGAATAGAGTAGTGAGAGTTGTGAGCCTCACTCATAATCACCTTCCTAAGGTCATTCACGTCGGGAACACAAAGTTGGTTTTGGTACCGGAGTACACCATCTCCCCCTTGGGAGAAAGCCTCGATCTCTTTTGCAGCAACCAACTTCTTCAACTCACATAACGATGGATCTAGATCTTGTTTAGCTTTCACTTCATTCACCATAGAAGATTCTGACCCGTTCTGAACCCGAATACCACCTGTGCTAGAATCAGTCAACCTGACACCCAACCTAGCCAACCGGTGAATATCCCTTGCCAACTCTTTTTTCTCATTTTCAACATGTGCCACACTCCCCATAGACAACCTGCTAAGGGCGTCGGCTACGACATTGGCCTTGCCCGGATGATACAGTACACTCATGTCATAATCTTTCAGAAATTCCAACCACCTCCTTTGCCTGAGATTAAGATCCCTCTGAGTGAACACATACTGCAAACTTTTGTGATCAGTAAATACATCAACATGGACCCCATACAAATAGTGCCTCTAAATTTTCAAAGCAAACACCACTGCTGCCAATTCAAGGTCGTGAGTGGGATAATTTCGTTCGTGCACCTTCAACTGTCTTGATGCATACGCTATCACCTTACCATTCTATATAAGCACACAACCCAAGCCGACCCTCGAGGCATCACAATACACCACGAACCCTTCCGAACCACTTGGCAAGGTCAAAACAGGAGTTGATGTAAGCCGATCCTTCAAAGTTTGGAAACTCCTCTCACATTCATCCGACCATACAAACTTAGCCTGCTTCTGAGTCAACTTGGTCAACGGAGATGTAATAGAGGAGAAACCTTCTACAAACCTTCTGTAGTACCCAGCCAACCCAAGAAAACTGCGGATATCCGAAGGAGTCAACGGTCTAGGCCAATTTTTCACAGCCTCCGTCTTCCTTGGATCTACCTTGATACCATCCCCGGACACCACATGCTCGAGGAAAGCCACTTCCGCCAACCAGAACTCGCAGTTGCTAAATTTGGCATACAATTTCTTTTCCCTCAGAGTTTGGAGGGCCATCCTCAAATGATTCCTGTGCTCTTGTTCACTTCGGGAGTAAACGAGGATATCATCAATAAATACCACCACAAAGCTGTCCAGGAAAGGCTTAAACACCTTGTTCATCAAATCCATAAATGCGGCCAGAGCATTAGTTAGACCAAACGACATCACCACAAATTCGAAATGCCCATACCTTGTCCGAAAAGCTGTTTTGGGGATATCACACTCTCTAACCTTCAATTGATGGTATCCGGAACGGAGATCAATTTTTGAGAAGTGAGTGGCACCTTGTAGCTGATCAAACAAATCATCAATCCTCGGCAACGGGTACTTGTTCTTAATTGTCACTTTATTCAACTGCCTGTAATCAATACACATACGGAGAGACCCATCCTTCTTCCTCACGAACAACACGGGAGCACCCCACGGTGATGTACTAGGCCGAATGAAGCCCTTCTCTAATAAGTCCTTCAACTGCTCCTTTAACTCTTTCAATTCCGCCGGGGCCATCCGATATAGAGGGATAGAAATAGGCTGAGTATCCGGAAGTAGATCTATGCCGAAATCTATCTCTCTATCCGGAGGAATGCCCGATAAGTCCTCGGGGAACACATCCGAAAATTCATTCACCATAGGAACAGACTCGAGAGTAGGCACCTCAGAATCTGCATGTCGGACCCTTACCGTATGGTAGATATACCCCTTAGAAATCATTTTTTGCGCCTTGAGGTAGGAAATAAACCTACCTTTAATAGAGGAATCACTACCCTTCCATTCAAGAACTGGCTCACCCGGAGGTTGGAACAGGACTTTCCGGGTTCTACAATCTATGGAAGCATAAGATGCATGCAGCCAATCCATTCCGAGAATCACATCAAAATCAAACATTTCAAGTTCCACTAGATCACATGGAAAGATTTTATGCAACACAGCGACAGGACACCCATAATAAACCCTATGAGCAACAATGGATTCACCCACGGGGGTGTAGACCGAGAAAGGCTCTCTTAGAATCTGGGGTTTCAAACCGAACTTAACAGCCAATAACGGAGTCACAAAAGACAAGTTTGCCCCTGGGTCAAGCAAAACGTAAGCATCAAAATGAAAAACTTTTAACATACCCGTCACAACATCTGGAGCCTCCTCGACATCCTGGCGAGCATGGAGTGCATAAAACCTGTTGTTCCTTGGGGTAACACCTTGGGGACCCCTTTGTTGACCTTGCCCACCTCGGGCTACCTGACCTCGACTTCCGCGTGTGCCCCTCGGGCAATCAACAACTTTATGATCCTTGCTTCCACACCCGAAGCAAAGTCCCAATTCCCTCCAAAAAACACCCGTGTGGAACTTTCCACACTTGTCACACCTCGGATATCCTGGTCCACCACCCACCTGTACTCCGGGAGGGGGTGCCCGGGCATTAGCCACCCGAGCTCCCGAGCCTTGGCCCTGTTGGAAGCGACCAAAACCTGCATTCTTTGCTCCAGAGAACCTACCATCAACCCAGACTCTCTTGGGATCGTGTGCCCTCTTCTCCTTGAGTTTCTCCCCTTCGATCTGCTCAGCATACACCATGAGTCGGGCAATATCCATGTCCCCAATCAGCATAGCAGTCCTGCATTCTTTCACTAACAAGTCAGAAATACCTGAAACAAATTTGTGCATTCTCGCACGGGGATCGACCACCAGGGATGGAGCATATTTAAACAGCTTAGTAAATTTGAGGGCATAATCCCTCACACTCATGCTCCCCTGCTTGAGGTTAATAAACTCGGTCATTTTGGCCTCCCTCAGCTCAAGTGGGAAGAAGCGGTCAAGGAAGGCAGATTTGAACTCTCCCCACGACACCTCATTATCACAAACCCTCTCCATGACCCACTGAGTATACCATACCTGGGCCACGTCTTTTAACTGGTAGGCAGCCAACCCAGCTTTTTCCTCAGAAGAGACACCCATAATATTCAGTATTTTTGAAAGCTCATCAATGAACTCCTGAGAATCTTCATCAGCCCTTGATCCATAGAATTCCAGAGGATTCATCCTAATAAATCCCTCACAATAGAAGCGGGTGCAGGGTCCCGTGGAAAGTTGGCTTGCCTTGCACGAAATTCGCCATTTGATATAGGCTCCTCCATAGGCTCGGGAGGGGCCTGATCCTCGGCAACAGGAGCCGGCCTAGGGAGTGGAGGTCTTCCTTGGGGCATTTTCTGAAATAGATTAACGACACCAAAGTCAGGGAATTCATAAGCTAGCCATAGCACGATATAAGACACAAAGAAAGGAGAATTTCCTAATACGTCTTCGTAGCCTCCCATTCATAGGTATGGTGCAATTCACACCCATGAATAGGACTCTACTAAACACGGCATGTTGGGCTCCGAGGACCATTAAAAAACTAAGGCTCTGATACCACTTTTTGTCACGACCCAGGGTCGGGGTCTAGATGTGACACGCGAATGGGGACCCGAAAGCCCCCAAACAAGCCTCAAATTTGCGGAAAACTAAAGACAAGTATCAAAAGGGAAATTTGTAAATCCAAAAAGAGCATATTTATAGATAACAAAATTTCAAGTCTTTACATAACCCAATACATGCCTCTAAGGAGGGACGGGGGCCAGGACAGGTTCCGGGCTCACCCTCAGTAAAATACAAATGTACCTAAGGAATACAAGGAAATAAGGTTTGCCCTCGAAAGACGGGGCTCACCACAAAATAGTTGCGAAAAAGGGGAACTACTCGCCCTGTGGATGAGGCTCAAACTGCTCGGTCCCTGCATGGTAAAATCATGCAGGCATAGAGTATGCGTTAGTACTTTTGAATGTACTAAGTATGTGGGTATGCAATGCACGCGAATTATTGAACACGCTTAATCATGTTAGATGACAAGGGCACGTAATATACAAGAATCATATAAACAAAAGAATTTAATATACGAGATGCCATGAGATGCATGGTGCGTGCAATGTGATAATGCTCCTATATACCTAACGGGGATGGACTATAATCGACAACCAAATCCATGCGAGCTATTACATGAATTGGACCGATTTGGACCTCTCACCGGTAGGGAGAGGATTACTTGCCAAAGGTAATCCACATCACACCTTACGGGGACACCCATTTCGGTGGATGGCCACCTTCCTTACAGGGACACCCATTTCGGAAGGGTTTAAAGAATCATATCACAAACATTATAACGACTAACCATCACACCTTACGGGCACTCCTATTTCGGTGGATGGCCACCTTCCTTACGGGGACACCTATTTTGGAAATGGTGATCGTTCCTATGTTGGCACATAGTTCAAAGAAAGGGAGAGGGACCTTGGGGATATCCCTAACGCCCCCAATCCATCGGTGCTAAGTACACATCCCACTAGAACACTTATACATATATAGATGCTTATCAAGAGAGAGCTAACATCCATTTAAAAACGTAATTATACAAATAGGCTCAATTACCAAATCCCAATCTATGACCATAATGCGTATGCAAGGAATAGCTCATCTACATATATACCAAAATGGTGCAAGCACCCATGTTGCCCAAGGAGCCATAATCATAAACAAACCGGTGATCACCTTATTGTCATATCTCATGTGTTACCAAAATTCACATTATAATCTCCCTTTTCAGACCAAAATTGGACTTAGCCCATATCTCCAATATTTCCATGTATAAATGCCATGAGTATGTTGTAATGCAAAATGTAGGAATGGCATGGGTAATGTAGAACGTATCCAAAATTAGCAATAAAATGTAAAGATTAGGAATTCCATAACAAAATTCATATAAAAGTGTAGTATAAATCACCCATGCAAAATGACATCTTTAAAGGGACATGCAAGCTTCATAGTTTCATAGCTCAAGTAACTCACCATAGCTCAAGCTTAACATAACTCAAATTTCAGAATATTAACTAGCACATGCATGGTTCAAAATATCAAGTTCAAGTAGTAAAAAAATCTCACACTTAAAGTAGACAAGTGTAGTAACTAGTTTAAGAAGAACTTGGGTCTTCTTGGTTGAAAGGAACCAAGAATCAACCCACATACCTGATTGTAGACAAATTGAGGAGGAAATTGACTCACAATCTTGGCCCCTAGCTTGAACAATTTTAGAGAGATGTTGGAGAGTTCTTGAGAAAGAATTTTAGAGAGAGAGAGTTGAAGTGTGAAATGGTTAAAAATGGTGAAGTATAGCTTATATAGGGGGCTTAGGAAGGGTGGGAAAAGACCACATTTTCGTCCAAAATAATCAAAATTACGAAAATACCATTAATGAAACGGTCCAGAAATGGCCCGTCTGAGGCATACGGACCGGTAAACTGTCCATCTGGGCTCACACGGACCGTTTACTAGTCTGTGGCCCTTCTCTTAGAATTTTCCGGAGGCAACATTTTTTGACTAAGTCGATCCACACTATCCAGTAAACAGACCATTTAGTGTCACACGGCCCGTGTAATGGACCATCTCACCAGACTTAGAATTTTTCAGAAAAAGTTTCTTTCGGACCAAGTGTCACCAAACGGTTCAGTAAACGGACCATTTAAGGTCACACAGACCGTGCAATGGTCCGTATGAAGGTACCAAGGAATTAGACACACTTAGAACAAAGTTTTGGCAAGAATTTCGTGGGCCAAAGCAGCCTCACAGACCGTTTGATGCCACACGGTCCGTGTGGCTGGCCGTGTGGATTTCCTGCACGAACAGTCTGAACAAAAACGAGTATAACTCCTTGGTCCGAGCTCAGAATTAGGTGAAACTAGGTGCGTTGGAAAGATAATTCAAAGAGCTTTAATTTGGTATGTCATAGGCCACCCAGTTCAATTTGAGCTAAGAGATATGCTCACTCAAAGTTGACCCTCTTATTGGTACTTGAGAAGAGTTTAGCCAAGGGAATTCCTCTGAGGTCGTTAAACAAATTTCCAGGTCCTTACAAATTCTCAGAAATTGCTTCGAATAATCCAACAACTGAATAACTTGCTGTGATATCTTACAGCAATTGCTACAACTAGTCCAGCAACTGGCCAACTTGTTACAAGAAATTCAAACAAAATGTTTACCGTCGACTTATTTCTAGTGTTGAATTGGACTAAAATCGCTATATTCATCCATAACCATGATCAAATGGACTAATTAATGGAAAAAGTCATTGAAATAAGTGTAATTTAGAACTGCGATCGTATTACTTGTGTAAGTACTATCTCAATGTATAAGATCATTACTGATTCCACCTCAACGCATAAGATCACTACTAATATATTATAAAACATATTGACGCAACCAACTAATAATCAATTTACTTAATCACCATCACTTACATATGCAATTGCTCAACCAAATTGTATATTACTTGTGTAATCGCCACGTCAATGTATAAGATCACTTATGAATTTAGCTTTTTATTTGGAATTGGACTAACAAAACTCAATTTATCATTACGTAAGGTTCATACCATCAACTTATAGTCAACTTACTATAGCTACTAACTAGCTTGCAATAGTAGAATCCAGCATTTGCTATGCATTTTACAGCAACTGTTGGGCTGTTGTTGCAGCAACTGCTACGACCTTTACAGCAGCTGCTGCACAATTCCCAGGTAAGGTAAATTTTTTTCCTTTACACATACAAAGAAAAAAAACAGAAATGTGCATCACCAATTCCTGGTAATCCGTCGTTCAATATTGAAATTTTTTTGTTTGGATTAACTGGTGTTGATGTTTTTCAGCTATTGGCATTGTTCGATGAATTTTTCGGGTGCCATAGCGAAAAATCAAAAATATTTTGGCCCCTAAAACAGTGACCCTCCACGACATGTCCGCGTTGCGAACATACACTTGTTGGCCTGTTCTGGGTCAAAAATGCATCATTAATGTTTTTCCAAATCTGTGAGTTGTTTTTGTCATTTGTTTGGTTGAACTAACATATATTACTATTTTGAAGCATAATGCATTGTTTGGGGAATGTTTCAGGGCCTGTAGCTCAAAATTTCAAAAACGAAATATGGCCCGAAACAATGTTCATCCGCGACCGTACCGCGTCACGAGTTCATCGCGTACTAGCTCCTTCCTGAGGCCCCACGTAATTGATTTTTCAAGTGTGGGACCGCGATTTCTCTGTGTCGCGCTTGCGTCGCGGACCCATATAATTCGGGCCTCGATTTTCGCGTGGCCCCACCCCTATATAAACCCTCCTTCGTTTTTTTAGGGTTTTTTTAAAAATTTTGACCCGATTTTTGCCCCTTTCCCTCTACACTCTCAATTTTTTCCCTCTACTCTTAAAGTTTTCAATCCTCTACGCGACGCACACTCATCTCACCATCATTCGACTGCAACTCAAGTAAGTATTTTCTTCTACATGTCGCATTTGGGTTAGACTATCATGATTTGTAGGAATTTGATAAGTGTGAGTGGTTTGTTTGTTACTCATTGTGCTTGCATTTTGTTATTGCATTATTTCTAGTTGGTGTTGTTTGATTTGTTGTTGTACTTTTCGAGTATGGGTATTGTTGTTTTGTAGTAATTTTGAGAAATATGTTCGACTTGTTGGTTGATTTTTATTGTCATGTGCCACCAGTGAAGTGGAGAAGTCTAATTATCCTCTTTACCCGGTGTGGATTGGTCTAAGTGTGGGGTCAAGATTACCTAGGCTTGCACACGGTCCCCTTGTGTTATCTTTGAGCGACTGAACTTGTTTTGTTGCAGGTACTAATGACTTCTAGGGTAAGACGAACAGGGCAAACAAGTGGAGCTAGCGCCTCGAGCAGCCGACGGCGTACTAGGGATGTCCCAGTGGTACCCTGAGCCCCTGAGCACAGAGGCCAACGACCTTGTTTTGGGCTCCGGGCAGTGGATAGAGAGGGACAGAGGTGGTACCGGGCTCATAATGAGACCAAGTACTTCCCAGATGTTCCTATTGATGTGGACTCCTTGGCACGCGATTTCCCCCTCATTTATCAAAGGTGCATGGACTACCACCTCATGTTCCTCTTCAACGATCCCCTACCATGCAACCTCAGCATGGTCAGGGAATTCTACGCCAACATGAAGAAGGAACCTCACACACAGGTGGTTATTGTGCGAGGAGTGGAAGTCAACATAGGCCCTCTTGCTATCAATGGCATTCTGGGTACTCTAGTTGTTCTTGCCGGGTTTTTCAATGATTTGCAGATGCAGCCCCCATACCGTCTCATCCTACACACATTCGCAGGAGTAAACTCCACGGCAAGATGGATAAGGCATGCAGGCCGAGGATACCACCAAAGCTTCCCCTTTGCCCACATGAATCGGGAAGCTCGGGTCTGGGTCAAAATAATGATGCATTCCTTCTTTTCGGGGCAACACTTCACTGCCATGACGCGAGATATAACTTGCCTGGTATATGCCCTCATGACGGACATGGAGCTCAACTTTGGGGCCATTCTCAAGTCCACCATGAGAAAGGCCAGAGTCTGTTGTGGTTGCAGGTACGCTTTCGAGGGCCTCATAACTGAATTGTGCACTCGTGCAGGTGTCCCCACCGAAGAGCTGGATTATTGGCCCCAGATCAAGGCCCTACCCTATAATTTCACCAACATTAAGGGGCCTGAGAAGGCTACGGGGCCAATCCTCACCACTGCTGAGCGCAACCATCGGGATAAGCTCATTATGGCACGCATGTACGAGCTCGAGATGCTGAGGCACAGGACAGGCGGTCGCCCGTCTACGAAGCAGGAGCTGGACGAAGTTGCCACTCGCTACCCTCTCAACGCCCTGGCAAATGCTATGCTGGGCATCGGGCCTACCTTTGTGGAGCCGGTTGATGATGATATCCCCACGGACTCGGAGGAAGGACGGATGGGATCCGACAGTAAGGATAATGATATTGAGGAGGAGGTCCCAGTTGCCACAGGAGGGGAGCCAATCTTGCCCGGCCCGGATGAGTAGGAGCAACCATCCTATTGTTTCTTGCGTAGTTCATACATTGCTTGTATAATTCAGACATTCTTGTATAATTCAGATATTGCTTGTACATTAAATCTTAGTTTTTAGACATAAATCGTTCCTTTTATAAATTTCATTGTTATTAATCTTGGATACCAATTGCTATAGCTACTAACTACGTTGCAATAGTAGGGTCCAGCAATTGCTATGCATTTTACAGCAACTGCTGGGCTTTTGTCGAAGCAAGTGCTACTACATTTACAGCAACTGCTGCACAATTCCCAGCAATTGCTTAGAATAATCCAACAACTGAATAACTTGTTGTGATATTTTACAATAATTGCGACAACTAGTCCAGCAACTAGCCAACTTGCTATAATAAATTCAAACAAAATATTTACCATCGACTTATTTGTAGTGTTGAATTGTACTAAAATCACTATATTCATCCATAACCATGATCCATAACCATCCATCCACAGCAAATCTTAAGACCGTCCCAGCAAGTAGGTCACTTGCTGAGTCATTTCACAACAAATATTTCTATAAAATGAGAAATTTTTATAAAAGGAGATATTTCAATAACATAAAATATCCATCATCAACATTCCAAAAAAGTTAGAAAAATAAGAAAATACATATGTTTATAAAATAATTATCCTTGATCAACATCACCAAAAAGTCTAGAAAATTTACAAACATAAAAAAATACTCATTATCTAAACATTAAATACACCCATTAAATTAAATCATAACATCAGCTACTGCTCCTCCATAGATACTGCTGCTTCTTGTTCCTTCCCAGCACCTACTGCTTGCTGCTCCTCCATCGCAGCTACTGCTACCTGCTGCTCCTTCATCACAACACTTTTTGCCCTTTTCCTTGCACTCATGAGTGCTTTATAAACTTGCTTTTGCCTCATTTGCTCTCGAATAGGAGTACAAGGTGACAAGACCCTTGATGATGGGATGACACCTCTTTTGGATAGGATGGTATTCAATATTTCCTTAAATGACAGCATCATTTCCATCATTTTATCCATCTTCTCATTATGTGACACTATCATTTCCATCATCCTATTCGTCCTGTCGTTGCAAGTTTCACAACCACAAGTATTACAAGCTATTGCCTTAGAAGTCCCAGCACCCAAGTCATAGGATCTACCAACGGTGAATGGAGTTCCAAAATCACCTCCACCACCAAGAGGAGAAAATCCACCTCTATAACTAGAAACTTCTTCTTCCCCAGCAGCAGTTTCTGCAACATCTACTCCAGCAACATTTTAACACCACTTACCCTAGCAGCAGCACTAGCTTCCCCAGCAGCATTTGCACCTGCCCCGGTAGCATCACCTAACCCTACCCCAGCAGCAGCATCAGCATCAGCATCAGCATCAACAACAACCCCAACACCAGCACCAACACCAATATCAACAAGAAAATCCCTTTTGATGGCTGTTACGCCGACCAAATCTGTCACCAACCTCACAATCCTCGGATCCTTTTCTTTTTGCTCGAGTGGCACAAATCCCGTCCAAAAGTCCATCTCCTTCTCACTTTCGGTCAGGATTAGCCACGGATAAACAATCTACAAATTAAATAAAATTATATTAGCAACAAAATACTAAAATATGAGAAGACAAGAAATGTTTTAAAATTACAGCAACTGTAACACTTACCTCATCCTCCGGTGGATCAGAGAGTTCATGCGCCTCCACTTTTGTATTATTTGGCGCTGCCAACCATCGAAGAAGTCTCGGATAAGATACTTTCTCGTCGAACGCTTTGAATGTTTTCCGGATGTAAAGAATGGCCTCAAAAGCCCAAGCCTAAATAAATCAATGCCATGAATTATTATTAATTAACATAATAAATAAATGTAAAAAACTAAAATAAAAATACAACAAATAGAACTTACCATAAAAGCCCACGGAAAACTATATAGATTGGACGACTTTCTGGTCGATGTCGCTGCCTTCTTCAAATACTGCACTGTGAGTTCATAGTTATCCCGACCCTAAGGATAGGCACAAAATGCATCTGAGTCGGCCGCTAGCTTGAACCAAGAATCCATCGCATGCCCTCCATCTCTACCCATAAGAATCTCATGGACAAAGTAAACCAAACATAGGGACTTCTTCACACTCCTCTTGACTTCACTTGACTACAACAGGTCAAGCATCTCTTTTGATTTGCAATGCGTCTTCTTCATTGCATCACACATTCTTTTATATGTCTTTTTTATCTTTTTAGATTGGGAGGGAGGAGGAGGTGAAACGTGACAGTTCAACCCAGTAACAATGGCAAACTCTCTCATGCCTAAACAAACAGGCATGCCACAAAAATTAACCCAAAAATCATTCAAGCTACTAATCCACCGACGAATAAGCTGATACATCAGCTTCATTTGAAATCTTGGGATGTTTCCCTCACCTATGTCTAGGTATAGCTTACCAAATACCGTAGACTTAAAGTAGCCTTCCAAGTCTTCCTTCACTAAAATATTTTTAAAATCAGAAAATGGTTTCCCAAGTTCAGATTTTATTCCTATATCGCCTCTCTCATGTCGATTCAGAAATCCAGGCATGTCAAATCCATAATCATCATACCTGAAAGCCACAACTGTGGCAATGTCTGTAACAGCTGAGGGAATGCCAGCAGCAGCTGAGGGGGTATCTGCAGCAGCTGATGTAATGTGGTAACCAGCTGTGTCCCTTGTTGCAGCATCAGAGGGAACTATGTGCAGCAGCTGCTGGGCTGTGTGCAGCATCAGAGGAACTGTGTGCAGCAGCTACTGGGCTGTGTGCACCATCAGAGGAATTGTGTGCAACAACTGCTAGGCTGTGTGCAGCAGCAGCTGGGCTGTGTGCAGCATCTGCTAGACTGGCACCAGCACCACCCTCAGCACAGACTACTTCAATGAGACGTTCCAGTTGTTGTTATGACTGATCATCATCTAGCTCATCTTTCGATATAATGAGCCTCCTAGAACGTCTAGAAGGAGCATTCTCGAGTCCACGATTTTTTCTTTTTGGTCTTGCCATTTAAGTATAGATAGCCCTACAAAAACATCAAACAGATTACAAGAGAGGAAGTCTTTTTTATTAATTTTTGGCAATTGAGAATGCAACAAGGCCAAGAAATTCTCTAGGACATCACTCAATTTAAATGCACTTCAAATTTACCACACGTACATGCTAGTAGTGAATCATCTTATACCCCAAATTCTAGAGAAAGCATAAAGAAATAAGCATTGTAACCGACTACAACAACAACCTCCAAAAGTTGAATAAAACACCCAATCAACCCAACATCCAATAAAAATCAACCAACAAATCGAACATATTTCTCAAAATTACTATAAAAACAACAACACCCATACTCGAAAAGTACAACAACAAATCAAACAACACCGACTTGAAATAACCAATAAGCCAAAATGCAAGCACAATGAATAACAAACAAACCACTCACACTTAGAAAATTCCTACAAATCATGGTAGTCTAACCCAAATGCGACATGTAGAAGAAAATACTTACTTGACTTGCAGTAGAATGATGGGGAGATGAGTGTGCGTCGCGTAGAGGATTGCAACTTGAAGAGTAGAGGGAAAAAATTGAGAGTGTAGAGGGAAAAGGGCGAAAATCGGGTGGAAATTTTTTTAAAAAAACCCTAAAAATGAAGGGGGGTTTATATAGTGGTGGGGCCACGCAAAAATTGAGGCTCGAATTATACGGGTCCGCGACGCAAGCGCGACGCGGAGACATCGCGGTCCCACACTTAAATAATTACTTACCTGGGCCTTGAGAAATAGCTGGTACGTGATCCTTCCGCGACGCGGTACTGTCGCGGACGGACACTGTTTCGGGCAAAATTTTTTTTTAAAATTTTGAGCTACGGGCCTTGAAAAAATCCATGAACAATGCACTACGCTTCAAAATAGTAATATATGTTAGTTCAACCAAACAAATGACAAAAACAAATCATGGATTTGGAAAAAAAATCGATGATGCATTTTTGACCCAGAACAGGCGAACAAGTGTATGTTCACGACGCCTCCGCGACGCGGACATGTCGCGGAGGGTCCCAAATGTCGCGGATGTTTTTCTTTTTTAAAAAAAAACTTATAGAATTTTTTTTAAAAATAGTTCTTGAAGTTTTTAAAATATACACTTTAACCCTTCATTAAGTTAGTCATACTTAATTTTTAATTAATGAAAGGTCAAACTTGTCACCTTTTTAAATTTTGAAACTTAATGGGAACCTTCACTTCAATTTTCACTAGTATCTATGTATATATATAACTTAAAAGGTCGTTTGGTTATACTGTTGTGTTGTAGTATCTGTGTATCTATGTATATATATACGTTATATTAGATACTTTTGTATTGCAGTAGCTATGTATCCTTATGTATCATGTATTTTGTTAAATCATGATTAAACAGCATGCCTTCCACGTGTTCGATGAAACGCCCTTTGAATTTTGAATATAATAAGGTGGTGATAATGATGCTTTTATATGGGTTTTATATTTGGTTTTAATCCCAAAAGATGAGTGTGTGTTAATTTTAGCTTCAAGTTAATGAATTTCATATGCCGAATTTTAGTTTTAGAATAGGGATTATATGTTGATTCTTAGTTTCAAGTAATGGGTGTTATATGCTTGTTTAATCTTAAATTGATGAGTTTGATTCTTAGTTTTATATGCTTGATTTATATGGGTGAATATCTTGATTTTTGGTTTCAAGATTATTGAGTTGTGGGTTTAAATAATATTTAGATTCCTAATTCTTTTTATTTTATTTCTTACGCATCTTTGCGAGTCGTCCGGAACATCCACCTTGCATTTCTCGGGGTCATGAAGGCTTAAGCAAGTCTTAGGGAACTGGTCTCAAGTGTCGGGAAGTCTAAAAGAGGCTGATATAAATTCGATATACACTTAGTGTATAACACAGAAAATATTCAGCCAAGGATGGAAATGGGCCAAAGACCCAATCAGTGCAGCTATTAAAAAGGGGCTAGGCAGGCCCATATTTAAAATTGGTGCAGGCTTTGAGAATTGGGCCTGCCAAAGCCCAATTCTATTTCAATTTATTTTGTCTTGCTTCTTGATTATATTATTTTGTTTTATGATAATTGTTGTTTGTTCTAACACTAATTTTATTTCATGTTGTTTTACATGTTTTAATCTAATTAAATTCCCCGAAGGTCGACTGTTTATGTTATTCTTTATTTTTAAATATCCTTGAATATTTTAGTGTTAAAATCCTCTTTTGGAAAATTAGACTTATAAAATTTCTTTAAAAAAGACTTCAAACATTTTCCTTAAAATGACTTAGGAATATTTTCTTTTTTTTTTACACTTAGATATTTTAGCGGATTTTTAAAATTCTAGTTATCTAGCCTAATCCACCAACTCCTTTAATTAAATAAATTTAGGTAGATCCTAATGTTATGCTTTTCTTAATCATCTTAAAGTAGTTCACATATTTAATAATAATTAAATAAATGTAATTAAGACTTTAATGCTTTTATCTTCTTGATTATCTTTAAATATTTTACTTAAGCTTTTTCTAGTTAATATAAATTAATATTTTTAAAGTTAGTCAAAATTACCTAATCGCCGGATAACCGCGTGTTAGCGGCCATTTCGAGTGCGTAAAACCTTCTCGAAGTGGTAATATGAACCCGAACCTTTTCTCTGGATATTTAAACTGTTAAGTCTTTTGAAATATTTTAATAGTTTTTTTTATTTTTCTTTAAAATCAAGTGGCGACTCTCAAAAATTTTGAAGATTCGATTTTACTTAAATTAATTGAATAATAAATTGAATTTTCGAAATCAAAGCCATTTTTCGCAATAACATATGTATTTATGGATTAATGAACTTAGATGTCGAAAATAATCAAGGACACTGATTCATTATGTAAAATATTGGTTTCAGTTGATATATGGTTTTCTTTTCATTTTAATGACTAAAATAAAGAAAAGAAAAGACTTTAGGTATTCATAATTCCTAACATGTACTAATGTGGTATGTATAACATCTAGATGAAAAATATATTTTGTATTCTTAGTAAAATTGCATTCACTTTTTCCTTACATAAAATAAAATAAGAATAAAATTTATAACTTTCTTTGTATTTTATTTGAGTGATGATTCTTTTAAAATATTAAATTAATAATTTTATGTTGATCCATGTAGCCAATATTGAATTGTTTAATTATGATTTTCGTGAATCACAAAGACCAAATTTTCATATAAAAAATTAAAGTTTTTTTTACTTTGTAACTTTTTCAGATTTGAAATAATTTTTACAATTAAAGTTCTTTAAGTTGAATCATTAGAAACATGATTAGGCCGACAATAATAGGCAAAATTTTACGATTTGAAAAGGATTACAAAAATTTTAGCTGTGACATATAAAATAAATAATTCGTGGCAAGGTTTGAAAGCGTTGCTACCAGCACACCATACTAATAAAATAAGACAGTTTGAAACGAGTTCAAAATAAATTAAAGAAGGCAGGTAAACAACATTTTTGAAAACTTATAAATGCAATATGTTCAAAAATAAGTTAAGTCATAAACTAGTCAATAAAGAGACCGTGCTAGAATCACGGGACTCGAGGGGTGCCTAACACCTTCCCCTCGGTCAACAGAATTTCTTATACGATCTTTGTTTTTGCAGACCAAAAATAAAGAGGGATTTAAATTAGGTGACTTGGAACACCAAAACTCAATTCTAAGTGGTGACTCTGAATAAATAAAATAATCTCTTTTCAAAATGTTACTTTAATTGGAGAAACTCTATTTTCAAAACATCACGCGGGAAAAAAATAGGGGTGTGACAGACGTTCTAAGCGAACCTCTCTCCTCTAGGGGTATTTTGGTAATTTTACCGACCGTTACATCCCCTAACTTCATTCTTGCATTCTTTAGTGAAATAGACATAGAGTTTTGTAAAATCATTCATGAAAACAACTTATACAGTAAATCAAGTTTATGATGATCATCAATTTAAGAAAAATACATGAATTAAGAAGAATCTCAGTAAAATACTCAGGGATTTTCGCATATAACTCATCATCTTCAATATTAAACTCAATTTACTCAAAGGGGGCACATGAAAAAACAATCTCATGCTTTAGGTTAGCCTTACATACCTGGGATAATTGCTAACAACAATCTCTCGGGGAACTTCCTCTTGACTCTTCAATCGCTACTCTTTTCAAGCCCTAACTTGATGGTTTTGCTAGAAAGGGGATTTAGGATGGGTTAGGGAATTCTTTCTTCATGAAAATGACATATATTAGTCATATATGGGTTTTAGAAGGTGTTAGGAATAGACCAGAAAGCCCCTCGAATTTTTAGAAATTTTTCCAGCCGCGAAGTAACCCAGTCCGCGACGCGGACTGGTCGCTGTCACACCCCTATTTTTCCCCCGCGTGGGTTTTGAACAAAAATAGAGTTTTTCCAACTAATGTGACATTTTGAAAAAGGATTATTTTATTTATTCAGAGTAGCCACTTGGAATTGAGTTTTGGTGTTCAAAGTCACCTAATTTAAATCCCTAATTAAAAGGAAATGACTTTTTATTTTTTAATCTGTGGAAACAAAGATTGGGTAAGGGATTTTGTTGACCGAGGGGAAGGTGTTAGGCACCCCTCGAGTCCTGTGGTTTTAGCACGATCGCTTTATTGACTTATTTATGGCTTAACTCAATTTGAATATATTATCTTGATAAGTTTTAAAAAACAAATATGTTATTCATCCGTCTTCTTTGAATTATTTGAAACTAGTTTAAAACTACCTTATTTTATTAGTATGGTATATTGGTAGCAGCCGCTTTCCAACTTCGCCACAAATTTTTTTTTATAACATTGTTCAGTGTCATTTAAATTCTAACGTTTGTCTATCGTTATTTATCGGCCTAATCATGTTCCTAAATTTAATTTAAAAAATTTAATTATAAAAATTATTTAATGTTTGAATTTTTCTCAAAGTCAAGAGACTTTAAATTATTTTTTTTTTGTTAAGTGTTAGTCATTGTGACTTATGAAAAAACATAATCCAACAATTCAATGTTAATTACATTGATCAACATGAAATTGTTAAATTAATATTCTTAAAGAAAATCATTACTAAAATGAGATGCAAAAAGGTTACAAATTTTTGTTTATGTTTTTTTTTAAAAAAAAAAATGAAAGCAGTGAACACAAATTTATTAGAAATACAAAATATATTTTTATATAAATTTTGTACATGCAACACTGATATGAACATGTTAAGAATTATGACTAATCTTTTATTTTCTTTATTTTAGTCATTAAAATGAAAAGAAAAACATATATTAACAAATATTTTACCTAATGATTTAGTCATTGATTATTTCCATCATTTATGTTTACTAAATCATAAAAATACACACAAAACCACACACAAAAAAAATTAATTAACTATGAAAATAATTTACTCAACATGACATAAACTATTAAACAATTTTTACACTAAATTTAACAAAAAAATCTAAACAAAAAATTGATATGAAAGATTTGAACACAATGTAAAGAATATTAATGGGTCATAAACATATAAAATTTGACAACTTTAATGTATTATGATCATATTAAAGTGGACAAAAGAGATAAGTGTTACCTCTTCTGATGAATAATTTACAAAAAAAAAGTAGACTGCAACAAGAACCACGATTTCGAAACTCCAAAAGCGAACCTTAAACTCAATTTTTGTTTTTCTCTAATTGTGTTTTTGAGTTTTTTTTTTTTTGTGTGTGTGTGTGTTTCTTGTGCAATTTTCTTGCTAAGATTTTTTTTCTAAAAGTGTATAAGATGTGTGTGTAAAAGAAGAAAGTAGTTTTTTTCCTAGGTGTGTTTGAGTATGTGGGGAAAAAAAAAAGATTGTGGTGTATGATTTGTTTTTTGTGTGTATAGAATGTCTTGTCTTTTGTAGAATGTTAAGATTGAAGAAGAAAAAAATCCAAATGTGTTGTGTGTATGTTGTGTATTTTAAAAATATGAGGGAGTAGTTGGTTTTGTGTGGGAGTAATTTAGGTGAGTGGGGGAGGTGTTGGAATTAATGGGTAGTTTTAGGATTATTTAATTTTCCTTTTTATTTCGTTTTGTTTTGAAAAGAAATAAAAGAAAGAAAAAATAAAAATGTTAGAAAACTATTTCCAATTAAAAAAAATAAATAGAAAAGTTAACTAGCTAAAACTAAGATATAATCAAGAAAATACTAACAATACCGAATCATTTATTAGAATCAAAATTAAAAGAAAAAACATATATTTTTATAAATTTTCTCTTCTTTAAAACAAAACTTACATTAAAATGTGACCCTATTTTTGTTGTTTTCAAATTATTCTAATAAGATAAAAATATCTAATTTAGATTCAAAAAATAAATATTTAAATACTAAAAAGTAAATAACTTAAGTTTGGTAAAAAATTAGGTGCTAGCAGTTGCGTATAGTTTATTTTTGGCAAAAATCTTCCTGAACGAGTTTTCTCAATACCGTCGAAAATTTATGGAAAAACATAAGTCACCCTCCGCGATGGGTTTGCAACGTGGCTCTATCACGGATCCTCACTGTTTTGTGTCTCGGAACGAAAAATTATCTTTTAACTCGGTCGCTCTATAAATCGACTGAGACCCTTCACCCACTAAATATTTTGCGCTGATCACAAATCCAGCCTTGTTGCTCGGAAGGCACGTTATGAGCACCTCTCTCCTCTAGGGACATTTTGATAATTTTACAAACGTTACATGAATTCTCAAAGATTATTTAACTTTAACTCTAACTTTATTATTTTCAACAATAGCTCCCATGAAAAGGGCCACTTAGAATCCACATGATAAAAGAGTAATACAAATGGAAACATAATGGAAAGCATTGAAATTGTCATTCATGTGATGTTCAGAGCTTCTTGAATCTCACAACACATTTTTCAGGGGAATCAATTTTGCTCTCCGGATTAAGTCGCTCAATCCTGCATCATATAATAGTGAGCAATTAAAATATGAGTTGATACAAATTTTAATCAGTAGTCATTCTATATCGTTTCAGTATTTTTGTCTTACTTTTCTTTTTAGCTCATTTTAAAAAACGAATGACTATTTCCTTTATAGATAATTCTTATAATTTTAATTTTTCATTTGACATGTTTAAGATCGTGTTGTTACATATCATTTATTTTTATAAGATTTAAAAATGTTTTTTACTTTTTTAAACTCTGTAAAAAGTCAAAATTAGACAAATAGATTGAAACAACGAATCAAGAAATGGTACCTGTAGTAAAGAAGAAAATAATGAAGAATTACAGAAATCTCGAGCCTGGCTAAATTGGCTCCTGGGCACATTTTGGGGCCAATTCCAAATGGAAGAAAAGAGGCTGGCTTGGTTTCAAGATCCTGTAAAATTTGTCACACGATACTAAAACATCTTTGGGAATTTAATGATCATAAATTTGTAATAAAATTACATGAATAAGGGTCATTTGGTTGCTGATTAGAAAGTTAATTATTCATCTATTAAAATAATCCCAATGGCATAGCTAACAATTAGCATGCATAATATTTGACTATTAGAGTGTGTTTGGCGGGGAGGAAAATGAGTTGATTTATAACTTATTTTTTCATGTTCGAATGGTGAGTGGAAAATATTTTCGTTAATTTTTCGAATGAAGTCATTTTTCTTAATTTGAAGAAAATGAGTTGATTTGGAAAACATTTAAGCCAACCAAAACATGAGAAAATTAAAAAATATTTTTCGAAAAATATTTTCCTACCAGATACACTCTTAGTTTATCTCTTACATAATTAATACATGTATAAGTCATGAGAAAATTTATAGTAGCCATTTGACCACGCTTCATTGTTACAATAAGAAAAAGTAATTTCCTTTTCAGCTATGTTTGACCATGAAATAAATTAGAAGAGATATGAAATTTTTGTGAGTAATTTAAAGTAAATACGAATTTTTGTTATGTTGTATTTGAAATTTCTGAAAATTCTTGAAAAAAGTGCAAACAATTTTTTCCAGAATTTCATGGCCAACTATATTTTCTGGAATTGAGCTCCAGAAAAAATTGCAGAATCTTCATGTCCAAAAATCTCATATATATATATATATATATATATATATTATTTCATAATTAATCTTTATAATTAATACTTAAATAATAAAATTTTGCATAATAAATTTTTAATTACGGACACATGCACAACTCTAACTAACAACCAAATCTCTTTTATCAAGTTAAAGAAAATTCATGAACAACAGGTCACTTACATCCCATCTCGAAGGATTAAATTCTTTAGGTCTGATATAAATATGAGGATCCAAATGATAATTATCTGAAAATGTCAAAAACTTCCACCCCTTAGGTATGGTGTACCCTGCATAAGATTGATATAAATTGAGACGAAAAAAGTATTATAAAAATATTTCATATTTAAAGTTGAATTTTTTTTTTGTAATTTCGTGTATCACTATCCAAAAATTACTATTTTTTTACTTAAAAATATTGATTAGCCAGATATTTTTTATTGAATCGGTGAAATTGAAAAAAGATAGGTAGTAAGGTAGAGTACTGACCGTTGATGTTCACAGTAGACTTTGAGGCTCTAAAGAATATTGTTTTGATGCCAATACGTAATGATTCATCAATCACCTTTTTTAATTTAACAAAAAAAAAAATGCATGTTAATTTTTCCAAATTGGTTGACCTTAAACTTAGAAAAAGATATTAAAAAAAATAAAATAAAATTACATATTTAAATCTTACATTATTAAGATACTTCATTTGTTTAATCTCATGGAAACTAAGCCCTTCATTTGAAGATGATCTTCTCTTTACTGTATCCTCTTGTTCCTCCTGAAAATTAAAGAGACAATTTGTCAAGACATTTATTTTTCTTTACAAAAATATATTTAAAGATAAAACCACCCCTAATATTTATTTTCTTGTATTTAGTGATCTGTAAATAACAATTATTATATATAAGTTAGACAAACACTCTTAGAGGCAGGAGTTAGTGCTGGATATTCTTCAAGGGGTTCAAAATTTTAAGAAGTAGACGCACAAATTAAACGAAGGGGATTCGACATCTATCATATATACATGAAAAAAAATATTTTTACCATATAAAACTCCCTTTGTCCCATTTTATTAGCACCCTTTCTTTTCTGGCCCATCCCAAAAAGGATGTCACCTTGCTCTAATTGAAAACAATTTATCTTTAAAATTCCTTTTTTACTCTTAATGATATGATTCTCAGCCACACAAATAACTAAAATGACTTTAGACCACAAGTTTTAAAAGTCTTCCTTTTTATCTTAAACATTGTGCCAAGTCAAAGGATGTCACATGAAATGGGACAGATGGAGTATAATTTTTCACTGAAGAGGGTTTAGATGAACCCCCTGATTACTATGATTGGAGTGCGGGGAAGATGAATTGTGTGTGAATGTATCAGAGTAGAAAAAACACGATTAATATGAAATGTTACTGATAAAACTTATTTTCCCCACGATAGACTAACTAAATATAAAAAAAAAAAAAAAATTTAAGTAGTGAGTAGGTACTTTAGCTTTGTTTAGGATGTGAGGATGTTTTTCCAAATACAAAATTGCCTTTGAGGCTACCAGAGCAGAAGATTCAAAGCCAGCAAATGTATAAGAAATAAGCACTGAAATGATCTTGTCATCACTAAATCCTTTTCCTTCATCATCATCTAGCATCATATCAAGCATAATGTTGGACTTTTCCCCTCCTTTGTTTTTCCCAATCATCACTCTTCTTTCATCTAATATCTCTTGAAATATCTTTACCATTCTTCTTTTAGCCTGAAATCATTAAAAAGTTACAAATCCATAGTAAAGAAGCAAAACAATATAATAAAGGCTTGATAGGTTGATCATCTCTTAAATTTATCAGAATATTTTTTAGATATTAGATTTTGGTGATTTGTTTTAAATTTTAATTAAACATCTGAACACATGATAAAATGATTTTATTTGGCACTTTCGATTTAAATTTTAAAAAAACTTATGTGTGTTCTGTAACAGTCCAACCCGCTAGTGGTATTATCCGCTTTGAGCCTAGGCTCGCACGATTTTAAAACGCGTCACTAGTAGGTAAAATTTGTTTACATTTATACCCAGCATTTTTTTTTTTATTTACGGATGTAAGACTTCTATCTAAATATGAATAGTTACACGTTCCTCAAACATGTTTCAACTGTAGATAAAATTTCCAGACAAGCTTAAAAGACAGTCTATGTATTAAACACAATGTAAGATGGGACAAATTTTGTACCTAAACAACAAAAATTTTACCTTGATGGCCCTATTGTAAGCAAATCCTGGGATATTAATAGGCAAGGCATGACAGCCACGAATAAGGAGACTAGTCTCCTCAAAGAGAACATCAAGCAATTTGTGATGGACATTGCCACCACCTATAAGAATTTGGATAAACACCTCAAATATGGGCTTCTTCATTGCAGATAACATATCAATTGGTTCTTCCAACATAGCCAATTCCTCAAAAGATTTTTTCACAATTTCATTTACACAATCAAAGTAATTTGAGGATAATGATACTTCACTCTTTATTGGAGTTGTTATTTGACGAAGACGTTTTCTTTCCTCTTTTGTAATTCCTCCAACTTGAATTTGTCCTAGTAATTTTAACATATATTTTGGCATGCCTCTTTCAAAATTATCTTCATCCATAAAGATTTTTCTACTTATTTCACTCTTTGTCATGATAATGCTTGGCTTTCCGAACATGAACGCCTTGTACATTCCACCCTGTCCAAATCTTAAAAAAAAATGTGTCTATTAGATTTGATAGACACAAAGAAAATAAAGAGAAATTTACTAATAAATGGTGCAAAAGAGATTTCTTAGAATCTTGAAATATGTAGCATAAAATATCACACCAGACATCAAAAAGGATGTATAAAAAAGAAGAGCAAAAATAACAACTCAAAAAGCTACACTACCTAGACTAAAAAAAGTAGTAAGAATGACAAAACTACAATAATTGTACTCCCTTCGTTTCTCTTTATTTATCAAAATTTCCTTTTCAAGAGTCGATTTTATAGATTTTAACTAATATTTTAAGATGCATATTTCATCTTATTGATATAATTATTTTTTATATTTTTTAGTACTTTGCGTATAATTTTCTCATCCGTGGAAAATTGCAAATAACCAAATCTAAAACAAGAGAAAATTAACAAAATATCTTACCTAGTAACAAAGTAGGATGCAAATGAGCCAAGATTACCATCTTTGAAACATTGGAAGAAAAAAAGCATGTTCCCAATTAATGGCCAGCCCATGTCACCTGGAGGCAAGTGATATCTCTCTGAACCATATTTCATTGTGAAAAACCATCCATTTGCTTTCTTTAGAATACTAATAAGGGTTAAAACCCCTACTGCAAAAGTTGTGTATAATAACACTAAATTGTACTCCATTGTTGCTTTTTTTTGGAGTCAAACTTTTGAAGGTAATAGTTGTGTGAGTTCGTTTGTAATATATAGACTGAGAAAAGGCCCAACATATCTCATTTATATCCATAAAGTTTATTTACTTTTAAAAAAATCAACCCTCCTCAACTTTGAGAAATAATAATTTGAAATTGCATCTGAAAGTTTCTGTCACAACCTAAGAGGGTGTCCAAAGTGTGGTCGGCACTCAAAAATCATGGTTGCTCTCCGAGAAAATCACTTGGTCTCATTATTGATTCAATCATCAGCAGAAGACTTAAATGAAAGCAAAAAAAGTACTCATGTGAATTGTTAACATCAAAATCAATTGAAAGAGTGATTTTCAAAAACAAACTAAACATACAAATCCAGACATAGTTTTGTATAAAAGGGAAATAGTTTAAAACAATCTTAAAAAGGAATATCTCCAATATCCTCCATCTGTGTATGAAGCCTCTAACACTATTATGATGGTGCCTATAACATGTCCATGATTACTACAAAAAAAGTAATGTACTCAACTCAAAGAAATAAATAAATTAAATGATTTCTCTAAGTGCAAGGAGGTCTCACCAAGACTTTGAGAATACTCAAAATCTCTAATGGTTCGCCTGTTGAGTATTTCTAAGATTTGTATCTACATCATGAAAAGATACAGTGCCAAATAGCATTAGTATATGGAATATACATTATATAAAATAGTTGAAAAGTAAGGACACACACCAGGATACTCACGCAGAATAAAACTCAAACATTAATATGATATGTAAGGTTAAAAATAATAATGCTTTTATCAGTTTAAAGTATGAATATGCAACATCATAAAAATAATATATTTACTTATTAGGGAGTTTGTTTAACCAACAATCATACTTATGAGCTAGTGATGATACAACGAAACGATGTCTTTGCCATATCCATCTAGTACCTTGCTAGAGTAAAGGATATCACGTCAATGGATTCAATCATCACAGTCTTCTTTTGGGACAAGAGAGGCATGACCTTTAACCTCCATGGATATGTGGTTTATGGGGTTCTATTTGATTGTACTCTTATCCAATTCGATGCTCAACACAACTTCCATAACATGTGTTTATGTCATCATCACATCTAGTCTCATCAGACTTCAAATTTAAAAGCATCAAACTCGTCATCAAAACATCAGCATCATCATCTTTTATAAATCTTTAAAACATCATTTACATTGTCATCAAAACATCTTGCTCAAAACATCATTTTACTCAATGCTCTATTTTCATCAAACTTATTTAAAACATGGATTGTCTCAGTTAAAAATAATTCTTTATTTTTTGCCTGAAAAATCATTTATCTCATCATCAATTTATACAAAGGGACATCATGATCATCAACTCAATTAGGGTTCATGCGAAGGAATGCACAAATATATATATCTTAATTATGTACTCAACTCTTAAACATCATTAATACGCAAATAAAAGTAAGAAAAACTCAAGATGACATTTATGAACTCAAAATTCAACTAAAGAATTAGAGTAAAACGCAACTTGAACTCAATTATGATGAGTTTGGATATTGTGTGTGTGGATAAACTCGGTCCAATACTTTGAATAGGTTTGCATACGTAGAATCCACAAATTATAGTTGAAACTCAAAGAACGCAGGTTGAATGCTTGAACCCTAGCCCTTTTTCTCCTCTCCAATCCTTGCTCTCTAATAGTCTAAGTGTTAATTAGAGAAAAGGATTGTGGGGTATTGATAAGGGTCTCAAAGTAACTCCAAAATGTCAGGGTTTTCACTAGAAAAGAACAAGAAAAGACAAAATAGTTCCTCCTTAAAACTTTCTCAAACTAAACCACGAAATCCCATCTATGGATCGTGGTCTAGTCTATGGTCCATAGGAGGACTCTAATAGATTGAGGTGCTCAAAATTTTGGGCTACTGAAATTTGGACCTTGAGGTCTATGATTCAAGTCTATGGGTCATAGACTCAATGACTAGTCGTAAATAGGCCTTTTCCTGTTGAAGGGGGTCAAGATTTAGAGATTATACTTTTGCACTTGGAAATGATGAAATGTCACGCCTTGAGAGGGTACTCTTGGCGTGGCCGGCACTTGAAGAATCATTGTTGATTCCCCAAGAGAACAACCTGGCCTCATCGTCGCATTAAACTCGATAGCGAAAGAGAATACTCAAGAAAAGATTGTAATTAAGTAAACATCAACAAATCTAATCAAAATAATCAAGACTAGTATGAAAGAAATTAGTCAAACATCATCCATGTCAACAATCCTAATCTAACTTATGAAGCCTCTATCTACTATCTAGATGGTACCATGACATGACATCGCTACCCAATCAAAAAGAAATAAAAATACTCACATAAAGATAAAAGGGCTCCTCCGGATAGCAAAGGAGCGCTCACTAAATTTGAAAGCAAGACTTTAGACTTCAACGATTCACTTGTTGAAGATCTCTATCACCTGTATTTGCATTATTAACGATACAAACTCAAATGGATGTCAACACATGAAATATTCTTGTATGTAAAATAGCTCAAGAAAACAATAAAGGCTCAAACTCAATCAGTCAACTCGACTCAAAGATCAACTCAACAACTCAAAACTCGACTCAATGAATGTTCAAATTTAAAGTTTTAAAATCATGCTTTTTAAGTAGACTCAGTATTATGCAACTCAGTTTAAAATATTATATGCTGAATTAGGTGTTGCTTAGGAGTTTCTATTAACTGACATTCAATCCCACCACCTTTAGTTTGGTGATGCACAACGAAGGCGATATCATTATCACACTCGTCCAAAATTTGTCAAGGTAAAGGACAACTAACTCTCTCTTGGATCCAAAATAAATGTCCATATTTTTGGGATATGGGTTGCCCAAATTAACGGTGCAACTATCCTACACTTGCAACATAGTTTATGGGTTAGAGTAGTTATCTACTCGCTCCCATGTCCCAAGACTAAAAAATGCACAGTTAAATCAACTCAAATCTCATATTGTTAAATTTTCTCCAATCAACTCAACTCAATCACTCAACAACTCAACCAATTAGGATGATCAATCATGCACACAATCAAGACTCTGACTCAAACTCAAATGGTCATTTAGATTCCACTCGATCATGCACATCACATAGAACTATTATCGTAGGCGAACTCAATTAGAGGCAAATGGTCATCACAATTACCTTTGAAGTCAATGATGCAGACTTTCAATATATCCTCCAAGGTCTTAAGTGTGCGCTCGGCATGGCCATCAGTTTGAGGGTGAAAAGCAGTGCTAAGGTTCACCTTCGAACCTTTCTGGAAGGATCTCCAAAATTGAGCAGTGAAGTGAGCTTCTTTATCTGAGATGAAGGACAAGGGAACTCCATGCAATCTAACAATCTCCCTTATATATAATCGAGCATAATCCTTTGTGGTGTCGGTCGTCTTTACTACCAAGAACTGTGTAGATTTAGTCATCCTATCAACAATCACTCAAATCGAATCATGTTGTCTACTTGGTAAGCATGTGACGAAATCCATGTTAATCATTTCTCACTTCCATTCTAGAATTTTGAAGTTTTGAGCTACTTCACATGGCCTCTGATGCTCGACTTTAACTTGTTGGCAATTCAGGAACTTAGAAATGAACTCGACTATATCTCTTTTCATCTCACTCTACCAATAGATTTCTCTCAAATTATGATACAACTTAGTTGAGCCCGGATGTATTGAATATCTAGAGTTGTGAGCTTCCTCCATGATTCTCTCGTATATGTCATCAACATTTGGAAATATGGCTTGATATATCAATATTCTATCTTCCCCTTAGCGAAAGCTATCACCTTTTTCTTATGCACATCTGCCTTCAACCGCAGTAAGCTAGGATCTTGTTCTTGCTTCTCCTTCATCTCTACTACTAGAGATGATGCAGACCCGTTGTGCATAAGAACTCCACCTTCACCAGATTCATCCAGTTGAACTCCTAATGTGCTAGTCTATGAATCTCTTCAGCCAACTCTTTCTTTTCTTTTTCCACATGAGTAGTGCTCTCCATAGACAACCTGCTAAGGGTATCAACAACTATGTTAGCTTTACCTGGATGATAGAGGATGCTCATGTCATAGTCCTTGAGTAACTCAAGCCATCTTTTCTACCTAAAATTAAGCTCCTTCTAGGTAAAGACATATTGCAGACTCCTATGGTCTGTGAATACATCAACATGTACTCCACATAAGTAGTGGTGTTATAGCTTGAGAGAAAACACCACAGCTGCCAGTTCCAAGTCAGATGTGGGATAATTCTTCTCATGCACCTTGAGTTGCCTAGAAGCATAAGAAACAACTTTACCCTTCTGCATCAATACGCATCCAAATCCCACTCTCGAGGCATCACAGTAGCTTACGAATCCATCAGTTCCTTCCGGCAAAGTCAACACTAGTGTAGTAATCAACTTTGTCTTCAACTCTTGGAAACTCCTCTTATACACATCAGACCATTAAAACGTAACCTTCTTCTGAGTATGTCTAGTCATCGATGTAGATATGGAAGAGAACCCATCAACAAATCTACAGTAATAGCCTACCAAACCCAAGAAGCTCTTTGTGTCATTCGGAGAGGTTGGTCTAGGTCAGTTCTTAACCGCCTCAATCTGTTGAGTGTCCACTCGTAACCATCACCCAAAACTACATAGCCTAGGAATGCCACAAATTTGAGCCAAAACTCACATTTCGAAAATTTTGCATACAACTCATTATTCTTGAGTGTCTGCAGGGCAATCCTAAGGTGATTAACATGCTCCTCCTCATCTCTGGAATACACCAAAATATCGTCAATGACCACAATCACAAACATGTCAAGGTACTATCTAAATACTCTTTTCATCAAGTCCATACAGGTTGCACGTGCATTTGTCAACCCAAAGGACATTTCTGAAAACTCGAAGTGACCATATCGGGTTCAAATAGCCATTTTTGTGATCTCACATTCCCTCACCTTTAATTGGTGATAGCTTAATTTGAGGTCTATCTTGGAGAAAGTGGCACCCTGAAGTTGGTCAAACAAGTCATCGATCCTCGGAAGAGGATACTTATTCTTGACTGTCACCTTATTTAATTGGCGATAGCCAATACACATTCCGAGGGAACCATCATTCTTTCGCACAAATAGGAAAAGAACACCCTATAGTGAGACACTCGGCCTAATAAAGTTCTTCTCTAACAAATCTTTCAATTACTCTTTCAACTCGGCAGGGGCCATTTTATATAGAGGAATGGAGATAGGTTGAGTGTCAAGAAGAACATCCATTTCGAAGTTAATCTCCCTATCAGGAGGACTCCAAACAGATTTGCAGGAAACATTCAGGAAACTCATATATAATTGAGACGGACTCAAGTGTAGGAGGTTTAACATCGTTAGACGTAACTTGCACGAGGTGATAGGTACATCCCTTAGAGAATAGCTTTCTTGCCTTAAGGTAGGAAATAAATTTACCCTTATTGTTTTGAATTGCATATCTTATCTTAGATCTTTAGTAATAAATTTTGGTGCAATGACTTTTGGATTCGAGGAGTATTTTTGCATTTATTTTGTTGTTACATTTTCTGAGTATATGCGGACTTAATCTTAAAACTATATTGAATTTTGTTTCCACTTTCTGAGTATATGCGGACTTAATCTTAAAACTATATTGAATTTTGTTTCCACTTGTTAATGCATGTTGGATTGATAATTGACATTGTGGGTTAATATTTGATTCTCCTACCGGAAGGTTAGTTTGGATGCCACTTATGGCCGGTTAGGATCGTGACAAACAATGACTTATTTTCTCTTTTAGTCTACTTCAAAAATAATGATCCCTTTCTTTTTCAGTAACATTTTAGTTTTATCTTTTCACGTAGCATATTCAAGACTACAAAATTAAAATATATTTTAATATATTTCACATAGTTTTAATTTAGGATTTTTAAAAAATTATATTTTTTTTGAAAATCTGTGTAAATTAAATTAAATCATATTTTTTAAAGAAAAAAAACTAAATTTTATCAACTTTGTTCTGACACAATAATTTAGGTATTGCTTTGTTTTCATGCACCATTTAAATTTTTCTTAAAACAAATTAATTCAGAGTATTATTTAACTTATATAATTTTTATTAATTCATTACTTGTATGTGTTTCTTGATTTTAAAATAATTAATATTAAAAAAATAATTTATTCTATCTTAATACTAAATTGACAACTATTTCAAAATATATATCTTTAATATATATATGACAATTCTAAAAAAATAAAACATAAAAAAATATACACATGTCGATATGAACTATGTAATAATGAGATTGCTTTATTTTTATTTAAATACATAGAAATTTGTGTTGGAAGCGTCAGTCTCATAAAGGTACGAAAAATACACTGAAGATGCCACCAAATTTGCCTCCTTTTTGGTGATTTGTTTTCATGCACCATTTAAATTCTTTTCATGCACCATTTAAATTCCAGACTCTTCCCAATGCATAGTGTTAACACTTTCACCTGATATCCATTAATTATTTAATTTAATTAGTTATTCTCTCCATTTTTTCAAATGTCATAAACGAAGAGTTAATAATAATTAAATTAGTTATTCTCTCCATTTATTTCAATTTTCATAGTAAGAGTTAATATAATTCTTAAAAAATAATAGCTAAGGATGTTATTTAACTTGTGTATTTTTTATTATTTTTTTTAATTATATATGCATCGTAATTTAATAATAATTAATATTAAAAATAAAATTCAAAAATAATTTACTCTCTTTTAATACAAAATTGACAACTATTTTAGAATAAATATTTTTAATCTGTATCTATCTATATTTATCTATTTATCTATTTATACTATATTAAAAGTGGGAAGACCTTTAAAAATATTGTTTGAATTCTTTGTCTTCCATTAAAAGACTTTGTTTTAAATAAAATTATCATTTTACCATTTTTCTTTAAATTGTTATTTAATTTTATTTATAATATTGATTTTTAAAATATATGGAAAGAAGTGATAAAATAAAGAATTCTAGCCGTTGAAAGACACTTAAAATCTTCCTTATTTGATAGACTTCTACTTTAAATCAAGAAAATATTCTTTAACAAAAATGCTAATTTATCATAAATTTTAATTAGTGATAGAACCACGTGAATATACACGTGAATATGATTTATGATATAGTAATGACATTGCTTTAGTTTTAATTAAACTTTTGAGTTGAATTCTTGAATACGTAAAAACTTACTTTAGAAGCATTAATCTCGAGATGAAACTTTTAAATAATTTATTTTTAATCAAAATTTTAAATTCGAGCTTACAAACATTCGTCAGAAGCGTCAGTCGAACTTTAAAGACACTATTAAGTTTCCATCTTTTTATTTAAATACATATACTGAAGAATGAAGATGCTACCAAATTTGCCTTGTTTTTGGTGCCTAGACAAGTCCCCTCCTGAAGCAGACTCTTTCACCAAATTTCCATTAATTAATGGAATATTTAACTCTTCCTTTATTTATTATTTTAAAAATAAATTTTTATCATTGTTTGTTACTTTTAATATATTTTTAATACGAAAAAGAATTAAAATTACCTTCGAATTATTTGAAATAGTTCGCATATATCCTTTAACTATTTTTGGGATCAAAACTATCTTTGCCGTCTATGTTTTGGATCACAAATGCTCTTACACCGTTATATTTGCCACATAGCAGTCCACATAGATATTCACGTGGCAAGAAAAGGGTCAAAATTACCTTGAAACTATTCAAAATAGCTCAAATATGGCCTTCGACTATTTTTGAGATCAAAACTACCCTTGTCGTCTATGTTTTGGACCACAAATCCCTTATGTTATAAAAACAATAGTAAAAAAAGAAATATATATATATTATTTATTAAATTTTTAAAATAGATTACATGAAAATTTTAAGATATCTTTATTTTGTTAATGAGTAATATTTTTTTTTTTGGAATACCAAGGCAAACTCGCAGTCGCTACGGTCTACACTACAAGTGGGACGCTATCTATGCCACTTTTTGTTGGACACAATCTACATCACACCGTGGGACACTATCTACACCACACCGTAGGACACTGTGCGCACTGGGTAAACCCTCCCCTTTGCAGTAGCGTGCAAACCGCAAGGCTGTTTGGCACATAAGTGTTGTTAAGCACTTTTTTAATTAAAATGACTGAAATATCCTTCTGTTAACATTATAAAATTGAATACTTTAATATTTTTTGTCTAAAAAAATAAAATAAAGTAAAATAAATTTATATTTTAATTCAATATTAATATAAATTATATCAATATAAACTTATTATTTAAGTAAATTTTATATATGCAATTTATTTTTAATTTTTAAAGTGTATAGTTTGGATAGATCACATGAAAATTTTAAGATATCTTTTAAATTTGTTCATTGGTAATAGTTATTATTTATCATTCACATCTTTTTCTGCTATGATAAATTAATTATCGAAAAAATAGTAGAAAAAGTAGTGTGTATATATAATTAATTTCTTTTTTCCATTTCGGCAATGGTGTAAGGGCATTTGTGGTCCAAAACATAGACAACAAGGGTAGTTTTGATCTCAAAAATAGTTGAAGGGCATATTTGAACTATTTTGAATAGTTTCGGGGTAATTTTGACCCTTTTATTGCCACGTGTATATCTACGTGGATTGCCATGTTGCAAAGATGCCTTTTAAGGGCATTTGTGGTCCAAAACATAGACGACAAGGAACTTTTGATCCCAAAAATAGTTGAAGGATATATGTGAGCTATTTCAAATAGTTCGAGGGTAATTTTGACCCTTTTTCGTTTCTAATATTAATTATTGATTTTTCAAATTATTTTCAATACTTAATATTTTATTTATTTCATATTAATTTAATTCTTTGAGGCAATACACACATCTATATATCTATCTATATACATACTATATTAAAAGTGTGAAGGTCCTTAGAAATGTAGTTTGAACTTTTTTCCTTCATTAAAAGACTTTTCTTTAGACGAAATCGTCTTTTCACTATTTTTTCAACTATTATATTATTATATTATTAATATAAAATATTATATATAATAAACATAATAAAAATTAAATTGTAATGACCCTCCAGGTCATTTCTGTGGTTCCATAAATAATTTATCAAATTGAACATTTGTGTAGTGACAACGGGCTATTTATGACTTATTGACACTGATTGTTCGGTCGTTGGGCGAATCGTTTGACAATTATACAACTTTTCGAGTTAAACGAGAGATTATAACTCTAAAATGAATATTTTGAGAAAGTCCTAGTAAATGGCTTGGGAATGGAATTCTAACAGTTCCATCAACTCTGGAATGGCTAAATTGCTAGGAGCATGTCCAGTGCAATTATATCGAGTTTTACAAATTTAACCTCCGCAACGGGTCAATAGTTGACTTAGTCAACGACCTTGGGAATTGTTCTCCTAACAAAAATTTTGACCACACCATTGGATCTGGAACATCGAGTTTTGTCTAGGAGGACCTTTCGTTCGGTTCTCGGGTATTCCGGGTGTATGTTGGTCCCTTCAATAGATTTTGGTATTGAGAAAGGGGACCCACATTCGAGTAACCTCCGATGGGAATTTTGACTACATCGTTGCATTCGAAATGCCATTTCCGATCAGATTTTATATATGGATTGTATTTTTTCGACTCCGGATGAGGCTGAAACATCGAAATTAAGTTTTAGCCGATGCTGAAAAATTGGTTGGTGACGTGGTCGGACCGTAAGTTGTCACATGGCAGGCGGTTTAGTTAAAAAAAAAGAGGAATACGTCGTATATATCTGGAAATTTTCTAGAAAATTTAAAATCCAACGTACAACTTCAGACAACCATTTCTCCTTCGTTTTTAATACGATTTGGGCGATTCAAAAGGCTAATTTATATAATTGTTCGAGAGACACATCGTTGATGTGTTGGAAATCAATTTTGGTGCATTCTTTGAGTTAAGCAGCATTTGGAGGTGGGCAGACAGGGTAAAACTCGCGTGGACTGATCCGGAGCACGTAGGTTCGCCTTTCAGGTAGGCTAGGCTTTTCTTACCTCTAGATTGAGCTAAAATACATGTATACGGGGAGTTTGTTTGTGGTTGGAATTTCTGAGTAAGATATGTACATATGTCGTGAGGCTGATTGTTAGTTATATTTCCTGCTATGCATTTTAACACTGTTGTCATGATTTGTTAATACCTGTTTTCCTGGATAGTCGTTGTACTTAGCATATGGTGTAACTATGATTATTTTGAAATACTTGGGGTTGTGCTTAGACCGTATTAGCTGTGATCACTATAGTAGATGAATGTTGGCACAGTTGAACTACGAAAAGGCCTAGTAAAGGTTGGATATGGGCTTATGCCCTAAGACAGGTATGTATTCTAGCTTAACTCCTATGTGTATGTATATGTAGCCTGATGCTACTGAGTTGTGCTAGCTATGTGATTTTTTCTTGTTTATATGTCGTACTGTGGATTGATCTTGGTATAGTATGACTCTATTGGATTTGGTTATTCTGGATACCTGTGATATCCCAATTGATATTCCTAGGTTCGAGGCCTAGCTGATTTTTCTTGGGTTTGAGGCCCTATCGATTGTGTTAGTGAGATTCTTTCTCTCGCGGAGGATACATCCCACCATAATGTGTACTGTTAGACCATATGGCCCTCGTTGACTGCCCCCACCGGAGGCCAGGTCGGGAAGGGGGTTCGAGGCCCCGTTGATATTATAGGGGTGCGAGGCCTTGAGTGACAGTTAGGGGTTCGAGGCCCCGAGTGATCGTTAGGGGTTCGAGGCCCCATGTGATACTGTATCCTGCACTGGTTAAGATTTCATACCATTTATTACTGACCCCTGCACCTCCCCACCTATTCACACCCTGATTGTGCGTAGGTGTACCTCTTGGGCTTATGGGGGCTTAGGGAACTTCAGGCTTAGACACTAAGGCCTCACATCCACGTAGATCAGACCCTTGTTTTGATGATGTGGAGAGCTAGGCTCTGTGATAGTTTTATGAGATTCTTTGATAGTTTTGAGAAATTCTATAATGATCTGTTGCTTCTATATTGTGTGAGGGTGTACTTTCTAGGCTTATAGGGGCTAGTTGGTGTAAAGGCATAGATACTAGGGCCTTGCACTCGCCTACAACACTATGCCTCAATTGGGGGCAGTTGTAGTATTAGCCTACACAGTCTTCGTCAGTCGGTAATGATGTTCACTACTTACGTTGGTTCAGTTCATCAATGTTCTTCATTTCATCTTGTTCAGTTTTGGTTGAGGGTTTCCCGACATGCCTATGCCTTAATCTGGGTTTGTTTTGCTACACTGCTGTAGTTTCTACATATTTGGGCTTTATTTATGTTCATGATTTCACTCGGTCGGCTGACGATGCCTACATGATGCCTTTTCTGGAACTCACTCCTAAAGTTTTGCATCTTCCCATGGTGCAGGTCCAGGTACTAGTTGTAGTCGCTGACTTAGGAGTGCAAAGATAATTCCGGAGACATTGGTGAGCATTAGCAGCTCTGGACATTCCGCAGTCTCCTTCTGTCTAGTAGGCCGTCTTTTGTATTCAGATATTCGCCTTGTATATGTAGTTTAGATTTCTACATGTAAATGGCTATTCTGGTTATGTATGTAGATATGTATATTTCAATTTGAGTCTATAGTAGCTCTGTACATGTGACTTTCAGGTCCTGGGTAGGTTGTGTTCGTTGCACTTATATGTTGTTAGTATCTTTATCACTATTGATTCAGGACAGGTGTCGTGGACATTGGGTTGGCTTTCCCGTAGTTTAACAGGCGCCATCATGACCTGAAAGGTCGGGTTGTGACAAGGTGGTGTCAGAGCTTAAGGTTCACTGGTCTCAGATGTACAAAGCTACTGTCTAGTAGAGTCCTGTGGATGGGTGCAGAGACGTTCATGGCTTATCTCTGGAAGGGTACAAAGTGTTTAGGAACTTTCCTATGTTATTGATTTTGGTTGCGCATCTTGTCAATAATTGCTTCAATTTCATAGAATTTGGCCTCATTTGTTTCTTCACATGTATGTCGTAGAGAGGTTAGACTCTGGGTATGGGAAGTGTTGCATCGTCAGTCCCAGATAGGGAGCAACCCAGAGCCCGTTGAGAAGTGATTGGATGCCCTCGAGTTTGGAAAGCCGGATAGGAAGCCTATAGGCATTGAGATTGTGGGAGCCCTAGAAATAGGCTTCGTAATCAGTTAATGGTCTGGCGGTGGTTGTGTATAAAACTATGGGTATGTTGTTAAGGTTGGGGCTTTGTAACATTGATACCTGTATGTTAGCTATTGTTTAAAGGTTGTGTAGGCTGTGAATACTTCCGATAAAGAGTATACAGGCGGGAGAGGTTGTGACTAAGGTAATCCTAAGTATTAATGCTCTTTGTATATCCATATTTGGTTATTTGATCGTTAGTCTGACTGTTGGGCTTCTTGATGTCGATGAGTATGTTATACCTGATAGGGTTCTGAGAAACTGTCACCTATGTTATAACAGTACCCTTCTAGGGGATAAACATAAGCCAAAACCTAGTGATTTATATATATGATCTTTTTGCTATTGGACTACTAGAGTTGCTAGTCTGACATGAGAGTTACTTAGTATTTGAGGGGTTGGCTGTCAGTTATACCCCTGGCTACACTTTGTGCCTCTTTGGTTGTGATTCTATTGTGATGGTTCTGTCAATATGCGGTTCTCCTGATTCTATGGTGACTGGATTGTAAGATAAATGTTATGCCCGTTGGGTTGTCTATTATTGGATGGGATATTATTGCGTTATCAGCTAAGATGCCTGCCACTTCGCCCTGGGGACTTGTTATAATTGTTAGCTGGCTAGGATTGTGTTGGACGGATTCATGGCTATGCTTGCCAATGGGGATGTTGATCATCTTGTCGGGTTGCCTTGTACTTGAGTTATAATTTTACATTGTTAGCTACATTGCTTAGCTCATCACCTACTGGAGTATGGGTTCCGAGCTTCTTTTATCCTGATCCTTGATCAGGTATCGAGGCAGTGGAAGACCCCCTTTATTAGTGGGGGATTTGGTATGGTGATTTCTCAAGATTATGATACGCAAGTCCAATTATATTGTCGGATGGATTTGGTTTTAATGTTGCCTTGGGGATTGGATTGACTTGTTTCTAGTGTGCAGTTGCCAATGTCGTACTCCAATTGACTGGTTTGGGCCTACAGAGCCGAAAAGTCATTTGGGGTTAAGTTGTAAGGGTTGCTTGCAGAAGGAAATAGGAAACAAGGTAAGGTCGGTATATGTGGAATATGACTGATACGCCCAAATTACACTCCGAATAGAAGAGTAAAGCGGTCGTTGGTCAAATATAGAACTCAACCAGAGTTGAGGTCGATCCCACAGGGAACACGTAAGAATTATTCTATTAGTACCGGCTTTCAGTTGTAAATGCTATTCCCAAGATAAACAGACATAAAGTAGATGGGGGGTTGCGTTATTTAATTTAACTAACTGCGTAAAGTAATTAATAAAGATGCTCCGATTCTTAAACAGATAGAGAGAGGCTAAGGTTGTGTTCCCCATGACATACAATTACGACAACTAAACTGGATTTGTGAATTCGTTCCTAATGATGCATGCAAAATCTACAACTTAATTAATACCTAGGTCACCTTTCGGTCCTTTCTCGGTATATCTCACTCCTCTCCTCTCGGTCTCCGAGTGTCTGCAATACTAACCGTTGTTTTTGATCTCAGAATACCCTCACCTTTCGGTCTCAGGCACTTAGACTAGGTTCATGACCTTGAATCTCTGTTGCTAGACTCTTTTCCTAATCACTACATCCCTTTCGGGCATGTAATGAATACAGGCTTACCCTAACGCGTCGACTCATTAAGGAGAAGTTAAAACGAAGAATCTAACAATACATGCATTGTTTATTTGAACGAACTACCCCCAGTTTGCGTTATCTTAATTGGGTCGTCATGGTTCCCACAACCCTAGTTGTGGGTTTAGCCTAGCATACTATTAATAACTTGCCCACAACGAGTAGAGGAAAACATAAAGATGGACTTACGATTAAAGAACAAGAATCCGTGTTTCAAGCTTTGGACAATAATCACAAACGTGATTCTCTCGAATTACAAAAGCCAAAACTAAAGTTTTTCTCCTTGTTCTCTCTAGTTTCTCTCGTCAAAACGAAGTCCCTTAATAAAATAAAATAACATCCTATTTATACAAAGCAAAAACTAAGTTGACATAATTTAGGAAAATAATTTCGGCACGGGGCACGGTCCGTTACACGGACCGTCTGAGGTGAGATGGCCCGTGTAAACGGACCGTCTGGTGGTTGGCTGTGCCCACACGGTCCGTGGCACGGCCCGTGTGGCGTGAGACGGGCCGTGTGGTTCTTCCGTGTCAATCCACTTGCACGAATTCTGATATTTTCGACGAAGGCCCTTCGAACTACGTCACTTGCACGTCCAGTGACACGGTCCGTGTGGAGTGAGACGGACCGTGTGGATCCTCCGTGTGAATCTCCTTGCATGCTTTCTTTAATTTTCGACGGGTTTGTCTTCCGAGCTACGTCAAGTACACGGTCCGTCACACGGTCCGTCTGGTGTCAGACGGGCCGTGTAGACTGACCGTGTGACTCGTGTCGTGCCACGGTCGGTCACACGGACCGTCTGGCGTGAGACGGCCCGTGTGGGCCTTCCGTGGTCCGACACTTGGCTTCGTTTTTCACCCGTTCCTTGTGCTTTCCGCCATTTCCCATGCCTTAGTCATTTTCCTGCACAACATCAAAACATACCTATTAAACCAATAACACCGCTCGAGAACACCCAATAATTCTATGTTTTAAGCGTCGTAAAAGTCGTATTTTCATGACTCATCAACACCCTCAACTTAGAACTATTGCTTGTCCTCAAGCGATGACCAAAAACACATTACGACACACAAAAGACAAGTAATTAAAAAGAAATAAATAGCAACCCTTTGTTCATTCGACTCATGCTCCTCACGTATACTTGTAATGTGTGCGTATTCCAACAGACTATGATTAGATCGACCTAAACACGATACCATATCTCGTTGGCTCCTATTAAGACCTTGACTAAAGATACGCCAGTTATGTATAGCACCCGAATAGTGCGGTGATAGTGCCCTTACTACAAAGAAGTCTCTCACACCATGAAATAATGTAGCACACAGAGACTGGAATGTAAGCACTCACGCTCAGAAAGAATTTTCAACCGACACACGAGTGTAGACCATATGCTTGCCTTTATTTTCACCACCTTAACTCTTAAATGACCTTTTCAGGATCACTTTAGGACTTCTAAGGCTTGTAACGTAGGCTCGGGCTTGGGCGAGATATATTTAAGGTCAAAGTGACTAGTGTCTTGTTCCAAGGCCCTGCTTTGACTCAGCCACCACTTTCGGCTTCCCAAAATCTTTGTTTTCCCCTTTTTTTTTTTTTTATATAATTTTATTAACGTCCCCAAAATTTTTTCTCTTGTTTTTCAACTTTTCTTCTCACCACTTGGATCCTTTCCATCCCTATTCTTCTGCTTTTCTTACAATAGCCACCCTCAACTTAGGATTTTAGCCCACGTTGAGGTGCACAATGTCTTTTCAAGGACCAGGGCCAATATAAGCCACCCTCAACTTAGGCCTTTGGCCTAGGTTGAGGTTCACAATGTCCTTAAAGCGACCAGGGCCTAAGTATGGTCTACAGATAGATTGGAAACATGGATTGGGTAGTAAGAAAGAAAAGGTCTATTAAGGCTCAATTATTTGGTTCAAAGGGATAAACTTCATTTGGTTAATTCATTTCTTTAGGTTTAGTGACTTCTTAACAACAATGGCCTAAGATCCTTTCCTAATCCACTCATTCAATCGTTTTAGGGGGACCAACCAGGCAAGTTCTAGCTCCCAAGTGTGTCAGTTAAATTCAAGCAAAAACACTCCCACACACATGGCACATATCCCCCACTATTCAGCACTGCACAGCACAGTCAGACTTCAATCGTTAATATGCCAGCTAAACAATGTACATCGTGTTTTCAGAGGATCACAGAATCAGTCCATATGGGATACACACCTACAAGTTCCGTGGATTTTCGTTTTTCAAATTAATGAGGTTACTATAAACTCTTATAACCACTTGTCTTTACCACACAAAACAATCATAATAAACCTAAACATGCCAGTTCTACTAGATAATACACCTTCAGAGAAAAGAAACATGGCAAGAAAAACTCTTCAGGGTAAAGATAAGATGCCCCACCCCCAATCAAAAAGCAGTGCAATGTCCTCATAGCACCAGAATAACCTATCAAAGCAACAAAATGGGAGCGGGACATACCTGGGACGCCTTAGGCGTCAAGGGAGTCATCATGGCCCGATCCAACTGGTGGGTCCTGGCAGGCAACATCATCAGCAGGCGCCCTAGTACTCCCGGAGGCTCCTGTCCGGGCAGCCTCATATGCGAGACGCGCCTGCTCTTCCCGTGCAGCAGCCTCACGCCTCTGGGCCCTCAAAGCTTTTCGCAGCCTCCGTGCCTTCTCACGCTGTGGGTCCTCAGGTGGGCTGGTGCGTTGACTGCGACGCTTACCTTTGTCCGTATGTCCTGACGCTGTAGGAGGGGGTGCCGGGGCAGCAGGAGGTATGATCGGTATCCCCCAGCCTTCAGTCAGGCTCGGCTCCACCGGTGCACTAAACAATGATGCAAACGAATCGGGTGGGAGAGCCGGAGCGGGCCCGGTGCTGTTGTACCGTGCATACAAATCGTCAATCTTGTCCTTCATGGCCCGCATCTCCTGCATTATCTGAGTCACTTCATCACCGGTCATGCTGCCAAACATGCGGCGAAGGTAGGCCTCCCACTGGTTAAACTGCTCCTGCAAACTCTGGATCTGGCCAAGAAGTTCAGCGCGAAGTCGATCCTCAGCCAACTGTACATGAGTCTGCACCACCTGAGGCACCCGGACCACCATCTGGTCAACAATCGCCCGCGTCTGCCTCTGCTCTGTAACCATGCGGGCGAGGAGGTCGTAGGGGACATAAGTGTAGCCCGGATGCGTCTGAGGTGCTGCGCCACTAGCCCCGGGCTGCTCAGTATCTGTACCCGGCTGGGGGGCTGTGGGGAGCTCCTCAAAAGCCAACGGCTGCTGTGGGGGAGCCCGGGGGAGCTGTGTCGGAATCCCATGCCGCCGGGATCGACTGTGGTACAATGGGTTGTCGATATCCTTAATCATAGCAATGTTGACAACACCCTTTGGAGCTATCTTCCGGTCCAAGAAGTGCGTGGTGGGAACACGGGCCTGCCTGCATAGTGCCCGAATCAGGCATGGAAATGACATACCTGCGCGTTCGGAGAGGGCACGATCCTTTATCTCCATAGCAATGACGCGACCCACGTTAATACCAAGGCGGGCCACCAAACTCGCGACCAACACAGCATGGGAGAGTTGGAGCGTGTTGTCGTTTACTGTGGGTCGAAGTCGGGCACGCACCACCGACCACCAAAACTTGGCGACAAATGTGAGGGAGGCTTTTGTAATAGGAATCTTGGGGTTAGTCACCCAAGGTGCCTCCACTCCCTGAAGTGCAATATGCTCCGCCATCCACTGTAACTCCCTAGTCCGGGTAGACGGGTCCGAGATCCTAACCTCATCAGTGACAGACACATAGTGAGAAATGAAGATCCCATCTGGTGGGGCACGGTAGTCTGGACCAAATAAAAAGCGGTTGATCGTCTCTGCCGAGATGTCAACCTGTGCCCCCCGGATGGTGACATAATCCCGATGAGATAGTTTGGCAGCAAGCCGCTTCTTCGCACGTCTGGGCAGGTTGCCTTCTATGGATGCAAGCAGGCTGGCGGCATAGCTGGAGTAAAATTCGGCGATCATATCTGGGCCATAGTATCCAGGAGGGTTGGCCATCCAGCCAAACTGATATGCTTCAAATGTATTCCGTATTTCCGGAATGGAGTCCAACTTGTCCACGAGGACCCGCATTTCCGGGATAATTGGCCTCCCCTGATAGCCGCCAGTACCCTTGGTGATGCCATTGACATAGACCTCCGTAGCTCCAGGGACTGACCATCTCCTCCGCAAAAAGACCAGGAGCCACTTGGCGGTTTCCGGGTCAGAAGTCCGGGCAACCGCCTGCTGGGTGGCCTCATCGTCACTGTCGCGGAGGAGCAAAATATCCTCCTCTCCCCCTACATCGTGCTCGGCAGTGACTGGAGTGCCGGTCTCATCCTCCTGCTCTGGGACCGCAGCTTCCCCTGCCACCCCCGCTTCGGGAGCATCCTCCTCGGAATCTGAAGCGATGTAGCGCCGCACTGGACGGGAACGGGCAGTGCGAGGGGGTGGTGCCGGCACAGCTGACCCGCCGTCAGAGTCATTGCCTGAGTCACTCCCCGGATTGTGACTGGAGGATTCGGTGATCGAATCCCGGAGACGTGACTCCTGCTCGTCTTGTCGTGGGCGAGGTCGTAGACGTGGGGCCATGTTAATCCTGCAACCAACACAAAGGATAAAGAACATATTAGTTACGCCAGGAAGCTTGGGACGACACACTAACGGGTACTCAGACTTCCCCTGTGGAAATAAAGTGACCAAAAACCCTTAAGAGTGGCGTCACCCGGTCTATCATAGGGAATTTCGCACTACAAAGCCAAGGAGGCGCGAGGAACGTAACTATAATGACGAAAATAACAAAATTAAGGGGGCCTGAGACGGGGCCCTGCACGGGCCGTGTGAAGGGGCACGGGCCGTGTAGAGGCCCGTGCGAAGGCCTAAGGGCGTGGCGACCAAGGGACACGGCACGGGCCGCCACATGGACCGTGTGGGGTCAGACGGTCCGTGCGAACGGACCGTGTTGCGTGCCTTAGCCTGCAACGGGGATTGCGACACGGACGGTCCGTGAAACGGACCGTGTAATGTCACACGGTCCGTGTAACGGACCGTGGCACGGTCGTCGTCCCCAGTCAGCCCCATGACGGATTTTCGAAGTTCCAACGCACAATGGGGCATTAAAAACGCCGGATCGGGTACTCAAACTAAGCAAAACAACGGTCTACAGCACACACCCGATTTTTAACCAACCAAAAATCACAAATACCCTATGTTTCGAGAGTTCAAGAAATCAACAATGGTGGTTAAGACTACCCATTAACAAAGAGCAATGAATCATGCCCCTAGGGAGTTCTAGATGTCACAAACAAGGAGTATATGCCTAAACTTACTCCCAAGAACAACACAAAAAACAAATTGTCAAGAACAAACCAAAGAGCAACTAATCTAAACTCAAAAGCAAACTAAATCAAAGAAACTTACTTGAATGAGGGAAAATCGACTTGAGACTTGAAAATTTGCCTAAGGATGGTGTGACGGATCGTGAGTGGAGTGCACAAACCGTGTGAGAAGAGATGGAGATTGTGGTGTTGTGAGGAAGAGAGTGAGGCGTGTGGGAGTTTGAGAGAGAAAAATTTGAGTGTGAGGGGAAGACAAAATATGAAAAGAGGGTATAAATACCCAAATTTTCGGCACCCAAGATGTGTGGGAGGACGGGCCGTGCCACGTGGCACGATTCGTATCGCGGTCCGTGGGCGGCGGACGCATGGTCCCGAGGTGCTCGCCCAAACGGTCCGTGAGACGGACCGTTTCAAGTAGGACGGCCCGTGTCGCGGGTCGTGTGGTGACACGCGTGGCGTCTCACGCCGCATTGCTCCCACACGGTTTGTCGGACGGTCCGTTTAAGCTCACACGGACCGTGTAATTGGGCCGTGTGAGCTTCCTTGATAGATTTGAACTTACCTGGAGGGGGACGCCCAACGGGCCGTTACACGGTCCGTTTGGGAGCAGACGGTCCGTGTGAACGGGCCGTGCGACACCCCTTTGAGGAATTTTGGCCTTCTTTGCCCGTACGCCTAACTGGCCTTCCTTGCCACCATGTGCATCCTTCCCTGAGACAACATATAAGCCGAGAAAAATCATAAGTCAGTGTACTTTTCTCTCGCAAAAATAAATTAAATCTTTTTTTTTTTTTTTTTTTGATTGATGGGTTGCCTCCCATTCAGCGCTTGGTTTAACGTCACGGCTCGACGTGAAGGTCTTGACTACTCAGACTTCGTCAAGATGGAGAACCTCTATCACCGAGGATTCCTCTGCAGCGCCCAAGTACTTTTTCACGCGCTGCCCATTAACAAAGAAGTGGTGCCCGTCAGCCGTCTCTAACTCAACTGCTCCATTAGTCAGCACTAGTGTGATCTTGTACGGGCCAGACCACCTTGATTTCAGTTTCCCTGGAAATAGCCTCAATCTGGAGTTGTAGAGTAGCACTCTATCACCAACATCAAAGCTTCGTGGGGCAATGAGCTTATCGTGGTAAGCCTTCATCTTATTCTTGTACAGAGCAGCACTCTCGTAAGCTTGTAGACGAAACTCATCCAGCTCATTCATCTGGTCCAACCTCATGTTGGCTGCCTCCTTCCAATTCATATTCAGGGCCTTGAGGGCCCACAGTGCCTTGTGCTCCAACTCAATTGGTAGATGACAGGCTTTACCGAACACCAGCTGATATGGAGACATACCAATGGGTGTCTTATAAGCTGTCCTATAGGCCCACAATGCGTCATCTAATTTCCTAGCCCAGTCCGTTCTTGTGGCGTTCACAGACTTGGTCAGGATCTCCTTAATTTCCCGGTTGGATACTTCGACCTGTCCACTTGTCTGCGGATGATAGGGTGTGGCCACCTTGTGTTGGCGTACCCCATATTTTGCCAGTACAGCCCGAAAGGAAGAGTTGCAGAAGTGGGAGCCCCCATCACTAATGATAGTTCGGGGAGTCCCAAATCTAGCAAAGATGTTCCGTCTCAGGAACTGTACCACATTCTTACTTTCGTTGTTAGGCAGCGCTATTGCCTCCACCCATTTGGAGACGTAGTCCACAGCCACCAAGATATACTTCATCCCATACGAGCTCACGAACGGGCCCATGAAGTCGATGCCCCATACATCAAACAGTTCCACCTCCAAAATGGGGGTCATGGGCAACTCTTGACGCCTTGAAATGTTCCCTTGGCGCTGACACTGGTCGCACCCCTGCACCAAATCATGGGCATCTTTATAGATGGTGGGCCAGTAGTACCCACACTGCAGGATCTTCTTGGCAGTTCTGGCACCACCATGATGCCCCTCCACTGGAGAGGAGTGGCAGGCTTCCAGGATGCTCAACATTTCTGCCTCAGGGACACATCGTCGGATGACCCCATCTGCGCATGTTCTGAATAGATATGGATCATCCCAAAAGTACCTGCGCACATCATGAAAAAACTTTTTTCTCTGGTGAGGGTTAAGGCCTTCCGGCATAATATCGCTCACCAAGAAGTTAGCAAAATCAGCATACCAAGGGACTAGGTCCGCAGAAGCGGCTAATACCTGCTCATCGGGAAACGAGTCATCGATGTCCACCCACTCATTGGCCCGGGCTGCGTCCTCTAACCTGGAGAGATGGTCCGCGACTTGATTCTCCGTGCCTTTACGATCTTGGACTTCGAAGTCGAACTCCTGTAACAAGAGCACCCATCTGATTAAGCGAGGCTTAGCGTCCTTCTTGGCCATGAGATACCGGAGTGCGGCGTGGTCAGTGTGGACGATCACCCTCGTGCCTAGTAGATATGCTCGAAACTTGTCAAAGGCATACACCACGGCTAGCAACTCCTGCTCTGTGACAGTGTAATTCCTTTGAGCCTCATTCAGCGTCTTACTGGCGTAGTAAATAGGATGGAAAATTTTGTTCCGCTTCTGCCCCAACACAACACCCACAGCAACTCCGCTCGCGTCACACATCACCTCAAACGGAGCGTCCCAGTCAGGAGCAACCACGACAGGCGCTGAAATGAGCTTCAGTTTTAAGGTCTCAAACGCTTGTCGACATGCATCGTCAAAGTGGAACTTAACATCCTTCTCCAACAGTTTGCACAATGGATGTGCAATCTTAGAGAAATCTTTAATAAACCGGCGATAGAATCCCGCATGCCCAAGGAAACTCCGGACCCCTTTGACCGAGATAGGAGGCGGCAATTTCTCAATGACCTCAATCTTTGCCTTGTCCACCTCTATCCCCTTTTCTGACACCTTATGACCAAGGACTATGCCCTCCTTGACCATGAAGTGACACTTCTCCCAATTCAGAACCAACTGGGCTGCTTCACAGCGCTGCAGTGCCTTGCTAAGGTTCTGCAAACAATCGTCAAAAGAATCACCCACTACGGAAAAATCGTCCATAAATACCTCAAGGGTGTCTTCGACCATGTCTGAAAAGATGGACATCATGCAGCGTTGAAAAGTAGCTGGGGCATTGCAGAGCCCAAACGGCATCCTCCTGAAAGCAAACGTCCCATACGGACACGTGAAGGTGGTCTTCTCCTGATCTTCTGGGGCTATTGAGATCTGGTTGTACCCCGAGTATCCGTCGAGGAAGCAATACCATCCTCGCCCTGCTAGCCTGTCTAGCATCTGATCCATGAACGGCATAGGGAAGTGGTCCTTTAGAGTCCATTTGTTCAACTTCCTGTAGTCCATGCACACTCGCCATCCGGTGACCGGTCTCAGTGGGACGAGCTCGTTCTTGTCATTAACGACCACCGTCATGCCCCCCTTTTTAGGGACGCACTGTACTGGGCTCACCCACTTGCTGTCCGAGATTGGATACACCACCCCAGCATCCAGCCACTTAATGATCTCCTTCTTCACCACCTCCTGCATGGGTGGGTTAAGCCTTCGCTGATGCTCAATGCTAGGCACGCAGTCATCCTCGAGCTTGATTTTATGAGTGCAGATGCCTGGAGGGATGCCAATTATGTCAGCAATGGTCCATCCAATGGCGCGCTTGAACTTCTGTAGGACCCCCAACAATGCCTCCACCTGATGTTCCTGAAGATCTGCAGCCACAATCACAGGAAGAGTGTTGTTAGTACCTAAAAATGCATACCTGAGGTGTTGCGGCAGCTCCTTGAGCTCCAGAACAGGCGGTTCCTCAATAGAGGGTTTCGCCGGAGGTGTTGGCCTATTTTGCAGATCCAAGTCCAACTTTCTTGGCACGAACGGTCTGGTCCCCATGCCCTGCAAGGCATAGATGGTGTCGTTGTACCCCTCAACACCATCTTTTGAGAAGTTCATCAGCACTGCTGCCAGTGTGTCCACAGTCATCTTTTCCTCCAAGGAGGCTTCAAAAACATCTTCGTCATCAATGTCCAGAATGGACATCACAGCTAACTCTTTAGGCCTTTTCATGGCAGCACACACACTAAATTTTGCCTCTTCGGTGTTTAACCGGAATGTGAGTTCACCTCGCTCAACGTCCACCAGTGCCCTGCCAGTTGCCAAAAATGGCCTTCCAAGTATGATTGGTACCTCAAAGTCCACTTTACAGTCAAGGATGACAAAGTCGGCAGGGAAGATGAACCTTCCCACCCGAACAAGGACATCGTACAGGATTCCCACGGGCCGTTTTACTGATCTATCCGCCATCAATAGCCGCATGGTCGTGGGTGTGGGGGCTCCCAAGCCCAACTGCTGGTAAACTGCCAACGGCATCAAATTAATGCTGGCACCTAGGTCACAAAGCGCCCGTGCAAAGTCATAAGCACCAATGGTGCATGGGATGGTGAACGCCCCCGGATCTCCCTTCTTTTCTACCAAAGATCTTGTAGCGATGGCGCTACAGTGGTGTAAATTATCGACTGGCTCGATCGTGGCTGTCCTCTTCTTAGTGATTAAGTCCTTCATGTACTTAGCATAGCCAGGCATTTGTTCAAGTGCTTCCACCAGAGGTATGTTCACAGACAGCTCCTTTAACATGGATAGGAACTTCTGGAATTTGCCATCCTCCGCCTTCTTTTGCAGCCTTTGGGGAAATGGCGGCCTTGGTTTTGGGATGGCTGGCAGACTTGGGTGACTGGGGGAGTCTGTCACTACTGCCTTCTTGGTCACCTCGGGTTCTGCTACCACCACCTCAGGTTCATCACTCCCAATGTCTACCTGACCCTCCACAGGGCCAGGCATGTTGTCATCGACTTTCACCTGACCTGCATTAGAAACAGCAACTGGGTTAGCAAGTACCTGACCACTTCTCGTGGTGATCGCCATACAGTGGCCATCGTTCTTCGGGTTTTGCACTGTGTCACTCGGGAGTGACCCAACTTTCCTCTGATTAAACGCCGCCGAAAGCTGTCCCATCTGCTGCTCTAACTGCTTGATTGAGGTGGAGTGCGAATCTACCAGCTGCCTAACATTGGAAATTTCGCTCTTGACATCTCGCACCCCTGCCTCAGTGGCCTCCACTTTGCTTAGGACTTTTTTCATCATATCCTCTAGCTTGGAGTTGCTGCCGCCCTCGTTCTGGCAATCACGGGTTCTGTAGCCATCCCTGTTCTGCCAGTTCCCTTGGTAATTCTCCCGATTGAAGTTCCGACCTTGGTTACCGGAGTTGAAACCTCGGTAACCCCCCTGACTACCAAGAAACTGTGCTTCCTCATCATATTCGCTGCCTTGATCGTCATACCTGGGTATTGCTTCCATTGCTTTGACTTTCTCAGTGCTCCCACCAAGGAACTTCTTTGACAGCAAATCAATTTGTGTCCGCATATGGGCCATGTCCTGGTCCCGTTCTTCCTCCTTCTTGCGCTGCGCCTCACTCATCTCAAATACCATCCCTGAGCAGTCTGCCTCTCTAGTGTACCATGCCCTGTTGTTCTTTGCCACTTGGTCTAAGATGACCACGATGTCCGGGAAAGTCCTGGACATATATGACCCTCCACAAGCTGCATCAATGATAGGCTTGGTAACGAAGTTGCAGGACCTGTAGAAGACTGCCTTCAAGTGTTCATCAGTGAGATGGTGATTTGGGCATTGTTTGAGCTTTTGCCTAAATCTTTCCCAAGACTGATACAGCGCTTCGTTCGGCATTTGTTTATGGGATCCGATCTCATCTTTGAGTTTCAATTGCCGTGAAGCAGGGAAGAATCGTTCCAGAAAGGCCTCCTTTAGTTCCCCCCATGTGCGGATGGAATCGTGGGGGAGCTCGTTTAGCCACCTTATTGCCTCCCCAGACAGAGACAATGGAAATAACCTCAGCCTCAACGCTTGCTGGCTAACTCCTGGAATTTCGGAGGACTGACAGGTAGCTAAGAAATTAATCAAGTGCTGATTTGCATCCTCGGTGGCCGCTCCAGTGAACATCCCCTTCAACTGTAACATCTGCAGCATGGTGCTGGTGATCGTGAATTTGATCCCAGCAGGCAGTGGTGGGAGTACTATCGCCCCAGTAGACCCGGCATCATCATCATCATCTAGCACAGCTGGCGGGTACTGAGGGCCTTCAGGTCTCACCGGAGGTTGGTGTTGCTGAGGTGGTACAAGTGGTACCTGGCGAAGTGGTGCTGCTGGTGGTACCACGTTACCAGCAAGATCATCCACACCCAACCCATCCTGACCTCCAGCTGCAGGATTCACTGCCAACTCCCTCTGCCTTGCTGCTTCACGATCTTGGGCGTTCATTCTGCGAACTGACTTGGTAAGCTCCGGATCGTAGGGAATAAGTGTTGCACCCTTGCTTCGGGTACTTGGCATGCAAAGCTGAGCCCCTACAAAGACAAAAACAAAAAAAAAAAAAACAAAGTAAAATCAGGGACTAGACTTACAAGCTGAAAGTAGCAACTAATAGACTAGTTTCTTGCCGCGTTCCCCGGCAACGGCGCCAAAATTTGATACGCCCAAATTACACTCCGAATAGAAGAGTAAAGCGGTCGTTGGTCAAATATAGAACTCAACCAGAGTTGAGGTCGATCCCACAGGGAACACGTAAGAATTATTCTATTAGTACCGGCTTTCAGTTGTAAATGCTATTCCCAAGATAAACAGACATAAAGTAGATGGGGGGTTGCGTTATTTAATTTAACTAACTGCGTAAAGTAATTAATAAAGATGCTCCGATTCTTAAACAGATAGAGAGAGGCTAGGGTTGTGTTCCCCATGACATACAATTACGACAACTAAACTGGATTTGTGAATTCGTTCCTAATGATGCATGCAAAATCTACAACTTAATTAATACCTAGGTCACCTTTCGGTCCTTTCTCGGTATATCTCACTTCTCTCCTCTCGGTCTCCGAGTGTCTGCAATACTAACCGTTGTTTCTGATCTCAGAATACCCTCACCTTTCGGTCTCAGGCACTTAGACTAGGTTCATGACCTTGAATCTCTGTTGCTAGACTCTTTTCCTAATCACTACATCCCTTTCGGGCATGTAATGAATACAGGCTTACCCTAACGCGTCGACTCATTAAGGAGAAGTTAAAACGAAGAATCTAACAATACATGCATTGTTTATTTGAACGAACTACCCCCAGTTTGCGTTATCTTAATTGGGTCGTCATGGTTCCCACAACCCTAGTTGTGGGTTTAGCCTAGCATACTATTAATAACTTGCCCACAACGAGTAGAGGAAAACATAAAGATGGACTTACGATTAAAGAACAAGAATCCGTGTTACAAGCTTTGGACAATAATCACAAACGTGATTCTCTCGAATTACAAAAGCCAAAACTAAAGTTTTTCTCCTTGTTCTCTCTAGTTTCTCTCGTCAAAACGAAGTCCCTTAATAAAATAAAATAACATCCTATTTATACAAAGCAAAAACTAAGTTGACATAATTTAGGAAAATAATTTCGGCACGGGGCACGGTCCGTTACACGGACCGTCTGAGGTGAGATGGCCCGTGTAAACGGACCGTCTGGTGGTTGGCTGTGCCCACACGGTCCGTGGCACGGCCCGTGTGGCGTGAGACGGGCCGTGTGGTTCTTCCGTGTCAATCCACTTGCACGAATTCTGATATTTTCGACGAAGGCCCTTCGAACTACGTCACTTGCACGTCCAGTGACACGGTCCGTGTGGAGTGAGACGGACCGTGTGGATCCTCCGTGTGAATCTCCTTGCATGCTTTCTTTAATTTTCGACGGGTTTGTCTTCCGAGCTACGTCAAGTACACGGTCCGTCACACGGTCCGTCTGGTGTCAGATGGGCCGTGTAGACTGACCGTGTGACTCGTGTCGTGCCACGGTCGGTCACACGGACCGTCTGGCGTGAGACGGCCCGTGTGGGCCTTCCGTGGTCCGACACTTGGCTTCGTTTTTCACCCGTTCCTTGTGCTTTCCGCCATTTCCCATGCCTTAGTCATTTTCCTGCACAACATCAAAACATACCTATTAAACCAATAACACCGCTCGAGAACACCCAATAATTCTATGTTTTAAGCGTCGTAAAAGTCGTATTTTCATGACTCATCAATGACCAAAGTTGGAGATAATCGTGATTGGTTGGGTATCGGCTAGTATGTTGAGGGCACGTATATTTAGCATGTTGTTGTCCCGTTATGTGTTAGCGGATTGAGTTGATGGGCTGAGGGGTGGATCTTTTGAGGATCCATTATAGATTGTTATATTGATTCTAGGTTACACACAGACGACTTGTGATACTTCTGATTAGCTGGGGCAGCCAGGACTATTGTTGATGTTGAGAATACTTATGACTGTAGTATTCATCGTCTACTATGCGTTCGGGGTTGTAATCCCTATGTGGATTGGAGTGGAGTCTTCAGCGACGCCTTTATTCTTACTTTCGTGGATGAAAGTTCTATTAGTGGGGGATGTTGTAATGGTCCCCCAGGTCATTTCTGTGGTTTCGCAAATAATTCATCAATTTGAGCATTTGCATAGTGATATTGGGCTATTTATGACTTATTGACACTAATTGTTCGGTCGTTGAGTGAATCGTTTGACAATTACACAGCTTTTCAAGTTAAATAAGAGATTATAACTGTAAAATAAATTTTCTAGTAAATTCCTAGTAAATGGTCACTGAGCAGAATTTTGACAATTCCATCAACTCCGGAATGGCTAAATTATGCTTGGAGCATGTCCAGTGTAATTATATCGAGTTTTACAAATTTAACCTCCAGAATGGGTCAATAGTTGACTTTAGTCAACAACCTTGGGAATTGTTCTCCAGACGGAAATTTTGACCATACCATTGGATATAGAATGTTGATTTTGGCCTAGGAGGACCTTTCGTTTAGTTTCCGGAGATTCTGGGTGCATGTTGGTCCCTTTAGTAGATTTTGGTATTGAGAAATGGGACCCACATTGGGATAAGACAACCTCCGATGGAAATTTCAACTACACCATTGAATTCAAAATGTCGTTTCTGTTATATTTCACAATCGAGAAATCTACGATTAGATTTCATATATGGATTATATTTTGGCGACTCCGAATGAGGCCAAAACATCAAAATTAAGTTTGAGCGGATGCTGAAAAATAAAAGGTAGCTGGTGACGTGGCCGAACCGCAAGTTGCCATGTGGCACGTGATTTAATTAAAAAAGGAGAAAAATGTTGCATATATCTGGAAATTTCTGGAAAACTTGAAATCCAACGTACAACTTCGGACGGCCATTTCTCCTTCATTTTTAATTCGACTTGGGTGATTCAAAAGGCTAATAGTGTCGGAAATCGATTTTGGCGCGTTGTTTGAGTTGAGCAGCATTTGGAGGTAGGCAAACAGTGTAAAGCACACGTGGACAGATCCGGAGCGCGTGGGTTCGCCATTCAAATAGGCTAGGCTTTTCAAACCTCTAGATTGAGCTGAAATACATGTATATGGGGAACCTGTTTCTGGTTGGAAGTTTTGAGTAAGATATGTATATATGTGGTGAGGCTGATTGTTAGTTATATTTCTTGCTATGTATTTTAATACTATTACCATGATTTGTTAACCTATTTTCCTAGATAGTTGTTGTACTTAGCATATGGGGGTAACTACTGTTATTTTGAAATACTTGGGGTTGTGTTGAACTGTATTAGCTGTAATCACTATAGTAGTTGAGTGTTGACAAAGTTGAACTATGAAAAGGCCTAGTAAAGGTTGGATATGGGCTAATGCCTTGAGATAGAGTATGTATTCATGCTGGCGATGTGATTGTGTGTTGTTTATATGTTGTACTGTGGACCAATCTTGGTATAGATGTGATTCTATTAGATTTGGTTGTTTTGGATACCTATGATATCCCAATTGATATTTCTCGGTTCGAGGGCCAATTGATTTTCCTTGAGTTTGAGGGCCTATAAATTGCGTTAGGGGAATTCTTTCTCCCGTGGGGGATATGTCCTACCGTTATATATGTTATCAGACCATCTGGCCCTGACTGACTGACCCAACTGGAGGCCAAGTCAAGAAAGGGGTTCGAGGCCGTGTTGATATTATAGGGGTTCGAGGCCCCGAGTGATAGTTTTAGGGGTTCGAGACCCCACGTGACAGTTAGGGGTTCGAGGCCTCGGGTGATCGTTAGGGGTTCGAGGCCCCATGTGATACTGTATCCTACACTGGTTAAGATCTCATACCATCTGTTACGGACCCCTACACCTCTCTACCTATTCACACCCTAATTGTGCGTAGGTATACTTCTTGGTCTTATGGGGGCATTCAGGCTTAGACACTAGGGTCTTATACCGCGTACAACAAACCCTTGTTTGTATGATGTAGAGAGCTAGGCTCTGTGATGGTTCTATGGGATTCTATGATAATTCTGAGGAATTTCGTGATGATTTGTTAGTTCTATATTGTGCGCGGGTGTACCATCTAGGTTTATGGGGGCCCAGTTGGCATACAGGCATATATACTAAGGCCTTGCACTCACGTACAACACTATCCCTCAGTCGACGATAGTTATAGTAATAGCCTACGTAGTCTTAGTCAGTCAGTACTGATGTTCACCACTTGCGTTGGTTCAGTTCATCAATGTTCTTCATTTCAGTTAGTTTAGTTGTGGTTGAGGGTTTCCCCACATGCCTTGATCTGGGTTTGTTTTGCTACACTGCTGTAGTTTTTACATATTTGGGCTTTATTTATGTTCACTATTTCACTCGGTCGGCTGACGATGCCTACATGGTGCCTTTTCTGATACTCACCCCCACATTTTTGCATCTTCCCATGGTGCAGGTCCAGGTACTAGGTGCAGTCATTGAGTTAGGAGTGCGCAGATGATTCAAGAGACATTGGTGAGCATTAGAAGCTCTGGACATTCTGCAATCTCCTTCTGTCTAGTGGGTCGTCTTTTGTATTCAGACATTGGTCTTATATATCTAGTTTGGATTTGGCCGTGAAGATGATTATTCTGGTTATATATGTGGATATGTATATTTTAATTTGAGTCTATAGTAGCTCTGTACAAGTGACTTTAAGGTCCTGGGTAGGTTTTGTTCATTGCACTTATATGTTATTGGTATCTTTATCACTATTTATTCAGGATAGGTGACGTGGACATTGGGTTGGCTTACCTGTAGGCGGGATCTTGCAGGCGCCATCATGACCTGAGAGGTCGAGTCGTGACATAAATGAAAAAGATTTCTTTATTATGGTTAAATATATTGTGCTTATTTTTGAAAGAATTTGACACAATATATTAGAAATATATTAAAGTGTGTGATAAATGTATTATTCATCAATGAAATTTGTATTAGATATGTTTTATAAATAGTTCTCTATAATATGAATTAAAATGTATAATCAGTGTTTGGAAAAAATAAATTATTATTGTTATAAATGATAAATATTTTCTTGATCTAGTATATCTATGTAAGTTTCCCATACTTTTTTATAGTTAAAATCAATGAATCGTCCAAAATAAAAGTACTGTTAAGATTTTTAGTATGTATTTATTATTGAGGTTCTTAATTATTTTACCTTTTTTTATAAAAATAATTAAAAGAATTATAATAAAAAATAAATTAAACTAGAGATATTTCATGCATCAGTAATTCACTTAATTTAAATTAGAAAAAATACATTGTATATGCTCCATCTATTTCAAAAATAATGTAACGGTCTATTCCTGTCATTATGAAAAAGCTAATAAATGAAATTTGGGTCAGAAAGCTTTTGAGTAGTAATTTAAAAGTTTTAAGATTGGGCAAAACATGGATAAAATTAGAGATAGATGAGATAATGGATTCGGTTGGATTTCTAATTTTTAGTATCATAAGTTGATAACCAAGATATTAAAGACCCCACACAGCTTGAGGGAATCAAATTCAAGAGATTAAAACTCTTGAAATTGATCTAGGCATGGAAGGATATTATATAACTTTAAGGCTCTAGGTTGTGTTGTAAGATGAGGGCTTGGGGATATGAATTTTGAGTTTCTGTGTCTGTGCAAGCAGTCATAGTTGGCTAAATCTCACCATGGTGTGGTGTTATAGCAAGTTGAGGGCCGCTATAACGAGATAAATGCGGGTTTTAAGTCAAAAAAGTTTCAAAATTATTTTTACTTCTGCAATTTTATTTGTGAAGGGCTAGAGACGACCTATGGCTTATTCTTTTTAATTTTTTACTAGTTTCATTGATAAAAGTAAATTAATCATCCCTCTAACTTGTAATTCAATTCCTAAATTATAGAATTTATGTTAATTATCTTAGGAGAAAGTTTTGACCTAAAATTAATAGTGAAAAAAGTATTTGTTGAGTGAAATGCTCATAAAATTGGCCAAAGGTTGGAATTTTGATGTAATTCGGGTAATGTAGTTCATTGATTACTTGTATTCCTTGTTTGTTTTAGACGAGTCAAGGCATTAAAAAAGAAAAGCTCTAGTTTTGTTTATAGTTTTCAATATGCTTATTTTGTAGTAGGTGATGATTGTGCTTCTTCGTTTATGTTATATGTACTTATTAACTACTATACTAGTATTTTGCATCTATAATATATTATCAAGGAAAAGGAAAGAACATGAAGTGAAATGATATCTTGTGATCAAATTACATGGCGATGAATGTATTACTTTGTTGTGTAAGTGTGTGTGTGACAATTCATTATGGTAATGATTGTGATGTGTGACTTCATGTTGAATCGGATACATATCGGTACACTATGTCACAATCTGACTCCTCAGGTCGTGATGCCACCTATCCCACTTCACAGGTAAGTAAACCTAATCTATCATCGAAATCATAGGCAATAGACTATCTCACGAAAGACAACCACAAAAAATAAATAAACTGCCAAAATAAAAATAAAATAATACCAAACTAAAAAAATAAAATGTAGAAATCCATCTCAAAACCTGACATCAGCTAATAATCGAGCTTTTATTACACAACTTAAGGGCACAATTTTTATTAAAATACAATATTAAATATAGCCTACCTCTCAATATAAAATAAAGATTAGTTAGAAGCGTCCGTCGAACTTTAAATTCACTAGAGGTTCCATTTTTCAGATAAAGATCATTGACATAAACACGTGTTTTGATATGCTTAATCCGCAATATATTATATTGTAATACATGGCACCAAATTTGCCTCGTTTTGGTGCCCCACAAGCCCGTTCCTAAAGCATACTTATTAATTAATAATTTAATTGTACTATTGTCCATCTTTTTGATTGTACTATTCTCCGAATAATTCAAATTGAAGTAATTGAATATTCTATTCGTACCTATAATAGATTTATTTTTATCATATACTTCGTACATCATGCTAAATAAATATTATTATATTCATAACAAGTGATTCACTTTTAAGATGCCTTAGTGATGAAATAATGCATACACAAAACTAGATCATTGAATTCAGAGTAGGAAATTTCACTGAAAGATTCTTTCACTCATCAATTGCTATTAATTAATTGAATTATACAAAGGTATCTAATTCTTCATTTATTTTTATTTATTTATTATTTTAAAATAAATTTTTATCATTGTTTGTTATTTTATATATATGAAAAAAGATATACTTTTAATATTTTACTCTTGATATTAATTATTGATTTTTTCAATTATTTTCAATACTTAATACTTCATTGATTTCATAGTTTCTTAATTCTTTGAGGCAATACATATATACTAAGAAAAATATCGAAGGACATAATTTAAATCATGCTTTTTATTATTGTTTTTTCAAAAATCATATAAAATACAAAACTTCAACTCTTGAAAGAGAAAATATGAAAAAAGTTTTAAACTTCCATCTTGAACTTTAAATTAAACTATTTTGAACAATAATAAAAGTTTCAAAAATTAAGTTAATGTATGAAATAAAGAGAGTATTAAATATTAACCTCTACCTAGGAGGTTGCACTCTTTTGCTCCTTTGGTGATTCAAACTCGCAACTTTTGAGTTGAAAGTAAAGGATGCGTATCATCCGAGTAGCTCTATTTTATCAAATTGATTTGGATTTTACATAGATGATTTTTGACTTTTTCTAAAAGTTAAACAATGAAAAATATATTTGAATTATTTTATTTTTATGAATTTTATATTTTAACTATTCATTGTTTCATTAATTTATCTGAGTTGTCATTTCTTTTCTATTAGTTCATGGAGTTGACCTACTCGCACTAAAATTTTAGCAACTTGTTTGACGTTTCAATTAATAGCTTAGAAAATAAAGATTTTTTCACATATTCAAAATAATTTACAAAATTAAAATTTTTAAGTTAAATTTTTTTTATGGGGGTGGAGGGATGGGAGGCCTAAGGTGGAGTAAAAAAATGATAATTTAAATTTACAAAATTTAAATTTTTTGTAAGTTAAAGAGGGGGGGGGGGGGGGGGGGGGATGAGAGTCCTAGATGGAGTAAAAAATTAAAATTTATAAAATTTATTTTTCGTAAAATAATTTTAAAATTTTTTTTTTGTATGAGGGGGTGGGGGGAGAAGGAAGCGAGGCTAGGGGAATAAGGATCCAAGGTGGAATAAATTTTTTTTAAGTATTTTGTAAAATAAATTTATTTTGACCAATTATAAATGTTTCTTTTACTTTTCTTTTTTTTAAATTATAAATAGGTGGAATAGTGTTAAAGACATGTCATTTTCTTTTTTTGAAACTATAAATAGGCGAAATAAGTTTGATGACATGACATCGCGAAATTGGACATAAAATACACATCAATGAGATAGTATCTCACGCACTTTGGCTACTGGACAACTGTGCTTAATTGATAGAAAATGGGTAAGTTGGAGTGCCTGTTTATGCATTTTGAAAGTTAGAGTTCCAACTTATAATTTGACTCCAAGTTAAGGAACTAATTTATGATTATGTTGATTCCTTTATTATGTGTTTGTTCTATTTGAGAAACAAGGACACTGGGACTTCTATTTATTTATTTTTCAGTTACATGTATACTTCAATGGCTTGTACACGTAACATGTGATGTTGTAGGTTTGTAAAGTTGACTTATTTATCCGCTTATTTGACTTATTTGAGTAGTTACTTTCCCGTTGGTTTCACTTTTATTTGCTTAATCAATGACTTAGGCTAACTTGTCTCGGTAGGCTAAGACAAGTGTCTTTACACTCAAATTTGGGTCGTCACATGAGCTAGACCCTGAATGTAACACAACGATTAGAATCTCGAGAATTCCAACAAACCTCTTAGTATACATCACAATCATAAAGCAAGAAAAGACAAAAAAAATAAAAATACAAAATAACGTTTCAATATAAACATCTCAAATATAAGAAAATTCAACAAAACCTCCGAATAAATAAAATAACAATCTAATGTGACTTTACTAGTCTAGATAGAGGCATAGAAGAAACCCTAGCTCACGTTAACATGAATGAAGAAAAGATGTAGGGAAACATAAGAAAAAACTCAAATATCGTGTCCTCGAAGCATGAGGACTTACGAACAAGTAAATGATAGTTACTTCAATATAGCCACGAGCAAAATATGTCGAATGATCGTCAGATTCTACATTATTGATACAATGACGCAAAATATATACGCAATCCGGACATGAAAAGTATGTAGGCAATGCAATATGCAATATGCACTATGCAATATGACAAGCTGTTCAATTGACCAATTCAGAAGACATGATAAGCAATTCATTTAGATTATGAATGAGGTCAATGCAATTTAAGAATCATAATAAAAATATTGAAAGAGCATAAGCTATAAGAAAACACACTCATTTGTGAGATATCGACCTTAACCGATTAAAAAACCTTGGAAGCTATAACATGAAATTCGATGTTACTCCCACTTCTAAAAGAGAGAGACTACTTACCAAGATAGATTCTGTGAGAACATCGTTAATATCATAAGCTATATGTGATTTCACTAGGCAAATCTATAGGGGCACGTAGTTTCAAACTTAGAGGTTGCTACTAAAGCTCCCTTGGGTTGCGCTCTTAGAGCTTCTGAACCGAGCTTCCGATGCTAAGTCAAATCCCAACGTATTAGAAATCATAAATCATTAAATCATATTATGGAGAAAGACAATATCTAATTACCAATCCATTTTCATTAAAGTCATCATCATAAAGTAGCTCATTAAATCTTTGATTCAATCGATGTAAAATTGCCCTATCAACATGTTGAATCCATAAACAAGTCCAAAAAACAACAATTAAGGATTAAAATTGTTGTTTTATCTTAATTTTTCGTGCATACTAATTTATGAATTTTCTGAGTTTGGACATGAATAGCATGGTTGAAGCTATGATAGATTTGGTACTAACATTAATTAGCTGCAAGTCAATGTATATATTAGCCATGAACCTAAATGACACACCAAACTAACATATATACCTTGTTATCCTATCACTCTGTCATAAACTGTCTAAATGACAAATAAAACAAGCATACGTATCTGGTTATCATATTACTAACACAACACTCAACTAACTACCTAAGGGAGACGAAACGATCTCGAGCCTGATTAGCTAAGCAGCAGCATAATTCACCATCACACAACAAAATCTTCATCTCAAAAACTTGCTTGGTTATGTTTGTATCATCATCTGCCTGAAAAGAAGAAGTGGAATCTCACATACACACACAGGAGAAGTAGTGATACACTTCAGCATTAACATTATGCATGTAAATCATACGAAATTAAATGGATGCATTGTCCTTTTAGACAGGACAGACACATTGTCCTTACAGACATGACAATCGCAACTCTCAAATGTAGAATTGCAGACTAGACAACACATAGACAACAAAACTTTTGAATCGAAGACTGCCGAGAGTTCCAAGATTTGAGTTGAGGGGCAGAGAACTTAAGAGGTACAAGTTCCTCAATAAGGCGACCAAATTATCTGTTTTGACTACTAGTACAAAATTCGCTGTGATCATAACAAGAGTACTCGGCTAACATTTGAGTACAACAACTATTTCACTTTAACAAGTCCTAGGCAAAATATGGACACATGTGGTTCTATTTAAACATAGTTAGCTTTACAGATTGTTCGTAGAAAAATGTAGCTTTAAGTATGTCACAGGCTTCCATCATTTTAGTTTTTGAGGGAAATATAGTCTCATCCTAATGGTCACCACCAGGGAAAATATTGATCTGACCAATACATGCCAAACGGAACGATGGTGGCTGAATGGGGGATTGTCGGGTTCTTATGAGTGCATTAACTAGAAATTAGTTGAGAAAGGAACTGTAAGCGAGGGAGGAAAAGGAAAAGTAAAAAAGTTTATGCGCGCTCCACATCAGTGAAGCAATTCTCACTCGCTCAAGAAGACACACTACTAACTGTAGGGGGTGGCAATTGAGTGGGTTGGGTCAAATTTGAGCGGATGGGTCAAGACAACAAACAGGTCAAGACCCAACTCAACCCGAACTTGCTTGGATCAAAATGGGTTTCAAAACAGGTTGAGTAATGGAGCATAGAGCAGGTCAAGACCCCACCCTGACCCCACTTTTACTAAGTTTTACTTATTTTATTAGTTCTTTTTTTAATATTTTATTACTTGAATAAATTATATTTTCTTTTGTTCTAGCCATATATAAAACATATCAAATTAAAAGAAAAAGAGTTCTAAAAATATTTTGACAAGATCTCTCTCGAGTCAATTCATGTTGCATATTAACTCAATTTTAAACAGATTGAAACAACCTCAGTACCTTTATGAGGTACTAATAAGGTCTGCGTACATTATACCCTCCCCAAACCTCACTTGTGGGATTCCACTAGGTATGTTGTTGTTGAAGAAATGAGTTGGGTTGAGATGGGTTAAGCTTAATAAATGGGTGGGTCAAACTTAATCAATTGGGTCTAATTTTTGCCATTATCAACTAACTTGTTGGTGTTAAAGGAAAGAGTCTTTGTACCTTCACTGATGCCAACACACTGGCGGGGGGAGCAGCATAGAAAGCATTATGAACTCCAAAATACTCAATTGATTCCTAATTCACCCGGAGGCGAATTTGCTATGGCTCAAGAAAATTCACAATCACATGAACCGGGCCAATCTGAGTTGTAGGATCACACAAGAACTGAAACATGCTGAACTAAGAGACTGGCTAGGCCTAATTCAATAACTTTTGCAAATTGCAGTGATGTACAAGGAGAGGCGAAAATAGTGGAACACCTTCTACTGAAGATGAGAAATCAACCATGGAAGGAGATCAGGGTAACCAAATCCCAATGGTGCGAATAACCAAACATGTCTCCAGCCGGAAGTAATAAATAGGTTCAGTCTTGAGCTGAAATTGGACGCAACACAAAAATATAATGTAATCTAGACAGACCCAATAACTTGTTAACTTACTGTACAAAAAATTATAAACAGAAGATATAGTAGCACCATGTGTTATAGACCAATCTAAAGAAAGTATCGATTTCATCAACAAACGATAAATATAGATCTTAATTAACTTGGGCCATTATGCCAAAGTGATGGCTAAGGGATTAAATACAGGAGTGAACGACTTGAAGACATCCAATGTATCTGCTCTAACCTTATTGGGCACTTCTACCGACATTTGTGCAGTTGCATGATCAACTATACCAGGTCGCCAAGTGGATCAACCAGTGGTCCACAAAGGCGAGAGCCTTTGCGGCTTTGGCGAATGACGAGGTGAGGAAGTGGCGACATGTGAGAGGTGAGGCATGGGCTAAAGCCATCGCCTGTTTTTTCCCTAAGAGAAGGCCTCCGATTTAATAATTAAAAAACAATATTAGGGTTTATTTGGAGATTTGGATGCGACTCCCGATTCCCTTTTTCTATCCAGTAGCGACCTTCAAGTCCCCAAAAAAATGACAATTTTTTATAACAAGAAATAACTTAACTTTACAACTCTCCTTTTACCCTTAATTAATAAATTTACATCACACTAATGTCTGAGACTTGTTTTAGACTACAAATTTAAAAAGTTGTTCCTTTCTTAAATTCTATTCCTTGCCACATGGTGCCACATAACTTACGACAGAGGGAATAACTACTTGCAAAACTATACTTCAACCTACATCATTAAGGAAGAAGCCTTATTTCCTAAAAATTGAAAGCCCATCAAGGAACTCAGTTGATTTCAAATGCTTCCTTTCCTATTTTACCCTTCTAGGGCTAAGCTGAAAGGTAAACAATTTATAGTTGGTTAACTCACAGAGGATGTTACAATGTCGTATAGGTTGCATTGAGGTCCTGAAAATACGAACCCCATAAAATCCTAAAGGAATAAAATGGAGAGAGTAATATTGACAATATAGAGACAATCCAGTGTGAATTAACTTATAAGGAAAACAAAAAATTTATATGTTATCATAACTCATTAGGAGGATGGAACATTCCTTTAAACATGCATTTTATTCTTTATCGCATGTTGCTTTCCCTGGAGTCTCATTGAGTTTTTGGTAATGTAACAACCCATCTTGAGATGAGATGTCCCACATCGGCAAAACACAGGAGAGATGTTGGGTATTTAAGTAAAGACTTGAACCTAATACTGTGAGGCGCCTTTTGGGGTGAGCCCAAGGGGACAAATCCGTGATGGGCTAGGCCCAAGAGCAGACAATACTTCACAGTGTTGGGCCAGTTCGTTACAGATGGTATCAGAGCCACTCCTGTCGGCCTTGTCGATGTGGGGCTAGAGTTCAACTGAGTTTAGGCAAATCCCGATTACGCGAGGCAAACCTCAGTGCTAACTGAGTTTAGGCGAATCCCGGTGACGCGGGGCAAACCTCAGTGCTGAGTCTAGGCGAATCCCATACGGTGGGGCAAACCTCAGCGAGGACGTTGAGTCCATAGAGGGGGTGTATGTAACAACCCATCTTGAGATGAGATGTCCCACATCGGCAAAACATAGGAGAGATGTTGGGTATTTAAGTAAAGACTTGAACCTAATATCGTAAGGCGCCTTTTGGGGTGAGCCCAAGGGAACAAATCCGTGATGGGCTAGGCCCAAGAGCGGACAATACTTCACAGTGTTGGGCCAGGTCGTTACAGTTAATGCATGCAACTCAAGTTTGGAAAGCCGGGGAAGACGACAATGGTTATCAAGGTATCTAAGAGCAACGCGACTAGGTTCTTGCACATGAACTCTGTTCAGGTCTTCAGTGCAAACAGGGGAAATTGAGAGATGTTTCAACCTTTCAGATTCCTTTGAGGTTAGTATATGGAACTCTGAAATACAAGGAACAATAACGGCGAATGCAGCAGAGTAAGCGACTCTCATGCTTAAATTAGATAGAAATGAGAACTATCAAATAATTGAGCCGAAAGCTAAGACAAAGATGAAGTCAAGTAAGCCCTCTACACTAGGAAACCACATTCTATGTCTTATCAAGGTAAGGAGCACAGAGCTGGCCTCAAGCCACAAATTGAGTCTATACTTTCAGCTTCAAGAGAACTTCAGGACCCCAACTACAATGACTGGTGAGGTTTATGGAATTGTCAAATGTAGGAGGAGGTCCCCTATCCCAGGAGCCAGCAACATGGTAAAGGTTTCTTGCCTGCTTCTAGGAATCAAGGGCAAAAGTACTTTGTGTAACTCACTTAAACGCAGATATATTGCTAGAATTAAACTACGAAGTGCATTGTCCAACTCCTTAAAAGGGGCAACTTCCTAGAATCGAACCTCGGTGCGCCTTCTAACTCACTTATAGTGTCTTCATGGACTTGAACCATGTTCAAGTTCAAAAGATCAATTATGAAATATGATGTTTCTGATATCAACTCTGGCATTGCATTATTAAGTACAAAGCACTGATCTCTAAAAATAAAAATAACCCTAAAGAGAAAACCAAAGAACAAAGCCAAAATATCTAGACAGCCCAAGGACTTGGGGTATTGCAACCCACCATCATAAGCCGAGCCCACCTGCTAGGAGATAGAAAGGAAAGAGAAGTGACAGAATCCTGAAGTTCACATTAGGGATTCAAAAAAATACTAGAACAATTGATATTTGAACCTGTGATTTAAAGAAACTATTAAACCCCTTCTATTTAAAACGAAGAAAAACCATATTTCCCTGTTTTTGTGGATATAGTTTTTCGACCAAGAGGGTCCAACTGAACCTTTGCTTCCAACCTAAGTTGCTCGAACTCGCACTTTAGGGCCACCCCCATTGACATTATGTGATGTGGGTATGAGATCCGTATCGAATCTAGGGTTACTTTGACCAAAATCGACAGAGGAACTCGGGGCAGATGCTATGATTTTTGTAATCAAAACAAAAGCTAAGGTAATATTGAAGAAAATTAAATACCTCGTACATAGAAATTTCTCTTGTCACTCATTTTCCTTATACCTCCTTCACGAATTCTCATCATGAGTATTTCCTTAAGGCTAGCTCTATTTTTAGATATTTGAATTATTTTTAGCTGAATACGTGTCCCCATATTTGTACTTGGATCCGTATCCCCAGATCTTAAAATTTAGATTATGAAGGATCCAACCTCTAGATCCACACCAATACCAGACACTCGCATCCAAGTCTTAGCAAAGCAAATTAGCCTCCAACTATTTTGCCACTTACAAAATCAAACTAAACAACAATCCAAATAACGCATGAAAGTTAGATGAGAGAAATTACAGACATGAGGACGCAACTCGCAAATAAAGGTCAGCAATTTTGATAGATCATGTGCTTCACAGTCTCCCTACGCACTCGAGTACGGGTGACCATAGGGCTCCTAGTATGAGGAAAACCATTCATGTTATGATCTTTGCTAACAACATTAACTGTCTTCCTACCAGCTTCATCCTCTTTTCCGGTCCCTCCTTTTAGCATATCAGCAGATCTCTTTCTGTCCATTTCTTCTTGTATAGGAACTGGTCCTGGAGTATAGGAAAAGTAAAAAGAGTAGCCTTGAATTGAGATCAAAGAGCTTTACATGGACAAAATGATCCCACACAGACAAACACAAAAGTACAAAACACAAAAAAACATAGAGAGTGTCTGCTGCTCGCAACATGCATCGTGTTTCATACCAATCTCTCAACTCGCAACTTGTCAAAGCATCAAAACATACACTTAAAAAGACCTCATCCAGGGAAAGTTTACAGAAAACAATCTTGAATCCTTTATTTTTTTTTTGGTTACCTCATTAGGATTAGTAAGATACAACCTATCCCTCCTTACTTGTACTCTTCTATTTAAGGTTCACTTATAGTTATTACTTAAAAAAACTAGCCTAGGCACCCTGCTTAGCAGATTCAGAGGAAAAACACATCTTGAATCATAGTTATATCTCATCTTGACAAATCACAATATTTCCCTTTCCCTTTCCCCTTGTTAAAGCCCTTTCCTTCAAAACATTAAAGGCCAACGACAATACAATAATAGGTCATAATTTTAATGAAATTAGATAATAGTAGCATATTCACTTACCATTATAAACGTGGGAAACTAGGTTAAGTTTTGGGCAATGTTCAAATGTTGTTAAACTCTAGAATCAAGTCACAATAATTAATTAAGTAGTAAAGGGATACTGATAAAACACAGATGAAAAATTTTCTCTCTTTATCAGGCTTAAGATTATACCTTTAGATACATGAACGGAATCCCAGGGTTGAGAAATAACCAAAAGAGCATACATGTAAGTATCAGCCATCAAATAATCCCCAATTTTACTAACCAATTTCCTGTCATTTCCCTCCAAGGGTTTATTATTTTTTTCCTCATTTCCTGAAAACAGTAACAAACATCCATAAAATTAACATTATTTAACTCAGAAAAGATAAATAGACCGAAAATCAGGAACAGAACACTGACCGGAGGAGAAACCGGACGAATACAAAGGTGCAAACATGAAAGTGTCAGATTTGAGATAATCAAAAGCTTTGTTCAAAAATTGATTCCTTTTGCTACTGAGTTTCTTCATTGGCTTCTTCTTCTGGAGCATGGCTGAGAGAAACGTCGATTCCTTACCCATTTTTTGCCGGAAAAAAGAAAGAAATTTACCAGAATAGAGGTACAAATAGAGCAAAATCACTGGAGGAAGTTATAGGCGGTTTTGAAGTGAGACGCCACTTGGCACATAACAGAGGAGCCATCTGGCCAAGGGAAAATTAACTTTTGTTTTTTTTATTTGCACAAAGTATCCGAGTGTCTTTGATAGCCGACTAATCCGGGGATTGGCTCAAGTCAATTGTCATCAGGCCAATCCTGAGGGTTTTCTGGATGGTTCTTATTTATCGTATTATATTATTAGTTCAAATATTATATTTATTTTGATTATTATTTAAATTTTATTGCATGGATTAAATCATCAATATATGGCGAAAAGAAGTCTCATTTCATATAATAATTGATTTTGTATGATTGTCTTATTTATTTTTAATATTTTTTTCTCATTCTATCTTATTATTTAATAATTTTATTTTATTCTTTACCTTATCTTTTTAATAATAGTAGTTGTATTCCGTATCCTACTTTTCTTGAATATTTATTATTCAAATTGTTGATGCATGAGATATTGTATAATGATGTGAAATGGTATAACCTATTTAAATATTATATTCATTCGGACAAATATAATACGATACATTATGAAACTATATATAATAACCATCTAAATAAAGTGTAAACATGTTTCTTTTAAGTATTTAGGATTTAGCATGTGTTTGTTACAGACGGAAATCTAAAAATGACTTTTTAAACGTAAGTAGGGGCAGACCCACATGGAGTCCGCTGGATGCTCGAGCACCTATTAATTTATTATCGAACATTATATATATGTGTAGAAATTGAAAAAAATTGGCATAAATTTAACATAAAGCACCCACTAAATAAATGGTTTGGTTGGTCCAATAGCTCAAGTAGGTGCTTAAAGCTTTTATAGTGTTGTTGGGTCTCAGTTCAAATTTCACTCTAACACTTTTTTCTTTGCTTATCCATAGTAATATATAAGTATGACCCCCCCCCCCCCCCCCAACCCCACCCCCACCTATTTATAGTAGCCCTTCTACAATTTTTTCCTAAAAAAAAGTTATACACATAAATACTTTTTTTTCCCTCAAGATAATAAATATTATTCTCTTTATTCCTAATAATTGTCATGTTTCATTTAGCAAAAATTAATTTATGATTTTCAAAGCTAAATTAGATTAGGATAATTTGATATATTAAAATTAAAATTTTCATATTCAAAAACTATACTAAAAGTATTATAATTTATAATTTCTTTCTATAACAATATGATTAAAAAAAGAGTAAATTACGTAACTAGGCAAACATATGGTATATTTACGTTATACAACTATACTTTGTAAAAATTACAATTTATAGCTATAGTTAGAGTTTTGTTGCTATTTTCTCTTTCATCTCTCGCCTCTCTCCTCTCTCTTTCAATCTCTTGCTGGGTATACAAATACGTATATATACCAGTTGCATGTATACAATTATTCGACAGATATACATATTCAATTCGATAAATATACACATATAATTCATCTCTCTCCACTCTCTGCCTTCTCTCCCTCGCCTCTCTCCTCACTCTCTTCTCCCTCTCTCGATCTCACTCACATCGATACTTTACATAATTATTTATACTATATTGATAAATGATTATGTTCCACACGTATAGTGTCGATACATTACATACTTATTTATATAATCTACACACGTTTGTATATAATTTATACAATATCGATACACTTTTACATAGTATTTATATAATATTAATACATGTTCATACATAATTATATAATGTCTATACATTATATAGCTATCTATACACTATTGATACACCTTACACACATATATACAATATTGATATACGGAAATTTTTTTTTTTTTTTGAAAAAGTTTCTTTTTTCATAATAAAACACAGCCAAAAAAAAACATTTTTTTTTAATAATTAACTCTGCCAATAAAGAAGAAGCAAAAAGGGCTTGATAATCATGGACTGATTTGACCAATGTTGAGCCGTGATCCTTTTTGGCTATCTTTTTTTGTAAAAAATAAATCGGAGGTTTACATAAATCACATAGTTATAAAGAGTTAATTATCATTTTCTTCACTCTTTTTCAATTTATAGAAATATCTAAAAAAAATGACAATCTAGATACATTAAATTACTAATTTGGATACATTAATTCAGTTTCATATACAAAAATTTGGGTTTTTAAGTATCAACAGATAATAGTTAAAACATGATATATTGAACATAGAGATAATTTAAGAATCAGGATTAATGTATCAGAATGGAAAGAAGGAATTTTTAAAATTTTTGAGAATGAGTGAGAATAATGAAAAATATATAAATAAAGGAGTGTAATTAGATTATATTAAAGAAAAGGGGACAATAATGAATGAGTTATTTTTCCCATAAAATATAATAATAATAATAATAATAATAATAATAATAATAATAATAATAATAATAATAATAATAATAATAATAATAATAATAATTATTATTATTATTATTATTATTATTATATTAATGAAATTTGCCCATCTAAATTTTGACAACAATGAAGGAGTTGTTTATTTTTTTTAGAACATACAAGCAACTTAGGGACTCGCAATATTTGTTGTTATACTCTCGACATTTTTAATTTACCGAATTAAACACAGAATATCAACAAATTTAAAGAATTATATATAAAAAAAAAATTAATCTGTGAATTCATCGTTCAATTGCATGCCACAGATTCTATCACCATTTAAATCCAATTAAGAAAACAAAAATGATCGAGAAATAACGATTCAGACATGAATGCTCAAGTTTTGTATTTATCTTCGAAAAATAGTTTCTAATATAAAATATTATTTTGGAGTTCTTTTTAATTATCCAATCATGATTTTCAATTAGCGAAATTATTTCATAGAATTTTTTTGCTAAAAATATTCGATAGTTATTTTCACAGATACTTTGATTAAGTTAATTTGAAAAAAAATAGTAGTATTTTTACAAAAAAAAAAAAAAACTTTTCAATATTTCAATGAGAATCTATTTCCAATATAATGTGAGAACTTTTAGACCGATGATTGTTCGAAGACATTTGTGTATATATTACTAGATGATTAATAAAATACTTAATTAATTGCTCAAAACAAAAAAAATTACTCCAGTAGTAATTGGTAACATAACATATGTATATGGACTCCAGTATCAGAAGATGATACAAAATATGTGGCTTCCCATCATGTCTTAACAAAGACTACCTTCTTATTTTAGGGATTTTTACCATTTCTGTCCACAAAGTTAGAGCTACTTAAAACTTTACTCATAAACCTACACCAATTCTAAAACAAAATACCTCCACATTCGGGGATTTAAGTTATATTCATCGATAATTTAATTTTTTTTATGTTATCAGATAATTTAACCTATAACAGGTAATCAAATAGAGTAATAATAACCTGCTATAGTTGCTTAAATTAAACTGTCATTTAAAAAAAAATTTAAATTATCAATGTATATAGCTTAAACCCTCAAAAAATATAGTAACCCTTTGTTAGCCAGCAAAAAATGTGTTATCCTGGTTGTCCAAGCAATAAAACTGAGGAAACATTTTAGTTTCATCTTCATTAGTCATCCATAGTGTGCTTGGCCAATGATTCCATATAGGTGATGGCATTGTTTCATTTTCTTCTGATAATTCAATATCTTTCCATATCTCATCCATGGAGTACACCTTCATTTTGTCACCATCATTCTTTTTCTCTAGTCCACCCGTATCGTAGAAGTTTCTTTCGTTGTTTTTCTTAATGGGCGTGAAATCCACACCAGGACTGTTAGATGAAAAAGATGAAGAGTTGGAGAAGGATGAAGAGGGAGAAAGAATAGAAGCGTTATTTTTCCTCTCATACTGAGCCTTCTTCCTCATGTAGGTTCTCCAGTAATTCTTGATTTCATTATCAGTTCTTCCTGGTAATTTCATTGCAATTCTTGACCATCTGAACATGAAGAAACTTAAATCACATGGCAATTCAAATGATAGTAAATATAATAGGAAGAATTAATTATGATCAGTGACAGAGCAAGATGTTCTAAATATATATTCAAAAATATATATCACACTTGGAATTTAAAGTTATTACTATAGAATTAATGTATAAAGTTTAGAATTATAAACTTTATGGATTCGTTATAATTAATCTAGTGTTTCGATAAGATGGAAATAATGAATTTAAATATTATAGATTTAAGTTCTAAATTCTATTTCACATACTTCATTTAATTTTGTTGAGTTCTTATTTTCTTAGTTTAAACATATATACAAAGTTTGACGTTTTTGATCCAAGATATCAAAATGAAATCATCATCCATCATTTATGATATCAACAAATCTTCCCTTGGCTTCTTGAGTTAAAACATACATTTTAAATTTCACTCTTTAACTCAACATCATATTTATATTTTGAATCCATTAGTGTATTATTTTCTCCGTTTCTTTTTAGCAATCACAGTTGTTTTTAGAGTCAAACTATATGAATTTGATTAATCTTTTAAGATATATTTTTTCATTTTATTGATATGAAAAAAATTAAAATTTATTATGCTTCTTGTATAGTTATTGAATATCTACTTAATTCTTCTTTTTAATATATTAAATTAATATAATCTAATTTAATTTTAAAAATTAGTTAAATTGATTTTCGAAAAGTACAACATGAGAAATGGGTAAGGTTGCCATGTCACCAAGAGGTCATGGGTTCAAGCCTTGAAAACAGCCTTTAGCAGAAATGCAAGGTAAGGTTGCGTACAATAAATCCTTGTGGTCTGATCCTTCTCCGAACTCTGGATTTAACGGGAGTTTTAGTGCACCGGACTTGCCACAACATAAGAATTAAAAAGGAAAGAGTTGTTATCATCATATTAGAAAAAAAAGTTGGAAATTAAGTAGTCAAACCTATTTCCCCATTTTGAGTGTAGTTCAAGAATGAGACGTTCTTCTTGAGGAGTCATCTTTCCTCTTTTGAGACCAGGATGCAAGTAATTCACCCAACGTAACCTACAACTCTTTCCTGTTCTTCTCAAACCTATTTATACAAAAATTGTATATAGAAAGAAATGAGTCAGAAATTGTTCCATGAAATTGAGATTTCATGTCTAAGACAAGCCTACCTAATTTATGTCTCCCGCCAACCTTAAAAACCTGAAACTTTGGCTAAGAAATCCCATCGTCGATCGCCAAACAAGTTCACATAGAATGCAAGTCGAACATCTTCTTCTTCTGTCCAAGGTCCTTTTCTCATTTCTTCTTGTGCCATCTTCTTGTTTTGAGTTGTTTCTCTATATCTAGCTTAGCCTTTTCCTTGAGTCACCTTATAATTGGATGGTACAAAGTGTTGGCTACATGGGTGATATTTATACTTGAAATAATTGGCTTGAGTGGCCTTGAAAGGAAGGATATGCGAGCATTGACACGGAGTCAGAATTGTCAGTAAGGAATTTTAAAATATAAAAAATTATACACAAAGAAGTCAAAGAGAATTCAACATCTATTTTATATATATATATATAAACAAGTCATCAAAAAGATTTTGAATAAACCCCTCTTAGTTCTACCTTGTGAATGTAAGGACATATGTGTTTTTCTATTACCTTTTTCTTAAAAAAGGATTTATTTGAATTTTACTCCATTTCTTTAGATTCATATTGAATAACTTTATTTAGGGTAAAGAACTCTTTCAACCTAAAAGTATTTATTATTGATTTAACTTTTATACAATAATAAAAAGTATAATATGTAATCAAGCTCTTTCAATGTTCTATCTTTCACTTTATAAGTGGTATGCTCATGCTCATTGTGGTGGAAAGAAGCCAATGTTGCATATATGATGTAATCCACTAAGAGAAAAAAAATGTAGATAAAGAGGTTGATATGTTGATTCAACTTTCATAACTTGCTGGCCATTTCAATGTTAGGTGCCTTGTTGGAATTTGTCTTCATCTATAAGAAAATTTAAACAAATAAATAGACGTGTGGAATACACAATTTATAGCTACTTTAATTTTTTTTTTTAAAAAAATATATGAATCCACTAATTAGTGGAATGAGCCATCAAATTTGAATGGATGAACGAATATGTTTATTAGCTACAAAATTTTGTCTGTCACTAATTTTTTTTTTCTTTTTAACAGTTTTTGACTCATTGGATTTTGTTATTTGATCATCTAACTTGATTCAATAATTTAACGAGTCATTTCAAGTTTTACTCTTGCATCAAGTAAACAAATTGGGCTATTTTTGAGTATATTAAAAATAGATCATGTTACAACCTTATCTTGAAAAATAGTCTCAGTCGTCTATTTCTGCTCAAAGGAATAGGTTGTCTAATGAGTTTCTTTGACAATTTACTTTATGTGTTTTCTTCTTTGCTGATCTGTGAGGATTTGATTTTTGATAATTATATATTTTCTTTAGTATGGGAATGTCTTTTATACACATTTTGTCAATCATAAAAACATCAATATATAATTTTACAAAAATGTTAAGTGTAAATATAGAGATCATTATATTTCAACAAATCAATTAATTTTGAATATAGATTCAATCTGTACTAATTCTTTCTCATTTCTTACTTTATTTCCAATTTCTTTAAGAGGGTTCATGATCTACAACCCATTTTTGCATAATAATTAAGGGGGAGAAAAAAATCAAACCAACTTATAAATGGATGATAATTAAGATGATTGATATATCAAATCATTGCATTGTGTGTTTTCTCAAATGATTCACTCAAATATAGACATACAACACTAAAAAGGGTGAGTCATGCTTGGATTATTTGGGAAAAGTCATCATGTACTTTGATGAGCTCTTGCCTATTTGGTCCCTTGATTTCAGCAAAGGCCATTGATCACCTGTTCGTTATTATAAGAGAAAATTAGAGGGTTCCAGAAGTGGGAAATCAACAGTAGGAAACTATGCATAAGTCAAGGCTTACAGTATGATTATAACTTACACCATTAAAATAAATACTTAAGTCATCAATAGAAATTTAATCTTGTCCACATTTTTTTATTTAGATACTTCAATTAAGACTAGTTCCTATTGAGTATCTATACCATTCAAAACATGTACCTATTACGCACAAAATGCTGATTTGTGATCTCTACACCTTTTTATTTTAATTAACAACAAAATTTAAATTAAATTTATTGGATCAACTGAGCTCACCTTGCCTACCACCAAAACATACTAAACATGTGGAAACAAACTATAACCTTTTTAAGTGTTGGGTTAGCCCACTCTCCATTTCCATCATCCAAAAAAGGACAAAAAAGAAAACGTAAAATCCAACTTTTGTGTTGGAATTCATATACATAATCACATGTATATAAACACGAATTATATCAAAGAGTCATAACCAATCATTCGTACTTTATCACCAAATTATTCCAATTTTTATCAAAAAAGAACCTTCACCAAAACTGTACATGAATTGAATGGAAGCAAGAGAAATAAGTTTGATATTTTTGTTATGACAAAAAAACACAAGAATTGTCCTTTTTTAAATATATAAAGACAATGCTTCTGGGGAAATATATTTTGTTCCATAAATCCTCGAATGTTTCTTTTTCCTATGCAGAGGCAATCAATCTCAATATATTTAATTTTTTATGATAAAATAAATTGGTTATAATTTGAATTGCAAATTTACTGTTTGTGAAGCAGTTGACAAGACGATTCTCATTAACTTCCAGTTTCTACTGAAAGAGTTATATATAAGTCTTGTATTTCATTGATGTATAATTATCTCTGTTTTATATATGATAGAGGATATTGACATGAAAGAAAATAAATAACTGGTAAGGAAAACTGTCACGTCCTGGGAGGGTATCCTAGACGTGGCCGGCCGTTAGAGACTATTGCTAGTCCCCAAATGAACCACTTGGCCTCATCACATCCATTCATTCAATATAACTCAGAAAACTCAACGGAAGACTAAAGATAAGAATGGACAATCTATAACTCAAATATCATATTAAAGAAATAAGCTAGTAAGAAAGAAACTAGCTCGACAAGTCTCAACATCAATACTCAACTCTAGTCTATGAAGCCTCTATCACTATCAAATGGTGCTAACAGACCTATGACTACCTCAACATAAAATAAAGCTAACTCCAAGTCTAACTCAAATAAGCAAGATGAAAATAATTAATGATCCTCCGAAATAAAGGAGGCTCACCAACTCAATGAAATGCTCAGGTCCTCAACGATGCATCTGTTGATGATCTCTAATACCTGCCTTTGCATCATAAAACGATGCAGTCCAAAAGGGGACGTCAGTACGTGGAATGTACTAGTATGTAAAATGACTAATGAAACAGAAACTGGTATAATAATACAAGATAATATCAACTCATAGTATAAACAATCAGAATGTCAAATGTCTATCTAAAGCAAGAATAAAGAGTAGACAAGTGACCCATTAATCAATCGAACCTCATCAATCAACCCAACTCAACTCAACTCGACACGACTCAGAGTACTCAAGGTGGGAACTTTCTGGGAGTTTCTCTTATCCAACAATGATCACTTATGGGCCAGTCATTATACAACAACCCCGCTGATGTTTCCACAACCATTCCGTACTTGTCAGGTAAGGAACACCTATGATCCACAAGGGATCTAACCTCTAAAGTCCTCTATTACTTTCAAGGACTTTTCCTCAAGAGGGGACCATCTGAAGTAATGGTTCAATCTTGTAACGCTCGGTAAAATTACCAAAATACCCCTAGAGTATGGATATGCGCATAACGCATCTTTCGAAGCTTGTATGGCAAATTCGAGATTGGATTTAGAATCAGCATGAAAAATTGAGCGGGAAAGTGGTCTCGGTCGATTTTTAGAGCGACCTGATCGAAAGATAAATTTTCGATCCAAATCAAAAAACAATGACGGTCCGCGACAGAGGTGCGTCGTGGACCTGTCGCGGAGAAGCACTTGTGCGATTTTCAAATTTTTCGACTGGATGGAGAAAACTCATTCAAAAATATTTTTCCAAAAATACCCTGTTCGCGATAGGTCTGCATCGCGGACCGTGTATTTTTTGGGCTGAAAATTTCCAAATAGTTATGAGGGGAATTTCGGTCAATCCCCCACCCCTCCTAAACTCTAATACACGACTAATAATGACATTTCTACGTGAAAAGGGTCTAATACCCTCATTCTAAGTCCTATTGCCTAATCTAACAAAGCTAGGGCTTGAGGAGAAGAGAGAAGAGCTTGTGTGAGGAATTCGAGAGGAGGTCCTAGACGTACTCGGTTGTTAGCCGCATCACAGGTATGTAAGGCTAAACTATAATATGAGATTGTTCTCTCATGTGTCCCATAGAGGTCATAGATGAGTTGATAATTGAAGAGTCTACATGCATGATTGATGGAATTTTTTTGAAAATTATATTTGAAATTACATGTTTTCTATGTTGGTGATCATCATACTATTTGCTTTCTTAAATTGAATATTTTCATGAGAATTTGCATAACCCTACATGACTAATTCGAAAAGCATGCATATTGAATTTGAGAATTGAGTCTAGAGCCTTGAGTTAAGATGGTGATTGTTGATTGTGATTGTGAGTGTGATGAATGATGAGTTTAGAGCCTTGAGTTAGAATTGTGATTGTTGATTGTGATTGTGATTGTGATGAGAGAATGATGATGAGTTGATAGAGTTTGATTGTCTTATGAGTCTATATAAATGAACTCTACCGATGTGTCCATTCACTTGATTCTTAATGATTGTTCTAAATCTTGAGTCATTGATGAGATTGAATGATGAGAGGGTTAAAGTCCCTATGAGATTGAATGATGAGAGGGTTAAAGTCCCTATGAGATTGATTGATGATAGGGTTAAAGTCCCTATGAGATACCGATCGTTAGTTCCTATGAGATTGGTTGAGATGGAGGTTTTATGAGCATTGAGTCGGGAGGAGTATTGAGCACGGAAATGTGTAAGAGTGAGCCCCACTCGAACCCATTAAACTACGTTGCCAAGCGTAGAAGAGGTTTTCCTCTTGAGTTTATGTCCCTGAAAGCAATAGCGGACTTGTTGAGTTTTCTGACTCCATATTGGGTGAGCTGATATGGTTTTTGATTCGTTCTCTACCTGGCAAGTACAGAATGGCCATGGCAACACCGGCGGGATGTTGTACAATCACTTGCCCATAAGTGATTATTGTCGGTTAAGAGAAACTCCTATAATTTTCGTACCTTACTCCGAGTCTAGATGAGATGAGAGGGGGTGAGCTCCTCTGAGTTGAGTCTTGAGATGAGATGAGAGGGGGGTGAGCTCCTCTGAGTTGAGTTTGGGATGAGTTGAGACTATTGATGAGTCTGAGTTAATGATGTGTCATTTGTCTACTCTTTATTCTTGCATAGATAGACATTTGACTAACGATGTGATGTGGTGTTTATTTTGAGTTGATATTGTTTCCATATTATCTACCGGTTTCTGTTTCACTCAGCTATATTACATACCAGTACATTCCAAGTACTGATGTCCCCTCTAGACTGCATCATTTTATGATGCAGAGGCAGGTACTAGGGATCGTCGACAGGTGCTTCGTTGAGGATTCGAGATTGCAGCTGATTGGTGAGCCTCCCCTACTCCGGAGGATTCACTCTTTTATTTCATCATGCTTTAGAGTTAGACTGGATTATTTCTTTTGTTTTGATTTGAGTAGCCATGGATTTGTCATTGGCACCACATGATTAGTGATAGAGGCTTCATAGACGATGGTCGAACATTTGATGTTGAGATTGTGAGCTAGTTCTTTCTACTAGCCTTTATTTTTATATATATATATATACTCCTTTGAGACTTTAGATGAGATGTGTCCACTAGACTTATATTTTCCTGCTATCCAGTAGAGTCATTTGATTGAATGATGTGATGGAGCTAAGTGGTTCGTTTGGGGACTAGCAATAGTCTTCGAGTGCCAACCACGCCTAGGGTACCCTCTCGGGGCGTGACAAATCCTCACCTATGTTTGGCGACATAGTTAATGAGTGCAAGTGAGATTCACTCTTACCCATTTCGGTGCTCAATACTCCTTTCACGACTCAATGCTCATAAGACTCCTCCTCATCTCAATTAGCCTCATAGAGGCACTCATCAACTCAATTAGTCTCATGGAGACTCTCATCAACTCATGAACTCAAACTCTAAAGTCCTCTATTACTTTTAGGGACTTTAACTCATCTCAATTAACTCAATTCTCAGTTAAGAACTCAAGGACTCAGAAGAAGTCATTTAGACAAAACTCGATAACTCAATTATGAAGACTCATAGGATCATCAAGCTCAATCTACTCAACCTCATACTCCCATCAAGATTTCAATTAACATATTCAAATTTAGGCTCTACACTCTATCCCTGGGTTTATTCATGCATGCTTTCACAAAAATATCATATTGGGTTTATACGATGTCTCATGAAAAATAATTTTATGATGATCATCAACATATGAAAATACATGTAACAGATATAGTTTTCAAGAAAGTATTTCAAGAAACATGCATGGGTACTCATGAATTCTCAATTCCTTTATTACCATCAATAGGGTACATGGGAGAAAATCTCATGCTTTAGTTTAGCCTTACATACCTGGTGAGAAGCTTTTGATAATCAATCCTCAAGAACTCTCCTCGATCTCCTCAATTCCTCCCTCCTCTTCTCTTTTCTTTAGCCCTTGTCTTTTCAAGAACTTAGAATGACTTAGGAATGGGATTTAAAACCCCTTTTACGCTCAAAAGGACCCATTTAGATCGTGTTTTGAGTTTAGGAGGGATTGGGACAGGTCTAAAATGCTCCTCATGAAATCAAAGAAAAAGTTTGCCTCGAAAACATTGGGTCCGCGATACGGACCTTGTCTATTTTGGGTATTTTTTGTCGAAAATTCTCTGAATGAGTTTTCTAATCCTGTAGAAATTTTTTGAAAAAAATTTAAGTGTTTTTCTGCGGCAGGTGCGCATCGCACACCTGTCGCACACCCTTACTGAAATTCGTTTTCGCATCAAAAAATTATCTTTTGATCCAGTTGCTCTAAAAAATTAACCGAAACCACTTTCCCACTCAATTTTTTATGCTGATCACATATCTGACCTCGGATCTACCATCGGAGCACGAGAAGACACGTTATGCACACATCTTTCCTATAGAGGTATTTTGGTAATTTTATCGGGTGTTACATCATCTCCCCCTTGGAATCATTCGTCCTCAAATGATGAGTAAAGGTAGATATCAAGGCATGAATAGACTCAAGACTCATCTCGATACTCACTCAATAACTTAGATTCTCTACTCCTCATCAACCTCAACAAATTCTACTCAGACTCAAGAATAGACATATCAACTCAAGAATAGAAACATCAATTTAGTCAAGGGTAAGAACATTACCTTCAACATTCTCATCATTAGGCACGAATAAATGCAGATATTTAGCTCTCATCTCTTCCTCAGCTTCCCACACGGCTTCCTCAATGAATTGATTTCTCCACAGGATTTTAACTAAGGCGATCTCTTTGGTTCTCAACTTGCAAACCTGACAATCAAGGATTTGGACCGGAATCTCCTCATAGGACAAACTATCTTTTACTCCAATGCTCACAACAGGGATCAGCAAGGGAGGATCTCCCAAGCATTTCTTCAACATCAATACGTGGAACACATGATGAATTGCATCTAACTTGGAAGGCAACTCTAACTCATAAGCAACCTTCCCAATCCTCTTCACAATTTGATGGGGACCAATTTAGCGAGGACTCAATATCACCTTCTTCTCAAATCTCATGAAACCCTTCATAGGTGACACTTTTAAGTACACCCAATTATTTACCTCGAACTCTAAGTCTCTATTCCTCACATCGGTGTATGATTTCTTGAGACTCTGTGTAGTCTTCAACCTCTCTTTAATGACCTTTACCTTCTCCATAAACTGGTGAACAAGATCAGGTCCAATCAACTCAGCTTCTCCAACTTAAACCACCTAATTGGTGATCTACATCTCCTCCCATACAACGCTTTATAGGGAGTCATTTGAATGCTTGCATGATAACTATTGTTATATGCAAATTCAATCAATGGTAAGTGATCATCCCAATTTCCTTTGCAGTCAAAGACACAAGCTCTCAAAATATCCTCTAATTCTGAATTGTACACTCAGCCTGGCCATCTGTCTGAGGATAAAAGACTATACTCAAATTCACTTTAGTACCCAATTCCTTCCGGAAAGATCTCCAAAATTGGGAGGTGAATTGATCTACTCTGTCCAAGATGCGCACAATCTTACGGATGTACAACTTGGCATACTCTTTTATAGTGTTAGTTGTCTTAACAGCTAAGAGATGAGCAGATTTAGTCATTCTGTCGACAATCACTCATATCAAATCATGTTTCCTTCGAGACAACAACAAACCAGTAATGAAGTCCATGTGATAATCTGCCACTTCCACTCAGGAATCTCAAAGTTCTGTGCCAATCCACATGGCCCTTGATGCTCAACTTTAACTTGTTGACAATTTGTGCACTTAGAAACAAACTCAGTGATATCCTTCTTCATTCCACTCCACCAATAGACTTCCCTCAAGTCGTGGTACATCTTGGTAGAGCCAGGATGAATGGAATATCTGGAGCTATAGGCTTCTGCCATAATTCTATCTCAAATACCATGAACATATGGAACGCACAATCTAATCTGGTATCTCAACACTCCATCACCCCCTTTGGAGAAGACCATCACTTTCTGTTTGTGGATAACCTCTTTCAATTGAAGTATGACAGGATCTTGGTCTTGCTTTTCTTTCATCTCTGCACTAAAGATAAAGCAGACCCATTCTGAACATTGACTCCTACCTCATCATTCGCTTCAAGTTGAACTCCTCATTGAGCCAAACGATGCACTTCCTTTGCTAACTCCTTTTTTCCTTCCTCAACATGCGCTGTGCTACCCATTGACAACCTTTTAAGAGCATCAACAATAATGTTAGCATTACTTGGGTGGTAGAGAATGCTCATGTCATAATCGTTGAGCAACTCTAACCATCTCCTCTGTCGTAGGTTGAGCTCTTTCTGACGGAAGACATACTACAAACTCTTGTGGTCAATGAACACATCCACATGCACTCCATATAAGTAGTGGCGCCAGATTTTAAGTGCAAACACCACCGCTGCCAACTCAAGATCATGGTTTGGATAGTTCCTCTCATGAACCTTAAGTTGTTTGGAAGAATAGGCTATCACTTTCCCTCTCTACATCAGCACACAACCCAATCCAACTCTTGACGCATCACAATATATCACAAAGTCCTCTGTCCCATCGGGCAAGGCTAAGACTGGTGCAGTAGTCAATCTAGTCTTCAACTCTTGGAAACTCTTCTCACATTCATCAGACTACTGAAATTTGACCTTCTTTTGAGTCAACTTGGTCAATGGTGCGGATAGGGAAGAAAATCCATCAACAAATCTATGGTAAGAACTTGCCAACCCCAAGAAACTTCTTATATTAGTCGGAGAGGTTGGTCTGGCCAGTTCTTAACCGCTTTAATATATTGGGCATCTACTCGAATACCATCACCTGAAATGATATGGCCTAGGAAAGCCACTGACTTAAGCCAAAACTCACATTTTGAGAACTTTACATATAACTCATGGTCCTTAATAGTCTGGAGAACAACTCTGAGGTGATTGGCGTGTTGTTCCTCATCTCTTGAATACACCAATATGTTGTCAATGAATATAATCACAAACATATTAAGATATTATCTGAAAACCCTATTCATCAAGTCCATGAAGGCTGCAGGTGCATTTATCAACCAAAGGACATGACCAAGAACTCAAAATAGCCATATCTGATCCTAGAGGTTATCTTTGGAATATCACATTCCCTCACTTTCAACTGATGGTAGCCAGATCTGAGGCCTATCTTTGAAAAACAAGAGGCACCTTGAAGTTGGTCAAATAGATCATCTATCATGGGGAGAGGATATTTATTATTTATGGTGACCTTTTTAGTTGCCTATAATCAATACACATTCTGAGAGACCCATCTTTCTTTCGCACGAATAAGACAGGAGCGCCTTAAGTAGAAACACTTGGCCTAATAAAGCCCTTCTTTAACAAATCTCTCAACTGCTCTTTCAACTCTACGGAGGCCATCCTATAAGGTGGAATTGAGATAGTCTGAGTATAGGGAAGAACGTCAATCCCAAATTCAATCTCCTTATCAGGAGGGACTCCAGGCAGATTCTCAGGAAACACTTCAGGAAACTCATTCACAATACTCAAGAGTCGAAGACTCAACATCATCAGACTTAACTCACATGAGGTGATAGATACAATATTTGGAAATTAGCTTTCTGTCTCTAAGGTAGGAGATATCCTTAAGTGCAACAGAATCACTCTTCCACTATAGAACTAATTCATTTGGGAATTAGAACTTAATTGTTCGGGCTCTACAATCAACAGAGGCATATAAGCGTGAAGCCATTCCATGCCTAGGATTATATCAAAATCAGTCTTTTTATAACTCAACCAAATCAATAAGAGTATCCTTATGATGGATGGACACTATACAAGCTCTATATATTCTCTCAGCTCGAGTAGACTTATCCACTAGAGTAGAAACATCAAAGGGTTCAAGAAGTCTCTTAGGGGTTCTATCAAATATAGTGGCCACATAAGGAGTTACAAAGGATAATGTGGCACCAAGATCCATCAAAACATAACAATCAAGAGCAAAGACTCGAATCATACCCATCACAATATCTGGGGAGTTCTCTTGATCTTGGCGACTGCCCATGGCATACAAACGGTTTGTAGCTCCGCTTACGCCTGACGTAGTACCTTTCTGATTTTCTCTGGCTGGTGGGGCTGGTGCAGAAGATTGAGCCCAACCATCCTACTTTGGACACTTTCTCTGAAAGTGACCCATTTGGCCACACTTGAAACAAGAATCACCCCCCTCTCAACACCTACCCAAGTGTAATCTGCCATACTTAACACATGGTAGCTTACCCTGCGAACCTTGAGCCACACTAGCCTGTGACTGAGATCCCTAGGCTCTAAAGTTCTGAGACATCTAATCATTCCTATTTCTAGGCGTAGGTGCACTAGCAGATGATTGTGCAACACCATTCCCTCTCTTTCCAACCTCATTTCTGGATGTCTTAGCCCTCTTACTTCTAAACACTTCTCTGTCATGCTATCTTTCCTCATTAGCTTGATTTATATAAGTCATCAACCTCCCGATGTCCATATCGCTCACAAGCATAGCTTCCCTCTCATCTTTCTTTAGCCCTCTGTTCAGCCCATCGACATACATCTCCATTCTCCCTCTATCAACAACCATATCTGGAGCATAGCGAGATAACTGAGTTAATTTCAGCCCATACTCATGCACAGTCATAGAGCCCTGTTTCAAATTCAACAACATTCTTACCTTGGTCTGCCTTCGTTCTCTTGGAAAGAAGTGCTCCAAGAAAGCTTTCTCGAACACTTCCCAAGTCAGCAGTGAGGCTTCCACACCCTTGAGTTGGTAAGTAACCAGTTCAACTCTATCAACATCAGCCACATGCATCACTTGGAACATCTTCAAAAGCTCATTCACATAGTTCTCAGGATCCTAGTGGATGCAGACCCTGTGAACTCAGGCGGATTCATCCTCAAGAACTCCTAGACTCTAGATGTGCCCTGTGCATCCTGTCTACCCGCTCCTTACTTCGTTGTAGGTGCTGTGACTGTCTAGGCTAGAGTTTGAATAGCCTAGCGAAGCTCAACATTAGAAGCCTCAGCTTATGGGGGTTGCTCGACAGGTACAGCTGGATCCACGGGCTGCTCATGTCCTTGAGGCTCGGGTAGATTAACATTTTGCCTGGCAGGATGCCCTCTACCTCTGATGGCTCTTCTAGGAGGCATGATCACAATTTTGCAATACGTAGAGCACGAATTAAAAGAGAGTTTCATAGAGTTGACTCTATCGCACGTATCAGATCATGAAAGAACTGTAACCATTCCTAATGTCCTATAGCCTCCTGCTTATAAAGTGTGGTGCACAACACACATAAACAAGACTCTAGTAAACAGGGCTTCATAGACTTCCTAAGACACTTGAACTCTGTGCTCTGATACTAAGTTTGTCACACCCAGAAGGGTACCCTAGATGTGGCCGACACTCAGACACTATTGCTAGTCCCCAAACGAACCATTTGGCCTCATCATATCTATTAATTCAATATAAAACTTAAAAAAACTCAGCGAAAGACTAAATGTAAGAATGGGAAATCTATAACTCAAATATCATATTAAATAAATAAGCTAGTAAGAAAGAAACTAGCTCAACAAGTCTCAACGTTAATACTCAACTCTAGTCTATGAAGGCACTATCACTATCAAATGGTGCCAATGACAAATTCATGGCTACCCTGAAATAAAATAAAGCTAACTCCAAGTCTAACTCAAATAAGCAAGATAAAAATAATTAATGATCCTCCAAAGTAAAAGAGGCTCACCAACTCAGTTGAAATGCTCAGATCCTCAATGATGCACCTTTTGACAATCTCTAGTACCTGTATCTGCTTCATAAAATAATGAAGTCCAAAAGGGTACGTTAGTACATATAATGTACTAGTATGTAAAATGGCTGAATGAAACAAAAATAGGTAGAATAATATATGAGATCAACTTAGAATATACACAATCAGAATGTCAAATGTCCATCTAAAGAAAGAATAAAGAGTAGACAAGTGACCTATCAACCAATCAAACCTCATTAATCAACCCAACTCAACTCAATGGAACTCAACTCAACTAAACTCAACTTGACTCAGAGTACTCAAGGTGGGAATTTTCTGGGAGTTTCTCTTATCCGACAACAATCACAAATGAGCCGGTGATTGTACAACAATCCCACTGATGTTGCCAAAGCTAGTCCATACTTGCCAGGTAAGGAGCGCTTATGATCCACAAGGGATCTAATCTCTAAAGTCCTCTATTGTTTTTAGGGACTTTCCCTCGAGAAGACCATCTGAAGTAATGGTTCAATCCTAACCTATGCTTGGCAATGTATTTAATGAGTGCGAGTGAGACTCACTCTTACCCATTTTGGTGCTCGGTACTTATCCCAAGACTCAATGCTCATAAGACTCCTCCTCATCTCAAGTAGCCTCATGGAGGCACACATCAACTCAATTAGTCTCATGGAGACTCTCATCTACTCATGAACTCAAACTCTGAAGTCCTTTATTGCTTTCAAGGACTTTAACTCATCTCAATTAACTCAATTCTCATTTAAGAACTCAAGGACTCAGATCATCACTAAGAAGAAATCATTTAGACAGAACTCAAGAACTCAATTATGGAGACCCATAGGATCATCAAGCTCAATTTACTCAACCTCATACTCCCATCAAGAGTTCAATCAACATATTCAAGTTAAGGCTCTAGACTCCATCCCTAGTTTTATTCATGCATGCTTTCACAAATATCACATCGGGTTTATACGATGTCTCATGAAAAATATTCAATTCAAGAAAATAAGTTTACGATGATCATTGACATATCAAAATACATGTAATAGATAAAGTTTTCAAGAAACATGTATGGGGACTCATGAACTCTCAGCTCCTATATTACCATCAATGGGGCACATGGGAGAACAATCACATGCTTTAGTTTAGCCTTACATACCTAGTGTGAAGCTTTTTACAATCAATCCTCAAGAACTCTCCTTGATCTCTTCAATTCCTCGCTCCTCTTCTCTTTGCTTTAGCCCTAGTCTTTTCAAGACCTTAGATGGTTTAGGAATAAGGGTTAAAACCCTTTTATGCTCAAAACAACCCATTTAGATCATGTTTTGAGTTTAGGAGGGGTTGGGAAGGGTCTAGAATGCCCCTCAAGAAATTAAAGAAAAAGTTCCCCTCAGAAACATTGGGTCTGTGACGTGGACCTCGTCCATTTTGGGTATTTTTCTCCAAAAATTCTCAAAAGAATTTTCTAATCCCGTAGAAAATTTTTGGACAAAATTTGAGTGTTGGTCTGCAGCAGGAGCACGTCGCACACCTATCACGCACCTCACTAGAATTTGTTTTTACATTGAAAAATTATCTTTTGATCTGGTTGCTCTAAAAAATCAACCAAGACCACTTTTCCCTAAAGTCTGTCTCTGATGTGGAGGCTGGCTGAGTAGGAGGTGCCTGTGGTGCCTCTGCAGTCTTGGAGGTTGACCCCGCCTCCTCGTTCCTGCTTGAATAGAGACCTCTTGTGGAGGATTATCAATGTTTGGGGCTCGAACATCTCGTTGGGCTGTTGTATGCTTAGGAGGCATGATCTGCAAACGCGCAACACATGAATTAGATAGGAATTTTGATAGACTTAAACTCTATTGCACGAACTCAGAACACCAAAGAAGTGTAACCATTCCTAATGTCCTATAGCTCCTGCTTATGAAGTGTGGTGCATGACACACCCATAAAAAGACTCTACTAGACACGACTTCATAGACTCCCTAGGACACTTGAACTCTGTACTTTGATACCAAGTTTGTCACGCCCCGGGCGGGTACCCTTGGTGTGGCCGCCGTTTGAAGAACCATTGTTGATTGCTCAAGAGAACCACCTGGCCTCATTGTCACATCTTACTCAACAATGGTAGAAATACTCAATACAAGCATTAAGGGAAAGATAAAGATCTCATAAATAGTGTCCAAAATAGATCAAGTCTTGAAAATGAAATACTCAACAATACTCTTCTCAAGGTCTATGAAGCCTCTACTCTAAATGTTTAGATGGTACCATGGCAAGCCATGACTACCCAACTTTAAGAAAATAGAAATACTAGTGAAATAAAGAAGGCTCCTCCGAATGGCAAGAAGCGCTTACTAAATCTGGAACTCAAGAATTTTGAACCTCAACGGTGCGCCTGTTGAAGTCCTCTGTCACCAGTACCTGTATCATGAAATGATGCAGCATCGAATGGTGTCAGTACATGGAATGTACGATATATAAACTAGTTCATGAAACAATTAAGGCTCAAACTCGATCAAACGACTCAACTAGAGACTCAACTCCTTATCTCATAACTTAACTCAAATAATTGATGCAAGTTAAAGTTTGAAATCATGCTTTAGAACTAGACTTAATATGTAATGCAACTTAGTTCGAAAATCATGATAGGTTAACTCAAGTGTTGCTTGGAAGTTTCTCTAACTGACATACCTCTCCCCCCCTCCCCCACCACCATAAGCTTTGGTGGTATACAATGAAAAGACGTTGTTGCCATGCTCTTCCTAAACTTGCCAAGGAATAGGACATCAACCTCTACCTCTCTCTCTTGGATCGAAAAAGAATGTCCATCTATTAGGACGTGAGCTGCCAACGTTAATTGTACGACTATCCTACGCGAGCAACATAGTTCTTGGGTTCTCCTCAATCACCCAACTCAGTGCTCAATACTCCTTCCAAGACTAAGACATTTCATGAAAATTTACTCAAGCTCAACCAGTTGTTAGTAACTTAACTCAATTTCTTAACAATTCAATAACTTAAGACCATCATTCATGCAATGTAACTCAAGACTCTAACTCACATCATGCAAGACTCTCGCAAATTACGATCAAGTGACATCATATCATCCATGCTTAGCACATAAAACATAATAGGTATTCATTACATGCATATATGAGACAAAGAAACATACTTCTCAAGTTCAACTTACTTGATTTAGAAAATTAGGTTCATAATTTCAATTTAGTAAGCAAAGAAAATACTAAGTTTAGGATTAGGGTATCAAATATTCGAAATACATTCGTATTTCATGGTAATAATGATGAAACTCATAATTTAACTCAAATATATTCATGAAACTCAAAATGTACAAGAATTTGGGACTTAAGATTCACAAGATTGAGAATATGCAATTAATACTCATAATCTTATTGCAAGTGGACAAAGGGGCGTGTGGATAAACATAATCCAATGCTTTAGGTAGCCTTCCATACCTGAAATTGAAGAACAACTCAATTTTTGACCTCAAGAACCCTCACTTCTTTTCTTCTTCTCTCAATAGCTCTAATCTAGTCTTTGTGCATTTGGAGGCTTTAGAATGGGGTTTAAAAAATCCTTTTTCTACTAAAAACGACTTAATTAATCATGGTCTACATTAATGGGAGAGGTTGGGAAAGTCTAGAATGCCCCTCACGAAAAACAAAAAATTTTTTACCTCGGAATACCCAGTTCACGTCACGGACTGGGCGCGCTCCTATACAAATTTTTCCAAAAAAATTTCGAATGAGTTTTTCCCCTCCCATTGAAAAGAATAAAAAAAATATAAGTTAAGGTCCCTGACCAAGGCACGTCGCGACCCTGACGCGTACAGACATTATTTTGGTTTTCGGATTGAAAAATTATTTTTCGATTCGGTTGCTCTAAAAATCGACCAAGATCATTTTCTCACTCAATTTTTCAAGCTAATTGCAAATCCATTCTTGAATTTTCCATCTGAGAATGGGAAGATGCATCATGTACACGTCTCTCCTCTAGGAGTATTTTGATAATTTTACGGGACATTACATTACGACCCCATCATTTCGATGTGATGGACACCTTCCTTACGACCTGATTATTACAGAAAGATTTGCAACATCATATTATATTATATCAGTTTGTAACCATTCCTTATCACCTGGTTATTTTGGTAATGGCTACTATACCTATGTTGGCACATAGTTCAAGGAAAGGGAGAGGACCCTTGGGGATAACCCCAATGCTCTCAATCTATTCTGTGCTAAGTCAATATCCCACAAGAATACTTATACATATACATACTTTCCAAAGAGGCACAAGTGGTTTCAAATCGTTGCAATGCACATTTGGTCTTAAAAGCCAAACATTCTTTATAATCATTCATATTGGCTAAAACGTTAAATCACAATTCAATCCATACCTTTCATGCATAAGAATAGCTCATTCACTTAACAATATGGTGCAAGCACCCAATATGCTCAAAGAGCCAATAACAATAGATACTTATGTGATCACATTCTTGTCATAACCATATATGTGGGCTTAACTCACCAAAATCATTTTTATAAAACATGTGTGGGCTTAACCCACTGATAATATCATAAAATTCAATACTCATGAGTGCATATGCGATGAATGATATGTGAATAGCAATGGGTAATATAGATTTAATTTTAAATTAACAATTCAATATGAAATTCAAGTAAATCAAATCCACATTCAAATCATAATATTGATTACCCATGCTTAGATCAAACTTTAAAGGGACAATGCATATTCAAATCTTCACAATACTCATGCAATTCAACATATTAGGGCTTAAAACAATTTAAAATCAACAACAAAGCATAGCCCATACTTCAATTGAATTAAATAAATAATAATCTTCAAAACCCATATTTAAAGTAAGCAAAAAATCCATAAATCAAGTGTAAAAGAGTTTGGGTCTTCTTGGTTGAAAGACTCTAAGAATAAATCCCACGTACCTAAGTTCACAAAGAAGAAGTAAGATGAATTTGATGAAGATTGAAGTCCTTCCTTGGGATTGAGAGGAGTTCTTAAGAGTGAATTGAACTAATTTTAAGTGTAAGAGTGAATTTGAATGAGAGAAATAGAGTTTAGGTCATTGAATGTCTTTAGATAGTATAAAAAGTCACAAAATATCCTTAGGAGAAACTACAATTACAAAAATGCCATTTGTAAAACGAGTAAAAAAAAAGTTGCTAGGGGTCCGTATGGAGGGGTATACGGTCCTTGTAAGGGTATACGGTCCATGTTCCCTTCCGTGATATGATACTTAGAAAAATTTCTACTGACAAATGTTCGAGATGTAATTCCATACTTAGAAAAACATTGATGTTGGCACCCATACGGACGACTTCACCGTCCATGAGAGGTCACACAAACCGTGTGGCCTCCCGTGCAGCTTCACTTAGAAAAATTCTTATTGACGAAATTTCGAGATGATTATCTAAGACTTAGAAAATTTTCACTCCGATGTCCATAGGGAAGGCCTCCCGGACCGTGAAATGGTATACAATCCATTAGAGGGTCTATGTATGAAATGCCTTGGCCAAATTATGGATTTTCAAGGTCAAGGCCCTCCACACGGTCTACAACATGGACCGTGAAGCCTCACATGGACCGTGTGGAGTCCATGTATGGTATTTATTGATCTCAAACTCCACATTAAACCCAACACTCTCCACACAAGGCCAAGGGCCACTTTAAGGCACCTCTACACGGTCCATATACCTTCACACCAATCGTGGAGGATTCCCTGAAGTATCACCTTGGTCCAAAACCTTTTAAAACCAAATTTCCAAGCTCCATTAAGGTCATATAAAGTCCGGCCCTTACACATTTAGACAATGAATTTAACACTTAGCAATAAGCAAAGTCCTCGAGTGATATTCAATATTGTGATAAGTTTGGGCATGTTTGATAAGCCTGACATGTTGTTAAGCAATGTCGAAAATTTGCGGGAACCGTTTCCTTGGTTATATCTCTCTATGAAATCTTATGTGACTTCAAATTAAACAAGAAACTCTCAACCACGTGTTGATGTTTCTTCAACTTTCACTGACTCCTTTGATTGATTGATTCGGGTGCATCTCATCATGTTACTAGTGATCTGCAAAATTTGTCACTCCCCATTGATTATGATGGTTGTCATGCTCTGGGAGGGTACCTTAGACGTGACCGGTATTCAAAGACTATTACTAGTCCTTAAGCGAATCACCTGGCCTCATGACGATCGTTTAATCATTCAAATCAGTGGAAGACTTAAAGTAAAGTGACATTATGATGAACAACTCAATAAACATTCTAACTCAATGAATTAAGGCCATAGGACAACAAAATCAAACTCAATATCTGTGACATAAGAGTGGATTTATGTCATGAACAAATTTAGTATCTTGACCGAAGCTAAGGGGAAGAATCCGAAAGCAAGCCTTACTAGAATTCTATAGAAAATCGGGCAGAGTTTCCATTGATTTTAGGCCTACCCAAAAATTTTACCTGTCTCAGATATAAACAACACAACTTCAAAATATTCAAATCGAGATACCATATAAATTTTCAGTCTATTCTCCAAAAAATAATACTAACTCACCTTCAACAATAGGGAGAAATTTAAAATCCATCATACATCTAAGATGACAAAAGAGTATTCATGGCTCTAATAAAATAAATGACTATGGAGCGATTCTAAGAATTCAAAAAAGTCCATAACAATGAATAACTCGTTTCCCATGCGAACAAGTGTGGGGCTCACCATGGAATCAACTTGCTACCTTTAGCTGACTAAATCCTCGCCAATACCACCTGTATTCTCTGAAAAAAATAGCGAGAAGTGAGACTCTAGCTTAGTGATTAATAAAAATAACCACAACCGTTTTGATGAGGGACAAGTCAGAAAAATATGCTAGTATAATAGGGAAAAGTATGCTGTCAATTTCTTATTCAGCCTCTAATTTCTGGAATCCACATAATTCCATATTCGGATACCACATTCCTCAGAAATACTACTGAGTCTAGCCAAAATTCACACTTTGAGAACTTAGCATATAGCTTATGTTCTCGCAGTGTTTGTAACACAGTCTTCAAATGATTCTTATGTTCTTCTTGGCTACAGGAATATATCAGAATATCATCAATAAATACTATCATGAACTTGTCTAACAAGGGCCTGAACACCCTATTCATTAAGTCAACGAATGCAGTTGGAGCATTAGTCAGTCCGAATGACATCACAAGAAACTCATAGTGCCTATATTGAGTTCTGAATACTGTTTTAGAAATATCTTCCTTCCTGATTCGAAGTTGATGATAACCAGATCGAAGATCTATCTTTGAGAAGTGGGAAGCTCCCTCAAATTGATAAAAAAGATCCTTTATACAAGGTAAAGGATACTTATCATGTATTATTACCTTATTCAGCTGCCTGTAATCGATGCACATTCTCAAACACCCATCTTTCTTCTTTACGAACAATACTAGTGCACCCACAAGAATATACTTAGTTGGATGAAGATCTTATTGAGCAAGTCCTGTAATTTTTGCTTCAACTCTGCTGGTGCCATGCGATATGGAGGTATAGATATCGACAATGTGTCAGGAGACAAATCAATACCAAAGTTTATTTCTCGTAGTGGAGGTAATCCAGGCAAATCCTTAGGAATACATCAGGAAATTCATTCGCCACTAGTTTCTTTTCCAAGCTAAGTGTTTCCTCTGTAGTGTCCCTTTCTTATACCTAAGAGACCATGCAACCTTTACTGAGTAATTTTTGAGCCTTCATAAGAGATATACTCTTACCAACCTTTGGAACTTGACCTCTCTTTAATATAAAGATAGGCTCACTTGCCATCTCAAATTTGACTATTTTTGCATGACAATCTATTGTAGCATAGCAAGAAGATAACCAATCCATACCCATCAACACATCAAAGTCAATCATGTCAAATAAAATTAAGTGAGCTAGAGTGTCTTTACCCTCAACTCTAGTCTAACAATCACGGTACTCATATTAAACTAACAGAGAATCTCCCACAGGAGTAGCAAAAAGAAAAGGATAATTCAAAACCTCTGGATGTCGAGCAAACCTTAAAGAAAAGTATGAGGACACATAGGAGTGGGTAGATCTTAGATCAATCAAAGTATGTGCATCAAATGAACAAATTGAAATATTACTTGTAACCATTGCATTTGAGCTCTGAACATCTTGTCTAGTAAGTGCAAAAACTTTTGGCTGGCCTCTACCCATATTTCCATATCCTTTAATTTCAGCAACACAATCTTTGGCACCTCGACCATTGTTTCCTGTGATAGTAGTACCTGAAGCATTACGAGTAGTTTGAGTAGGTGCAATCATCTGAGTGGAGTTTTGGTTTGAGTTTTTAAGAGGTAGAGGACAATCTCTAAGGCAATGCCCTAACTGACCGCATTGAAACCTCCCTCCAGTCAAAAAACGACGCTGGCCTATGTGTGATCTACCACAAGTTTGATAGATGGAGTAGTGACATACATTTAACTAGAATTTTGATGTCTCTATGATGATGACAACCCTTGAATACCTTGTCCCTGATGTGGCCTATTTGTGGACTGTGAAATTGTATCTATCCCTGCCTGAGAGCCCTATTGTTGCCTTCCCCGACTTCCTACCTTTCAATTTGAACTATAGTCACCGCGAAAATATCCCCCTGTCTTAGCCTTCTTACGGGCATCAAAGGCTACACATTCCTTGCTTCCTTTGTATTCAATCTTTCTTGCTAATCAACTACTTCTGAATATGTCAACTTCTTCATATTTGGGGCTACCGTAGTGAATAAACGAGCAACCAATCCATTGACAAATCTTTGAACTCTAGCTTCTTCAGTTGGCACTAAGCAAGGAGCATATTTGGCCAATTTATAGAATATGGTGTTATAGGTGGACACATCCATATTCGGAGTGTGTACAATCTCTCAAACTGACTAGCATATTTTTGCCTCTGACTTTCAGAAAGAAAATGATCCATGAATAATTTAGTAAACTCATCCCATTTTAGTGGTGCTGCTCCCGCAGGCCGACATAGCAATAAGATCTCATATCATGTGTTAGCCATGTCCTCTAGTTTTTATGTTGCAAGCTCCACAATTCTTTCACTAGAACATCCTAGCACCCATAATGCTTTGAAGGTTCCATCTAAGAAATTTTGAGGATCAGCTAAACTATCAGAATGAGTAAACTTTGGTGATTTCAGCTTAAAAAGTTCGGGAAATGATATCTCTTTATTCCCAAAAGTATAAGCCTGTAAAGGTGTTTGAGTGGTGCCTGTGTCTGAGCAGATACAACAATATGCTGACCTATCCTCTCTTGTTTGTCCATTCGGTCAACCAAACCCTCTATAACTCTCTGCATGGAGGTAAGTGTTGTTATAGTAGCATTATCTTATGATGGTGGAGGTGGGCTCACACTCATTTTAAGAGTGGCCTCTCTTGCAATTCTCAAAGTGGTGTTGCAGTTCCTTATGGTGACTTTACGACCCCAACCTTGACCAGCTCTACGAGTTCTGCTCTTGCCCTAGTTGTGAAAGTTGGGTGCCTAAAGGAGGTATCATTAGGTGCTTGAGGAACACCTGTCATAGCCTTATCATTAAACAATCGAGTTTGAGCCATCTGATCAAAAAAACAAATAATGTTGGCTTCATTTGGTTGTCCTAAACGTGATACACACAAACAAGAATAAGAAAGAAGGACAAGAGACATCCTATCACCTCCTCGTAGAATCACTATTATAGAAATGACCGGCTACATGACTATAATTGAGATTCTACTACTGACATGTGCTCCATAGTCATAGGAATAACCTACGCTCTGATACCAAGTTTGTCACGACTCAATTTAGGATCATGACCGGTGCTAAGGGGAAGAATCCCAAAGCAAGCCGTACTAGAATTCTGCTGAAAATCAGCAGAATTTCCTCTATTTTTATGTCTATCCAAAGTTTAACCTATCTCAGAAATCAACAACACAACTTCAAAATATTCAAATCGAGATACCATATAAATTTTCAGTCTACACTCCAAGCAATAATACTAACTCATCTCCAATAATATGGAGAAATTCAAAATCTATCACATATCTAAGATGACAAAGGAGTATTCATGGCTCTAATAAATAAACGAATATGGAGCGACTTTAAGAATTTAGAAAAAAGTCCATAACAATGAATAACTCGTTTCCCAAGTGAACAAGTGTGGGGCTCACCATAGAATTAACTTACTACCTTTAGCAAACTAAATCCTTGTCAATATCACCTATATTCTCTGGAAAAAATAGTGAGAAGTGAGACTCTAGCTCAGTGATTAATAAAAATAACCACAACCATTTTGATGAGGGACATGTCAAAAAAATATGCTAGTATTATAGGCGAAAATCATATAATAAGTGCTCTTTCAAAAATCAATAGCCATAATCAATCTTGTTGTCTCATATAAGCAAATCAACTTCGCCATTTAAAAATAAACTTAGAAAACACATTCATATCAAATCACATATATATTCCAAAATTTTTCAAGAATGAATCATGTACTCGGTAATCGGTATGTCTATCTTCTTAAAAGAATAGACGACAATTGTAAATCTCATATGAATAAATCCCTACTCGAGGGATATTGGTAACGGTAGCTAGTTCAACCTTCTCACTAGCGAGGGCTCTATCTGTAATAAGTAAATACAAAGTGCACCAGATCTAACGAACCTGCTGTTAGCTATGGGATTCATCAAAGTTTACTCCCATTAAACTTTTCTTTATAAACTATATAAGCTTTTTCAAAGCAGTACAAGACATTTAAAAGTTGTAGTCATATCATGTCAACTTAACGGAAACACACTTAAAAGTACTTATTTCAAGTGAATGTTAAGTCCTTTTAATAATAGTAATCATCTCATTTATGAATATACTTGTCTTGTAAAAGTAAGATAATCTCAAATAACTATTTTGGTATCAAATCAAGTAAAAGACTTGTCCACATCCAAATTCAAATCATTCAGTACACATTGACTTTATAAATCATGTAAAAATCATGAAACTTATAAAACACAAATTGAGTTAAGATTACCACTCATAGTACTTGAGTAGAGTAACAAACTTGTCACCTCAAGCAATCCGTAAGACTTCCTTCAGTCAATTATACTCATATCATAAAAATCTCATTTTACTTTCTTTGTTCAAGCTAAGTTCATTCTAACTTTAGAGATCCCCAATCCCTTTTTAGACTTTCAATTTCCTATCCATTTGAAGATATACATATGTAATACCCAAACTATGAGTAATTCAACAAGTTCTTAATCCATCCATTTTGACATACTTTTATAATTAATTTTTAATTCTTCGTACAAACTTATACAAGAATCAATTAATCAGCCCCAAACTAGAGTAAATCACTGTCTATGATAATCATAATCTTTTGTTTTCTAAAATACCCAACCCCAGCTTCCGGGGTTGTCCCTCTAACGGTCTTTACTTGAGTTTTGGATATGATTTACGTAACTTTCACAACTTCCAATTCATCACCTACCCCAATTCATATCAATCATTCATCTAATTAAAAGGTATTTCAACAGATTATCTTAGTGTTCCTCAATTTCTTCTAACCCATGGAGGTTTCTTAACTTTCTACCCCAATTTCTATGGCTATGGAATAAACAAATTAAATCTATAAATCAAATTTCGAAATTACCCTCTTTTTCTACCTTTTTTCTTTACCGGTGACTAGAGGTCTTGAAAAAGAATTTTTTGTGCCTTCTGTTCTGCTCCAAAATATAACCAGCAACTGTGCATACTTTATTTTCTTTTTCAGACGTTCTGGTCGCCCTTTCTTTTCCTAGAATTTCTAATGCTTTGGCATGTTCTTTAAGTCACGTGTGAATGGTCTTAGCCAAACTACTTTATATATATATATATATATATATATATATATATATATATATATATATATATTCAATTGTTTATTTATCCCTCTAATGTTAAAGGAAAATTATGTCCCTACTTAAGTGACGAGGGGTATTACAATTTAAAGAAAACTCAATCAAGAAAAGGGACCTCAACATCAACTCATCATTTTCTAGTCTATGAAGTCTCTATCTTTACATGTCTAGATAGTGTAATGACAGGACCATGGCTACCACAAATCAAAATAAAACTAACTCAAAAGCAAAAGAGATATAAGTGGTATCCTTTGAATGCAGGGGAGGACTCACAAATCAGCTATTGGAAGATAAGACCTTCAATGAAGCGCCTGATGATGATCTTGAGTACCTGTCTCTGCATCATGAAATGATGCAGGCCTAAATGGATATTAGTACGTGGAATGTACGAGTATGTTAAATATTTAAAAAGGAAAGGACATAATCAAAGATACTCAACTCAAACATCAACTCATCTCAGACATCGACTCAACTCAAAAGATATAGAACTCAATCACATAATATCGTCATGACCTATTTGGGAGTTTCTCTAACCCACAACCATCACCTATGAGTCAGTGATGATACAACAAAGCGATATTTTTGCTACATTTATCCAGTACCTTATCGGGATAAATGACATTCCATCCGTGGATCCACAAGTAATAACAATAAGTACTTTTTTGGATAGTAGGAAAACATTTGATTTTATTGTTCAATCCTCTCCAACGCTGGCTATGTAGTTATTGAGTTTGAGTTATTATTTATTCTTACTCATTTCTGTGTTCAATACTCCTCCTAGGACTCAACATGCTCATAAGACATCAATCAATTAGTTAACTCATCTAACTAGTCTCATTGGATATTTGTCAACTCAATTCGTCATATCAACCATCAACTCTTTGGTTAGGAACATTATCTCAGGATTAGTTCATGACTTTTAAGACTCTAGGAACATCAAGTTCCATCAACATTATCATCAGCACTGTCACATCATGATCACAATCACAATCACATGCACATTCATGCTATCAAAGCTCTAGATTCATCTCCTAAGTTTCATTCTTGTAAATTTTAATAAATAAAAACCTAGGTTTTTTCTCAACAAAGGATTTCAAAACCATTTATCCAAGAAACAAGCTCATAGAAATCATCAATTACACAGTATAAGTGAAAATAGGTTAAACATTATAGGAGTTCTTAAAGAAATATGCAATCATGGGAATATCAATGCCATCATAACTCATCCTATCACAATCATGGGGCACATGGGATAAAAATCTCATGCTTTAAGTTAGCCTTTACACTTGGAATAAAGACGGACAATCAACTTTGCAAGAAATTAGCCTCAATTCTCTTGAACCCTAGCCTTCTCTCCTCTTTTTCGCTCAAGGTCTCCACTTAGTTGTGTTGTAGCGCAAGGGACTTTAGAATGGGTTTAGGAACCCTTTTTAGGTAAAAACAAATGACCTATATTGATCATGTTTTAAGTTTAGGAGGGGTGAGAAAAAGTCTAGAATGCCCCTCGAAAAATTAAAAATTTTGAATTTTAGTGGAACAGGTCGGTGAACCAGGTCCATGATGCAGACTTTTTCCCTCCACCCTAAATCGTGAAAATGGGGTTGTGGGAGTATTTTTTCTTAAATTTTTAATCGATTTTTTAATTCCGTAAAAAATATTGGGACCAGAATTAAGTGTAAATTCGTGACAAGTCCGCGATGCGGACCCGTCGTGCAGTCTTTTGGAATTGCATTCTTGCTTGAAAAAATTATTTTTCGATCTGATTACTCTAAAATTCAACCAAGATCATTTTCCTACATAATTTTTTGTGTTGATCATGATTTCGGCCTCGAATTTTCCACATGAGTTTGTGAAGATACATTATGCAAGCATCTCTTATCTAGAGGTATTTTGATAATTTTATTGAGTGTAACATGATAATTTTATGATTGACGACGGTAAATCACTGAGTGTGACACACAGTGGTATCACTACTCTTAATACTTTTGTTTGTCCTCTTCTTCTCTTTGCTATTCTGTGTGTTTCAAAATAAAAAAGAATTAAATTTCTGTTTATCAATTGTGCAATCACAAAAAGTATTTTTGTTAAATTCTCACCTTCTTCATTTGTTGTGAAGGATTGTCACAGGGGTGCACCTCTGGTAATGGAAGAACCTAGAGATGGAGTTTATGAGTCGCCTATCAAATCTAAATCCATATCATCTCCCACTTTATCATCCTCAACATATTATGTTTATCTCTCATCAGTTTTAACTTGACATTATCGTTTTGGTCATCTGTCTTCTCCTATTTTATGTCAAATTTTTTTTGTTACTTGGACATTTCTTCGAAGTATGTTTCTTGTACTTTTTTTTATAATTCATGCAAGTATAATAAAATGCATAAAAGTCCAGTTGCAATTTCTTCATTAAAATCTTCTTCTTCTTTAGAGACGATATACTCTGATGTGTGGGGGCCTGCCCCAATCCTTTCTATCATTGTTTTATATTATTACCTCATTTTTGTTGATCACTTTATCAAGTATGTTTGGTTATTCTTCGTGAAAATGAAATCTGAGATTTCAATTTTTTTCAAAATTTAAGATCATGGTTGAAATGTTTTTCAATGGATCCATTGTTTTCTTTTACTCGGATAATGGTGGTGAATTCATTCATCCTAGAGAATTATTTACTTCCAATGGAATCTCTTATTTATCAACCCCACCTCATACACCTGAACACAATGATACCGTTAATCGTGGTCTTCGATACATTATGAAAACAAGTATTACCCTTTTTCATGTTGCCAAACTTCCTTTATCTTTTTGGTCCTTTGCTTTTCAGACTGCTATACATTTGGTTGTCTATTTTATCCATGGTTACGTTCTTATTCTCAAAATAAATTAGAATCTCATTTGAGACCTTATGTCTTTGTGGGATACTCTACTAATCAACATACATACAAGTGATTTCATTCCTCCACTTCTAAGATATTCATCTCTCGCCATGTCAATTTTGTAGAGCATGGGTTTTCTTTCTCTATTCTAGCTGCTACAGCTTCTCGCTCTACGGAAGAAACACTTTAGACATGGGCTCCTCTTTTTGTTGTTCTTATTATTTCATCTTCAACTAAATCAACCACTTTGATGGTCACTCACTCTGTCTATAGAAGTACTATTTGCTATTTGACGTCCTCGAGCAATGATTATTCATCAAATGAATCAATGAGAATCTCATAACATAAGTCATCACTTAGTTGTACCAACTCAAGTCCCCATCAATTCACCAGCAGTTGTCTCTACTCCCTCACTTGATACTATTCAAGCCACAAGTCAAAGGCAAATTAAATCTTCAAATGCTCCTTCAAGTAGTCAAAGCACTATTATCACAATCCTAATTACTCTGTCTCAACTTGTTCCATCTTCTCACTCTATGATCACCTACACCAAAAATAGTATTCACAAGCCCATCAATAACATGTGCCTCTCCACTCAAATCACCAACAAATGGTCTCTACCTTATACATTTACTTCTTCCCATAAGCTCTGGTACCATGAAAAAGTTATATGTAAGTCTTGTACTCCATTGATGTATAATTATTATGTTTTATACATGATGGAGGACATTGACAAGAAGAAAATAAAAACTAGTAAGGTAGATATCCACAAATAAGGAAAGCTAATATTGTACATTAAGAAGGAGATATGATTTTATACAAAATAAGAAAATAATATTGAAGAAAAGGATTTGCATAATACAAATATGTAATATTCCTGATACCTCTATAGTCCAACAAATTAAATAAGATCCCATATCTATGATAAAAATGACCTAGTTCATCATGTTGATTCATCTTGAAAAATACAAAATTAGACAAAATTTCTTTCCTTTCTAGCACGAAAAAATTATTTTTTTTGTGTGAGAGTGGATATTTCTTTGTCTAAGTTGAATATTGTAAAATCTACAATCTTTATAAACCTTTCATGTAAATATTTTCACTACACTATTCTTTGAAGTATACATGATTCCCCCTGCCCCCTTTTCTCAAGTAAGGTCTCAGAGAATTTATTACTCTCTCTGTTTCAATTTATATAACATTTCTAATTTTTAAAAGTCAAATAATTTAGGTTTGATTGAGAATTTGAAATTAAATTTATATATTCTATATTATGTAAAAAGTATTATAAGTCACAATAATTGACATTTCAAAATATTTAAAAGATATGTAAAAAATTTATGGTCAAAGATAAATTTGTTTGAATCTCAAAATTCAAAAGGTATCACATTAATTAAGGTGAGTCTATTTTTCAGAACCTTTTTATCTGGGTTGATCATCTGCAGACAACAGAACCAAAGGCATACCCTAAATCCCAACAACTATTCTAGGAAGACCTTCAACTCTAGGACCCAATAGTGGTTGCCCTATGGGGCTCTGAACAATTAGAGTTTGTCGTTGCTTTGGAGTTTGAACCTCTATTTTGTTCTGAGAACCGTATGGTATACCTATCATACTTACTACCTAATGAAGCTCTCAAGTACACCCAACACTCTCAATAAAATATCTTGAAGTAATGGTGCAGTTCTGTACTTTGGAGGAACCTTGTCTTCTTTAGCATCAATATCTGGATAATGATAGGCACCTCTATCATGACCTCTCACTAATGCCACTCAATGGGTACAACTTCAGCCCTTAATTTAGGCTCTACCCCTACTCCTCAATAGGTTCCTCAAGGACTGCCTCGCCTCATCTACCAGTAGTTGTAGCTCTTGTCCTAGCCACCTAATAAAAAGAACATGCGACAACTCAGTACTAACATAAGTAACCACACACGATAAGAATTGAAAGAAGAAGAAGAATTTTTCTAACAATCTTCATAGTCTCTCAAAGATAAGCAACACATATCTCTTGATTGATCTCCCAAACTTTCATAGACTTGCCTTGTACATATGCGAGACTTATAAAGTTGGAACTCTAATACTATTTTGTCATTATCTAAATATAAGTGTGATGGCACTTGGTTTATCTCACCAAGACAAGTCAACCTAAAATCAATTATACAGATAAAAAATAAAAATAAAGCAGAAAAATAATCTCAAAATAATGAAATATGCACATAACTAAATCAAACTCTTAATACCCTCAAAATATGATTGTCATATGTATAAACCTCTAAGCATTACAATAGATTTGAAAAAAAAATTAAATTCTTAATTATTATTATTTCTAAAGTATAACAAGAATATTGTCACACCCCGGGCGAGTATCCGCGGCGTGTCTGGCAATTGAAGAACCATTTCTGATTCCCCAAGAGAACCACCTGGCCTCATCATCACATCTTACTCAACAGTTGAAGAATTACTCAAGTACAAGTCATCAATGTAGAAATAAAGCTCTTATTAAATAACCTCAATTGACGAAGTTTAAAAAGGAATAAATAAACAATGCTCAACGGTTCTCCGCTCGTGGTCCATATAGCCTATACCTCTAAACATCTAGATGGTACCATGACAAGCCATGACTACCAACTTAGAGAAAATAGAAATAACTAAAAAAAATAAAAAACGGCTCCTCTATATAGCAAGGAGGGCTCACAAACTCTAGAAACAAGAAAACTGAACCTCAAAGGTGCACCTGTTGAAGTCTCCTATCACCTGTGTTTGCATCATTAACGATGCAGGTCTAAATGGGCATCAGTACATAAAATATACTGGTATGTAAAATAGCTCAAGAAACCAGAAAAGGCTTAGAATTAGATCAACCGACTCGAATCAAGACTCAACTCATCATCTCATAATTCAACTCAAATAAATGATGCAAGTTTAAAGTTTGAAATCATGCTTTAAAATTAGACTCAACGTTTTATGCAACTCAGTTCAAAATAATGATATGCTTAATCAAGTGTTGCTTGGAAGTTTCTCTAACCTTCATAACTCTCCACCACCATGAATTCAGTGATGCACAACAGAGCAGACGTTGTTGCCACACCCATCCTAAACTTGTCAAGGTAAATGAACTTCTCCCTCTTTCTCGGATCCAAAGAAAGTGTCCATCAATTGGGACATGAGCCGCCAAAGTTAACTACATGACTATCCCACGCTGGCAACATAGTTCTGGGATGTTCCTCTCACCCAAACTCAGTGATCAACACTTCTTCCAAGACTAAAATGTGCTCATGAACATCAACTCATGCTAATCTCTTTGAATGATCTCAAACAGCTCAACTCAACTTCTCAAATAGCTTAGTAACTCAAGATTAGGACTCAATGTAATGCAAATCAAGACTCTAACTCAAATCAAGCAAGACTCTCACTCTTACAGTCAGTTAATATCATAAAAATCATGCTCGACATATAAGACATATTAGGTACTCATCACATGCATACGTAAAATAAGAAAATGTACTCCTCGAGCTCAACTTACTCATATCAGAAAATCAGATTCAAGATCTCAATTCATTCGGCATATAGGAAAATAATTAAATTTAGGGCTACACTATCAAGTATATGATTGGTATTCTGATGTCATGGTAATTACAATATAACTCATCAATTTACTCAAGTATATTAATGAAGACTCAAACAAGTGCAAGAAACTTAGAACTTAAAATCATAGGATTTGTATCACTCAATTATCACTTGGATACTCGACTCAAGTAGATGAAGGTACGCGTGGATGAACTCAATCCAATGCTTTAGATAGCCTTACATACCTGAAATTTGGAAGAACAATCAATCCTGTGTCGACCTTCATCTTTGAACTTGAAACCCTCGCTCTTCTTCTTCTTCTCTCCTTAGCCCTAGCTTTTGTTAGAATAGCGTAGATAGATTAGGAATGGGTTTTGAAACCCCTTTTTAGCCAAAACAACCTATTTTAGTTGTGTTTTAAGTTAAGGAGGGGTTGGAAAAAGTTTGGAATGACCCTTGTGAAAAACTGAAATTTTTTCCCTCGGCGTACCAAGTCCATGTTATGGACTTGGTCAATTTTAGGGTTTTTTTGTTGAAAATTTTCCAATCGAGTTTTCTAATTCTATAGAAAATATTGGGATCACATCCAAGTGTAAGTCCGCGATGTGGACATATCACACACTTTTCTAGAATTGCGTTTTTGCATTAAAAATTTATCTTTCGGTCTGGTTGCTCTGAAAATCAACCAAGACCATTTTTCCACACGATTTTTCCTCGATCATATTTTTGACCTCAAATTTGCCAACGGAGTTTAGGAAGACGCGTTATGCAAGCACCTCTCATTTAGGAATATTTTGATAATTTTACCGGGTGTAACAAATATAGTAAAGAGTATGAGGTGTCTGCCAAAATGAGAAATAAATACCTCACTAGCACTCTAACTGAAGCCTCAAACGTAGAAGGGTAGAAGTTAAAATTAAGGAAATTCAAGCTCGTAAAATATGCAAGTAAAGAGGCAAGGAGTGAGTACCAAATAACACAATACTCAATAAGTAAACTACTAAATATGAAGTAAAGCAATGTAGAATACAAGTACTCCTATCACTCTATCCGAACCTCCACAACTACAATCTGAATGAAGATCAGCCCAACCTAATAATTCACAATTCACTTAGCACATAGTTCAATTGTAAATCACCAATAATATAGATCATTAACATCAAGTTTATCAATTAATTACGATATCAAAAAAGTATTTACAATTCACAAATAATTGAGAAAGAAAGTCGAGACATTCAGAAAGAGAATTATGGAATTTGGAGGATTATAATATGGTTCTATTGATTCAATCTTTATGCTTGGCACAAAACTCATATTTTAAGTGAAAGGGACACACTGGCCCGCACTGTATTCATCAGTGAATTTTCCTTTATGGGGCGGGGTCCAGAAAGCACTATAAGTTAGTTGACTTCTCAACCAAAGGTGTGAGTCATGATCTAGTTAAGATCGAACAAAAAAGAAGCTCGACCATGAAAAGGCAAGTCGGGTTTCACCACATATAGTGTGGTACCCGATCCTACACAAACGTAGACTCCCATGGCGTTTTTGGAAAAGAGGTTAGTAACACTCTCTCTCTATTAGCTCTTGTAGCTATAGGCTTTTAGGTTAATCTATGTATCTTGAAAGCATCGTTCGAAGTCTTATACTCTATCTTTTATCCCAAAATAATGTATAGTGCAATGTGATGAGATGTCAAGTAAAGTGATGCATGACTCTTCTAATGATATGCACATACTTAGACCGGAACTCAAGGGGGACTCACAAGGTCCATGTATCTATCGGAAGAAACCGCGACCTTAATGCCATCAGCCAAAAAAGACCTCAATATCAATACCATCCATTAGAAGAGACCTCAACATCACTACCATCCATCGAAAGAGACTTTGATCTCATTATATCTTCACAAAAGAAACCTCTTCCATCATAATAGAAGCAAATACGCACATTGATACAAAAATGAGGATACGATGATCTCTATAAAAATATGTAATTCAAATTAAACCAATCACACGTATTTTTACTAATGAGTCAATATCATTGATCAAATCATTCATAGTATAATACATATTAATACACACACACATACACACACATATATATATATGGAAAATTTACAGAAATACACGACTAATTTTATCATAATCTCCAATTTTACCTACCATTTAATTTAATTACTAAAATTCTCTTTTTTTTTTGAAATTTTCTATCTTTTTTTTTATACCTAAACTAATAAGAAGTCCATTTCCTTTTTCTATGCCTTTTTTATGGTAACAGTCCAATTAAAATCAAGCAGTTAATTATTTTTTTTCCTTTCCCGGTTTATTTATTGGCAGTTACCTTTTTGAATTTACTTTGGGAACCCACAAAACCGTAGGTCCCCTTTTCAAAGTTACTTTTTTTATTTTTTCTTTATTGTTCTGCCTTCCCTCAATCTCTCTTCTTCTTCCTTCATACGCAACATCACCATTTTGTTTCCGCCATTTTTTCCGATGGAATCTCCTTCCTTTGAAAGTGAAAACGACGACCCTCCAAGGCCAAGAGATTCATCTCGTCCAGCAGATAGCGACAACGTCGTGATTCCTTCGTAGCAGAATCAGATTAGGAAGAACCTATTAATATAACTGTATTTTTTTTTCTTTTTGACACATAAACAACATTCTTCTTTTTGTGTAATTAAAAGTTATTTACAATAATTTTTGGATACATCTTTATGATTTTTATTCAATTTACATCCCTACATTATAATTCCAGTGAATGCTAATAGATAATTTCACAAAGGTTATTCTTTCGTTGTTAGTTTATTATTCAAGTTTTTTTCACTCACATGAATATCACAATATGTGTATCAGACAAGGGTATCAGATATGTCTCATACTTATAGGTATCCGACAAGGGTATCAGAAAATGCTACCACAATATGATTATCATAGTTTTAACTAGAGCCTATTGTTAAGATACTTTGCACAAGGTGCTATTGTCATTTTTGATTACTGCATTATGTGATACCTCAAATGTTAATATCTCACACACATGAATTTTAAAATATGGGTATCAGGCAAGGGTATCAGACTTTTCTTACACATATAGGTATCAGACAAGGTATCATACAATGGTATCACAATATGGGTATCTGATAAGAGTATCAAATATCTCATACTTGTAGGTTTCAGACCAAACTAACAAATTGACATACAAATAAACTGAAAATAACAATTTCGATACCTAATACATATTAAATTTTTTTAATTATACAATTAATTGTATTATTATTACACCATAAGGAATTTTTTTTTCTAAAAAAAAGTTTATGATTAGCGAATCTATTTCAGATATTTTTGGGATTGAATCTTATTCAAATCACCAATTTTCCGTCGATTAAGGAACCAGATTATAGTAGCTTTTACAATTACTAAAAATACGTAACTATTTCCATATTTGCCTATAATTTTTAGGTATCAGCCGAAAGTTTCTAGGTATCGTCGTTCTACGCATGTGTATCAAAGTTCACAAAAAAGTTGGTATTATTAGTAATTTTGATAAAAGTCGGTAATTTTGGGTATTTCCTTCAATCAGTTTGGTATTTATCAAATTTATACTATATATATATATATATATATATACACACATCATCGAGTTACCTTTCTATTATCCCCTTTATCATCATTTAGACTAAATATTTGAACAACTCACCCCATAGCTATTTTTTTATTATCCTCCAATACACATAATAAGAAAATACAAGATTTTACATACTCAACTAAAGTTTAGAAATTTGCTTGCCTCGCCTTAATCAACCAACTACTCTATATCTTGAGTCTTCCCTCTTCGCCGGGTCTCCAGATCAGCAAAATTTATTCAATATGAAATCACAATAAGAATCCAAAACTACCAGCAATAGTATCAATATTTTAGAAAAATGAAAAAATAATCCAAAAATCCAATTTCGAGAACAAAGAATAAATCTAAAAATTAATAAATAAGTACTCAAAGCATTTGGAAACCAACAATTAGAATCATTTCCAAAAATAGAACTGAAATTAGTCTATAATCATTAATTTATCAAAACATGAAGTTCTTGAGAAAATCATAAATCTTGAAGTTCAAAATCAAGAAATAAAGGTTGAAATCATGAAATAATAAGTGAACAATGAAGATTTGGAGTCAAACTTACTTATCCACTTGACAAAACTTGAGAAACTCCAAAATTACCTATCCCGAGCTCTAGAGTCGAAAGATTGTGAAAAACGTGTGAAATCCCAACTTTAAAAAATAAAAAAATCTAGGATGGTGGGACTTATCCCCCGCTGGAGAAATAATCCCCCTAACACAATTAATAGGGCCTCAAACCCAAGGAAAATCAACTGGGCCTCGAACCCAGGAATATCAATTGGGCCTCGAACCCAAGAATAGTCAACTGGGCCGCTTAAGTCACATTATGTGTATATGTAACAGTATAGGATCTGAATAATGGAAGTCTAGGGAAGCACTAGCTTAAGCCTGGACTAAGACCCAACAGAAAGCAGATGACCAGAAGTATCATAAGTATTCTATTTCTGCTTGATTGGTTCTTTTAGTTCTGCTTAGTTGGGTTCCCCAGTGTCGCTGACATAGTTGACACTTGATCTTCAGGTTTAAATATGGTTGGGTGGTTGAGACCTTGGTCGTCGGTTACTAATCCATGTATCCTACACCTATACACCCCGTAGTTGTGCGTGAGTATATGAATATACTTTATGGGCTTATGGGGTCCAGTTGAGTGAATGTTGGAGAAGACACTCAAAACATACATATACCACATAATCCATCCCACACATCTGTATGTCACAATTCCTTAGATAACACTAGCTAACCCCAGCCTCAAATAAGAATAACAAACGCACAAGGACTAACAATTGTATACAAAAGTATATATCTCACAAACTAATGTAGGTTCATGCCCACCCAAAGCCAAACACACCACGTTCCAGTCAATTACAAGTACTTTGAGTAAGTATAGACAATAGCCCAAATATCTTTGTGGCTGTATGCAGAGTGTATCTAGGATAGTGTCAGCTTAAATCTAGCCTAAGGCCCTAGGAGAATAAAGGTTCAGAGAATAACCAATAGCGTCCCAGACCTAAAATTAATAAATAGGGCCCTAGACCCAAGAATAATCGATAGGTATATCACAAGTATCTAGAACAACCAAGTCTAGTAGAGTCATATTTATACCAAATCAGTCCACAGTACGACTGCATTGTTAACAATTAGCCTCACATCCAACATATCATAGTAACATTAGGCTACATATTCCTACAGAAGGAGTTAAGCCAGAATACATACATGTCACCCGGTATTAGCCCATATCCAGCCTTAACATAGTTCTACAATGCCAGAACTCAGCTACTATAGTGGTGTCACAACCTGAAAATGGACGTGATGGCACTCATCTTAACCCGCCAAGACAAGTCAGCCTCAAAACCCATTTAACATAATAAAGTGCGGGAAGATAATAAAAATAAAAGATTAATTGTGGATAATAAGTCAACTTAATTAAAAATCCCCAAAATCTAGTTGTCACGTGCACGAGCCTCTAATGTATTACAGTAGATTTGAAAGAAAAGTATAAGTCTCAAATGATATTATCTCTAAAGTAGAAGAAAATCATAAATAGAAGTGAGAAGTCAGATGGGATGGCAAACAACTACCTCACACAATCTCCATAGGAAGCCTCGGACAAGGAATAATAGAGGGTATCACGAAGATCCAAGCTCGTAACCTACGAAAATGTAGTAGCAAGGGGTGAGTACCAAACACGCGGTACCCAGCAAGTGAACTACTAAACATAAAATTAAGTAATATAGAATACAAGTACTCCTAACACTTCAACAGAACCTTTACAACTACCACCTGCATAAAGTCAACTCAACCTAACAGTTCATAATGTACATAGCCTATAGCTCAATATCCACACCAATATTTATAGTTCAACAACATAAGGGTTGAGTTCACCCATCACAAGTTCCATAAAAGACACTCGCAAGTTCATAAATAATAATGATGTTTGATACAATGCAATGTCAAGTATCATGATGCATGTCTGACCTAGTGATACACACTCGCTGTCTCTTATTCCGGGATCGATGGGAGACTTTTTAGTCTGTGCATCCGTCGTGGCGTGAGACACGTCCCTCGAAATGGTACATCCTTTTTAATTCTTATTCTTTCTCAGTTCTCGTAACACATGTCACAAAATCAATGCACTAGACATGTTTACACTATGATGAGGAGATGACCGAATTTTACTACAATGCACATTTCACAACAGCATAGTCTTAATATAACATCAACATCAACTACATATTTCAAAATCACTCTCAACACCTCACACAAGGAAGCACGAGATTCTATATACTTAACAAAGGTTAAGAAATTCACTTGCCTTAATAATTGAGCACTCACTGCGGGACTTGAGCCCTCCCCTTTTGATTAGAACCCCAAGCACCACGATCTAATCAAATAAATTACCACAATAAGATTTCACAACTAATAATACCCATATTACTATATGTCTAGCCTAGACCCAAAAACTAACCAAGTCCATAGTCAATTCCCAAAATTTCAAGCTTAGGGTTAAGTCTTAATTGTCTAAATAATATTACTTTAATGATTTTTATATAATTAAAACATCTAAGATTTTTTTACCAACCCCAATATATTAAAACTTAACTTATAATGTAATTACTAAGAGAACAAAAAATTTAAACGAAAACTAACCAAAAATTAAAGATGCTATATGAAGACAATTGGAAAAATACAACTAATCTATATAATCTGCATAACAATATCAATACTCTAATCCTAACAACTCAATTATCATAAACTAACATTAATGTACTAATACAACTCCTATCTAAATTAATATCTGCAATCTGTTATTGAATATATTAATAATTTAATATATGTATCTACCTTCAAATTGGCTGATGGAGATTTGCAAGTTCCCAGGTCGTTGCTCTTCACGCTGTTCAGTGAACACATAAACCCCTTTGTCTTCTTTTAGTTTATTTTTCTTCTAAAACTGATAAATCTCACCAACCTAATTTAATACATAAATCAAGTGGGTATAGAGTTTTAAACAAATTAACATATAGCCCACCACTTATTAATTATTCTAACTTACCCATAAATTAAATAGTCTTAGTTATTAAATAGTCCAAAGTACCTATTTAAAATATTTTTTGATTAATCTTATAGGAAATCAAGAGGAGTAATTCTAGAAATGATATCATCGGTCGTTACATTATCCACCACTAAAAATCATGTTCTTCCTCGAACATAAGGTCAGAGAAAGTACCTGAAACTTCGAAGAGATGAGGATATTTAACATGCATGTCAGACTATGTCTCCTAAGTCGCCTCTCTAACTGGACGATTCTTCCATTGCACCTTCACGGAAGCAATCTCTTTGTTTCTAAGCTTTCGAACCTGTCTATCCAAAATAGTTATAGGCTCCTCCTCAAACGACAAGTCTAGACTCAACATCACCGAATCAAATGAAAGTATATTAGACTCGTCTGGCACATACTTTCAGAGCATAGAGACATGAAACACAGGATGCACAGATGACAAGCTAGGTGGCAAGGCTAGTTTATAGGCCACCTCTCCAACTCGCTCTAAAATCTCAAATGGGCCAATGAATCGAGGGCTAAGCTTCCCCTTCTTACCGAACCACATAACACCCTTCATATGTGAAACTCTAAACCAAACATGATCCCCTACTATAAACTCTAAGGCTCGAACCTTTCTATCTGCATAACTCTTCTGTCGACTCTGAGCAGTCAGAAACCTACCCTGAATCATACAGACCTATTCTATAAAATCCCTAAGAAAATCTGCATCTAATGAGTCCATCTCAGTGGAATCAAACCAACCAAACGGAGATCAGCACCGTCTACCATACAAAGCTTCAAATGGAGCAATCTAAATACTAGAGTGATAACTATTATTATAGGCAAACGCTGCTAAGGGCAAGTGTTGGTCCCAACGGGAACCAAAATCAATCACACACGCTCGAAGCATGTCCTCCAACACCTGAATTGTCCACTTAGGCTGTTTAGCTGTCTGAGGGTGAAAGGCTAAACTCATATCCAGCTGAGTGCCTGGATCATACTGCAAGGCCCTCCAAAAATATGAAGTGAAGAGTGAACCCCGATCCGAGATTATAGATACCGGCACACCATGCAATCTAACAATCTGACTGATGTAAAGCTCAGCTAGCTTCTCTACGGTATACCTAACCTTGACAGGAATGAAATGGGGAGACTTAGTCAATCGATCCATAACTACCCAGATAGAGTTATAACCACCCACAGTAGTGGGCAAACCCACTACAAAATCCATGGTGATACGCTCCCACTTCCATGTAGGAATGGGCATCCGCTGTAACTCACCTCCAGGTCGTTGGAGCTCATACTTAACCTACTGACAAGTTAAACACCTGGACATAAATTCCGCGATGCCCTTTTTCATGCCACACCACTAGTAATGCTGACTCAGGTCATGATACATCTTCGTGGCTCCTGGATGAATGGAATAACGAGTACAATGCACTTCCTTAAGAATCAATCTAATCAAGTCACCTATCTTAGGCACACAAACTCGACCTCCAATCCTCAACACACCATCAGGATCAATTATCGGTTATTTTGCCTCTCCTGTAGCCACTTTATCTCTGATGAGACACAACTTCTCATCCTCAAATTGGCGCTCTCGAATCTGGTCCATCAAGGAAGAACGAGCCTCAATGAAAGCAAGTACACCACCCCCATCAGAAAGTTGTAACCTGACTAGGCCATTAGCTAGACGTTGAACATCCCAAGCCAAAGGTCACTCCTCAACTCAAATGACGGCTAAACTCCATGCTAGAAGTCTTTCTACTCAGGGCATCAGCCACCACATTAGCCTTCCCTGGATGATATAAGATGGTCAAATCACAGTCCTTTAGCAACTCAATCCACCTATCCTGCCTCAAGTTCATATCTTTTTGACTGAATAAATACTGAAGACTCCTATGATCAGTGAAGACCTCACAATGTATCCCATATAAGTCATGACGCCACAACTTAAGCACAAAAAACACAGCCGCTAGCTCTAAGTCATGTGTAGGATAGTTCTTCTCATGAACCTTCAACTGTCTAGAAGCATAAGCAATCACTTTCCCCTTTTGCATCAACACACCACTTAAACCAACTCATGAAGCATCACAATACACCGTGAAGTCCACACTTCCCTCAGGTAGTGTCAAAATGGGAGCTGATGTCAACAAAGTCTTGAGCTTTTGGAAGCTCACTTCACACTCTTCGGACCAATGAAAGGCTACTTTCTTCCGCGTTAATCTAGTCAATGGGGCTGCAATGGAAGAAAAACCCTGCATAAACCATCGATAATACCCAGCTAATCCCACAATGCTGCGAATCTCGGTAGCTAAAGTAGGTCGTGTCCAATCTCTAACTGCCTCCACCTTAGCTGGATCCACTCTAATCCCTTCCTTCGACACCACATGCCCTAGGAATACCACCGAATCAAGCCGAAACTTACACTTGGAGAATTATGCATATAATGTTTCCTCTCTCAATCTCTATAGCACTATCCTCAAGTGACAAACATGATCAGCCTCAGTCTTGGAATATACCAAGATGTCATCAATGAATACTATCACAAAAGAATCCAAGTACAGACGAAACACCCTGTTCATTAGCTCATGAACACTGCAGGTGCGTTAGTCAACCCAAAGGATATTATAAAAAATTCATAGTGGCTATAATGGGTTCGGAAAGTTGTCTGAGGAATATATGGTGCTCTAATCCTCAACTGATGATAACCAGACCTTAAGTCAATCTTAGAGAACAAAGCCGTTCCCTGAAGCTGATCAAACAAGTCATCGATATGGGGAAGAGGATATTTGTTCTTAACAATCACCTTGTTTAGCTACCTGTAATCAATACACATCCTCATAGACCCATCTTTCTTTTCCACAAATAAGACTGGGGCACCCCAAGGTGACACGCTAGGACAAATAAATCCCTTGCTCAAGAAGTCCTGGAGTTGCTCCTTTAATTCTTTCAACTCAGCTGGAGCCATTCTATATGGAGTGATGGGGATGGGCTTAGTGCCTGGTTCGAGATCAATAGGAAAGTCAATATCCCTATCGGGAGGAACACCTAGAAGGTTAGTAGGAAACACATCGACAAACTCCTGAACCACAGGAATAGACTCCATAGAAGTTGGTTCAACACAGGTATCTCAAATGAAAGCCAAGTAAGATAGACACCCCATATCAATCAATTTCTGAGCATGGATGTAGGAAATAACTTTGGTAGGATAAGAACCACTGTCACCCTTCCACTCAATCTTTGGTACACCGGGCATGGCTAAGGTCACAATTTTTGCATAGCAGTCAAGAATAGCATGATAAGGAGAAAGCCAATCCATCCCCAAGATAACATCGAAGTCTACCATCTCCAGAATAATCATATCTAGCCAAGTATCATACACAACCAGAGAAACAAGACAGGATTGATACACTCGATCCACTACTAAGGGCTAACCTACTGGTGTGGAAACATGGATGGGGACAGGCATACGATCACAGAGAAAATCAAATCCAAATGAAAAGTAGGAAGACATATAAGAATAGGTAGATCCAGTATCAATTAATACAGACATAGATCAATGACAAACCAGGATAATACCCGTGATAACTGCATCAAAAGCCTCTGGCTCGGGCCTCCCCGGAAATGCATAACACTATGATCCCCTACCACCACCTGTCTGAGCGACGTTTCTACCTCTACCCTGCGGAACTATCGCACCACTCGCCCCTCTGCCTAAAGTGTGACCACCTCTATCAATCTGAGCTCTGTCTCGTCCCCTGTATGGTGGTAGGGTCGGTGGTCTTGTCTGAACTGAAGATCTGGAATGGGTCCCTCCTTGTCCCCTTAAAGAGGGACACTGTCTTATCAAGTGATCAGGATCTCGACAACCATAAAAAAATCTCTAACTTTGGAACGGATGTGCTGATCCTGAAGAACTACTATACATGTCTCCCCCGTAGGTCATTGTTGCAAACCATTGTCACGACCCGGGGTCGGGGTCTAGATGTGACACGGCGAATGGGGACCCGAAAGCCCCAAACAAGCCTCAAATTTGCAGAAAATTAAAGACAAGATTAAAGAGAGCATTCTTAAAACCAAAAGGGAGGACCTATTCCATAGTTAACGAAATGAGGAGTTTATGCAATTGTCCAATAAGTGCCTCTAATCAAGGAACGGGGGCCGGGACAAGTTCGTGGCTCACCCTCAGTCAAAATAAATACATAGATGAGGTGTACAAAAATCAAAAGCATGCCCTCGAAAGACGGGGCTCACCACAAAATATCTAGGAAGGGATAAGCTACGCGTCTGGCGGATACTGCTCAAACTGCTCGGTCCCTGCATGGTAAAATCATGCAGGCATAGAGTATGCGTTAGTACGTTGAATGTACTAAGTATGTGGGTATGCAATGCACGTGACTTACCGAACCTGCATCATCATGTTAAGTGGCAAGGGCACATAGTATACAAGGAATATATATAAACAAGAGAAATTTAATTATACAAGATGCCATGAAATGCGTGATGCGTGCAATACGATAGTGCTCCTATATAACGGGGATGGACTATAACCGACAAACCAAATCCATGCGAGCTATTACATGAATTGGACCGATTGGGACCTCCCACCGGTAGGGAGAAGATTACTTGCCAAGGGTAATATACATCACACCTTACGGAACACACCATTTCGGGGATGGTCACCTTCCTTACGAAAATCACCATTTCGGAAGGATTTACAGAATCAAAGACATGTCATATTCATATACAGATAGACGAATTACATCCGTCCCTATGTAGGCACATAGTTCAAGGAAAGAGAGAGGGACCTTGGGGATATCCCTAACGCCCCCAATCCATCGGTGCTAAGTCTTACACATCCCATAAGAATACTTATACGTATACATATGCTTCAAGAGAGAGTCATGTGCAAGTTCATAATGTTCAAGGTATATTTAGGCTCAATGCTAATTTACAAGACCATATTCAAAATGCAATGCAATGAATAACTCATCTACACATATATCATAATGGTGCAAGCACCCATATTGCTCAAGAGCCATAATCATAGACATACCGGTGATCACCTTCTTGTCATATCCCATGACTTACCAAAATTCACATTATATTTTCCTTTTCGGACAAAATTTGGGCTTAACCCACATTTCCAAATTTTCGTATATCAATGCCATGAGTATGATGCAATGCAAAATGCAAGAATGGCATGGGTAATGTAGAGTATATTCAAATGTAGCAATAAGAGGTAAAAACTAGAAAATATATAGTAAAATTAGTAAAAATGGTAGTAACATCACCCATGCATAAAAAATAATTAAAGGGATATGCAAGTTCATAATTCCATAATCCAAATAGTTCATTTCCGCAAAACCACCCTAAATGATGATAAGGAGCCTTAACTAACACATGCATGGTTCAAAATACTAAGAACAAGTACTAAAAATTCACATTTTAAGTGCACAAGTGTACAAATTAGTTTTAATACGAATTTGGGTCTTCTTGGTTGAAAGGAACCAAGAATCAAACCCCACATACCCGGTAGAAGACAAACTTGAGGTGAAATTGACTCACAACCTTGGCCCCTAGGTTGAACAACCTTAGAGAGAGGATGGAGAGTTCTTGAGGAGTGGATTTTTGAGAGGGAGTGAAGTGTGAAAGTGTCTGAAAAATGGTGAAGTGTAGAATATATAGGAAGCTCTGGAAAGGGTGGAAAAGACCATATTTGCACCGAAATAAACCAAAATTACAATATTGCCATTAATGAAATGGACCCGAAAAATGGTCCGTCTGGGTGACACGATCCAGTAAACGGACCGTCTGGCTCCACACGGACCGTCTACTGGTCCGTGGCACTAGATTTAGATTTTTCGAGGGCAATATTTTTTTGACTAAGTCGATCCACACTGTCCAGTAAACGGACCATCTAGTGTCACACGGCCCGTGTAATGGACCATCTCACCAGACTTAGAATTTCTTTTCTGAAAAATTTTCTTTCGGACCAAGTGTCACCAAACGGTCCGGTAAACGGACCGTTTAAGGTCACACGGACCGTGCAATGGTCCGTATGAAGGTACCAAGGAAGTACACACACTTAGAACAAAGTTTTGGCAAGAAATTCGTGGGCCAAAGCAGCCTCACGGACCGTTTGATGCCACACGGTCCGTGTGGATTTCCTGCACGAACAGTCTGAACGAAAATGAGCATAACTCCTTGGTCCGAGCTCGGAATTAGGTGAAACCAGGTGCGTTGGAAAGCTAATTTAAAATGATTTAGTTTGGTATGTTATAGGCCACCCAGTTCAATTGGAGCTAAGAGATATGCTCACTAAAAGTTGACCCTCTTATTGGTACTTGAGAAGTGTTTAGCCAAGGGAATTCCTTTGAGGTCGTTAAACAAATTTCCAGGTCCTTACATCATCTCCCCCTTGGGAACATTCGTCCTCGAATGTGCAAGAACAAGGCTTAGAAAGCTAGAGCCAAGACAAGGTTCATCCGAGATAGGACACGATGCACAATTCAATGCAAATTACAAGGTTATACATAAAAGCTTTTTATCATAAATCAAATTATAGTTCAAAACCAATTTATGTCAAAATTGTATTCAACACATTTGCCAAGAAAAGAAAATCCTTTAATGTACACATATGCATGTCATGCCATGAGACTCAGGAGGGCAAGAAAACGACACAGTTGATAGGGATAGATTCCTAGTACCTTAGGCTTGAGCAGATTGGAAAAGATGGGGGTATCGCTTCATCATGTCCAGCTCTGCCTCCCAAGTAACACTCTCCACTAGCTGATTTCTCCACAATACCTTTACCGAAACCACATCCTTGTTGCGAAGTCGCTTAACTTGCCTATCCAAAATTGCCACCGACACCTCCTCATAAGTCAAATTTTCCTCAACCTCAATCCCTTCCAAAGGCACAATGGAGTTAGGATCGCCAACAAACTTCTCAACATAGATACATGAAAGACCGGATGGATGGAACCCAAACCCGGATTTAACTCTAACTTATAAGCCACATCTCCAATCTGCTCCACCACTTCATAAGGGCCAACATACCGGGGGCTCAACTTGCCCTTTTTGCCAAACGCATAACGCCCTTCATAGGAGAGACTTTCACATAAACCCAATCCCCTACATGAAATTCGAGGTCCCTCCTCCTACTATCCGCATAGGACTTTTGGCGACTTTGGGCCGCTTTCAATCTATCCCTAATCACCTTTACCTTCTCCATAGCGTCCATCACCAAATCCGGGCCAACCAAGGCCATTTCCCCCACTTCAAACCACCCCACCGGGGATCTACACCTTCTCTCATACAAAGCTTCAAACGGAGCCATGCCAATACTAGCATGGAAGCTATTATTATAGGCAAACTCGATGAGTGGAAAATGATCATCCCAATTCCCTTTAAACTCCAACACACATGCTCTCAACATGTCCTCCAAGGTTTGAATAGTCCGCTCCGCTTGGCCATCGGTTTGAGGATGGAAAGCGAAACTCAACTTAATTTTGGTCCCAAGGCCTTTCATAAAAGATTTTCAAATGTGGGAAGTGAATTGAGTACCACGGTCCGATATGATGGACCTAGGTACACCATGCAACCTTACCATCTCTTGGATATACAATCTCGCATAATCCTCGGCACTGAAAGTAGCTTTGACTGGTAAAAAGTGGGCTGATTTCGTCATCCGATCCACAACAACCCAAATGGAGTCGAATTGCCTTCGGGTCCGAGGCAATCCAACCACAAAGTCCATATTCACATCCTCCCACTTCCAAGTGGGAATTTCAATGTTTTGGGCCAAACCACCGGGCCTCTGGTGCTCAACTTTTACCTGCTGACAACTCAGACATTCCGACACAAACTTGGCAACATCTTTCTTCATACCATGCCACCAATAAATCTCTTTCAGGTCTCGGTACATCTTGGTAGACCCCGGGTGAATAGAATAGTGAGAGTTGTGAACCTCACTCATAATCACCTTCCTAAGGTCATTCACGTCGGGAACACAAAGTCGGTTTTGGTACCGGAGTACACCATCTCCCCCTTGGGAGAAAGCCTCGATCTCTTTTGCAGCAACCAACTTCTTCAACTCACATAACGATTGATCTAGATCTTGTTTAGCTTTCACTGCATTCACCATAGAAGATTCTGACCCGTTTTGAACCCGAATACCACCTGTGCTAGAATCAGTCAACCTGACACCCAACCTAGCCAACCAGTGAATATCCCTTGCCAACTCCTTTTTCTCATTTTCAACATGTGCCACACTCCCCATAGACAACCTGCTAAGGGCGTCGACCACGACATTGGCCTTGCCGGAGTGATACAGTACACTCATGTCGTAATCTTTCGGAAATTCCAACCACCTCCTTTGCCTGAGATTAAGATCCCTCTGAGTGAACACATACTGCAAACTTTTGTGATCGGTAAATACATCAACATGGACCCCGTACAAATAGTGCCTCCAAATTTTCAAAGCAAACACCACTGCTGCCAATTCAAGGTCGTGAGTGGGATAATTTCGTTCGTGCACCTTCAACTGTCTTGATGCATACGTTATCACCTAACCATTCTGTATAAGCACACAACCCAAGCCGACCCTCTAGGCATCACAATACACCACGAACCCTTCCGAACCACTTGGCAAGGTCAAAACAGGAGCTGATGTAAGCCGATCCTTCAAAGTTTGGAAACTCCTCTCACATTCATCCGACCATACAAACTTAGCCTGCTTCTGAGTCAACTTGGTCAACGGAGATGCAATAGAGGAGAAACCTTCTACAAACCTTCTGTAGTACCCGGCCAACCCAAGAAAACTGCGGATATCCGAAGGAGTCAACGGTCTAGGCCAATTTTTCACAGCCTCCGTCTTCCTTGGATCTACCTTGATACCATTCCCGGACACCACATGCCCGAGGAAAGCCACTTCGCCTAACCAGAACTCGCACTTGCTAAATTTGGTATACAATTTCTTTTCCCTCAGAGTTTGGAGGGCCATCCTCAAATGATTCTCGTGCTCTTGTTCACTTCTGGAGTAAACGAGGATATCATCAATAAATACCACCACAAAGCTGTCCAGGAAAGGTTTAAACACCCTGTTCATCAAATCCATAAATGCGGCCGGAGCATTAGTTAGACCAAACGACATCACCACAAATTCGAAATGCCCATACCTTGTCCGGAAAGCTGTTTTGGGTATATCACACTCTCTAACCTTCAATTGATGGTATTCGGAACGGAGATCAATTTTTGAGAAGTGAGTGGCACCTTGTAGCTGATCAAACAAATCATCAATCTTCGGCAACGAGTACTTGTTCTTAATTGTCACTTTATTCAACTGCCTGTAATCAATACACATACGGACAGACCCATCCTTCTTCCTCATGAACAAAACGGGAGCACCCCACGGTGATGTACTAGGCCGAATGAAGCCCTTCTCTAATAAGTCCTTCAACTACCCCTTTAACTCTTTCAATTCCGCCGGGGCCATTCGATATGGAGGGATAGAAATAGGTTGAGTATCCGGAAGTAGATCTATGCCGAAATCTATCTCTCTATCCGGAGGAATGCCCGATAAGTCCTCGGGGAACACATCCGAAAATTCATTCACCACAGGAACAGACTCAAGAGTAGGCACCTCAGAATCTGCATGTCGGACCCTTACCATATGGTAGATACACCCCTTAGAAATCATTTTCTGCGCCTTGAGGTAGGAAATAAACCCACCTTTAATAGAGGAATCACTACCCTTCCATTCAAGAACTGGCTCACCGGGATGTTGGAACAGGAACTTCCGGGTTCTACAATCTATGGAAGCATAAGATGCATGCAGCCAATCCATTCCGAGAATCACATCAAAATCAAACATTTCAAGTTCCACTAGATCACATGGAAAGATTTTATGCAACACAACAACAGGACACCCATAATAAACCCTATGAGCAATAATAGATTCACCCACGGGGGTGTAGACCGAGAAAGGCTCTCTTAGAATCTGGGGTTTCAAACCGAACTTAACAGCCAATAATGGAGTCACAAAAGACAAGTTTGCCCCTGGGTCAAGCAAAACATAAGCATCAAAATCAAAAACTTTTAACATACCCATCACAACATCTGGAGCCTCCTCGACATCCTGGCGAGCATGGAGTGCATAGACACTGTTATTTCTCGGAGCAGCACCGGGAGGTCCCCTCGGCTGACCCCGCCCTCCTTGGGCTACCTGACCTCGACCTCCGTGCGCACCCCTTGGGCAGTCAGCAACTTTATGGTCCTTGCTTCCACATCCGAAGCAAAGTCCCAAGTCCCTCCAGCAGGCACCTGTGTGGGGCTTCCCAGACTTGTCACACATCAAATATCCGGGTCCGCCACTCGCCTGAACCCCGGGAGGGGGTGCCCGAGCATTAGCCACCCTAGCTCCCGAGCCTTAGCCCTGCTGGAATTGACCAAAACCAACATTGATAGCTCCGGAGAACCTACCATCAACGCGGGCCCTCTTGGGATCGTATGCCCTCTTCTCCTTGAGTTTCTCCCCCTCAATCTGCTCAGCATACACCATGAGTCGAGCAATATCCATGTCCCCAATCAGCATAGCAGTCCGAAATTCTTTCACCAGTAAGTCAGAAATACCTGAAACAAATTTGTGCATTCTGGCACGGGGGTCAGCCACTAGGGACGGAGCATATTTAGACAGCTTGGTGAATTTGAGGGCATAATCCCTCACACTCATGCTCCCCTGCTTGAGGTTAATAAACTCGGTCATTTTGGCCTCCCTCAGCTCAAGTGGGAAAAAGCGGTCCAGGAAGGCAGTTCTGAACTCTCCCCATTTAACATCACTATCATCAACCCGCTCCATAGCCCACTGCGTATACCACACCTCGGCCACATCTTTTAACTGGTAAGCAGCCAACCCAGCTTTCTCATCAGAAGAGACGCCCATAATATTCAGTATTTTTGAGAGCTCATCAATGAACTCCTGAGCATCTTCGTCAGCCCTAGACCCGTAGAATTCCGGAGGATTCATCTAGATAAAATCCCTCACAATAGAAGCGGGTGCAGGGTCCCATGGCAAGTTGGCCTGCCTTGCCTGAGCCGTCACTGCCTGCGCAAGCATAGCAAAAACAGCACGAAATTCGCCATTTGATATAGGCTCCTCCATAGGCTCGGGAGGGGCCTGATCCTCGGCAACAGGAGCCAGCCTAGGGAGTGGAGGTCTTCTTAGAGGCATTTTCTGAAATAGATTAACGACACCAATAAGCAAGGAAATAGATTAACGACACCCATGAATAGGACTCTACTCAACGCGGCACGTTGGACTCCGAGGACCATTGAAAACCCAAGGCTCTGATACCACCATTTGTCACGACCCGGGGTCGGGGTCTAGATGTGACACGGCGAATGGGGACCCGAAAGCCCCCAAACAAGCCTCAAATTTGCAGAAAATTAAAGACAAGATTAAAGAGAGCATTCTTAAAACCAAAAGGGAGGACCTATTCCATAGATAACGAAATGAGGAGTTTATACAATTGTCCAATAAGTGCCTCTAATCAAGGAACGGGTGCCGGGACAAGTTCCGGGCTCACCCTCAGTCAAAATAAATACATAGATGAGGTGTACAAAAATCAAAAGCATGCCCTCGAAAGACGGGGCTCACCACAAAATATCTAGGAAGAGATAAGCTGCGCGTCCAGCGGATACTGCTCAAACTGCTTGGTCCCTGCATGGTAAAATCATGCAGGCATAGAGTATGCGTTAGTACGTTGAATGTACTAAGTATGTGGGTATGCAATGCACGTGACTTACCAAACCTGCATCATCATGTTAAGTGGCAAGGGCACATAGTATACAAGGAATATATATATAAACAATAGAAATTTAATATACAAGATGCCATGAAATGCGTGATGCGTGCAATGCGATAGTGCTCCTATATAACGGGGATGGACTATAACCGACAAACCAAATCCATGCGAGCTATTACATGAATTGGACCGATTGGGACCTCCCACCGGTAGGGAGAAGATTACTTGCCAAGGGTAATCTACATCACACCTTACAGAACGCACCATTTCGGGGATGGTCACCTTCCTTACGGAAATCACCATTTCGGAAGGATTTACAAAATCAAAGACATGTCATAATCATATACAGATAGACGAATTACATCCGTCCCTATGTAGGCACATAGTTCAAGGAAAGGGAGAGGGACCTTGGAGATATCCCTAGCGCCCCCAATCCATCGATGCTAAGTCTTACACATCCCACAAGAATACTTATACGTATACATATGCTTCAAGAGAGAGTCATGTGCAAGTTCATAATGTTTAAGGTATATTTAGGCTCAATGCTAATTTATAAGACCATATTCAAAATGGCAATCCAAGGAATAGCTCATCTACACATATATCATAATGGTGCAAGCACCCATATTGCTCAAGAGCCATAATCATAGACATACTGGTGATCACCTTCTTGTCATATCCCATGTCTTACCAAAATTCATATTATAGTTTCCTTTTCGGGCAAAATTTGGGCTTAACCCACATTTCCAAATTTTCATATATCAATGCCATGAGTATGATGCAATGCAAAATGTAAGAATGGCACGGGTAATGTAGAGTATATTCAAATGTAGCAATAAGAGGTAAAAACTAGAAAATCCATAGTAAAATTAGTAAAAATGGTAGTAACATCACCCATGCATAAAACATAATTAAAGGGACATGCAAGTTCATAATTCCATAATCCAAATAGATTTCCATAAAACCACCCTAAATCATGATAAGGAGCCTTAACTAACACATGCATGGTTCAAAATACTAAGAACAAGTACTAAAAATTCACATTTTATGTACACAAGTTTACAAATTAGTTTTAATAAGAATTTGGGTCTTCTTTGTTGAAAGAAACCAAGAATCAAACACCACATACCCGGTAAAAGACAAAATTGAGGTGAAATTGACTCACAACCTTGGCCCCTAGCTTGAAAAACCTTAGAGAGAGGATGGAGAGTTCTTGAGGAGTGGATTTTTGAGAGAGAGTGAAGTGTGAAAGTGGCTGAAAAATGGTGAAGTGTAGAATATATAGGAAGCTCAGGAAAGGGTGGAAAAGACCATATTTGCACCGGAATTAACCAAAATTATGAAATTGCCATTAGTGAAACGGACCGGAAAAATGGTCCATCTGGGTCAGATGATCCAGTAAACGGACCGTCTGGCTCCACATGGACCGTCTACTGGTCCGTGGCACTAGACTTAGATTTTTCGAGGGCAATATTTTTTTGACTAAGTCGATCCACACTGTTCAGTAAAAGGACCATCTACTGTCACACGGCCCGTGTAATGGACCATCTCACCAGACTTAGAATTGTTTTTCAGAAAATTTTTCTTTCGGACCAAGTGTCACCAAACGGTCCGGTAAACGGACTGTGTAAGGTCACAGGACCGTGCAATGGTCCGTATGAAGGTACCAAGGAAGTACACACACTTAGAACAAAGTTTTGGCAAGAAATTCGTGGGCCAAAGCAGCCTCACGGACCGTTTGATGCCACACGGTCCGTGTGGCTGGCCGTGTGGATTTCCTGCACGAACAGTCTGAACGAAAACGAGCATAACTCCTTGGTCCGAGATCAGAATTAGGTGAAACCAGGTGCGTTGGAAAGCTAATTCAAAGAGCTTTAATTTGGTATGTCATTGGCCATCCAGCTCAATTGGAGCTAAGAGATATGCTCACTCAAATTTGACCCTCTTATTGGTACTTGAGAAGAGTTTAGCCAAGGGAATTCCTTTGAGGTCGTTAAACAAATTTCCAAGTCCTTACAACCATACAGGTCATGACCCGTACTATAAGATCCACGATGTGTCTGACCACCCCTAGGAGTAGGTAATGATGCATGAACTGGTCCTCGATGCTGGGATGAGTCACTCCCTCTATAGGGCCCCCTACCTCCAGATGAGGTACCAAAAAACTGACCGGATACATGTGCCCTCTTGGGGACCCCGAACTTTTCTCTCTCCATCAGCTCTGCCTCCTTGGATGTAGTCACAACAGACTGGAAAGAGGCTCCATCCATAGATACTCTAAACACTGCTTGTCGGATAGAATAAGTCAGTCCTCTCAGAAACCTATGAACTTTCTCTGTCTCATCTGGAATAATGGTTGCAGCATGTCTAAGTAACTAACAGAAACGGGTCTCATACTCAGTGACTGATAACCCCCCGCCTTAGACTCTCAAACCTCAAGCGGCTCTCCTCCCTCACGCTCCAAGGGACAAACCGATCGTAGAAGGCACTAGAGAACATCTCTTAGGACACTGTAGGAGATCCCACTAGAAAAGATCCTGAATATGTCCTCCACCATTCTCTGGCTGGCCCACAAAGCTGAAGAGTAACATACCGAACCCCGTGTGACCTCGCTATGCCAATAGTATCCAACAACTTTCTACAAGTAGTCAGAAACTCATGAGCATCCTCTGTCCTACCACCCTGAAATTGAAGTGGGTTCATCTTCCTAAACATCTCATAGCAACGCTGCTCATTCAGTCAATGTGGCCACTGGTGCACCCCGAACCTCAACAACTGGTGCAGGATCAATCTCAACTCTAGGATCCAATGATGTCTGCTCTACCGGACGCGAACCATGGGATCCTGATGCTGATATGGAGTCTGAGCTCCTCCTCCGGTCTGAGAACCGCCTGGCATGCCTGTTGAGTTGCCATTCGGAGCAAAACTCTCAAGTACATTCAGTACCCTTAATAAGGTATCTTGCAGCAAAGGTAAGGCTATGTGCTATGAAGAAGACTGCTCCTTCCCAACCTCTATCTGTGGCTCTAGAGGAGCCCCTCTAGCCTGTCCTCTAACTCATGTCGCTCCTCGGGCACGTCTTCTAGTTCGGCCCCTTCCCCTACCTCTAACTGGGCCCTCAAAAACTATCTCGGGAGCTACCCCACCTCTACCACCAGCAATAATAGCCCTAGTCCTTGCCATCTGTCAAATGAACACGGGAACAACTCATTACTAATGAACAACCCAAGCACAATAAGAGAGAGTAAATAAAAGAAGTTTCCTAACCGTCTTTATAGCCTCTCAAAGATAAGTACTGACATCTCCGTACCGATCCTTGAGATTCTACTTAGACTCGGCTTGTATGCACGTGAGACCTATAAACCTGGGGCTCTGATACCATCTGTCATGACCCGAAAATGGACGTGATGGCACTCATCTTAACCTGCCAAGACAAGTCAGCCTAAAAACCCATTAAACATAATAAAGTACTGGAAGATAATAAAAATAAAAGATTAATTGTGGATAATAAGTCAACTTAAGTAAAAATCTCCAAAACCCTGTTGTCACGTGCACAAGCCTCTAATGTATTACAATAGATTTGAAAGAAAAGTATAAGACTCAAATGATATTGTCTCTAAAGTAGAACAAAATCATAAATAAGAGTGAGAAGTCAGCTAGGATGGCAAGCAACTACCTTACACAATCTCCACAGGAAGCCTCGGACAAGGAATAATATCACAAAGACCCAGGCTCGTAACCTACGAAAATGTAGTAGCAATGGGTCAATACCAAACACGCGGTACCCAGCAAGTGAACTACTAAACACAAAATTAAGTTATATAGAATACAAGTACTCCTAACACTCCAACAGAACCTTTACAACTGCCACTTGCATAAAGTTATCTCAACCTAATATTCACAATGTACATAGCCTATAACTCAATACCCACACTAATATTTATAGTTCAATAACATAAGGATCGAGTTCACCCATCACAAGTTCCATAAAAGACACTTGCAAGTTCATAAATAATAATGATGTGTGATGCATGCAATGCAATGCAATGTCAAGTATCATGATGCATGTCTAACCTAGTGATACACACTTGCTGTCTCTCAGTCCGGGACCTATAGGGGACTTTTAGTCCGTGCATCTATCATGGCGTGCGACACGACCCTCGAATCATATATAGTATCCATCACGGCGCATGACACGTCCCTCGAATTATAATATCCATCGTGGCGTGCGACACATCCCTCGAAATGATACATCCTTTTTAATTTTTATTCTTTCTCAGATCTCTTAACACTTGTCACAAAATCAATGCACTAGAAATGTTTACACTATGATGAGGAGATGACCGAATTTTAATACAATGCACATTTCACAACAACATAGTTTTGATATAACATCAACATCAACTCCATATTTTGAAATCACTCTCAACACCTCACACAAGGAAGTACGAGATTCTATATACGTAGCAAAGGTTAAGAAATTCACTTGCCTCAATAATTGAGTACTCACTGCGGGACTTGAGCCCTCCCCTTTCGATTAGAATCCCAAGCACCACGATCTAATCAAACAAATTACCACAATAAGATTTCACAACTAATAATACCCATATTACTATATGTCTAGCCTAGACCCAAAAACTAACCAATTCCATAGTCAATGCTCAAAATTTCAAGCTTAGGGTTAAGTCTTAATTGTCCAAATAATATAAATTTAATGATTTTTATATAATTAAAACATCTAAGATTTTGTTACCAATCCCAATATATTAAAAGTTAACTTATAATGTAATTGCTAAGAGAATAAAAATTTCAAACGAAAACTAACCAAAGATTAAAGACGCGATATGAAGACAATTAAAAAAAACAACTAATCTATATAATGTGCCTACCAATTTCAATACTCTATTCCTAACAACTCTGTTATCATATACTAATATTAATGTACTAATACAACTCCTATTAAAATTAACACATGCAATCTGTTATTGAATATATTAATAATTTAATATATGTATCTACCTTCAAATTGGCTGATGGAGATTTGCAAGTTCCCAGGTCATTGCTCTTCACGCTGTTCGGCGAACACGTAAACCCCTTTGTCTTCTTTTAGTTTATTTTTCTTCTAAAACTACTAAATCCCACTAATCTAATTTAATACATAGATCAACTGGGCATAGAGTTTTAAACAAATTAACATTTAACCCACTACTTATTAATTATTCTAACTTACCCATAAATTAAATAGTCTTAGTTATTGAAAAGTCCAAAGTACCTATTTAAAATATTTTTAGATAAATCTTGTAGGAAATCAAGAGGACTAATTCTAGAAACGATATTATAGGTCATTACAAGTGGTCAGAACTAGTAAAGTCCAAAACAACCACAAGTATCCCAAAATAACTATAGTTTACCTATATGCGAAGTACAACGACTATCCAGGAAGACAGGTGTTAACAAATCATGACAACAGTGTAAAAATGCATAGCAAGAAATATAACTAACAATCCGCCTCATGATATATATACATATCGTAATCAGGACTTCCAACCACAAACACGCTCCCAAACTTGTATTTCAGCTCAGTCTAGAGATTAGGAAAGCCTAGCCTACTTGGAAGGCGGATCCACATGCTCCGGATCAGTCCACGTGAGTTTTACCCTGTTTGACCGCTTCCGATTGCCGCTCAGCTGTCAAAATATGAATCATAATGTAATTATGGCGATTTCGGCTATAATATCTCAAGGAATGGGGGAGAATTGGTCAATTACAACTAAATGGAAAAATAGGGCCCATGCCCAAAATGTCAAACCAACCCCCATAAAATGATCCTTACGTCACCCCAAGTCTATAGCAAAAAATTGAGCTCAAAACGAGGCTCAGAATAATCAGAAACATCCCAAATACAAATGACATTTCTTATCAAAAACAACATCTATGTACAACAGATTCTCGGCCAAATTCCTTAAAAATACGGTCAAATTAACGGAATCCAAATATATCATGACGTAGGTCTAAAAAATTAGAACAATTTAGACCACAATTTTACTTAATTCTGATAAGAAACGACCGAGATATCGCAACTCAAAATTCGAAAAAAAATTACATGATAACAATAGCTAAAATCAGATTTTCACACCAAATGGAACGCTATCAATTAATTTCGACATTACTACAGCGTGCCCCAAACTAGTTGTAATTTATTGACATTGATGGTTCGATCATTGGATGAATCGTTAGACATTTATACAACTTTTCGAGTTAAATGAGAGATTATAACCGTAAAATAATTTTGTAGGTAAAGTCCTAGTAAATAGCATCAGAGTGGTGATGCGGAAGCGTGGTGGGCTAATAACCCCCAAGTCCCAGGATCGAAACCTGGCTCTGATACCACTTTGTCACAACCCGACCTTCCAGATTTATACTAACCTGTCAGTATGCAATCGAGAATCAGTATAACAATTTATAAGAGATCCTCAGAAGATCAACCTCTCAGCCCATCAACTCAATTCGCTGACACATAACAAGTTATCAACAGGCTAAATATATGTGCCTTCGGCATACTAGCGGATACCCAACCAATCAAAAGTACTTTGAGTAGATATGGACAATCACCCAAGTATCTGCGTGGCAAGTCTCTTAAGAGGACGTATAGTTCTAGAAATTTTCTAGAATCTGCGAAGAGCTAATACAAAACTTTGATCAATAATTTCTCTCATTTTATCAGAATTGAGCGAGATTCTGATCTAAACTATACTACTTTTCGAGACCTACGTCGTGGTATGTTCAAATTCTGTTAATTTGACTATACTTTTACAATATTTGGCTGAAAAGATGATGTACATATGTACTATCTGATAAGAAATATCTTTTTGTATTTGGGTTGTTTCTGACTGTTCTGAGCCTCGTTTTGAGCACAACTTTTGACTATAGACTCCGGTGACATAGAGATCATTTTACAGGGGTTGGTTTGGCATTTCAAGCATGGCCCCCACTTTTTTCCATTTCAGTCGTAATCGACCCACCTTTCCTTGGTTCTCGAGATATTTTAACTAACATAGCCGTGTTTATGTTGCGCTTCATATTTAACAGTTGACCAACTTTCGGAGGCGTTCAGACAGGTTAAAACTCACATGGACTAATCCGGAGCACGTGAATTCACCTTCCAAGTAGGCTAGGCTTTTCTTTCCTCTAGACTGAGCTGAAATGCATGTATATTGGGAGCCGATTTATGGTTGGAAGTCCTATATATATATACACACACACACACACATGTCGTGAGGCTGATTAACAACAATAACAACAACATACCTAGTGGAATCTCACAAGTGGGATCTGGAATATTGTACACAAACCTTACCACTACCTCATAGAAGTAGAGATGCTAATTCCTGGGAACCCTCGTCGTGAGGCTGATTGTTAGTTATATTTTCTGTGATGGATTAAACACAGTTGTCCTGACTTGTTAATGCTTGCTTTCCTGGATAGTCATTGTACATAACATATGGGGTAACTACGATTATTTTGGGGATACTTGTGGTTGTTCTGGCATTGTGAAACTATGACAAGGCTAGATATGGGCTAATGCCATGTGACAAGTATGTATTCTGGCTTAGCTCCTATCTATAGGAATATGTAGCTAATGCTACTATGATATGCTGGATTATTGATTACACGTTGCAATGTGAACTGACTCTGGTATAAATATGATTCCAATGGGCCAATTTGCTTTTGATACCTACGATACAGTCATATTGTGAACTGATTTGGTATAGATATGACTCAACTAGAATTGGTTGTTCTAGGTACTTGTGATATACCTATCGATTGTTATTGGGTCTAGGGCCCTGTTGATTTTTGTTTTGGGTTTGGGACCCTGTTGTGTATTCTCTGACTCTTTATTCTCCTAGGGACTTAGGCTAGACTTAAGCTGTGAAACCCTATGTTTCTCATCTTCCACTATATAAACAGTGTGGCGTTATATAGGACATATGTGATTTTTGCTGGCCCCTAAGGATAATAAGGCTGCCAATAATTGGTAATATCAAGGACCTAAAGTTTTAAGCCAAGGGAATACCCTAAATACACATTTGGGATTAAAAAATGACCCGAGTGGCACCTCACCCTTTCCGGAAGGTTTAAATTAGGTTTCATTTTTCGGATGGGACTAAAAGTTTATAATTTGCTAATAACGGATTTTTTTAATTTATTTTAATAGCACAATCATACATTAAGTTTTGGAATCAAGAAAGTTGCAAGATAAATGTTGGCAAAAGTTACCGTAAGTTTCTTTAAGAAATCCTTCTTAAATTTGGGTAAAATGTAACAGGCCATATCTTCCAAAGTATAAGGAGTTAGAAGGTCCATGACCTATCAAATTAAAGATCTATGAGTCTAGTTTGCAACACACAAAATCGTGTATCAAACCGACCTCAGAATAACAAGTTATGACAGTTTTACCGAGACTGCCCGAGCAGGAAATCGGGTCGGGTCGGGTCGACCCAACTTAATGTTGGCTAATTTGAGCTTTTTAATGCTCAAATCAGTGCCATTTCGTCCCCAAACAGCTTATGAACCGAAGGAAAAGTTACCTCAAGGTGCCAAAGGGATTTGAGTAAGTGTTTTGCATTTGTATCATTAAATTTTATCTGTGTACCTAGAAATGCGTGCCTTACGCTTTGCAATTGTTTTCCCCTAGTATTAGCCGTGTTTGGAGCTATTTTTGGGCTATAAAAAAAGTGGTGTTCTTATTTATATTGCTGGTTTGCAGCTGGTGTTTTCAGGTAATAATTTTGGGGCTCTTTTACGGTCATTTTTACGAAGTTTTACGGACATTTCCTCGCATAAATGCTCCTTGCCAAATCTGGTCATTAATGCTAAATTTTTTTACTATTTATAGGTGTCTTCAAGCTGCGTATATATAGTCGTTGTGAAGCTTAGGACGTAAGGAACAACGTTCGTGAAGAAACATTTTACAATTGGATGTTCGTTGGAGAGGTATGTTAAGGCTAAGCTCTGTCTCTCCTTTTAGCACGTATCCGGGAATTTTCCCAAAACGTCAAATGCGACATCTTACTATTCTGTTACTAGAAAGACCTTCTGTGAAAGGCACTGGGATTATAGTTGAGTTATTCTAATAATGATAGTAGGTTGAAATTCTATTCGTTCGCTTAAATTGGACATTCAATATCTATATATCATTTTGTCAGTTTTTCGGCTACCTATTCATATCTTCGAGGTGTTTCTCTTCTTGGTATAGTGCCATTAAAATAAATGTAGAATGCGAAGGGAATGTAGTATTCACAATCAGTCCTTCTTCCATGCAAAACTATAATTGAAGCACTTAACAAGTAACACGTTGAATTCCAATAATGTCTAACGTAATACCCCTATTTCGAGGACTAAGGCACTTGATCTTGTTTAAATACTTTCCTTTACTAATTGACATGGGACCAAGTGTAAGCATTATGTAAAGCACATTTATGAACATTTTCAAAGTTAAGACGTCACTCTAAATGTTGGGTTAAGTTCCCAAACTTGTTAAAAAGACATATAAGATCCCACGAGTCATGTGTATATGTTATGACAACGACTATGATGTTATGAGAATAAGTGTACCAATGAGCCAAGATTGGCTAAATGACAATGATTATGATGCTATGAGAATAAGTGTACCAAAGAGCCAAGATTGGCTAAGTTCTTGTTATGACCTACTATGTGCATTCAATATTCATATCATACATTGGACGTTATGCATGGACTCCGAGCTATAATCGGAGGTATGGGGCTTATTTGCCCAAATGATTATATATATATGTATATGGTACAAATGGCCACAGATTGGCAGATATGATATCGGTTAGCTACCGGAAAGGACCACCATTTCTAGCATTTGGTTGGATATGTCATGCATTTGCATCTATATATGTATTCACGACATCCGATACTTGAGCATACCATGCATATTTGATCACTAGGAGGTTGCTTATTGGCCATTGAGGCTACTAATGTTTTGGTTATAGGTGGTATTTCTATTAAGCTTTTTACTATGGTTATCTATGATTTTACTTCCTGCCTACATACCAGTACATGTTTATTCGTACTGACGTCCCTTTGCTTGGGGACGCTGCATTTTATTTCATGCATGCAAGTTCAGGTAGGGGTTCTGATTTACCCCTCCACTAGGAGCCCTATTCAACTGTGAGTTGGTAAGCTCCACCTCTTCTTGGAGCTTTCACAGGATACTTACTTTTTGTTATACAGTTGGGTATAGTCGGGGCCGTGTCCCGGCAGTGTTAGTGATTCTCTTAGAGGCTATTGTGGACATGTTATTGTGGGTTGGTTCTTTTGTGCCTTTCAGTCTCCAGTCATTAGATTGGCATGTATATATAGTGTGTGCTTGTACCTCTATTGTTGCAGCCTTGTCGGCTAACTAGTACTCTATCGTTTTGATTTATTTATCTTGATGTACATGATTTACTATTAACTAGGTCATGATCTAAAATGTCCAGGCTTAGTCTTTCAGACGTCATGCTGCCCGATTTTCTTCTGGTCCTTAGTTAGTTAACTAGCATGTTTAGTGGCTTACCCGGCTAATAATAGTATTGGGTGCCAGTCGCGCCTCCCCTCTCTTTGGGGCGTGACATAAGTCGGCATTGCCCTAGATATACTCTGCATAGACCCTCATTTTTCTTCTTTTTAAACACCACCACCCTAATCCGCGAACATAAAGTCAACCAATCTCAATCTCCATGAATGCGAGATGGCTTCAGCAAATGCAAAGACCAATGAGCTAGCCTCCAGCAAATGCGGCAGGGAGCACGAGATAACGAAGGCCACACCACCTTACCCCTTGCGAATGCAGACGAGGTGCGCCAGATGTAAAAGAGGACATTGACACAACCGTATTAACAAAACACCAAGAATAAAAATTCTTGGAGGACAATTCATTCGGAACATCTTGCACACAATTCAGACATGCTATCCCACTAAATTCGATGTTCCTAACTCAGTGAAATCATCAAACTACGAATTCTGACCTAAAACCTATTAAATCGCAATTAAACTAACTTAAGCCTCAATAATATCAAATTTTCCTTAGAATCTCTGAAAATTCAATCAAAATCTTATCTAGGTCTAATATCACTCCCAAATCTAGTGAAATCGTCGAAAATTCATTCCATGCGTCCGAACTTCAAAAGTAGACCAAAGTAAACTCAAAGTTAAAATTTCATAAACTTCCAATTAAGACTTCAAATTCATGAAATAACATCGCATCTAAAATCCACAACACTCCTATACCTAATTCTGTATTTTGAAGCTGATGAATCTGGCGAAATTTTATTTTCGAAACTCGAGACTCCAATTATCACGAAAAAAGCACTTTTGAATAGATGAAGGTTTGAAAGCTCTATATTTCAAAATTTCTCAACTTTTCGATCAAATAGCAAAATCGACTTCATTAGATGATCAAAAATGACTTGGAGCAACTATAATTTCAAAAATTATCTTAGGGGTCATTACAAGAGTTGCCTTGTTTAGCTTCATCGTAGGTTCGATAACCACAACTACGTTAGGCGAATCCAACTCTCCATCTGTCACAAATCTAGATGATAGCTGCTTTCTAGAGGCTTGTAAACAAAAGCTCATTTACTTTTGAAGTGTCGTGTAAAAAATTTTTAACATCAATCACATTTTTAAAAGTAATTTTTATAAAATGAAGATTTAGAAAAAGTACACTTTTTGCTAATTGAAAAGAAAGCTGTCTTTAATCTTTAACAGCTTGTTTGAATAGTGATTTGCCATGGTTTCATAATGTATGGTACTGTATGGTATGGTATGGTATGGTATCGTACAGTACAATACCATACAATGTTTGGATAGACTGTATGGGTTGCTACTGTTTAATGATAATTTGTTGTTTGATTTGACTGTATGGTATTTTATCGTAACTTATAAATTTACAAAAATGTGCTTAATTAGTATAAATATTAAATTTATCAATATCTTTTTAGTTTTTTTTTTTAAAAAAAAATAAATACATAGAATCAAGTGGGAAAACATACAAGCTAATTTATCTCCAAACCATACAAACAACGTAAGAAAATAAAAAAAGTAAGAACTTAAAAAAAACTCAAAAAAAAAAAGTGAAAGAAAAAACGGGAGACGAAAAAAAGTTTCAAAAGTTGATACGGAGAAAAATAAGTAGTACAAAAACAATATATATACTAGGGTAAAGTTTAATAAAAAATAAAGGATAAATTAGAACTATTTAGATTTAAATAAGGGTATAATTGGAAAAAAAATAAGGAAACTATGGGATACCACCAAATTGGTGGTTTCAAAAAGTGAGGGTTTTCATGGTTACAGAACCATGAAACTAAACCATACCATACCATATAATTAATGAAACAATCAAAACAAACATGGTTCTCTTACTAACTATACCATACCATACCATCAAAAACCACCATCCAAACAAGCTGTAATAGAACTTTGAAGAAGTGATTTACCAACCTCCACGTATTATTATTTTACTAGTTTTACTGTGGACTTGTACGTGATCAAAATAAGAAAAAATTAATTTAATTATTAATTTATAAGAAAGGATAATTCATTCATTATAAAAATAATTGTGATAAATTATTTATTTATAATGGTTCTATATATAGAGATTTTATCACTAATTAGAAATTCATGATAAATTAGAATTTTCTTTAACGCAGAGTATTTTCTTGATTGGAAGTAAAAGTTTATCGAATAAGAAAGATTTAGGAGTTTCCATGGTTAGAAGTCCTTATTTTATCACTTATTTCCATATATTTTACTAAAACAACTCCAGTGGAATATATATCCATATAATATACGTATATCTTACCACTACCTCATAGAGGTAGAGTATTTCCATATATTTTAAAAGTCAATATTATAAATTTTGATTAAATAATAATTTAAATGATAAAAAAATAATTTTATCTAAAATAAATTTTTTTAATGAAGAACAAAAAGTTCAAATAGTGTTCATGCTTTTAATATATTATAGGTTAGAGATTATGGATAGATGAATAAATAGATAGATTACTTGTTAGACACCAAACACTGGCGTTACACTTTTGTTTTTTTTTTAAAAAAAAAATCCACTAAAAAACAAAATGATATGCTATATTAGATATCTGAAAAGTGGAATATGACATCATTTAATCCATTTATGAAAACAGCGTTGAAAGCTTTCTCCCCTCAAATAGTGCAATACACACATAGTTAAAATTAAAAAATAAAAAAAACATGATGCATAAAATAATCTATATTCATACAAAATTCAAAGAAAATTCATATTCTTAATGAATAACCTATTTTAATATAAATATAAATAGTTGTTTTTACGATTCAAAATCCTAGTTACTTATTAATTATATAGAGAAAATTTTATTGTCAATAAAATTCAAATAAATGATGACTCCTTTTAGTGGTAAAATTAGTGGTGGCTGCTGGAGATCACCACTCTTATGATTTTCCACTTAAATATTAATCACCTTTACTGATTAAAATTAAAAGTTTCTTTTTTTGTATATTGAATTAAAGAGTCACCTCTTTCTTGAATTTCAGATAATATAAAGCATTACTATTCTAATCATTATCTACTGAAAAAGTATTTTGACAAATCCCTTGAATAAATATGACCTTTAAATACATGAGGCGTATTTTATTTTTGTTTTTATAGAATATATAAATTATTTTTGAAAAATTCTCGATTAATTAATAATTTATTTGTTTAAAAAATGATTTACTATTTTTTAGTGTGTTTTAAAAAGAAATGAGCCTTTTACTTTTGCAGCAATACTTTAATTTTAACTTTTCACATCACATGTTTAAAGTAACAAGATTAAAAAGTATTTTGGTACATTTGATATAACTTAAATTTACGATCACAAGATTTAATTTTTTTTTATTTTCTTAAACCTGTGTCAAGTCAAACTAGTTTATTCTTTTTCAAATAGAGAGAGTATAAATTTATCTTTATTCTCTAAATTTGCAAAAAAAAAAATCACAATTTTTCTCTCGAATCCACCACTTTTGAATTGAAGCCGAAAGATACTTATCATCTGAGTAGTTCTCACTTTCTCGAAATTTTTGGTTCCTCGTATAAATTGTCTCCACAAGAAATATTAATTTTTAAGATTATCATCTTAATTAGTTGAGTATGATGTGGTAGTATTACATGGCATATTTGAGACCTCGTACTTAAGAGTTGTTAGGCAACAAAGATAATAGTAAGTAGGAAGGCTATATATATATATATATAGATGATAAGATATTAAATTCTATAGATAATATAAACCAAATTGCAAATATTATATAAAACTAAGTGGAAGTAAGGAATGGTACTTACGTATGTATAGAGCTCTCTAGTAATTTTTCGAAGAATAATCTATTATCATAGAAAGGGTTCCTCAAACAAATGAATTATAATAAACACAATTAGAAATAGAGATTTTTGTTATTTTAAATCAATAAGAAAATTTATATTATGAAATATAACTATTTTTCATTAATCTATTTATTGGGAAAACACACGATAAAAAATAGATTTTACTGAAATATTTGAAAGATTCCTAATATTTTCATATGAAAACACTATTTTTTTCAAGCTGCTTCAATCAAAAATAGCCAAGGCTTTGGGGCAGCCTCACTTGGCGATGAGCCATGATTAATATGGCTTACCCTTCCTGAGCTGAATTGGTTGATATACACCCATAGTTCAAGCGTATAAGAAAATAAAGAGCATCTCATCTAACATGTTAGGTAATTCATTTATCTAGTCTAAAAAGGTAAAAAAAGCTTCTAACAATACTGTGGGAAATAAAATGATGACACAGTTTCCATTATTAGGAAAGAAGAGTAGAAATTGTTGAAGATCGTCTTCGTCTAAGAAATGTCACTAACTCTACAACCAGACTATACCAAGGGTATAGCAAGACTGGTATCTATACAAACAAGTATTGATAGGCATCACCAGTCAACCCAAAGTACACCGCATAATATAAAACAAAAGTCAAAAGGAAGCATGCAACTAGAAAATTCAGCACCCAAATTGTCACACCTTGGATGCTACCTTTGGCATGGCTGACACTTAGAGACAATTGCTAGTCCCAAAGCCAACCACTTGGCCTCATCACATTCATTCAATCACAATCTAACAGCGGAAGACATCAATAATAGAAGAATAACTCAATAGGAATATGATAATAAAATCTTTATAATAAAGGCCATAGGCCAACCGATCTAATCACAAGACTAGTAAGAAAGAAACTAGTTAAAACTCTATCAAATCAATAACTCAACAATCCAATCTATGAAGCCTCTATTATTATAATCCAGATGGTGCCAACGATAGATTCATGGCTATCTCAAATCAAATGAAACAAATCTAAACTTTAATAGCTAGATGATAGTAATATGAAAATCCTCCGAAAGCGAGGAGTTCTCACCAATTAGCTGAACGCGAATAGATCATCAACGATGCACCTGCTGATGATCCCTAATACTTATCTCTCCATCATAAACTGATGCAAGTTCAAATGGATGCCAGTTCGTGATATGTACAAGTATGTAAACTAGATGGAAAGGAAAGAACACGATCATAGATATTCGACTCAAAGAAGTCAACTCAACCATCAACTCAGCTCAAAAGACTCAACTCAGCTCAAGAGACTCAACTCAGAAAGATAAGGAACTCAACCAGAATGTCATAAGTCAAGTAAAAATATAGTTTAGACAGAGACTAGTCACATCCAATCCAATTCAATCCAATCAGCGTATACTATCATGTCCTATTGGAAGTTTCTCCAGTCCGTTAGCGACCACTTATGAGCCAGTGATCATGTAACAGGTCGATGTGTTGCCAGTCCATTCAATACCTTGCTAGGATAAAGAACAACTCTATCAATCATGGATCCATCAATCAAATCAAGTCCTATTGTTTCACGACAACAAAAATAGGGAAGCATTCCAACTTTAACGAATTCAATCTACTCCTACATTTGGCGACGTAGTTATTGAGTTCGAGTTGGACTTCTTCTTACCCAATTTGGATGCTCGATACTCCTCCCAAGACTCAATACTCATTAAACACTCAATTCAATTTGATGAGTCTCATAAGGACTCTTATCAATCCATAACAACCGAGCATTTCGGCCTAGCAATCATCCAATCAGCTTTCAATCACATCTCTCAAGAGGGTTTAGACAATCATTAAGAGGACTATCCATTTAGACCAATCATTTGAGTTTAATAACGAAGAATCTCTGGACCATCAAGTTGTAATGCCCGGTAAAATTATAGAAATACCCCTAGAGGAGAGGTATTCGCGTAACACATCTTCCAATGCTCGTATGGAAAATCTAAGGCCGGATTTGTGATCAACACAAAAATTTGAGTGGGAAAATGGTCTGGGTCGATTTTTAGAGCGACCGGATCAAAAGATAATTTTTCAATCCGAAAATCAAGACAGTGTCGGTGCGCAATGGAGGTGCGTTGTGTCTCTGTAGCGGAACTACACTTACATTTTTTACAAAAGTTTTTGACGGGATTGGAAAAATTGTTCAGAAAATTCTCGAAGAAAATACTCATGTACGCGACCAATCCGCGTCACGAACTGGGTTATTCCGAAGCTGAAAAATTCTAAAATTTTGAGAGGGGCGATCCGGTAAATTTTCAAATCCTCCTAAACCCTATACATGATTTAATTAGGTCATTTTGACGTAAAAATGGTCTAAAATTCTATTCTAAAGTCCTTTCTAACAATCTAACAAGACTAAGGCTCAGGAGAGAGAAGAAGAGCTTGAGATTGAGGAATTCAAGAGGAAATCCTTGAAGAGATTGTTGAGAGTTTCATCCCAGGTATATAAGGCTAACTAAAACAATGGATTATGTTCATCCACGCGCCCCTTCGTCTACTTGAGTTAAGATCATCAGTATAAATCGCATGTTTTAAATACTGTGATTCTTGAGTTTCAAATTCTTGTACATATTGGAGTTTTCATGAAAACATTTGAGTCAATTTATGAGTTGCATCGTCATTACCATGAAATACGAATGTTATTCGAATGCTTGATACCCTATCCCGAAATATAGTATCTTCTTTGCTTACTTACTAAATTGAAAATTTTGAATTTAACCTTTCTAAATCTAGTAAATTTTACCCGGAAAGTTTGTTTTCTTGTTTCATATATGTATGTAAAGAATATTCATTATGTCTTATGTGTTGAGCCTAGATGATATGATGTACTTGACCAAAATCAGTAAAAGTCTTGCATGGCGTGAGTTAGAGTTTTGAGTTGCATTACATGAATGATGGTCCCAAGTTATTGAGTTGTTCAGAAATTGAATTGAGTTATAGAGAACTAAGTGGACTTATTTGAGATGAGTTTAAGTTAATTTCTATGAGTATATTTTAGTCTTGGAAGGAGTATTGAGCTCCGAGTGGGTGATTTAAGAGCAGCCCAAAACTATGTTGCCAGTGGAGGATGGTCGCACAGGGTAATTCTGGTTGCGCATGTCCCAATAGATTGACATTCTCTTTGGATCCAAGAGAGAGAGGTAGAGGTTGACGTCCTATTCCTTGGCAAGTTTAGGGCAGACGCGGCAACGACGTCTTTTCATTGTACATCACCAAAACCTATGGTGGAGTGGAGAGTTATTGGTTAGAGAAACTTCTAAGCAAATACTTGGGTTGAGCAAATCATGAGTCTTTTGAACTAAGTTGTATCAAATACTGAGTCTAATTCCAAAAGCATGATTTTAAACCTTAAACTTGCATGATTTACCGGAGTTGAGTTATGAGATGAGGAGTTGAATCTTGAGTTGAGTTGATTGATTGAGTTTGAGCTTTATCTATTTCTTGAGCTATTTTACATACCGTACGTTCCACGTACTGATGCCACTCGGTGATGCATCATTTCATGATGCAGATACAGGAGATAGAGGACTTCGGCAAGCGCACCATTGAGATTCAAAGTTCCTTAATTCCACAGAGTTTGATGAGCCCTCCTTGCCATTCAGAGGAGCCTTTATTTTAGTTTACTCATTGTTTATTTCTCTTTGAGTTGGGTAGCCATTGTCTATCTTGGTACCTTTTTAGAATGTAGAATTAGAGGCTTCATAGACTAGAGATGAGGATTTGATGTTGGGGTCTTTCCCTTTATTTTAAATTGAGTTCCTTAAACCAGTTATTATATCATAGATGTTGAGACTAATGTTTTTGGCCTACGGCCCTCTTTCATTGATGTAGAAATATATGAGTTTTCACTATCTTATTCTCCTTATTCTAATATTTTCTGTTATAGCTTATGATTGAACGACTGCCTTGAGACCGAGTGGTTCACTTGGGGACTAGCAATAGTCCCTGAGTGCCGGCCACGTCTATGGTACCCTCCCGGGGCGTGAAAAAATTGATATCAGAGAACATAGTTCAAGTGTCCTAGGGAGTCTATGAAGTCGTGTCTAGTAGAGTCTTTTTTATGTATGTGTTGTGCACCACACTTCATAAGCAAGAAGGTATAAGATATTAGGAATGGTTACGCTTCTTTGATATTCTGAGTTCGTGCGATAGAGTTTGACTCTATAAAATATCTGTCTAATTCATGTGTTGCGCATTTGCAGATCATGCCTCCTAAACGTACTGCTGCCCAAAGAGATCCCTCACACCCAAACACTGAGAATCCCCCAGCAGAGGTCCCTACTCAAGCAAAAACGAGGAGACGGGGTCGACTTGTTAGGGCCGTTGAGATTCCACAAATACCTCCTGGTCAGCCAGCCTCCACCTTGGAGTCTGACTTTAGGGGAGCCATTTCAATGCTCACCCAGCTAGTGGCCTCCCAAAATAGCAACCTAGGTCCCCAAGCCCTTAACTCCAGCTCTCAAGAACCCACTGCTGCAACTAGGCTCCGAGACTTCTTGAGAATGAACACGCCAGTCTACACAGGGTCAAAAGTTGAGGAAGACCCATAGAATTTCATTGACAAGATGTACAAGGTGTTGAGGCCTATACATGCAATTGAGGTTGAGGGAGTTGAGCTTGTCTCCTATCATCTTAAGGATATGTCGAACGTCTGGTATAACTAATGGGAAGATGGTCCAGGTGAGGATGTTGAGCCTGCTAAGTGGAGTGAGTTTGAGAGTGCCTTCCTCAACCACTTCTTTCCCAAGAGTTGAGGGAGGCAATGGTTGAGGATTTCGTGAACCTAAAATAAGAGGGAATGACCGTCAAAGAGTACAACCTCAAATTTATTAAGCTATCTAGGTACGCCTCAGAGATGGTCCAGGACATGAGGGAAAGGATGAGAAAGTTCGTGTTCGGGTGGGTAAACAGGTGAAGAGGGAGTGCAAGGCAGCATTACTGATCTCGGATATGGATATCTCCAGAATCATGGTATATGCCCAGCAAACTGAGGAGGACAAGAAGAAAGATAGAGAAGAGCATTTGAGTAAGAAAGACAAATCCACCGGGCATGATCCTAGCCAGCATAAACAGGATAAGAGAGATAGGTCTTACTTTCAGAAGAGGCATTTGGGGTATGCACCATCATCATCCAGTGCACCAACTCCAAACGTCAGGTATGATCAAAGATCCCAAGGTTAGTCAAACTTTAGAGCACATGGTTCGTAAGCCAGTGAAACCCTTGGCTCGAGAGGGAAACCACTTGTAGGAAGTGTGGCATGATATATTTGGGAAAGTGCAAGGACGGAGGAAATGCTTGCTACAAGTGTGGACAGACAGGTCACTTCCTGAAGGAATTTCCATTTTAGGGTAATAAGGCGCAGTCTTCTATTACTATGCCACCACCAAAGGTCAACTAGAGAGGTACTGCACCGGGGACAAGCAGAGGGAGGAACCTTCTTTATGCAATGAGGAACCGACAAGACCAAGAGGTTGCACCAGATGACGTGACAGGTATGCTTTGAGTCTTTACTTTCGATTGTTATGCTTTGCTTGATCTAGGGGAAACAATTTCCTTTCTGACACCATATGTGGCTAGAAAATTTGAGATCCCCCCTGAGTGTTTACTTGAGCCTTTCCCTGTTTCTACTCCTGTTGGTGAGTCTATCATAGCCAAGAGAGTCTATAGAGATTGTGTAGTGTTTATCTATCATAGGGATACTCTTGCTGATTTGGTTGAGTTAGAGATGACTGACTTTGATGTAATCCTTGGCATGGACTAGCTACACGCTTTCTATGCCTCTTTTGATTGTATAACCCGAACTATCAAGTTTCAGTTCCCAAATGAGCCACTTATAGAATGGAGGGGAGATTCCGTTGCACCTAAGGGAAAATTTATTTCTAACCTTAGAGCTAGAAGGTTAATCTCTAAAGGGTGCATCTACCATCTTGTACAGGTGAAGACTGATGATGTTGAGCCTCCTACACTTGAGTCAGTCCTGATTATGAGTGAGTTTCCAGAAGTGTTCCCAGAGGATCTACCTGGAGTCCATCCTGATAGATAGATCAACTTCAGGATTGATGTTTTTCGCGATACACAACCTATCTCAATTCCACCTTATAGGATGTCCCCCGCTGAGTTGAAAGAGTTAAAAGAGAAGTTAAGGGACTTGTTAGAGAAGGACTTTATCAGGCTGTGTGTTTCTCCTGGGGGTGCTCCCGTCCTATTCGTGTGAAAGAAAGATGAGTCTCTCAGAATATGCATAGATTATAGGCAACTGAACAAGGTCAAGATAAAAAATAAATACCCTCTCCCCAAGATAGATGATTTGTTTGACTAACTTCAGGGTGCCTCGTGCTTCTCAAAGATACACCTCAGATCGGGCTACCATCAGTTGAAAGTAAGGGAGTGTGATATTCCAAAAATAGCTTTCAGGACTAGATTTGGCCACTTTGAGTTCTTTGTCATGTCCTTTGGGTTAACGAACGCACCTACAACCTTCTTGGAGTTGATAAATAGAGTGTTCAGACCTTATCTTTACATGTTTGTAATTTTGTTCATCAACGACATTTTGGTGTATTTGAAGGATGAGGAGGAGCATGCCAATCACCTCAGAGTTGTCTTTCAGACTCTTAAGGACCATGAGTTGTATGCAAAGTTCTAAAAATATGAGTTTTGGCTCAAGTCAGTGACTTTCCTAGGCCAAGTAGTTTCAGGTGATAGTATTCGAGTCGATGCCCATAAGATTGAAGTGGTTAAACTTGCCAAGACCGACCTCTCCAACCGGCATAAGAAGTTTCTTGGGGTTGGAAGGCTACTACCACATGTTCGTTGATGGATTTTCTTACAATTGACCAAATTGACTTAGAAAAAGGTCAAGTTTCAGTGGTATGAGGAATGTGAGAAGAGCTTCTAAGAGTTGAAGACTAGGTTTACTACTGCACCTGTTTTCACCTTGTCCGATGGGACGGAGGATATTGTAATATGTTGTGATGTGTCAAGAGTTGGATTGGGTTGTGTGTTGATGCAGAGGGGGAAGGTGATAGCCTATACTTCTAGGAAACCTAAGGTTCATGGGAGGAACTATCCAATGCATGATCTTGAGTTGGCGGTGGTGGTGTTTGCACTTAAAATCTGACGCCACTACTTGTTTGGAGTGCATGTAGATGTGTTCACTAACCACAAGAGTTTGCAGTATGTCTTCAATCAGTGAGAGCTTAACCTGTGATAGAGGAGATAGTTCGAGTTTCTTAACGATTATGACATGAGCATCCTCTACCACCCAGATAAAGCTAACATTGTTTCTGATGCTCTTAGCAAGTTGTTAGTGGGTAGCACAACCCATGTTGAGAAATGAAAGAAAGAGTTAGTGAAGGAAGTGCATAGATTGGCTTGATTGGCAGTCCAACTTGAGAAGAATGATGAGGGAGGAGTCAATGTTCAGAGCGGGTCTGCATCATCCCTAGTAGTAGAGGTAAAAGAGAAGCAAGATCGAGATCCTGTCATAATCTAATTGAAGGAGGTTGTCCACAAACAGAAAGTGAAGGTCTTCTCCAAAGGGGGATATGGGGTATTGAGATACCAGAGTAGGTTACGTGTCATCGATATTGATGGTGTTAGAGAGAGAATCATGGTTGAAGCTCATAGCTCTAGGTATTCTATTCATCTTGGCTCTACCAAGATGTACCACAACTTGAGGGAAGTCTATTGGTGGAGTGGAATAAAGAGGGATATCACTGAGTTTGTTTCTAAGTGCCCGAATTACCAACAAGTCAAAGTTGAGCATCAAAGGCCTTGTGATTTGGCACCGAACTTCGAGATTCCAGAATGGAAGTGGGAGATGATTAACATGGACTTTATTATCGGCCTACCGAGATCCCGAAGGCAGCATGATTTGATATGGGTGATCGTGGATAGGATGACCAAATCGGCTCACTTCTTAGCAGTTAGGATTACCAACACTACGGAGGAGTACGCCAAGTTGTACATCAAGGATATTGTGAGGTTGCATGGGGTTCCTTTGTCCATCTTCTCGGATAGAGGAGCTCAATTCACCTCCTAATTTTGGAGATCTTTCCAGAAGGGACTGGGTACTAAAGTGAACCTGAGTACAACCTTTCATCTACAGACGGATGGCTATGCAGAGCACACAATTCAAACATTAGAGGATATGTTGAGAGTCTGTGTTCTTTGTTTCAAAGGAAATTGGGATTCTCACCTACCATTGATTGAATTTGCATATAACAATAGTTATCATGCAAGAATTCAGATGGCTCCCTATGAAGCCTTGTATGGGAGAAGATGTAGATTGCCAATTCGGTGGTTTGAAGTTGGAGAAGTAGAGTTGATTGGGCTTGATATTGTCCACCAATCGATGGAGAAGGTTAAGGTCATTAGAGAGAGGTTGAAGACTACTCAAAGTCGCCAGAAATCTTATACCGATGTGAGGAGAAGAGACTTAGAGTTCGAGGTAAGTGATTGGGTGGACTTGAAGGTGTCACCCATGAAGGGTGTCATGAGGTTTGGGAAGAAGGGGAAGTTGAGTCCATGCTATGTTGGACCCTATCAGATTGTGAACAGGATTGGGAAGGTTGCTTATGAGTTAGAGTTGCCTTCCGAGTTAGATGGAGTTTATCCGGTATTCCATGTATCTATGTTGAAGAAGTACTTGGAAGATCCTGCCTCACTTATCCCTGTTGAGAGTATTGGAGTGGAGGATAGATTGTCTTATGAGGAGATTCCAGTCTAAATCCTTGATCATCAGATTCGTAAGTTGAGAAACAAAGAGATAGCCTCAGTCAGAGTGCAATGGAGAAATCAATTCGTTGAGGAAGCCACATGGGAAGCTGAGGAAGAAATGAAGGCCAAATATCCGGACTTGTTCATACCAAATGATGAGAACGTCAAGGGTAAATTTCTTATCCTTGACTAAATTGATTGATCTATTCTTGAGTCCGAGTAGAGTTGATTGAGGTTGACGAGGAGTCGAGATTTTGATTGATTGAGGTGAGTATTGAGATGAGTCTTGAGTCTATTTGTGCCTTGATATCCACCTTCACTCATCATTCGAGGACGAATGATCCCAAGGGGGAGATGATGTAACACCCAGTAAAATTATCAAAATACCCTAGAGGAGAGGTATGCGCGTAACACATCTTCCAATGCTCATATGGGAAATCTGAGACCGGATTTGAGATCAACACAAAAATTTGAATGGAAAAATGGTCTGGGTTGATTTTTAGAGCGACGGGATCAAAAGATAATTTTTTGATTCGAAAACCAAGATAGTGTCGGTGCGCGACGGAGGCGTGTCGCGCCTCTGTAGCAGACCTACACTTATATTTTTCTCAAAATATTTTGACGGAATTGGGTAAACTCATTCAAAAAATTCTTAGAGAAAATAGACATGTGTGCGACCAGTCCGCGTCGCGGACTAGGTTATTCCGAAGCTGGAAATTTCTAAAATTTTGAGAGGGGCAATCCAGTAAATTTCTAACCCCTCTTAAACCCTATACACGATCTAATTAGGTCATTTTGACATAAAAAGGGTCTAAATCCTATTCTAAAGTCCTTTTCTAACAATCTAAAAGGACTAGGGCTTGAGGAGAGAGGAGAAGAGCTTGAGATTAAGGAATTCAAGAGGAAATTCTTGAAGAGAATGTTGAGAGCTTCATCCCAGGTATGTAAGGCTACCTAAAGCGATGGATTTTCTTTACACGCCCCTTCGTCTACTTGAGTTAAGATCATCAATATAAATCGCATGTTTTAAATCCTGTGATTCTTGAGTTCCAAATTCTTGTACATGTTGGAGTTTTCATGAAAATATTTGAGTCAATTTATGAGTTGCATTGTCACTACCATAAAATACAAATGTTATTCGAATGCTTGATACCTCCCTAAATTTAGTATCTTCTTTGCTTACTGAGTAAATTAAAAATTTTGAATTTAACCTTTCTAAATCTAGTAAATTGAACCCGGGAAGTATGTTTTCTTGTTTCATATATGTATGTAAAGAATATCTATTATGTCTTATGTGTTGATCCTAGATGATATGATGTACTTGACCAAAATCAGTGAGAATCTTGCATGGTGTGAGTTAGAGTCTTGAGTTGCATTACATGAATGATGGTCCCAAGTTATTGAGTTGTTGAGAAATTAAGTTGAGTTGTTGAGAACTGAGTTGACTTGTTTGAGATGAGTCAAAGAGATGAGTTTGAGTTAATTTCTATGAGCATATTTTAGTCTTGAAAGGAGTATTGAGCACCGAGTGGGTGATTTAAGACCACCCTAGAACTATGTTGTCAGCATAGGATGGTCACACAAGATAATTTTGGTGGCCCATGTCCTAATAGATGGACATTCTCTTTGGATCCAAGAGAGAGGGGTATAGGTTGACGTCCTATTCCTTGGCAAGTTTAGGGCGGACGCGTCAACAACGTCTTTTCGTTGTACATCACCAAAACTTATGGTGTGGTGGAGAGTTGTCGATTAGAGAAACTTCCAAGCAAATACTTGAGTTGAGCATATCATGAGTCTTTCAAACTGAGTTGCATCAAATACTGAGTCTAATTCTAAAAGCATAATTTCAAACCTTAAACCTGCATGCTTTACCTGAGTTAAGTTATGAAATGAGGAGTTGAGTCTTGAGTCGAGTTGATTGATTGAGTTTGAGCTTTATCTGTTTCTTGAGCCGTTTTACATATCGTACATTCCACGTACTGAAGCCACTTGACACTAAATCATTTCAGGATGGAGATACAGGAGATAGAGGACTTCAACAAGCACACCATTGTGGTTTAGAGTTCCTTAATTCCAGAGTTTGGTGAGCCCTCCTTGCCATTCGGAGGATCCTTTATTTTAGTTTCCTCATTCTTTATTTCTCTTTGAGTTGGGTTGCCATGGTCTGTTATGGTCCTTTCTTAGACGGTAGAAGTAGAGTCTTCATAGACTAGAGATGAGGATTTGATGTTGGGGTCATTCCTTTTTTTTTTTTTGAAATTGAGTTTCTTAAACCAGTTAATATGTCATAGATGTTGAGACTGATGTTGTTGGCCGACGACCCTCTTTCATTGATGTAGAAGTATCTGAGTTGCCCACTATCTTACTCTCCTTATTCTAATATTTTCCGCTATAGCTGATGATTGAACGACTGCCTTGAGACCGAGTGTTTCGCTTGAAGACTAGCAATAGTCCCTAAGTGCCGGCCACGTCTAGGGTACCCTCCCGGGGTGTGACACAAGTTCTATCAACACCATGATCAATCACAATCACAATCGTACTATCAAGGCTCTAGATTCATTCCCTAGGTTCTTTCATGCAATTTATTATTGAATAATATCTAGTGTTTATGAAATAACTTATGTAAAAATATTTGTTTGATAAATCAAGTTCATGATGATTGTTGACACCCAATTTTGACCCCCTTAACTTTTTTTTTATATGTTATTCAATTATTTAAGTATTTAAAAAAATATATATTTTTGTACAAGTTTCTATTTCAATTTGTACCCAAAAATTCGTATAATTTTTGGATTCATGATTTACAAAATTATTATTATTATTATTATTATTATTATTATTATTATTATTATTATTATTATTATTATTATTATTATTATTATTTACTCACTTTTGGTATTTATCCTTATGTTATTTTCTAAATATTTGCGTGAGAAATTTTCTTAAGTTATTAGCTTATCATAAATAACATTGATTTATTTTATTTTTATAATAAGTATAATTAGTGATTTTTTAATAAATTTATTACGTAGTAATTTAGTAGCTATTTTATTATGCTAGAATTTTTTTTTTAGCCCCAATTATTGTCGAATTTTCAAATTTCTAAGTTTGGTAAAATCTTTTCATATTAGGACAAATTCTCCACAATCGTTTTCCTTTCTTGTGAAATTATTTTTACCCAAAATCACTCCCATGAGATTTTTTTTCCTTTTTCCTTTTCTTCTCCAACGTTCTTTTTTCTTTCTTTCTTCATCTCTAGAATTCTAGAGGATCTGGAAAAAAAAAAGGAGAGAAAAAACTTATTTTTTTGGGGATAAAAAACTTCTGAAGAATTTTTTTCCAGAGAGCTTCGTTGTGGTCGAATTGGGAACTATGGGATGAAGTCCAAAAAAGGGTTTTCACGATTTTTTTTCCTCTGGTTGAAGAAAAGAAGCAAACATTTTCTTCCTTTGAAGATATGTTAGAGAACTCCGACAAACCAATATTGGTTGACTTCTATGCTACCTGGTGCGGTCCTTGCCAGTTCATGGTTCTTATTCTAAATGAAGTTGGTGAATCGATGAAAGATAAAATTAAGGTGGTGAAAAATTGATACAGAGACGTACCCAGCCATCGCAGATAAGTACAAAATACAGGCATTGCCAACCTTTATATTGTTCAAGGATGGAAGCGTCTGTGATCGCTTTGAGGGCGCACTCAATGCTCCTCAGTTGATGCAACGCATAGAATCTGCGTTGGAAGTTAAGTAATAGTTTGGCCTTCTGCCTTTCTAGTGCTCGGATCCTCCTTTTGAAGTCATTCATGTTTAAATTTGGAAGATCGTGGAACATCTATGGAAGCCTTCAGTTTGTCACTCCAATGTATTTGCAAAGAAAATTGTTTAGATACAGGTGTAGAATGGTTAATCCATTTGGCCTAACTGCTGCATTTTATCTCCCTTCTCGATCGGACGAAGGAACAAAATATTCATGTGAGAAATGGTTTCAACGGCGAGTTTAGAGCTCTATTGCAAAATTTTTCCAGGCTATTAAAGTATTGGTCGATGCCGCAATTTTTTCTATTTATGCACCGGAAGATTAACACATAAAGCGGAGATTCAAATGGGATCTTCATCCCAAAGGTGGCTACACACCTAGTTCGGCCTCCTAGCGTTTTGTTTGGTCACTCTGAAAACGAGCAAGAGTCACTTTGAAGGTTCACTCTATCCTTTAATTTTGTTAGACTTTTTATCTATAACATTGTGTTTTCTTTTATATATATTTAAAAGCATGCTAGGATTTGTCTTCTTGAAATTGTGCAATATGCCCATGAATTAAAATTGGCGGAAGTTGTTTAATGTTTTCTCTTTGAGTGTGTGTGGAAAAAAGTTGCATTGTAACAAGAGTTTAGGGATTTTTGACTCCTAGCTATCTGACCGAGTAGAAGGATAAACTAATTAGAATTAGATGATTTAATTTTGTAGTATAATGAATGAAAGTTTGTTTATATCCCATTAGAATAGATAATAATTATTTATCCTCTTTGATAAAGAATGTTTCTAACTTGACACTATACTAGCGACTATTCATATATTCTACAATCCTGTTGCTCTGGTTTAAATATTAAAATGGTCAGATAAGCTTTCAACTCAATTGGATGATCCTAATTTTTTTTTCTTTTATTTCATATCTTTATTACTTGATCTTTTTTTCTTCTCTTGATTAATTGAACTTTTGGACCAAACATATTTTCCCCTACTTTTCATGTTTTTACATGTACCTCACCATGGAGTGAAATCACTTGGAGTCCAATCACAACGAGTGAAGGACCAATGCGAGAAGTCGGGCTCAAGTGAAATCGTCGTCCCACCCGGGGTTAGTTCATCATGAGAACGAGCAGTTTTGAACCACTATGAAATCAATTTTTTGTTAAAATTTTGTTAGAAGTCGCTTGTTCGGTCTCCAATCCACTAAAAACCCCAGGTTTGGTTTCGATCGATATTCATCTTTGTCAAATAATCGTTGTGTGAAGGTTCGCCCAATATTCTAATGTTATTAAAACTTTTCAAGTTTGATCATGTTTCGGCATTCGTTGTCCTCCATATCCTTAAATGCTCTTTTATATTATGTGATAATCTATTTTAACTACTTCAATTTATTTATTATATGTGTTTATTGTAATTGGTGAAAATTCATAATCAAGTTGGTGCTATTGTGAGTGATTTACGAGACAAAAACCCATACATGAATTTGAAAATAAGAAAGTAAACAATAAGCAGTGTCATGATTTAATTTTACTGGAGTTGATACGTATATATATATATATATTTGTCTTTCCTTTAGAATATTAAGTTTAAATTGGCTTGGGTTTCTGTTACGATAGTTCACGTGATGGCATGGATTTCTGTTGGAATTGTTAATTACTAAATGCTTGTTGATTTCTTATGTGGCATTGATTTGTGACAATATGTACCCTATTCTTTAATATAAGGAGAACAAAGAGATGTTACATGAATCATTTTTACACCATATATTAATTTACTTTTATCACAAGATAAGATTTCTAGTGAAAAGAGTATGTGGAAAGTCATTAAGTATGAAGTAGTAATTTAAACTTTGTGACTTTGCTCTAAGAAGTGAGTTTCAATTTTCTCATGGAAATCGTCATCCTTCTTCTTATTCCATTTTGTGTTGTCTCAATTGTTCCATAAATTAAAACGTACTCAATTGAATCTAGAATCTATTTTACTGTTTATTTTTTTTTTGGGAGATTAATTAAACATTAAGAGTAGACATACTCTCATTCCTCTTTAAATATTATTCACATGTACATTACAATGGAATACGGTCATTTGGAGTTCCAACTATGGCAAGTGGAGGAGTCACCACAGTGAAGCACAACTCGAATGGAATTGTTCTCTCGAATAGGTCAGGTACGTTTTGGGACATGATGAAAAGGCAAGCGACTTCTTGTATGAAGTGCACATATAGCTTTATAAAAAATTTAAAGCAACTTGTTACTCCCTTATTTTCTAAGTTTTATGTGTCACCTTTTTCTTAAAAAATCTTAAAGATTAGATAACTTTTCATTGAACTTCTTCTCCCATTCCCATTCATAAAAAGGATATGTCAAATACTTGAAATATTTCTTACAATCTAAACACCAGAAGTTTTATATGATTTTTGTTTAAATATTTTATAATTATTTTCGTCTTGTCTTAAAGAATTTAGAAAAGGTTGATCATAAAAATTGAAATAAAGGGAGTGACATCGCATTGGGCCCTCTTTAGCTTCGCCATATACTGATCCCAGTCTCTCTCTCAATTTTAACTTTGTGTGTTTTCGAGTTGTTCAAATTCCTATGTTGCACGATACACTTTAAGTATTGGATTTGGAAAGGATCAGGTTAGTTCTTCTATTCTTCTTGAAGTTCTTCTATTCTCCTTTCCTTATTTTATCTTATTTATTTTATTTTTGGATTAGTTTTTTTTTTGTTCATATTATTCAAATATTCTACGTATTCTATGGAGAGCAATCAGGTTAGTCTCCTTTTCTTTTGTCGCTAATATTATTTTTATTTTTAGACAACTTGAAAATATGTTTTGCATGGTTGAATTAATAAATTATTGTTATTTGAGTATTTGTATCTTACTTATTATAATATATGCTAGAAATCTCATATCTAAACTTATCTTTAAATATTATTTGTTTGAAATATAGATTTGACGATTAATGTTTAAGTTTTAAATGATATGTATTTTTAACTGTGGTAATATATGAGATGTGTGTGATTATTTTTCAGGATATAGAATAAAATATTTTCCTTCAATTTTTTTTTTTTGTTTTTTGTTTTATTTAATTCACTTAGTCATTATCTTTTTGTGTATTCATCTTATTATGTTGCAACTAACTCTATCGCTTTAGAATGTTATAAGAATGGGTTTTTATGCTAATCATAAATCTGCTTTTTTTTTATTGTTCTGATCATGAATAAAAAGCTTTTATGTGTTTGGTACCTTATACTTAGTCTAAAAGATTCGATTATTTTATTGACCTTGCTTGTAATTTTTCACTCCCACATAAAATGCGAGATGCGGTCGGGACCCGCCTTTGCGGACCTCGAAGGGTGCTTAACACCTTCCCTTCGAGGTAACTTGAGCCCGAACCCTTTTCTCTGGTTGACTTTGACCCTTAGACTAGATTCTTAAGCTTAGAATGGTGTCCTAATGCACCTCAAATCATTAGGTGGCGACTCTTCCTTAATTAAAAATCCCAAAAGAGTCGTTGCCACGACGTCGTCCAGGTTCCCGTTTCTCCGCGTAGAAAAATGGGGCGCGACAATGATCATCAAGCATGTAAATATACACACAATACATAGTTTCCAAGAAAACCTTCAAAGAAACATGCATGAAGACTCAATACTTTCACAATCTTTCTATTACCATCAATGGAGGCACAAGGAAGAACAAACACATACTTTAGTTTACCCTTATATACTCGAAAGAACAAAAGTTCTTGAAGAAACCCTTAGCTTGGAACATTATAGCTTGAGATTGAGAAACCTATCTATAAAGTACCTAGATATGAAGTTTGAAGAAAAATCTTGATTCAAAACCTTAGGTTCTTGAAGAGAATCTTCAACTTGGAGCCTTTAGATATTTCGATTTGGAGAAATTTATGTATTTGAAGTTCTTGATCTTAGGAGAAAAACATTGGGTATCTTGGGAGTCACAATATATATAATGATATTATTAGGTTATAAGATGGGCTCTAGGAAGTTATTGAAGGATAAAAGGTTAAAAATACCCTTTTGAAAGAGTCAAATAATCATCAAAAGTAAAAAAAAATACCTTTTGATGAATTCTGTCGGTCAAACCGATGATCTTGGGGGGGCCCTCACCGAACCCTTGGTGATACATCAAATGGGGACCCTTTCTCCCCCTTTTTGTAGTTTATAATATTTCTTGGGACAATTTGGCAATCAAAGTCGACAGATCGCCACATTATTTGGCGAGTCGCGGAACTTTCCAAATTCGGGAAGCTTTAGTAAAATGAGCATAACATTTTACCCCAAAATTCGATTAAGGCAAAAGTGGACGAGTTGAAAAGATAATTTAAAGATCTTTATTAATATATTATGAGCCACCTAACTCATTATGTGCTGAAAGATATGGCCATTTGAAATTGAGCCTTTTATGAACTCATAACGATACTTAGCCGATGGAAATGTTTTGAACTTGTCTTGACATTAGATGTCCCTTATGACCTCAAACCACATCCAAAACACTTTAATTACTTAGTAAAGACCTTAACATACATTCACAACTTTGAATTTATTGGATCACCTAATTTCACAGAATTTCATATCAAAATTCAATTGGTAAGGAAAGTTTCAACTCAACTTTATGCTAAGAGGTTTTTGTGACCTTAATTCATCTCAAATTTATTATCCCACTATAGAATAGGCTTTAATATCTATATTCAATGTTATAATAACTCAGTATGATCTCTTACTATTCAGAGGAAAGTTCGGATCTTGGCTTAGAAATTTCTAAGGTATTACACAAGTGTTGTAACCACATACTCTATCATTCAATTATCCTAATGAACCCTAGTATATGACATGAGATCAACCTTCTAATTACTCCGCTGCCAACTCTAAAATTAATCAGGGCTTAACCCTCCTAATCCTCTTCAGATCTCATAATCACTAAATCGGTCTAATCAATCTACCACTTTTGTTCAATCTTCTCAACAATGACTAGCCTAAAATATTTAGTAACTCACTTGCAAAATTATCACATGTGCGTGTGTATGTATTCGACTATCATAAGTCTTAGAAGTTCACTGTAACTCGACAATTTCCTTACATATAAACCTTACAATAATCATCAATCATCCCAATAAGAAGTATTAAGGTTATTAATCAAGAACTAGACTATGACCACTAGTCACAAACTAATCCTAATCCACATAACACGTTCCATTTCTAGCAGCAATCGCAACACATGTAGCCATCCAAACTTATAATACATGATCTCCTTGTTGAAGGCATAATTTTACATAATACCTGGTTTAAATATATTAAGATTATTCTTAATACTCACTTGATATTTAATGTAGAATTGGTTGTGAATGATTCTTTTCAAGTGGAGGATATATATATATATATATATATATATATATATATATATATATATATATATATCTAAGAAGTTACCTGCTTTAGAAGGACTTCAAGAACTATTTAAAGCATAAATGTAAGGAGATGACACATGTGTCCTACGCAGCATCCTCTATGACAATTCACATCATACTTGTGGTGTCCTACATTTATTATATGATGCAGGGCACATGTGTCGTCTTGTATAATTTTATACAAGCTTGGATGTCTACTTGTGCGCACCCAAAGTTGAAGAACATAGATATCAGTCGATGCCAAGTTAAAAACAACGTTTAGGCATGATGCAACAATTTTAAATTGCTTTCCTTTCTAGCACGATAAAAAGTACAATTTAGGACGTGGCGCAATTTATATCCAATCTCCAATTTACTGAATTGAATGATGTTAAGAGAAGTAAGCAGAATTAATAAAATAAACTTTTATGTTGCATCTGTCTATTTCTTTATGTTTTGAAGATGTTTAAAGTATTGCACTTTCTATGAGTCATTCTATTTCACCAATGATACGTTAAATGATCCATTTGATGTATAGATACTTATTAAACTGTCATCTCAAAATGAATCAACTTCTAGTATTATTATTTAACTTATATCTTGAGTCATGTTCTTAGCTTGTAGATGTACTGCTTCATAACAATAATATATTTAGTTAAATTTAAAAAGTGAAATCTCAGGAGAGTATAGTGCACGAAGACCTTATCATTACCTCGTGGAAGTAAAGAAATTATTTCAGAAAGACTCTTGACTAGACTACAACAAATCAAAGTAAATATGAAAAGAAAAATAATAATGCTTCACTGTGATCAGTTGGTTAATAATTGTGGAAAAGAGGGTTTGGTCTTTATCTAAGTAGCAACTTTGAGATCCCAATTCCTTGATTAGTGATGTATTACTAGAAATTTAAACTAATTGGTTAAGAAAGCTATGATGGATTAAGTCGTTGGTGTAGTGATATGGTTAATAAATGTTGATGAAGATCCAATTATGGTTAAGAAATCAATATACAAACTATAACAATTTCTTTCACATTGAAGTGTGAATATCTCGCTTTCTGTAAAGAGATTTGAGCTCATTAATAGAATTTTTACGATTCCAGCAATATTATTCCTAACATATTTCGTTTAGAATATAACAATCCAACAACATCATATAATCTTTCAAACATGTATCATTCTCTAGTTTTGCTAAATGTTATACTATGCATAAATCATAATCAAGTTGGTGTCTAGATGACATATATTATATTGTCATGTTAAATAGATCGTACAAAAATAGTCATTTATCATCTCAAAATGATCGATTTTATTTATCATATCTTGTGAGTGTTGTTGGCTTGTAAAAATCTACTGCTTTGCTAAGAGTTGGACCAACTGTTGGTTAACATGTTTTTATAGATATTATCAATGGTAGTGGGAAAGAGGTTGTTATCAATAGTAACAACCTATCTTAAGATGAGAAATCTCATATCAACAAAAAATAGTAAAAATGCTGGGTATATAAGTAAACAAGCCTTACCTACTAGTGATACGTTTTAAAGCTGTGCGAGACTAGACCCAAAACGGACAATACCGCTAGCTAGTTGGGTCATTACAGATGGTGTCAAAATCACTAATATGTCAGCCTTGTCGATGTCTGTCAGAGTTCAACTGAGTTTAGGCAAATCCCGATGAGGGTGGGGTAATAAACCTCAATGCTGAGTCTAGGCGAATCCCATTTGGTAGGGCAAACTACGACGAGGACGTAGAGTCCATAGAGAGGGTGCATGTAACAATCCATCTTAAGATTAGAAGTTTCACATCAGCAAAACACAGGAGAGATGCTGGGTATATAAGTAAATAAGTCTTACCTACTAGTGACGCCTTCCTAAGGCATGCAAAATTAGGCCCGAAGCAAACAATATCGCTAGCGGGTTGGGGTGTTACCGAGGGATTGCCTTTATCTTGATTTTGAAGTTGGTGAGGGTTATCTACATATAAGTCTAAAATGATTGATTGAAAAAGTATCCTAAGATTAAGACAATCTTTAAGTTATATGCTTACTAAGTATGAAAAGATCAATTTAAGTTATTTAAGATTTATTATACTGTCAGTTAATTAGTTAGTTAACATTGTAATAACCTGTTTTAAGCATATATACTCTTTCATGTGATTTTTATGTGTTGGTTAGCTTCATATCATGTTTTTGGACTCAATGGAATAATCCGAGTCAAGACTCAAAAGGGCTCAAAAATGTTCTTGCACGGTATTTTGTTAATGTACTAGACGACATTTTGTATTTTAAAATTAAAATGAGTAATAATAACATTGTTTATATTTACAAATATCGTATGCTTTACGCAATAAATTAAACAATTTTATAAATATATAAAAATTACTTGTTATGTAGTTTGGATGAAAAAATTTATGATTCCGGAAAGAGAAGGTGGAGCATATAATTCAAAAAATTATAACATGTACTCAACAACTTTTTCATATTTTGCAATTAAAATAAATAACAATAATTATTGTTGATTCCCAACTTGTAATTACTTATATTATTTTAGAAATTGTTAAAGAGAAACTAGAATTAGAGGAAAAAATCCCAATAGAAAAAAAGAATCATTGACCCTGAAATGTCCGAAAATTATGGGAACAATTCAAAGACTAATTAGGGCTTGTTATGAATTTGAATAGATTGTGACCATCAAAGCTTGTTTCATGGGACTTTAGCATTTCAAGAGAGATTTAACTGTCATAAATTAGGCAAGTGATACTAAACTATTAGTTTACTTGCTTTACACAAAATTCATGTATTATATGATGATTATGTGCATTCTAAATTTGATGGCTTTCAAGGATGGTTGGCAAATACATATCATATCTTGTGAACAATTTTAGATCCACTACATTCGTGCATTACTTGTTGCATTTTATGGTTTTATATTTGGCTTAGTATTCATTTTAGATGTGTACTGCTTATTGTGCTTAAAGCACTACCATCAATTTCTAAGACTTGCTCCATAGTCCATGGATAAGCTTTAGTGGGCATGTCAATTATCTTGGTAAGCATGTTTGAGGATATGGGTAATAAGTTGTAGCTTGTTAGGTAACAATCATGACTTAAGCACTAAATTTGATTTATAATAAATAAGCATGATATCAGAGTACTAGGCTTTAAATTTTCTTAAAAGTCGTGAAGCAATTCCGGATAGTTCTTTACCCAAAGATGCCTTTACTCTTCTTCGAGGGGCTATGCAAAAAATTTACAAAATGTTTCCTTCTTTCTTATTTTTAGTGTTATAACATTCATTAAGGAAATATCTTTTTCTTGTTTCTTAAATAAATGGTTCAAATTAGATCATTCACATTTGAGGGGCGAAGGGACACACTAGCAATACGTGACCCAATAGGAGAGTAAGTTGGGTGTGAGGGTGGGCTCTAGAATAATAAGCTACCAGGACTTTGTGTTTGCTCAAACGCCTAAAATATTTATTTCGAAACTATTTCAACCAAATGTACCTTCCTACTTTTTCTCGATAGAAAAACTCTCTTCCACTCCCCTCCCCTCCCTCTCATCCTTCGTCTTTTTTCTTTTAATATTTCTAAAATGATTACATCAACTTTTCGAAATTAGACAAGTAAAGAGGGAGAATTCAAGAGTCTAGAGAAGAACAACCAAAAAGAAAAGAGAAAAAAGAAAAGGACAAAAAAGAGGAGAACAAAAGAAAGGAAAAAACATAGATAGTGATGGCAGAAGCCTGGGATAGTTCTTGCGCAAATAATAACAGGTTACATTTAGAGATAGACATACATATGGTACACATGAGCTTCCAATAAGGAAACGCTTCAGGATATACCAGAAAAAGTCTTAAGTAATAAAGTCATGGTTTTAAAGAGAGTTTGGATTGACTTTTATTAAGTGAGAGGCGTAATCCCATGTCAAAATGGGATTACGCCTCTCACCACTTATCAAACTTAGAGGAAATGTAGGTTAGACTTCAATCACTCCTATGTTGGATCAGAAGGTTATATTGGGTTTTCAAAGACCACCATCAAGTTTTTAGATACCACAATTAGGTTTATTCTCAATTCCAATGTACCAACCTGGCCTCATCATTATGGTAAGTCAATAGGAAAAACATTGGGTCGGAAAATTTTCGAATAGTAATTTGAAAATTTTGAGCCTAGGTCGGATTTGGACAAATTCAGATCAGTAATGTGAGGTCTTAAAATTTTGAATAAAGTATTGGAGGTTGATCTATAAGTTTGATCTTATGACTTGATGGCCAAGACAATAAGGGGTCTGTACCACTTTACAAAATTGAATTCGTATGAGTAAAATCCTGAAATTGATCTTGGCGTAAAAGACATATTTCAAAACATCATGGTTTGAAGGCAGTGTTATATAAAAGGGGTTAGGATGTGAGTTATTTCTATCTCTGTGCAACCTACCACAGAGGGACTAATCTTGCTATGGCGGTGCCGCTATGGTGGAACAGTCACAGATTTAGATCAGAAAAGTCCCAAAATCATTCTTATTTTCTCCCACTTCATCCTTGAGAGACCAGAAATGACTTACGACTTATTTTCTTCAGTTTTTCATTTGTTTCATCGATAAAGATAAGTTAATTGTACCTCTAACATGTAAATTGATTCATAAACCTTACAATCTGAGAGAATTATTATAGGAAAAGATTGTGACCTGCAATTAATGATTAGAATTTTGTTATGATCTAGATAATTTAGGTTGTTTTTGTTGATTAATTGTAATTTTTTATTGTTTAGAGATCAAGAACGAACCAGGACTTTGGAAAAGAAAAAAGCTCTTATTACTTGGAGTTTCCAAGGCTTGTTTGGACGTAGGTGATCGTTTGATAAACCCATTGTGTGATATGTGCTTGTTAACTACTTCATTAGTAATTTCGTATTTATGTGAATAGGAAAAATAGTTATATGAACCTAATAAATGATTTTTATGATCAAATTGCATGTAATAAACCTAACACTGAGTTATGCAAATTGTGAGTTATTTATGATGCATGTAATTGTAATTGTGCTTGTGCCTCTGATTATTGGATTGGGTGTCATGCTCTGGCATATAATTGGATCGGCTGTCATATGTTGACACCTTATTGGATTAAGTACCACATTTCAATATATTATTGAATTGAGTGTCACGTTTCGGCACATTATTAGATCAAATGTCATATTTTGAAATATTATTGAATTGAAAGTCATGTTCAAACAAAACTTGTTTGAGTGTAGGTCCTATAAAAGGTCCATTGTTAAATTTATTGTGATGATAATAATAATTATAAAAGTGATAACTAAGCATGAACTGTAACTTGCTATTTTGTCATATGTGTTAGTTTACTATATTAAAGTAGTTTGCCTATATTTTGCTTATTAGAATAGTCGTGTAATCTTATTAGTACACCGTTGTTATGTGTATTGGTGTTGTGCTTGTTCTTCTTTGATGAGTACAGGACATCTGCAGCCGGTTGTTGATAGACCTCAACTAGGTGATTATTGATTTCAAGAGTTCAAGGGTGAGCCAACTCTTTTAGGCTACCATGAATTTTTTCACTGTTCTTAGTCCATTTTTTCTAGGACTTAGACACTTATTTATTTGATTTTTTGGGGTTACATCTCTTTACGTTGAACACGTAGATAGAATTTTGTTATATAATGAGTTTCAGCTTCTAGGAATTATTTTTGCAGTACTTAAATTTCTGTTTGAGTTTATGGGAACTCAACTTGGCTTTATTTAAGCTTACTTTCGTAACATTAAATACTTAATTAATGCTAGTTTGTTTAGTTGAGTTATGATATTAGTTCTCCCACCTAAGAATTAGTGTGAGTGCCATTCACAGTTGATTCAGTATCATGATAAAGTTGGTACTAAAGTTTTGCTTCATCGATCTCATTATACCAAAATGAGTCTAATAGAGTCTTGCAGAATGGTACATATACGTCTATACTTTTCTTCGAGAAACTACAGGACTTTAGAAAATTCTTTTCTATTTTTCTTCTCTTATCGTTTTGTGCTATGACTTGATTCCAATTTATATCTGGCAATCCAAATTGGTATCCGGCTTCCTTCACTCTTCTATCCACAGATGATTAGCACGCCTTATAGTGTGTTAGGCCATCAACTCCCACTAATGAGCCTATAGATAAGCCATCAGCAAGGGATAGAGGCCAAGACAGAGGTCGAGGAAAACGAAGAGGTCGAGGCTAGGGAAGAATATCATCCACTAGGGGTAAGGCCCAAGATAAAAATATACCAGTAGGAAAGGCCCAATCTATACCTCAGCTGGAGATAGAAAAAATGTGAAAGTTGGAGCTAAGGAGAATGTAAAGGTTAAGGGAGATGCACAAGCTGGGACTATAGGACTATCCTCTTTGGACCCGACAATTACAAAATAGGTATTGACTTTCCTGAGTGGGTTGGTGGATTTTGCAGCAATTCCCACGGAGTCAGGCTGGGGCTGCATGACTTATTTAAGATTTCTAAGCTAGGTATTGACTTCTGAGTGAGGAAGGTTGGGCAGTCTAAAGCCTTGGCTAAGAGGCCCAAGAATATAGATAATTTCATAGTTCTTACTCCAGAGGATCAAATAAGTTGGTCATTGCAGTCCAACCAGTTCAATTAGCCATGCTTACTTCTACAGGTGATTTCTTTGTGACTCCACAATAGGCTATGGTGCAGGATGGACATGGAGCTTCTCCCGCACCAGGTATTCGATCTTCACTTGATCGCAGTTGTTATAATTGTGGAGAGATAGGACTTGTGGAGAGGAAGTGTCCCCACCCCTATATGATCGATCCCGCATAGTAGCAGACTAGAATCGTGGTGCCAACAAACGGAGATGACAATGATAAATAATGTCCACTAGATAGGTGAGGAGTAAATCAGAGAGGTCATGGCATTGAGGTGATGGAAATGCAAGTAAAGGAGTGGTGCAGGCAGGCAAAAATATTGCCCGTCAAGATAATAGGCCTCAGTTTTATGCTTTTTTGGGAAAAACAGAGGATGAGGTGTCTAATGCAATGATCACAAATACAACTCTTGTTTGTGACCAGATGATTACTGTTTTGTTTGATCCAGGCTTTACTTATTCTTATGTGTAGGTAAATTTTTTCTTGGACTTTGATGTGATTTTCGATATGTTTGACGCCCCCATCCATGTTTCCACCCCAATTGGAGAGTCTTTTATAGTCACTAAGGTCTATTGTACTTGTTCTATTTCATTTATAAGATTTTAAACTAGTGTGATATGATTGTTTTTTATCCGATCTTAGGCATGACTAGGTTTTCCCTTATCATGTAGTGCTTGATTATAATGTTAAAACTATAACTCTAGAGATCTCGATAAGAAAATATTAAAGTGAAAAGGGGTGTATAAGCCTAAGCTAGCAAAAGTCATATCATATATTAGGGCTGAAAGTATGGTAGGGCGGAATTATGTAGCATACTTGGCTCATGTCTGGGATGTTAAGGAAGAGTCCCTTTATATTGATTCCATTCCCATAGTATCTAAGATTAAGAAAGTCTTTTTGTGTGAATTTATCTGGTGCGTCACTTGATAAAGATATTGATTTATGCATTGATTTAGAGTTTGGGACTCAACCAATCTATCCCTTCTTATCGTATGGCTCTAGCAGAGTTAAGAGAACTTAAATTTCAAATTCAAGAACTTCTTTGTTGTCACGACCCGGGGTCGGGGCCTAGATGTGAGACGGGGAATGGGGACCCGAGAGTCCCCTTACAAGCCTCAAATTTAAGAATCCACATACTTGGTGCAAGATTGGGCAAACGCATATGATTAAATTAAAATGGTAGTCAAAGTCAAAAGGGAAAACCATTCATTTAGATGAACAAAACGAGAAAGTTTTACATAGTGCGCAACGTATGCCTCTAGTCAAGGAACGGGGGACAGGACAAGTTCCGCGCTCACCCTTAACAAAAGAATATACACAGTGAACAAAAGAAATAAAAGCTCGCCCTCGGATGATGGGGCTCACTGCAAGGTATCTTCAAGGAGGGACTATTCGTCCGGCGACTGGTACTCAAACTGCTCGATCCCTATATGGTAAAATCATGTAGGCATAGAGTATGCGTTAGTACGTTTGGATGTACTAAGTATGCGGGCATATAATGCATATGACTTACCGAACCTGCATATCAATGTTAGATGACAAAGACACATAATATACAAGGATTATATAAGCAAAGGAATTTAGTATACAAGATGCCATGGAATTTATGATGCGTGAAATGCGATAATGCTCCTATATAACGGGGATGGACTATAATCGGCAAACCAAATCCATGCGAGCTATTACATGAATTGGATCGACTGGGACCTCTCACCGGTAGGGAGAAGATTACTTGCCAAGGATAATCTACATCACACCTTACGGAACATACCATTTCGGGGATGGTCACCTTCCTTACGGGGGCTCCCCATTTCGGAAGGATTTACAGAATCATATCAAGACATGTCATATCATAAATAGAATAGACGAATAACATCCGTCCCTATGTTAGCACATAGTTCAAGGAAAGGGCCCAATCCATCGGTGCTAAGTCAACAACATCCCACTAGAATATATATATATATATATATATATATATATATATATATATATATATATATATATATATATATATATATATATATATATATATATATATATATATATATATATATATATATATATATTCATATGTGCTTTCAAGAGAGTCAAATATTCATTTCAAAACATTAAATGCACATGTAGGCTCAAATGCCAAATCACAAGATCAAGATCACATGGTTCGTGCAAGGAATAGCTAATCTACATATACAAGATGGTGCAAGCACTCAAGATGCTCCAAGAGCCAAGTACAAGGTGGTGCAAGCACCCAAGATGCTCCAAGATCCATAATCATAGACATACCAGTGATCACCTTCTTGTCATATCCCATGTCTTACCAAAAATCATATCATATTCCCTTTTTAAAATAAAATTGGGCTCAATCCCACATTTCCAAAATTTTCATATATCAATGTCATGAGTATGATGCAATGCATAATATAGGGATGGCATGGATAATGTAGAGTATATCTAAAATATAGCAATATAATGTAAAAACTAGGAAATCCATAATAAAATTAACATGAAAATTGTAGTAGATATTACCCATGCATAACAATATCTTTAAAGGACATGTATGTTCATAATTTGCATAATTTCAAGTACTAGAGCTTAACACAACTTAAAATTCAGAATAATGTATATCACATGTATCGTTCAAGTTACCAAGATCAAGTAGTAAAACTTCACATTTTAAGTAAAAAAAATCATAAAGTAGTTTGAAAGGAACTTTGGGTCTTCTTGGTTGAAAGGGACCAATAATCAAACCCCACATACCTGACTTGAAGACAACTTGAGAAGAATGGACTAAATTTGAAGGCCTTGACTTGTTAATCCTAGGGAGATTGGAGAGCTTGAAGGAGCAATTCTTTAGAGAGAGTGAGAGTGAAAAGAGGGAAAATGGCTGAAATGTGATGAAATTCGCTGAGATAGGGACTTATGGGGGGATGACTAAATTCACGTTCAAAACAACTAGAATTTCAAAAATGCCACTAATAAAATGGACCTGAAATTGGCCCATCTGGGTCACACGGTATGGTACACGGTCCATGTGGCTTCACACGGACCGTTAATAGGACCGTGGCCCAGGACTTAAACTCTTCGAGGCAAGGTTTCTACGAACTAAGTAGCATCACATGGATCAGTACACGGACCATCTGGGGTCACACGAACCGTGTCCCCGTCTGTGTACAGGAGACCTTCCACACAGTAAACTATGTGGGAGGATACACGGACCATCAAAAGTCACACGGGCCGTGACTTGGTTTGTGTAAAGGTGATTCCATACAGTAAACCAGACGGAAGACCACACGGACCGTGTGGCGTCACACGAACCGTGTGAAGGATACACCTTCACTTTCTCAAGTGTTACTCCACAGGAGGCCACACGGACCGTGTGGCTTCACACGGGCCATGTAGCCCTTCTGTGAAGTGACGCCTGGCAGACTTCCTGGGGGAATTCTGAGCATCAAGGTAATGTTAGTGAGATAAATATTTGGGTCTTTACATCATATCCCCGTAGGAAATGTTCGTCCTTGAATGTGCAAGAACAAGGCTCGAAAGGTTAGAGTTAAGGCAAGATACATTCGACACAAGACCAAAATGCATAAATCAAATCATAATAGAAAGGCTTGTACCAAAAGCTTTATGCAAAAATTAAATTTTAGTTCAAGACCCAAGCTCAAATCAAGATTGCATCCAAATCACTTGTAAAAGAAGAAATGTCTTTTAGTGCATACATATGCATGTCATATCATGGGACTCAAGAAGGCAAGAAATGACACAAATAGATAAGGAAGTTTCCTAGTACCTTAGGCTTGAGTAGATTGGAAAAGATGGGGGTATCGTTTCATCATGTCTAGCTCCGCCTCCCAAGTAGCACTCTCCACTTGATGATTTCTCCAAACTACTTTCATCGAAGTCGCATCCTTGTTGCGATGCCGCTTTACTTGCCTATCCAATATTACCACTGACACTTCCTCATAAGACAAATTTTCTTCAATCTCAATACCTTCCAAAGGCACAATGGTGCTAGGATCACCAATTAGCTTCCTCAACATAGATACATGGAAGACTGGATGAATGGAACTCAAATCCGGAGGTAACTCCAACTTGTAAGCCACACCTCCAATGTGCTCAACAATTTTGTAAGGGCCAACATATCGGGGGCTTAGCTTGCCCTTCTTACCGAAACGCATTACACCCTTCATAGGAGAAACCTTCACAGACACCCGATCCCCGACATGAAATTCAAGGTCCCTTCTCCTAACATCCGAATAGGACTTTTGGCGACTTTGGGCCGCCTTCAATCTTTCTCTAATCATCTTTACCTTCTCCATAGCATCCAATACCAAATCCGGGCCAACTAAAGCCATCTCACCCAACTCAAACCATCCAATCAGTGACCTATACCTTCTCCCATACAATGCTTCAAACGATGCCATATCAATGCTAGCATGGAAGCTATTATTGTAAGCAAACTCGATGAGTGGAAGGTGGTCATCCCAATTTCCCTCAAACTCCAACACACAGGCCCTCAGCATATCCTCCAAAGTTTGAATAGTCCTTTCCGCTTGGCCATCGATTTGAGGGTGGAAAGCGGAGCTCAACTTAATCTTAGTCTCGAGGCTCTTTTGAAAAGACTTCCAAAAGTGGGAAGTGAACTGAGCACCACGATCTGATATGATGGATCTAGGTACACCATGCAACCTCACCAACTCCTGGATATACAACCTCACATAGTCCTCGGCACTGAAAGGAACCTTGACTGGGAGAAAATGAGCCGATTTCGTAATTTGATCCACAACAACCCAGATGAAGTCGAATTGCCTTTAGGTCCGAGGCAATCCAACCACAAAGTCCATATTCATATCCTCTCATTTCCATGTGGGAATTTCAATTTCTTGGGCAAAACCACCGGGCCTTTGATGTTTCACCTTCACCTGTGGATAACTCGGGCATTCAGACACGAATTTAGCAATATCCCTCTTCATACCATGCAACCAATACACCTCCCTCAGATCTCAGTACATCTTCATAGACCCTAGGTGGATAGAGTAATGGGAGTTGTGAGCCTCACTCATAATCACTTTTCTAAGGTCATCGACATCAGGAACACAAAGTCGGTCTTGGTATTGGAGCACACCATCTCCCCCTTGGGAGAATACCTCAATCTCCGTTACAGCGACCAACTTTTTCAACTCAAATAACGATGGGTTTTTGTCTTGCTTAGCTCTTACCTCGTTCACCATGGAAGATTTTGCCCCGTTCTGAACCCAAACACTACCCTCACTGGAGTCAGTCAACCTGACACCCAACCTAGCCAATCGATGAACATCCCTTGCCAACTCCTTCCTTTCATCACCAATATGCGCCACACTCCCCATAGACAATCTACTGAGAGCGTCGGCTACAACATTGGCTTTGCGCAGATGATATAGAACACTCATATCGTAATCCTTCAGAAGTTCCAACCACCTCCTTTTCCTGAGGTTAAGATCCATATGGGTGAAAACATATTGTAAACTCTTGTGATCGGTGAACACATCAACATGGACCCCGTACAAATAATGTCTCCAAATCTTCAAAGCAAAGACCACCACTGGCAATTCAAGGTCATGCGTGGGGTAGTTTGTTCGTGCACCTTCAACATTCTTGACGCATATGCTATCACCTTACCATTCTGATAAGCACACAACCCAGGCTGATCCGCGAGGCATCACAATATACTACGAAACCTTCTGAACCATTTGGAAAGGTCAAGACGGGAGCCAACGTAAGCTGACGTAAGCCGTTTCGTTAAAGTTTGAAAGCTTCTCTCGCGTTCATCCGACCATATAAATTTAGCCTGCTTCTGGGTCATCTTGTTCAATGGAGACACGATAGATGAGAAACCTTCCACGAACCTTCTATAGTACCCAACCAACCCAAGTAAACTGCGGATATCTGAAGGAGTCAACGGTGTAGGCCAATTTTTCATGGCCTCTATTTTCCTCGGATCTACCTTGATACCGTCTCTGGACACCACATGACCGAGGAAGGCCACTTCGCTCAACCAAAATTCGCAGTTGCTAAACTTGGCATACAATTTCTTTTCCCTTAGAGTTTGGAGGGCCACCCTCAAATGATTCCCGTGCTCCTGCTCACTCCGGGAGTAAATGAGAATATCGTCAATGAAGACCACCACAAAGCTGTCTAGGAATGGTTTAAACACTCAGTTCATTAAGTCCATAAATACGGTCGGAGCATTAGTTAGGCCAAACGACATCACCACAAACTCGAAATGCCCATACCTCATTTGAAAAGCTGTTTTAGGGATGTCACATTTCCTAACCTTCAACTGATGGTACCCGGAACGGAGATCAATTTTTGAGAAGTGAGTGGCACCTTGAAGTTGATCAAATAAGTCATCGATCCTGGGCAATGGGTACTTGTTCTTAACAGTCACCTTATTCAGCTGCCTGTAGTCAATACACATATAGAGGGACCCGTCCTTCTTCCTTACAAACAACATGGTGATGTACTGGGCCGAATAAAACCCTTCTCCAATAGGTCCTTTAACTGCTCCTTTAACTCTTTCAATTTTTCTGGAGCCATACGATACGGAGGTATAGAAATAGGCCGAGTATTTGGAAGGAGATCTATGCTGAAGTCTATCTCTCTATTCGGAAGAATGCCCGGTAAGTCTTCGGGAAACACATCCAAAAATTCATTCACCACAGGGACCGACTCGAGAGTAGGCACCTCAGAATCTGTATCCTTGACCCTCACAATATGGTAGATGCACCCCTTAGATATCATTTTCGGCGCCTTGAGGTAGGAAATAAACCTACCCTTAATAGAGGAGTCATGACCCTTCCATTCAAGAACTGGCTCACCGGGAGGTTGGAACTAGACTTTCCGGGTTCTACAATCTATGGAAGCATAAGATTCATGCAGCCAATCCAATCCAAGAATCATATCAAAATCAAACATCTCAAGTTCCACAAGATCACATGGAAATATTTTATGCAACACAGCAACAGAGCACCCGTGATAGACTCTATGAGCAACAATAGATTCGCCCACGGGGGTGTAGACCGAGAAAGGCTCCCTTAAGATCGAAGGTTTCAAACCGAACTTAACAACCAACAGTGGAGTCACAAAAGATAAGTTTGCACCTAGGTCAAACAAAACATAAGCATCAAATCAAAGACTTTTAACATACCAGTCACGACATCTTGGCGGGCATGGAGTGCATAAAACCTGTTGTTCCTTGGGGCAATACCTTGGGGACCTCTCTAATGACCCTGCCCGCCTTGGCTACCTGATCTCGGTCTTCGCGCGCACTCCTAGGGCAATCAACAACTTTATGGTCCTTACTTCCACATCCGAAGCAAAGTCCCAAATCCCTCCGGCAGGCACCTGTGTAGGGCTTCCCACACTTGTCACACATGATATATCCTGGTCTACCACCCATTGGCACCCCGGGAGGGGGTGCCCGAGCATTAGCCATCTGAGCTCCTAAGCCTTGGCCCTGTTGAAAGCGACCATAACCAACATTTCTGGCACCAGAGAACCTTCCATCAAAGCGGGCTTTCTTGGGATCGTGTGCCCTTTTCTCCTTGAGTTTCTCCCCTTCGATCTGCTCAGCATACACCATGAGTCTTGCAATATCCATATCCCCGATTAGCATAGCAGTACGACATTTTTCACCAATAAGTCAGAAATACCCGAAACAAATTTGTGCATCCTTGCACGGGGATCGGCCACCAGGGACGTAGCATATTTGGAAAGCTTGGTAAACTTGAGGGCATAATCCCTCAGACTCATACTCCCCCGTTTGAGGTTGATAAACTCAGTCATTCTGGCCTCTCTCAACTCAAGCGGGAAGAAGCAATCAAGGAAGGCGGATTTGAACTCTCCCTATTTAACATCACCACCATAGACCCTCTCTAAAGCCCACTTAGTATACCACACTTGAGCTACATCTTTCAGCTAGTAAGCAGCCAGTCCAACTTTTTCCTCAGAGCAGACGCCCATAATATTCAATATTTTTTAGAGCTCATCAATGAACTCCTGAGCATCCTCATCAGCCCTCGACCCGTAGAACTCCAGAAGATTCATCCGGGTGAAATCCCTCATAATAGATGCGGGTGTAGGGTCCCGTGGCAAATTAGCTTTCCTTGCCTGAGCAGTCACCACCTATGCAAGCATGGCGAAAGCGGTGCAGAATTCAGCGTTAGAGATAGGCTCCTCCATAGGCTCGTGAGGGCCTAATCTTCAGTAGTCGGAGCCGGCCTAGGTAGTGGAGGTCTTCCTCGAGGCATTTACTGAAATGGATCAATGACATCAGTAAGTAAGGAAATTGCATAAACTGATCACAACACGATATAAGACATGAAGAAAGGAGGAATTTCCTAATACATCTTCGTAGCCTTGCACTCATAGGTATGGTTCACTTCACACCCATGAATAGGACTCTACTAAATGTGGCATGCTGCGCTTCGAGGATCATTATAAACCTAGGGCTCTGATACCACCTTTTGTCATGAGCTGGGGTTGGGGCCTAGATGTGACACGGCGAATGGAGACTCGAGAGTCCCCAAACAAGTCTCAAATTTCAAAGTCCACATACTTTGTGCAAGAGCAGGCAAACGTATATGATTAAATTAAAATGGTAGTCAAAGTCAAAAGAGAAAACCATTCATTTAGATGAACAAAACGAGAAAGTTTTACATAGTGCCCAACGTATGCCTCTAGTCAAAGAACGGGGGCCAAGACAAGTTCTGGGCTCACCCTCAACAAAAGAATATACACAGTGAACAAAAGAAATAAAAGGCTGCTCTCGGAAGACGGGGCTCACTGTAAGTTATCTTCAAGAAGGGATTATTCGTCCGGCGGCTGGTACTCAAACTGCTCGATCCCTACATGGTAAAATCATGTAGGCATAGAGTATACGTTAGTATGTTTGAATGTACTAAGTATGCGGGTATGCAATGCACATGACTTACTGAACCTGCATATCAATGTTAGATGACAACGGCATATAATATACAAGGATCATATAAGCAAAGGAATTTATTATACAAGATACCATGGAATTTATGATGCGTGCAATGCGATAATGCTCCTATATAACAGGGATGGACTATAACCAACAAACAAAATCCATGCGAGCTATTACATAAATTGGACCGATTGGGACCTCCCACCGGTAGGGAGAAGATATTACTTGCCAAGGGTAAGCTACACCACACCTTATGGAACACACCATTTCGGGAATGGTCGCCTTCCTTACGGGGGCTCCCCATTTTGGAAGATTTACAGAATCATATCAACACATGTCATGTCATAAACATAATAGATAAATAACATCCGTCCCAATGTTGGCATATAGTTCAAGGAAAGGGGAAGGACCCCTAATCCATCAGTGCTAAGTCAACAACATCTCACTAGAATACTTATATATATATATATATATGCGCTTTCAAGAGAGTCAAATATTCATTTCAAACGTTAAATGCACATGTAGGCTCAAATGCCAAATCACAAGATCAAAATCACATGGCTCATGCAAGGAATAACTCATCTACATATACAAGATGGTGCAAGCACCCAAGATGCTCCAAGAGCAAAGTACAAGGTGGTGCAAGCACCCAAGATGCTCCAAGATCCATAATCATAGACATACCAGTGATCACCTTCTTATCATATCCCATGTCTTACCAAAAATCATATCATATTCCCTTTTTAAAACGAAATTGGGCTCAATCCCACATTTTCAAAATTTCCATATATCAAAGTCATGAGTATGATGCAATGTATAATGTAGAGATGGTATGGGTAATGTAAAGTATATCTAAAACATAGCAATATAATGTAAAAACTAGGAAATCCATAATAAAATTAACATGAAAATTGTAGTAAATATCACCCATGCATAACAATATTTTTAAAGGACATGTATGCTCATAATTTGCATAATTTCAAGTACTAGAGCTTAACACAACTTAAAATTTGGAATAATATACATCACATGCATCGTTCAAGTTACCAAAATCAAGTAGTAAAAGTTCACATTTTAAGTAAAAAAAATCATAAAGTAGCTTGAAAGGAACTTTGGGTCTTCTTGGTTGAAAGGGACCAAGAATCAAACCCCACATACCTGACTTGAAGACAACTTGAGGAGAATGGACTAAATTTGAAGGCCTTGACTTGTTAATCCTAGGGAGATTGGAGACCTTGAAACAGCAATTCTTTAGAGAGAGTGAGAGCGAAATGAGGGAAAATGGCTGAAATGTGATGAAGTTCAGCTGATATAGGGGCTTAGGAGGGGGGAGGACTAGATTCACGTTCAAAACAACTAGAATTTCAAAAATGCCATTAATAAAACGGACCTGAAATTGGCCCTTGTGGGTCACACGGTATGGTACACAGTCCATGTGGCTTCACACGGACCATGGCCCAGGACTTAACTCTCCGAGGCAAGGTTTCTCCAAACTAAGTAGCATCACACGGATCAGTACACGGACCATCTGGGGCCACACGGACCATGTCCCCGTCCGTGTATAGGAGACCTTCCACACAGTAAACTATGTGGGAGGCTACACGGACCATCTAAAGTCACACGGGCTGTGACTTGGTCTGTGTAAAGGTGATTCCATACAGTAAACCAGATGGAGAGTCACACGGACCGTGTGGTGTCACACGGACCATGTGAAGGCCCGTATACCTTACTTTCCCAAGTGTTACTCAACGGGAGGCCACACGATCCATGTGGCTTCACACGGGTTGTGTAGCCGTTCTGTGAAGTGACGTCTGGCAGACTTCCTGGGGAAATTCTGAGCATCAAGGTAATGTTAGTGAGATAAATATCCGGGTCTTTACATTTGTAGATTACTTCACTGGTCCTTCTTTTGCTATCTTTTTATCATCTTCTCAACTATTTTAACAACCACTTTCTCTTATACTAACTCTTTGACATCTTTACCATTTTTATTTTTCATCATATTATACCATTTCAGATTTAGATCAATATCACTAGACAGGCATCCATGAGGTCTAGTGTTTTGTATTCTAGCAATTTGGCCAAACTACCTTTCAAAGTGTGCGGATTGTCAAGTCATGATTATTTATAATGGCGAAAATCTTGATTTGCTTTTCAAGCACCTTTTTCAACATCTTTTTCACTTTATTTTATTGGTCATGTGATTGATTACCCTAATATAGGGAACATAAGCCCACCAAGATCTCATAGCGAGTATTCAATCACACATCCCTTCCTCACAACTCAGTGCCATTCATCTATTCAATCATATCTTATTATCTGACTCATGAACTCTCAATTAAAATCATAAGTCTAATTTAGACCTATCACATTGAAAGCACTCTTTTCCCCCATTCAACATCTACACTTCACCCTCAATAGTGTGAATACTAAGACACATCAACATAATTTCCTTCTAGTTTGAGCACGCTCTACTACATTCTAAAAATAACTCTTCCTCATGAAAATCATAGGGTACTTACGATTCTTTTATCAAACTTATGGCAATCGACTCATCACCTCATTACTTACCTAATAGGTACATAACTCTAATTACAAGCCTAAATCAGCCATCACTCTTGTTATCTCTCCCCTTTCTTTCCATCATCATCCTTCTAACTTTGGGATGATTCAATTCTACTCAGGGTTTAAAAGACCTCCAATCTCACTCTTAGGTGGTAACAACTAACTCTGTAAGGATATAAGTTTCCTCTCTCATGGTCACGTCAGAAGTAAGTTTTGGAAAAACAATGGTCTGGGTACATCCAGAGCTAACTCAAATGCACGATTCATATAGGTAATAGTGCACTCTTTCTCGTCAATCAATCTTCGCACACTAGTCGGCTTCTCTCAAGCCTGGTGCAGTCTCTCTACTATTCTGATTACTTTATCGTAAAGAATGTCATTTATAGGAGTTTTGGCATTACTGTCTCTATCACCTCGTAGATGAGCCATATTCAAAAGGTTTAGAACAACACACGAATCATTGTAGATTTCTTAGGAAATAGCTCTATCACATGATTCAGAATATAAAAGAAGGGAAACTTTTCCTAAATGTCCTATAGCCTCCAAGTTATGGATGTGGAGCTCTTCACACCAATAACAAGGACTCTACTAGACACGGCTTCATAGACTCCCTAAGACACTTGAACTCTGTGCTCTGATACCAAGTTTGTCACGCCTCGGGAGGGTACCCTTGGCGTGGCCGGCACTCAGAGACTATTGCTAGTCCCCAAGCGAACCACTTAGCCTCATCACATCATTCAATCAAATAACCTCTACTGAATAGCGGAAAATATAAGTCAGTAATGGACACATCTCATCTAAAGTCTCAAAAGAATATTTAAAATAATGAAGGCTAGTAGAAAGAACTAACTCACAATCTCAACATCAACACTCGACCATCGTCTATGAAGCCTCTATCACTAATCATGTGGTGCCAATGACAAATCCATGGCTACCTAAATCAAAATAAGAAAAAATAGTCCAATCTAACTCTAAAGCATGATGAAATAAAAGTAGTGGATCCTCCGGAGTAGGGGAGACTCACCAAATCAGCTTCGAATCTCAGATCTTCAACGGAGCGCCTGTCGATGATCTCTAGTACCTGCCTCTACATCATAGAATGATGCAGTCTAGAGTGGACGTCAGTACTTGGAATGTATTGGTATGGAAAATAGTTGAATGAAACAGAAACAGGTAGAAAAATATGGAAAACAACATCAACTCAAAATAAACATAATAATCACATCAAAACAGTCAATTGTCTATCTATGAAAGAATAAAGAGTAGACAAGTGACACATCATTAACTCAGACTCATCAATAGTCTCAACTCATCTCAAACTCAACTCAGAGGAGCTCACCCCCTCTCATCTCATCTCAAGACTCAACTCAGAGGAGCTCACCCCCTCTCATCTCATCTAGGCTCGGAGTAAGGTACGAAACTTATGGGAGTTTCTCTCAACCGACAACAACCACTTATGAGCCAGTGATTGTACAACATCCCACCGGTATTGCCATGGCCGTTTTGTACTTGCCAGGTAGAGAACGAATCAAAAATCATATCAGCTCACCCAATATGGAGCCAAAAAACTCAACAAGTCCGTTATTGCTTTCAGGGACATAAACTCAAGAGAAAAACCTCTTCTACGTTTGGCGACGTAGTTTAATGGGTTTGAGTGAGACTCACTCTTACCCATTTCGGTGCTCGATACTCCTCCTGACTTAATGCTCATAAAACCTCCATCTCAACCAATCTCATAGGGACTTTAACCCCGTCAACGATCGGTATCTCATAGGGACTTTAACCCTATCATTAATCAATCTCATTGGGACTTTAACCCTATCATCAATCAAGCTCATAGGGACTTTAAACCTCTCATCAATCAATCTCATCAATGACTCAAGATTTAGAACAATCATTAAGAATCAAGTGAATAGACACATCAGTAGAGTTTATTTATAGAGACTCATAAGACAATCAAACTCTATCAACTCATTATCATTCTCTCATCACAATCACAATCACAATCAACAATCACAATCCTAACTCAAGGATCTAGACTCATTATTCTCTCATCACAGTCACAATCATAATCGACAATTACAATCCTAACTCAAGGCTCTAGACTTATCATTCTCTCATCACAATCACAATCACAATCACAATCACAATCCAAGGCTCTAGACTCAATCCTCAAGTTCATTATGCATTCAAAATAGTCATATAGGATTATGCAAATTCTCATGAAAATATTCAATTTAAGAAGACAATTTGTATGATGATCATCAACATAGAAAACATGTAATTTCAAATATAATTTTCAAGAAAAACCATTAAAAGAAATCATGCATGTAGACTCTTCAATCATTAACTCATCTATGACCTCTATGGGGCACATGAGAGAACAATCCCATGTTTTAGTTTAGCCTTACATACTTGGAAAGTTGATATTACAATCAAAATTTGATGAATTACTAGCCTTCTTGAAGAATGATCCTCGATTTCGGTAGTTCTTTTAAAGTGGAAGAATTTGGAAAGACATTGCTTGAAGGGCTCATCTTTGATTCTTGGATTCTGGACTTAGAATCTTTAGAGTTCTTGATTAAGAACCATAATTCTTGAAAAAGAAGAACCAAGGAATCCTCTCTTAGAATTCTTGAATTCGTTTTCTTGAAACCCTAGGTTATGATTTAAGATTCTATTAGGGATTCACGAATAGATGAAGAAATTCCGATTAGGTAGATTGAAATTCATGAGGAATAGCTTACCTTGATGATGAATCTTTGAAGCTATCCTTAACTTGATGATTTTCTTGATGATTTTTGAGCAATTTTGTTTAGGAGTGAAGGAGAGGGTTTTTAATCACGAAAACTGACGTTTTATGCATTTTGGGACCTTAAATAGACCCCCAAAGGATTTAGGATAAAAGTACCCTCAAAATAAAATAAAAGGACATCGTTTAGCTTATCCAGAGAGGGTCCGCGATATGTCCGTGACGCGGAGCCGTCGCGGATCTCAGCCAGCTCTGCAGGTCTTCAGTAAAATGGTCATAACTTTCTACTCCGAATTCGAATTAAGGCGAAATAAGATGCGTTGGAAAGCTAATTCAAACATCTTTAATTTTATATATTATGGGTCACCTAACTCATTATACTTTAAGAGATATCGTCATTTTAAGTTGACCCTTCTATCAACTCACACAAAAACTTAGTCGGTAGAAATTCTTTGGACTCAACTTGATGTAAAAGATCATTTATCAACTCCAATTTTATTACCACTCTAGGAAATTAACTTTAACATCTATGCTCAATTAAGGATCATTAATTAAATCATATATCATATAAAGAATGACTCGGTCTTAGCTTAGAAAAAAATTGGGATGTTACACCTTATTTAATAGCAGTGCAGAAAATAGAATATACATATAGAATTCAATGTGTGTCCTTAAGAAATTTATTACCCTCACTGTACCTGAGGTTTGTGGATTATTTCCTCCCAAGATAAAATAGATTAACAATTACAGAGTAGTGGTACCTCAAAATCTTGTAATGTTCAGTGAACTTAAAGAATCAGCAATCGGTTCACACAAAGTCGAATCTTTATTTTGTAAGAAAATATAAAGGGATAATTACAGTGCTAAGTCCATATAGTATGAGTTCATAACTAGGAAGTGTAGAAGAAGAAAAAAAATTGTATCTGGAAAAAGCAGAAAAGGTCTCTATTTATAGCCGGCATTGGGTGCGAATTCACCTGTTTAGAACAATCATGGTGACCTTTGGGATACACGCGTATTTAATTAACAACTAATCCGTAAATTAATTTAATTACTAAATAATCACATCATTTTACCGAAGCCGAAGCGGAGCCAAGCGACGACGGTGATGGCGCGAGGGGTCCCCTCTACTTGACTCTTTAAGAGTTAGAGGAAGTATTTCTTAATATAAGGACAAAACCTTCCCTCTGTTTTACCAAATGACTCTTCATTTCCCTTTACTTGATTACCCCCATATTTTTCTTATTCTTTCAACCTTCAATTCCCATTTTTGTACAAGTGCCACAAAATCAAACATCATAAAAAGGATTCAGAGGTCACCAAAAAGTCAATCATCCAAGATCGGCAGCAAAAGTCAACCACATCTACGTACCCACAAAAGCAACTCCAATTCCTGTTAAGAAAAGGAGGGGTATGAAGCTGTTGTCAGAGGAGCGGGATGATGAAGGAGAAAACAAAGAGATAAAGGAGGTAACATACAGACGGATGGTCAAGGTGAAGCAAAAGTGTTTCTCCAGGCTTGGCGTCCATGGCAGTGTGTCACAAGGAGCATGAGGAAGACAAGAGATGAGAATGACAACACATACAAAATACATACTAAGGAAGAAAGGCAAGGACTTATAGAAGGACGAAAATCAACACGGCCATGACGACAAGTAAGACCCTTGACACCCACAACAGCTGGAAAGCCATTGGACGCGATTAGGAAATAAATAGGTGGGAGGGGTTTCGAGAAGCTCCTTTATTTTAGGATTGCTGTTGAAACCCTGTTTGGGCCGGGTCAAAATGTATTGGACCTAATTTGTTTTAAATATAAGGGGCCTGCTAGCCCGATATTAAAACAAAAAAAAATCATTTTACCGAAGACGAAGTCGCAGCTGTAGTCGTAGCTAAGCCGAGTGCCTACGACGACAGCGCGAGGGGGTTATATAAAAACAACTATTAATTAAGGTTGTGAATATTATTATTAATATTATTAAAAAGAATATATTAATATATATAAGCGTAAAAGTGGTGTACAAAAGAGAGTTTAAGGGGGATATTTTTATTATTTCACATACTTTATCCAAGGATAACTTATTTGGGGATTATTATTCCACCTCCTAGAAGGAATAACTTATCCTGGGATTAATTTTTAATCCTGAAATAAGTTATTCTAGCTTGTGCAACCAAACAAAATATTAAAGACCACTAAAAAATTATCCTGAGATTAGCTTCCCTTATCCATCACACCAAATGATCCCTTAGTGAATAGAACTTAAATTGGAGTTGATTTCTTTTTCTTCTCATGAAAGCACAGGAATGAATAAATATCTCTCTTTTTTCCAATATCTATGATTCATTTTTTTATTTTTGGTCTGTTCAAATAATAATTGACAGATTTTTATATTTCGTGATAATTTAATTTTAATTTTTTTTATTATTAATAAAATGATTTGTAGCCACATAAATATGTATAATTTTTTTTAAATCATGAATTTTTTTATATATTTTATATTAAATCAAACTATATCATATAAATTGGGACGGCCATAATTTATACATTGATGAGGACTTATTTCTTGCTAATAGATAGTGTGTTGCGCACTTGCTATGCATGAAGGTTTTTAAACCGTTAATTAAGACATTTCTGAAATCATGTTGGCCACTTGTACTTATTTTGTGGTAGCATATATATGTTAAAATAAATTGAAAATGTCATGCAAGTTGGTTAATTTCAATTTGTTTTATTCTTCTGATGTGATGGGTCATTATATGTGAAATGCAAAGACCAATAACTTTATGATACTTTTTTTCCTTTCGTTTTTTTAGTGTCCGATATTTATATTGGAGTTCGATTATATTTGAATTTGTGCCGCTTAGGGCCTCATTTGGGAGAAAGCATTCTCTATTAAGAATTTTTGCATTTTTCAAAACTCAAATCCGAGACTTCTAATTAAAAAAAGAATAATCTCATCCGTTGCACCGAATCCTTTCGTGGTAACTTTATGATACTTGGTATTAGCTACCATTGCCATATGCAAAAATCTTAATGGTGCAAATAATAAAATGCACTTGGCTCCTCCACACTTTTCTTTGGAACCAGCTGGATGAAATAAGTAAAAACTTTAGGCACTTATTCTACTATTATATTTTTGAGTTTTTTTTTCATTAGTTTCTAAGAATATAACGTCGGTAGTGGTTACTCTCTCCATCTATTTTTATTTATTCATTATTTTAAAAATAGATGTCCAATAAAATTTATTTATACGATGAAATCAAGAGATAAGTTTACACTTAGTTCCTAATTTATCCTTATTATTATTTATAGTCATTTTCATCTATCATATTTTTCAAGACATCGTTTTTATTATATTCAAAGGGTAATTTTAAAATTATTCCTATCATTTACTACTTAATTCCTGTACCAAATCAATATAATGAACAACTATTATTGAACGAAGGGAATATATAAAAAAAATGCTTATAATTAAGTCTATTCGTGTTATATGTACTATATCATGGATGTCCAATTGAAGTACTTGTTAATCTCTTACAACTTCTTGAAGAAACTTGCACTTAAGCAAGTCAAATAAGTGGATTGAAGATAGTTTATGCATGCACAAAAAAGAAAAAAAAACTAGAATTATTAATTCCATTCACTAAATTGTTCATAGCTAACAAATTTTTTCAATTTCAAGAGAAATATATAATATATATCTCTCCCAACTTTTTTCTCTACATCTTATTTTTCATTTAATTTCTAAAAAAAAAAATTAACGGTCGGTAGTAACTATATGAATAAGGCTTATAACTAAGTACTAATTGAAAATGTATTATCTTTCACTTGAACTTTGTTGTAGTTGAAATCAAGAATGTATTAATTCATATTATTGATACTACTAGAGTATACACATGGACATGTACTTGTACCTTTTCCACATAAAAGGAGAAATTAAACTCTTTTACTGTGATTAACTCCTATTAATAAGAAATTGTTCTCGAGTCAAGTTTTCTGGATCCACGTGTTCCTAATCGGGCCTAAATAAAAAGGATGCATATTGCTTAATGTTGATTTGAACTCAATACCATATATTCTCAATAACTCCAAAGATCATTTGAGTGTGTGTCTCTATAATTGGCTATGATTTTGTGAATTACTTTTTCCAGGAACTTTTGGAGATGAGTATAACAACACTCATTAAGCCCTTGAAAACATTGATTAAGTGATTGCTTGGACTCTTCTAGCTGCAACAATTTGTTTCAATTTATATGATAGAATTTGACTTGGTAAATATAAAAAAAATTTAAAAAGAAAAAAAATTTAAAACTTATGATAAGAAATAAGTTCTAAATATCTGCGCAAAGAATAAAATGAGCATTTAATATTAAAGTTTTACTATTAAACATAAAAATAAGTCATATAAATTAAGATACACACGTACACGATATAACAAAATATGTCCAAGGATTAATCAATGCACCTCATTGCACAATCATATCATTAATCAATTAATTTATGTCAAGTTTCCATCAGCACTTGCAAGTAGATACACTAAAGATAAAAAGGACACTATTCATAAGTGTGCAATCTTATCATAGCTTCATCCTTTTGTGTCCTTTTAAATTGCATGAGATAGAATGAAAGATAAGGATGTCCTATTATCTTGGCTTATCTGAGACATCACTAATTATCCCATATATAATATTTACTTTAAAGCTTAAGGGTCATTTGGTTGGGAAGAACTTATCTCAAGATTAACTATTCTAAAATAAGTTATTCCAGTATTGTATATGGGATAACTTATTCCATTACTATGGTATAAATGGTGGAATAAATTATCCCAAACTTAACATTCAAAAACGATATCAAAATTTTATTTCTTTACTAATTTTTATCCCATGAATATTTATTTTTATCCCTCACACAAAATGACCCCTAAAAGGATAGATAGTCTCACATTCATTTACTTTTTTTATTGTTATTATTTTAAATTTTTATTATTTTAAAAATATATTTTATTTTATAATATTTATTTTTCATTTTCATTCTCAACCTTTATTTCATGTTATTCTATGCAATTTTCACATTATCTTTTTTGTTTATCTATTCTATATTTATTTTTTTATTAGTTTTCTGATTTTTAAATTAAAATCGAATACATTGTTGGATAAAATTATAACCTTACGTTTTTCTTTAAATCATATTTATGCATGTTATATTGAAATTTGACATAAGAGTATTACATTTTTTTTTAGTTTAAAACATATGTTATTTTTTCAATTTCATTTGTGTTAGTAGTACATAACTTGGTATTTTACATTGCAATCGATTTATTTTTTAGTTAGATTTGATAGATTATCTTTTTGTGAAATATTTTAATAATTTTTTATCTCATTATATTATAGAATTTATATTTTTTGTCAAACATTGTATTTCATATGTTCATATAAAATTTGTGATTTAAGTTTTTATGATTAATTTAATCATTATATACTAATTTGAAAAATGTCAACTGAATATTTTTAATAGTTACGAACATATATTTACTAAATAATATTTTTTTAAAAGACAATATATCCCTTAAATATTTAATTTAATATTATTTATAAATAACCTTATTTGTCAAATATAAATTTTTAATTTTAGATAATTAATTTTTATTTTTAAAATTTAATATAACATAGTAATTACACTTTTGCAACCAAACAATACATTTATAAATATAGTGTAATTACATTGTGGTAAAAAAAAATGACACAGTAATTACTAGGTTGTGTAATGACTAGAGTGATAATTATCACCCTATTAATTACACCAATTCTAATTACGAAGTAATTTTCCAAACAGACCCTAAATGACCAAGTCCGTAAATCTTTAGCTTTCAACAACCGTCTAGCAATATTTAAGAATCATTCTAGTCTTTCTTTCTTTTCTTTATTTCTCTTCTATAATTTATTTCATGTAAAAAGTTTAGTAATCCCATAGTGTAATAAGCAAACTTCAATATAATATATCCCAACTCTTTGCAAATTTACAAAAGTCCCTTAAAATACCCATTATGCGGATACACTGCCATAAAGGAGATTCATACATGATTCTTATATGTCATGATTTGTTGTAATAAATTTCAGTTACAATTTAAACAGAAGGTAGATGTCAACCCCTAATAATTAGCTAAACAGATCATAACCAAATCCCTGGGGGAAAAAAAGAGAAAACAATACGTTTAAAAAATATAACAATTTGTTTTGTAATTTTTTTCCCTTATTGAATCTCAGATAATTGAATAAATGTTGAAATAATAGTTTGATTTAGTGTTAAAGACATGTCTTATTCTAGATGATTCATTGCACTAAACCAGTTTATCCAAAACTCCTAAAATGAATCACGTTATATGGTTAAGAAAACAAGCTACTAGTAGATTCATCAGTGAACTTTCATTTTGGATAAATCCTTGCAGCAAAATCATTTAACACATGCCTGATTCAATGCATCAGATAATTTATATAAGATTGTATAACCATGAATCATGCAATAATGATGTATCATGTGTTAAGATACACTGCAATGAATACAAGCAATCTAATTCACTGCGTCAGATAGCTATAGTAAAGTTGTATAACCATGAATCTTTTAGGATGATTCATTGCAAGAAAATAATTTAACACATAGTTGATTCAATTATCCAAATAACTATAACTGGTATATAAATACGAATCATGTAATAAGATACACTACATGAAAAAAATCCAAATCAGACCAAGTGTCACGCCTCGGGAGGGTACCCTTGCGTGGCCGGCACTCGGAGACTATTACTAGTCCCCAAGCGAACCACTTAGCCTCCTCACATCATTCAATCACATACTTCTAATGAACAGCGAAAATTATATGCAAGTAATGGACACATCTCATCTAAAATTCTCAAGGAATATAAATAAAATAATGAAGGCTAGTAGAAAGAATTAGCTCACAATCTCAACATCAATACTCGACACCTGTCTATGAAGCCTCTATCACTAAATCATGTGGTGCCAATGACAGACCCATGGCTACCCAAAGCAAAATAAGAATTGTCCAATCCTAACTCTAAAGCATGATGAAATAAAATAATAGTTCCTCCGGAGTAGGGGAGGCTCACCAAATCAGCTTCGAAATTCTGACCTTCAACGAAGCGCTTGTTGATGATCTCTAGTACCTACCTCTGCATCATAAAACGATACAGTCCAAAGTGGACGTCAGTACTTGGAATGTACTGGTATGTAAAATGGTTGAATGAAATAGAAACCGGTAGAAAATATGGAAAGTAACATCAAGTGAAAATAAACATCACAATCACATTAACCGCCAGCTTGCCCATCTAAGAAAGAGTACAGAGTGGACAAGTGACACCATTATCTCAGACTCATCAAAAGTCTCAACTCATCACATGGATCATCTCAGAGGAGTTCACCCCCCCTCTCATCACATCTCATCTAGACTCAGAGTAAGGTACGAATTTTCCTGGGAGTTTCTCTTAACCGACAACACTCACTTATGAGCCAGTGAATGTACAACAATCACCCTGATGTTGCCACAGTGGTCCCAAACATGCCAGGTAAGGAACACTGGATCCCATATCTATATACCCGATATAGAATCAAACCGAACAGATCCTCTATTACTTTCAGGGACTGTTAAACCTCGAGGGAAACCATATGTATATATGTGATGGTTTAAGCCTCTCCTACATTTGGCGACGTAGTTAATGAGTTCGAGTGGGACTCACTCCTGCTCATTTTGGTGCTCGATACTCCTCCCGACTCAGTGCTCATAAAATCAACCTCAACCAGTCTCATAGGGATTCGCTCCCCATCAACGACTGCCAGTCTCATAGGGACCCACTCCCCATCCACGACCGATATTTCACTGGGACCTTGGCCCTTTCGTCAATTATCTCATAGGGACTTCCACCCTATCATCATATCTCATAGGGATTTTAACCCTATCATCAACACCTCCTCAATGACTCAAGATTATATAACCGTCATTAGGAAACAAGCGAATAACACATCGGTAGAGTTCATTTATAGACACTCATACAACAATCAAGATTTCATCAACTCGTCATCACAGTCAACAATCCCAATGCAAGGCTCTAGACTCAAATCTCAAGTGCATCATGCATGCTTTTCAAATTAGTCATGTAGGGTTATGCAAATTCCATGAAAGTATTCAATTTAAGAAAACAAACAGTATGATGATCATCAACATAGAAAACATGTAATTCCAAATATAATTTTCAGGAAAATCCATCAAAGAAATCATGCATGTAGACTCTTCAATCATCAATTCAACTACTACCTCTATGGGGAACATGAGAGAATAATCCCATGCTTTAGTTTAGCCTTACATACCTGTGATGCAACTGTTCAACCGGGTGATGTCGAGGATCTCTTCTCGTATTTCTCACCCCAAGCCTTTCTCTCCTCTCCTCTCCTTAAGCCCTAGTCTTGTTAGATTTTTGGAATAGGACTTAAAATAGGTTTTGTTAGGCTCTTTTCGTGTAGAAACAACCTTACTAGCCATGTATTAGTGTTTAGGAGGGGTTAGGGATTGACCGGAATGCCCCTTGAAATAAATTAGAAATTTCCAGTTCGGAAAATACACTGTCCGCGACGCGGACCTATCGCGAACTGGGCATTTTTGAAAAAGTATTTTTAAACGAGTTTTCTCCATCCCGTCAAAAATCTGGTAAAATAGATAAGTGTTCCTCCGTGGCAGGTGCGCGTCGCGCCTCTGTCGCGGACAGTCACTGTTTTGTGACTTAGATCGAAAATTTATCTTTCAATCGGGTCGTCCTAAAATTCAACCCGAACTATTTTCCCACTCTATTTTTCATACTGATCACGAATCCAGTCTCGAATTTGCCATACGAGCCCCGAAAGATGTGTTACGCGCATACCCTCACTCTAGGGGCATTTTGGTAAATTTACCGGGCGTCGCACCTGGTTCAAAGAATCAAATTGCTATAGTAAAGTGTATGGCATGAATTGTGTATTAGTGATGAATCTAGTTTAGTGTATTTGAATCACTGCAAGCATATTTATTTTTCTCAAAACCACATACAATGGATCGCCTAACTTTTTTAATGTTATAATTGATGTATCACGTACATAGATACACTGAAATGCAAAATTTCTTAAGCACATCAATACTAATAGATCACAATGTATAATGCCACCTGGTAAATAAAACTGATCAGACTTTAACTGCTGGCACACTTGATTTGTGGATTACATTAATTTTTTAAAACAACTTCTCCCTTTTTCTTCATGGTCATAAGATCATCGATGTGTTTAGATCTATTTTCCTAAAAATGATTCATCGTCAGAGTCATACACACCATCTTGAATAGTTTATTCTCCCTCCAATGGAGTGAGCCTAATGCTAAAGGATGGAGGATCCATATGTATCAAGTATATGAAGATTGAAAAAAATGAACTTGCCAGTGAATTTCAAAAGAAACCATATAAAATTGGAACGGGGAAGATGAAGTTAACCTACCTTGATTTTGAATTTGAAATTGATAATAGAGAGAGAAAATGTCAGTTGAATTGGAGAGAAGTTGGCGCTTAGCTTGTTTTTTGCCCCCCCCCCCCCCCCCCCTAAAAAAAGAATTTTGTGGAGGAGGAGATGGGAGTGTATCAGTCATGTGGAGCGAAATTATGAAAAAAAGGGATTTCAAAAATTTTTAAAGTGGTAGGGAATATTTGATGATAGTGTAAAATAGTATGTAATCTTGGTAAATTTTCCTTATTTTATTGTGCTGAGTGAAACTGTCAATACAAGTTAACTCACCCCATTCGGTCTAGCCCATATATGCTTGGGTATTTGATGAGCCAAGTCGGACTGATTCATTTTTTTTGTGGGCCAAAAAACAGCTAGCCCAACCCATCAGTACGTGAGCTGCAGGCTTTGCCGGGTCAATCCATATTTTTACAAGTGTGTATATATATATATATATATATATATATATATATATATATATATATATATATATATATATATATATATACATATATTTTGAAATTAAATTATAATTTTAAAATATTAATACAAACAGCAACAGGACAATGTTACATAGTATTAGTGTTACTATTACATATAATAAAACATTATCTAATTTTTAATGTTTAAAAATTCGTAAATGAACTTTGAGTTTGGACTCTAATTATTTTTAATACTCTATTTTTATTTTTAATTATTTTTTAATTCAGCCCACCGGCGAACCTGCAAAAGCCCCACAAATCAGTAGGCATATTCGGGCCGGGCTAAAAAGCCACTCTTTAAAGAAAAAATTACATGGATAAACAAACATATACTAGTTAATTAGTTAACATAGCTATAGTTTGAATTAATTACAGCTCACATTAAATATTTAGGTGTAATTACAGTTTGATTTTTGTATAAGCCGCACGATTTATAAAAATGTTGTGGGCGATTATACAAAAATTATGCGTGAATCAAATTGTATACCGAAATATATGAATAATGTGAATTGTATAGCGAATTATACAAACGATGTGCATAAATTGTATAGCGAAATATACAAACGCTACACAAAAATTGTGAATTGTAAAACAAATTTATACAAATACTGCACAAATGATACAAGCGTTGCTATAACTATAGTTACGAAATGTAATTACCCAAACAATAGCTATGTAACATAATTAGACTTTATATGTTTGTAATTTATGAAATTGCTTTTTCATAAATAGGCTTCAAAAATTTAGCCAAACCTTGCTAAATTATGGATTAAAACAGGTCGGCCCAACGGACCTAATCCATCTTGATGGCCCTAGCGCTGAGTAAAGTATGGTTAGAGGAAGACGAATTTCATTAAATTCTTTTGGAGGGAATTGTCTTCTTTATTGAACCTTAAAGCTTCTATTTCATGCCCACTCTCTATATTTACACGTGTTTCAAAAATTTTAAAAGTAACAAATAGTCTAACTAAAGTCATCAAGGAAAAGTAAGAGAATATAATTTTTTATCAAAACAAAAAGTATATTGAATGGACCACATATGATTACTTAAGTATCTACGTTACAATCATCCTTATCTTCTTCTTTGAATGTCAATAATAATGTTGGCTTACCTTCTTCTAAATGGATGAAGTTTTTTCATTGTTGTGGTTAGTATACTTTTTGTCTACAATTTTTCATACATCTTGGGAATCAATAATACTTTTCATTTGTAGACATCATTTTTCACTAAAACAATTATGCAATAGAGTACTAATTAAAAAAGACAAAAGATCATTATTTTTTATGATTCTCAAACTACATTGTTGAAAATTAATACCCTATATATATATATATATAATCACAATAATACCAAGTCCTTTGAACATGCAAAATATATTACTCAAGAGAAGCAACACAATACTACTATAGTGAAAAATTTAACACATTGTGTAGTCTCAAAAGACCTTTTTATAACATTGCTCACTATTTATTTTTAGGAAGAGAATGATAAACTTCACCCAATTAAAATTGGTTGTATTTGCTACTTGCATTACAATTATGCCTTCTACATATAACTTGTCCTAAAAATATAAAATAGTCATATTGCTACTTGTTTACCCATTTTATTTTATTTTTTTTACACGTTAGAGCTACAAACTCATCATTTAATACCTACACCAACTAAAAAAAAAAAATTAGTCTTCAAACAAATAACCCTTTGTTAGCCAAAAATGTGTTATCCTGGTTTTCCAAGCAATAAAACATAGGAAACATCTTAGTTTCTTCTTCATCACTCATCCATAGAGTATTTGGACAATAATCCCATATAGGTGATGGCATAATTGGTTCACACATTGTTTCATTTTCTTCTGATAATTCAATGTCTTTCCATATTTCATCCATGGAGTACACTTTCATGTTTTTTCCTTTCTCCTGGTCAACGACTTTCTTCTGTAGTATTCCACCTGTATCGTAAAAGTTCCTTTCGTTGTTTTCATTAATGTGCGTGAAGTCCACACTACTACGACTGTTAGATGAGGAAGATGAAGAATTGGAGAAGGACGGATATGGAGAAATAATAGGTCCCTTGTTTTTCCTCTCATCTTGAGACTTTTTCCTCATATAAGTTCTCCAGTAATTCTTTATTTCATTGTCAGTTCTCCCAGGTACTTCCCTTGCAATTCTTGACCATCTGAGTACACGAAGGAATTTAATTTATACATAGCGCGGTTAGAAATTATAACAAGAGGGAAAAAAATGTCATACTTGGGATTTCAACTTATGAACTACTCCTTCCGTTTTTAAAAAAAGGATCTAATTTAAGAAAATAAAGAAGAGTTTTTGATTTTGTAAATTAAAGTTATGTCAAATGTACCAAAATGTTCCTTTAATCTTGTAGCCTTAAACATGTCATGTGGAAGATTGAAATTGAAACGTTGCGGAAAAAGAAAAGACATTATTCTTTTTTAAACAGACTAAAATAAAAAGTAGGTTTAAACGGAAGGAGTAAAAGAATAGAAGTTTGAAGAAGTCAAAAACCTATTTCCCCATTTTGAGTGTAGTTCAAGAATAAGCCTTTCTTCTTGAGGAGTCATCTTTCCTCTTTTGAGACCAGGATGCAAATAATTCACCCAACGTAACCTACAACTCTTCCCTGTTCTTCTCAAACCTATTTATACAAACAAACAAAAAATTTGTGTATACAAAAAAAGGAGTTAGAAATTGTTCCATGAAATTAAGATTTCATGTCTAAGACAAGCCTACCTAATTTATATGTCTCCCGCCAACCTTAAAAACCTGAAACTTTGGCCAAGAAATCCCATCGTCGATTGCCAAACATGTTCACATAGAATGCAAGTTGAACATCTTCTTCTTCTGTCCATGGTCCTTTTCTCATTTCTTCTTGTGACATCTTCATGTTTTTTCTCCTCTTTTGAGTTGTCTCTCTATATCTAGCTTAGCTTTTTTCTTGAGTCACCTAATTTGTTGGTGCATAGTGTTTGAGTACACGGGTGATATTTATAGTGGCAAATATTCTCTTCAAAGGTATATAGGGAAAGGTTTTATTTTAAGTATATGTATAATTAAGTCCATTGGATTGGGGGTCACATTCACAGCTTGTTCGGACGGTGATTTGCCATGGTTTCATAATGTATGATATTGTATAGTATGACCGTATGGTATTTGGATAGACTGTATGAGTTGTTATTATTTAATGATAATTTGTTGTTTGATTTGATTGTATGGTAATTTATAAATTTACAAGAATGTCCTTAATTATTATAAATATGAAATTTATCAATTTTTTTTAATAATTTTTAAAAAATAAATACATCGGATTGAGTAGGGAAACATACAAGCTAATACATCTCCAACCTATACAAACAACACAAGAAAATAAAAAATAAGAACTTCTAAAAAACGAACATAAAAAAAAGACTAAAATGTGAAAGAAAAGATGGGAGGCGGAAAAACAGTTTCAAAAGTTGATGCGGAGGGAAATAAGTAATACAAAAACAATACATATATTAGGGTAAAGATTAATAAAGAATAAAGGATAAATTAGAATTATTAAAATTTAAGTAAGGGTACAATTGAAAAAAAAATAGGTTTCAAAATGTGGGGGTTTTCATGGTTACAGAACCATGAGACAAAACCATATCATACCATATAATTAATGAAACAATAAAAAAACGTTGTTCTCTTAATAACCATACCATACCATACCACGAAAAACCACCATCTAAACAAGCTGCTAGATAAATTGATTGTATTAGTGTAATAATATTTCATGTTAGTATTTATGATAGAGCTGTCAATACTGGCTGACCCACCTTATTTGGGCTTGTCCATATAGATTTTGAAATTTGACGGATCAGGCCAGGCTGACCCATTTTTTTAGTTGGCCAAATATAGCTAAGCCTAATTCATTTATATGTGGGTTGTGAGCCTTGCCGAGCCCACATTTTTACAAATATATTTTTTTAATAAAATTTTAAATTAAATTATAATTTATTATTAAAATAAATAGCAACAAGACAATATTACATGGTATTACTGTTAGTATTACATATTATAAAAACATAATTTATATCTAAATTTTAATATTTAAAATTTTTAAATAAAAAGTTAAGAGTATTTAGACTCTTATTATTTTTATACTCTATTTTATTTTTAATTCAGCCCATGGGTCGGTCCAACCCATATTGCAAATACCCTACAAATTAGCAAGCTTATTCAGATTGAGCTAAAAAGCACATTTTTAAATGAACTTCAAAAATTTTATTTCAACCTTGTTAAATCACAAATTAGACCGAATCGACCTAAGGAGTCTTAGCCCATATTAATAACTCTACCAAAGGATGAAGGAAGGGGAATTTGACTTACCAAAGGATGAAGGAAGGGGAATTTAACTCACATATTTAGAAGATTCTCACACATACACTAGACTATAAGTCTTGGTTGTAAATATTTTTTATGTTACCTTTTTTCTTTTGCCTTAATTTTGTTCTATTAAACCATTGATGCATATCAAATTCAACCTCTTTTTTTTCCTTAATTAGTTCTATTTAACCATTGCATATCAAATTCAACCATTAATGAGTGTACCTTATACATTTAACCATTGGATGAACATATTACAACCATCCACTACACGTGTCTTTCAAATAATCACTAGCATTAAAAGATGAAAATAATTTTATTTTTTTAAAAATGCACTTAACATGATTTATTTCATGTTTGTCCTTCATTATCATTTATTTCAAAATATACTTTTGCACTAATGGTGGAAACCACATAAAGGCATATTATATAGTGACCTTTTTAATTGTTCAAGAATATCTTTGAATTTTTAATATTAGTTAAGAATATTTTTTATCCTTTATATTTCTTGAATGCATGCTTTACACTATTATATTTAATATTAATAAAATTAATATTAATAAAATTGGTATGCGTTGGCCCACTGCCCCATCGTGGTGGAAAGAAGCCAATGTTGCATATATGATGTAAGCCACTAAAAGGAAAGGGCATAAGTGATGATAAAAATCGATAAGAGGTTGATATGTTGATATAACTTTCATAACTTGCTCTTCATTTCACTATGACATTATATTCATTGTCAGAATTTGATCTTTGATCTGTCATTCGATATTTATATTAGAGCCTATTTGAAGTTAAGATTTTGATTAAAAGAAAAACAATATCATCAACTGCACCATATCTCTAGGAAAATTTAAACAAGTCAGTAGACATGTGAAATGCGCTTATTTTTCCAACTCGTTTTTTTTTTTCTAATATCCAAATCCACTAATAAAGGTATGTAAAATATTGGAGGGCCTTACTAATAGATGAATGTTCATGGTTATAAATCTTTTGGAGACGTCTAGAATCTTCCTTCATTTGTCCATGCTTACTTTTTTTTTAAAACCTATACACTGTATTAGGCATGGAAATCTTCTAGATTCCAACTTTATTTTCATATTCTTGAAAAGGGTTTCATGATCTTATACTTATTGTTCATATATTCATTACAAGGAAAAATTAAACAACAATAAGTGAACGTCTGATCCGGAAATATTGTAGGAATGAAGAAGGACATGTTATGGCTAAAGGACATTTAAGATCATATGGTGTTTTGATGATTGACAAACCATGTAAAAGAGATAATCCACATGAAGAAGGATGATTGAAGAATCAAGAAACAGGTCCATACAGATCTCTGAATTTGAAGTGAAGATGTTGGTAACTCTATCAAAGGACTCAACCAAAAACCTGTTCAGCAAAACAAGAGATTGACAAGGGTAAAGTTGTTTCATGTCATGTCACGGATCGAAATCGAATGTGATGATACTTGCCTTTAATCCACCGAGGCAAGTCGGCCTAAATAAGAAATAATAAAATAATGTGAAAAATAAAACAAAAATTACATTCTAAATATGAGAGGATGAGCATATATAGGGGCCTCACATGGACCAATATCCGTTGAAATCATTTTTCTTCGGCATTTATCTTTCATCACTAGTCGGAACCATTTTTCTTCAATATCTTTATCATTTCTAGCCGTAACTATTTTCCTTCATCTTTTCATTCCTAAACCTTGTTGAGTTTAATTAAACCTTGTATCTTCTTTGTGTGTGTTAGAGGAATAATTAAAAATTCAAAAGTGGTTTTACTAATCATGAAATGACCTAATGAACATGTCAAAATGGCTATGTGATAATATGTGTAACTTGAATCTTGAATTAATATGTACATGGTACCCAGCAAAAAGATCTGAACACAGGTAACGAATAAAAAAGCAAGGTACTCCTTCTATTTGAATCACATACCTCCAAAATTACAACTCTGTAAGCAGGAAAGCCAACATACACAAAATATATACACGTATTCAAATTTTCAATACATAGCGTCTCAACTGATCTGTTACAATAATTTACAAGAACAAAGTCTACATCATATCACACTTAGAATAGATACACGCAGTAAAAGCAATAAATGGAATGAAATGGGATGCCATGAAATGCAAGTAATACAATGCAATGTCAAATAATTATGATGCATGTATTTTCTATGATACACCCCTATTGATTTGATCAAATTGGAACCCATAGGGTCCTCACATGGACCAGTATCCGCTTGAACCATTTTCCTTTGGCATTTATCTTTCATCACTAGTCAGAACCATTTTTCTTCGATATTTTTATCATATCTAGCTGTAACTGTTTTTCTTCAGCTTTTCATCAATAATGGGACTCAATCAATATATAGTCTATACACAATAATCACTTTCAACTAAGTAGAAGAATATTTAAAGAGTCCACACGATTCATAACTTTCAACAATCAAAAAATCAATCTCATTGTTCTTTAATACCAGAATCATTATCAAAGGCATATCACGTAGTTGCATCAGATTGATTCTCAAGTTCTCAATAATCACTTTCTCATCATAGATCAAAATTACTGATAAATTAACCAATATCACAAGCATTCTTTCAACATTTTAAATAGTGACAGGATTATAAACATTTTTCTAACATCACATCCAAAATGCTTCAATAATTGTTTCCACATGATCCCTAGACAATACTTAACATTGAGTCAATATAACCAATTTATAATTTTCAATGACGAAAATTACAAATTCAATCGATGTTCTCAATTCAAGGTTTAGTATCATCAACATGTACATATTAATTTAAGATTCAAGTTACACATATTATCACATAGTCATTTTCATTATCTGACATGTTCATTAGGTCATTTCATGATTAGTATAACCACTTTTGAATTTTTAATTATTCCTCCAACACACATAAAGAAGGAAGATACTAGGTTCAATTAAACTCAACAAGGTTTAGGAATTCACTTGCCTCGATAAAGTAAAAAAATCAATCTGAAAGAGTGTTTTCCCTTTCCGATACGAACTCAAAACATTACAATCTAGTAAAAAAATTCACAATCACATTTCAAAACTAATTACACCAAGATCATACAATTCAAGAAAAAGGATAAAATGATTTAAAAATTCAATATAAAAAATTGAGGCCAAAATATGAAAATTTTTAGATGATAGCATCCCTCATGTAATTAGAAATCTATTGGCGAAAATCATTTTGAAAATGGAGCTTAAATGAGTTCCTAATCATCAGTTTTGTTAAAAATTTGAGTTCATGAAAAATCCTCAACTTCTTCCAATTAAAAACACTAATGTTGATGTTAAAATAAAAAAAGAATCAATGGGTAATGAAGTGGGAAGTTGAAAATATCTTTTTCAATGAATTCCCTTAAAACAATCAAGTAAAATCTCCCCTTCCCGAGCTCCCAAAGTACAAAAATGAAGAAAATGAGTGAAACCTGTCATTTTAAGAAAGTATTATTATAGAGAAAATTTTCTCTCAGTGAATGTGGGCACTACCTCCATAGATGCGGAGTACAACTTCCCTGATACTCAATGAACACAGAGGGTGTGCCGCGAATGCGGAGGTCGCCAGACCCAGTACTCTGTGAGTGTGGAACCTATTCCACGAACACGGAGTTCAGCTGACCTACAACCTATAGACGCGGATAAAAGGCCACGAACGCGAAGGATAGTGCTTCAGTGTCAGATATCATTAAACACAGTAAGGCATAAGACCATGGCATAAGCTCTCGAGATTCGTTTGAAACCCCATACATACAAACAAAAATTTTATTAAAATACTAAAAATGACCTTCAGGGTCATTACATCATCCACCAACCATGTTCGTCCTTTAACATAAGACAAAGGACATACTGAAGCCTAAAAAAGATGAGGGTGACAGATCCGCATATCAAATTCGATCTCTCAAGTATCATTTTTCATGGGTCGATGCCACCACTAAACCTTCACTGAATCTATTTGCTTGGTTCCCAACTTTCTAACATATCTGTCCAAAATGGTCACAGACTCCTCCTCATAGGTCAATCTGGGGCCAACTTGTAACACCCTGAAGTTCTTTTAAGCTAAAATCGAGCCATCCTCATATGCATATAAGGTTTTAACAGATGATTCTTAATTAAACATAGGTTTTAAAACCAATTCTTTAGTATAGAACTTTATTTGTGGATGTTAAAAGCTCCTTAGCGATTGAGTTTCAATGTAAGATTTTTTTTAAAAAAAAATGGTAACTCAATGAGTTTAAATTTTATACATACATACATATATACACACATATATATGTTAGGATCAATTTTAAAGTACTTAAAATGTAATTAGATGTGATTTAGGATCATAAGGGATCTCTTACAACAATCTTAGTTCAAATAATTTCTATCCGCTAAGTTTTTGTGTGAGTTCATATAAGGGTTAACTTCAAATGATCATATCTTTTAGAATATATAAGGTTAAGCGGTTCACAACTTATCAAACTAAAGGTCTTCAAGTCTTTTTTTTTTACGCCATTAAGATTGTGTCAATTCGAGTTCGAAGTAAAAAGTTATGACCATTTTATTAAAAATGTGCTGCGCTAGTTGGAGTTTGCGATAAGTTCGTGACGTGGAATGGACACAAACTTTTCTGCCTAAGTTAATTGGCGTCTCTTTATTTTTTTTTTTAGGGCACTTTTGTCCAATAACCTTTGGGGGTTTATTTTGATGTCCCAAAACGTATAGAATGTCAGTCCTTTTGTAACACCTCAGATATGAGATCAACATGAAAAATTGAGCGGGAGAGTGGTGTCAGTTGATTTTTAGAGCAACCGGATCAAAAGATAATTTTTTGATACGAAAACGATTTCCAGTGAGGGTGCACGACAGGTGTGTGACGCGCACCTAACGCAGACCAACACTTAAACTTTTTTCCAAATTTTTTTAATGGGATTAGAAAACTCGTTCAGAGAATTTTTGACGAAAAACACCAAAAATTCACAAGGTCCGCGTCACGACCCCATGTTTCTGAGGTGAACTTTTTCTTCTATTTTATATGGAGCATTCTAGACCTTTTCCAACCCCTCCTAAACTCAAAACATGATCAAAATAGATCGTTTTGAGCATAAAAAAGGTTTTAAACCTCATTCCAAAGCCATTTAAGTTCTTGAAAAAGACTAGGACTAAAAAGAAGAGAAGAAGAGCGTAAATTTGAGGAGTTCTAGGAGAGTTCATTGATCTTGATTGTCCAAATGCTTCACAACAGGTATGTAAGTCTAAACTAAAACATGTGATTGTTCTCCCATGTGCCCTATTTGTAGTAATAGAGGAGTTGAGAGTTCATGAGTCCCTATACATGTTTCTTGAAATACTTTCTTGAATATTTTATTGAAAATTATATCTATTACATGTATTTTCATATGTTGATGATCATCATAAACTTGTTTTCTTGGATTGAATATTTTTCGTGAGACATCGTATAAACTATGTGATATTTGTGAAGGCATGCATGAATGAACCTAGGGATGGAGTCTAGAGCCTTGACTTGAGTATGTTGATGGTAATCTTGATGTGAGTATGAGGTTGAGTAAATTGAGCTTGATGATCCTATGAGTCTCCATAATTGAGTTCTTGAGTTCCATCTAGATGACTTCTTCTTAATGATGATTTGTCCTTGAGTTCTTAAATGAGAATTGAGTTAATTGAGATGAGTTAAAGTCTCTGAAAGCAATAGAGGACTTTAGAGTTTGATTTCATGAGTTGATGAGAATCTCCATGAGACTAATTGAGTTGATGAGTGCCTCCATGAGGCTAATTGAGATGAGGAGGAGTCTTATGAGTATTGAGTCTTGGGAGGAGTATCGAGCACCAAAATGGCTAAGAGAGAGTCTCACTCGCACTCATTAACTATATCACCAAGTGTAGGTGAGGATTGAACCATTACTTCTGATGGTCCCCTCTTGAGGTAAAGTCACTAGAAGCAATAGAGGACTTTAGAGGTTAGATCCCTTGTGGATCATAGGCGTTCCTTACCTGGAAAGTACGGAACGGTTGTGGCAACATCAGTGGAATTATTGTACAATCACTGGCTCTTAAGTGATTATTGTTGGATAAGAGAAACTCCCAAAAAGTTCCCACCTTGAGTACTTTGAGTCGAGTTGAGCTGAGTTGACTTCCATTGAGTTGAGTTGAGTTGATTGGTATGGTTTGATTGGTTGATGGGCCACTTGTCTACTCTTTATTCTTGCTTTAGATAGGCATTTGATATTTTGATTGAGTATATTCCGAGTTGATGTTGTTTCTATATTACTCTACATGTTTCTGTTTCATTCATCCAATTTACATACCAACACATTCAACGTACAGACTCCCCTTTTGGACAGCATCATTTTATGATGCAAAGGTAGGTACTAGAGATCATCAACAAGTGCATCATTGAGGATCTGAGCATTTCAGCTGAGTTGGTGAGCCTCCTTTACTTCAAAGGATCATTCCATTTATTTTCATCATGCTTGCTAGAGTTAGACTTGAGTTAGCTTTATTTCATTTGGAGGTAGCCATGGGTCTGTCATTGGCACCACTTGATAGTAATAGAGGCTTCATAGACTAGAGTTGAGTATTGATGTTGAGACTTGTTGAGCTAATTTCTTTCTTACTAGCTTATTTATTTAATATGATATTTGAGTATAGATCGTCCATTCTTATCTTTAATCTTCCGTTGAGTTTTCTGAGTTATATATTGAATGAATGGATGTGATGAGACAAATTGGTTCACTTGGGGACTAGCAATAGTCTTTTAGTTCCGGCCACGTCTAGGCTACCCTCCTGGGGCGTGGCACTTTCATAAGTAAAGCCCTCTCCTTTAATTCTAAACTTGAACGCTCAAGAATCTTTAAGAAACTCATCAAGTTAGGGTCATCTTTCAATATTCCTCATCAAGGTAAGTTATTCTCCTTAAATTTTAAGCTTTCCAACCCAAATTTCTTTTATCTGTTCATGTATCTGTAAGAGAAATCTTAAACCATAATATACGGTTTCAAGAAAATGAATTCTAGAATTTCAAAAAAGAATTTCTTGATTCTTCTTCTTCAACAAGAATTAGGGTTTTTCATCAAGAGCTCTAAAGGTTTTAGGTCAAGAATTCAAGAATCAAATAGAAATTCTTCAACCAATGTTTTTCTAAATTCTTGCACTAAAAAAACTACACAAAAGAATTTCTTTTCTCAAGAACAAGCATCAAGGTTCCAAGATCAAAGATTTCGTCCAAGAAAGCTAGTATTCTCCGAATTTCAATTGTAATATCAATCTTTCAGGTGTGTAAGGCCACTTAAAATCCTATTTTTGTGCCTATTTTTATGCTTTTTAGCAAGAAATCTTGCCAAGAGCCAAGTCAGTTTTTTTCAAGTGAAGTCTGTTGAAAAATACTAAAGTTTTACTATGTAATCTTATTACAATTAATATTCTTATTCAAAGAATTTTATCGTTGAGCATGATTCTTTAAACTCATGAAGTATTAATACAGTTACAAGAACCCTAGCTGAGTTGAGAATTATCTCCCTATTATTTACTTGCATTGAACAGTGATTAGCTTACAACAAGTATTTACTAAGGTTTAAGTATAGTTTGAGTCAAAAGATTTTCTTGAGACTAAGTTAAGAGACAAGTTTGAAAAAAGTTTTAAAAAGCTAAAGTTGGGCTAAGTTTCAAACAGTTAAAGATATGAGTGATAATACTCTTACAATTATGAGCATATAAATAATATTTTTGGGAGTACTATTGAGCACTGATATGAGCAAGAATAATAATAACTCAAACTCATAAACTACATAGCCAGCGTAGGATAGGATCATATCAATATTATATGACTCCTCATATGCCACCGAGATGGTCCAGTTTAAATGGATCTGTAATTTCAGCTTCTTACCTTAACTTGGCAAGTTATTGGATGGCCTCGACAACGTGGGCTAGATGTTGTCTCATCATGATGCTCATAATGATGGCTGTCGGTTAGATAAAATCCCCAAGCTACATTATATATTATCTTTTGATATAGATTGAGTGGTATTTATTTATGCATTAAACCAGATGGTTTACTTATGTTATTAAGTTATTTTCTACGTTAAGCCGATGATATCAGAAGTGTATCCTGACTTCTCCTATTTTGACTATTTTACATGTCGTACATTTCACAAACTGACGCTCTTTGGTGCTGCATTGTTTGTGATGCAGATTCAGATACTCATGATATCAAACATTCAATAAGGCAACTTCCCAGCAACAGTTAGTGAGACCTTTTTGCTTTAGAAGGCTCTAATTAGTTAATCCCATTTATTTATTTTACAGTCAGGTTGTTATGGATCTTGTTGCGGTACCTATTGTTAGTATTGTAGAGGCTTCATGGACTGAGTTAGTGATCAGTCCAATCTATTCAATCAGATATTATAAGCATTATTAGTATTTGTATCAAGAGATGTTTTCAGTCTTTGTATAAAGCATGATTGAAATTCTTTGAGTTTTATTAAATATTTTAAAAGTTTATCTTATAAAGCTTCTGCATGCATGTTAAATTCTTCAGTTGAATAAGTTAACCAGGCAAATGGTTCACTTGAGGACCATCAATGATTTTCGAATGTCGGTCACGTCCAGGGTGTAGGCTCGAGGCATGACACAACTCCACCAAAATGAGAGAAATCACATGAGATTCATTCGGGATGTAACATCATAGCATTGAGACATGAAACGCGAGATGCACAGAAGATAGACTAGGTGGAAAAACAAATCTATAGACCACCTCGTCCATTTTCTTTAGGATCTTAAAAGGACAAATACCCTAGGGTTGAACGTACATTTTTTGTCGAACCTCATGACACCCTTCATGGGTGAGATCCTCAATAGTACCCGATCACCCTCCATGAACTCTAATGGTGGAACCCGACTATCATCAAACTCTTCTGATGACTTTTGGTTGTCAGCAATTGACTCTGAATCAACGAACCTACTCCAAGACATCTTTAAGCAAATTAGTATCGAGGCTATCTACCACAACAGAATCAAACCAACCTATGGGTGACCTACATCTTCGGTCATACAAGGACTCAAATGGAGCCATCCGGATACTAAAATGATAACTGTTGTTATAAGTAAACTCTGCCAAAGGCAAATGCTAATCTTACCTGGCATCAACATCTACAACACATGTCTGGAGCATATCCTCTAGCATCTAGATAGTTCTCTCGGACTGCCTGTCTGTCTGAGGGTGAAATACTGTACTCAAACCCAACTGAGTGCCCAACCTATATATGTTGCCTTTTTAGGACCTTTTAAAAGTGAAATGTCAGCAAAGAACCCTAATCAGACACAATAAAAACAAGTACCCATGAAGTCTAATAATCTGACTGATATAAAGATACGTTTACTTCTCTATCGTGCTCTTAACCTTGACCAAAATGAAATGAGCAGACTTATCAAATGATCCACAATCACCCAAATGGAGTCATAAATGTTCACGGTTGTAGATAAACCCATCACGAAGTCTATAGTGATCCACTTCTACTTCCACTTCCAAGTAGGAATGAACATCATCCTTTGAAACTCACTCTTAGATCTCTAGTGTTCACACTTAATCTGCTAGCCACGTCAAACACTTGGCACATATGTGGTGATGTCCTTCTTCATATCACACCACCAATAATAGTGATGACTCAAGTCATGATACATTTTCACTGCCCCCGAAGGACGGAATATCTAGTAGAATGGATCTCTTCAAGTATCAATCTGATCAAATAACCCATCTTAGTGTAGGTTGGGCCATTCCTACTGGAACATTCTCAGCTTGGGCCTCACCTCTGAATGACACCACCCTTCTTCTATCTCTGCTTCTTCCTCTTCCTCTCCTCTGCCTCAATCCCGACCTTTCATTGTTGGATCTTCTGTAGGCTCATTAATGGGACTTGTTGTCCTGACACCATTATGACATATATTAACCATTTGCGAAAAGAAGAGGGGAAGAGGTTAGATACTAATTGGATCATCGGATACCAATTAGAATTAAGTCATAGCACAAAAGAGGAAATGAGATGATATAAGAGTTTCCGTAAAGTCCCATAGCCTCTCGGAGAAAAGTATAGAAGTCTATGTATTATTCTGCAAAACTCTACTAGGCTCATTTTGGTATAATAAGATCAACAAATCTAAGACTCTGATACCAACTTTGTCACGACCTTGAACATACCATGAGTGGCACCCACTCTAACCCTCTGGTGGGAGAACCAATACCACAATCCAACTAAATAAAACTAGCACAATTTAAGCGTTTAAAGTCACATAAACAAGTATAAATAACACAGTGAGTTTCCATAATATCAACAAAAAATAATCTAGCAAAAAGTAGAAAACACCTCTAGAAGTTGAAAGTCAATATACCCAAATTCTATCGAAGTGTCCAACACAACCCCAAAAAGCTATAGGAAATTAATAACTAAAATATTTAAGTCTAGAAATAAATGGACCAAGAAGATAGATGAATCTATGGAAGGCCTAAATGAGCTAGCTCACCATTGAATTTGACTGATCATTGGTCTCCTAGTTGATGTTTGTCAACAACCGCTTGAAGATGCTTTGTACTCAACAAACAAAAAGCAAATATAGTATCTGTACACATAACAACTGTGTACTGACAGGATCACGCGGCTATTCCAAAGCGAAATATATAAAATGCAACTACAACTTAGTAAACTAACATATACGGAAGAATAGCAAATTATAGTTCATATTTAGCATACCATTTTCATAATCATTATTATTACCACAACAAATTGAATAATGGTCCTGTCATGGGATCCACACCCAAATAAGTTGTGTCAAAACGTGACACGCAATCTAATAACATGTCAGAACATGACACTTGATCCAATAATGTGTTAGAATGAGACATTCAATCTAATTAATAAAATATCAAAACGTGACATCCAATCCAATAATGTATCGAAACGTGACACTCGATCCAATAATCATAATTACACACATAACGAATAATCCACAACCTACACAAATCTGGTGATAGATTTATTCATGCAGTCTGGTAATGGAAAATCATTTATTAGGATCGTGTCACTATTTTCTTTTCACATGATGTAGAAAGTACTACGAAGTAGTTAACAAATATATTCCACATATGGGAATATCAAACCATCACCTACCTCGAAATAAACACTTGAAAACTCTAAGTAATTGGATCTTTTCCTTGTTTCAAAGTCTTGGCTCGTTCATAGTATATAAACAATCTAGAAATATAATAATCAACAAATAATGTCCTAAATTATCTGGATTAGATCAAAATCCTAACGTTGGACACTTTTACAATCATGTCCCTCAGCTAGGGCCTTTTTCCACCATTAATTGCAAGGTTAAAATCTTTCCCTATGAAGATTCTCCTAGATTTTAAGGTCTAGGTTACAAGTTAGAGGAATGATTAACTTACCTTTATCAATGAGGCAGGTGAAAAAATGATGAAAAATTTCCCTAGGTCACTTCTGCTCTCTCAAGAACGAAATGAAAAAAGTAAAAATGAATTTAATACTTTTTTAACTTAAAACTCGCAATTGTCCCCTATGGAGGAACTGCCATAGTGGGATTTATCCCACCATGATGGGTTGCACGGAGACAGAAATTTGTAACTCGCATTCCAACTCTCCATTTTACAACGCACCAACTATGACGTTCAATAATCTACCCTTTGCATCAAGATCAATTTCAGGAGTTCTACCCGCCCAAATTCAATTCCATAAAGCTTTACAGGCTCCTTATTGTCTTGGATATCAACACAAAAAATCAAACTCATAAATTAAGTCCCAATCGATTATCACATTACCCCAGACCTCACCTAACTAGATTTTGTCCTACTCTGGCCTAGACTTAAAATTTTCTTCTTACCATTGAGAGTTTTTTGGCTCAATTTTTCTTTTCCATTGACCAATCCATAATAACAGAACAGATCATTACAATTCACGCGTGTATCAGGAATTACTGGAGAATTTTAATATGAGAGACTTATATTCGATCAGGAACTATAATTTTTAAGCTAAGTCAAATACTTCCTTAGAATTTTCTAAACATAAAAACTTGATCAAACATCTTTAATTTTCTAAAATAATTTCCTTCATTTGAAAAATAAGTACTTTTGACTCCCTTGAAGCTTGGTCATTCCAGCAAGAATTTAAGTTAATTCTTGCCTAAAACATGTTCTAATTCTTCACATAAGTACTTGTTAATCACCTTGTAAATTTTGCCACAAGAAATGTGGAGTACCTCATGTATTTTTGGGAAATAAAATTTCTCTGTGTTTTGGTTCTTTTTTCCCTCTACTTTACTAGTTTGTTCTTATAGCATAAATTTAGGCAAAACACTTCATGGGGATGCCTCATTTTCTAATAAAGTGATCCTTCCATTTTCTTACATAAGCTAATTAATTACTTTAATTAAATAGATAAATTTTATTTAATTGAAGTTTGAAGAAATGATTATCAACCTCAATATAATATATACTTCTAGTTAGAAACCAAACATGGTTACGTTATAACGTTTATTAAAAATCTAATAAATATAAAATGATCAGATTAAAGATATCATAAAAGTGGAATATGGCATCATTTCATTCATTTTCCTAAAATCACGTTGAAAAAGCTTTTTCACAAAATTTATATTTCTTTTTATACAAAATCAATGAACACAGACTAAGAAAAGATCGATCAAGGTGATACCAATTTGAATTAAAATCTAATATGTTGGTACAATTACTTTAGTTTTAATGTTAAATATAATTATTTTTAAAATATTTCTTATTATTATGAGGGACTACGTTGGATATGTTTTTGTATTTCTAGAAATTTATAACTTTATATAAAATATAAATAACTTAAAGAAAAAAGCACTTAGAGGTCATTTGATTGATAATTAAAGTTATGGAGGCATAAGTCAAAGCCTCTTTTGAAGTTTCTACGCAATCGAAGGAGATGTTCTCACGTCTGTTTCACTAAAAAAAAATAACATTTTTACTTTTTCGATCTATTTTCAAAAGAATAAACTTTTTTTGGCAAAAAAAATTAATTTCAATTTTCACGTGGCATATTTAAAGCTATAATATTAAATGATATTTTAATACATTTGATATAACTTTAATTTTAAAATTAAAAAATTTTCTTTATTTTTTTAAACTTCATACCAAATTAGACTAGACCATTTTTTTTTAGAAATGAAGAGAGTATCAGCAATGTTATGCTTTATGTGTAAAAGAGAGTAAAAATCAACCAAACGTTATATAACTTTTGCTAAATTATATATGAAAATGATTTTTTTCCATTTTTTAAGATAGACTATATATAAAATTATTATATATATATATATATAAAATTATATATGACACTCTTTTCTTTTTGGTTTGTCCAAAAAAGAATGTCACCTTACTCTCAGTGACGGAGTCAGAACTTTTAATAAGGAGGAACTCTTTTCTTTTTGGTTTGTCCAAAAAAGAATGTCACCTTACTCTCAGTGACGGAGTCAGAACTTTTAATAAGGAGTGTCAAAATATAGAGAAGTAAAGTTACGAAGAAGTCGAGGGGTGTCAATATGTAATATATATGCATAAAAGAATATATTTATCTAACTACAGAATATAATTTTACAACGAAGGGGTGTCAAACTGACACCTCTCAACAACATGCAGCTCTGCCACTGCTTACTCTAATTAGAAACAATTTATCTTTAAAATTCTCTTTTTACCTTAAAAATACTATGTCAAGTCAAAAGATGTTACATAAAATGAGACGAAGGGAGCATTAATTTTAATACATGAATAACTCATCTCCGACCAATATCCAAACAAAGCCTTAGTGCTTAGTAAATTGAAAGGGATCTAAATAGTGCAACACCTATAGTGATAATATAAGTAGATGGTGACTCCTTTTAAGTGGCAAATTTAGTGGTGGCTTGTGCGGCTCTAGAAAGACTTGGCCCAAGAAAAGATGAACAATGTATTGACGTGGATGTCACCACTTTTATCATATTCCACTTAACAAATTAATCACTTTTATATTTTTAACAAAAAAAAAATTATATATATGGGCAAGCATTTTTCATGACATGATAAAGCAATGCCAATATATACTATATACTACTTTCCAGAATTTTTTGATATGACAAAGCAATGCCAATACTATATCAGTCACTAATGATTATCTTATCAAAAGTAGGGGTGTGCCAAAATGGTGTAATTCATAAGTAGAATTGAAAAAAAAATTATTATACTCCCTATTTTATTTTATGTGGTATTATTATTTGACATGCTATTTAAGAAAGAAAATAAAATTTTTTAACACTTGTAGTTTAAAATAATCTTCAGATATTTGTGTGGTTGCGATCATTTCAGGAAGGATGAAAGAGGAATTTAAAGTTAAATTATTTTTAATTAAAGTAAGGTGACATTCTTTTGGGGACAGACTAAAAAAAAAGTACCATATTGTAATGCCCGATAAATTACCAAAATACCCCTAGGGAAGAGGTGTGTGCAAAATGCGTTTTTCGATGCTCGGATTGAAAATCAGCACGATTAATTGAGTGGGAGAAGGGTCTCGGTCGATTTTTAGAGCGACCGAGTGAGAAGATAATTTTTTGTTCCAAAACGAAAAAGAGTGTGAGTTCGCGATGGAACCGCGTCACGGACCTGTTGTGGAGCCACACTTAGGTTTTTTCGTGATTTTTCGACGGAGTTGAGTTTTCCGAAATTACACTGTCCACGACAGGTCCGCGTCGCGGACTGTGTTATTTCAAAACAGGAAAAGTTTCTTTAAAATTTCGAGGGGCATTCTAGTCCATTCCTATATTTTTTAAACTTCCCCTACGACGAATAAGAGTCGTTTTCCTAAGAGAAGGGTTTCAAAAACCCATTCAAGAGTGTTCTTCCTAGAAAAGTCACTAAGCCAGGGCTTAAGGGGAGTTGAGGTTGAGGAAATCAAGAAAAGTTTGTGCAAGAACTTGTGTTAGCAATCATCCCGAGTATGTAAGGCTAACCTAAAGCATGAGAATGTTCTCCCATGTGCCCTTTTTAGTAAATTGAATTGTGTCTTGAAACATAATGAGGTTGATGTGAAGAGTTTGAGCATATATATTGAATTTTACTTTATGCATATACTTTACCTTACTTTATGCATATACTTTACCTAAATTTATGATCATCATAAACTGGATTTATATTCATAACTCATTTTCATGAATGTTTCCTTTTTAAAACTCTATGACTATTTTATTAAAAAAGTGTAAGAATGAACTAAGAGATGAGTCTAGAGCCTTAATGAGGATGATGTTGTGATTGTGTTTTACATTTGATGAGAGTTTTGATGATGATGTTGATGAGAATGATGTTTTATGATGTCTTAAAATTGGAAGTTTAATTTTCTAAATGAGTATCTTGAGTCCATGATGTTGATGTTGATGTTGATGAGGTGAGGTGATGTTGATGTTGAGGTATTATGTTATGTCCCTAGGGGACTGATGATGAGGTATTATGTCCCTATGGGACTGATGAGGTTGAGGTTTTATGAGCATGTCGAGTTCTGGGAGGAGTATTGGACACCGAAATGGGTAAGAGTGAGTCCCACTTCAACCCATTAACTACGTGGCCCGCGTAGGAAGAGGGGATTGAACCGCAATGCGGATAGCTCCTTTCTTGTCCCAAATGAGGACTGAGGTTTTTCTTGTGGATCCACTGAGGTAGATGTCCTTTACCCCGGGCAGGGTATTGGATGGATGTGGCAACGACATCGCTTCGTTGTATCATCACTGGCTCATAGGTGATGGTTGTTGGTTAGAGAAACTCCCAGTTAGGTTCCATTTTGATAGAACTCTAATGTTGATGTTGATGTGATGTTTTGAGTCGAGTTCCTTGAGTTGAGTCGAGTCGAGTCGAGTTCTCTGAGTTGAGTTGAGCTGAGTTGAGTCGAGTTTCCTTGAGATGAGTTCGATGTGTTGATGATGTTGGGATAAGAGGTTAATGAGTCAATTGTCTACTTTAATCTCTTGCCTTAGATAGACGCTTGACATTCTGATGGAGTATGATGTTGAGTTGATGTTTTTCCTACGCTGTTGTGCTATATTGTTATATTCAGCTATTTCACTGTCACGCTCCGGGAGGGTACCCTTGGCATGGCCGGTACTCAGAGATTATTGCTAGTCCCCAAGCGAACCACTTAGCCTCATCACATCATTCAATCAAATAAACTCTACTAAACAGCGGAAAATATAAGTAAGTAATGGACACATCTCATAAAGTCTCAAAAGAATATATAAAATAATGAAGGCTAGTAGAAAGAACTAGCTCACAATCTCAACATCAACACTCGACCATCGTCTATGAAGCCTCTATCACTAATCATGTGGTGCCAATGACAAATTCATGGCTACCCAAATCAAAATAAAAGAAATAGTCCAATCTAACTCTAAAGCATGATGAAATAAAAGTAGTGGATCCTCCGGAGTAGGGGAGGCTCACCAAATCAGCTTCGAATCTCAGATCTTCAACGGAACACCTGTCGATGATCTCTAGTACCTGCCTCTACATCATAAAATGATGCAGTCTAGAGTGGATGTTAGTATTTGAAATGTACTGGTATGTAAAATAGCTGAATGCAACAGACACCGGTAGAAAAATATGGAAAACAACATCAACTCAAAATAAACATCATAATCACATCAAAACAGTCAATTGTCTATCTATGAAAGAATAAAGAGTAGACAAGTGACACATCATTAACTCAGACTCATCAATAGTCTCAACTCATCTCAAACTCAACTCAGAGGAGCTCATCCCCTCTCATCTCATCTCAAGACTCAATTCAGAGGAGCTCAACCCCTCTCATCTCATCTAGACTCGGAGTAAGGTACGAAATTTATAGGAGTTTCTCTTAACCGACAACAATCACTTATGAGCTAGTGATTGTATAACATCCCGCCGGTGTTGCCACGGTCGTTCTGTACTTGCTAGGTAGAGAACGAATCAAAAACCATATCAGCTCACCCAATATGGAGTCAGAAAACTCAACAAGTCCGTTATTGCTTTCAGGGACATAATCTCAAGAGGAAAACCTCTTCTACGCTTGGCAACATAGTTTAATGGGTTCGAGTGGGACTCACTCTTACCCATTTCGGTGCTGAATACTCCTCCCAACTCAATGCTCGTAAAACCTCCATCTTAACCAATCTCATAGGGACTTTAACCCCGTCAACGATCGGTATCTCATAGGACTTTAACCCTATTATCAATCAATCTCATAGGGACTTTAACCCTCTCATCATTCAATCTCATCAATGACTCAAGAATTAGAACAATCATTAAGAATCAAGTGAATGGACACATCGGTAGAGTTCATTTATAGAGACTCATAAGACAATCAAACGCTATCAACTCATCATCATTCTCTCATCACAATCACAATCACAATCAACAATCACAATTCTAACTCAAGGCTCTAGACTCATCATTCTCTCATCACACTCACAATCACAATCAACAATCACCATCTTAACTCAAGGCTCTAGACTCAATTCTCAAATTCAATATGCATGCTTTTCGAATTAGTCATGTAGGATTATGCAAATTCTCATGAAAATATTCAATTTAAGAAAGCAAATAGTATGATGATCATCAACATAGAAAACATGTAATTTCAAATATAATTTTAAAAAAAATTCATCAAAGAAATCATGCATGTAGACTCTTCAATCATCAACTCATCTATGACCTCTATGGGGCACATAAGAGAACAATCTCATGTTTTAGTTTAGCCTTACATACCTGGAAAGTTGATATTATAATCAAAATTTGATGAAGTACTAGCCTTCTTGGAGAATGATCCTCGATCTCTGTAGTTCTTTTAGAATGGAAGAACTTGGAAAGGCATTGCTTGAAGGGCTCATCTTTGATTCTTGGATTCTGGACTTAGAATCTTTAGAATTCTTGATTAAGAACCATAATTCTTGGAAAAGAAGAATCAAGGAATCCTCTCTTAGAATTCTTGAATTCGTTTTCTTGAAACCATAGGTTATGATTTAAGATTCTATTAGGGATTCGTGAATAGATGAAGAAATTCTGATTAGGTAGATTGAAATTCATGAGGAACAACTTACCTTGATGATGAATCTTGGAAGCTATCCTTAACTTGATGATTCTTGAGCAATTTTGTTTAGGAGTAAAGGAGAGGGTTTTAATTATGAAAACTGCCGTTTTATGCATTTTGGGGTCTTAAATAGACCCCCAAAGGGTTTAGGATATAAGTACCCTCAAAATAAAATAAAAGGACATTGTTTAGCTTATCCAGAAAGGGTCCGCGATGTGTCTGCAACGCAGAGCCGTCGCAGATCTTTAGACAGCTCTGTATGTCTTCAGTAAAATGGTCATAACTCTCTACTCCGAATTCAGATTAAGGCAAAATAAGATGCGTTGGAAAGCTAATTCAAAGATCTTTAATTTGATATATTATGAATTACCTAACTCATTATATGTTAGGAGATATGGTCATTTGAAGTTGACCCTTCTATCAACTCAAACAAAAACTTAGTAGGTAGAAATTCTTTGGACTCGACTTGATGTAAAAGATCATTTATCAACTCCAATTTTATTCCCGCTCTAGGAAATTAACTTTAACATCTATGCTCAATTAAGGATCATCAATTAAATCCTATATCATATAAAGAATGACTCGGTCTTAGCTTAGAAAAAAATTGGGGTGTTACATTTACATACCAGTACATTCCACGTACTGACGCCACTCGGCGCTGCATCATTTTATGATGCAAATACAGGAGTTAGAGGACTTCATCAGACGCACCGTTGAGGTCAGAGATTTCGAATTCCGACATTGGTGAGCTTCCTTGTTATCCGGAGGAGACCCTTCTATTTGATGCTTTCGTTATTTATTGAGTTAGGTAACCATGGCCTATCATGGTACCATCTTAGACAATTGAGTCAGGTTAAAGGCTTCATAGACATGAGTCAAGGTTTGACAGTGATGTTTTCTTTATGAACTGAGTAGTACTCTTACTTTCTTAGTACGATGTTGAGACTGATATTGGCCATTAGCCTTTTATTGAGGTAGTTCACTACTTTGTTTCCGCTATGTTGATGATGAGTGGTTGTCCTGAGAACGAGTGGTTCGCTTAGGGACTAGCAATAGTCTCTGAGTGCCGGCCACGCCTAGGCTACCCTCCCGGGGCATGACACATATAAAATGGGATAGAGGGAGTATTAATTTATTGGTATTAGATTATTATGTTGACGATTTTACTAAAAATATTACTGGATTATGAATTCGATTAACGGTCTTATGATTTTGGTTAATGGTTTAATCAATAATTCAATAAAATTATAGTAAAATTATGACTCTTTCTATCCCATTTTATGTGACACCATTTGACTTGGCACGATGTTTAAGGAAAAAAGAAATTTTTTAAAATTTGTGATCTAAAATTATCTATAGATATTTGAGTAGTTAAAAATCATTTCATTACGGGTAAAAGGAGAATTTTAAAATTTAACTCATTTCTAATTCTAGTAAGGTGAATCCTTTTATGGGCGGACTAAAAAAGAAAAAAATATTATATAAAATGGGACAGAGAAAATATTTTATTTCTAATTATATAAGGACTTTAATATTTTTACTATCCCAATTCTCTAAGTATTACTTTTGGTCGCAGAGGACACAAACTAGCCTCTTTATTATGACACATTTTCTCTTCTTGATAAATTAGCTTGTATTACCTTCCCTCTTCTCAATTTTAGATTGATTAGGACATAGGCTGATAATTAATATTGTTTCGATAATTTATTGCAAGAGTTTTTAAGAGGAATTCGAAAAATTCTTTCTTAAACAAAAGTGATCAATGTAGAAGTTTATATTACACTTCTATTCTTGTTATTATTTCTAATTTATGAACATCATGTATATATGATTATATGAGAATGTTCTTATTAGTTAAATCAAACCATTACCGATTAATCAAAAATCGATGATATATATCTTATTATTTTGGTTTACCAATTTAGCATATTCATAAATCATAAATCAATAAATTTAATCGATAATACATAAAATTATATTAACTCGATCAATGCACATCGTTACGCAAAAGTATTTTGATCAACTCCTTGCAATTAGGGTTGTGAAATTTGCAGATTTTGGATTTACTATATATTCTCCCTATTTCATTTCTATAATATTTATTTTCAATTTATTTTTTAAAAAAGTGAAAATTTTCTGTGCTTGGGAAGTACAAACTATCGAACACTAAATTTATATTTTATCTCAAATGACATTTTAATATATTCACTAAAAATATAATGGCACGTTCAAAATTACATGTCTTAAGAATACTTGTAATTTGTGACCCCAAAAAAAAACTTTTCTACGACCTGTGCACATATAAATTAAATAGAGGGCCTAAAAATTTTTAGAGCACCTTTAATAGGTAATTTGTAGAAAGTTTTGTAGCACCTTTAATAGGTAATTTCCAGAAAATTTTAGAGCATCTTTAATACTTAATTTATTTATGTTTGAGATATTACGTTTGTCTTCTTTTTAAAAATAATTCAAAGAAGACAAACTTTGATCTCGCACTGTTCTTAAATCGGCATATTTACTTAAAATAAATTGTTTGATATCTAAAAAAAAACTATATTTTATTATTGTATTATGTTTAGGAAAAATTATATAAATACACAACTTATCTTATCATAATTTTTAAAATTCCTTACCATTTGAAAAAATTACAGAATTCTCATTTTTTTATATTCTCTCTCCTCCCATATGATACTTTAGCACTAACTTTCCCATTCAATTTTTACTAGCCTATTATTATGGCTATTTTCAATTTTAGAATCTAATTAGTTGTCAATTAATTATCTATAATTAATTTCAAATTAAAGCTAATCCATAATTAATTTTAACACAATTATTTCTTTCCTTTTCAAAATTTCCTTTTCATTCCTTGTTTCATTTAAGATTTGGAAAAAAAATGATATTTCCAGTTTCTTTATTGTCTCCACAAAAAAAAAATTAATCAATTATGCCATACTGAAAACTTTGTGCTTAAAAAAGAATGATATTTGATACTTGATTTATAATGTTTTATTATGATTTTATATTTGGTTTATAATGCTTTATTATGTGTTGATATTTGGTTTATAAGAACTTTATATGATTAAAAATCAACAAGGTATCATTTGTTTATTTTTTTCTTCTAATACTCGAATAAAATTTTAGATTATTACTCTTTTTATATTTGATACTTGAATTTATGTACTTAATTAATGTTTTGATACTTGAATCCATCTATTTGATTCTTGGACAACATTTTAGATTATTTGTGTTGTAGATACTTGATACTTGACTTAATGTACGTGAAAAGTATACTTGATACTTGAATTATAATTTTTCAGATTTGGAATCCCCCAACTGCATTTTCACAAATACCTGGTGTGCTTTCATGTATTAATATGTAAACATGAAATATGTGTATCAATTCACAAAATTTATATAGAAAGACATACACAGCAACAAATAGTATAAATTTGATACCTGAAAAAAATGTAAAAGAATCCCACAAACAAGTAAAGAAAACGGTATCATACATTATTTCAACAATGAAGAAATTGTAAAACTATGTTGAGGAATCAAACTTCCAGCAACAAAAGGCAAGTGGTAATGAACTTTTCCTTTTTCTCCTTTTTTACATGTCATTTTGGGACTTTGGGTTTTGAAGTTGAAGCTGTATTCTCGATGACCTCTATCTCTTCTTGGGAATCCTCTTTAATTGACTCATCTTGATGGTGTTGACATTGTCGCTTATTGTTTGAGAACCCATTGGAAATTTTCGCTGATCAAATGGACAAAATCAGTTTGGGGAAAAACTTTGGAACAAAAAATGAAAGGAAATTTTGAAAAGAAAAGAAATAATTGTGTGAAAATAATTTTGAAAAGGAGCGAAAATTTGAAAAGGAAAGAATAATTGTGTTAAAATTAAGGAATCACCTTTTAATTGTCAGATTTTTTTCCTTATTTAACGTAATAGATGTAAATTCATATTAAAGTATCAATCGTTAATTCCAAGTATCGGTCGACATAGAAAAAATTAAAATTTTTGATAATTTTTAAAAAAGTCAGAAAAAACTAAAAATTATGAACAGTTTGGTATTTATAAAACTTATACTTAAGTTTATTAATAACCATCAAAAAATTAAAACATGGTTGCTCGATAAGTACTACAAGTTAGATGACAATTTGAGAGCCCATATGAGGACTAATATATGTGACCACAAAATATCATAGTTATTAAGTTAGTTCATATATTAGCCTCATATGAATTCTAAAAGAGGATTTTTTAAAAAGCACAAATATTCGAAATATAAACCACATTTCGTAAACTATCCGGACCCCATCAATTTTTTTAAAAATATATATTTTTCCGCATCACACCCACTAGACATCACTCGATTATCATTCCTATTTATAAATCACTAGCAAATCCATTCGCGCTTCTCGCGGTTTCAAATATCTTGAATAACTTTTTAACGATATTCAAATATAAAATCCTCGCAAATTTTCGTACAATTTAGCCTTTTGAATCGCTAAAAATGGATAAAAAAAATCTCAAGCTATGGTTGTAGTAAGTTTCTATCTCCATCCTTCACGAAATGAGGATTTATATGCTACCACCGCCTTGCTATGTGGCAGCCCCGGGATGGACCATGTCACGCGCGCCGCTTTTAGCTTTCAACAACTGCTCAAACTTAATTTTGATGTTCTGGCCTCATCTGAAGTTGCAAAAATACAATCCATATGTGAAATCTGAAAGAAAACGATATTCTGGACTCAACAGTGTAGTAGAAATTTCCACTGGAGGTCATTTTGATCCAATTGGAGTCCCACTTCCCAATATCGAAATCTACCGAAGGGCCAAAACACACCCGGAAGCCTCAGAAATCGAATGAAAGGTCCTCCTAACCCAAAACTCGATGTTCTGGGGCTACCCGTGCTGTCATAATACTCATTGGAGAACGTTTACCAAAGATGTTGACTAAAGTCAACTATCAACCTATTTTGGCGACTAAATTTGCAAAACACGACATAACTGCACCGAACATGTTCTTAGCCTAATTTGGCCATTTAAGAGCTGATAGAACGGTCAGAATTCCACTCTGAGGCCATTTACTAGGATTTTACCTGAAAATCTTATTTTACAGTTATAATCTCTCGTTCAACTCGAAAAGCTTCATAACTTTCAAATGATTCGTCCAACAACCACACTAACAATACCAATACACCCCAAATGGCCCGGGTCACTATGTCAATACTCAAACTGATAAAATATTCGCGTAAAAATTGAAATATTTTGGAAGGTCATTAAAATAAATTTCACTTTTAGCACAAAACAATGTGAAAGCAAAATGGAATGAAAAAAAGAAGAAGATGAAGTCACATAATTCTTTGCTCGATAGATTGTGGCTCCAATAATTATGGTGAAAATATGGGGAGACCCAATATAAGGCCTGTATTGAGATTTATTTTTTAAACAAAATTAAGTACATTTACATGAAATCAAGGGACCAAATGAACATGAAACTTTGTATCTTCAGATTTTTCAAACAGATGCTAAAACTCTCTTCTTGTCATTTGTTCTCGCCCTTGGAGGCAAGTGGATTGGAGGTTTTGGTTTGAAACAATTTGTTGAGTTTTGTTTTTGGTAAGTAAAGATTTTATTTACCAAAGAGAATTACACGCCACTTTCCAGAAGGTATGGACAAGTCTACCATCCTTGCTACTCAATGATTATCTACATTAGCATTACTATATGTATACTTTTAGATTTTGTAATCTAGTAGCTATTCTTGGATATTTGCTTCCTCTTCCATGAACTTCTCGAATGATATGCCTTATGATTGTATTAGCACTTTGTTGTTGCTGCTTGAATATTCTTCTGTTGCATTCCTTCCACACCCAGTAAACTATACAAGAAAAAGTCATTTTATACACAAGAGCATCTATTCTTCTACCTTTCATGTTGCTGATTGCCCATTGAATCTCTATTGCCCAGTCAAAAGATCCATGTTTAATTCCTTGCCAGTTTATTATTGTTTGCCATATCCCTACTGTATAAGGACATTGGAAGAAAATGTGGTCCAGAGTTTCATTCTCCAATAAACATAGCCGACACAAAGGTGGAGTAATCACACCCCAAGTAGTCAATCTATCCTTGGTTGCAAATCTTCTATTTATTGCTAGATATGATATAAACAATCAATTTGGAGCTCCTATATTTGACCACAGCAGTGATCTCCAAGATACTTTTTCCAGTGGACCTCTCATTTGTAAATATATTTTGCCTGTAGAGTATTTATCCATGTTTCTTATATTATCTTCATTGTATCCAGCTTCTTGTAAGTGTACAGCAGCCTTCAGGACCCTTTGCACTACCCAGGAAGCATGCTTTGCTTGTACATTCCACACTCCTTGTTGCCCGTAATAATTGTGTATCCAGGCAATCCATAATTTATCCTTTTTCTTGCATAAATTCCACATTAGTTTTCCTATGGCAGCCTTATTCCAAGTGTAAATATCCAGAAAATTAAAACCTCTATTAGCTTTAGGACAACACAGCTTATCCCATGCGATTAAGGCTTTCCTTGAACTCTCTATATTTCCAGTCGAAAAAATTCTTCTGCAAATACTTTCTATAACATGGATAATCTTCTTAGGTAATGTAAAAATTTGACACTAAAACAATTGTATTGCATGCAGTACACTTTTGATAAGTTGAGCCCTTCAAGCATATGATAGAAACTTCGTAGTCCAACATGTTATTCTTCAAAGCATCTTCTCCAAAAGAGGTTTGCATTGTATTATAGAGACTCGTTTAGTGCTTAAGGGCATACCTAGATACTTGAATGGCAACTCCCCTTTAACAAACTGCAACTCTCTTAATATCATCTCTTGTTGTTGTTGTTGAACTCCCCCAAAATATATGTTACTTTTTTCCTGATTGGCAGTTAGTCCTGATGATCTAGAAAATAACACAAAGCTTTGATATATTTCCTGTACTGACTTCAGATCACCTCTGCAGAATAACAATAAATCATCAGCAAAGCTCAGCTGCACAATTCTCTGTTTCTTGCATATAGGATGGTAGTGAAATTCAGGATTATACTGTAGACCCTTCAAAATTCTTGTTAAGTAGTCCATTGCTATCACAAACAAGTATGGGGACATTGGATCTCCTTGCCTTACTCCGTTTCTAGCTTTAAAAGGCTTTGTACCCTTCTCATTGATCTGGATAGAGTATGTTACTGTTGTTACACACTTCATTATCCAATTTACAGCTTTACCTCGTATCCTCAATTTCAAGAGTAGTTGTTCTAAAAATGTCCATTCTAGAGAATCGTATGCTTTCTTTATGTCAATCTTCATCATGCACCTTCGAGATATCCCTTTCCTCCCATATCCCTTCACAATTTCATGGCTTAGAATTATGTTGTCATTTAAAGCTCTCCCTAGTACAAATGCTGATTTGTTGGAGTCCACCAAAGTGTCCATCACTTGCTTTAACTTGGTTGTTATCACTTTAGAGATGATTTTGTATATTATAGTGCAGTATGATATTGGCCTATATTCACTTATTTTTGGTTGGGTTCTCCACCTTTGGAATGAGGGTTACTTCAGTATAGTTAACTGGATAGTACATCTCCCCCGTCTCAAAAACTTTCAGCACTGCTTGAGTGATCTCTTCCCCTACCACTGCCCATGATTTTTTGAAGAAGAAGGCATTGAAGTCATCTTGTCCTGGAGCTTTCAGATCAATGATTCCTTGTAAAGCTGTTGCTACTTCTTCTTTTGTTATAGGAGCTTCTTCCAGATTGTATTCATATCTCCTTTAGGATAAGCTTGCCAAGCTAGTGTTACTATTTGTTGAAACTTTGGTTTCTCTCAATACAATTGAAGAATCTAAACTTGTTATATGTCTTCCTACTCTGACCATCCAGGACTAGGCTCAGCGGAGAATGATCAGACATCCCTGAACTCAGAATTTTTACTTCCATAACTGGCATTTTCATCATCCAATCTGCATTTACTATGGCCCTGTCTATCATACTACATGTATGCCCATTTGTCCATGTATACGTGCCCCTACTAGCTTTAGCTCGGTCATTCCAGCATCCATCAAAAGCTCATTAAAGTCTTTTATTTCCACATGCTGTACTGGGCAGCCTTGAGGTCTATCTTCAGCTCTTAATATTGCATTATAATCACCCATACATATCATAGGCTCTTGGTTTAGTGCTTTTACTTTCCTCAATCTTCCCAAAAACACATTATATTCTGTATGGTGTGCAAATCATACACTGCAACAAACTGAAACTCGAGATCACTACTATTTACTTTCACCTCAGTTTGGATAAACTGATCAGATTTGCTAAGTACTTCACATTCTATATATTGTGGGTTCCAAACTACACATATCCTTCCCTTCTCTGTGTGACCATAATTCTCATCGTACTTCCATCCTGGTACTACTTTTTGAACAACTTTACTAGCCATATTCCTCTTGACTTTATGTTCTACTATTTCCATAATACTAACCTTATTCTCCTACACAAACAGTTTTAATTCCTTCTGTTTGTGAAGTTTATTTAACCCTCTAATGTTCCAGGTGACTAGTTGTATGCCTAGCTAACTCATTCCCTATTCCTTCCTATATTCCTGTTGATTACTCTTCCCACTAAAACTATCATAGTCATATATCTGCAAATGCTCAAATCCATTTTTCATTAGAACTTCACATGATGACTGTTGCTTGGGAACTTCCTTTACTGCTGCCTTTGCTGGAATTTGTTGCCATCCTTCTTCACCAATATCTCTGTTCCTTTTCACCTCCTCCACCCTTTCCTTGTTTGTATCGGCCTCCTTTATCTATTTGTTGAGCCTTTTAGGAGGTGCTACATGCCTAGTTTCTCCTTGTTCGTTACATTTATGACCAACTTGCAAACATTTCGAACAGTATTTCGGAACCCATTCATATTGCACATTTTGTTCAAATACCCTACAATTAGGATCCTCTACTTTCACCTTCTTTGGTAGTTCTCTAGCCATATCAATTTCAATGAGTACACGAGCAAACAAAATTCTATCAACTTTTGTAGTACATTCATCAGCATACAGAGGCACGCCTAATCCACTACTTATCCTACTCAATGAATTCATACTTCAGCATTTTGGAGGTAGATTGGGATATTTGACCCATATAGGGATTGTTTGCAACACTTCCTTATTAAAACATAATCTGAGCTCCATACCTTCACTATTATAGGCCTGTTATTTATCATATGAGGTCCAGAGTAGAGTACTTCATTCCTATCATCCAGATTAGCAAAACGAACTAAGAAATACCCATCATTATGGTAGTACACTTTTGGTTTACTCACCGTATTCACCTTTAGAGCTATGTATCTTTCTACAGCAGCTATGGTGGGAGATTCACCCACTACATACATTATTAGCGTCGGCTTCCACTCCTCTGTAGCTTTATCTACTCCCTCTTTGTTCAGCTCAACAACCTTCTCACCATTCTTCATAACTGGAGCCACATAATTCAGTCCCATACCATTCGTCAACAGCCTAGTCGTATCAAAGAAACTTGCCCATTTCTGTTCAGCCGTATCATTTGTTTCTATCTTCTTTGGGGAGTTTTTCTGTACTTGCTCAGTTACTTCATTACCCTTCATCTCAATTTCCTTAGACGCCCTGCTGTTGTTAGCTGTACTTCCCAAATCCTTCACATTACCTGCAGAACTTGGTGTCACCTCTTTAGTTAGTGGTGGCCACTGTTCCATAGGCAGCTTCTCAGTTTGAACCATCTCATCTCCAGAAATTTCATCTCCCAACTTAGTTTGCAGCATTTCTGCCGCGATAACCTTCTTTTTTCGCCCCCTTGCCATGCCGATTTGCCCAATCAGCTACGGTATGCCGGTAATCAAATCAATTTTCTGGCAGACAGAGAGACTCATATATATATATATATATATATATATATATATACACTTTATGTATAAGTTATATGTATTTAACTTTTTGAGTATATCATAATGTCTAATAAGTGCATAGCTCATCTATAGGTAAGCTATATTCAGTTTTTGAGTTTATCATTTTGTATCTTCAATGTATATTTTGTGTATAAGTAAGTTATATTCATCTTTTTGAGTGTATCATAATATATAATCAGTGTATCGCTCATGTATAGATAAGTTATATTCAACCTTTTTGAGTGTGTCTTAAAAGTATGATTAGTATAGGCACGATTACTTGGGCGTAACATACTTCAAATTATGCTTATATGCATAGGAATAGCTCATACATAACTTGTACATGATGGTGTATACACATTCATAAGTGCTTAAAGCTATATCATAGTCATCATTGTGATTACAACTATGTCATAACCATTTAAATCATAATCACACCCATATTTGATAGTCAAATCCATATCAAATCTTCATAAAAAGTCTTGTTCATGCATGCTCATGACATGAGGAATGAGAGTAAAGCATGGGTATTTGCATTTCATACTTAAAACATGATAATAAGATAGAAACTTGCATAATCCATGAAGAAATAAACATTTAGATCATAATTGAAACTACTCATGCATGAAATCATAATTTAAAGGAACATACAAGTTCATAATTTATGGAAATGATGTAAATCATTGAAATAAAAAGCAACACATACTTAAATCATCATTTAATAATGATCCATATCATAATTTCATCAATTTAAATTTTAAATATGAAGATATACTTGAAGTTCATGAAAAGGATGAGATAGGATTTGGGCGCCAAGGTTGAACTAAAACCAAGGATAAATTCACACATACCTTGCTTAGATTAGGGAGTTTGAGATAAATTAAGCTTGAGCTTAAAACCCCAATAGAAGTCTAGCTTGAATGACTTGGAGAGTGTTTGAGAGTTTGATTGTATAGACTAAAGTGTTAAGCTTGAGTGAAATGCTAGGAATAACATAGGGGCTGACTTAGGAGTGTAAAAGAGTGCATAAAAGTTCTAAAATAACAAAGGGTTGGGCCATGTCCTCGAAGCATGAGGACTCATCCAATTTGGTTCGTCGAAATATCTAGATCTAGCTACGGGGATGGATGATAGGATCATCTGCACCTGCATTGTGATATAATACAGGTATAGAGTATATATTAGTACTTTTGAATGTCCAAAGTATATGGACATACAATGTAAATGGGCATGATAAAAACCTGCATTAAATGTTAGATGGCAAGGGCGCATATATATATATATATATATATATATATATATATATATATATATATATATATATATATATATATAGAGAGAGAGAGAGAGAGAGAGAGATAGATAGATAGATAGATAGATAGATAGATAGATAGAAAAGAAGTATATAGAAAGGAATACCATATCAAGATGTCTTAAACCATGTTGTATGACTACCATAATACATAAATATAAGTAGGGATGGAACCCGAACTGACATGTAAGACCATGTGAGCTATTACATGGAATCCCGATGTTGCCTCTACATCGGAGAAAGAGTAGCCTGCTTGCTAAAATACCTTACCTTACGAGCCTTGCCTATTTCAGAGAGTATTGGTACATGCATAATCATAATCATCCATAATGAGCATAAACATGATTCTATGATGGCACGTAGTTATGAGAAAGGTAGCCTTTATATAAGGACCCTTAGGGATAGTCCGCTACCTCCAAGCTCATTCGGTGCTAAGTCATCATCCCACATGTGTATATATACATACATACACACACACACTATAACATGCTTGTCATAGGATCATAAGTCATTTCAATACTTGGGCTTAAAAGCCAAATCATACTTCAAATTATGCTTACATGCATAGAAATAGCTCATACATAACTTGTACATGACGGTGTGTACACATCCATAAGTGCTTAAAGCTATATCATAGTTATCATTGTGATTATAACTGTCATAACCATACTTACCTTTAAATCATAATCACACCCATATTTGATAGTCAAATCCATATCAAAACTTCATAAAAGGTCTTGTTCATGCATGCTCATGACATGAGGAATGAGAGTAAAGCATGGGTATTTGCAGTTCATACCTAAAACATGATAATAAGATAGAAACTTGCATAATCCATGAAGAAATAAACATTTAGATCATAATTGAAACTACTCATGCATGAAATCATAATTTAAAGGAACATGCAAGTTCATAATTCATTGAAATGATGTAAATCATTGAAATAAAAAGCAACACATACTTAAATCATCATTTAATAATGACCTATATCATAATTTCATCAATTTAAATCTTAAATATGAAGATCATACTTGAAGTTCATGAAAAGGATGAGATAGGTTTGGGCGCCAAGGTTGAACTAAAACCAAGGATGAATTCACACATACCTTGCTTAGATTATGGAGTTTGAGATGAATTAAGATTAAGCATGAAACCCAATAGAAATCTAGCTTGAATGACTTGGAAAGTGTTTTGAGAGTTTGATTGTATAGACTTAAGTATTAAGCTTGAGTGAAGTGCTAGGAATAACATAGGGGCTTACTTAGGAGTGCAAAGGAGTGCATAAAAGTCCTAAAAGAATATAGGGTTGGGCCAAATTACCAAAATGAGCGCATTTAAAACAAGGCCAAAGTTTGCCATGGTGCATTGTGCGGTACCCTATTCAAGCTGTGGTATACACCACGGGCTGTGAAAAGGTTTGTAGTGTGCACCCTTGGAGAAAATAGTGAAGGCCAAGTGAGGGTGCCCTTTACGAGACAATCCACAGAACATGGTGGTCACCATGATCTGTGGAGGGTTCCGTGGTGAAACCCTTCCCTTAGAATCCCCTAGGAAGCCAGGGAACTAAACCAAAAAGGGCCAAGGCCACCTTCAAAGTGCACTTCACGGTCCGTGGAGTGCTTTACGGGCCGTGGAGTGCTCCGTGGAGGGGCACTTGGGCCAAAATTTCTCTGAAAGAAGTTTTGAACAACGTTAAGGTCTTACGACATTCGATTCCTTACATTATCTCCCCCTTGGGATTATTCATCCTTGAATAAGCTAGAACATGGCTTGAATCGCTTGAATTGAACATGAAACAATCCAACACAATGCATATTGTAAAATAAACATTTAAAATCATGAAATCATTAACTCTATGCTAAAAAAATATCATTTAAATCAGTTTCGTACATATGTATGCATGTCATGACATGAAGACAAAAAAATGAAAGAATTCGGACCATTTAAGCATGAAAAACTTAATACCTTAGGCTTGAGTAGATTGAAATAGAAAAGGGTATCGTCTCATCATATTTTACTCCACTTCCCATGTAGCACGCTCAACATATTGATTCCTCCAAAGAACCTTAATCGATGTAATAACCTTGTTACGAAGCCTCTTTAATTACCTAACCAAAATCTCAATCAACACTTTCTTATAGTTCTCCTCAACATCAACACTTCCAAAGGCACAATCGTACTAGGATCACCAACTAACTTCCTCAACATCGACACGTGGAATACTGGGTGAATGAAACTCATATTCGTAGGCAACTCCAATCTATAAGTTACATTACCAATCCACTTAACTATCTTATAAGGGCCTTATACCGGGAACTCAACTTTCCCTTCTTAGCGAAATGTCTCACACCCTTCATAGGTGAAACCTTCACATACACCCACTCGCCAACGTAGAACTCAAGGTCTCTTCTCCTAACATCTGAATAGGACTTTGGATGAGTTTGAGTCATTTTCAACCTTTTCCAAATCAATTGGACCTTCTCCAGAGCCTCTAACACCATATTCGAGCCAATTAAAGCCATATCACCTATCTTACACCATCCCATCGGGGATCTACATCTCCTCCTATCAAGGCCTCAAACAGTGCTATCCTGATGCTAGCATAATAACTGTTGCTGTAGGCAAACTCAATAAGCAGTAGATGATCATCCCAATTACCCTTGAATTCAACACACAAGCCATCAACATGTCCTCCTAAGTTTGAATTGTCCTCACAGCTTGTCCATCAGTTTGAGGATGGAAAGTGGTACTTAATTTTACCTTCGTACCAAGTTATTTCTGAAATGATCTCCAAAAGTGAGAAGTAAATAGGGTACCACGACCCGATATAATAAACAAAGGCACACCATGTAATCTAACCAACTCCCAAATATATAACTTGGCATAATCCTAGATGTTGAAAGTAGTCTTGACTGATAGAAAATGAGTCGATTTGGTCATCCAATCCATAATTACCCAAATAGATTCATATTACTTCCGAGTATATGGGGAAAACCTGCCACAAAGTCCATATTTGCATCTTCATACTTCCAAGTGGGAATCTCAACATCTTGGGCCAAACCATCAAGCTTTTGGTGTTCTATCTTTTCCTGTTGGCAATTAGGACATTCGGGTATGAACTTGGGTATGTCTTTCTTCATGTCATTCCACTAATACACCTCTTTCAAGTCCTGATAATCTTAGTGGATCTTGAATGTATAGAATGAGTAGGGTTATTGCCTTCTCTCAAAATCACCTCTCTAAGGCCATCAATGTTAAGAATACACAACCGATCTTGGTATCGAAGAACACCATCTCCCCATTGGGATAAAATCTCTATCTTCTTCTTGACAACCAACTTCAATTCAACCAATGATGGGTCAAGATCTTGTTTCACGTTAACATCAACAACTACAGAAGATTTAGCCCTACTTTGAACATGAATGCCACCGTCATTGGAATCACCAAAACTAACACCCAATCTAGACATATGATGCACATCTTTTACCAACTCCTTATTGAACTCATCAACATGAACCACACTATCCATAGATAGTCTACTAAAGGCATCAACCAAAGCATTCACCTTGCTTGAGTGGTATTGCACACTCATGTCATAGTCTTTACGAAGTTTCAACCATCTCCTTTGCCTCAAGTTAAGATCTCTTTGGATGAACATATATTGCAAACTCTTATAATCAGTGAACACATCAATATGTACCCTATAAAGATAATGTTGCCAAATCTTCAAAGCAAACACCATAGCCGTTAATTCAAGATCATGGGTTGGGTAATTTTGTCTATACACCTTCAAATATCTAAAATGCATAAGGTATCACTTTGACATGTTGCATAAGCACATAAGCCAAACCAATCCGAAAAGCATCACAAGACACCATAAATCCATCTAAGCTATTTAATAGTGTCAAAATAGGAGCCGATGTAAGACGATCCTTCAAAGTGTGAAAGCTCTTCTCACACTTATTTGTCCATAGGAATTTGGCCTTCTTTTGAGTCAACTTAGTCAAGTTTAAAACCCCCTAATTCTTTCCACCTAGTCTGACAAGATGTACAGAGAAAACTGAGAGAATGACTGAATGAAAGAGAGTCCACGAGAGCTATCTACGGCCCATTGACGAGGTTTCATGAACAACCCCCCCCCCCCCCAAATGACTTGGTGGAATTTTCTAAGTCTGAGGCCCACATATGAAACCACCTACAACTCGTAAAGTGGTTCCGTGAATTGATGGTCCAAAAATTAATTTTTCAGTATCTTGTATTACGAGTTATCAGACGGCTCGTAAACCATTTTATAGCTCATAGAAGAGGTTTTGTGCCAAATTTTAGTAACTCAAATTTTAGGGTCCCTTATTTACGTGAAGTAGTTTACGGCCCGTAAAATGTTCTATGGCCCGTAGACGGGGTCTAATAGACCTAGTCGACAATTTTAAGAGGGGTATTTTTGTCTATTCCTATCCCTTTTAATTAAACCCTAGGACGTTATGGACTTAATTAAAGTTCTAAAAAAATCATAAGAATATTTTCACCATTCTTCATGCTTGGGGATTTCTTGAGGACTACTAGAACATAGAGAAGAGCAAGGGTTTCAATTCAAATGCGAAGATCGGTCGGATATTGATTATTTCTTCTATTCTCAAGTATGTAAGGCTAACCAAAACATAAATTTTGTTCTTCCATATGCCCCATAACCTGGATTGATGGTGATGTGAGTAAATTGAGTCACCAATGAATGTTTCTTGAATGTTTTACTTAAATTCTAATGCATATCTATATAATTTTGCATGAATTACCATTTTTATGAATTAAATACTTACATTAGATGATTTTGCCATACTACATGAACCCTAGCATGATTTCTTGTTATTTTTACATATTTTATTTACATGAGCATGCATGAGCATAATTTAAGCCTACAGAGTCTATGAAATCCCTAAATGCTTTAATTCCACATTGTTCTCCTAAATACCATGAGTTAAAATGATGCATGATCGAGTCCTTATGAGTGAAGAACTGAACCTAAAAATGATGTAACTAAAAGGGTTGATGGTTGATGTGATGAGTTGAGTTGAGTTGATGAATATCCAATGAGACTAGATGAATGAGTTAACCATAGGGTTGATGTATTATAAGCATATTTAGTCTTGTGAGGAGTATTGAGCACTGAATTGAGTAAGAGTAAGTCCAACTCGAACTCAATAACTATGTGGCCGATGTAAGAGAGGATTGAATTGTAAAATTGGATGTTTCCTATTGTCCCAAAATGAGAACTTGATGTTAATGATTTTGGATCCATTGATAGGATGTCCTATACCCCCCCGGCAAGGTATCGAATGGATTTGGCAAAGACATTATATCGTTGTATCATCACCAACTCATAAGTGATGATTTTTGGTTAGAGAAACTCCCAAATACACCTTGTGTACTCTAAGTAGATGATGAGACGTAGATGATAGATGAGTAGTCATTATCTAAACTATATTCTTACTTTAGATTCTTGACATGATGATTGAGTTTCTTATTTCTTGAGTTGAGCTATTTGAGTTGATGTCATTCTTACTTTACATGTTTCTTTCTGTTATTTTACATACTCGTACATTCCACGTACTGATGTCCAGTTACGCTGCATCTTTTCATGATGCAGAGATAGGTACTAGTGGTCATCAATAGGTGCCCCATTGAGGACCTATTTGCTTTCAGTTGATTGGTGAGCCTCCCTTACTCTCGGAGGACATTGTGTTTATATTCTAGCTTTGAGTTTAGACGTATTTTATTATATTTAGAGGTAGCCATGAGTCTATCATTGGCACCATTTAGTCAGATATTTTAGGGGCTTCTCAGACTAGATTGTTGATGTGATTGGATGTTATTACTGACTAGTTTTTTTACACTAGTCTTATTCAGTTGATGGATAGTTTGTTTAGCCTTTGGCCCTTCTATTATCAATTGTCATTACTTATCATTGAGCTTTCTTAAATATTGATGTCTTCCGCTACTAGAATGTGATTGAACAAATGCGATGAGGTCGAGTGTTCGCTTGGGGACTAGCGATAGTCTCTACGTACCGGTCACACCAAGGGTACCTTCTTGAGGTGTGACAACCTTGGTATCAGAGCATAGAGTTCAAGAATCTTCAGGAGTCAATGAAGCCGTGTCTAATAAAGTCTTGTTTATGGGTGTGTTGTGCAATACACTTCATAAGTAGGAGGCTATAGGACATTAGGAATTGTTTCACTTTCTTGTATCCTGAGTTCGTGCAATACAGTTAAAAACTCTACAAAGCTCTTTTCTAATTCGTGTGTTACGCGCTTGTAGATTATCCCTCCTAAGCATACCGCTACCCAAAGAAACACTTCCTCTCACAACACTGAGAATCCCCCACCATAGGGGCCTCCTCAGATTGAGACAAGAGGCCGAGGTCGACGAGCTGGAGTTACTGAGGCACCCAAGGCACCTACCACTTCGCCTTCGCCTACTCCTACTGTAGAGGCTCACTTCAAGGGAGCTAGCACTATGTTCATCCAGTTGGTAGCTGCCCAGAGCGGGAATCAAAGCTTACATGCTCCTAGATCTAACTCCCAAGAGTTGACTGCTGCGACAAGACTTAGAGATTTTCAGAGGATGAACCCACCAGTCTTCACAGGGTCTAAGGTTGAGGAAGACCTCTAAAACTATATTGGTGAGATGTGGAAAGTGTTGAAGGCTATGCATGTGACTGAGATAGAGGGAGTTGAACTTACTTCCTATCAACTCAAGGATGTGGCAAATGTCTGGTACAATCAATCGGAAGAAAGCCAAGGTGAGGATGTTGAGCATGCTATTTGGGATGACTTTGAGAGTGACTTTCTTGATCACTTCTTTCCACGAGAGTTTAGGGAAGCGAAGGTAGATGAGTTTGTTAATTTGAAGCATGAGGGGATGACTGTCCAAGAATATAGCCTTAAGTTCATACAGCTATCCAGGTATGCTCCCAAGATGGTCTCCAGTGTGAGGTAAGATAAGAAAGTTCATATCTGGCTTGGACAAGCATATGAAAAAAGAGTGCAAAGCGACATTGCTGATTCTAGACATAGACATCTCTAGGTTTATGGTCTATGTGCAACAACATGAGGAGGAACAGAAGAGAGATAGGGAGGAGCACTTGAGCAAAATGGCTAAGTTAGCAGGGCAAGAGCCTAGCCAACATAAGCAAGGTAAGGGGGACAGACCCTATTTTCAGAAAAAGTCTTCAAATTATGCACCATCCTCAGTAAGTGCACCAGCTCCGAGTAACAGGTATGATCAGAATTCTCAGGGCTATCAGAATTTCAGAGCTCAGGGTTCTCAATCCCAAGCTAGTGTGACTCAAGGTTTGAGGGGGAAACCACCATGTGGCAAGTGTGGTAAGCTCTATCTAGGTGAGTGTCGTGAGGGCACAAATGCTTGCTACAGGTGCAGACAGATTGGTCACTTCCAGAATGAGTGCCCAATGAGAAAGAGGGGTGATGGAGGTAATAAAGCTCAGTCTTCAGCAGTACCAAAGAGAGGTACCACGACTAATACGGATGAAGGGACAAACCAGTGTATGCGATGGGAAATCGACATGATTAGGAAGTTGCACCAGATGTTGTCACGGGTATGCTTCGAGTATTTTCATATGATGTGTATGTCTTGCTTGACCTAAGTGCCAATTTATCATTTGTAACTCCATATGTGGATAGTAAGTTTGAGATCCAACCTGAATGTCTTCTTGAGCCCTTCACTATATCTACTCCTACTGGTGAGTCCTTTCTAGCTGAAAGGGTATATAGAGATTGCACGGTGTGTATCTATCATAGAGATACTTTGGTAGACTTAGTTGAGTTAAAGATGATTGACTTTGATGTGATTCTTGGCATGGATTGGCTTCACGCCTGTTATGCTTCTATCAATTGTAGAATGCGAACAGTCAAATTCTAATTCCCGAATGAGCCTGTTATAGAGTGGAAGGGTAATTCTACAGTGCCCAAGGGTAAGTTTATTTCCTACCTTAGGGCTAGAAAATTAATTTCTAAAGGATGTATCTATCACCTCATGCAAGTTAAAACTGATGATGTGGAGTCCCCATCTTTGGAGTCAGTTCCAGATGTCAATGAGTTTTCTTATGTGTTCCCTGATGATTTGCCTAGAGCTCCTTCCAATAGGGAGATTGACTTTGGGATCGATGTTCTCCCAGATACCCAACCTATCTCTATTCCGCCGTATAGAATGGCTCCCGTAAAGTTGAAAGAACTGAAAGAGCGGTTGAAAGATATCTTGGATAAGGGATTTATTAATCCGAGTGTCTCACCATGGGGCGCTCCTATCCTATTTATTCAAAAGAAAGATGGTTCCCTTAGGATATGTATAGATTATCACCAATTGAATAAGGTGACCATCAAAAACAAATATCCCCTTCCAATGATTAATGACTTGTTTGACCAACTTTAGGGCGCCACTGTTTTCTATAAGATAGACCTCAGATCGGGCTATCACCAGCTGAAAGTGAGAGAATGTGACATCCCGAAGACGGTTTTTTGAACCTGATATGGTCACTTTAAGTTTCTAGTAATGTCCTTCATATTGACAAATGTTCTTGCCGCTTTCATGGACTTGATGAATAGAATAGTCAGACAGTACCTTGACATGTTTGTGATTGTGTTCATCAATGATTCTATTCAAACAGTACCTTGACATGTTTATGATTGTGTTCATCAATGATATATTGGTGTACTCCAAAGATAGGGAAGAGCATATCGATCATCTTCGAATTGTTTGTCAGACCCTCAGAGACAAGGAGTTGTATGCCAAATTTTCAAAATGTGAGTTCTGGCTTAAATTGGTGTCATTTTTAGGCCATGGTATCTCGGGTGATGGTATTCAAGTGGATATGTAGAAGATTGAGGTAGTTAAGAACTGGCCTAGACCCACTTCTCCAATTGAAATAAGGAGTTTTCTGGGTTTGGCTTGTTACTATTGCAGGTTTGTTGAGGGATTCTCTTCTTTATCCTCTTCAATTGACTAAGCTAACTCAAAAAAAAGCTAAGTTTCAGTAGTTCGATTAGTGTGAAAAGAGTTTTCAAAAGTTGAAAACCAGATTAACGACTGCACTAGTGTTGACTCTACCTGAAGGAACTGGTGATTTTGTGATCTATTGTGATGCTTCTAGAGTAGGATTGGGATGTGTTTTGATACAGAGAGGTAAAGTCATAGCCTATGCTTCTAGGCAACATAAGAACCATGAGAGGAACTATCCAACTCATGAATTAGAATTAGCAACGGTGGTGTTTGCACTCAAGATTTGGTGCCACTATTTGTACGGAGCACATGTGGATGTATTCACAGACCACAAGAGCCTGCAATATGTTTCACCCAGAAAGAGCTCAACTTGAGGCAGAAGAGATGGCTTGAGTTGCTCAAAGACTACGATATGAGTATCCTCTACCACCCAGGTAAACCTAATGTGGTTGTTGATGCCCTTAGCAGGTTATCCATGGGGAGCACCGCCCATGTGGAGGAAGAGAAAAAGGAGTTGGCCAAAGAGGTTCACCAACTGGCACGATTGGGAGTTCAACTAGATGAATCAGGCGAAGGAGGAGTTCTTGTGCATAATGGGTCTAAATCATCTCTAGTAGAAGAGGTGAAGGAGAAACAAGATCAAGATCATGTCTTATTACAGTTGAAGGCGTATGTGCATAAGCCAAAGGTGATGGCTTTCGCCAAAAGGGGAGATAGAGTATTGAGGTATCAAGGAAGATTGTGTGTACCAGATGTTGATGGTGTTCGAGGGAGGATCATGGTAGAGGCCCATAGTTGTAGATATTCCATCCATCCAGGGTCTACCAAGATGTACCATGACTTGAGAGAAGTCTACTGGTGGAGTGGAATGAAGAGAGACATTGCGGACTTCATTTCTAAGTGCCCAAACTGCCAACAAGTAAAACTTGAGCACCAAAGGCCGTGTGGAGTAGCTCAGAATTTTGATATCCCAGAGTGGAAATGGGAGGTGATTACCATGGACTTCGTCACAAGCTTACCGAGGTCCTGCAGACAGCATGATTCAATTTGGGTGATAGTTGATCAAATGACAAAATCTGCACACTTCTTAGCGGTAAAGATGACAGATACCACAGAGGATTATGCCCGGTTGTACATAAGGGAGGTTTTAAGATTACACGGAGTTCCTTTGTCCATCATATCTGATAGAGGGTCTCAGTTCACTGCCCAATTCTAGAAATATTTCCAGAAAGGGCTAGATTCAAAGGTGAACCTTAGTATTGCTTTCCACCATCAGACTGATGGTCAGGCAGAGTGGACGATACAAATTTTGGAGGATATGTTGATGGCTTGTTTCATTGACTTCAAAGATAATTGGGATGACTATTTGCCTTTGATTGAGTTTGCCTACAACAACAACTTCCATTCGAGCATCAGAATGGCTCCTTATGAGGCCCTCTATGGTAGGAGATATAGATCATCGACTGGGTGGTTCGAGGTGGGTGAATCAGGGTTAATTGGATCGGACTTGGTACATCAAGCTATAGAGAAGGAAAAGATTATCCAAGAGAGGTTAAGAACTGCACAGAGTTGCCAGAAGTCCTATATTGATGCTAAAAGAAGAGACGTGGAGTTTGAGGTCAATGATTGGGTGTATCTAAAAGTGTCACCCATGAAGAGTGTGATGAGGTTCAAGAAGAAGGGGAAGTTGAGTCCTCAATACATTGAGTCCTCAATACATTGATCCCCGCCAAATTGTAAAAAAGGTGGGAAACGTAGCTTATGAGTTGGAGCTACCACAGGAGCTGGCATCCTCATCCGGTCTTTCACATCTCTATGCTTAAGAAGTGTTTGGGAGATATGTCCTTAGTTGTGCCTATTGAAAGCATTGGAGTGAAGGATAGTTTAAGTTGTGAAGAGGTCTCAGTCCAAATCCTTGATGGTCAGGTTCGCAAGTTGAGGACCAAAGAGGTTGTATCTGTAAAGGTGTTGTAGAGAAGTCAATTTGTTGAAGAGGCTACATGGGAAGATGAAGAGGATATGAAGGCTAGATACCCTCACTTATTCGTGCCTTCTAAAGATGAAATTGATGGTAACAATTCATTTCTACTCTCTTAGTTACTTTTCCATTGTTGAGTTGAGTTCTTGTCTCTAAATTGATGTTTCTCTTGAGTCTATGAGTATTTGAGTATGCATGTCTTTAACTATATTTGTGCCTAATGATGATGTTAGAAGTAGTCTTTCAATTCTAAATCCTGAGTTAAGGTTGATTTATGAAGTATGAGTCTCCGAGTATCCAAGTATTTAAGTTCCTTCTTGATGGGTTTTCTAGTTGCTCATCATTCGAGGAAGAATGATCCCAAGGGGAAGATAATGTAACACCCTCTAATTCTTTCTACCTAGTCTGAGAAGATGTACAGAGCAAATTGAGAGAACGACTAAGAAAAAGCTACTGAAAGAGAGTCCACGAGAGCCATCTACGGACCGTAAAGAGATCTATGGTCCGTGGATGAGTTCTTGTAAACCCTCCAAATGACTTGGTGAAATTTTCTTTGTCTAGGACCCATATACGAGACCACCTATGGCCCATAAAGTGTTCCACATCCCCGTAAAGTTGTTCTGTGAACTGATGGTCCGAAAATCAACTTTTCAGTATCTTGAGTTATGATTTATCAAACGGCTCGTAAACCATTTTATGGCTTGTAGAAGAGGTTTCGTGCCAAATTCCAGTAATTAAAATTTCAGGATCCCTTATTTACGAGAAGTAGTTTACGACCCATAAAATGTTTTACGACCCGTAGACGGGGTCTCATAGGCCTAGTCCACAGTTTTAAGAGGGGTATTTTATCTATTCATATCCCTTTTAATTAAACCCTAGGAAGTTTTAGACTTAATTAAAGTCCTAAAACAAAACCCTAAGGATATTTTCATCATTCTTCACGCGTGGGAATTTCTTGAGGAACACCAGAAGAGGGAGAAGAGTGAGGGTTTTAATTCAAACGCGAGGATCGACCAGAGATTAATTGTTTCTTGTATTCTCAGGTATGTAAGGCTAACCAACACATGGATTATGTTCTTTCATGTGCTCCATAACCCAGATTGATGGTGATGTGAGTAAATTGAGTCTCCCATGAATGTTTCTTGAAGGTTTTTCTTAAATTCTAATGCATATCTATATAATTTTTGATGAATTACCATTTTTATGAATTAAATACTTGCATTAGATAATTTTCCATACTATATGAACCATGGTATGATTTCTTGTTATTTTTACATATTTTACTTATATAAGCATACATAAGCATAATTTGAGTCTACGGAGTCTATGGAATCCCTAAATGCTTTAATTCTACAGTTATTCTCCTAAATGACATGAGTTAGAACGATGCATGATCGAGTCCTTATGAGTCAAGAACTGAACCTAAAAATGATGTAACTAAAAGGGTTGATGGTTGATGTGATGAGTTGAGTTGATGGATGTCCAATGAGACTAGATGAATGAGTTAAGCATAGGGTTGACGTCTTATGAGCATATTGAGTCATGGGAGGAGTATTGAGCATTGAATTGAGTAAGAGTAATTCCAACTCGAACTTAATAACTACGTAACCGGCGTAGGAGAGGATTGAACTGTAAAATCAGATATTTCTCATTGCCCCAAAATGAGGACTTGATGTTACTGATTTTGGATCCATTAATGGGATGTCCTATACCCCCGGTAAGGTATAGGATGGATGTGGGAATGACATCTCTTCGTTGTATCATCACCGACTCATAGGTGATGGTTGTCGGTTAGAGAAACTCTCAAATAGGCCTTGATAGTACTCTGAGTGGATGATGAGACTTAGATGGTAGATGAGTAGTCATTGTCTAAACTGGATTCTTACTTTAGACTCTTGACATGATGATTGAGTTTCCTATTTATTGAGTTGACCTATTTGAGTTGATATTATTCTTCCTTTATATGTTTCTTTCTGTCATTTTACATCCTTGTACATTCTACGTATTGACGTCCATTTGGGCCTGCATCTTTTTATGATGTAGAGACAGGTATTAGTGGTCATTAGCAGGTGCCCCTTTAAGGACCTTTTTGCTTTCAGTTGATTGGTGAGCCTCCCCTACTCTCGGAGGACATTATGTTTCTATTCTAGCTTTGAGTTTAGATGTATTTTATTCTATTCAGAGCTAGCCATGGGTCTGTCATTGGCACCATTTAGTCAGATGTTTTAGAGGCTTCATAGACTAGATTGTTCATGTGATTGGATGTTATTATTGACTAGTTTCTTTCACACTAGTCTTATTAAGTTGAGGGATAGCTTGTTTAGTCTTTGGCCCTTCTATTATTAGTTGTCATTGCTTCTCATTGAGTATTCTTAATCATTGATGTCTTCCGCTAATAGAATGTGATTGAACAAATATGATGAAGCCGAGTGGTTAGCTTGGGGACTAGAGATAGTGTCTGAGTGCTGGTCATGACAAGGGTACCCTTCCGAGGCATGACATCAATAGAGAAGCAATAGATGAAAAACTCTCAACAAACCTCTGATAATAACCAGCCAACCTAAGAAAACTTCGAATATCTAAAGGAAACAACGGTCTAAGACAATTCTTCATAGCCTCGGTCTTCTTTGCATCAACTTTAATACTGTCATTGGATACTATATGACCAAGAAAGGTTATCTTATGCAACAAAAACACACATTTACTAAACTTGAAAAATAATTGTTTATCTCTTAAAGTCTAAAGAACCAATCTCAGATGATCTATATGCTCTTGTTCAACCCTCAGAATAAATAAGTATGTCATCAATGAAGACAACCACAAAATTATCAAGAAATGGCTTGAACACCTTGATTCGTCAGATCCATAAACACCGACAGAGCATTAGTCAACTCAAAAGACATCACCACGAACTCAAAGAGCCAATATCTAGTGTGGAAAGCTATCTTGGGAATATTATATTCTCTTACCCTCAACTGATGATAACCGAGTAGCACCTTGAAATTGATCAAACAAATCATCAATCCTCGATAATGGATAGCTATTCTTTACAATCACCTTTTTAATTGTCGATAATTAATGCACATCCGAAGTGATCCATCCTTCTTCCTCACAAATAAAATAGGAGCACCTCATGGTGATATACTTGGCCTAATAAAGCCCTTCTCCAACAAATTTTCAACTAATCATTCAATTCAGCCGGTGCCATATGGTAAGGAGGAATGAAAATAGGCAGAAAATCAAGAAGAAGATCTATGCCAAAGTCTACTTTCCTATTGGGAGAAACACCGGGTAGATTTTCAGGGGAGACATCCAAAAACTCATTAACCACGGGAACCGACTTAAGAATAGGAGAGTCGAACTCAACATCTCTAACTCTCACTATATGATGGATGCACCCCTAAGAAATTATTTTTCGGGCTATGAGATATGAGATAAATCGACCTTTAAAAGCGGAGTCACAACCCACCCACTAAAGAATAGGCTCACTAGGAAGCTAAAACTTGACCATTTGGGTCCTACAATCTATAGAGGCATAAGAAGCATATAACCAATCCATCCCCAAAATTACATCAAAATTAACCATTTAAAGTTCAATAAGATCACAATGAAGGACACTATGCAAAACTTAAATAGGACAACCCCGATAGACTCTATGGGCTACAGTAGACTCACCTACGAGAGTATAAACTTAGAATGACTCCCTTAAGATTTCTGGACTCATACCAAACTTAATAGCCAAGAAAGGAGTGACAAAAGATAAATTTTCACCCGGATCAAGCAAAGCATATGCATCAAAATCAAAGACTTTCAACATACCGATCACCATATTCGGAGTCTCCTCCACCTCCTGTCTACCATGTAAGGTGTAAAACCTGTTGTTACGAGGAGCACCACCTCGTTGAGCCCTTGGTTGACCTTGAGCAACCAGAACCATTTGTCCTTTCTTTGGAACAATAGGACAATCCACAAGCATGTGGCTCATCTTACCACACGCATAACAAAATCCTGAATCCTCCAAGCATTTACCTGAGTGATTCTTCCCACACTTGTCACACTTAGGATGAACTGGCCCACCTTCACCTTGGCATAAGATAAGGCACTCTATAATTAGCAACCCTCAACTGTGAACCTTGGCCTTGTTGAAAGAAGCTATTACCACCACCACTTCTAGAGTTAGAGAATCTACCATCAAAATGGTCTCTCTTGAAGTCCTCCATTCTCCTTTCCCTGAGTTTCTCCCCTTCTATCTATACGGCGTATGTCATAAACCTAGAAATATCCATCTCCCTAATAAGCATAATTGTGTGACATTCTTTAACAATCAAGTCAAATATCCTCAAGATAAACCTGTGCGCTCTAGCACAGGGGTCAACCACTAGTATAGAAGCATACTTAGAGAGTTTAGTGAACTTGATGGCATATTCCCTCACATTCATTCCACCCTATTTGAGGTTGATAAAATCTATCAATTTAGAGTAAGTACTTGGATTCTTGAACAACTTTATCAAACTTTATAATGTCACCTCGTGAGAAAATTGACCAAGTGTCACTTTATGGGAGGCCCGCATGGCTTGTGTGAGGTCACACGAACCGTGTGGCCTCCAGTGAAAGGGTACTTGGCCATAAGTTTGATTATGGGGACTTGACAAGGGGTTTCGGGCTAAGGCACATCACATTGGATCCCAACACGGGTTGTGTGATGCTACACGGACCATGTGGAGTGTCATGTGATGTCCTTGCACCAGGAAAACCTAGAAAACAAGGCCAAGTATGGTCCCACGTCCACCCATACAGTCAGTGTGGAGGTTCACGGGCCCTGTGGCCCATCGTATAACTCATGACGCAAAATTTTTCTAAGTACAGAATCACCGTCTCGTAACTTGATTGAGGAAAATTTTTCTAAGTGTTGGGACACGGCCCATGTCACGGACCGTGTGACATCACACGTTGTGTAGCCCTCCAGTGAAGCGACGACGTGCAATTTTTCCATCCGTTTCATTAATGGCATTTTTGTAAATTTGATTTATCCTAATGGTCTTTTAATACTTCCTATGCTAGCTAAAGACTCCCTGATGCCCTAAATCCTACTCACAATACTCTAAATTCACTCCTCACGTATTAACTCTCTCACAATTCTCTCCAAGCCTTTCTTTCAAGACTCAAGCTAGGATTCAATTGGAGTTCAACTTTAAGCTCAATTCTTCTCAAATTCCTCTTCCTAATCAAGGTATGTGGGATTATTTCTTGGTCCTTTTCAACCAAGAAGACCCAGTCTCTTTTCAATTAATTTTCATGCAATTTTTCTTACTTTAAATATGGGTTTTGAGAATTATTGTTTAATAAATTCAATTGATGTATGGGCTGTAATTTATTTATGGTTTTAAGTTACTTTAAGTCCTATTATGATTATTTACATTGAAGTGATGAAGTTATAAACATGCATGCCCCCTTTAAAGCTTGATTTATGCATGGGTGATTTATATGATGATTTAAATGTAGATTTAATTATAGATGTACTTCAATTTAATATTATATTATTATTTTAGATTTAATCTTATTACCCATGCCACTCCCACATCATTCATGGCATTGCATTCATGATCATTGGATTTTATGGAAATTGTGAAGTGGGTTAAGCCCAATTATATTTTTATGAAATGATTTTGATAAGGTATTGATTATGACAAGAATGTGATCACATATATGTCACGACCCGGGACTTGGGCCTAGATGTGACACAGCGAATGGGAACCCGAGGGTCCCCAAACAAGCCTCAAGTATCCAAATCCACATCATCTATTCAGAAAGAACATCCAAATAGTAACACATAAATTCTAAGGGGCGAGGGAATAGGACTCACGCAATGGGGCAATACAAGGAGTTGGGACTTTCCATACTCCCACACCAAAAGACATATAACCAAAATACGAAATTTTCACAAATCAATCCATAAGAACATATAAGCCAAATATCGCGCATGGCACCAAGACTTTAAGGAGTTTACATGATGTCCAACAATGCCTCTGGTCATAAGAAGGAACGGGGGCCAAGACATGTCCCGAGCTCACCCTTAATCAAGAAGATAAATAGAAAACAACATAGGAGAAGAAAGGTAGTTCATCCTTGGAAGATAGGACTCACCACAATATCAACTCTCTGAATTTGAGCTACTCGTGGAGCGGTGGATGATCATAACACATGGTCCCTAAATGGTAAAATCATGTAGGCATAGAGTATGCGTTAGTACGTTTGAATGCACTAAGTATGCGGGCATACAATATATATGACTTACCAAACTTGCATTTCAATATTAGATGACAAGGGCACATAATATAGAAAGAATCATATAATCAATCGAAATTTATATACAAGATGCCATGAAATTCATGATGCATGCAATGCAATAATGCTCCTATATAGCGGGAATGGACTATAACCGACAAACCAAATCCATGCAAGCTATTACATGAATTACACCGATTGGGACCTCCCACCGATAGGGAGAAGATTACTTGCCAAAGGTAATCTACATCATACATTACGGACTCACTATTTCGGGGATGGTCACCTTCCTTATGGACTCACCATCTCGGAAAGATTTTACATAATCACACCATAAATATAATAAACGAATAATTATTCCTTACGACCCGGTCATTTTGGTAATGGCAAACGTTCCTATGTTGGCACATAGTTCAAGAAAAGGGAGAGGGCCCTTGGGGATAACCCTAACGCCTCCAATCCATTGGTGCTAAGTCAACAACATTCCACATGAATACTTATACATATACGTGCTTTCAAGAGATTCAATATTCATTCAAAACATTCAATGCATATTTAGGCTCAAATGCCAAACCATAGAAATCATAATCATAATGCCCATGCAAGGAATAGCTCATCTACACATATGCATGATGGTGCAAGCACCCATAATGCTCAAAGAGTCATAATCATAGACACACCGGTGATCACCTTTTTGTCATAACCAATGTCATACCAAAATCATATCATAATCATTTCATAAAACATAATTGGGCTTAACCCACTTCATAATTTTCATGTAAACCAATGTTCATGAATGCAATGCAATGCATGATGTGAGGATGGCATGGGTAATGTAAAGTAAATCAAAAATCAACAATATAATGTGAAATCTAGAAAATCCACAGTTAAATTCATATGAAAATCGTAGTGTAGATCACCCATGCATAAAATGATCTTAAAGAGGACATGCATGTTCATACTTTCATACTTAAAGTGAATCATCATAATAGTATTCAAAATGAATTGAAATAATAAGTAAAATACAGTCCATACACTAAATAGATTTAGTAAAATCAAATAATGAAATCTCATATTTTAACTGACTAAAATTTCATGAAAAAAGGAATTTTTGGGTCTTCTTGGTTGAAAGGGACCAAGAATCAATCCCACATACCTTAATTATGAAGAAAAATTTGAGAAGGGTTTATCTTGAATTTGAAACTCTAATTGAATCCCTAACTTGAATCTTGAAGGTGAGACTTGGAGAGAAATTTTGGGAGCCTAATTCTAGAAACTAGGTGTTAGTCTTGAATGAGCGTTCTGAATTAGTGTAGGGGAAGTTTAGGAATATAAAGAGAGGTTAAAAGGGTCTTAAAAGCCTTGGGTATGGGTCAAGATATAAAAATAACTCAATAAAAGGCCCCTTTAAATTTTACACTGGAGTTGGCACGGTTGGCTTCACGGCCTGTGAAGCTCTTCACAGTTCGTGAAGGCTTCCCGTCTGGCCAGATAGGTTTTACAAAAAAGGTCATAATCTCTTGCTCCAAACTAGAAATGAGGTCAGACCAGATTCTTTGGAAAGATAATTCAAATAGCTTCAATTTGATAAGTCGTGGGACACCCAGTTCATTTTGTGCTAAGAGATATGACCAATTTAAAGTTGACCCTTCTATCGGCACTTGTGGAAAACTTAGCCAATGGAATTCCTTTGAACTTGACTTGATATAGGAGACCTATGATGTCCTTAATTAACATAAATAAGCTTGAATTGAAGGTTTGAAAGTGAAACTTAGCTTGATCTTGAAGATACCATACTTAAAATTTTCGATGCAGAGGAAATTCACACGGACAGTCACACGGCCCGTGTGACACTATACGGGTCGTGTCAAGGACCGTGAAATGATACTTAGGAAAATTCTACCAAGCAAAGTTATGAAACAGTGATTCCATACATAGAAGAATTTTGCATCACGAGCCATATGGTTGGCCACACGGCCAGTGACACACCACACAGACGGAGTGGGTGGTCGTGTGACCACACTTGGCCTTGATTCTTGGTTTTTTAGGTGCAAGGCCATCACATGGCTCACCACACGACCCGTGAAGCATTACACGATCCGTGTGGAGTTCCGCTGTGATGTGCCTTACCCCGAAACTCCCTGCCAAGTCCCCATAATCGAAAATATGGCCAAGTACCCCTTCACTGGAGGCCACACGGTCTGTGTGACCTCAAACGTGCCATGTGGGCCTCCTATGAAGTGACATTTAGTCAATATTATTCTCATGGGACGACATTATAAAGTCTAATAACGTTGTTCGAAAATTTGGGTCCTTACAATATATGTCAAAGATTATGCCTCCTTGAGCATTTTGGGTGCTTGCATCATCTTATATATGTAAATGGGCTATTCCTACGCATGAGTATTATGATTATGAACTATGATTTGGTATTTGAGCCTAAATGTGCATGGAATGGATTTGAAATAGCTATTGCCTCTTTGAAATCAAGTGTATATATATACGTATATGTATTCTTAAGGGATGCCAACTAAGCATTGATGGATTGAGGGTCCTCTCTCTTTCCTTGAACTATGTGCCTAACATAGGTTATGAGAATCCTATTCGAAATGGGTGATGTTCCCACGAAATGGGTGATGTTCCCGTAAGGTGAAGTATTATGCTATATGATATGAAAATCCTATCCGAAATGGGTGATGTTCCCGTAAGCGGGTTATTTCATACGAAATGGGTGATGTTCCCATAAGGTGAAGTATGGTTTACCTTTGGCAAGTAGACCACCTCTTTACCGGTGAGGGGATTTCATCGGAATTCCAAGTAATAGCTCGCTTGGTCTTACTCTTGTCGGTTGAGGTCACATCCCCACTATATACGAGCAATATTGCATTTCATGCAACATGAATTTCATGGCATATCGTTATATTCTTCTTCTTTGGATATATACTTCTTTTATATTATGTGCCCTTGTCATCTAACATTGAAATGCAGGATTGATAAGTCATATGCATTGCATGCCCGCATACTTAGTACATTCAAATGTACTAACGCATACTTTTGCCTACATGAAAGCACCATATAGGGACCGAAGAGTACATATATCCACCGCACGACGTTTAACACAGATCTCAAGTTTCCTTGTTGTGGTGATTCCTATCTTCCAAGGACAAGTCACCTATCCTCTACCTATGGTGCTTTGTTTAGAATATTTATATTTGAAGGTGAGCCCGGGGTATGTCGTGGCCCCCGTCTTATCTTATGTTTAGAGACATTGTTGGACATCTTGTAAACTCCCTTACGTTTATATGCTAAGTGCTATGTGGGGAATTATATTATGGCTTGGTTACCCATTGAATATTTTTATGTGTTTTGGTTTATGAGCCTTATGACTTAATGGTATGATATGATGCGTAAGATTCTAAGTCCCAAATTGCCCCCATAGCGTGAAGCATACTTATCCGCCATATAGTCTTTATGTGCTAAGTGCTATGTGGATCCATATTATTCCTCTTTTTCCTATGATATCCCGTTAGCGTGAGTCCTACTTTCCTGTTCCTTAGAAGTATGTGTTTATCATTTGAGTACGCTTTCGAACTGATGATGTGAATTGGAATACTTTGAGGCTTGTTTGGGGACTCTCGGGTCCCAATTAACCATGTCACTCCTAGACCTAAGTCCGGGTCGTGACAGAGATGGTATAAGAGCACTAGGTTTGTAAATGATCCTTGGAGTCCAACATGTTGCGTCAAGTAGAGTCCTATTCATGGGTGTGAAGTGTATTATGCCTATGAGTGGGAGGCTAAAAAGGCATTCTAGGAATTATCTCACTTTTTCATGCCTTATGTCATGCTATGGCTCATATATTTGGTTTACTTATCTTGACGGTGTCATTGCTCCATTTCAGAAGATGCCTCGAGGAAGACCCCACCTACCAGGGTCGACCCCGGCTAATGAGGGTCAGGCGTCTCACGGGCCTATGGATGAGCCTATCTCTAATGGTGAATTATGTACGGCCTTTGCAATGCTTGCTCAGGCGGTGACATCTCAAACTAGGCAGGCTAATCTTCCACGGGATCCACCTCTAGCTTCTAAGGTGAGGGATTTCACCCGGATGAATCCTCCTAAGTTTTATGGGTCAAAGGCTAATGAGGATGCTCAAGAGTTCATTGATGAGCTCCCCAAGGTGTTGAACGTTATGGGGATCACTTCTGAGGAGAAGGTTGAATTGGCTGCCTATCAACTGAAGGATGTGGCTCAGGTGTGGTACACCCAATGGTCTATGGAGTGGGTTTGCAGTGATGCTGTAAATTGGGAGGAGTTCAAGCTTGCATATCTAGATTTCTTTCCACTTAAGCTCAGGGAGGCCAAGCTGACTGAATTTATCAACCTCAAGCAAGGGGGTATGAGTGTGAGAGACTTTGCCCTCAAGTTATTTAAGCTCTCCAAGTATGCACCGACACTTGTGGCTGATCCTTGTGCAAGGATGCACAAATTCATTTCGGGTATCTCTAACTCACTTGTGAAAGAATGCCGCACCGCTCTGCTCATATGGAATATGGATACTTATAGACTCATGGTATATGGCGAGCAGATCGAAGGGGAGAGACTTAAGTAGAGGAGAGTACATGATCCTAAGAGGGCCTGTTTTAATGGGGGGTTCTCCGGTTCTTGAGGTAGTGATTTTGGCCGCTTCTAGTAGGGCCAAGGTTCTGGTGCTCGAGTCGCTAATGCTAGAGTGCCTCCTCCTAGGGCACCAGTTGGTGGTGGACAGGGGTATCCTCTGAGTGGCAAGTGTCGGAAGCCCCACACAGGTGCTTGCTGGAGGAATTTGGGTGCTTGCTTTGGGTATAGTGATAAGAACCACACGGTTGCCAATTGTCCTAAGAATATTCATAGAGTTCAAGGTCAGGCGGCTCAAGGTGATCAAGGCCAACAAAGAGCTCCCCAAGGTGTTTGCCCAAGAAACAACAGGTTCTATGCACTTCATGCCCGTCAAGAGGTTGAGGAAGCTCCGGATGTCGTGACTGATATGTTAAAAGTCTTTGATTTTGATGCTTATGTTTTGCTTGACCTGGGTGCAAATTTGTCTTTTATGACTCCTCTGTTGGCTGTTAAGTTTGGTTTGAGTCCAAAAATTTTGAAGGATCCTTTCTTAGTTTATACTCCCGTGGGTGAATCTGTTGTAGCTCATAGGGTCTATCGTGGTTGTCCTATTTCTGTGTTGCAAAAAGTCTTCCCGTGTGATCTTTTGGAGCTTGAGATGTTCGATTTTGACATGATTCTTGGGATGGGTTGTTTGCATGCATCATATGCCTCTATAGATTGTAGAACCCCGAAGGACAAGTTCCAACCTCCTGGTGAGCCCGTTCTTGAATGGAAGGATAGTGACTCCACTATTAAGGGTTGGTTTATTTCCTATCTTAAGCCCAGAAGATGATATCCAAAGGGTTTATTTATCATATAGTGAGGGTCAAGGACATGAATCTGAGTCACTACTCTTGAGTCGGTTCTGATGGTGAATGAGTTTTCGGATGCATTTCCCAAAGACTTTCCCGGCATTCCTCCCGATAGGGAATCGGATTTTGGCATTGATCTTCTCCCAGATACTCAACCTATCTCTATTCCTCCCTATCGTATGGCACCGGTTGACTTGAAAGAGTTGAAGGATCAGCTGAAAGACTTGTTGAAGAAGGGCTTCATTAGGCCAAGTATATCCCCATGGGGTGCTCCGGTGTTGTTTGTGAGGAAAAAAGATAGATCTCTTCGGATGTGTATTGTTATATGCAATTGAATAAGGTGACCATTAAAAATAAGTATTTGTTAGCTAGTATCGATGACTTGTTCGACCAACTTCAAGAGGCTACCCATTTCTTAAATATTGACCTCTGTTCTGGGTATCATTAGTTGAAGGTTACAAAGTGTGATATTCCCAAGATGGCTTTTCAGAGAAGGTATGGGCACTTTGAGTTTGTGGTGATGCCGTTTGGCTTAACTAATGCTCCGATCGTGCTCATGGACCTTATGAATCCGATGTTCAAACAATTTCTTGACAGTTTTATGGTTGTCTTCATTGATGTTATTCTTATTTATTCTCGTAGTAAGCGAGAGCACATAGATCATTTGAGGTTGGTTTTACAAACCTTGAGGGTGAAGAAGTTGTATGCCAAGTTTAGCAAATGTGAGTTTTGGTCGGGTGAAGTAGGCTTTCTTGGTCATGTGGTGTCCGGTGATGGTATTAAGGTTGATTCGAAGAAGACCGAGGCTGTGAAGAATTGGCCTAGACTATTGACTCCTTCGGATATTCAAAGTTTTCTGGGATTGGCCAGCTATTATAGGAGGTTCGCTGAAAGGTTCTCATCTATTGCATCTTCATTGACTAAGTTGACCCAAAAGAAGGCCAAGTTCGTATGGTCATATGAATGCAAAAAGAGTTTTCAAACCTTGAAGGATCGATTTACATCGGCTCCTGTCTTGACCTTACCTAATGTCTTGAAAGGATTTGTGGTATATTGTGATGTCTCACGGATCGGGTTGGGTTGCGTACTTATGCGACATGGTAAGGTAATAGCATATTCATCAAGGCAATTGAAGGTGCATGAGCGTAATTACTCGACGCATGATCTTGAGTTAGTGGCGGTGGTTTTTTCCTTGAAGATTTGGAGACATTACTTGTATGGGGAACATGTTGATGTTTTCATCGATCACAAGAGTTTGCAATATGTGTTCACTCAAAAGGATCTCAACTTGAGGCAAAGAAGATGGTTGGAACTTCTACAGAACTACGACATGAGTGTTCAAAATCACCCTGACAAGGCATATGTTGTAGTCGATGCTTTTAGTAGGCTATCTATAAGAAGTGTGGCTCATATTAGATAAGATAAGAGGGAGTTGACAAAGGATGTTCACCGATTGGCTAGACTGGGTGTTAGGTTGGCTGACTCTAATGATGGTGGTATCCATGTTCAAAGTGGGGCCAAATCTTCAGTAGGTGTTGATGTGAAAGCTAAGCAGGATTTAGACCCATCATTGGTTGAATTGAAGAAATTGGTTGCCGAAAAGGAGATTGTGGTGTTCTCCGGAGGGGGAAATGGTGTACTTCAGTACCAAGACCGATTATGTGTTTCGGATGTGGATGGCCTTAGAAAGGTGATCATAAGTGAACCTCACAACTGTCATTACAGTATCCATTCGGGGTCTACTAAGATGTATCGGGATTTAAAGGAGATGTATTGTTGGCATGGTATGAAGAAGGATATTGCCAAGTTCGTATTCAAATGTCCAAGTTGTCAACAAGTGAAGGTGAAGCACCAAAGGCCCGGTGGCTTGGCCTAAGATATTGAAATTCCCACTTGGAAGTGGGAAGATGTGAACATGGACTTTGTGGTTGGGTTGCCTCGGACCCGAAGGCAATTTGACTCTATTTGGGTTATTATTGATCGGTGACAAAGTCGTCTCACTTTCTATCGGTCAAGACTACTTTTGGTGTCGAAGATTATGCAAGGTTGTACATCTAAGAATTGGTGAGATTGTATGGTGTGCCTAGGTCTATCATATCGGATCGTGGCACCCAATTCACCTCTCAGTTTTGGAGGTCATTTCAAAAGTGACTTGGCACCAAAGTGAAGTTGAGCGCTGCTTTTCATCCTCAAACCGATGGGTAAGCTGAGAGGACAATTCAAACCTTGGAGGATATGTTGAGGGCGTGTGTGTTGGAGTTCAAAGGTAGTTGGGATGACCACCTTCCACTCATTAAGTTTGCATATAGTGATAGCTTCCACGCTAGCATTGGTATGGCACTGTTTGAGGCCTTGTATGGTGGGGTGGTTTGAGTTGGGAGAAATGGCATTGATTGGCCCGGATTTAGTATTGGGGGCTATGGAGTAGGTGAAGTTGATTAGGTAAAGGTTGAAGATGGCCCAAAGTCGCCAAAAGTCTTATTCGGATGTTAAGAGGAGGGATCTTGAATTTCATGTTGGTGGTAGGGTGTATCTGAAGGTTTCGCCTATGAAGGGTGTGATGCGTTTTGGTAAGAAGGGCAAGCTAAGCTCCCGGTATATTGGCCCTTATGAGATTGTTGAGTGGATTGGGAACGTGGCTTATAGGTTGGAGCTGCCTCCAGACTTGAGTTACATTTACCCGGTCTTCCATGTGTCTATGTTGAGGAAGTTAGTTGGTAATCCTATCACTATTGTGCCTTTGGAGGGTGTTGAGGTTGAGGAGAACTTATCTTATGAGGAAGTCCCGATGGAAATTTTGGATAGGCAAGTGAAGCGGCTCCGTAACAAGGATGTAGCTTAGGTGAAGGTACTTTGGAGAAATCAACACGTGGAGAGTGCCAGATGGGAGGCAGAGTTGGACATAATGAAGCGATACCTCCATTTTTTCCAATCTACTCAAGCCTAAGGTATTAGGTTCTTCCTCTTCTAAAGTGGTCCTAACTCTTTCATTCTTGGGTCTCATGATATGACATGTATATATGTGCATAAAAAAGATTTTTATGATGTTTTGAATGATTTTAATATGCTTTGGCATGAGTTTTAATGACTTGATAATTTTCAAGGGGTGAGTTATGTATTTCATCTTATGTTTGGAAGTTTCATGTTCTAAGTCAAGCCTTGATCTTGCACATTCGGGGACGAATGTTCCAAAGGGGGAGATGATGTAAAGGCTCGAATTTTTGAATGACTTTATCGGACTTTATAATGTTGCCCCGTGAAAAAATTGACCAAGTGCCCAGGGAAAGAGGTACTTGGCTATAATTTTGATTATGGTGACTTGACAGAGGGTTTCAGGCTAAGGCACGTCACATTGGATCCCCACACGGGTTGTGTGACACTACACGGACCGTGTGGATTTCCATGTGATGGCCTTGCACCTGGAAAACCAAGAAAACAAGGCCAAGTGTGTCACATGGCCACCCACACCGTCAATGTGGAGGTTCACGGGCCGTGTGGCCCACCGTATAACTCACGACGTGCAATTTTTCTAAGTACGGAATCACTGTCTCATAACTTGATCGTGGAATATTTTTCTAAATGTTGGGACACAGCCCATGTCACGGATCGTGTGACATCACATGGGCCGTGTAGCCCTCCAATGAAGCGACAACGTGCAATTTTTTCATCCATTTCATTAATGTCGTTTCTGTAAATTTGATTTATCCTAATGGTCTTTTAGTACTTTCTATGCTAGCTAAAGATTCCCTAATGCCCTAAATCCTATTCACAATACTCTAAATTCACCTCTCACATCTTAACTCTCTCACAATTCTCTCCAAGCCTTTCTTTCAAGACTCAAGCTAGGATTCAATTGGAATTCAACTTTAAGCTTGATTCTTCTCAAATTTCTCTTCCTAATCAAGGTATGTGGGATTGATTCTTGGTCCCTTTCAACCAAGAAGACCCAAATTCTTTTCAATTGATTTTCATGCAATTTTGCTTACTTTAAATATGGGTTTTGAGAATTATTGTTTAATAAATTCAATTGATATATATGTTGTACTTTATTTATGATTTTAAGTTACTTTAAGCTCTATTATGATGATTTACATTGAAGTTATGAAGTTATGTACATGCATGTCCCCTCTAATTTAATCATGGATGTACTTCAATTTCATATTATATTATTATTTTAGATTGAATCTCAATTACCCATGCCACTCCCACATCATTCTTGGCATTGCATTCATCATCATTGAATTTTATGGAAATTATGAAGTGGGTTAAGCCCGAGTATATTTTTATGAAATGGTTTTGATAAGGTATTGATTATGACAAGAATATGATCATATATATGTATAGATTATGGCTCCTTGAGCATTTTGGGTACTTGCATCATCTTGTATATGTAAATGGGCTATTCCTATGCATGAGTATTAAGATTATGAACTATAGTATTTAAGCCTAAATGTGCATGGAATGAATTTGAAATGACTATTTCTCTTTGAAAGCAAGTGTGTGTGTGTGTATGTGTATATATATATGTATTGTGGGATGCCGACTTACACCGATGGATTGAGGGTCCTCTCTCTTTCCTTGAACTATGTGCCTAACATAGGTTATGAGAATACTATCCGAAATGGGTGATGTTCCTATAAGGAAGGTTGCTTCATATGAAATGGGTGATGTTCCCGTAAGGTGAATTATTATGCTATATGATATGAAAATCCTATCCAAAATAAGTGATGTTCCTGTAAGGGGGTTACTTCATACGAAATGGGTGATGTTCTCGTAAAGTGAAGTATGGTTTACCTTTGGCAAGTAGACCACCTCTTTACCGGTAAGGGGATTTCATCGGGATTCCAAGTAATAGCTTGCTTGGTCTTACTCTTGTCAGTTGAGGTCATATGCCCACTATATATGAGCATTATTGCATTTCATGCATCATGAATTTCATGGCATATCGTTACATTATTCTTCTTTGGATATATGCTTCTTCTATATTACGTGCCCTCGTCAACTAATATTGAAATGCAGGATTGATAAGTTATATGCATTGTATGCCCGCGTACTTAATACATTCAAATATACTAAAGCATACTTTTGACTACATGATATCACCATGTAGGGACCGAGGAGTACATCTATCCACTGCACAACGTTTAACACGGATCTCAAGTTTGCTTGTTGTGGTGAGTCCTATCTTCCAAGGAAAAATCACCTATCCTCTATCTATGGTGCTTTGTTTAGGATATTTATATTTGAGGGTGGGCCCAGAGTATGTCATGGCCCCTGTCCTATCTTATGTTTAGAGGCATTGTTGGACATCTTGTAAACTCCCTTACGTTTATATGCTAACTGCTACGTTTGGAATTATGTTATGGCTTGGTTACCCATTGAATATTGTTATGTGTTTTGGTTATGAGCCTTATGACTTGATGGTATGATATGATGCGAAAGATCCTAAGTCTTGAATTGCCCCCATAGCACCAGTCATACTTACCCGCCCCTTAGTCTTTATGTGCTACATGCTATGTGGATCCATGTTAATCCCCTTTTCCCTGTGATATCCCCATAGCGTGAGTCCTACTTTCCCGTCCCTTAGAAGTATGTGTTTATCATTTGAGTACGCTTCCAGACCGATGATGTGAATAGGGATACTTTGAGGCTTGTTTGGGGACTCTCGGGTCCCCATTCGCCATGTCACTCCTAGACCCTAAGTCTGGGTCGTGACATTTAGCCTCTCTAAGCTCAAAAAGGAAGAAACGATCCAAAAAAGCAAATTTGAACTCCTCCCAACCAACTCTAGCATCACACATTCTCTCAGTCAACCATTGAGTGTACCAGACTTGAGCCACTTCCTTCAACTGATAGGTAGCCAACTCAGCCTTCTCGTCTAAACACAACACCATAATTGCCAATACTTTGTAGATCTCATCAATGAATTCCTAGGCATCCTCATCAACTTTGTAACCATAGAACTCCAGAGGATTCATCCAAGCAAAGTCTCTCTCCCAAGTAGCTAGGGTGGGTACATGAGGAGCAGGGGCCTGTCCAACTTGGGTAGCCATAGCCCGTTCATCATAGCAATCGCTATTCAAAATTCAGCATTAGTAACTGATTCTCCCATAGGCTCTTAAAGAGCTTGGTCCTTATTGGTAGGAGCTTGTCTAGGCTAAGGTGCTCTTCTTTGAGGCATCGTCTATAAAGTCATCTAAGAACATTCGTTAGATTTTGAAAATCTTAGGACACGTTCTGTGGAATGACATGAATCATGAAGAAGTGAGATATTTTCTAAAAAGCCTTACAGCCTCTAACTCATAAGTGTGGTGCACTACACACCAACAAATAAGACTCTACTTGGCATGGCATGTTGGACTCCAAGGGACATTTCAAAACCTTAGGGATCTAATACCAAGTTTGTCACAATCCAAGCCTAGGGCCTAGTCATAATACAGTGAATGAGATCCCAAAGTAACCTCAAACTAACCCCTTAGTATTCAATCAAGAATTCAAGGTGAATCAATAAGAAATCCACAAGTGGAAGCATATATAACATGTCTCATAAACATAAGTAAGACCATAGCATAGGAGTATACAATGTCTGAAATTGAAATACATACATAGGCCTAATACATGCCTCTAACTCATACCATAAGATAGGGGCTCAGACAAATCTCGGCTCACCCTGAACATAAAGAAAGATTGTCTTTAGAACATAAACATTGCATGAACAGTAAGATAGATGGACATGTCTTCGAAGCAAGAAAATTCACTCTATCTGGATCTAGCCACGAGGATGGATGATAGGATCACATGCACTTGTAGTGTGATATAATACAGACATAGAGTATGCATTAGTACTTTTGAATGTACTGAGTATATGGGTATGCAATGTAAAATGGGCATGACAAAAACTTGCATTAAAAGTTAGATGGCAAGGGCACATATATATTAAACCATGATGCATGAAGTCTGTAATACATAAACATAAGTGGGGATGCAACCTCATTTGACATGTAAGACCATGCGACCTATTATATAGAATCCCGATGTTGCCTCTACATCGGAGAAAGAGTAGCCTACTTGTCAAATGTAGACTATACTTCACCTTACGAGTCTTGCCCATTTCGTAGATTGGTGGTACATACATAATCATAATCATCCATAATAGGCATAAACATGATCCTATGGTGGCACATAGTTATGAGAAAATTGGGATATATATATGGACATTCAGGGATATTCCCCTACCTCTAATCTCATTCGATGCTAAGTCATTATTCCATATATATTCATGAACATGCTTGTCATAGGATAATAATTCATTTCAAATCATAATCATGTAATCATGCATACTTTGGGCTTAAAAGTCAAATCATACTTCAAATCATGTTACATGCATAGGAATAGCTCATTCATAACTTGTACATGATAGTGTATATACACCCATACATTTTTAAAGCCATATTATAGTCATCATTGTGATCACAACCATGTGATAATCATACTTTTCTTGAAATCATAATCATACCCATATTTGATAGTCAAATCCATATCAAAAACTTCATAAAAGCCTTGTTCATGCATGTTCGTAACATGAGATATGAGAGTAAAGCATGGTACTTGCAATTCATACTTAAAACATAATAATAAGATAAAAACTTGCATAATTCATGAAGAAATAAACATTTGGATCATAATTTAAACTACCCATGCATAAAATGATAATTTAAAGGCACATGCAAGTTCATAGGCACATGCAAGTTCATAATTCATGGAAATCATGTAAACCATTGAAATAAGAAGTAATTCATACTTAAATAATTATTTAATAATGACTCATATCATAATTCCATCAATTTAAAGCTAAAACATGAAGATCATACTTAAAGTTCATGAAAAAGATGAGATGGGATTTGGGCTCCAAGGTTGAATTGAAACTGGGGATGAATCCACACATACCTTGCTTAGATTAGGGAGATTGAGATGAATTAAGCTTGAGCTTAAAACCCCAATAGAAGTCGAGCTTGAATCCTTGAAGAAGAGACTTGGAAAGTGTTTTGAGAGTTTGCAGAGAGTAAGTGTTAAGCTTGAGTGAGGTGTTAAGAATAACATAGAGGTTGACTTAAAAGTGTAAAGGAGTTCATAAAAGTCCTAAAATACCAAGGGATTGGGCCAAATTACCAAATTGACCCATTTAAAGTTGGTCACAGTGTACTGTACGACACCATTTTCAGGTTGTGGTGTGCACAATGGGCCATGAAGGGGTCGGTGGTGTACACCCTTGAAGAAAACAGTAGAGGGTGCCCTCCACAAGAGATGGTGGGCACCATGATCTATGGAGGGTTACGTGGTGGAACCCTTCCCTTGAATCCCCCAGGGAGCCATGGAACCAAACCAAAAAGGACCAAGGCTACCTTCAAGGTGCACTTCACGGTCTGTGGAGTGCTTCATGGTCGTGGAGTGCTCCTTGGAGGGGAACTTGAGTTACAATTCCTCAAAAAAAGGTTTTTGAACAACTTTAACGCCTTACGTCGTCCGTGTCCTTACATCAGTTAAAGAATTAATATGGAATTTATGTTACTTACATGTTTCGTGAACAGTTGTGTGATAAGCGATAATGTAGTAGATTTAGCTTTAGCTCTTATATATGTATTAAAAAACTACTTAATAAGCACAATTAATATATTTCAAATGCCATAAATTAAATAGAATATGGTAAAATTTCACATTCTAAATTTGTCTCTGCATTTTCTAGTCCATAGAAGTTAATTAAAACAGAGATATCCTTATCCATGTGAAATAAAAATATATTTGTTTTTGGGGGAATGGGGGAAGGGTATGTGAGAGTAGATAAGACATAAAATTTTCAATCTTCAGAAATCACAATCCTAGTTCTTAGTACATATTATCTTTTATACAATACTAATTCCTAGTTTTTAAAAACAGATTAATTATTTCAGCTTCTTTTCTCTGTTCCCGACATCCTTAATTCAAACCTTCTTGGTGGGTTTGGACTTAGCTGAACTTGGTTTTGTGAATTGTTAGACTTCAGGAGTCATGGATCATCCATATGTATTGATCTAATCTGATCCTTCTTGTTTTTTCTACAACAAGAAAATATTAAAGTTATCTACTGATTTGAAACACTGGGGAAACAATAACTGGTAAATTCCCTTTATATCTTAGTTCTTCTTCTACAATAGACACAATAAACAGAAAATTAAAATGATTGAAAACGAAAATAATTTTCTTTCTTCGTATTTAACATCAACATCAAATGGAAATTTAGTTTGTGAAAAAAATATTTGTTTCCTAGTGAATGAAAGAAAAATTTAAAGCAACTCATTTTTTGTAGAAAAATCAGTAACGATTCCCTATAATATTTGAAATCTATAGATAACCTCTATCTTATCTTCTTCTATGAAAAATCACACGAATCAAATCGATATATATGAGCAATTAATTATCCGTGAAGTCTAATATCTCCAACACACATATTGAACTGAAATAGTATGACATTAATAAGACATCAATTCATAAGATAAATAATTCCTGTGACCTGTGAGCTACAAGAGCTTACCTACAAAGTTTCAAAGCTATACATAAAAAATCAATCACATTTGAAAAGAATTCGCTACTTATATAAGGATATTATTACTCACAATACTCCATACATTATTCACAACTTGAGTAATTACATATTTGATCACTCATTCTCTTATAGAGATGAAGTAGAGTTCATGTTTAACTTTACATACACGATCACACTTTGTCACTTCTTGAGAAAGTACATTAGGCATGGCCAACACTCAAAGGCCATTGCTATCTCCAAATCGAATCACTTGGTTTGATCACTAATTCAATTATCAAAAGACTTAATGGAATCAAAGAATTACTTAAACAGACTCTTAAACATCATAATCAATAGATAGAATAACTTAGAATATAAGCTCAAATAATAACTCCACATTGATAAGAATAATTTTTCGAAAATAGACTCAAAGCTAACATCATCTAACTCAGTCTATGAAGCCTCTATCAATTCATAAAAAGGTGTTAAGACAATCTTAAGGCCACCTTAAAATAATGTAAAGAAATAAATTGGTAAAAAAAGAATTCGTCTGAATGTAAGGAGGTCTCATCAATACTCTGGAACACTTGAATCTTCAATAAAGCATCTGTTGAGGTTCTCTAGCACCGGTATTTGCATCATAAAATGATGCAACATCGACTGGCCTAAGTATGCTTGAAATGTATAGTACACTTGAGTAGAACAATACATCAAAGGGACTCAAGAAAGAATGAAACTCAACTTAACATCAATATGCCATGCAAGTTATAAAAATATAAATAATATTTTCATCAATCGTAAATATGTATGTGTATTTCAATAAGATAATATATTTTTACGCTTAGGGAGTTTCTTAACCGATAACCACCACTCATGAGCCAGTAATGATACAGCGAATTACTATCGTTGCCACAAAAGTATAATTGAAATACTTGGAATTTGTCTTGTAAGTAATCTCTGCGGAGCACTTTGTGCATTTGAAATAGAATCTAAAGATCTTTTGTAAGGATCTGGACTCCGAAAGGCGTTAACGATGCAAAAAAAGAAAAAAAGTTTTTTTTGTCAAGGGTACCTTTTAAGGGACCCTTCACAAGCCGAGCTACGGACCACTGGCTGTGAATATGTCCCGTGAAGGATTGCCTTGGCCTATTTCTGGCCTGCCTTGGCCATTTAGGAGGCTGTCATGCAAGTGCACCACCACAAGCACACACCATAGCTTATGGACCTTATCACAGACCAAAGTGTCATCCATGAAGGGGACACCTGCCTTGTCCAGCACCGTCTCAACATCCAGGGCCACTTCACGGGCCTTGGTGATATTCACGGCCCATGAACATAGTCCTTGAAGGTACCATGTCAAGTCTTTCAAGCTCATTTTAATGAGGTTATCTTGGTAATTTTCCCTAACTCAAAGTTCTTTTGGTCATTTTATGACTATAGTATCCTTCTAAATCAGTCCCCAAGCCTTTGTCATGCAAGTCTAAACACTTAGCCTCATAATTTTATCTCTCAAAATACTCTCTAATTCCTACACTCAAGTTCAAGATAAAGATCCTCAAGGACTCAAAGTTCAAGATGATTTCTTCTCAAATTCTTTAATATAAGCTTAGGCATGTGGGATTCATTCATGATTTCCTTTCAATCATGGATCCCAAACATCCTTCATATAATTTCATCCACTTTCAAGAATGGTCCAAGTAAGATTATCATGATCTGATCTTCAATTGTTAAAATTATGATATGAGTTGTATTCAAATGATGATTTAAGCATATTAAATACTATTCTATTAAATCATAAGGTTTTCATGAGATTTGAACTTACATGACTTGATAAACTATGAATTCATGCATGTGTAACTTCAATTATGATTCAAATGCTCTTCTATTCATGGATTATGTATGATTTTGTCTAATTATCATGCTTTGAACTTGAAGTTCATGTATCCATGTTATTCCCTCATCTCCCATAACATGATCATGCATGGACAAGGCTTCTACATGAGAATTTGATTATGAATATGATTGAAATGATGAATGTGAGCATGATTTAAGTTTGAATATATGAACAAGAACATGAATTGAGCATGAATCTATAAACATGAGTATGACTGGAGTTTGAGTGCCAATATAGTATGATTTGATGGTGATATGAATATGACTTCAACATGAAAACAAATGACGTAATTATGAATATAATATGACTTCAAGTAGGGGTGTTCACGGGTTGGTTTGGTTCAATTAAACCAACTTAATTCGATTTTTAAATTCTCACAACCAAACCAATTCAATTATAATATGCATTTATCATTTTGGTTGTTATCGATTTTGATTTGGTTTGGTTTGGTTCGGTTATTCGGTTATTAACCATACACAAAAATAAAAAATAATGATACATTTAAAATGGAAAAAAAGTGACAACGATCCATTCAAAATGAAAAATGATTAAAACAAATGATACCATAGAACTTTCAATTACTAAATTCACTGTGAAAAAAGTTTTAAAATTCACCATTTTGGCCTAGAAGAAAGAGCTAGTGACATTTCTAGTCTCACCAAGAATTGTCATAGATATTCATATACATAAAATTAATAAGATAAATGTACTCGTTTTGAGCATTTATGCTTTGATAAGTAGATTAAAAATAAAAATTATTTTTATAAATAATGTATTATGTATGTATAATTATAAAATATATGAATATAATTTGTCGGTTTGGTTCAATTATTTCGTGGATTTTTTAAACAAATCCAAACCCAAACCAAATACTATCGGTTTTTAAAAAACTAAAATACAAAATAAAATCAATTTATTTAATCAGTTTGATTCGATTTTTTGGTTTGGATCGATTTTTATCAAAATCGTGAACACCCCTAACTTCAAGTATTAGTGTATAAACACTATCATGTATGAAATATGGTGTATTGATGAAGATAGGTACAACCTTCTCTTTACAATAGCATGTATTGATGAGGATAGGTACAACCTTTTTGTAATGACTTTGATGTTCATTTTTTAGCCTATCTATAAAATTTACTATTTTACCCTTTCGTAAGTTACTTTGGACCTATTTTGAACTATCTGTGATGTTGAAACTGAGATCTTGTGTTTTAAAAGTGGAAAATATGAGTTTTGGCATTTTTGGAAGCTTAAGTTGTTAAAAAAAGTGAGTTTTTATACCATTCTGAGTTTTGAATGTCAGATTGAAAATCTGTCGATTCCATTAGCTCTGAAATGTCGAATCTAGTTTAGAAGAAGTTACAGAACTGAATTTGGAGTTAAACCATGAATTTTGGACCCAAAGTTGCATTTTCAGTTATTTCTAGAGCCAAAGTTTGACTTTGGTCATTTGGAGTTCGGAAGCTTGAATTAAAATTTTGTCAGTTCCAGATGATGAAACTAAATCTAGAAATGATCTCATTGTAATTTTTGGAATATCCGAGGGTAATTTTGGCATTTTAAGATTTAAACTAGTTTTCTCGATAATTATGTCGAGGAGATCTCGGAATCGAATTTCGACAATTTAATTGAGTCGAATCTCCATTTTTGGTATGGATACATGTCTTGTTTGTGTAATTTGATTTTTGAACGGACCCTGGGGATCCGTTTCGAGATTTTATTATAACTGGTGCAAGGAAATCTGGTGCAGCCCCTTCCCATCTCTGTGATCGCAGAATTGACCTCCGCATTCGTAGAGTCTAGCCTAGTCTTCTCTGCCGTCACGGTATGACCTACCACATTCGTGGAGGTATGTTTGTAAGGTCCTCTGCATTGGCGGAGCTTCAGCAAATCTAACCCTCTGTGTCGCGGAGAGTTATTTTTCCTTGAACAGTTTTAATTTGTGGAAACGCCATTTTTACATCCCTAATTTCTTTTCTCCCTGTAGAGCGAGCACAAGGACCCCCATAGGATAGTTGATCTTTTGTGTGGAATTTATTTTCATTTTTAAATTCAGCAGAGAGACTTAGACTTTGAGTAGCTGATGTTTTTTTGAGACTTCATCTTATTGCTTTTTATTCAAGATTTTGTATTTTACATAATTAGATAGCTTTGTAATTACTAATTCATACTACTTTTATATGTTTTTTTACTCATGACTCCAGGTTTTAGGATTTATATTAAGTGTTGTGATTGTCTTTATTTTGGTTATACTTTCTTTAGTATCGATTTGGTTTTGGGTCATGACAAATTTGGTAGTAGAGCTCTAGGTTTGTTGGGGGCGTGTGATTTAGGAGTGTGGTGTCTAATAGAGTCTCACAGATCAGTATGTAGACATTTATACCCATCTTCGGGAGGCTACGAGGCACTTGATAGGAAAATTTTCCAATTTTGCTTCTATTCGTGTGTTTCTTCATATCAACTATTTTGAAATATATCTAATCTTCTCCTTCTGTGCAGATGCCAATTACTAGAGCCCGATGGTCGGTAGGCGAGCTAGAGCTAGATGATATAGCCCCCACCCATGGTCAAGGTAGGGCTCGTGGCAGGGCCAAAGGTCAAGGACGTGCTAGAGTGGCAGCTTCGACCAAAAGACAGGCTAGATCAGCTTCCTCGGAGCTTGAGTATGAGTTTGAGAGACCCTTAGACCCTATCCCACCACCCTCAGTCATAGATTTTATGCCTTCAATTCAGGAGCTACTACTACGAGTGTTGGCCAGACTTGAGGAAGCTCCTTCGGCTCCTAATATTCTGGATGCACCGGCTCTTACATTTTCGACTGGCCCTTCTACAGCTCCAGCTGATCCATCTAGGATTATGTTGGTCCTTCATCAGTCCCAGTGGATCCTCCTATAGCCTCTATTACTTTGGGTCAAACTTCTCGGCCAAGCACTGGTTCACATCTTCATGGTTTTTCTATTATAGCATCTATTGAACCACCCAGATTTATGGAGCCACTATCTTCTGCTAGTCCTACTATGTCTACTACTAAGCAAGAGAGTTTCAAGAGATTTATTTGGTTGGCTCCCCCCAGATTGGACGGTACGTCTGGTGATAGGGCCTATGATTTCTTATCAGAGTGCAAGGGCCGATTGTGTAATTTGGCTATCCTCGAGTCATATGGAGTTGCTTATACCTTTTATTAATTCACTGGCTTAGCCAAGGAGTGTTGGAGGTTCATCTTGGCTCATAAACCTGTTGGATCACTAGTTATGACCTGGGAGCAATTTACTGAGGTGTTCTTAGAGAGGTTCATGCCTTATAGTCTCTGAGACAGCCACTGAGATGAGTTTGATAGGCTTCAACAGTGATCGATGTCGTTATCTGATTATGAGGCCAGACTTCATGAGTTGTCTAGATATGCCTTATCCAGTATCTCTACAGAGTTTGAGAGAATTTGGCATTTCGCCAACAGATTGGCTAAGTATCATCAGCAGGCCACAACTTCATTGGTTCTTGCCGGTGGCATATTCCATAGTGTGGTGGATCATACCCACATGATTAAGTATATTAGACATGACTAATAGGGTGGCAGGAAGAGATTCTGTCAGCAAGGGTAGTTCAGTGAGCACCCTCATGAGATAGAGAGTTTCAGAGACAAGGTTATTAAAGTCAGGTAGTTCATGCAACCATCCTTGCAGCCAATACTATTGGCAGATCAAGGCCTATTCAGGTGGGTCATGATAGCTCTTCTAGTGCAACCAGGTGTGGTGGCTTTTCAAGATTGCCATCTCAAGGGCGAGAGACCAAGGCTTGCTATATTTGTGATGAGTTTGGGCACTTGGCCCACCGTTATCCTCACTGTGCACCTCTCACGCAGTCTCCAGGGGCCTAGCCAGCCCGTCCAGCTTCAGCACCAGCAACCAGGGACACCTCTCAAGGCATAAGGAATGGTACTAGAAAAGGTCGAGGCACAGGGAGAGGTGGAGCCCGTGGAAGCTCATAGACTAGCGAGGGGCGCAAATGTAGTTCCAGATCGGGGAGGCAGAGGCCTCTAATGCAGTCATTACAAGTATAATTCTGATGTGTCACTGTTCTGCTTCAGTTTTATTTGATCTAGGCTCCACTTATTCATATGTATTAGCTTATTTATCTATGGATCTTGATATTACGTGTAAGCCTATTGTCGAGCCTATTTGTGTTTCCACCCCAATAAGTGAGTCTTTAGTAGTGAATCGAGTGTATCGAGGTTGTATTTCACTTTCATGGGAGAGATACTATTGATGATATAATATTGCTTGATATGGTTCACTTTGATGTGATATTGGGTATGGATTGGTTCTCGCCTCATCATGTTATTTTTTATTGCCATGCGAAGACGATGACCTTATCTTGTCCAAATTTGCCTCAGTTAGTGTGGACTGGCGCATCTAGCTCTAACCCTGAGGGGGTGATTTTTTATATGCATGCCTGCAGATTGATGGATAAGGGATGCTTGTCATATTTGGCTTATGTTTGAGCCTATTCTTAGGAGTCACTATCATTGGAGACCACCAAAGTTGAAAGGGAGTTCATATATAAATTTTTGACTGATTTACCAGGTGTTCCTTTGGATCATGATATTAATTTTGCTATTGATGTGGAGCCAGGCACTAAACCCATTTCTATTGCCCCTATCAGATAACTCCGGCTGAGTTGAAGGAGCTAACGACGCAGTTAGAGGACTTGTTGAAGAAAAGGTTTATCAGTCCAAATATATCTTCTTGGGGTGCTCCTATCTTGTTTGTGAAGAAGAAGGATGGCACTATGCGGATGTGTATTGATTATCGTCAGTTGAACAAAGCGACCATCAAGAACAAGTATCCTTTGCTTCGTATTGATGATTTATTCGATCAGTTGTAAGGTGCTTTGATTTTTCCAAGATTGATTTGAGGTCTGAATATCATCAATGGAGAGTTTGGTAGTCTGACATCTGGAAAACAACATTCAGGATCTGTTATAGTCATTATGAGTTTGTAGTTATGTCCTTTGGGTTGACTAATGCAACAACTGCTTTTATGGAGTTGATGAACCAGGTGTTCAAGACTTATATTGATATATTTGTGATTTTTTATTGATGACATGTTGGTTTACACCATAAGTGAGTCCGACCATGTATAACACTTGAGGACTGTACTTCAGAAGTTGAGAGAGGAGAAGTTATATGCCAAGTTTTCAAAGTGTGAGTTTTGGCTCAAGTACGTAGTTTTCCTTGGGCATGTGGTGAAAAACAATGGTATTATGGTAGATTCGGTAAAGGTAGCAGCAGTTCGTGAATGGGCTAGGCCGACATCTGTTACTGAGATATGGAGTTTTTATTGGGTTAGCAGGGTACTATCAGCGTTTTATGCAGGGATTCTCTTCTATTGCAGCCCCATTAACCAGACTTACCCAAGAGGATGTGGCTTTTCAGTGGTCGGATGAGTGCGAGGTGAGCTTTCAAAAGCTCAAGGATTTATTGACCTCAGCATATATTCTTGCTATGCCCGAGGAGGGAGTGCCTTTTGTGGTGTATTATGATGCATCTGGAGTGGGTTTGCGTGGAGTATTGATACAAAAGGGGAAGGTCATAGCATATGCTTTTAGACAATTGAAAGTTCATGAAAAAATACCCTACCCATGATTTAGAGTTGGTTGTGATGGTATTCATATTGAAATTGTAATGGCATTATCTCTATGGGGTGCATTGTGAGATCATTACCCATCACCAGAGTCTCAAATATATCTTTTCTGAGCCTAATTTGAACATGAGGTATCATACGTGGTTAGACTTGCTAAAAGACTATAACATCTCTATTCTGTATCACCCGAAAAACGCAAATGTGGTAGCATATGCTTTGAGCTGAAAGGCCTCTAGTGTGGGGAGTTTGGCATTCCTGAGGGCTGAGGAGAGGCCCTTAGCTTTGGAGGTTCATTCACTTGCTAGACAACTTGTATGGTTAGATATTTCTCCTCCTCAGAGATTAGGTCTTCATTGCTTGATCAGGTTTGTGCTCACTAGTTTGTTGATGCTAAATTGTGCTTGATTAATAATAAGGTGTTGAGGGGTGAAGCAAAAGTGGCTACTATTGATTTGGAGGGTATTTTGAGATTAATGGTTGAGTTTATGTGTCTAAGATAGGAGATTGGGTGAGATTGATATTGGAGGAGGCTCATTGTGCTAGGTACTCTATCCATCCCCGTATGGAAAAGATATACCATGATTTGAAAACTATTGGTGGTGTGGAATGAGAAGAGACATTACTGAGTTTATGGCGAAGTGCTTGAACTATCAACAATTTATATACGAGCACCAAAGTCCTGGAGGTTCGATATAGAGGATGCATGTACCTTAGTGGAAATAGGAGCGTATCACAATGAATTTTGTTGTAGGTTTGCCCATGGCTTTGAATAAGTTTGATTCAGTTTTGGTGATTGTTGATTGGTTGACTAAGTTGGATCACATACTACCATTGAAGACTAGCTACAGTATGGAGCAGTTGGCTAGGTTGTACATCCGAGATATTGTTAAATTGCACGGGGTGCCAGTTTTCATAGTGTCAGATAGGAGATTTTTGTTCACTTTCCATTTTTGGAAGGCTCTACAACGTGGTTTGGGTACTCAGTTGGATTTGCGTTCAGCTTTCCACCCTCAGACAGATGGATAGTCCGAGCACACTATTTAGGTGTTAGAGGATATGCTTCGAGCATGTGTGATTGATTTTGGGGTCTGATGGGATCAGCATTTACCTCTAGCAAAGTTTGCTTACAATAATAATTATCATTCCAGCATCTAGATGGCACCATTTGAGGCATTATATGGCCGGAGGTGTAGATCGCTGATCGAGTGATTTAATTCAGGCTTATCTAATGTGTTGGGTGTTGACTTTCTTAGAGATGTTATGAATCGGGTCTGGTTGATATAGGGTAGGTTGTTGACAGCCTAGAGCAGCCAAAAGAGTTATGATGACAGGAGGACTAGGCCACTTGAGTTCATGGTTGGTGATAATGTGTGGATGAAGGTATCACCCATGAAGGGTGTGATGAGGTTTGGGAAGAAGGGAAAGTCCAGCCCTAGGTCTATTGGCCTGTTTCAGATCTTGAGGAGGGTAGGTGAGGTGGCTTATGAGTTGACATTGCCACCGAGACTATCAGTAGTTCATCCTGTATTTCATGTCTCCATGCTCCGCTAGCTATCACGCCCCTATTTTTCCCTCCGCGTGAGTTTTGAACAATAGAGTTTCTCCAATTAAAGTGACATTTTGAAAAAGGAATTATTTTATTTATTCAGAGTCGCCACTCGAAATTGAGTTTTGGTGTTCCAAGTCACCTAATTTAAATCTCTAATCAAAAGGAAGTGACTCTTTATTTTTGGTCTGCAAAACAAAGATTGGGTAAGGAATTTTGTTGACCGAGTGGAAGGTGTTAGGCACCCCTCGAGTCCTGTGGTTTTAGCACGGTCGCTTTATTGACTTGTTTATAGCTTAACTTAATTTGAATATATTATCTTGATAAGTTTTATAAAAAATATGTTTTTAACCCGCCTTCTTTGTTTTATTTTAAACTAGTTTAAAACTATCTTATTTTATTAGTGTGGTATATTGGTAGCAGCGCTTTCCAATCTTGCCACAAATTATTTATTTATTCGTGTTTTCAAATAATATTTGTTCAATGTTATTTAAATCCTAATGCTTGCCTATCTTTATTGCCGGCCTAATCATGTTCCTAAAGATTCCATTTAAAAAAGTAAAATTTCGACTATGAATTTCAATCACTAATCTTCTTATAAAATTGGAAGGTACTAAATTATTTTTACCAAATTTAATTGTTGCAAGTCAGTAAAGGCAAAGTTAATTATATAGATCAACATAAACCCATTAATTTAATATTCAGAATAAAATTCATTATTCAAAAGAAGCGTAAATATAAAATAAAAATATACAAAATTTATTTTTTGCTTTATTTTATATTTCTAAAAAAATTAATATTATTAAACATACAAATCTCATTCAAGTATCCATTAAATAAATAGCGTAAAAAACTATAACTTTTGCATTTTATTCAATAACAAGTTAAATTGGGTGTTTAAGTATGCAAGAAATAACTACATGCTATACTGAATGTTACTTTTAATTTCACAATATAAAACGTTCAAACATACTTCAATATGATAACATCAAAGTTAAACATACATAGAATTTCAACAACTTTATAACATTAAAACATGTCATGTAATTGTGATTTTAAATCATACAATAAAAATTGTTACCTTTTCTGAAAATTAATTCACAAAAAGAGAAGACCACAATGCAGAATCACGATTTTGAAATCTCGAAAGCAAACCTCAAAACTCAACTTTTATTTTCTCTAATTGTGTTTTTTTGAAATTTTTTTGTGTGTTTGTGCAGATTTTCTTTTCTTGTTTTTGAAATGTGTGTGAAAAAGAAAATGTATTCTTTTTTAGGTGTGTTTGTGTATGTGGAAAAAGAGGAAAGAATGTGGTGTAGGATTTATTTTAACTGTATGTGTAGAATGACTTGTCTTTTTGTAGTATGTAAAGAAAGAAGAAGAAAAAATCCCATGTGTTATGTGTGTGTCGTGTATTTAAAATGTGAGGGAGTAGTGGTTTTTTGTGGGAGTATTGTGAGGTAGTTTAGGTGAGTGGGAAAGGAGTTGGAATTAATGGGTAGTTTTAGGATTATTTAATTTTCCTTTTTATATCATTTTGTTTTGAAAAGAAACGAGAGAAAGAAAAAATAAAAATGTTAGAAAACTATTTCCAATTAAAAAATAAATAGAAAAGTTAACTAGCTAAAACTAAGATATAATCAAAAAAATCCTAACAATACTAGATTATTTATTAGAATCAAAATCAAAAGAAAAAACTTATATTTTTATAAATTTTCTCTTCTTTAAAACAAAACTTACATTAAAATGTGACTTTTTTTTTGTCAAATAATCGGGCTATTGGCCCATTTTATTGAAAGTTTAAAGTCTGCAAATGTTACATATTAAATTTGACGGCCCAATACCTTGCCCAGCCCAACGGATCCATCCGACCCTATATTTTAGGGTCTTCTAGAGTTCCCTAGACACTTTCCTTTTCCCTCACTACACTCTTCTCTCCCCGGTGGCAGAGCCTTCTCCTCGATGTTGTCATCGGTTGACTTCCGTTTCCTCTTCGCGTTACTCCACTCCATGGTGTGAAGAGATTTGTCTCTCCGGTGGACTTGTTCGCCAGAAGATGAAGTACCTCAGATTCCTTCGTAAGAGAATGAACACAAAGCCCTCTCATGGTCCCATCCATTTTCGTGCTCCTTCTAAGATCCTTTGGCGTACAATCCGTGGGATGATTCCCCACAAGACCAAGCGTGGAGCAGCTGCACTTGCCCGCTTCTCACCCGACCCTGATTCCCTAGTTGAAGTCTGTGTTGCTCCTTCCTCATCACAGGTAGTTCTTGTTTCCTCTCAAGCTTCGTTTTAAGTGCATGTCTTGGAGATGTCAAGCATCCTTCCTGCTCGTCTGATTTACAGTTGACTCTGTAGGTACACTAGTAGTTATGCCTGAAGTGTCGGGGTGTAATCTTCCATCTGTAGATTCTCTGCTTTATTGGCATTGTTGGTCCAATGGGATACTTTGGGCAAGCTCTCATCTTCTTTCACTGTTTTACTGTTGTTCTGGTTTGATTGGTCTGGTCCTTACTCTAAGATAAGGAGTATCTTGTTTATCCATATTTAGTATTCTCCTACTCTTGCTTGATAGCTGCATGAAATCGGTGAATTGTTTGTATGCATGTGTGTCCAGTGCCCCATTCACAATGTTGTCTGTCAACTGGTTAGCCTCTCTAAACACATAGATATTGTTAACTATCATCTGTTGCTTAACCTGTTGAATTTCTTCCACTATTTCAACCAAGTCCCATGAGCATCTGCATTTATGTAAAATCATGTCTCTTATGATACTAGAGTCAGTTTGCACTTCAATTTATCTGTAATTTCTTGCCTTACAGTGTTTTAGGGCATGCAATATAGCTCTAGCTTCTGCGTTTGAACTGGATCTCATCCCTAAGTACTGCGCTGCTACATAGACCAGATTCCCTTCCCCATTCCTGATGTAGAATGCATAGGCACTATCTCCAGGGTTGCCCCGACTCCCCCCGTCTGTGTTACATGCTATCCACCCCACTTTGAGTGCTTTTCACTTCACCTTGTGATAATAAAGTCTAGGCCTGTAGTTTTCTAGTCTGTTTATCATCTCTGGCCACCTGTAGGGTACTTGCATCCATGGGAACTTCTCCTTTACTATTAACTGGAATGTTTTCTGACACTGATGAACCACCCACTCAAAGGATGTATCCTTCCTATGTCTCCTAGTATTTCTCCTCTTCCATAACTCCCAAATTACAATAGCAAGGACTATTCTGACAATTTGGTTGATCTTTGTTGATAAATCCATGCTCCACCATGTGTTGATGACCTGTTTTAACTGTCCCTCTTGCATCCTGATACTTGCACAAGAAGCAAAATACTTCCATAGCCTTTGGGCTATGGAAGATGTTAGAAAAATGTGCTCCACTGTCTCTCCAGACCCTTCCTCACAACAATAACACTTAGACACCACATAGATTCCCATTCTTTTAAGTATGTCATCTGTTGGTATCTTCCCCTTTAGAACTTTCCATAAGAAGAAAGTAATTTTAAAAGGCAACCCCTTTTCCCACACTTTATGACTCCAGTCCACTCTTTGCTTCTTCCTCCTCAAACTATGATAGGCTGATCTGACTGAGAATAGTCCAGAAGTTTCCTTCATCCACCATGGCTTATCCAACCTGCCCTTTTGGGCTGGTTTGATGTTTGCCATTATAAATTCAGTCATCCCCTCAGATATGCAGGCCAGAAGTTTCCGTTTGTCCCAAACCCCATCTGTAACCATATCCTTTACCTCTAAACCTTCTTCCATCTCTATCTGATCTTCTATAAAACAAAGTGCACCCCTTTTGGTCCAATTATCAAACCAGAAGCTGGAATTTCCAGCTTAAACTTGCCAACAGATATCCTGCTCTACCTCTTCCCTTATTTTTGTCATTTGTGTCCAAACTTGTGATGCACCCCTATTAATGGCTATTACAGGATGCAACTTTTTACAATACTTATTCCACATGAACTCTGCCAACAATGAACTTGTTGATACCCTGAAATTCCACCATAACTTGGCAAAAGAAGCTTTGTTTACATCCTCCAGTGACCTAAAATCAAGCCCACCCTCCTCCTTAGGATAACATAGGTCTGCCCATCTAACCCAATGTTTGCCCCCATTCCACCATTGCCCCCCCCCCCAGAAAAATCTAGATAGAAGTTGATCAATTTGCTTATAGACATTTTTTGGGGGGTTAGCTACAGATAACAGATACACAGTGATAGATTGCAACACATGTTTAATGAGGACAGCCTTACCTCCAGCCGAAAGCAGTCTGCTATGCCAAGATAAAATCCTCCTTGCTATCTTCCTTAATATCTTCTCAAAGTAGCATGCCTTTTTCCTCCCATGGTACACCGGACATCCCAAATATGTGACAGGGAAGTTGCCTTGCCTAATCCCTATCAATTTCCTCAATCTGATTGCAATGCACAGGGGGAGTATTGTCATGAAGGTAGAATTGACTCTTACCTTTATTCACCTTTTGTCCCGAAATTAATTCATAGTCCCTAATCACCTTCATTATTTTGATGATAGAATTCCTGTCACCTGATCCAAATAAAATGGTATCATCTGCATAGGCTAGATGATTAATTTTAGGGCTCCACTTTGGCATTCCATACCCTATAAACTCTTCTTTTCCATACAAACTGTTCAAACCCCTTGACAGGATTTCAGCCGCAATAATGAATAGTGTGGGGGACAGTGGATCCCCTTGTTTCAGCCCTCTCCCAGATTGGAAAAAGCCATGGGATTTTCCATTCGCTAACACTGAGTACCAATTATTTGAAAGCAGCCTCCACACCATATCAATTAGACCCTCTGCAAAGCCAAACTTGCGTAAAACTTTAGTGAGGAAAATCCATGAGACCCTATCATACGCTTTCTCCATATCCAGCTTAACCACCACATTCACATTTGCATTTCTTCTATTAATGCCCCCAATAATCTCTTGCGCCAGCAAGACATTTCCCGCAATGTTTCTTCCTTTTACAAACCCTGATTGATTTCTTGAGATTATTTTGTACAATATTATAGCCAACCTTTCATGCAGTGCTCTTGAAATAATTTTATTCACAAAAGAGCTCAGGCCGATAGGCCTCATATCCGTAAAAGACTTGACAATTTCTTTATTAGGGATCAAGACCAGATTTGTGTGGGTAATGAATTTAGTTAATTCATTCCCACAAAAGAATGCCTGCACCCCCCTAGTAATGTCATCACCCACAATGCTCCAACATTCCTGGAAGAATGCACCTGTAAATCCATCTGGTCCACATGCACTATCCCCATTAAGGCTAAACGTCACTGCCTTGACTTCCTTCGTGTCCGGTACCTTAATAATATAATCATTCTCCTCCTTAGTGATCAGTGTTGGTATATGTTTTAACATGGAAAAGTCCTCATTTTTATTGTCCTCTGTAAATTCCCTTGCAAAATGCCGAACAGCCCCATCCCCTCTCTGATCCTCTGTATTCAGTATACCTCCTTGCTCATCCAGGATTTCCGAGATATGCAGTTTTTTCCTCCTACCCTTGACATAAGAGTGGAAGAATTTAGTATTTCTATCCCCATCCATCAACCACCTCATGCCCGACTTTTGTTTCCAGAATTCCTCCTCCAGTTTCAGGTACCTCTTTAGTTCTGCCACCACCTTCTTTAGTTTTGTCCTATTTCCTTCGCCTGGGTCCATCTTAAACTAAGTCTGTTTCACTTGTATTATATCTTCAAAGGTAGATATTTGGTGAAAAACATTTCCAAATACTTCTTTACTCCATCATGATAGAGCCTTCTTTACCCTCTTCAGCTTAGTCTGAACAATAATGAAAGGATCCCCCTCAAAATCCACTCTCTAGTTCTCCTCCACTACATCATTGAACTTTAGGTGTTTAGTCCAAAAATTCAAGAATTTAAATGATTTTTTGACAGGTACATATTCCGAATTGCATCCCAGATGTAATGGAGCATGATCCGAGCCTTGTCTAATGAGGTGACACACTTCGGATGCAGAAAATAGCTCCATAAAGCTCTGATTCGCCAGCACCCTGTCCAATCTTTTAAAAACACATCCCTCGTTCACCCTGTAATTCCACCATGTGTATTTACTACCTGTGAATTTTATTTCTTCTAGCTCACAAGTATTAATGAAGAAAGCAAAATCAGCCGCCTCTGATTGTTCAAACTGCACTCCTCCCAGCTTCTTTTCCTCATTTAGGATGACATTAAAGTCTCCCCCCACTATCCAGGGGCAACTGCAATTTTCTTTAAGATCTTGCAACTCCTCCCACAACTCCAATCTTTCCAATGCACTACACCTTGCATAGACCCCTGTTATCATAAAAACCCTATTATTCCACTTGAAGTTTATTATCACTTGCTGCATAGAATCAACCGTCAATAACATTTCCCAGTCAGCCCTCCAGAAATACCATATCTTTGCCAAATGATTAACTATAGCATGCTCAAACCCCAGCTGATTTTTGTATTGTTCAATATGTGAAGGATCCTGAAAAGGTTCCATTAATCTATGAATGAGTAACAGTCTCCTATTAAGATCCATTAGTTTACCAAAAGAGTTTTGGGTATCAATAGACCTAATGTTCCAGAATAATATTTTCCAACTCATTGATCACTGGCAGAGATTTCATTTCTGTTACGCCTTGTTCTAACTTGTAGTGGGATAAAGAATTTTCTCTTTTTTGCACTCTCCTTTAATGATGACGTATGTCTGGGTGATAAATCTCCCGCCCTACTGATTTGCTGAATATTATACTCAATGTCATCTCCCTCTACTCTGTGCATTTTCCCCATTACCCCCTCCTGCACCTCCTCTACTTCTACTGCCCCAGTAAATTTCCTAGGGAAATGGAAGCTTTGGTGTTCTCTACTCTCTATCCCATCTTCTTCAACCTATGGACCACCCTTATTAACTGACACCAGTGACATGGCTTTACTTTTGTCTTGCATTTCCATTATACATTGATCATTGTTATCCACTGCCACTATGTCACCTGTATGTTGTTTTCCACTACCCTCTATTGTTTGTCCCTTCATGATTATCTTCTTTCCTATGCTGCCCCTTATTCCAGCTTCACCTTTCCTAATCTTTCCTACACAGGAATGTGATTCATCCTGTTTTCCGTCTTTCTCATTCTCCTCGGCTTGAAGGGCAGCAAACTGATTGTAAAAAACAACCCCTATACGTTGCCACCCCAATATAATAACGCCTCCACCCATGTGTTTTGGACTGTTCTCCTCCTTCGTCTGCTTCCCCTTTTTATTTTCACCTTGCTGATCCTGCCCTTTCCCCCCTTGTCCCTGCTCCACAATCCTTTTACTGATTCTTTCCTTTTTCTCTGGAAATAACTTCGGATGCAATACATAACATTCTTCTTCATTATGTCCTTGTATCATGCAATGTTGACAGTATCTTGGCAAGTAATCGTATTTGATAGAAATCCATCTTTCATTAACCACACCCGCTGCATTCCTAACTCCAATTTTAATCCGTTTTGAAAAATCCCTCATAAGATCCACTTCCACCTTGACCCTAGCACAACTAGGTCTAGTTTGGTTCTTAGTAGCCATGTCTACCTGCAACGGCTTACCGATCACACTTGCTAACGAAAAAATAGCTTCCTCACCAAAAATATTTGGTGGTAGCGATGGAAAAGAAATCCATGCTACTGCCATAGTTGTTTCCGCCTCTGCATCAAACATTGGATCCCACTTAAAAGTGCGCATTGGATATGAATTGTTCTTTGTGCTAATGTAGAAAGCTGGCTTTGATAATAAATGCACGTAATCCTCTAGTAGTGATGCCCTTGAACATGTCTGTTGCACAGTAAACCAATCTTACATTCCCCCTTTAGTTCACATTGTTTTGGAATTGCTTTTCTTAATTTGTGAATATCAGGCCCCCCATACGAGACCAATCACAGCATATTCTAGATTCTCATTAACTATCATCTGATCCACTTCCTCCCATATAACTTGAGGTTCCCCGTGCAGGTATGTTACTGTCTTTCTTGGGATTGCTTTCACCGGTGCTTTGGTTTACTTCAACAAGTCCACGTATGATTTGATGGCCAACGGAGGGCCACCATCGATCAGTGAGAGCCCACAGCCCGGAACAGCCATGGGCGTAGCACCACCTAGGGTTTTCGGTCGCTGTTTTTTTCAATTCCAATTCTAAAAAAGGTCGTTGAATGTGACTCTATTTTTATTGTTTTCAAATTATTCTAAATAAGATAAAAATATCTAATTTAGATTCAAAAATAAATATTTAAATACTAAAAAGTAAATAACTTAAGTTTGGTAAAAAATTAGGTACTAACACCAGTACATTCCATATGAGTCATATATGATTTTATGATTCAGTTGAGTTGGGTTCAGACTTGTCTTATGAGGAGGAGCCAGTAGTTATATCGGTTAGACAGGCCCAGAGGTTGAGGACTAAGGATATACCTTCAGTGAAGATTCAGTGGCAATACCATCCCATTGAAGAAGCTACTTGGGAGTTGGAGTCAGACATGCGGGCTAGATATTCCTAGCCTTTTTGAGGCTTTAGGTACCTTCTTTTCTTTTATGTTCGAGGAACATTGTTTTTAGTGGTGAATGATGTAATGACCTTGATGATCATTTTTAGCCTATCTATGAAAATTACTATTTTGCCCTTTTGTAAGTTGTTTTGGACCTATTTTGGACTATCTGTGTTGTTGGAACTGAGATCTTGTGTTTTAAAAATGAAAAATATGAGTTTCAACATTTTTGGAAGCTTAAGTTTGTTAAAAAGTAAGCTTTAGTTCCATTCAGAGTTTCAGATGTCGAATTAGAAATCCTTCAATTAGCTCTCGAACATCGAATCTATTCTACGAGAAGTTACGGAACTAAATTTGGAGTTAAAACGAGATTTTAGATCCAAAGTTGCATTTTACTAATTTTCGGAGCCAAAGTTTGACTTTGAACAATATTTGGAGTTCGAAAACTTTCAATTGTTCCAGTAGTTTCGGATAATGAAACTAACTAGAAATGGTCTCATTGGAGTTTTCGAGGAAAGTTTTGGTATTTTGAGTTTTAAACTAGTTTTATTGAGTTTTATCGATAACTGCGTTGAAGAGACCTCAGAATTGAATTCAGATAATTTCATTGAGTCTGGATCACCATTTTGGGTATGGATACGTATCTAGTCTGTGTAATTTGATTTTCAAACGGACCCTTGGGGTCTGTTTTGAGATTCTATTATACCTGGTGCAAGGGAATCTGGTGCAACCCCCTCCCTTCTCCACGATCACGGGATTGACCTCCGCTTTCACAAAGGTCTAGCCTGTTCTTCTCCGCGTTCGCAGTCTGATCCTCCACGTTTGCAGAGGTATGTTCAAAGGGTCCTCCGCGTTTGTGGAGCTTCAACAGACCTAACCCTCCTTGTTCGCGAGCCTCGCCCCACATTCACAGAGAGTTAGTTTTTCCTGAACAGTTTTAATTTGTGGAAACACCATTTTTACATGATTTTCGATATTTCAAGCTTTCTTAAGGCGATATTGAGGAGACTTTTTGTGGAAAACTCTTGGGTAAGTATTTCTTTCTTCAAATTAATTAATTTCACTACTTTTATCTTGATTTTGTCTTGAATTTCATGGTTTTGAATATTGGAAATTGGGAATTTCATGTCTAAGATTTGAAATTTTTAATTGTTGATTTCTCCCTCAATTTGAACTCGATTTCAGTGTGATTTTCACCCATGAACTCCTTTTCTCGCATAGAATTATAATTTATAATCGATTTTCAGATTTGTAAACTACCAAGATTAGCTCTAATTTTGACCATTTTCCCCCTAAGCCTTATTCATACTAATATGGTATCAAAATTTATCTTGACGCGTAGTATCTATTTTTGATAGCGGTTGATTGATTTGGAGATTATTTTGAGGCTTGAGTTGATCAAAGACTTGATTCGAGTGTAGTTGCGAGATCGAAGTAGGTTCGACTAACTTTTTTGGGATTGGATTTGAGTTATAAGATACGTTTATGTGATGATTTTAAGATTTAGGATGCTTTATGAGTAATTGGATTGATATGATAGTATTTTGGTGAAAATACAATATCAGTTATATTGGAATTGGAGCAAATTGTGACTCTGTTGGTAAATTGAGATGTATTCTTGAGATTTGAGATATTTTGGATGTTATTGAGATAATATGAGGCTTGTGATATCATTTGGGGAGTTTTGTAGCAATTTGATGGTAATTATGATACTTTCGGAAAATCATGTGCATATTTTGGGACTTGCGGAGTCCAGTTTCATTAGTATTTTGCCTATTGATGAGCGTGTGTTGATTTGAGACCGTTGATGACATTGTTGTACCAGTTGAGACACTTGGCAGTTTCTTCTTTGATCCTACAGTTACTACTATTTCATTATCTTATCATATTGTTGTTATATATTCTATGTGTGGCATTAGCATGCATTCATCTCTTGTTGCACATGTGTATTGGTCGTACGATGGTCGTGTTTTCACCTTATATATGGCCTGCATTGCCTAAAGAGATCTTAGTACATGGCATGTGATGCCCTCGGGTTCTATCTTATAGCTTTAGCTTGATAGATGTGTACACCGGTCCTGCGACGGTCATGATTACATATACATGGCCTGTGACGCCCAAGGGATCTATCTGGTAGCTTTAGCTTGATAGATGTGTACATCGCCCCTGCAATGGTCGTGATTACACCTTATATATGGCCTACAACGCCTTGAGAGATCTTAGTACATGGTATGCAATGTCGTCGGGTTCTATATTGTAGCTTTAACTCAATAGATGTGTATAATGGCCCCGCAATGATCATATGTACATGGCCTGGGACTCCCCGGGGTTCTATCTGGTAGCTTTATCTCGATAGATGAGTACATTGGTCCTGCGATGGTCGTGATTCCAGCTCATACATGGCCTGCGACGACATTGCATTCATACATCCCATTTGCATTGCATCATTAATTGCATTGATTATCTTTAATTATGCTTATACTTGTGTGTGTGTATATATATATATATATTGTATACTAACCCCTTTATTACAGGTGAGAGGAACTCTTAGTTATTGCATATTTAGTCAATTTCTTCTACCCAATCGGTTGAACCTACTGGATACATTTTGGTGTGTTCATCCCTACTTTGTTTCCTCCCTGCAAATCGAGCATAGGGGCCCCCACAGGGTAGTTTATTATCATTTCCATATTCCACGGTGAAAATCAGACCTCAAGTCGCCGATGTTTCTTTAAGACTTTATCTTATTGTTTCTGTTTAGGACTTTGTATTTTACATTATCAAACAGCTTTGTAATTACTCGTTCGTACAACTCTTAGATGCTCTTGTACGACTCCAAGTTTTGGGATTTAAATCAAATGTTGTGGTTGTTTTTATTTGAGTTTTACTTTTTTTAGTCAGGATTCGATTTTGGGTCGTGACACTTCCCTTTACACTCTCATGAGATAAATTATGTATATATTGATGAGGATAGGCACAACCTTCCATTTACACTATATGTGTGTATTGATGAGGATAGATATAGCCTTCCTTTTTCGCTAGCATGTATGAATTAATATGTGTACTGATGAGGATGGGTACAACCCTCCCTTTACACTGTTTGAATGTCTAGATGAGGATAGGTACAACCTTCCCTATACACAGTCATATTATAAGCTATTGTGTGTATTGATGAGAATGGGTACAACCCTCTCTTTACATAGTGTATTAATGAGTACAGGTACAACCTTCCCTTTACATAATGAAGCAAGGAGTGTTTATGTATGTAAGCTTGTATGGACTATGACTAAGCCTATGAGCATAATGTGATTTACAAGGACTCATGATGATGTAAATGAGCTTACTTTCATGTATTTGTACATATTCCTGGACTATGGCTTTCATGTATTATTGTCATGCAGGTCGTCACTATATTTACTTTACATTGCACGCCCGCATATTTTTAGTACATTTAAACATACTAACGTATATTCTATGCCTACATTATATCACAATGTATGCAGGTGATCCTCTTATCCATCTCGTGGCTAGGTCTAGGTTAGTTGACGATCCAAATTGAGTGAGTTCTCATGCTTCGGAGACAAGGCCTTCTATCTTTATTCTTATGTCAAGATTATGTATTTGAAGACTATATTTTCTTTATGTTGAGGGTGAGCCAGGACCTATCTAAGCCCCCATATATGGTTAAGAGTTAGAGAAAATTATTGGACCTATGTATTGACTCAGATTTCAGTCTTGAATTCCTTTATGTCATATATTACTTCTTACCTTGAATTATGCTAAGTATTACTTCTACTTATGTTATTCTTCTATTGTTTATCCTAAATGTTTGATGTATGCTAAGAAGCTTGGATGAGTTACCTTCGAGTACCTCATTCACTATATTACGATTAAGCCCAAAGCTTGCGTCATGACATTTGTATTCTTGAGTAGGTCTCACCGACCCTATCCTCTTTGCAAGAATTGAAGTTGGTGCCATTATAGTTGTAATTACTCTAAGTAGCACAATTAATACTCATTGGAAGCATCATGCACACTTTTATATGCTAATTCTTTGGTTATCCTTGCCTGAGAATCTTTGCCAGATAGAAATTTGATGGATGATACCTTTCTCTGTCCTATTGCTGCTTCTTATTCTTCTTCTCAGGCCAAATTAAATGAAGCAAAAGTGAAGATTCGTAAAACAGGCAAGGGTTTGCTAAGAGGAGAGTTTCTATTATTAATTACTTATTTTATTATCAAAATTATGATACTTATAACATTAATAATTTTTCTCTTATACTTGATATACCACATGAATGTCTTTTTATTCAAAGTTATTTAAAACAAAATTGTTATAGTATTTCATATGTATTATTTTTGTGAATGAAATTCAAGAATAAAATATATTTTTCTTTTAAGTGCATTATTTTAGAAGAGTTTCAGAAAACTATATTTTGCATTGCATGAATTTTAGAGATTAAGTAAAGTCAAATATTTTGAGATATCATTTGAAAAAAATTTAAAGAGAGGCCTGAATGGTTCCAAATGCATTATTTTGTATGAGAAAAGCATGATCACTTTAAAGAAACCATAATGAAGTTGAGAAAGAAGTTTAAGTAAGTTAAAAAAAAGAGCTCATTTATGCTCTAAAGAAGTATTTTGAGTATTTACTCAACTCAATAAGTATTAGTATGAGCATTGTTGCATGTTTTTTAGAGTATTATTGAGCATTAATTTAGATAAAGGTAAAGACAACTTCATCCCCATAAACTGTGCGCAAGCATATATAGGATCATACCGTTGATTCGAGTGACTCATCACCTAGCCTCACCAAGGGTTTTAAGATGGATCTATAAGGTTAGTTCATTCTTTTCTCTGACAAAGTATTGGGTGATTCTGAAAACGCAGGCAAGACGTTGTATCATCACAAGACTTATATTGATGGTTGTCGACTAGAGAAGCTCTCAAGAAAACTAAAAGTATATTATTTTAATATTTGATATTATTGCATATCTCAGTTGTGAAATTTTACATATTTTCATTGCATTCATACTTTACTTTCAATCAAATTATTTTTAGCAATCCTTTCGGCACGAGTACTTAGTTCATTCAAGTATTTTTTCCGGCTTTATTACATATCGTACATTTCATGTACTGATATTATTTGGTACTGCATTATTTTATAATGCAGATTCTGGTACTCATAATTGCAGACACTTCAAAGAGATCTCATTTCATAGAGATATAAGGCATCATTTTAGGATTCTATATTCTAGTACCATGACCAAAATGGACTCTTGGCCCCGTCATCTCTTCCACATTTATGTTCTAATATCTTCTTGTCATTTCTCCCTACAACCTCCCCCCACCCCTTTTTTTTTAATTCCTTTTTCATCAACAGTTGGTGAGACCTCATCATTTTCGAGGGCTCTAGTTTAGTTAGTTCAATTTATCTAACATGAGTCATATTTAGTAGGGTAGTCAAGTAGTCGTTGGTCTTGTCCCTATACCTATCTCAGTTTAGTAGAGACTTCATGGATAATTAAAGTTAGTGAGTTAGTTCAGTCTTTTGTATTCAAATGATTAACATTATTATGATTATCATTATTATTTATCTTGGAATTTCTTTCAGATTTTTGCATAAAATGTTTTCAATGACTTTCAATTGTCACTTTATAAAGCTTTTGCATATATACCTAGTCTTCCATTCAATAGTCAGTCAGGCCAAGAGTTCACTTGAAACTAGCAATGATTTTCAAGTATTAACCATGTTTAAGGTACAGACTCGAAGCATGACACGATCCCAACGTTATTTGAATTACTATATATAATCATGATTGTATTGCATCATCATAGGATATATCTTAAACATATCAGTTGCAAACAATTGCGATTTTTTGTATTACTAATACTTACAGTTATAATTTCTTCAAATTAGGTAATTTACATGACTTGTTGACCTTTCGATAAATAATTTATACATATCAAATGAACTTTTAAACATAAATATAAAATTTGCGTCGAGGCTAATGAGTTGCTTTAAACTCATATTAGAAGGCAAGTTTCCCTCATGATTATAACTTGACACATTCTATTACTTATGACAAACTTAAGTCATATCATATTTTAATGTGAAGGTATAATTTATTTATTTTTTAAAATAGTGGAACATATGTTTTATTAAAAAATTAGAATTAGTAATCAAATTTTATATCACAAAATTTTAATTTGGTATTGTGGAAAAATTATCATTTATGATAATAAAACTAATTTCATAATTTCCCATATATTTTTTTGCTCAAATCTTTATTGGAGCTTTTATCCCAAATTTTAAATGAAAGACAAAAATTGTCTTATTTCACATGGTTCAAAGGGAGTGTTTAAACAGATTTTGAATAAGAAATAAGTGATTTATTTTCAATAAATACCAACGATGAATAATATTATGAATTATTTGTCGAGAACGTTTTCATGCTTGAAAATTAATATGTTTGTCAAATAGAGTCAAAACCTATGTTAAGGTTTCAAATTTGACCATTGCACTTCTATCTCTTATATTTAAAACTAATAAATAAGTACTTAGGTATTTCTTAACTACTTATTGAATTGTATTTTGAGTTAACTAAGCTAGCATTTGGCTACATATTCTCAAATATTTTTGATATAAATTATTTTTTGGTGAAGTTTAACTATGCGTTTGGTCATAGATTTTGAGAGAAATATTTACTTTTTAAAAAATATAATTTGTACTCAAAAGTTATAAAAAATTATTAAAAATACCATAAGTTTGTATTATCATTTTATAATGAACATGTTTCGTGAAATTCATGACAACAAACACAATTAATATAAATTTTGAAAAATTAGAAAGAAAATAGAAGTAAAATACTATTGATTTCAATACAAAAAAACTACTATTACTATTTGTAATTAGAAGTGATTTCGCAGAGTTAGCTTGAATAAAAATTCTATATAACTATATATTTTTTGTACAACAAACTAGGAATTAATTTAGTTCAAAACTATGAATGATGGATTTTTTTTATAAAATATAGAAGTTTGTGGTAATTTTTAATTTTAAAAAAATTCACAAATGCTAGAATTTGGCCCTAATTCTAGTTTGTACTATAATTTGAGAAAAAAACATTGACCTATTTTGAATTCATTAAGAAGAAAAAACTTAATGAATGGTCAAATTGACCTATTTTGAATATCTAATGAGTATTTTTAACCCTTTTTCTAGAAACGGGGAAATATTTTCTTAATTTTATGATTTAGAGAAGATATATCCTTCGTAAATAAAGTGATGCATATATATCTCTATCATTTGATAAATGATATATATTTATCTTTTTCATTAATATATTTATATTTACTTAATTAAAAAATTATATACTGATTTTTCAATGTGAGAAATGTCATGTGGTTTTAAAAAAATATCTCATCTCTTTTTTACACCTTTAAACTTTGACCAAATAAAAAATATTCAATTGCTCTTTTACTTAATCATAATTCAGATTTAAATTGGATCTGAATAAATAATGTTTTGAGATTTTTTTTAGTTGGATCGGATCTGGATGAATAAAAAAATGAATGAGATACAGTAATTTTTTTAAGTCCCGTGACTTTTGAAATATAAAAAAAAAATCAATTTTAAGATTTTTCATTTGGTGTGTTAACAAAAAAATATATACATACATCATTCTATAGACAATGAGAATATATATACACTATTTATTAAAGAATAAGAATATATATGCACCACTTCTTTAATGAAGAATATGTACTCCATCTATTTTAAAAAGAATGATTTCATATTTTTTAATCTGTTTATAAAATGATCGTTTTCTTTTTCTGACAATATTTTAATTTTAGTTTTCCACGTGAGATATTTAAGGTCACAAAATTAAAATGTATTTTGATATAACTTTGATTTAGAACCACAAAGTTGAAAATTCTTTTTTTAAATTCTCAAATACTAGAATTTGGCCCTGATTCTAATTTTTTCTAGAATTTAAGAACTTCAAATGTGTACCAAATATATTTGTCAAGTAATGACAAGTTATATGGCCAAACACTAATTCTTAATTTTATTTTAAAAAATATTTTTTTAATATATTTATGGCCAAACGATACCTAACTAATGCGAATATATTTTTGAGAAAAAAATTAATGAATGATCAAATTTACTTATGTTGAATAGCTTATGTGTATTTTTTTTAATCCTTTTTCCTAAAATGGGTAAATATTCTCCTTAACTTTATGATTTGAAGAAGATATATCCTTCCCAAAAAAAAGGGTATATCTATTCTTGTTGTTTAATAAATGATATATATTTTTATCCTTTTTATTATTATATTTATTTATGTAATTGATAAAAAATTATAATATTGATTTTTCAATTTTAAAAATATCACGTGACTTTAAAAAATTATCTCACCTTACCTTTAGATTTTGACCAAATAAAAAAATATTCAATTTCTTTTTTACTTAGTCATAAAATAGATTTGAATCCGATAAATAAATAAACTTTTGAGATTTTTTTGTTGAATCTGGGTCTAGATGGATAAAAAATTGAATGAAATACAGTAATTTTTTAAGCCAAATAACATGTTTGAAATTTCAAAAAATATTAATTTTAAGATTCTTTTCTTAATGTGTTTGAAAAAAAGTACATATACATGATTTTATAGACAATAAGGATATATACATACACTATTTATTAGAGAATAAAAATATATATGCATCACCTTTTTAATGAAGAATATGTACTCTCTGTTTAAAAAAAAATGAAAAAATGATCTCATTTTTTTAAGGTGTTTAAAAATTTGATTATTTTTTAAATAATATTTTAATTTAATTTTTTCACATGAAATATTTAAAATCACAAAATTAATATATATTTGATAAATTTAATACAACTTTATTTTAAAATTATAAAATTGAAAACGAAAAATTTATTTTCTTAAATTATGTACCAATTCAAATCCAATCATTCTTTTCTAACCATGGAAATATTTATTTTGAATTACAAATTTGAAGGGTATATTCGTCCATTTGCACTTCTATTTTCAAATTTTGGACAAGCTATAGGAGTCTAAGGGGGTACTTCAGTCAATTCAACATACCACGTGGCGTCTAATAATTGGCTCGACTATCTGTAGCTTCAAAAGTATGACCGCCATCATGATATTTTAGTAGGTGGGGGGGTGGGGGTGGGGGTGGTATCCACCGAATAGGAAGGGTAGAATTCAGTATTCTTCAGACAAAGTTGCCTTTTGTTATCTCTCCAAGTCTTCTTCTAGTCCTCAACGCTCCCCGTCTCTCACACGCACCAAAAGAGCACAAAAGTATCTGCTCAGATCCTTTCGATCTTCTCGGATTCACCATGGTAAGTCTTTTACTTTTGTTGATTTTCTTATGTTTTGATCTGCGTGGTTGTAATTCAACTTAGAACGAGAAGAATCATTGATTTTATCTACTGGTTATGGAGTTTTTGTTGTTGTTTTTAGTTAGTTTGTTGTACTTAATTCGATGCGTCATTTGTGTGCTGATCTTTTTTTGTTTGTTTGGCGTTTTGATCTGTGCATCTATGTGTTTTCTGTGGCGGAAACCCTAGGTTCTGGTGTAATGATGATGGATCGGATTTGATATAGTTCAATCTGTTTTACTGGTTTGATCCATGAGCATTTGGTTGTTGAGGAATTTTTGTTTTTAGAAAGTTGAATCTGTTTTACTGGTTTGATCCAGAAACATTTGGTTGTTGAGGTCCTTTTTCTTTTGAAAAAAAATGGAGTCGTTTTACTGATTTGATCCATAAGCATTTCGTTGTTGAGGACTTTTTTTGTCTAAAAATGGAAACTAATTCAGGTTGTTAGGATGTAGTAGTAAACCGATGCATTGTATGGAGTTGAACTTTTTCAAAAGTATGTGTCTGTATATACAGAATTGTGATTTTTCCAAAGGCAACTTGAGGTTCATTGTCTTGAAAAACGTTGTGGGTGCGGTGTTAGCACCTAACTTAAATTCCTAAAGCTGCATATTGTAATACTTGGTCAATTTAGAGGCTTATTGTATTACCAGCTTTGGTTTTAATTCCCTTGAATCCATTGCCTAAAGTAAAGACAATGGGTGCAATGGCAAGCTGCCTCTGCTTTATGCTGAGGTAATTTAGAGGCTATTCTAATTAGGTGATATTTAGTTATTTACTTTAGCTCCCCGATATACTTCAATTATTTTCGCATATATTTGGTTTATGCAAAGAATTTTCACTTTGTTCTGGTTCGATATGAAATACTAAGCTAATTATAAGTGGGAAATCATGAGTTTCACAAGCTCATAGGCAGAGGTAGAGAGTACGATATTCTCTCGGTGCAGCTATGCAGGTTTGATGTCCTTATTAAGATCATAAAATGTGTTTATCATGGATGGATTTCTTTTGAAAAAATTGAATTTTAGCAATGGTTTGGTTTGTGAATCACAGTAGCTTTTGCAGATTTATGATTTACTATGGGAGTGGGTAAACAGTGCATTTTAAATTTTGGTCAACGTGTGGTATTCAACTTGAACGACTAGTTAGAATTTCCTGTACTGAATTTATAGTTTATGTTTCATTTGCAAGCTGTATATGGCTTCTGTTTTTCCTCTTCCATGCCATTCTTCCTGCCAAGCTGAAACCTAGTGCCCTTAGAATTAACAGAGTTCATTGTAGGTGCTAAGTGATTTTAGTTATGAAGAAAGTTTTTCAGCTCCCTCAGATCAAGTCCAATTGCTAATTTCCTGCAGACATTTTGACTTCTTTTTTTGCAAAATAGGAAATCATCCTAGTACTGCCATGTTGATTTTCAAGAAAAGTAGTTTCAAGGCATGATGGCTCACATTGGCTAGTGCATATTCATTTATCAGACATGAGTAGAAATAAAATGTAACAATACAAAAGAGTGTATTATCTTGTTCGTTTCAAGCTTTTGAAATTATATCTCTTGTGCTTTTACTTGCCTCATTTTTTTTCTTTTTAATTCATTGTTGTCAGTTCCATGAACACAAAGGTATGAAACATCTTCACTGATGTTGGGTAAATTAATCAATACCAACAGTAAACCCACTTGGATCAACTACATGAATCTGTCATATCTATCTACTTTATTCAAGCCATTATAGTATTGAGAATATTAATCATAGTTAAACTGCTATATTGGTTGTCAGCCTGCTATGTTTTGATGGAGCTTGAGTCATTCACATGTATTGGTTGTTTGTTAATAAGTATATTGCACAAATATCTATAGAATAATTTGCTTTTAGTTGTAATATTATGAAGAAACTTTATTCACGTTGGATTTTCTTTGTAGGCTAATGCTGCATCAGGCATGGCTGTGCACGATGATTGCAAACTGAAATTTTTGGAGTTGAAAACTAAAAGGGCCTTCCGCTTCATAGTATTCAAGATCGAGGAAAAGCAAATCGTTGTGGAAAAGCTTGGTGAGCCAGCTGAAAGTTACGAGGACTTCTGTTCACACCTACCTGCAGATGAGTGTCGTTATGCAGTCTATGATTTTGACTTTCTGACACAGGAGAGTGTCCCAAAGAGCAGGATTTTCTTTATTGCATGGTATTGTCAAATGATTGGCTTCATTTTTAGTATAATCGAAAATTTATATACTTCTATTGCCAGTAGTTATCCCCCTCTCTGCAAAAAATATTTACTTTAATTCTTTGTCTTTGGCGTGTGCTCACTAACTATTCATATTTGTTTATCTTCTGTGTGTTTTGCATAGGAGTCCTGATACCTCTAAGGTTAGAAGCAAGATGATCTATGCTAGTTCCAAGGATAGATTTAAGAGGGAGCTGGACGGAATTCAGATTGAGCTGCAAGCAACTGATCCCACTGAGATGGGTCTGGATGTTTTCAAAAGCCGCGCCAACTAAGTAAACTTCTCTAGTTCAACATTGGATGTTCTCTTTACTTTGTCGAAGAGAAATGTTAATATTTGTTGGGAAAGGAGCTCGGCTAAGATGATATTGGTCTGTTGTTAAACTCTATTTGAAAGGCTTGTCAACTTGTAGACATTATGTGGTTTTGATCTTGTTTTGTGATGTTTGTGTGTGGCACTAATACCATAAGTTAGCTTTTGGGGCTGGTACGAATCAACAATTGTTACTGGATTGTTCTTTCTTTGACTTTGTATGTTCTTCTTATTCTGTTACAACTTTTGGAATCCATTTATTCATTATGTTCCTGCTTGCTGCTGCTTCAGTAATGTTTTGTTGTGCATAGATGGGTATTCCCAGTGTGTGTGAGTTTTGCTTTAAGTGGGTGTAAGGAGGTTGAATTCTTTAGTCTATCATCAGCTTGATTACTATAATTTTGGTTTGGGTGATAGCTTTATTCTGATATGTTTGTAAGATTTTATTTTGAGCCCAGGTTCTATTGTATCCGACCTCTACCCCACAAACGTAGGGTTATGGTCTACGTACATCCTTTGTTAGATAACATACCTAATGTTTGTTTAATTCCTAGTGTACTAAAAAATCATGTGTTCTGGGAAAGCTAAAAATGTACGGGTATAGCTTAGATATTAACAGTTGGATCCAAGCTTGTAAATAGGAATGCCAGTTTTAAGCCACCTGTTTGACCATTTCAATTGAGAAGGCTGAATACATTGGCTGCCACCTCTTAAATTTGTCTTTTGACTTTCAATACTTTCATAAACGACTTCTCTATTTTAATGAGGTAGAAGTAAAGTTGATATACACTTTAGACTTGTGAAATTTTAAAGAGTATGTTGTTGTTTCTTGAAGCTTATTCCTATTAGACATTTCTATGAATGAAATAACCAACCGGCTCTTACTATTGCATGGCTTGATTCGAAGCTCTTGTTTGTCTTTTTTAGGAGTGACAGTTGAGCGGGTTAGATAAAATTTAGAAGGGTCATGATGAGTCAAGATAATAAGTCATGATTCAACCTAATTCAAATTTGCTTGAAACAAATTGGATAGGATCAAAATGGGTTGGATGATGAGTTATAGAAGAGGTCAAGATTCAACCAAATTTTATTTATTTTTTATAATATTTTAGTACCTAATAATTTTTTGTAATTATGGGTATATAATATATCAAATTTATAACGGAAGTTTTTAAATATTTTGATAAGATTTCTCTTGAATCAATTTGGGTTACATATTAATTCAATTTTTAATGAGTTTGAATAAAATAGATTAAGCTGATAAATTAACGGGTCAATAACCCGTTCAAACTTAAATTGGGTGAATAAAATAGATGGAGTGAACTTGATTTTGCCTTGCAAATCGTGTTTTATGATGAATCCTACTGAATATTTCGAGATTTTGAAATTCTACATTAAATTTTATTGGTTGACCAACATTTTTTTATCCTCCACCGTCCATGATGTGCCCTTTCTTTGTGCTGTGACCTTTTTGATGATTAATTTTGTGCTATTCTATTAAATTGGTGACTCTATATTGAAAGAAGAAGAAGAAAGGAAATAAAAGGAGGACCAAATATACAAATAAATGTTCTTTATGAGTAAAAGTCAAATTATGACCCGTTAAATGGTAAACATTATTCCGAATAAGCATGCAGTTCTTCATCAACATGTTTGATTGAGTTATTTGTTTCTTCATCGTTATTATATGAGGCCTGCAAAAATAATTTGCGAGTTCATTAATTTAGTATTTTCAAAGCAGATTGATTATATTTCTTCAGCTGCTTCAATTATAATTTTACAATATTAGTCCTGATAAATTATTTTCGTGAGTTTCTTAATTTAATATTTTCAAGGCAGCTTGATTATATTTCTTCTGCTTCAATTATGATTTTACAATATTAGCGCTAATAAATTATTTTGCGAATAAGCAGGGCAGCTCTCTGCCAACATGTCTGCTTGATCTGTCTGCTTCTTTCCCGTTATTATATGGGACCCGCAAATAGAACTTTGCTTGCTTCTCCGCCGCTATTATATGAGACCTCCAAAAAGAACCTGCGGGTTTTTTAAATTAATATTTCCAAAGTAGATTGATTATATTTCTTCAACTGCTTCTAAGTCTAATAATTAATAACTTAAAAAATTTAAAATGCATTTAAAAAATCTATTCGCATTATAAAAATTGAAATTTAAAAAATATGAGAACGGGGCTCATGACTAGTCTCTTACCAAGACTGGATGAGAAATTTTAAAAAATCCCAAATCAATACAATATTGCGCCGTCTGTGGGGATCGAACCCACGACCACGTGGTTAAAAGCCACGCGCTCTACCACTGAGCTAAGACGGCTTGAATAATCATTATCATTAATGATTATTCAATATCAAAGTAGATAGTAAACTCTAAATCAGCTGCGAATCAAAACATTTACACCTTATAGCGATAGTTATTGTTTATTGTATTGTATTTGTTAGTTAATATACAAGATATTTTTATTGTTATTTGAACTGTATTGTTGTAACGTCTGATAAAATTACCAAAATATCCTTAGAGAAAAGATATACGCATAACGTGTCTTTCGATGCTCGGATGGAAAATCCAAAATCGGATTGGCGATCAGCACGAAATATTGAGTGGTGGAAGGGTATCGGTCGATTTTTAGAGCGATCGAGTTAAAAGATATGTTTTTGTTCCGAGACGCAAAACAGTGAGGGTTCTCGACAAAGCCGCGTCGCGGACCTATCGTGGAGGAGGACTTATATTTTTTCAAAAATTTTCGACGGGATTGGAAAAACTCGTTCAGAAAATTTTTGCCAAAAATGTACTGTTCGCAACCGGTCCGCGTCGCGGACCTGTTTACTTCGCGATTGGAAAAATTTTAAAATCTTTGAGGGGCATTCTGGTCTATTCTTAACACTTTCTAAACTTCAAATACGACTAATATAAGTCGTTTTCACGAAGAAAGGATTTAAAACCCATCCTAAATCCCCTTCCTAGCAAAATTATCAAGTTAGGGCTTGAAGAGAGTAGAGGAGAGTGGAGATTGAGGAGTTCAAGAGGAGATCCCATGAGAAATTGTTGTTAGCAATCATCCTAGGTATGTAAGGCTAACCTAGAACATGGGATTATTCTTCCATGTGCCCTCTTTTGATTGAATTGAGCTTATAGTCGAAGATAATGAGTTATATGTGAAAATTCTTGAGTACTCTACTGAGATTTTACTTATTTCATGTATATTTCTTAAATTGGTGATCATCACAAACTTGATTTATTGTATAATTGTTTTCATGAATGATTTCACAAAACTCTATGTCTCTTTTACTAAAGGATGCAAGAACGAATTTAGAGGATGAGTCTAGAGCCTTGACAATGATGATGTCTTTGATGTATGTGATTATGGTCCAAATTGTTGAGAGAGTTGATGATGATGTTGATGAGAATGATGTTCTTGAGTCTTAAAAAGCTTGAAACTTAATTCTAAAAGAATGTTTCGAATCTATGAGTTGATGTTGATGAGATGAGTTGATGTACTATGTCCCTATGGGACTGATGATGAGAAATCTTGATGATGATGTTTCATGAGCAAGTCGAGTTCTGGGAGGAGTATTGAGCACTGAAATGGGTGAGAGTGAATCCCACTCGAACTCATTAACTACGTGATCAGCGTAAGAGAGGATCGAACCGTAAAACGGATAGTTCCTTTGTCCCAAAAGAGGACTGATGTTATTTATTGTGGATCCACTGATGGTGATGTCCTTTACCCCGAGCAGGGTACTGGATGGATGTGGTAACGACATCGCTTCGTTGTATCATCACCAACTCATAGGTGATGGTTGTCGGTTAGAGAAATTCCCAGTTAGGTTCTACACTGACAGTATTCTGATGTTGATGTGATGGTATGAGTCTTGATGGATGTTGATGATTTACTGTCTACTCTTACTCCTTGTCCTAGACAGGCATGGTCCTTCGAGTTGAGTTTCCTCGAGTCGAGTCTGATGTATTGATAATATTTAGATGAGATGTTGATGGGTCAATTGTCTACTCTTTACTCTTGCTTTAGATAGACATTTGACATTCTGACGGAGTATGATGTTAAGTTGATGTTATCCCTATATTATTTTGTCTGCATTGTTACATTCAACCATCTTACATATCGTACATTCCACGTATGGACGCCACTTGGTTGTATTGTTTCATGATGCAGGTACAGGAGGTAGGGGACTTCAGCAGACACATCATTGAGGTTTAGAGATATCTGATTTTCGCTATTGGTGAACCCTCCTGGCTATCCGGATGAGCCTTTTTCAACTATTTTATTTTTATTGAGTTGGGTAGCCATGGCTTGTCATTGTACCATCTTAGACTGTTGAGTTAAAGTAGAGGCTTCATAGACATGAGTTGAGGTTTGATGTTGGGGTCATTCCCTCTCCGAGTCGAGTTAGTAATCTTATTTTCTTATCATAGATGTTGAGATTGAATTTGTTGGCCATTGGCCCTTCTTATTGGTGTAGAATGACTGATGTAGCTCACTGCCTTATTCTATTATTTTCGCTATGCTTGATGTTGAATAACTGTCTTGAGATCGAGTGGTTCGCTTGGGGACTAGCAATAGTTTCTGGGTGCCAGCCACGCCTAGGGTACCCTTCTGAGGCGTGACAATTATATTTATTGGTTTATAGTGCTGATATTTCTTAGATTTGGTCTAAAGTATATCACTAACAACAATACAAAGAACACAATGTCATTTCACAAAAAGAATTTAAAGAGGATAAAATATACGTAAACATTAACAAAACATTTTTATGTTTTAAAAAATAAGACAATGTCTTAGACCTTCAATTTAGAGGGTGGGGGTGGAGGTAATAAGAATTAATAGTCGAAAAGTGTTGAATAAATTGAACAATAAATTTCTTTTTATTTCTTCGTAGATTTTCAAACATTACAACTAACATATTAAAGTGGAGCACCAAGTTATCAACTTCTTGAAATAGATTGTATTGTTTTAATTCACATTATTATCTAAAATTTGTCAACTTATTGTTTATAATTATGTTAACAATTCATACAATGATTGTTTCAGTGAAGGAACGTTTTTCAATGTTGAATTGATAGAATTTTTACCCAAACAATACTTTTAAAAAAAATGTTCGAAGAAATCATTTATTAAAAAAATCAGTAATAATTTGCATTTAAAAAGTTAAAAAAATAAAATAAATTCATATGAAATTTGATTAGATTTTAGGCCTCTAACTAAAATTTTGTTTTAGACCTTCAATTATGTCGAGAGGGCCCAGTACGCAAACCTTACTCCTATGCTTGTTGGATAAAGTGGTTATTTTTTAGGGACCCTGCTTACAAAAAGAATATCACTGATGCCACTTTAGCACTTTCATTCTAAAGTAAGGTGAATCATGGTGGGTAAGGATGTACATGTATCGGTTCGGATCGCTTTTTGGTTAGAATTAAAATCAAATTAACTTGTTCAGATTTTTTCGTTATTAAAATCAAATCAAACCAAATAATATAGTACTTTCTCTGTTCTAATTTATTTGTCATCTTTTAACTTGATATAGAGTTAAAAAAGTAAAGAATATTTTTAAAACCAAAAAAGATTTTGCTACTAGGATTCCTTGGAAAGATTACTTTAACGTCTTCCGCACCTCACTCACATCAAACATTCTTGGTGCTAAGTCAATTCCACAAAAAAGTAAATCATAGTACAATAGTCAATCATAAATCCATCATAGCTTTATGGTAATTTGTACTTTTCAACGTTGTGATACATTACAATTTATAATGTAATGTATCATATTTAAATTTATGTAAAATTTGGTACTAGATACGTTCAACTAGTAATATTGACAAAGTTAGGATTATTTTTTATATATAACGTAAGTCTATCAATCATGAAATTCTACGTATTATATGTATGATTTTTGTATGAGATACATAGATGCTGTAAAATTAAGTACACGTTAGTACCAACACATTTAACTAGTATCATTCACAAACATAAGATTATTCTTGATACATAATCCTAAGTCCATCAATCATAAAAATATATGTATCATTTGTATGGTTCTTTACTTAATACATAGCTTTTTCAAGTATAAGTAAAAGTTTGTAATAGACACATTCACCCAATATCTTTCACAACCCTAGGTTTATTTTGATACAGAACGCTAGGTCTGTAAATCATAAAATTTAGTGTATCATGTATGATTTTGTAATTGGTACATAATTGCTGCAAATTCAAGTACAAATTAGTATCAGATACATTCATCTAGTATCATTCACAAACTTAGGATTATATTATTCATGAAACATAACCCTAAGTACGTAAATTATGTATTATTTACATGATTCTGTAGATGAAAAAGATTTTTTTAAAAATAATAATTGATGTTTAGAAAGAAAAAAATGAATGAAAAAGAAAATTTGTTATGATTTGAGAAAAGAAAATTTGAAATTTGAATTTTTTGAAGTTTCTAAATATTGGTTGATATTGATGTCAATTTATTTTGCACGATTTATGAAAAACCTTTAATTTTCTTTTTAAACGTAACAATCAAATTGTCTAATTTATTTGGATGACTCCCATGCATTCGAATGACGCAAATTTAAAGGAATTTTTGTAAATTAAAAAAAGGTTGAGATAGAATGTGATTTACTTCTTACATTGTGGGATTTGTGTAGCTAGCGTTTAGCCTCAAGCTCCTAAGGCAAATATTTTTGGCAAGTTTTATGAAGTTTTATTATGTGTTTGACCCTAAGTTTTTTCAAGAATATTTGACTATTTAAAAAAGATATGATTTTTACCCATAAATTTTAAAACTTATTTTTAAAAACTCATAAGTTTGTCTTATCATTCTATAATGAACATGCTTCGTTGAATAGTAACATTATAACATAGCTGATAACAATAATCAACAACAAAATAAGAATATCGATAAGGTCAATACATTAATCGCATTAAAAATAAATTGTTCTTTTTTTAATATTCTCGCTCAAACTATTTTTCGAAAGAGGTAATAATAAACTATTCTTTTATAAAATCTCCTGACAAACTTTTATTTCTAGATCAGATGACCAAAAAATGAAGCAACATTATTACTCTGAATCAGTTGTTCATTATTTTCATTATCAATCATATCATCACTTTCATATTCAGGGAATATTTCGTTATTGCTTCAATTTTCACGCAAAAAGTTATATCATATGGCACGAGCAACCACTATTTTCACCTGCATATCTAAGTCATAGTTATTTATGCCTTGTCGTAATATTCTGAATCTGCTTTTTTCACTCACCAAATGTTTTTTCACGCACCAAATATTTTCTCAATTACATTATGCAAAGAGGCACGTCTAAAGTTAAATAGTTTTAGCCATTCTTGGACTCTATTTCACTTTTTCTATAGTCTTGCAAATGATATCGCACTCCTTTGTGTGGAGCTAGAAATTCTTGTGTATTTTGATTTTTGAAGAACAACGTCAATGACATAATACTTTCCTATAAATTTTTTTTTAAAAAAAATGTTGTTCAAATCATACTTATGCTTTTTCTTGATGATTCCTTTTTAAATGACTTTTAAAAAATGAAATTATTAATTACATACCAAACAATGCCAAAAGTGATGACTTCTATATATTCGAATGACATAAATTTGAAGAATTTTTTGTAAATTTAAAAAGGGTAGGGATAGAGTGAATTTTTTTTTTAGACGGTGGGATTTATGTAGCCAACATTTGGCCCCAAGTTTTCAAATATTCTAGGTAAGTTTTGATAAAGTTTTACCCTAAGTTTTTCATGAATATTTGACTATTTAAAAAAATATGATTTTTACCCATAAATTTTTAAAATTATTTAAAAAATCTATAAGTTTGTCTTATCATTCTATAATGAACATGCTCAATTAAAAAATAATCTTATGACAGAATTGATAACAATCAGCAACAACAAAATAACAATTTGGGCAAGATCAATACATTAATCATATTAAAAATAAACAATTTTTTTCCCAATGTTCTCACTCAAACTATTTTTTCAAAGGAGGTAGTAACAAATTATTCTTTTATAAAATTTCCAGACAAGCTTTTATTTGTAGATTAGGTGAGCGAGAAGATGAAGCAATATAGTTACTCTGAATCGATTGTTCGTTATTTTCTTCAGCAATCATATCATCGCTTTCATATTCATTGAATATTCCATCATTGCTTTAATTTTCACGCAAAAAATTATGTCATATGACACAAGCACCCACTATTTTCACTTGCATATCTAAGTCATAGTTATTTATTCCTTGTCGTAATATTATGAATCTACTTTTCCATGCACCAAATGTTCTTTCAATTACATTATGCAAAGAGGCATGTCTATACTTAAATAGTTTTTTGCCATTCTTGGCTTCTATTTCACTTCCCTTATAGTTTTGCAAATGATATCACACTCCTTTGTATGGAGAACGTCAACAACGTAATATTGTCTTATAATTTTTTTTTTTTTTAAAAAATGCTATTCAGATCATACTTATACTTCTTCTTGATTCCTCCTTTTTAAAAGACTTTAAAAAAATGAAATTACTAATCTACCTACCATGTGATGGAAAAGAAAAGTTAGCCAATGAGTCAAGAAATGCATTTTCAAGCATTTTACTATCATGGGCAACACCCTCCCAACCTGTTGTAACAATGGTGAATCTTATGTCAAAATCAAGCATTTTACTATCATGGGCAGCACCCTCCCAACCTGTTGTAACAATGGTGAATCTTATGTCAAAATCATATGCACAAACCTTTTATGAAGTATTTCCTTCGCGGTTACAACATACTTGTTGCCTATTTCCTTTGCAACATACTGGTTGATGTTATTTACCAGAGATGTTTTATTAAATAAGGTTGCATTAAGCCTATTGGGACTAGATAGAAATGATAAGATAACTCCAACAATTTCTTTGTTTTGAACGCCTTCTAATTTCCAGGAATTAGTCACTTCAATAGCCTTCGATGGTTATACGGGTATCCAAAGGACGAACGAGATGGATGTTTGTTGTCCCAACCATTCTTTTAGTCCCAAGCCCGCTAAGGAAAGGGCTGACTTAGAACAAAGTTTTCGTGTTGTTGATTCCTAGGTGTAGCGCTTCTTCCCCTATGCTGCCTATTAGCGCTAGTAGAGTAGGATTGACCCGTAATACAGAACTTCTAGGCGTAACCTTTCGCTTAATACTAGAATCGAGAATTGAAACATAGCATCTGAGGTTGCATTAATCGAGGATACACGACAAAAGGAATTGTTCTATTTCCAAACTTCACCTTCAAAAAGCGTAGATTTTTTTTCTCTAATTATTTATAATTAGTAAATAGAGATACTTAATGAAATCGATTGATCATGTTAATGGAGTAAGTTGATAGATAAATATTAATTAAAATTAATAAATGATGAGTCTTTTTTTATAGAATATAAAAATTTAATGTAATTTCTAAATATTTAAAATTTTTCAAATATTATCTCAAGTTCTGAAACACTAACTTTTTTTAGTATTTAAAAATTTGAGATGTTGCCAATAAATATTTGTCAAATTTTATGATCCAACGTCACTTCTCAAGAATTTTAATTTTTTTTTGAAGTTTTTCCCAAAAATATTTGAAGCCAAACGGCACCATAAGTTATACTACTTTATTTTATACTGCACGCTAGGGTCCAAATTAGCAGGAGCTTCGTCAAATTCCACTCAAGAGCCATGGCGGAAAAGGCAACAGCAGAAGCGATTTGGAACAAAGAAACAGTGCCAAAAGTGATGACAGTAGTGAGCACCAGGCTCCCTCAAAGAGACCTAATCACTCTTCTACTTGTCAGCCCTTCGATTCATCGTACTCTCCTTTCTCAGCCCTCACTCTGGCTGGTTAGTTCACTTTGTCAGTCGAGCTTGTAGTATGAGACTTACTTAGTGCGGTTGTGAGTTATTGCACAAATGGGTTCTGGGAATTTCAAAAAACACCCTTTCCCTTTTTCCTTACGTGGTGTTTTAATTTTCTTGGTATTTTCTGTTCTTCTCTTACAGGTTCTTGATTTTCATGAGATGAGTAATGCTGGTGATCATCTTGTTTCAGCTCTTTCTTTGGTCTGGTTCCTTTTCTATCCTGTTTTTTTTTTTTTTTTTGGTTGGGTTTATTTGTTAAGCTGATGGATTTTTCTGATGACCGGTTTTTGTTCCGGGAAAAATGTAAGAAGGAAAGTTAACTGTTTTAGTTTGTCTTTTAGGGAATCTGGGAGCATAATGTGAAATGGAGAAAGACTGGAATTTGGGATCTATGAAAAGAGGCTGAAAGATTAAACTAGTCATATTTTTATTTAAGGGTGTGTTTGATATGAATGAAATTGTTTTCCACCATAAGTGGTTTCCTAGAAAATGTTATTATGGAAAACAAGTGATTTTTTAAACTTGTTTTCTCGTGTATGGTATATAAGCAAGAAAATATTAATCCCAAGAGCTTTGATATGTTATCTAGCAGGATATCATGAATATGGGATGGGATGGGGAGTTGGGGTTTGGAGGTGGAATGGTCAAGTATTGGGGTTTGTGTGAGTGGGGAGAAGACAAGAAATATGTACTAGTAGAAAAACCAGATTCCTCATTTTTAAAGAATTTGTTTTCCTAGAGAAAATGGTTTCCAAACATTTTGACCAACCAAACATAGGAAAATCGGAAAATATTTTTTGTTTTCCTCCTACCAAATGCAATTGTGGAACTGTAAGCGTGCCTCTTTGGTGCTGCTATATATATATGGTTTGTTTTTCTCAAGCAATAGAAGGTCTAGTAGTACTTTGTACTAAATTTACTACTAGAGAGAGAACCCTTTTTTAAGTGGACATAAATCCATGTACTGGCTGGATAAGAACTGGATCACTTGGTCGGAACGCCTTCGTCTTAAATACTCATCACTAGGCCAGGCTAGTGTTTTTTTTCCCGATAGTTAACCACTAAGGCAGGCTTCATTGGTTTCTTTGTGCTCTCTTTATTTGGTCAAGTGACAAGAACACCAGTAAAGAACTAGTGCCGTTAGTCGTAGCCTCCTCCATTTGACTGATAACCACTAGGTCATGCGTCTTTTGATTTTGTGCTATTCTGTTGTGTTGGTGATGGAAGGAAGAAATATAGAAAATGAGTTTCTTTAACTTAGGGATGCAGGTTGTTTGTCTTATATTTTCTTCTTGCAGCCGAGATATCGCAATGTGAAGCATATCAACCTTGAGTTTGCGCAGGATATTGAAGACAAGCAACTAGAAAATGTTAAAAGCAAGGTGGGATTCATAAGTTGGGAAAGTCACAAAAATTAGCATGTTTTCAGAATCTTCTTTTTTAAATTTTCAATCAGTAAAAATTCCAAGATAGAGTCTGCCTCGTTTGATTAGCACCTCTGGCTTATTTTGGACTTAGTATCAATATATACTTGGAGCCATTTTATAATCCTCAGAAAAGTTAGAAGTGATTTTTTCTTGTTGTCTCAACAACTTGGGTTTCCTGTACATAGAGGTCAAAAAATGAGGAAAATATTCATATCTTAGCATCTAATGAAGATAGAAGAAAAGTTCGCCTAATCCTTGTAATTTGAGGTAACAAATTACTCTTAATGTGTCCTGCATGTTACTACTTTTGTCACAAAAATTTGATGGTCCCATGGTTTAAAAAATATGCAGTGTGGGGATTCCCTTTTAGATTTGGAGATTCTAAATCTAAATGGTTGTCAAAGGATCTCTGACAAGGGAATCGAAGCAGTGACAAATACTTGTCCTAAACTGAAGGTCTTTTCCATTTATTGGAATGTAAGGTATCTCAAGCTTCACGTAATGCCATTCCCCAATTATTATATAACTGATGCATGGCGAGATGGATTCAACTTCGTCACCTACAATTTTTGGATAAATGTTTAGGGTAACGGATGTTGGCATTACTCATCTAGTGAAGAATTGCAGATATGTGGTAGATTTGAACTTAAGTGGATGCAAGGTACATGAACTTCTTCTATGCATATGTTTCAATGATTACTTTATGATCTTGTCTTATATCAAACTTCAGATGCACCGATTCATATGTATAAAACCATGGTGATTCAAGCTGTTAAAAGTGAGATGAGATAGTCCTAAAATCTAATGGAAAGATTAAAGAAGTTGTCTTGAAAGGCCTACAATCTCTTTGAATTCATGCAAACTTAGCGAAAAATAGGGTACAACAGGAGGACAAAAGATCCATATAAGTCATATCAATTAGTTGGGCTTAAGGCTTAGTCGTGGTAGTGCACTTACTTTAGATCCGATATTCACTAGTAGTCTCGTAGTTTTGTTCAATATTTGTATGCTAGAGCAAACATAAAGATCTTCTAGTGTTAGAGAACCTAAATATTTTATATTTGATTGAGATTGATCTAAATGGAGCAACATGGATTCATATAGTTGATCCCAACTAGGCTGGGTTTGAGACATTATATTGCTATTGTTGTTGCATAAATCGACTTTATCATCCTTCACAAATTATTTTTCTTATCTTCAATAGCTCTTTACAAGCAGTATCCAAAAAAGTGAAGATTTTTAAACTGGAAAATTTTCTCTAACAAAAGCCACCAATCATCTACACAAGTAGGGGCATGTTGGATCTACCAAAAAGAAACTAAGAACATGGGGTTATTCCTCAATTATACAGTGTCATTCTCGATGGGTTCAAATTTGCAATTTTTCTATGTTCAAGTAACCCACATAATGGCTTAAGAAGCAACATCCCACTCAGAGTCTTCTCTTCCTTTTCCTAATATCCTAACTGTAAAACACTTCCTTCCCTCTGCTTTGCATAATCTATTGTACTAAAAACTGGTTCAGGACTGTTTACCATGAAACCGTTGCCACATGACAATGCAGATGGAGGTTATATGTATTCTCTCGCACGCCTACACATAACACTACCTGACAAGTGTAGTCCTTTCTTCCTCAGGTTGTCGGATGTCAGGATCACCTCCTTAGTTGCTAGCCACGCAAAATATCACACTTTCTTACTCGCCCAGAATACCTATACCGATGAACGTGGAAAATTCATCTTCACTATCACTAACATTTTCTAGTAGTAAGCTTTGATTGAGAACATACCATCTCTCCATGATACCCCATCTCCACAAATCCTGCGAAGTGTGCGTTCTATTCTGCTAATAAAGTAGTTCTACTATGCATCAGAATTTCTCTATCTATCAGTATTAGATCTCCCTTCTTAAGACATTTATAAATTTCTAGATCCTCAGAATGTTGTTGATGGCATTACTTGAGGGCTAGACGTGAATCTACTTTATTCCTACTTATACCTCGTTTATATATGCATATTCATACCTTGCTTTCTGAAAACTATTTATTCCTTACTGGCGAACCAGGTTGGACGATTAAATTATTTCTTACTTTCACTTGTAATGAGTTAAGCAAAAGGGGCTTTCTTTTTAAATGTTAAAGCAAATTGAGTGGGAACAGGATGCTGTTATATTTACCCAGTAAAAGTAGATGATAGAAAGTGAACAGTGACAGAAACTCAGCTCAATCAGAAATATATTCTTGATCCTTGATAGGTTTAAAAATAGCAAATATCTAGATGGCCCCCATAAACATAGCATCATTTGTCAAGTAAATGCCTGAACTTTCCAATGACCATTTAGACACTTCTTTGTCTTATAAATACCCCGATCAGATGTATTGTGCACGACTAACTATCGTCATTGACATGTCAAATGAATAATGAAACGATGAAGCATGTCAAAAAGTATGATGATGAAAAATTTCCCATCTCCTAGCATCAGAACCCTTCCCCCTCCCTTGCATTTTAATCTTAGAACTATTTCTTCCAAAATATTCCTCAGCTCCAATAGTTTGAAATAGAGGAAACATGGTAACTGGGAAGTACCATGAACAGCGGAGACAATGTTGTTAATAGGTTTTCTGGCCAACAATTTTGTCGGGTTCTTCAACTGCAATAACTTGGAAGTTGCCGGCAAGGGAAATGGAGACTCTCGGTAAAGGGCCTTCAGGTGGACTGCTGAAGTTTGGTTTTTCAGACAACGATTCAGGCCAAAGGTTCTGATATTCTTCATGGCACAGTTTCTGGTCAAAACTTTGTAAATGTTGTGTGTTTTAGGGCGTGAAAGAAAGGAAAAGGAGAGAACATTTACTATCGATGGTCGGTGATCATTTTTCCCCCTTTTCTTTTAAAAAATGGAGAGGAAAACATAGTCACTTCTTCTTTGTGGGGATCCCTCCTGTTTGTTCTTATTCTTCTTTCAGGTCCCTCCCCTCTTTCTCATTTTAAATCCCTGCTGCCAGCTTCTTCTTCATTTTTCACAGTTGCCTCTAGTAGTGTTAGTTTTTTTGCCATGGCATCACTTAACCATAAGCTTATATATGGTGTGATCTTCAAGTTCTTTCATTATTTATTATTGAAATTTTTTATCTTTATCATGTAGGATTAATACGAGTGGCAGAGTTGGTAAATAATCTAAGAAAATCGAGGAAGAAGGATTAGGGGAAAAAGGAAAAAAAAACCCCAGAGAAAAGCTTAATTTGAGTCATTCACACGCTCAAGTATTTTTTATGTCAGCCTGAGGTGTTTAAGAGACACAGTGCTGCTGGGAAGAAGTGTCTAAATGATGTCTAACTAAGGTGTAGTGTTTAAGGGGCTATTTATGTATTTATCCTTCAAAATTTGCAAAGTGTAAGAGAAAAGTATTACATGATACTTTGTGTACTTGCAACGCAAGTAAAAAAAGTACCTGCCTTATCTAATCATAATATCATTTGACTAGAGCTCCATGCATCTAAGACTTGATACTTGTGCAACACAAGATGCACTCAGAACCTATGTCTCCCCAAATCCAATATGATGCACAATATGCACTAACATTGACTAGAATTGCAATATGTTCCTGTTTACCTTAATGTAATAGGAGCATCACCACGAGGTACATCAAACTAGTCGAATGTGCTCTCCAGATTAATATACGAGTCAAATAGGCTGAGGTATTTGTGAAGTTCACCTCAAAATGTTTCAAATTCTTCCAGTGGTTTTTTTTAATTATTTTTTTAATCTTTCAACTAATAAGTATAACTATCCAATTCTTATTTTGTCTTTTCAACATTTCAAGTTTGCAATATGTAAACAAGTTGCACTTACTTCTCATATTATGCAAATCCTCTTAATCTCATTTGATCCATGCTCTTTCTGCTGAGGTTTTTCTCATTGTATTGATATGTTATGCAGAATATTACAGATAAAAGTTTGCATCTGGTGGCTGACAATTATCAAGAATTAGAATCGTTGAACATCACTAGGTTGGATATTTTCTCTCAGTCTGCGCGAGATTAGTTAAGGGAAGAGTTGTTTTTAAATGTTCTGGATAACCCATAGCATCTCTGGGACATAAGGGCGCCCTTTCTTCGCTTTAGGCCTTTGTCTGTTGTATGGATGATTGATGATATAAGCCTCCCTTTCTCTAAGAAGGATACTTACTATCATCTTGAGAGAATTTCTAGTTGTTCAGTTTCATAAAAAGAGTATTTCTAATTGTTTGATCTTTATAATCCTTTTGAGAGGGAACAAATATGATTATTTGTTCTTGATTGTACTGATTTTGTTAGATGTGACTAGGTGCATCAAGATGACGGATTCTGGTTTGCAGCGGATATTGCTGAACTGCTCTTCCCTTCAGAGTTTGAACCTTTATGCCCTCTCCACGTAACCACTTGTTTCATTTTATAACTCAACTGTCAAAAACTATATGTTCCATTTCATTGCATATCATGTGTAAATTCATCTTTACTACTGCTCAGTGGTATACTACAAATTTGCATATGTTTTGAGTTTCTTCTCAGACAAGCTGCTTCCTTTCTTTCTTGCAGCTTAACGGATGAAGCTTATAAGATGATATCTCGTCTGCCTCATCTTAGATTCCTGGATCTCTGTGGTGCTCAGGTATAATCTTCAGCATTTTCTAAGCTGCTTTTCATAGGTTATGCTATTGTTAGGTGAAATATCGAAACTGTTTGACACTGCTAATAACCCCAGTTGTCCTTCAGAATCTGACAGATGACGGGCTTTCTTGTATAGCTATGTGCAAAAACCTGGTTTCTCTCAATTTGACATGGTATGTAACCTAAGTATGTTTTCATTTTCACTGGGAGCAAAAGTAGAACAATTGTATGTTATTGATCCGATATATATTCACATTTACAGGTGTGTACAAGTCAGTGATGTTGGGGTCATAGCAATAGCTCAAGGCTGCAGGTCTCTTGAATTACTAAGGTGAATGTGAACCTAGAATTATCACTAAAATAGGAAAACCAAATTGATCTATGCTAATTTAGTTCAGCACCTCCACAAAATTGACAAATATCCTATATTTGTGAACTAATTGAGAAATAGATATCCTGTTTTTGAATATTTCAAAGTTTGTGAAGTCGTTGGGCCTCCGGCTTAAGCAATTATAAGACAAAGTATAACCAATTCCTATTGGCTGCTGATTTATTTGCAATTTCATTAATGAACTGGACTATTTCTGTAATCACTAAATCTGTGACCTTCCAGTGAACTACTTTTTTTTCCGGGTACCTTCCAGTGAACTGACTGCTATATTTATTTAATTTCCTTTTATGCTGCTGCTGCAGTTTGTTTGGGATACTTGGGGTCTCTGACAGGTGCTTGGAGGTGCTTTCTAGCTTCTGCTCCAATACACTTACAACCCTTGATGTAAATGGGTGCATCAATATAAAGGTATGTTGAGTTAGAGATAGAGTTCGATGAGGTCAAATCTTTGATGATTCCATCATCTATTATCAAGTTGCAAAAACTTTTGAGCTTTCGAGCGAGGAAAAAAAGGGGGGAAATATCCTTAGAATCTCCAGCCATGCTATCACCTTTGTTTCCTAGAATACAACAATGACAACAACATAACAAATATAATCCCACAAGTGGGGTTTGGGGAGGGCAAGATGTATGTAGATCTTACCCTTATCTTTGTGGAGGTAGAGAGATTGTTCTCAGTGGATCCTCGACTCAATATAAGAGTAATCAGAGAAGGAATGAAAAGAACATTACGACAACAAAATAACATGAAGTATATAATAAAGCATTAACTACTAGTAAAGACCGGAGATTCTACGTGAAATATTAACTAATACTACCAAATAGGGAAAAGATGAGGAGAAGAGACGAGCCCCATGCCTCTCTCATAAAAATTCTACAACACTCGACTACCATTGCCCTTCTACTTTAATTCTCGACCTCCATACCTTCCTATCTAGGGTCATGTCTTCAGTAAGCTGAAGATGTGATATATTTTGTTTAGTCACCTCCTCTCAGTTCTTCTTTGGTCTACCTTAGCCTATGCTAGACTCTACTATAGCCAGCCTCTTGCACCTCCTTACTAGTGCATTCGAGCACTTCCTCTTCATTATTTAATCATCTCACCGTTGCTTCCCTTGTCTTGTCCGCCACAGAGGCCACTTCCACCTTGTCTTGTATAACTTCACTCTTTATCCTATCTCTGCTAAATCCTCATCTTTGCCACCTTCATTTTTTGAACGTGTACCATCTTTGACTGACCAACACGCTGCCCCATATTACAAATGTAGATCTAACCACCACTTTGTAGAATTTGTTTTAAGCTTTGGTGACACATTCTTATCACACTGTGCCTCAAACACATGTCTCCATTTCACCCATTCCGCTCCAACCAATGTGCCGTATCGTCATTGATCTCCCCTTTTTTGTGAGGTTAAAATATAAGAGAAATAAGCAGTTTCCTCTGTTTCCTAGAATATTGGCTCATAAAGCACATGTGATAAAGTTGGAAAACAATTGGATCGTGCTATGTAGCAATTAAAAGCTAAGCCTTTCAAGATGGTTTGCGCAGTAGGTTTTCTATGTTTATTACTTTGTCAGCTGGAAGTTCCTGCTTTTCTGTTATCTCATATTTCCACATGATTTATATGATTTTCTTACTGTTGGTGCATTACTTTGTAGAATCGCAGCCGTGATCAACTGCTTAAGTTATTCCCGAACTTGATATGCTTCAAAGTGCATAGCTAAGTTGTGAGTTGTCAAGGATTTCATCTTTTCTTCCTTGATCAGTATCTCAGCTAGCACAAAGTGATTGAAAGAAACTGATCCCAAATTGCTAATGGATTATGATGAGCCCTTGATTTATTGTCAACAGGAGAAAAAGAATGAAGGGGTGAAATTAGCTCACCTGCTTCTACGAAAGATAAAACAGGGCAATTCAGCATACTCTGCGTGGCACTTATTTTCATCTTTTACTGGCGAAGATTTATTTATTCCATATACGCTCATCATTGCCGTCATCTCTTATGTGATCCAGGCTGCTGTATTTTCTACAGATATATTTGCATAGCATGGGTCTGTGGCTTTACTAATTCCTAAACTTCAACACGCTTTTATGTAGCCAGATGTTCTATGTGGATTCATGTAAATCTTTATTGGGGAGGATGTATTATTGTCATTCCCTTCTTTATTGATATGCTATGGAACTTATGGTTCATATCTGAAGCTAAAAGATTAAGGTCTGTTTCTTGTTTGGTGAACGTTTTCTTCTCTCGTCCGAGGCTAAATTTCTCTGGATATTTTAGTGTGGATGAGTATCGTTGGTTCTTCATGGGAATTGACAAATTCATCTCATCCCTCACGGTGAGTTCAGTCGCCTGTGGAAGGATAGACGTCTCTCTTTGAATTGCTGGGAGGGGATGCTGTTTACTGCAGCTACCACTGTTTGTGTGGCCATTATAATCAGATATTTCCTGAAAAATGCTAGTTTAGTTTGCAAAGAAAGTGAGAAAACATAACAAGCTTGAACGTGGATTGACATACTACTCTTATTCATAATATAGAAGCATCAAAGTTCAGAAATATAAAAATATAATTCTCTTTGACTAAATCAAGCTTATCAGAACAAGTATCTGGAATGAAAATGTAGCACCACAAGATGGTCGATTTCTGTGAGTAAATGACAGTAAGTCATAGAAAACACAAAACAACGTTAGTGTTAAAGATTGCAGGGCTATCCTATGGTTGTGCTGTTACCAATTGTGGAGTCGAAGAACGCGGGAAAGATGAGAGGCGTACATAAGAAAGCTAAGTCTTAGACTTTACTGCCTGTTTGAAAGATGTGTGGATCCTAGGCTTCATCAAGCAGACAATATCACTAGTTGAATGAGTTACATACCAACATATTCAGAAACATTAGCTGAAGCATTGCGGATGTAGGCCGAGCGCAAAAGTAGCTTTGAGTTTGAAGCAAATATTTGGCTATTTTCTGTCTTCTAACAATAAGGCAAAGACAAAATTTAGTTTTTATAGATCTTTCCTTAGCTGAGCATATCAAGCTGTGGGAAGTTCAGCTCCTCCACCAAGTCCAACATGCAAAATCAGAACTTGCAAAACAAATCATCAATATCAATAGGAACTATGATATAAAAAAAACTAGGAAATACCACACTAAAAGTGAAAGCATCTAACACACACACACATATATTGCCAACTTGAAAGTTAACTCTCAAGCTTTTGAATGACACCATGCAAGTATGATTTGTTTTATTAAAAACTTATCTAGGTTTCTAAAATATTGTGAATGTGGTGGATGGAGAGCATTATGTGAAGTGATGAATACTGCATCTTGAGGTAGTGATGCAAAATCTAATATAACATAATTAAAAAGAAAGAATCTACATAATAGCATGAGTATACCTTATAATAAGGTATGATTGAACTTCTTTTAATAAATTCTTTCCATTCCTAATATTTGAGAATCGTTTCGGTATCGGCATTTGAGGGTCATTCTCCAATAAGAGTGTTGGGTGCGGTTTTAGGCCTTTGCAGTTTGAAGTAGGTTTGCTATCCTTCTTTGAGACTGTAATTGAATAATTGATTATTCTTCTATAATAGGCTTTGGGATGATATCGTATCATAATTTGGGTTGTTGAACTATTGGCCGTGTGGGGGTCTTATTTGCTGCTCTGTTTGTTTTGTGGGCATGTATTTCATGAGTTGCCTGTGATAGAAGTTTGTAATACTGTTTGACTTGTAGTGCTCGAGAGAGGAGTAGAGTTGTGGGTTGTAGCATATTTTGAGAAATAAAATGCTTCTCAAATGGTGTTAACTTATTTCAAATGAATTCGTTCCCATTGTTTACATATGAGGCCGCTGTCATGATTTGGTTAAGTTTTGAGAATTTGAAATAGTTGTATATGTTTGTTTAGCTGATCATTACCTCCATACATATGTATTGTGATGCATGCATCTTCATTCATCATATCATGGATCTTGGGAAGTTCTCAAATGTGAAAATTCTTTTTGAGAAAGAAAATGAGATACCTTTAAAATCCTTGACCACGAGCTAGCCAGTAAAAGGATGAGAAATTGCGATTGTGATTTTGAGAAAGAAAATGAGACACTTTTAAAATACTTAACCACGAATTAGGTGACAAGAGGATAAGAAAGAAAATGATATATGTATGCAGGTGGAGCGTTCCTTAATTTTCTTTCATAAGTTTGATCAATCTCTAATACCAGTCGGTCAAACCTACTGATATATGTAGCCGGATTGTACTCACCCCTACTTCTGTGTCGCTTTTTGATGCAGATTCTAGTCAAGGTTTTCCTTGCAGCAATTAATCATCTTCGAGCGAACAACCTATTTTAGATTTGATGGTGAGATCCTGCGTTCCAGATCATCATCATTTCTACCTTTTATCTTAATCTTTGTTTCTATTCGGAGATCGTGTTGTATTTATCTTCCCACGGTTGTATTAGATACTATTTATACTTATGACACTTGATTTTGGGGATATCCATCTTAGTACTACTTCTTTTCTTTTGATTTGTTGCCTGACTTTCTCCTTTTGGGTGTCTCGTATGTGATTTACTTTTTGACCTATACATTCGGATGCATTCAAATATATATCATCATGACCTTGATTTTTGGTTCATGACACGTTTACATGTAACTAAATCTATTCTCAAAGAGCAATATTATTAAAAGGACCCAAGTAATATTATGATATTAATTTTATAATTTACTTGAACTCCAGCAGAGCATGACTACTAGAAGTGACCATATTTTGTAAATTTTATTGTAATTATTTATGTCTAATGACTATCAAAATTTGTAATTTTTTTCTAAGCTTCTTGCCACAACAATTTTTCTAAGCGTCTTTGCTAACGTCATAGTCAAAGCTTCTTCTAGATAGTTACGATAGCAAGGACTCAATATAAATTATTTTTTTATCTCAATTATGTGACATTAAAAGATTTTTTTAAATTATTTTTAAAAATTTTAAGTTGTTAATTACTGAGACCTATAGAACATTTTATTTGCTATCTATTTTGTTCTAATTTATGTTGCACATACAAAATTTTTAGACCTAAACTTCTTGGTTTAATTATGCTATTATAGTTTTTAAAGTATTTTTTTTAACACAAATATAATCATTAAAATCATTATTTAATTTTATTTGTCCAGCTTAAAAAGGAAAACTTAATTTTTTATTTTGTTTTTACTTTGTCCTAATTTTGATTTTTAAATGCTTAAAATAATTTATTAGGATGATATACTAAAATCATAGTTGAAGTAGTTGAAAAAATGATTTATTAGGGATAATATCATAAAATCATAGTTGAAGCAGCTGAAGAAATATAAGGAAGAAATCGAAGCAGGCACGTCAATACCAGCAACCTTAGAAAAATTAAATTAAAAAATTTACAAAATATTTTTTATTGATCCTACGTAATAAAGGAAAAGAAGTACACAACTGAAGCAGATAGGACAACCGAAAGCTGCTCAAGCAAGCAACACGATCGAAAGCTGCTGAAATTATTTGCTTAATATAAGTACTAAACTAATACTCACTGATAACCTTGCTGTCCTTGGATAAACTTCTATCACACTTTCTAAGGGATAGATGATTTATCTAAGTCTTATACACTATATTTCGAAAGATCATCAAGTGATTCTCTTATTTTGAGAAACTCAAGTTAGCTATCATCAGATAAAAAGCTTTTGTCAAGGTTAAAATAAGAAGTCCTCCTTTATTTTTATTCCTAAAATCAAAATAACTACGAATTTCGTGATAACCCCTTGAAATAGTCCCAATGTGGCCCGAATCCATAGTTTTTTTTATATAATTATACACATATACACCCACAAATGTACTAAAACATTTTTAAAAATATTAATAGTTTCATCTTAATTAGTTGTTAAGCCTCAAGTTCATTTCTTAAAAGAAAAGTAAAAAAACTCAGCTTATGGAATATTTGATTCTTTAAGTTACTATGTTTTAAAAGCCATTAGTATATATTCCCTCCATCCATCTTTACTTGTTCTTTATTGACTTGACACAAAAATTAAAAAGTAATAAATAATAGAGGTGATTTTACCAAATCATCCTTTGAATATTGTGTAATAAGAAGATACCACCAAAACCCAAAGGTAAGTTCTACAGCATGATGGTAAAAGGGTGGAGTGTTGGTCAATAAAAAATGCACATGTCCAGAAGATGCAGGTTGCAGAGATGAGGATGCTGAGATGGATGTGCGGGCACACAAGGAGGGATAAGATTAGGAATGAGACCATTCGGGAGAAGTTAGAGGTGGCCCTGGTAGCTGATAAGATGAGGGAAGCGAGACTGCGATGGTTTGGACATGTGCAGAGAAGAGGTACCGATGCTCCTGTAAGGAGATGCGAGAGGTTGGACTTAGGAGGCACTAGGAGAAGTAGAGGTAGACCAAAAAAGTATTGGGGAGAGGTAATTAGACAGGACATGGCGAGACTTGATCTCACCGAGGACATGACCTTATATACGAAGGAGTGGAAGTCGCGTATTAGAGTAGAAGACTAATGGGTTAGCAAGATTAGGTGAATGTCTAGTCGCGAGGTAGTGTAGGGTGTTGTCTTTATCTGTATCATGTGTGTTAAATTTATAGTAATTGCATAATGTTATGTGCTTTTCAGTAGTAGTCACTCTTTCTATTCCTTTCTTTCCTTTCATCTTTGTCATATCTAGTCTAATCCGCCTATGGGTTGAGACGAGGGTTCCCAGGAAACAACCGCTCTACTTCTATGAGGTAGTGGTAAGGTCTGCGTACATTCTGCCCTCCTCAGACCCCACTTGTGGGATTCCACTGGATATGTTGTTGTTGTTGTTGTTGTATTCTTTGAATATAACAAATATAATACATTGAAAAATATAATTGAGAAATGACTATAATTAATAATAAGAATAGATTAAAAAGAAACAGTAAAATTATCTCTTGATTTCATAAACAGGACAAGTATTGTTAAATATTCTCAAATAATATAGTAAACAAGTAAAAATGAACGGAGGAAGTATATATTGAATAATTACTTGAAATACTCTATAAATTGGGTCGTTTATTTGTAAGATAGATTGCTAATTCCTTTTAGTGTCCTCTTATTATAGAATTTACTCAAAGTTAGTTTGCCTTTTTAAAAACAAAATACGAAAAAGGACCAAAAATACCTTTGGACTATTCGAAAAGGTTATACCCTCATCTACCTATTGAGCTAAGAATATCTCCCGATCTACCTTTTTGGTCTATATCATCCTTAAAACTAATAGCCTTTTATTTTTTAATAATAATAATAATAATTTATTACATGACATTTTTTGATGGGATAAATTAAATTTCAGTCCATTAATTTTTTTTCTACCCGCTCCGATTCATATTCATTACCCATGACCCAAACCCAATTAAAAGACCCATTTCAACCTACTTTTCTCTATCAATTCTGCAGCAGAAACACCTAGAGAAGGTGGATTTCAAAAAACTGAACCGCAACTTCCTCTACACCCTTAATACCCAATCCCAATTCCAATTCACCACAACTCTATATGATACAACACCGCCACTGCGTCCTGATGTATTAATATTCTCTTTGGAAAATCTTGAACAATCCTAATATAACGTTCTTCTCACCATCAGATCCAACAACAGAACAATCAAATGATATAGAAATTGGTCCCTTCGAGACCAATGCATTTGCGATTTGTATATCAAATCAAACCCAAAACTACTACCAACAAAAATATGCGCAAATTGTTAATCCAACAGAAACAAGTTTGGGAGCGGGTATTACGGTTAAGGGAGGAAGAGCGGTGATCTGTTAATCTTTTTCTTGTAATGGGTCTTTTAATTGGGTTTGGGTCATGGGTAATGAATATGGATCGGAGCGGGTAGAAGAAAAAAATTAATGGGCTGAAATTTAATTTTATCCTATCAAAAAAATACCATGTAATAAAAAATAATAATAATAATAATAATAATAATAATAATAATAATAATAAGTATTGAAAAATAAAAAATTGTTACATAATTAGGCAAACATATAACTATAAATACCATATCTTAACTACATTTTAATATTATTGCATTTATGGCAATTTCGTAAACTTTTTTTGCTATAAAGTTGGACCCCACAACTCCCCATGTATAAAACCTAAAAATTTTCCCTCACTATCTCTCCAATATATACAAACAGTTCCATAAATAAAGGAAGTAAAATATAAATATAATTCGTTTTCCTAATTGAACTCTTCTTCTAAAAATAAGATGGTATTTCTATTCTAAATAAAAAAGAGATTTTCTTTCCTAGTGTGACTATTTTGTCCCAAAAAAAAAAATTCATCCTAGTTTCTTGAAGACAAATTGCAAAACGGAAAAAATTACTTTTTTGCTGTGTTTTTGGGAGAAAATTACTGGTGAGATTTGTTTTGGTTTCCTTTTTTTAATTTTGTTTTTTGCTGTGATGCGTATTGGAAGGTAAAAGAAAAATTTATAGCGAACATTCAAATGATATTGGTGTTCCAAACAATGGCGTTGATTTTGTATATTATGGATTTAAATTTATATAAAAACTTTATATTATGCCTACAGTATAAAAGATCAATTTCCGTTATATACATGATTGAGACTTTTTTTGTTGATTGTGTATTGTGTTCACATGCCAAATCGCAATGGCAAGAGAGGGAGGGATTCCGTACTGTTTGTATTGGTTGTATAACCTGCTCATATGTCATGCAATTTGTCTATTTGGTTTTCGGGAATAATATACATGTTATACGCAAGTTGATATGTGTTTAGATTTTCACTTTCGGTTGTATATGTATAAACCGATTTTAAGCAATTTTGAGTAATGTATATTGTGTATATATGAAGCAACTTATTATGTTCTTATGTTGTTTTTGTGAAATTATTCAATTTTGTATATAAATCATGCAATTTGTCTATATGATTTTCGGGTAAAAGATACATGTTATACGCAAGTTGATATGTGTGTAGATCTTCAAGTTCAGTTGTATATGTATAAACCGCTTTTAAGTAAATTTGTGTAAATGTATATTATGTATATATGAAACACCTTATTATCTAGTTATGTTGTTTTTTATGAAATTATTCAATATTATATATAAATTTTGTTGTGGGCATGGATCTTTTCTTTTTTGGGGACAAAATAGTTACACTAGGAAAGGAAATCTATTTTTCTATTTTTTATTTAGAATGGAAATACCATCTTATTTTTAGAAGAAGAATTCAATTAGGAAAAAGAATTATATTTGGTATTTTACTTCCTTTATTTATGAAACCGTTTTCCATATATAATACCTGAAAAGTCTCCTATTTAATGAACAAACTTTTGGCATTTTCGTTTTATACACTACCAAAAATTCCGACTTATACATTGATTTGCTATGACCAAAGTTAGAAAAGGTAATTACATAAACATTAGCTATTTTAGGCAATTATGTTTTTTTAAGTTTGTCATTTATGAAAAATCCCCTTAGTTTTAAGGGTAGATATGGACCAAAAAGATAGAGTAAGGGGTATTTTTAACCCAATAAATAGATGAAGGGTATATTAAACCTTTTCAAATAGTCCAAGAGTATTGGCCCTTTTTCAAAAAAATAAAAAAAATTATGAAAAAGTATTCTTAGTTCAGTTCTAGTAGTCCTTTTCTTATTATTCTCAATATTCTAGCAAATATATTTTGTAGCACAATAGAAACATTTCATAAACTATATTCTATACCTTATATTGTTCTTTTGTAAATTGTTATTTACTTCATAGAGAAGTATTAAAAACACTTTTGAACTTGACTAAATTATTAGTTTCATTCATAAACTATTGATAGACTTAAAAACACCCTTCAACTTGGCAAACTAAGCTTAGATACTTAAAAAAATACCACATCAGCCTTAAAAAAAAAGAGAAATTTTTTCTTCAATTATTAATTACCAACTACTAGAATACCCTTCTTCTTACCATTTAAACTTTCTTTCATTAATGGTGACCTCAAAACAAGATTTTTTTCCATTCTCATTTTAATTACTTAATTCTCTTTCTTTTTCTATTTTGTTTATGATCATTTTTTTGTCAATGTGCACTTCTGACAACGTTAAAAGTTTCATGGTCAGATAACAATCTCGTAAGAAGATTTTGGAATTGTAAAAACATAGCAGCAAATGAAGCTCTACAAAATTTTAAATCAAAATTTAATAAATTACATAAAGGGTCATTTACTTAAGGGTGAAAAACATAACTATACAATTTTATATACCAAATTACATGGTCCTACCAACTTTTTTTAATTTACACAAATATACCAATCTTTTATTACAAAAAAGACAAAAGGTATTTGTTGATATTATATAATGTTGATTTGATTGGTATTGGAAAATGAAAAAGTAAAATAAAGATGGTATAGTTTAGTAAAAAATTATTGTTTTTATAAATAAAAAAATCCTTGTAATTCCCACTCTTAAAATGTCCATTCATGTAATTTTTCCTTTACTTAAATAATATATTATATAACATTAATTATGAATTTTAGTACATGCTCTATTTTTGCCAAAAATAGCTATATTGTTTTTTACCGGAAATAGCAAAGAGAAATAAAACACTTTTCTATTTCTTCCTCTCATTCTCTTTTACTTTTTTATCCATGTCTTTCTCTTCCTTTGTCTACTTTTCTTCCCCTTCTTCTCTCTCTTAAAAATAATGATTAATTATTTTAATTTAAAATTCAATTTTAAATTGAATATTACGTAAATTATGCTTGTATTATTCTTTAAATTAGAGATTTATTTTTTGTAAATACATATATAATATGTTTTTAACATTATTTTAGTGTATTAGTAATATTTTAACTAATTTAAATAGTATTTGAATGCTTTAAACTCAAGCATAATATTTTTTTTTGACATCATTAACAAAAATAAATAAACATAAACAATAATTGTAATACATTTTAAATTCAATACATTACATATATTATAGAAATTTTTCAATGTATGAGGAGAATGTTTAATTAACATATTTTTAATACAATAATATATTTTAACATCATTAATAAGAAAAAAATAAAAAATAATTAATATACATTTTGAATTCAATCTATAACAAAAATTATAATAATGTTTCAATGCACATGTGCTTATATAACTATTTTTTTTAATACAAATATGTCAAAAGTATTATGTCTGCATTTCAAATATTCCCAGAAAAATTTAAATTAATCATACATTATTGGAAATGTATTATATTTGTTGAAATAACAATAATCAAATTCATAATAATATATAATATTGAATTCAAATTGTATTGCAAATATTGTTTATGTTTAATACACTTTTTAATACGATTATAATATAACTTTTTAAAGATGCATCTTCTTCTACGGCAAATCACCATCATTAGACTACAAATTACCAGTCAGTCCACTTGCAACCATTAAACTCCTCCTCTTCTTTTTTCGATCCAAACGCCACTACTGGATCTGAAGCCAGAGAAATTTTTTCGATGAGATCTAAATATTGATTTTCACAAAGCTCATTGGAGCAACAAATATCATTAAAATTATATTTAGATTTAACAACACCTTCAATTTTTTGTTCTACACTTTTACTCAAACAATGAAAAAATTACAATGCTTGAGTGATAATCTCCAGCTGAAGAAGATAAGGCATGGATAAAATTAGTTGAGAATTGTAAAAATTATCTCCAATAGAAAAATATGTCGTTTAGCCAAGGTTTTTTCAAGAGATGCAACACTTACTCCCAAAATGTAGACACTATTAAGGCATAAGTGTTGACACCCAATTTTGACCCACCTTAACCCTGTTTTTTATGTAATTCGAATATTTAAGTATTTTAAAAAATATATTTTTGTATAAATTTATATTTTAATTATCTTTTTTCTACCCAAACAATTGTATATTTTTTTGCATTCATAATTTACAAAATTATTGTTATTACTATTATTATTATTTACTCACTTTTGAAATTTATCTTTTGTATTATTTTATAAATGTTTCAATGAGAAAATTTTAAGTTATTAATTTATCGTAAATAACATTGATCTATTTTTTTTTATAATAAAAATAATTAATGATTTAATAAAATTTATTACGTAGTAATTTAGTAGTTATTTATATATGTATTTTGATGAAATTTGATTTAGCCTCAATTATATTCAAATTTTAAACTCAGTCAAATCTTTTCATATTTAAAAAATCCTCCTAAATATGTATTTCCTTCATATGGAAGAATATATTTTCTCCCTCCCAAAAAAAAAATCCTCTCCTAATGATTGTTTCCTTCTTTCAAATTTACCGAATATTTTTTACTTTCTCTTAGTATGGCAAGAATTCTTTTATGTGATTATTTTCCTTCTTTTAAATTGACCGGATGTTTTTTTACTTACTCCTAGTATGGCAAGAATCTTGGTTTTGGTTAACTGAATCCGTGCAAATCAGTTTAAATATCCTCATTTATGGAAAATATATTTTTGAATAAGGTAAGTTAATCGATTTATTTTAGGATAAATATAATCGAATCAAATTGATTGATATTATATTTTGAATTTAATCAATTACGGATTGTGATTTGAATTCTGATTATTTCTTTCCTTATAAGTGGGGATGATTGGTAATTAAGAGATTTTCTGCCTAATTAATTGGATTCACTCCTTTATGGTAACAATATATTTTTATCCTCTTGCCTTTTAAATTTCTTTTCTCTATCCTATATAAGCATTCCATCTCCCACTCCTCATGAATGAAAAAAAAAAAACATATTCTCTCTTTTCAGATACACACTGTTTTGTTTAGTACTTTCTTTAGTGAAAAAAAAAAGAAAAGAAAAGAAAGGAGGAGACATTACACTAAGCGGATTGCAATAATCTTTTCAACTTCATTCTTTTCTTGGCATTAATTCGTAACTGGTTTGTTCTCTGTTTATATTCTGTTAGAATAAGGTCCTTTACGTGCTTGATTGCCATGACTATCGTATTGCTGGTTTGTTCCTCTTCTATGACATGTTAGAATAATACTTTTACATTATGTGTTTATTACTGCTGTTACGTTACTATTATTGCTCGTCGTTGTGAGTGTCTTGAAGCTTTCACTATTAATATAGGTATCTTCTTTACTGTTAGTAGCATTAAGATTATTATTTCCTTCTTTATTTTGCAATAATGTAACAATAAACAACTTGTGGATCTAGTTAAAAAGGGGGCGGGGAAATACGTGTTATATTTCTTTTTCTTTTCTTTTATTTTTAATCTTTTAAACAAGATTTCACTAAAATATTTTCTTCTAAAAAGTTCATTGTCTAGCCTCTTTCAACTTGGGCTAGACAATGCGGAAAAAGACTATCTCCTAACCTATAGTTAGTGAGGAAGTCAAAAGGAATTACGAGATCTAATTCCAAAATTTTATAATAACCGACGCGTCCCCGGAAATACCACCTACCCAATTTCTTTAAAAGAAAAAAAATAAACAAATAAAGAGAGAGATTATGTGTATCTATACTTAAATAATTATGTGCATATATATTGTATCAAAGTTTTTCTTACTTTTTTTATATACAAAATTATATATAATTTTTCTAAGACCGATCTCAAATAAAAATGTTTCTAGGTGAAGGAGCTATGATAACTAAATGTCATAGTTTCGTACCTACAAAGAAACAAACATTTTTTTTATTTATCTCTTGAAATCAAGGAAAATCTTTATTTCATTTTGGATTATTTGATTTGTTTATTTTCTGCATAATATTATTTGTGCTCCTTAACCTTAATAATAACATAAACAATGAGATTTATTTGATAACTTAGATTAAGATTAATAGCTTATTGTGTTATTACTTAGATCTTATTAAAAAAAAAGGATAAAAATTTGTGTTCTATAATTACTTGATAATTTGATTAGAGTTAATAATCAAGTCTATTTATTAACTTTAATTAACCAAATTATTTCGATGCATCACCTAGAGTTAATTACTTGTTCAATTACACTTCCGTTATTTTTGTCACCTATTTAATAAATAAAATAAATGATTTTATCACTTAGAATCAATTTAGGAAATTTTAAAATAAAGACCTTACTTGTTATTTGCAACCCCCCACATAAAATACGAGACACGGTCGGGACCCGCATTTGCGGACCTCGAAGGGTGCTTAACACCTTCCCTTCGAGGTAACTTGAGCCTTTACCCTCTCTCTGGTTAAATGTGACCTTTAGGCTAGAATGGTGTCCTAATGCACCTCAAAATCATTAGGTGGCGACTCTCCAATTTCAAAAAATGAAAATCCCAAAAGAGTCGTTGCCACGACGTCGTCCAGGTTCCCGTTTCTCCGCGAGGAAAAAATAGGGCGCGACAGAATGGCGACTCTGCTGGGGACTTAGGTTCTTACCATTACGTGTCTCTTTGTGTGGGTGTTTATTCTTTCCTTATATTGCTTTTATTATCTTACTAACTTATTTTTCTTTGTCCTTTTTCCCTTAATTTCACGCTAACTCCCTTCCCCTTTCCCTTTAGTCCCTTTCCCTTCCCCTTTTCTTATTTACTGCTTTAATTTATATAACACTGCTATTTGCTAATCGTTTACATTTAAATTTTAAACTGGCATTCCGTTCATAAGCTCCCCCACTTGGGACCCTCTTAATTTCTCTTTAAGGTGATGTCGTGCCTTTGCACTTCTCCGTACTCTTTTCAAACCAAATTTTAGAGAGTAAGCGCTTGCGTGGTGAATGGCGGATAGTCTTACTACCGTTGGACCACGTGCTTCTCATATAGGAATACCCAGTTCGTATCTAACCCACTCTTTAGAAACCTAGGATAGAGCTATCCACCTCAAATTTAAGTCATGCATGCATAAACCCTATATAGTTTAGCCCCATGAGGTCCAATCAACATAGTAGTAGCCACCCTGCTAAGTCTAGAAGGTCCAATCACCCTCCAAGACGAAATGTTTCAAATTATGTGTCTATGTGATCATTGTAATTAATCCAAGAAAAGTTATATTATTTAGAGTTTAGAAAATCCTTTGTTATCTTTGTTTTGCAAGTTTATGGGGTTCAATCAATGCTCTCGGGGAAATTTTATAATTATCCCAGTCCCCTTTTACGACCCATTTATGTCATTCAAAATTGTAACGGTTATAATCATTATCAATAAAATGAGTCTTTAAACTATTTGATTTTCTTAAACTCTAAACCCCGAATAATATCAATACGACTTGGGCTTATTATTGTGGTCACTTTTTGTCATCTTAGGCCTACCTCTGGCTTAATGAGGTCTTGTGCATGTAGGACGCTTATTTGTTTGATTAATTGTAAATGTTTATTTTTACTCTTCTTGATTTATTTACATCGTACCTTTTATTAAATTTGTTGTCATTTCCATTCATTTAAACGAGCTCAAATTCATCATCCTAGCATTAATAATTTATCCAGAAGTAATTTTATAGTTTTTATTGATGTTTTGTTTACTCATGTCATATACTAACTTTTGTATGTATTTTATGTCCTTCTATTAAAGTCTATCTAATATTCGAACGTCAGCTTGATTAAGAAACTGCAACAGGTCCAACATGCTCAATGTCCGTAAAAATGTCACCCGTCTTTCTTCCTATCCAATGTAAAACACATTTTTGACTCTCTCTCCTCACTCCATTCTTACTCGCATACTTCCTCGATCAATGCCTCAGAAAGATATTCATTTTGATGACTTGCCAAATGTAGAAGTACTCAATGAATCCTGAACTACGTTTGACCTGATTCCCGTTTAAGAGGGATACGTAGGCGCTCCTATGGAGTTCGGTCTTACCATAATAAAAATCTTTATTCTCCCTTTTGATCACAAACCGGGGCAGAATTTTTGAGAGGATCTCAAAAATTCTTTTAGATCATTTTCTACAAACTGGGGCAAAATTTTTTGAGCAGCTCTCAAAAATTTCGAACTGAAAACCGACAACGAGGACATCACGATGAAAGGCGAGTTATCAATAAAAGGACGTGTGGGTCGAGGCATGGCTACAGATCAACCTCCCCTTTTTCAAACTAATGATTTTTCTTTGAATGTAGAGTGGTATACATGCTTGGTATAACCTCTTTGTATCATACAAAGCAATCGACATTTTCTCACAATGGGCGAAGGTTAAATTATCTTATTCCCTTTTATATCGGTCTAACTTCTTGTTGCTTACTGAAATCGTACTTGGCCTACTAAGATGGCATGAAAATGAACTTGCATTCAGCCTACTTAAATAAAATTGCATGAAATTGAATTATGCATTATTTGGCCTACACAAATTGCAAAGAAAATATACACATTTATTTTTGTACATTGGCCTACTGAAAATTTCATTTTTGCATCGTCCTACTTAAATTGCGTGAAATTACCTTTTTCTACTTTGGCCTACTAAAATTATATGAAATTACATTTTTACATTGGTATACCGAACATCGCATTCTTACATTGGCCTACCGAAAAGTGTATTTTTGCATTGGCCTACTAAATTCGCATGAAATTATGTTTTGCATTAGCCTACTAAATTCGCATGAAATTACTTTTTCTACATAGGCCTACTAAAATTATATGAGATTACATTGGCATACCGAACATTGCATTCTTACATTGGCTTACTGAAAAGCGCATTCTTGCATTGGCCTACTAAATTCGCGTACAGTTACATTTTGCATGGCCTACTAAATTCACATGAAAGTTGCATTTTTGCATTGGCCTACTAAACTTACGTGAACTCTGCATTCCACATTTGGCCTACTAAAATTATAGGAAATTACATTTTACATTGGCATACTGAACTTTGCATTTCGACATTGGCCTACTAAAATTATTGAAAATTGCACTTTTACATTGGGCCTACTAATATTACTGAAGATTGCATCTCTGCATTGGCCTACTAAAATTATTAAAAATTGCATTTTTGCATGGGCCTACTAAATTTGCATGAAATTACATTCTGCATTGGCCTACTAAACTCGCATGAAAATTGCATTTTTGCATGGACCTGCTAAATTTGCATGAAATTACATTCTGCATTGGCCTACTAAACTCACATGAAAATTGCATTTTTGCATGGGCCTACTAAATTTGCATGAAATTACATTCTGCATTGGCCTACTAAACTCGCATGAAAATTGCATTTTTGCACGGGCCTACTAATTTCGCATGAAATTACATTCTGCATTGGCCTAATAAACTCGCATAAAAAAATTGCATTCTTGCATTTGGCCTACTAAACTTACGTGAAATTGCAATTTTTCTTGGCCTACTGGAAATTGCATTTTTCGCACTAGCCTACTTAAGTGACATGGAATTATACTTTTGCATTTGGCCTACCAAGGATGCATTGAAAATTGCATGGCCTATTAAAACAACACTTTCGGCCTACTACGTTGCCTTATTTGAAAACTTTGCATGGCCTACTGAAATCGCATTTACAGTTTAAAATAATTAAAAAAAAATTTTACACGACCTTCTGAAACTACATCTTGCCTACTGAAATTGCATGGCCTCCTCTCGAAAATTTTGCATTGGCTTGAAAAACCGCATGAAAATAGCATACCCTTAAGGCGTCATAGTCCAAAGGCATCATTTTCATAGCCTAATGACATCATTTCATGGCCTGGGGATTTAATTTATGTTTATCATAATCCGAAGGTATCATCGTCCAAAGGCATCATCCTTCATGGCCTACGGACATCATTTCATAACTTGAGGATATAATTTACAATTAGCATGGCCCAAGACATCATAGCCTAAAACATCATCCTTATCGTTTTATGGCAAATCTCATGGTCTAAGTGGGAACTTGCATCATATTTATGAATTCATTTCACTGTCTAATATATATGTTCTAACCGTTTTACCTAGTGTTTTAAAGTTACATATTTCGGATTTTCCGGAGCTTTATATATTATGCTACTCGGTTCGGAGACATGCCTCTCGCAACAAATCCTCGACATGTTTTTAACACTGTCCGTACCATCCCTTGCTCTCACTGTTCTACTACCATCCGAACCATATCATGTATTCTCACTTTTCGTACCATCTTATCTTTCCAATTCAAGCTACTATCGTGCCTACTTCAAGATCTGCACCGTTAATTTTAGTTTTAGGAATTTTATCCGTTCCTAAATCTAGAACTACATATGACCTGATTCTCGTATAACCAGAGATATGTAGGCAACTTGAAATTGAAGTCTCGGCCGTAATATTTTCACAACCCCTCATGTCTTGTTTTTCCTCCGATAATATTTCATCGGTCGGACAAAATTGGCTACTCCGTCAACTTTCTTTGCTCAACAATTCATCCCTCATTCCCGAGCAAAGAAGGGGCAGCTGTTGACACCCAATTTTGACCCACCTTAACCCTGTTTTTTATGTAATTCGAATATTTAAGTATTTTAAAAAATATATTTTTGTATAAATTTATATTTTAATTATCTTTTTTCTACCCAAACAATTGTATATTTTTTTGCATTCATAATTTACAAAATTATTGTTATTACTATTATTATTATTTACTCACTTTTGAAATTTATCTTTTGTATTATTTTATAAATGTTTCAATGAGAAAATTTTAAGTTATTAATTTATCGTAAATAACATTGATCTATTTTTTTTATAATAAAAATAATTAGTGATTTAATAAAATTTATTACGTAGTAATTTAGTAGTTATTTATATATGTATTTTGATGAAATTTGATTTAGCCTCAATTATATTCAAATTTTAAACTTAGTCAAATCTTTTCATATTTAAAAAATCCTCCTAAATATGTATTTCCTTCATATGGAAGAATATATTTTCTCCCTCCCAAAAAAAAAATCCTCTCCTAATGATTGTTTCCTTCTTTCAAATTTACCGAATATTTTTTACTTTCTCTTAGTATGGCAAGAATTCTTTTATGTGATTATTTTCCTTCTTTTAAATTGACCGGATGTTTTTTTACTTACTCCTAGTATGGCAAGAATCTTGGTTTTGGTTAACTGAATCCGTGCAAATCAGTTTAAATATCCTCATTTATGGAAAATATATTTTTGAATAAGGTAAGTTAATCGATTTATTTTAGGATAAATATAATCGAATCAAATTGATTGATATTATATTTTGAATTTAATCAATTACGGATTGTGATTTGAATTCTGATTATTTCTTTCCTTATAAGTGGGGATGATTGGTAATTAAGAGATTTTCTGCCTAATTAATTGGATTCACTCCTTTATGGTAACAATATATTTTTATCCTTTTGCCTTTTAAATTTCTTTTCTCTATCCTATATAAGCATTCCATCTCCCACTCCTCATGAATGAAAAAAAAAAAAAACATATTCTCTCTTTTCAGATACACACTGTTTTGTTTAGTACTTTCTTTAGTGAAAAAAAAAAGAAAAGAAAAGAAAGGAGGAGACATTACACTAAGCGGATTGCAATAATCTTTTCAACTTCATTCTTTTCTTGGCATTAATTCGTAACTGGTTTGTTCTCTGTTTATATTCTGTTAGAATAAGGTCCTTTACGTGCTTGATTGCCATGACTATCGTATTGCTGGTTTGTTCCTCTTCTATGACATGTTAGAATAATACTTTTACATTATGTGTTTATTACTGCTGTTACGTTACTATTATTGCTCGTCGTTGTGAGTGTCTTGAAGCTTTCACTATTAATATAGGTATCTTCTTTACTGTTAGTAGCATTAAGATTATTATTTCCTTCTTTATTTTGCAATAATGTAACAATAAACAACTTGTGGATCTAGTTAAAAAGGGGGCGGGGAAATACGTGTTATATTTCTTTTTCTTTTCTTTTATTTTTAATCTTTTAAACAAGATTTCACTAAAATATTTTCTTCTAAAAAGTTCATTGTCTAGCCCATTTCAACTTGGGCTAGACAATGCGGAAAAAGACTATCTCCTAACCTATAGTTAGTGAGGAAGTCAAAAGGAATTACGAGATCTAATTCCAAAATTTTATAATAACCGACGCGTCCCCGGAAATACCACCTACCCAATTTCTTTAAAAAAAAAATAATAAACAAATAAAGAGAGAGATTATGTGTATCTATACTTAAATAATTATGTGCATATATATTGTATCAAAGTTTTTCTTACTTTTTTTATAATACAAAATTATATATAATTTTTCTAAGACCGATCTCAAATAAAAATGTTTCTAGGTGAAGGAGCTATGATAACTAAATGTCATAGTTTCGTACCTACAAAGAAACAAACATTTTTTTTATTTATCTCTTGAAATCAAGGAAAATCTTTATTTCATTTTGGATTATTTGATTTGTTTATTTTCTGCGTAATATTATTTGTGCTCCTTAACCTTAATAATAACATAAACAATGAGATTTATTTGATAACTTAGATTAAGATTAATAGCTTATTGTGTTATTACTTAGATCTTATTAAAAAAAAAAGGATAAAAATTTGTGTTCTATAATTACTTGATAATTTGATTAGAGTTAATAATCAAGTCTATTTATTAACTTTAATTAACCAAATTATTTCGATGCATCACCTAGAGTTAATTACTTGTTCAATTACACTTCCGTTATTTTTGTCACCTATTTAAGAAAACTTTTAAGAAAATATACAACTTTGCCCCCTTAAATTACATTTACCAATTTATTTACTTTTTTACCAATTAATTTACATTTTTACCAAATCCAAAAATTTGACTTTTCCATTAAAATAATGATTTTTCCTTTTTTTTTTTCCTTTTTGATGGCCTGATCTGACCCGCATTAAATGCGGTCAGGCGGCTGATCTGACCCGCATTAAATGCGGTCAGGCGGCTCATTAAATGAGCCATTAATGCAACATTGTTTAAATTTCAACCACAACAACATACCAATTGCATACCAATTTCATGCTCCCAAAAAAATACCAATCGAATACCTATATAAATACCAAAAAACAGCAACCATGCAACAAGCCAATCCTAAATACCAAATAACATGCCAACATAAAAATGACAATACCATGATGCATCCCAACCAATTGCATACTAATTGCATACCATGATGCATACCAACATTTTACGCTTTACATTACGTTTATAAATTGAAAATTTTATTCTCCAATTGGGAAGAACATACTACTTTTTTGTCAATTATTATAAAAAAAATAAAAAATAAACAAGAAACCCATCAACAACACCAATTTCTAAATCTTTTAAATATCATTAATTTATTCTTCCTTTTCACCACATATCACATCACACTTTAATCAACTTTATCATAAAAAAAAATACTCTCTTTCCTACTTTTTAATAAAAGTTGGTATAAATTTGGTAATATAAATAAAGTTGGTAATGCCTTGTAATTTCATAACCCAAAAAAGGCATTTTTGAAATCCACCCTATTTAATAAATAAAATAAATGATTTTATCACTTAGAATCAATTTAGGAAATTTTAAAATAAAGACCTTACTTGTTATTTGCAACCCCCCACATAAAATACGAGACACGGTCGGGACCCGCATTTGCGGACCTCGAAGGGTGCTTAACACCTTCCCTTCGAGGTAACTTGAGCCTTTACCCTCTCTCTGGTTAAATGTGACCTTTAGGCTAGAATGGTGTCCTAATGCACCTCAAAATCATTAGGTAGCGACTCTCCAATTTCAAAAAATGAAAATCCCAAAAGAGTCGTTGCCACGACGTCGTCCAGGTTCCCGTTTCTCCGCGAGGAAAAAATAGGGCGCGACAATAAGTTATAAGACTATTAAAGCTAAAATTTTCTCATAGATGATAATAATTTTAAAGTAGCATCAATAAGCGTAATTAACTAAATAATTTATATTAATTAAATAAAAATTCCTTACATTACATGAAGTTGAGAGGTTGTTTTTAAGTCTATCAATAGTTTAAGAACAAAAGGAATAATTCGTGTCAAGTGCGAGAGTGTTTTTAGTACTTTTCTCTTTACTTTAAATGACCAAAATGTTAATAAGACTTTTAAGTTAGTAAATATAAACATATAAACAAAATTGAAAAATCTAACTAAAAATAAAAATTCGCCGTCTGTGGGGATCGAACCCACGACCACGTGGTTAAAAGCCACGCGCTCTACCACTGAGCTAAGACGGCTACCATGCTTATGCGAAGCACAATAAATCCAATTACAATGTACATTTAGATTATTTATTATAGCTTAATATGGCTATCCGTCTATCTATATATTATAAAAGTACGAATATTAATATGCAGAATATTAATTAACATAAATATCCTTAAAATATTGATCAATCGTTATGCCCTTTATTAATTATATTATACTAGATACGAAAAGACCCGTTAACGGGCCCAATACTAGTTTTTCAAAACCTATACAAAAAGTAATGTAGATTTCTAATTTTACTCGTATCAATATGATGAAAAAATATATATTAAAGTATTGTTCAATATACATTATTTGTCTTTTTTTTAAAAAAATAAATTAAATTAAGACTGATTTTTTAGAAAAGCAGAAGTAATATATATTATATTCTCATGTTTTCTAAATACTAAAATTAAAAGTTTGACTTATAAAATTATGAGAAAGATGATCTTTGTAGTTAAAAATATTTTAAAAATTGTATTGAAAAGCCAACTTGATTTTTAAAAGTGAAGGCTAAAATAGAGTTGATAAAAAATAGAGTGAAAGTTGAATAACAACTGGGGTCTACAATATATGAATGACGTTAATAATGAATACGTAAATTTATAATAGACAATAAAATTGAAACGATATAAAAAGAATGGGTCCACATATATTACATGTGTTTAGAGACTATAGGTGAAGAAATAAAATAATGCCAAGTATATACTATAATTGATAATATTAATGCCCCTTGTACAATTCTTCATAGCGATGATCGTCCTTCCATGACTCTTCTATATAATAGAAACTAGCTTGAAGCTGTTGGGATATATACTATTAACCATGGAATATATACTATTAACTATGAGTTCAAATATAGTATTTATTGTAGAAAAATTATTCATCCAATTTTAATAAAAGTTTTAATAGATCATATAATCGTTTATGTGTCCATTTACTTATATAGGGGATGATTTAGTGTATAGAGTTTTAGCTTATACACAGAGGATTAAATCATCGGTTCTTATAAGTATAAAGTTTTTCGTTCACAATCTAAGATGGAAATTGGACAAGCCATCGGTATAATTGTAGCACAAGATTGTGTATAATTTATCTTGATTATGGGAACAATGTAGTTCCAACTTCTTATGCTAGTGCATATTGTATGTATTGAACGAGACCGAGTAGAGATAGTTGTTTTAGACTGACTAATAAAAACATATTCTCTAAACTGTTAAATGTACTTATATTCTCAATCCTGATATAACTATTATGATCTATATATTATTTATCATTTTGATTTATTAAAAGGTGAGATTCTGAGATGGGTCAATATGCCTGGTATATTGGATGATAATAATATATATAGGTGAAATAATAAGTTAGTTGACGGAATCCATGTCTCAATATAGAGATTGATGATATGCCTTTTGAGAATCTTATAAGTTTTTATCGTGTTAAACCTTGCAAGTGGATTTATGAATCCGACAGATAAAATAAGTTAAGCAGTGCTCTAAAGGAAATTAATCTTTAAATTAAATTTGTCAGTAATTTAATTTATTGATTAGTATTTGTAATCTTAACATGGAGAATCACATAAGTGTTTAATGGGAAATTTTGAAATATAAATAGAGGAGTGCAATTATGATTTTTTAGTGGAATAATTTGTAATTTATTATAGTAAGAATAATTTCAAATTAATTATTTGAATTATTTTCATAATAGGAAGCCTCAACAATTAATTCTATGGTCCGTATAATGCCCATATTTAACTAGAACTCGGAATCCTATTTCTAATAAAAGAAGGACACATATTAGTTTCTTGTTTTTCAAGAAAAGTGGGTTTCCTTCTTCCTTTTGGATTTGGAAAGATCCTCTATAAATATGGGTTTTCTTAATCTAGAAAAAAAGGGGATTTGGATGAAACGGAATTAGGTTTTCTATACAATGCTCACCCACCCAAGTATTGAGAGAGTTCGGATGTGAACTTGGGATCACTGTAGAAGACCGCAGAACTGCAGTCTAACTCGTGGATTCGCTTGAAGGTATATGCTCACGCTTCAAGAAGTATTTATCTAATTAAAATTCGTAAAGTTTATGTGTTCTATCATGATTATTTGTGTTCTAGCATAAACTATGTGTTATCTATTATTCATGTAAGCAGTACGATTCTTTATATGCTTCCGCTGCGCGTATAATTTTCCAACAAAAGCTCCAAGGGAGTGGTCTTGAACTTGGATTCTTTAAGTTTGACAACTTTAAAAGTTATATTTAATTCTCTTCATTTCTCTCTAAATGGTTTTATATTTTTCACTTCATTGTCTTTTCTTTTTAGTTACGGATGTAAGGTTTCAATAAGCTTGTTTGTTAATGAAAATAATATCCAATATCTATTTATTTTTATCATATGTTATTTACATGTGCTTATAAATTGATTCTATTCCCTATCAATTGGTGAAACTTTTTTAATAGGACGAACTATTGTCTTGTTGTTTTTATATGTTTTTTTTTTTAAAAAAGAGCGCCGAAACAAAAAGCCTTGAGCTAGGTTCAAATACCTTACCTATCAATAGTTTGAAAGCTTTTGCAGCCCTTCAACCACTGCACAAACTTTTCTCCTAGTGTCAAGAAGCGTCAACATTATAATATATAGTAATAAAATGAACGAACTTTCAAAACTCAATGAGTGATTTACGCTTGGATCTTTAATTTCATCGGAACAACGCATAGTTTAAGCTTTATCTACATGATTTATTTAACGACTCAGTATGCGAATGTCATGAATCTGTTAACCTATTGATGAATTGTAGATAATGAACCAATGAACAGTGATTAAGCGAGCAACGAATCTGAAAGAATCATAGAACTTTGATACCTATGCTTTCTTTCAATAGTACCATTTTTTTGAGGAGTATAGGAGCAAGAACTTTGATGAATTATGCCTAGTTTGCTTAGTAGTTCAGTGCACACATGATTTATAAACCCAGTTCCATTATCTGTTCTTATGATCTTTATGTGGGTATTAAATCGAGTCTTAACATGTGCAATAAAATGTTGAATGACAACTACAACATCAGACTTAAGTTTGAGTAGAAAAACACATGTCATCCTTGAGTAATCATCTACAATTGTTAAGAAACACTTCTGAGCATCACAAGTAGGAATCTTATAAGCTCCCCATACATCTATATGTATCAAATCAACAGCTTGATTATTGAAAGTAGGAGTTTTAACTGGAAAAGGTAGTTTAGTTTGTCTAGCACAAAGACAAACAACACAATTATTCATAGTATCTTTGATTTGAGACTTCTGACTAGAAAACAGAAAATACAACACTTTAGATGACACGTAAGATCAGTAACAACTAAGCTAACTCTTTTGACATTTAGATCAGAAGAATTCTTTCTTTCTATGGCCAGGAAGATTGTAGTGACTAAGTAGGTAGTAGAGTCCATCTCTTTCTTTACCAGTCTCCTTCACCTTCCCATTGTAGAGGTCCTGAAAAACATAAAAGTCAGGAAAGAAAGAAGCAGAATGTTGAAGTTGTTTAGTAGCCTTAGAAACAGACAACATATTATACTTGAACTGTGGTAGATGGAATACATCATAGATATTATTATTAACAAATATAACACTTGAACCAGTGTGAGCGACTAGGGATACATCACCATTAGGTAATGCAACTTATTTAGAGTAAACACTTTCAAATATAGAATCTTTGTTCAAAAGATTTATGTTTGAAGTCATGTGATTAGTTGCATCTGTGTCACCAATCAACCTGAACTGATTTTATTACTCCAGCATCTTGAAAATTTGTTCATATTGTTGAGTACTGAACCTAGGAGGTACTGCAATTAGTCTAGATGATTGTACTATAGGAATTTGTGTTGTGATCTGTGTGAAAACACCTCCTGCCATCTGATTAGAACTGTCTACTTCCTGAGAGATAGAACCTTGTGAGTTTGGCTCTTGAGACATGACACTATTTGCATTGGCAGTCCTTCTTTGCTTGTACCTATTGTCATAATTGGTAGCCCCTTTCACTTCACCATGTTTAGAAAGTCCTAGTGGATAGCCAATTAACTTGTAACAATTTACTTTGAGATGACCCTTCATCTTGCAATGATCACCCAGGCCATTAGGATTGTAGGTGGAGCCATATGCCCTTTTGCCTTTCTAGTAAGGACCTAGATTTTGATGATAAGCCTTTGAGTATATAGCCACATAAACTACACCAGACATAGCTCCTAACAACCCAGACCTACCCAAAGATTGAGCTACACTCTTTTGATTCTCATCACTGATTATTATAGAGTAGGCTGTATATTAACAAATGGTAATGGTACCATCAACAAGATTTGACTTCTTGCCTGAGAATGTGTCTCATTGAGACCCATGAGGAATTGATAGAGTTTTGTCTTTGCAAATAGGTCATAAAATCTTTGGATCTTTCACAATTGCATACAGGAGAAGGGACCATGGACTAAAACTCATCCCACAAATCCTTTAGTTTAACTGAACCCCTTGAGATATAGTAGCAATCTCTTGATGGAGATTGAGTGCTCTAGAGCCATTAATCTTGTCAAACCTTTCTTCCAAATCTTGCCAAACTCCTTGAGCAGTTGAAACAAACATTGCCCCACCTAAGAGACTAGTCGAAACAGAATTCATAAGCCATGACAGGACTATAACATTTACTCTCTCCCACTAATTCCATAATTCAACAAGAAACATTTCTTTCTTCCAAGAACCATCACCATTCCAAATTTGTTTCTGCCTAATAAGGTTATTCTCACAGAATTACTCCACACCACATAATTTTCACTTTCTTTTAAATGAAAGAAGATGATTGTCATACCTGATACATCAACATTTGACAACTACAATGGGTAATTGAAATCAAGAGGTGTCTGCAATCCTTGAAGTACAGATGAAGTTCCGATTGCAACTGATATTGTATTTGCAGTTACATCTGCACTTGGATTGATTAATGATCCACCTTCATTCACATTTGCCATCTCAAATTATCTTGACAAAGAACCAACTCAGAGAACTTCCTTCAAAGAATTATGTAATTTCCAGAACCAAGAATCTCAAAGCTCCTTAACACTTGGAGCTGTGAACCGTGTATTCAGAGTTGCTTTGATACCATGATGAATTGTAGATAATGAACCAATGAATAATGATTAAATGAGCAATGAATCAGAGAGAATCATAGAAAGAGGAGAAAAAGAAGAAAAAGCAGATGAGAAAGATGAAGTTGACGTATATTTCTTCAAGTGTTAAACTTGATCATGTGAGCTAAGTATTCTACGTATATAATATAGGATATACGCTTCTATAATGGAATAGTAGCTCTAACTAACTAACGAACTAACTGTTAACTAACATAACTAACTTTTAACTAATCTTGGAATCTTCATCTTATTGCCTCAACACCTATTCAGGAGGTAGTATTTACTTATGTGTAAATAATTCAAAGGTCCATTATTAATTTCATTATCTCGTTCTTATTATTTTCCTTTGTACTCAAATTTATTATGATATATGGACATACTCATTGAGAAAGAGGAAAATGACGGAAGTCCGTTCACTTTTCATAAATAACGAAAACATATATAATTTAAGTATTACAAAGATAATAATGCCATATGATATGAAGATTTTCATGATGAATCACAACGTAAGTTACGATGCAACAATTGCTTTTTTCTATTTTGCTTGGACAACTTAATTTTGTTCAAATTTTTTTTATGCCTATAAATAATTCGTAAGCATTTTATCTTAATTTTTTTAAATATATTATGTATTTACAAATTATTAAAAATATTACTATAAATTACAATAATAAATAATATACATATTTATATTTATTTCTATTTATATTTTTATATATAAATGTGAAAAGTCGGACGATCAAGGGTAAATCTAGAAACATAGCCTAAAAAATTATATTTCTAGAAACATCTTTCTATTATTCTGTAGAAATATAAAATCAGTGATGACCAAGGATAAACAAGTAATTTCACACGGTGACAAAATTCTACAAGAAAGATAAGTAAAAAAAAAAATAAATCTAAGCATCTTTCAATAAAAAGATGAAACATAAAGAATTAAGGATATATCTTTCATTTTATCGTTAATTTCATTTGGTGTTCTTTCATTTGCCTTAGATGTATCCCATGAGCTAGCAAGAGGTACCAAGAAATAATAAATAACAAACTCTCAAGGAAATTTTGAATGGTTGGATAAGACAAGTTTGTGGATGATACGCGTGTCACGCTCCGGGAGGATACCCTAGATGTGACTGGCACCCAGAGACTATTGCTAGTCCCCAAGCAAACCACTTGGCCTCATCATATTCATTTACTCAAACATTCATAGCAATTCAGCGGAAGGCTAAAGATAACAAAAGGTGGACAATCCAAGTCTCAATGAAATATATAAATAAAACAGGCTAGTCTGAAAGAAGCTATCTCAATAGAATCGCAACTCAAAAACTCGACTCTAGTCTATGAAGCCTCTACCACTATCAATTGGTGCCAATGGAAGACCCATGGCTACCTCAAAACAAAATAAAGCTGAATTAAGTCTAACTCTAGAAAGCTAGATAAAAATAAAATAGTTATCCTCTGAAGTAAAGGAGGCTCACCAACTCTGCTAACTGTGATAGATCCTAATTGATGCACTTGTTGATGATCTCTAGTACCTACCTCTACATCATGAAATGATGCAGTCCAAATGGATGTCAGTATGTGGAATGTACGAGTATGTAAAATAGATGAATGAAATAGGTATATGCAGAATAATATACAACAACATCAACTCAGAAGATACTCAATCAGAATATCAAGTGTCTATCTAAAGCAAGAACAAAGAGTAGACAAATGACTCATCAATACCAACCCAAACTCACCCAATCAACTCAACTCAGAATACTATCAATGTGGGACCTATTTGGAAGTTTTTCTTATCCGACAACAATCACTTATGAGCCAGTGATTATACAACAATCTCACTGATGTTGCTACAACCGTTTTATACTTGCCAGGTAAAGAACAACTTGAATCCATAATGGATCCGGCCTCTAAAGTCCACTGTTATTTTAGGGATTTAACTCATCACGAAGAAATATTCGCCTTAATGGTTAAATCCTCTCCTATACTTGGCAAAGTAGTTAATGAGTGTGAGTTGGATTTACTCTTACTCATTTCGGTGTTCGATACTCCTTCCAAGACTCAATGCTTATAAGACCCCTCAACTCCACCAATCATCTCAATTAGTGTCGTAGAGACTCTCATCATCCCATTAACTCAACTCAATTGGGCCTTTCGACCTATCAACTCAATTATCTCAGCAACTCAATTCTCAGTAGGTAGCTCAAGACTTGGATCAATCATTAGAAGGAAGTCAATTAGACATATCTCTAGAGTTCAATTATGAATACTCATGGGACCATCAAGCTCTATTAACTCATCATCATGCTCACATCACAATCACTATTGACATACTCAAGTCAAGGGTCTTGACTCAATCCCTAGGTTCATTCATGCATCTTTTACAAAGTAACATATAGGATTTGTAAAAATAACTCATGTAAAAACATCTATTCAGTAAATCAAGTTTGTGTTGATCATCAACACATGAAAATATATATAATATACATATTATTTACAAGAAAATATTCACGAAACATGTATGTAGACTAATTATACTCTCAACTCCTCTATTACCATCAATGAGGGCACATGGAAGGATAATTCCATGTTTTAGTTTAGCCTTACATACCTGGAACGAAGGTAGACAATCAATGTGGCATGAATCCGGCTTGAATTCTTTGAATCCTCGCTCTTCTCTTTTCTCTTTAGCCCTAGGTCTTTGGTTAGAATGTAGAAACGACTTAGGAATAGGGATTAAAATCATTTATATACTCAAAACAACATATTTTGATCATATTTAAAGTTTCGGAGGGGTTTAAAAAAGTCTAGAATTCCCCTCACAAAAAATTGAAAAAGTTCCGGCTCGGGACAAGCTAGTCTGTGATGCGGACTGGGTATATTTTCACTATTTTTTTCAATCGAGTTTTCTAATCCCATAGAAAATATTGGAACCAAGTCTAAGTGTAACTTCGCGGCAGGTCCGCGTCACACACTTCTCGCGTATTTTGAAAATCGTTTTCGCATCAAAAAATTATCTTTGATCTGGTTGCTTTAAAAATTAACCAAGACTATTCTCCCACTTAACTTTTCATGCTGATCGTATTTCTGACCTTAGATTTTCCATTGGAGTTTGGGAAGACGCATTATGCGCACATATCTCATCTAGGATATTTTGGCAATTTTACCAGATGTTACAACACGTTATTAGCCTCCCAGCATAATAAATCAAGTGAACTTCCGCGTTAATCAAAATGTAGTAAAATTGATTCTTTGATATCTACTACATCATAGTGTATCTCAAAGGTTGGCGAATACAAATTCAAAAGTTGTGATTGATGCATTATTAGTTGATTCTCAACAACAACTAGGTGATGTTAATACAAAAGAATCAAATAGTGAACATGAGACTGAACATGAGGGATCACATCGAGTTGAAATCTAATGGTGAGGGCTCTTCTCAACATGACAGTAAGGGTTGGAATGTGGTGATGCCGGAAAAAACAGTAGCTACATCGATAATGACTTCTAGTGGCAGAATGTGATAATAGTGAGAGTTGACGAACGAATACGGTAGAAGAAGAAGATGTGTATGTTAAATCTCATAGCAAATTGAGTTCAAATGCAATAACCTTCATGCCTAAGGGTAGTAGCATTATCGGTGTTTCATCCATATTACATCATGGGTGACAATTAATTTTAACAGGGTCTAATGTTCAAAAAATATCTGTTAATGACAAGGAGCTTATTGATGCATTAGTGAGTTATAATGTTCAAAAAGCAATTTCTCCCACACCTATTAACACTAACAAACAATTACAAGTTGGTGGCAGTAGTACTTTCTCCCTAAATCAGTTTGCTTACCTATAAGATGATGAAATCTGTGAGGAAGATGATGAAGAGGATTGGTTGGATCACTATTTTGTGGTTGCAGGTAGGGATGTAGATATTTCTCCAAGGCGACAACGCAATAAAAAAAGAAGTGTAACATCCATTAAATTATCAAAATACTCCTAGAGGAGAGATGCACGCATAATGCATCTTTCAATGCTCCAATGAAAAATTCGAGGTGCGATCAGCATGAAAAATTAAGTGGAAAAATGGTCTTGGTTATTTTTTAGAGCAACCAGATCAAAAGATAATTTTTCAATGCGTAAACGATTTCCAGAAGGAGTGCGCGATGCACAACTGACACAGAATCACACTTAAAATTGGTCCCAGTATTTTCTATTGAATTAGAAAACTTGATCGGAGAATTTTTGATGAAAATCATCTCAAAGACACCTGGTCCGCATCTCGGACTAGGCCTCTCCGAGGCGAACTTTTTTGTCAGTTCCGTGAGGAGCATTCTAGACTTTTTCCAACCCCTCCTAAACTTAAAAGACGATCTTAATGGGTTGTTTTGAGCATAAAAGGGGTTTTAATCCCCATTCTAAATCCTTTTCTAAGTTCTAATAAAGACTAGGGCTAAAGAGAAGAGAAGAGGAGCGAGAATTCGAGGAGTTTGAGGAGATTTTGTACGGGATTTAGCATTAAATCTTTACACCAGGTATGTATGTAAGGCTTAAGTAGAGCATGAAATTATTCTTCCATGTGCTCCATTAATAGTAATAGATGAGTTAAAAACATAATGAGTCTAGATCATGTTTGTTGAGTATTTTCTATAAATTATGTATATTAAATGTTTTTTCATGTGTTGATGATCATCATAAACTTGATTTACTGATTTCATATTTTTATATGAGTTATTTCACAAACCCTATATGCTATTTTGTAAAAGGATGCATGAATGAACCTAGGGATTGAGTCTAGAGACTTGGCTTGAGTATGTTGATTGTGATAGTGATGTGAGCATGATGATGAGTTAATAGAGCTCGATGATCCCTTGAATTATCATAATTGAACTCTAGAGTTTTGTCTAATTGAATTATTCTTACTGATGATCTGAGTCCTTGAGTTCTTAAATGAGAATTGAGTTGATGAGATGATTGGTCGAAAGGCCCCATTTGAGCTTGAATTAATGAGATGATGAAAAGTCTCTATAAGACTAGTTGTGATGATAAGAGTCTCCATGAGACTAATTGAGATGATTAACTAAGAAGGATGAGTATTATTTGCATTAAGTCTTGGGAGGAGTATCGAGAATGAGTAAGAGTAAGTCCCACTCAAACTTATTAATACGTCGCCAAGCTTAGGTGAGGACTGAACCATTACATTGAGGTTACCTCTAAAGGTAAAGTCCCTGAACGCAATAGAGGACTTTAGAGGCTATATCCCTTGTGGATCCAAGTTGTTCTTTACATGAAAAGTATGGAATGGCATTGGCAACATCAATAGAATTTTTGTATAATCCCTGGCTCATAAGCGATTGTTGTCAGATAAGAGGAACTCCCAGATAGGTTCTACATTGATAGTATTCTGAGACGAGTTGAACTGATTTGATTGATGAGGTTTGACTAGGGTTGATGGATTATTTGTCTACTCTTTATTCTTACTTTAGATAGACACTTGACATTCTGATTGAGTATTTTCTGAGTTGATGTTATTTCTATATTATTCTACCTTTATCTGTTTCATTCAACCATTTTACATACTCGTACATTCCACGTACTGACGTCCATTTAGAATGCATTATTTCATGATATAGAGGCAGGTACTAGAGATTATCAATAGGCGCACAGTTGAGGATCTTTGTAGTCAGCTGAGTTGGTGAACCTCCCTTACTACAGAGGATCCTTTATTATTTTTATCTAGCTATTAGAGTCAGACTTTAGAATAGCTTTATTTTTGAGTTGAGGTAGCCGTGGGTCTGTTATTGGCACCAATTGATAGTGATAGAGGCTTCATAGACTAAAGTTGAGTTTTGATTCGGAGATTTTGTTGCTAGCTTCTTTCAAACTAGCCTGCTTTATTTATATGCTTTCGAGACTTAGATTGCCTACTTATTATCTTAGCCTTCCGCCGAATTGCTATATATGTTGAGTAATTGAATGTGATGAGGCCAAGTGATTCGCTTGGGGAGTAGCAATATTCTCTGGGTGCCGGCCACATCTATGGTACTCTCTCAGGGTGTGACAAACTTGGTATCTGAGCATAGAGTTCAAGTGTCCTAGGGAGTCTATAAAGCCGTGTCTAGTAGAGTCCTTATTATTGGTGTGAAGTGCGCCACATGCATTATAGGGAGGCCATAGGACATTAGGAATGGTTACACGTCTTTCATGATCTGATTCGTGCGATAGAGTTGATCTCTATGAAACTCTCTTCTAATTTGTGCTCTAGGCGTTACAGAGTTGTGACCATGCATCCAAAAAGAGCTGTCAGAGGAATAGGGCATCCTGCCAGATAGAATGTTAACCTACCTGAGCCTCAGGGGTATGATAAACCCGTATATCTAGCTATCCCTGCTGAGCAGCCCCCACAGGCTGATGTTTCCAATGTTGAGCTTCGCTAGGCTATCCAAACTTTAGTCCTGGTTATCACAAGACCTGCTGCAAGGCATGGAGCAGGGAGACAGGATGCACAAGACATATCTAGGGTCCGTGAATTCTTGAGGATGAACTTGCCTGAGTTCACAGGGTCTGCATCCCATGAAGATCCTAAGAACTACATGGATGAGCTTCAAAAAGTATTTCAGGTGATGTATGTCGCTAATGCTGATTAAGTTGAACTGGATGCCTACTAGCTCAACGGTATGGCCAGGCTATAGTTTGACTACTGGAAGAAGGGTCGAGGAGAGGAAGCCCTATTGCTAACCTGCACAATGTTCGAGGAAGCCTTCTTCGGGCGATTATTTCCAAGAGAATGGAGGGAGGCCAAGGTACGAGAGTTTCCGAATTTGAAACAGGGCTTTATGACTGTGCAAGAGTATGGGCTTAAGTTCACCTAGCTATCCCATTATTCTCCTGATTTGGTTGCCAATGTGAGAGGACAAATGGGGTTGTATGTTGATGGGCTGAACAAAGGGCTAAAGAAGGATAAGAGGGGAGCTATGCTTGTGAGTGATATGGATATTTGAAGGTTGATGACTTATGTGCAACAAGATGATGAAGAGTGACAACGTGACTGAGAAGAGTTCAGAAATAAGCGGGCCAAGACATCCAACAGTTGGAAAGAGAGAGAATGGTAGTAGATTTCAGACAAGGCTAACACTATCATCTGCTAGTGCACCTGCGCCCAAGAATGGAATGATCAGAGGGCTCAGAATTTTGGAGCCCAGGGATCTCAGTCACAAGCTAGCGTGGCTTAAGGTTCACACGGTAAGCCACCATATAGTAAGTGTGGTAGATTACACTTGGGTACATGTCGTAAGGGGAGTGATGCATGTTTCATGTGGCCAAGTGGGTCACTTCCAGAGAGAGTGTCCAAAGTGGTTGACCCGGCTCAATCTTCTGCACCAGCCCTGCCAGCTAAAGGAACCCAGAAAGGTACTATGTCAGGCGCAAGTGGAGCTACAAACTGTTTGTATGCCATGGGTAGTAGCCAAGATCAGGAGAACTCCCCAAATGTTGTGATGGGTATGATTCGAGTCTTTACTCTTGATATTTATGTTTTGATGGATCATAGTGCCACATTGTCATTTGTAACCCCTTATGTGGCTAGTAAATTTGATAGATTTCTTGAGAGTCTTCTTGAACCCTTTAATATTTTTACTCCAGTTGGTAAGTCTATTCAAGCTGAGAGAATCTATAGAGATTGTGTAGTGTCCATCTATCATAAGGATACTTTTGTTGATTTTATTGAGTTAGAGATGATTGATTTTGATGTAATCCTTGGCATGGATTGGCTCCATGCCTGTTATACCTCCATTTAATGTAGAGCCCAAACCATTAAGTTCCAATTCCTGAATGAATCGGTTCTAAGTGGAAGGGTGATTCTGTTACACCTAAGGGAAATTTCATCTCCTAACTTAGCGACAAAAAGCTAATTCCAAAGGTTGTATCTATCATCTCGTGTGAGTTAAGTCTAATGATGTTGAGTCTTCTACTCTAGAGTCTGTCCCAATTGTGAATGAGTTTCCCAAAGTGTTTCTCGAGGATCTTCCTGGAGTTTCTCTTGATAGAGAGATTTACTTAGGTATTGATGTTCTTTCTGATACCCAACCTCTCTCAATTCTACCTCATAGGATGACCCCCGTTTAGTTGAAAGAGTTGAAAAAGCAATTAAGAGATTTGTTAGAGAAGGGCTTTGCCAGACCGAGTGTTTCTCCTTAGTGTGCTCCTATCCTATTCGTGCGAAAGAAAGATGGGCATTGATTATAGGCAACTAAACAAGGTCATGATAAAGAATAAATATCCTCTCCCAATGAGAGATGATCTGTTTGTCTAACTTTAGGGTGCCTCTTGTTTCTCAAAGATAGACCTCAGATCTGGCTTCCATCAGTTGAAAGTGAGGGAACGTGATATTCCAAAGACAACCTTTAGGACTAGATATGACCATTTCTAGTTCCTAGTCATGTCCTTTGGGTTGATGAATGCACCTGCAGCCTTCATGGACTTGATAAATAGGGTGTTTAAACAATATCATGATATGTTTGTGATCATGCAATGATATTTTGGTGTAGTCGAGAGATGAGGAAGAGCATGCCAAACACCTCAGAGTTGTCCTCCAGACTCTTAAGTCCCATGAGTTGTATGCAAAGTTCTCAAAATGTGAGTTTTGATCTAGTCAGTGGCTTTTGTAGGCCATATTATTTTGGGAGATAGAATTCGAATAAACGCCCAAAAGATTGAAGCGGTTAAGAGTTGGTCCAGACCGACCTCTCCAACTGACATTAGAAGTTTCTTGGGGTTGGCATGCTATTACCGCAGATTTGTTGATGGATTTTCTTCCCTATCCGTACCATTGACTAAATTGACTCAAAAAAAGGTCAAGTTTCAGTGGTCCGAGGAATATGATGAGAGCTTCCAAGAGTTGAAAACAAGACTGACTACTGCACCAGTTCTAACATTGCCTGATGGGACAGAGGACTTTGTGATATATTGTGATGCGTCAAGAGATGGATTGAGTTGTATGTTGATGCAAAGAGGGAAATTGATAGCCTGTGCTTCCAGACAACTTAAGGTTCATGCGAGGAATTATCCAACCCACGATCTTGAGTTGGCAGCGCTGGTGTTTACACTTACAATCTGGCGCCACTACTTATATGGAGTGCATGTAGATGTGTTCACTAACCACAAAAGCTTGCAGTATGTCTTTAGTTAGAAAGAGATCAACCTATGACAGAGGAGATAGTTGGAGTTTCTCAAGGATTATGACATGAGCATTCTCTACCAACCAGGTAAATCTAGCATTGTTGCTGACGCTCTTAGCAGGTTGTGAATAGGTAGCACAACCCATATCGAGGAAGGAAATATGGAGTTAGGTAAGGAAGGGCATAAATTGGCTCGATTAGGAGTTTAACTCGAGGAGAATGATGAGGGAGGAATCAATGTTCAGAACGGGTCTGCTTCATTTTTAGTGGTAGAGGTGAAAGAAAAGCGAGACCAAGATCCTGTCATACTTCAATTGAAAGAGGCTGTCCACAAACAGAAGGTGATGGTCTTCTCTAAAGGAGGATATGGAGTGTTGACATACCATAGTAGGTTGTGCGTTCCATAAGTTGATGGTGTTCGAGATAGAATTATGGCTGAAGTCCACAACTCTAGATATTTCATTCATCCTGGCTCTACCAAGATGTATCATGACTCGAGGGTAGTCTATTGGTGGAGTGAAATGAAGAGGGATATTGCTGAGTTTGTTTCACAATGCCTGAATTGTCAACAAGTTAAAGTTGAGCATCAAAGGCCATGTGGATCGGCTCAGAACTTTGAGATTCTGGAATGGAAGTGGGAGATGATCAACATGGACTTCATTACTAGCTTACCGAGGTCCCGAAAGTAGCATGATTCGATATGAGTGATTATGGATAGGATGACCAAATTAGCTCACTTCTTAGCCGTGAAGACGACTAACGCTTCAGAGGAGTATGCCAAGTTGTACATTCGTGAGATTGTGAGGCTGCATGGAGTTCCCTTGTCCATCATCTTGGACAGAGGAGCTCAATTCACTTCCCAATTTTAGAGATCTTTTCAGAAAGGATTGGGTACTAAAGTGAATCTGAGTACTGCTTTTCATCCCCAGACAGATGGCCAAGCAGAAAGTACAATTTAAACATTAGAGTACATATTGAGAGCCTGTGTCCTTGACTTCAAGGGAAATTGGGATGACCACCTACCATTGATTGAATTCGCATATAACAATAGTTATCATGCAAGTATTCAAATGGCTCCCTATGAAGCTTTGTATGGGAGAAGATGTAAATCACCAATTGGGTGGTTTGAGATTGGAGAAGCCAAGTTGATTGGGCCTCATCTTGTCCATCGGTAAATGGATAAGGTAAATGTCATTAAAGAAAGGTTGAAGACTGCACAAAGTTGCCAAAAATCTTACACAGATGTGAGGAGGAGAGACTTAAAGTTCGAGGTAAATGATTAGGTGTACTTGAAAGTATCACCTATGAAGGGTGTCATGAGATGTGGGAAGAAGGGGAAGCTGAGTCCTTGCTATGTTCACCCCTATCAGATTATGAAGAGGATTAGGAAGGTTGCTTATGAGTTAGAGTTACCTTCGAACCTGGATGCAATTCAACCAGTATTCCATGTCTCGATGTTGAAAAAATATTTGGGAAATCCTGTCTTGGTAATCCTTGTTGAGAGCATTGGTGTAAAGGATATCTTATCCTATGAAGAGATTGTAGTCCAAATCCTTGATCGACAGGTTCGTAAGTTTATAACCAAAGAGATTGTCTCAGTCAAAGTCCTATGGAGAAATCAATTCGTTGAGGAACCCACTTGGGAAGATGGAGAGATAAGAGCTAAATACCTGCATCTATTCGTGCCTCATGATGAGAATTTTGAAGGTAATGTCCTTACCTTTGACTAAAATTGATATGTCTATCCTTGAGTTAATGTGTCCATTCTTGAGTCTAAATAGAGATTGTCTGAGTTTGAGGAGGAGTCGAGAGTTTAATGGGTTGAGTGAGTGTTGAGAAGAGTCTTGATCGTTATTTGTGCCTTGATGTCCATCCTTACTCATCATTCGAGGACGAATGATTCTAAGGGGGAGATGATATAATACCCGGTAAAATTCTCAAAATATCCCTAGAGAAGAGATGTGCGCTTACCGCGTCTTCCCAAGTGCTGATGGAAAATTCGAGGCTGGATATGTGATCAACATAAGAAATTGAGTGGAAAAACCATTTGGGTTGATTTTTAGAGCAATCGAATCAAAAGATAATTTTTCGATACGAAAATAATTTCCAGAATGAGTGTGCGATAGGTGTGCGACGTGCACCTGATGCGGACTTTCACTTAAAATTAGTCCCAATATTTTCTATGGGATTAGAAAACTTGATTGGAGAATTTTCAGCGAAAATAATCTCAAAGACACCTTGTCCACGTCGTGGACTAGGCCTCTCCGAGGCGAATTTTTTTTCATTTTCGTGAGGAGCATTCTAGACTTTTTCCAACTCCTCCTAAATATAAAAAAAAATCTAAATGGGTTATTTTGAGCGTAGAAAGTGTTTTAATCCCCATTCTAAGTCCTTTTCTAAGTTCTAACCAAGACTAGGGCTAAAGAGAAGAGAAGTGGAGCGAGAATTCGAGGAGTTTGAGGAGATTTCGTACGAGATTGAGTATGGAAGATTCACACCAGGTATATAAGGCTAAACTAAAGTATGAAATTGTTCTTCCATATTCCCCATTGGTGGTAATAGAGTAGTTAAGAGCATAATGAGTCTACATCGTGTTTCTTGAGTATTTTCTTGTAAATTATATATATCAAACGTATTTTTATGTGTTGATGATCATCATAAATTTGATTTACTGATTCAATGTTTTTATATGAGTTATTTTCACAAACCCTATATGCTATTTTGTAAAAAAATGCATGAATTAACCTAGGAATTGAGTTTAGAGCCTTGGCTTGAGTATGTTGATTCTGATTGTGATGCAAGCATGGTGATGAGTTAATAGAGCTTGATGATCCCTTGAATATTCATAATTGAACTCCAGAGTTTTGTCTTATTGACTTCTTTCTTAATGACGATTTGAGTCCTTGAGTCCTTAAATGAGAATTGAGTTGATGAGATGATTGAGATGATAGGCCGAAAGGTTCCATTTGAGCTTGAGTTAATGAGATGATAAAAAATCTCTGTGAGATGAGTTAAGATGATGAGAGTCTCCATGAGAGTAATTGATATGATTGATCTAGGAGGATGAGTATTATGAGCATTGAGTCTTGGAAGGAGTATCGAGCACTGAAATGAGTAAGAGTAAGTCCCACTTGAACTCATTAACTACGTCGCCAAGGTTAGGTGAGGATTGAACCATTACATTGAGGTTCCTTTTGAGGTAAAGTATTCTAAAGCAATAGGGGACTTTAGAGGCTGGATCCCTTATGGATCCGAGTTGTTCTTTACCTGGTATGTACGAAAAGGCTGTGGCAACATCAGCAAAATTTTTGTACAATCACTGGCTCATAAGTGATTGTCGTCGGATAAGAAAAACTCCCAAATAGGTCCTACACTAATAGTACTCTAAGTCGAGTTGAACTGAGTTGAGTTGAGTTGATTGATGAGGTTTGACCGGTGTTGATAGGTTATTTGTCTACTCTTTATTCTTCCTTTAGATTGACACTTGACATTCTGATTAAGTATTTTCTCAGTTGATGTTATTTCTATGTTCTTCTACCTTTATCTGTTTCATTCAACCATACTGCATCGTTTCATAATATAGACAAAGGTACTAGAGATTGTCAACAAGCGCACCATTGAGGATCTTTGTAGTCAGCTGAGTTGGTGAGCTTCCCTTACTTCAAAGGACCCTTATTTCTTTTCATCTAGCTATTAGAGTCAAACTTTAGAATAACTTTATTTTTGAGTTAAGGTAGCCAAGGGTCTGCCATTGACACCAATTGATAGTGATAAAGGCTTCATAGACTTGATTCGAGTTTTGATTTGGATATTTTGTTGAGCTAGCTCCTTTCAAAATAGCCTGCTTTATTTATATGCTTTTGAGACTTAGATTACCTACTTATTATCTTAGCCTTCCTCTAGGTGCCAGTCATGTCTAGGGTACTCTCTCGGGGTGTGACAAGAAGTATGGAAAAAATAATAGTTAGGATGATAAGGTGTCTGGAGATTTTGTTACAAGGCACCTATCGATGGGACTGGCTAAGCAGAATCATAAGACAGTATCAAATAAATTCAACCAGATCCAATAATTCCAAGAAGAGGTGATGAATTATCAAGTATTGTTGGACAAATTTGAAGAAGAAAATAAGCAGATATTTCAGGTTACTTTAAATAGGCAATCAATCCTTTTAAATTTATGTATCTTTAAAAGAAAGTTTGAGATTGATAACTCAACCTTCTTCATGATTGTTATATTTTTGCACTATTTAAGCATTTATATTTTTGCACTATTTAAGCATTCTCATTTGTAATTTTATTATAGAGCGTATTACAAACTCCGTGGCAATCACAAAATACCTAATTTTTTTCTACCTTTTATTTTCTTCATGCTTGTTAATTGGTAGAGGTTTGTTGCCTCATTAAGATTGGTAAAAGGTAGGGCCTATCCCTCCTTCCTTCTACTTATCCTTTTTGAGATTTTCTATTTCTAATAAAGGTTGCTAGATACTATGTCTAGTGCTAAATTTGTACAATCCCCCCCCCCCCCCCCCCCCCCCCTTCCCGAAAAAGAAGATTGTGATGGAGTAGTATACTCCTCTAAATCTTTAACCAAAGATGTCACATTCCACCTTGGAAGGAAACACAATACGTCAAAATAAAACATCTCCATGTGAATTAGAATTAGTAGAGCTCAAAATAGGTAGAAAGCCGAAAAAATGTGAATATTTCACTCAATGTACACTCATATAATACATCTAAATGGGTCAAGTGTTTATTAAAGTGAAAAAATGCATACTACTTGACTATTATTAATTGATATAGAAACGTGTATGTGAAATAGACATATTTTTCTATTCACCTATACACTAAAAAAAGATAAGTCGTAATATCGTCGAGAAATAATTTAACCTAATAATCATAATAATCGTAGCCTTTTGAGAAATTGTGACCTTTTTTTTCTTAGAAGAGGAGTTTCTGCCCTCCTCACATCTTCTCCTTCTTATCCCAATGTGCAACTCAGTTTCATCTTTATACAACAAATGAACTCCATATGAATAAATATCATTTATTTCTCCAGAAGAATATAACCTAAAGTGCTGATAGTCGTTTGGTGTTTTTCCATTTTCCTTAGATGCATCCCATAAGCCAGCAAGAGGTACCAACGAAAAATGCATACCATATTCTGAATGGTTGGATAAGGCAAATCATTGGGTCATCTCATCATCACTTAAGGAAATCAAATGAACTGTGATATGGGAGCACATAATGATTTTATGGGAGCACAGGAGTTGAGTGTTAGAAGGAAAAAAGAAGAGGTTAGATGGTAAGAGTTGTGGAAAGTGGTTATGTATGCCATTAAGAGCAACAAATATAGAACGATTCCCATAGAGAGGAAGCTAAGAGTGGTATCTTCGAAGAGAGTCTTAGTGGCTATTATATATATGCGACTATAGCATAACAGAAGACTTTAAAATATTCTTGTGGGTAGTGATTCCCTGACCGTGTAGAGATATATACTTATAGCTTAGAAAAGAGAATTGATTCACAAATTTAGAGAGATGACCTTAAGCTAAGGGGGAGATGACGGAGTGATAAACCAAAGTAGATATCGAGTTCTTGCTAGTGATTGGGTTGATCAAGATGAGACATTAATTCTTTGCCATATCATATATTCCTTATACTTCTGTTGAGGTGATACTCTATTCTTGTCTAGTGTATGACTTCCATGTCCATGTCCTAGTCCCATGAACCACTTGTTGATTCTCATTCATGTTGAGTTTCGAGGATGAGAAGTGACAACTTCATTCAAAAACTTTGATCTTACCTCATGGATCTAATAGTTTCCAGCCCTATGTTGAAGGAGATGTGACCTGAGTTTTACACTAAGTATGATTCTGTGAAATCAGAATTAGTCTTGATAGATTAGGAAGATCACACTTCATTATGAATGTTCTCAGATAAGATTTCTTGATTGAATCATGCTAATAATCTTTCGCTCCAAGCCCTTTCAGTGATCCTACTTTCCGGTCTTGATAGTAATGCTGATGATAGTGGAGGAGTTATGGTTGATGAGAAAGAATGAGTATTCTTCATCCTGATAATGATATTGTACTAGTTCCATTTAAGGTTATAGACGTGGAGGAGGAGTTAGAAAAATCTTGATGTGTATAATAGATAGGTAAGAGAATATTAGTGTCTCTCATGATAAGAATTCATGCAATTGAGGGTGTAGATGTGCTATGGTAGGTTTGAGGATTCTCAAATGATGTTGACCTTAAAAGAGGCCATAAAGTGGTTAGAGTAGTAGGCTTGAACAGAACAAGAGGATGTGGTTAGACATGGATTTGAGTAGGAGCTATAGGCTTCAATTGATGGAGTGTAGTGCTATGAAATGTAGCATAGTTGGGATGAGGTACTGAGCTTGAGAGTGGATAGAGTCTTTTATATCACGATGGTCCCATTCTCGATTAGAGTGGACGACTTTCTTCTTGTGTTCGAATAACAGATTGACGAAATGCTTAAATGATTTGAATTGATTGAGTTCTGATATTCCATTCGTGCCTGATAGTGAGAATGCCTATGGTAATTTCTCTACTCTTGATCTGGATTGATTTGTCTACTCTGAGTTGATTTGCTTGTTCTAGAGTTTGGATAGAGATTGTTTAAGATTGATGAGAAGTCGAGAGTTTGATTTAGTTGACTGAGTATGGAGAGGAGTCTTGACTATTATTCGTGCCTTGATATCTACCTTCACTCTTAATTCGAGGATGAATGGTTCCAAGAGGGAGATAATGTAACTCCCAGTAAAATTAACAAAATACCCCTAGATGAGTAATGTGCGCATAACGCATCTTTCCAAACTCTGATGGCAAATTTGAGGCCGAAAATGCAATCAACATGAAAACTTGTGTGGGAAAATGGTCTCGGTTTATTCGTAGAGTAACAAGATCAAACAATGATTTTTCGATGTGAAAACGCATTCCAGTAAGAGTATGCGAAAAGTCCGCATTGCGGACTTGTCATGAATTTACACTTAGATGTGATCCCAATATTTTTATAGGATTAGAAAACTCGATCGGAGAATTTTTAGCGAAAAACCCCAAAATACACCAGGGTCCGCAAAGTGGACTAGGCGTCCGAGCCAAAGTTTTTTTTCAATTTTTTGTGAGGTGCATTCCATACTTTTCCCAACCTCTCCTAAACTGAAAACACGGTCAAAATAGGTGGTTTTTAGTGTAAAAAAGGGGTTTTACACCTATTCCTAAGCCCTTCTAAGTTTCTAACAGAGACTAGGGCTAAAAAGAAGAGAGGAGGAGCGAGGATTAGATTGAGGAGAGTTCTTACAAGGTTGACTATCAAAGCTCCATACCAAGTATGTAAGGCTAAACTAAAATATGGAATTTTCCTTCGATTTCCCCCTATTGATGGTAATAGAACGATTGTAAAGATATTAAGTTTCTATGCATATTCTTGAATATTTTCTTGTAAATTGTATATATTTTTATGTACTTTCATATGTTGATGATCATCATAAACTTAATTTACTAATTTAATGCTTTTACCTGAGTTATTTCATAAAACCTATATGATAATTTGTAAAAGAATGCATGAATGAACCTATGCTTTGAGTCTAGAGCTTTCATTTAAGAATGTTGATTGTGATTGTGATGTGAGCATGATGATAGGTTGATAGAACTTGATGGTCCTATGAGTATTCATAATTGAACTCTACAGATTGGTCTAATTGACTTCCTCCCATTGATTGATCTAAGCCCTTTAGATATTGAATGAGAATTGAGTTGTAAAGTGTTGATATCATAGGTCGGAAGGCCCAATTGAGATAGAGCTAATGAGATGATGAGAGTCTTTATGAGACTAATTAAGATGATTGAGTGATATGGATGGTCTTATGAGCATTGAGTCTTCGGGGGAGTATCGAGCACCAAAATGAGTAAGAGTAAGTTCAACTCACACTCATTATTTACGTCGCCAAGCGTAGGTGAGGATTGAACTATTACATCAGAGGTCCCCTCTTGAGTTAAAGTCCCTGAAAGCAATAGAGGACTTTAGAGCCAGACCCCTTTTAGGTCCGAGTTGTTCTTTACCTGGGAAGTACGAAACAACTTTGGAAATATCAACGGGATTGTTGTACAATCACTCGCTCATAAGTGATTGTTGTCGGATAAGAAAAACTCCCAAATAGGTCCTACATTGAAAGTACTATGAGTAGATTTGATTGGATGAGGTTGGATTGGTCATTGTCTACTCTTTTTTCTTGCTTTAGATTGACATTTGACATTCTGATTGAGTATCTTCTGAGTTGATGTTATTCTGCCCATATATGTTTAATTCAGCTAGTTTACATACTCGTACATTCCACTTACTGACATCTTTTTGGACTGTATCGCTAAATGATGCAGAGGCAGATACTAGAGATCGTCAACAGATGCACCGTTGAGGATCTATTGCAGTCAACTGAGTTGGTGAGCTTCCCTTACTTCGGAAGATCCTTATTCTATTTTCATCTAACTATTAGAGTCAGACTTTAGACTAGCTTTACTTTTGAGTTGAGGTAGCCATGGGTCTGTCATTGGTACCAATTGATAGTGATAGAGGTTTCATAGACTAGAGTTGAGTTGTTGATTAAGATGATGTTGAGCTAGTTTCTTTCAGACTAGCCTGTTTTCTATATATGACTTTTGAGACTTATATTATCTACCATTTATTATCTTCAGTTTTCCGTTTATTGGTTAGTTATGTTGAATGAATAAATGTGATGAAGCCAAGTAATTCGCTTGAGGACTAGCAATAGTTTATGGATGCCGGCCACGTCTAGGGTACTTTCCTGGGGCGTGACAGAGAATTACTTTCCACCTACCACAATATTAGATATTAATATTAATAGGACAAAAAGAAATTAGATACAAACATCATTGCTAATCTGTCATTCAATATTATGTGGCTAATAATTTTTATCTCAATTAATCAATAAATAGAATTAGAGAAGAATTTTATTATTTAGCTACATTATTTATTTTCACTGATTCCTATTCTTTATAATGATAAAAAGAAGAAAATGAACTTACTTTTTAAAACTGTTAACGTCAATGATATTTCTTTATTTTCTTGCACAAAAGTTTCTGTATTACCACAAAGCTATAGTTCTTCCATATACTCATTTATACTATATAATAATTGTGAAATAAAATGAAACTAGTTGAAAGTAAAGTTATAATGATTATACTTATAAATAATAGGCATATTGATCTAAAATCCACTTGAATAAGTTGATAAAGTTCTTTCAAAAAAGAGATAATTTATTAGTAATTTAAGTGAGTATTAAATTAGTATTTAGCGACTTTCCTGAACATACAAAATTATC